>OZ018402.1:51795528-53192646 GCA_963969585.1 Drosophila helvetica
ACGGACGGACAGACAGACATAGCTATATCGACTCAGCTATTGATGCTGATCAAGAATATATATACTTTATGGGGTCGGAAACGCTTCCTTCTTGGTGTTACACACATTAATTTTTTGCACAAATCTAATATACCCCTTTACTCTTCGAGTACCGGGTATAACAACCTTCAATGGCAAACAAAACAAAATTAAAATTATTCAAAAAATGCTTAAATCTATAGCTTACTACTAACTATAATCTAATCTAAGCACTATTCGACACGATAGACCTTATCTATCAGAGTGTTGAATCTGGATCAGATCGGATAATAAATATAGCCACAATGAAGAAAACCATTTCGAAATGCATCGTTCCCTCTCGCTCTCTCTCACACGCAGGGGTAGGCGCTATGCCTGATCGAATTTTTTGACGCCTAGTTCTCAGAGACTATAAGAGCTAGAACCACCAAACTTTCTATCCAAGCTCCTGTGATATCAAACCGAGACGAGTTTGTTTTAAAATTTGGCCACGCCCCCTTCCGCCCCACAAAAGACGAAAATCTACAATTTTGAAGATACGGGAAAACCAAAAACGCAGAATCATAGAAAATTACCATATCTATCAGAGTATTGAATCTGGATCAGATCGGATCATAAATATAGTCAGAAGGAACAAATGAAATTTCAGTGGCCTCCCAAGCGCAGACTCATTCCCTCTCTCTCTCGCACACAGCCGTGTATGTATATGTAGGAAGTAGATTTAGACATGTAGAAAAGACAGATGTAAAAAACGTATGTAAACAAAAATGGAAATAATATATATAAATCTCCGAAAAGGTTGACTTAATTTTTTTTGTCTTTTTTGGCTAAAACTAAATTTATCCCTTTTGCGAAAATGTAATAATAATAATTTATTATTATTACTGACTGAGTACCGGGTATAAAGTAGAGCCGCGGCGGTAGACGCGGCTCACAACGTTCCCCCTCGTTTTTGGTATTTTTGTGGAACTGAATTTGAACTTGAATGCGATCAAATCGGCTTTTATTAGATCGCATGATTCATAGCTATCAAACCAAATCGGTGGCCTTTATATCTCCATCTCTATATTATACACCGTTTTTAGATCTTCGTCGTCCTATATCTTAATCATATCGGTGCTAGCAAGCGAAGCTAGTATGCAAACAAGACTCTGTATATCGTTCACAACCTTTCGCAAATATAGTACCTCGTATCATAGCAGGATAAGTCGTTCAATAAGTTGTTATTCGTCGAGGTACCTCTATATCCTATCTCATCGCAATTCTCAATTCCTCCCTTATTATTTGGCTCGCCCGGAGCCCAGATGTCCAATGCGACGCGTTGTCCAGTTGTGAACCAATTATGTATTCCCTCTTTCGCCAAATCATTGCCTGCGGTCCAGAATAAATCATCGTGTCTCGGGTTTTTAAGGAGATGCTGATGGAGCAAATCCCATTCTTCGATCGTTTCGAATGTAACCAATTCGGCCTTTATTCGTCGACACGACTCATAGGCATCAAACCAGTTAATTTTGAGGCCTCTACCAAAATAGTAGTAGCCATTACCGATCTTAGTGAATGAGACAGTATCTCTGATGAGGGACTTAGACAAACCTAAAATATAATTCAGATAATCATATAAAATTCTGGTATAATACTCCCATGATCTTACCATCTACTACATTTGATGTTATATTATACGCCAACGACAAGGAAATCAGACCCAAGAAAGCGAAGACTCCAGTGTACCTCAGAAACATTTTGACAAGACTGTATGATTCTTCCCGTATGTTGCCGCTTTTATAGAAAAAACAAACAGAGATAAAGCCATCTTCAAACAATCTGGGGAAACAGCGATAAAATACAGCTACAATTATAGCGTTGCAATACAAGTATTTCAATCTGTTGGGAATATATTATCTCTTATACCTGATACTCCAAGAGAGTGTAGAAGTATATGTATTAGATTTGTGGTGATAGCGGATGAGTGTTTGGACGTTGGACGTTGACGAGCAATGACTGCACCATCAAGTGGCCCATGGGACACCAGCCGAATGCTGTTACGCGCGAATCCCAGGCCGAAACGCAGCCCTCCTTCCACCCAACCGACCGAGGGGCGCTGCCGCAAAACGCGCGACTCGTTAACCGAACCGATCGCGATCATGCAGGAAAGATAGATGTTAGACTAGTTTTCGAGGAAAATTAGAACTAATCTTACTAAAGGAATTAATCATGCATAAAAACTATCGTACTCCACAACTACAATTACTAACTACGAGAAAGGTATGTGAGTATTAGTAATTTAAGAAGAGGAAGGGAATTAGTTGCCGATATAATATGGTAGAGGGAATTATAATCCGAGCATAAAACTCTAAAAGGTTCATGCAAGGAATAATTCGATCTACAAATCGGAAGAAACAGAGGTATATAATTTGTAGTAATTCTAATAGGAATCGTGAAGTTTATGCGGCTCAACAAGTCAGGGCTATATACGTCACCCTTGATCAAGTTGTGCACAAAAATCACACCAAGCATTGTTCTACGGTTAACTAAAGATGGAAGGTTTATTAAAAGCGATCTACTAGAGTAAGACGGCAGTCTCACACTTGCATCCCAGTTGAGGCCGCGTAGAGCGAAAATTAAAAAGTTTTTCTGTACTGATTCTATACGGTCCTGGTGTACTTTGTACAGAGGGCACCATACACAAGAACCATATTCTAAAATCGGAGTGTACCAGACAAAAGGAAGCTTTTCCGGACCCATAAAGTATATACTTTCTTGATCAGCATGAATAACCATATTGACTGAGTATCGAGTTTAAATGTAGAGTCGCGGCCCTAGCTGCGACTCACAACTTTCCCCTCGTTGAGGGTATTTTTAATCATTATACATACATACTAGAGCCCAGCACGAGTTCACAGTAAATACAAAAATTATCCTATCTCGAACAACTGAATCATGTATTCCATACATGTAATTTCACACTGATCTCAGACGTCTTGACTGAGTTTTTGGCAAATATAACATATATGTATGTACATATATTCAAGAAGAATAATTCGTTCGAATAATTTTAATGCTTGATTTATAGTATATGTAATACATAAATGTATTTTCTTTAGACTTAGTGCAGAAGCGATTATTACCAGATGATAAACGATGCTGTTTTTGGCTGGGGGGCCTCGCAAATATAGCGCCTCTTGTATGAGCAAGGTCTGTCATTCAATTCGTTATTCGTCATCAATTCATCACAGTGCTCGTTTCCACCTTGATTATTTGGTTCTCCCGGATACCAGATGTTCAGTGTCAAGGGCTCTCCAGTTGAGTGCCATACATGCTTACATACTTTTCAATAGACTTCGATTGGTACTCGTATTACGTGGAGCTTCCAAGTACTGTAATCGCTTTTGGGGTTGATTATTATTGATTCATTTATTTTGTTTAATATTCGTCAAAAGACACAATTAACACACTATAATCGAGTCTGTCTTTGGCTGCACTGCCCCGCAACATGGGCACGGAATTATTTATTGTTTTCTTTATTTTCTTTATATTACTTTCTTTATTATTTCTTTTAAATATTTTAATTTCATTTCAATTTATAAATATGGGTGTTTTATTTATAGGGGAAACATGTATAATAATAACCATTACCGATCTTAATAAATAGTCCTGTGGTAATGTTGGAGAATAAAGGCAATCAGAATCAGATAAAATTCTGGCTAAAGTGTTTAGTGGGTGAAGTTCGTTTTTTTCAAAAATGTAGTTAATATGTAAAAGATGTGTAGTTACCATGGACATTTTTGTTGGCCGTCTTTGTTTCGAACTTTTTTTACGAACAATCCAATAAAAAGAAGAACTTAAAACTGGTATATCGTGTAGAAAATTGATTAATCAATCGGATAAAATTATGTTTTCATCGTGAAAGGTCATAGCTAGCTAGTAATATAAGACGATCAAAATCGAGGATTATGATTTCCGATCATGTACAGAGAACAAGTAACCCATTGTCGACCAGTGGGTATAAAAAAAAAATAGTCTCCATGAAAATTATAAAATTTTAAGAATTTTAGCGCAGTTTAGATGAAAGAGCTACATGAAGTATTTAAAAGCCATAGCTCTACTCAGAAGAAGATAAACAACATCTTTTTGGCTTTTGCCATGACGCAGCCGTTTTTTCATGAATTTCTATATCTCTAATGTGAGTAATTAGGCTTTGGACTGTGGTTTTGGGTAGAAGAATGCATATTCTGTTCTTTGTCTGATGTCTTTTCAGAAACCGTTTAAAATGCTTCACACAATTCAAGCAATTAGGATGGGAAAAGATTTGAGTGGGAATAACATTTGTTGCTTGTCACTTAAGAATTGGTTTAATAATTCAAACGGAAATTGAAGTTGTTATCATTGATCTTTGATTAAGAAATTAAGCGGTATTAATTGCTGAGTTTTTTTTAACATCAAACGTTTATGCCTCAGGAGCGTTTAAGAATTTTATACGATAAATGAATAAAAAAAATTTTTATTTGAATTCAAAATTTTAAAATTACATTTTCTTTTGTATTTTTATACCCGGTACTCGAAGAGTAAAGGGGTGTAATAGATTTGTGCAAAAAATGTATGTGTGTAACACCCAGAAGGAAGCGTTTCCGACCCCATAAAGTATATATATTCTTGATCAGCATCAATAGCCGAGTCGACATAGCTATGTCTGTCTGTCCGTCCGTCCGTCTGTCCGTCTTTCCGTCTTCATTAGCGCCTATAGCTCAAAGACTATAAAAGCTAGAGGAACACAATTTTGTATCCAGACTCCTGTCCTATCGCACTGTTACAAGTGTATTTAAAAATTTCGGCCCGCCCCCTTCCGCCCACTCCAAGAACGAAAATCTGTGGCATGCACAATTTTAAAGATACGAGAAAACTAAAAACGCAGAATCATAGAAAATGACCATATCTATCAGAGTATTGAATCTGGATCAGATCGGACCATAAATATAGTCAGAAGGAACAAATGAAATTTCAGTGGCCTTCCAAGCGCAGACTCATTCCCTCTCTCTCTCGCACACAGCCGTGTATGTATATGTAGGAAGTAGATTTAGACATGTAGAAAAGACAGATGTAAAAAACGTATGTAAACAAAAATGGAAATAATATATATAAATCTCCGAAAAGGTTGACTTAATTTTTTTTGTCTTTTTTGGCTAAAACTAAATTTATCCCTTTTGCGAAAATGTAATAATGTAATTTATTACAAGCTCACATACATATATACTGACTGAGTACCGGGTATAAAGTAGAGCCGCGGCGGTAGACGCGGCTCACAACGTTCCCCCTCGTGTTTTGTTTGTTTTTTTATATAAACTATAAAAAATAATTATAAATATAATATAATCCGTGAAAAAAGGTGTTTTATTGAGACTAGACCATTCGGTACCCCGCAAGCCTAATCACAGGCTAGCCTACGTGGGCCAGCCCATTGACTGGTCTCCTCAGCCTAGTCAGGGACTAGACAACATTGATGCAATGCCTGCCGACACATCAACCCCAATGACATGCAATGCAAAAATGGTATAGGATTTTACATGGAGTCGGGCTAGTCTGCGGACCAGTGCTGGACCGGCTGGACCAGTCAGATGGCTAGGCAAGGGCTGGTCATATCTCCTAAACTAAATTTCCACCCTCTGGCGAAGAGAGCCCATACTGAGTCATTCACGGCTCTAAGACTGACCATAAATTATTATTATTACTCTTCATTAATTATTTAATTTATTTTAAGAAGTGTTTTTGTTCGCGTTGTAGTTGAAGCTGAAGATGCCAGACCGTCATGTCGGTTTACCAGCACAACATGTATGAGCGTATATACATATGCATGTATGCGTGAAAAAGAGCGCTGAGCCAAATACAATATAAATAGTAAGATGCGTAACGCCCATACAATTTCTATGCTGTATGGGGCGACATCCGAGCACACGGATCTAACAATAGAATGAGCTTGCATGTGTGGGTACACACAGAGCTGCAAGTACATGTGTATGTGTGTGCGTACTTGTGCCGAGCTACCGAATTTGCGAACCGAAAACATTGAAACGATGTAAGAAAATAAGAAATTCAGAATATAGCCTAGTACACAGACCAGCAAACGTTCCTCTGGCGGAATGTACAATATAAAAATGACCAGGTATGCATGCCCTACGGTTACACTGCTCAGTCAGCTGTGTTTTGTTTACAAATTTAAATTTATTATTAAAATTTTATACAATGGATTTATATGTATGTGGCATTGGCAGTTCTTTATGTGGCGGAGGAGGAGGACAACAGTCGCAGAAAACGCAGACAACATTGCGTAAATCCATATCTGCGGGAAAGAAGCAAGAAGGGTCGATTTTTTACCGATGTGAGTATTATTAATAACATATGCAAACACATCTAACATATCTATGTACATTTCGTAGTTTGAAAATATGACACATGCCCAACAGTGTTCTTTGAGAACTTTCACATGTCGGAGAAAGACTTCTGTGAACTTTTTGGATTGGTAGAGCAGTTTCTGTTCCCGAAACGGTATTCCCGCCCAGACGCGATCCCGCCCAAAGCCAAGTTGGCTCTGCAGCCACACATTCCCATGCGTTTCTTACTGCATTCGAATCAAAATGCTTCTTGTCCGCCAAATTCCATATAACCTGCCTCTGCTCGATTTTATTTAATAACATTATAACCTCCTCGTCGTGAAACTCCCCCAATCTTTTCATATTTAGCTTTTCTTGCTTCTCTTCTTGCAATCCATAGCTTTTTCCTTGTTTTCCTTGTATTTCGATTGTAATCACACACATATGCACGCACACCAAATAAATTTGTCGTGCCTGGCGGAATACCACAAAAACCATTAAATACTTTTTTAGCATATATCGGCAATTATTTTGCTCGTATTGCTCGCTCTCTTTTCAACTATGATTTTTATTTGTTCCAGTTAAACTCTTTTAATAGATACATTTTTGGTTGTTTGGAATTCCTCGAATCAATCTTGGTTCCGAAATGTCAGCTGATATAAGTATGTGCATATGTTGCTCGTTGAAAAAGAGTGCCAAGAGTTAAAACTATCATAAAGTTGTTTCCTAAAATGTTGGACATCATAAACTACCATACATCCAGCCGTTCGAGTGTTCGGACCGGGAAAAAATTAAAAAAAAATTGAATAAAAAAAAGTGAATATTGTGTAAAAAAAAAAAACATATTTATTGCGATTTCCAAACCAAACAAAAAAAAACATCAACAGGAATATCTCTCGAGCTCTGGTGCAATCCGGTTGGCGTCCTATTTCCCGCAGAGGAATTGGACCACTTAAACCTAATTCCAATAAAACAAATTCAAATGATGCAAATAAATTCATAATTGCTTGAATTATTTCGGTGCTGGTAGCAGACAACTGTACGTGTGGCGCATTCCATTCGCTGTTGGTGGCAGCTCTAGCTTAATATTATGTGCGTCCACATAAGCGGCTTCTGGGAGGACTGACAGGATTATTATCAGCCCTGGGCTCACAAGACGTACTAAGATTTTGAAATTAAGTTGACTCGGAATTGACTCACATTTCGTCTCTTTTGAACTGCAATCACCGCCGATTCGCTAATATGGCCCCGTTTGGCCACACTCGCATGGAAGGTGAAAGGGCTGCCCTAGATGGGCCATTGGTGGCCATTGGTGGCGATCGCGAGGATGAGGATGCCCTGGGAGTCGGGCGTGAAGGGGATGTTGTGTATTAATCATCATTATTTCATCACTATTCATCACTGTATTCATCACTATTTTCCGACACATCGATGGGCAGAAACTTGGGGGTGTATTTCATCATGCAATTGATCTGCGGGCCACCATGATCCTCTCATTTGATATTAGGTATACAATTATTATGGTTTTGAAATTATCCAGTAAAATATTGATATGATAATAGACAATACAATTTTTGTTTATATCCAACCTGTTCAATCGCAAAATCAATCCCTATACGGCAATTCGCCTTTCAAGAAATTGTATCAAATTGTCTTGTCTTCCTTGCACAAGTTTACGTACAAACACACATGCATGCACACATAAGAACTTCAAAATTCTTTGCATATTAAGTCGACCCACAATTACCCAACAGACATTTAATCGAATGTGAAGTCATTTATCACATAGATTATGTATTTTTACATAGGTACATTCCTTCATTATATTCGTGTATAGTACATTAAACAAAATTAGCATATAAGGGGTATACAAAATACTACTTTTTTTGTATTATGAGCAAGCGTCTTCAAATAGTGTCATAGTCCTCAATGAATTCTAAGGTATTCGGTATTTCGTTGAGCGCGGCGTCGTCAACAACCAATACAAACAAGCAGACCTAACATGTGTGCACACGTACAGTTAAATCTCAGCCTCATGTATAGGGCGAGAGAGCGGTTCGCTCTCTTTCTCTCTGACTATCTGTCTCTCTCTATTTGAATCAATTCCACAATGAATTCCACCGAGCCAAAATCGACCTCAAAAATTTTGTATGGCGAGATTTATCTTACTATTTATATTGTCTTTGGTCCGACACTGCATTTGTGTCAAGCTTCGAATGCCCGGTGGAATTTCCCGGTCTGCAGGTGGACAATGAAGTACATTACATAAGTGACATGATGGCAAACGACGAGAGCAGCATGGGCGAAAACGAGAAGGCCATGGAAAAGGAGCTGAGCGATATGAGTTCCGGAGCGTCGTACTCATATGTAAGTAGATACATACTTGTAACAAGTGATATAAACTCGTAACATGTAAACTCCTGTAAACAGGAGACGAAAGCAAAGAGGTATAAGAAGGTGGAGAAGAGCTCATCCACATCTGAGGTGGTTGGGTTTTTGGAGAAGCTCACCGAAAGGCAACCTCGGCCCTCACTCCTTTATGTGGAAAAGTGCCTGAAGAAGCTCCATAAAGATGATGCCGACAGGGTGGAGAGAATAATCACATAATCATCGACGAGTTGGAGGCATTTGAAAATGCAAAAAAGAGTGGCGATAATTAAGATTTCCTAACATTTTATTTTTGAAAATAAATCGAATTAAATTGAATTTTAATTTCTTTCATTTGTTTGGACGACAGCAGCTTCATGCAGCCAAGCGACCGACCCGGCTGGACTGTAAACGAAATCTTTTAAATTGTTCCTGATTTCCTTGCAGAGGTCCTGAGTGCGACCGCGGCAACAAGAACGGAGATCGATCAATACTGTGTCCGCCTGAATTAAAGAATCTTCATTTATGGCATATGTATTGGGACTCTTGCGCATTAAGAAATTGTGAAATGAACAACACGCGGCTACAATCTTCTGCGCCTTCTCCGGTCGACTGTGCACGTTGCACTACCATCCATCTGGCGCACAGAATACCGAAAGCATTCTCAATGCAGCGGCGCGCTCTGCTCAGTCGGTAATTGAAAATCCGCGCGTCCACCGCCAGTTTTCGGGACCCAAGCGGCTTCATAATGCGTTTGTTCAGGGGGAACACATCGTCCCCAACAATGTAATATGGAGTTCACTCTCCATTGATCATCCTGTCGTCCGGAAACGGAAGAGTTTCTGCTAATAGCGATCTTCCAAGCTTGCAGTGGGAAAAAGCATTCATATCTCCTTCACTACCATACGCGCCAACATCTATGTATGTGAATCTATATTAAGCACCGCAGATCGCCATAAGAACTATAGAGTGAAATCCCTAAAGATGAAGGGATGCATTAAGATTATTAATGTTAATCAAAATGAATAAACGACATACTTTATAATTATAGAAACAGCTCCCGCCATTAGGTGGTGCCTTTATCGCCACATGCTTGCCATCAACGGCTCCAACGCAGTTCGGAAAATTCCATTTCTCCTCAAACTCTGTAGCCCACTGCAGCATGTTGTTGGGGAAATTCGATCGCCAGGGCAGTACAAATATCGTCACAAACATGGTCGATAATGACCCCGAAATGTTGTTTGCTTATGCGGTATGTGCTGCTAACGTGGCGCTGCAAGTCACCGGAAGCAAGGAATCTAATAAAACAAACGCTATACTATGTATAAATGCATGGGTATATAAAATATGTACTCTAAAACAATGGCCATCTTGGCTTTGAGCGGGATCGCGACTGGGCGGGTATTGCGTTTCGGGAGCAGAAACTGCTCCACCAATCCAAAAAGTTCACAGAAGTCTTTCTCCGACATAAGAAAGTTCTCAAAGAACACTGTTGTGCTCTGTGTCATATTTTCAAACTACGAAATGTGCATAGATGTGCTTGCATATGTTATTAATAGTACTCACATCGGTACAAAATCGACCCTTCTTGCTTCTTTCCCGCAGATATGGATTCCCCCAATGTTGTCTGCGTTTTCTGCGACTGTTGTCCTCCTCCTTCGCCACATAAAGAACTGCCAATGCCACATATAAATCCATTGTATTAAATTTAAATAATAAATTTGAATTTGTAAACAAAACACAGCTGACTGAGCAGTGTAACCGTAGGGCATCCCCACCTGGTCATACTCGGTCGCTACTGTTCCGCCAGAGGGAGAGTCCAATGTGTCCAATGTGATATTACAAAATATTCACAGTGAGCTAATTGCAAATGTGAAAGAAAAGATTGGGTCAGCATCTGCAGTTTGTCTGACAACCGATGGATGGACATCACTCACCAATGAAAGCTACATAGCTGTAACTGCACATTTAATAGAAAAGGAGAGAATGGAACTGTCTTCGCATATGTTAGCTTGTGAAGCGTTCGGTGAGAGGCACATAATTCTCAATCTGTGCTCTTTTCTAAAGAAGGTTGCAGCTGATTGGGACATTGAAAATAAAATTACTGCAATTGCGTCAGACAATGCTGCTGATACGAAGCTATAAAGCTAGGAAATTGGCGCCACATTGCATGCTTTGCCTACACCTTTAACATCATTGTACAAAAAGCACAGCAACTGCTGAGTTTTTCAATCGCAGCTCATCTGGACTCGAGAAGCTCAAAGATTTCTAAAGCCAATTAAAACTTCCCGAGCTTAAGCTGACACTAGATGTGCCTACACGCTGGAACTCAACATACAAAATGTTTCAGCGCCTGTCTATTGAGTTATGGTGGTAATTTCCCTTCTACGCCCTGAACTCGTATTGACCCAGGGAGAATGGGAAATTATTGAGGGTGTATTGCCAGTGCTGAAGCCATTTTTTGAAATAACAACTGAAATTTCGGCTGAGAAAAATGTCACCTTATCAAAGGTAATTATAATGGGCACTTTGCTGCAGCAATCCATAGCCAATGCTACTCCAAATTCCAATGAATTTCTACGGGCTGTCGTAGAAAAACTCAGAAAGGAGATGACCGTACGTTTTGTCGACTTGGAGAACAATATTCTGTATGCGGAGAGCTTCATACTAGACCCAAGATTTAAAAAACGGGGTTTCAAGTCCGACGATAGTTATGAAAAAACAGTTGCAGCTCTAAAACATAAGATCGCTCAAACACGACTGGTTGGAACTGTTGCTGATGAAATATACTCACAAATCGAAACGGTCAAAACGTCGCCAACAGAAAGTTGCATTTGGGACGAATATGACAAGCTGTTCAACCAAGTAACAAAGCCAAACAACAACATGGATACATTAAAAGATTAATGAACGAAACGAACGATGAACAAAAAGAACGATTAAGATGAACAAAAAAGAACGAACGAAAACGAACGAAAACGAACGATGAACAAAAAAGAACGAACGGAAACGAACGATGAACAAAAAAGAAAGATTAAGATGAACAAGAAAGAACGAACTGAAAGAACGATTTAGTTCACTGAATAAAAAATAACGAACGAACTTATTCAGTAAATTGAACGATGTTTACTCAACACTAAAGTCAAATTCGGCACCCTGGTAGATATGGCCATTCTCTATGATTCTGCGTTTTCAGTTATTTAAAAATTGTGGTTGCGGAATTGGGCGGAATGGGGCGCGGCGAAAATTTGAAATTCACTGGTAACAGTGTGATATCACAGGACCCTGTAAACATAATTTGGTTGTTCTAGCTTCTGTAGTCTCTGAGATATAGGCGCTAATGAAGACGGACGGACAGACGGACGGACAGACAGACGGACAGACAGACGGACAGACAGACGGACAGACAGACAGACATACAGACAGACATACAGACAGACATATGTAGCTATGTATATCGACTCGGCTATTGATGCTGATCAAGAATATATATACCTTATGGTGTCGGAAACGCTTCCTTCTGGGTGTTACACACATCCAATTTTAGCAAAAATGTAATATACCTATGTATACTTCGAGTACCGGGTATTAAAACCTTGATTGGATTAGTGAACGGGCAAAAATAAAGATTTCGATGGCTTGAATTTCATTATTTAAATTCAAATCGCTGGAGAACTACATACATTCATACAAATCCGTTCGTTCCGATCGTCAAGGGCAAATTCAAGGGAGAGGTAGTTTTTATCCCACGAATTCCGAATATTGCATTCCAATTCGAGATGATTCAGTTGCCAATTCGATTGGCTTTTGCCATCACAATCGATATTAGACAAAACTAAAGTTAGTTTATTCCTCACACTCGCTTCTCGCCTCAGTCAGCACAATGCACAGCACACGGAACTCTGGTTTAGGGGACTTGGTCCCAGATCTTCTCCATCAAACAATTTTCTAAGCTCCCTTTGGACAAATGCTCAGGCCGTGGCTGTCGACGATGACGACCGATGCTGGCAAAAGGCCTGGCGGTATTACACCCTGCCCAGAACCAACTTCACCTACTGTCCTCTAAATGACGAGGAGCGTTTCCTCAATATGTTTGAGGCTCAGAGTGATCTTTATTACAACCGAGCTGCTTCCGGCCAGCCAACCCTGTTGCGCGACGAACCCTTTCCCAACTTCGGCGATGCCATTGGCAAGTGCTTCTCCCTGGCGGCCACCTCTCCACGCTACCTCCAGAAATTGGGCTTGCTGCAGGAGGGAAAGTGGCTCGAGTTGCCCGCTCGACTGAACCGTTTGTATGTGCAGGGTCTGCGCGTGTTCTTCCTGCTGCCCGTCTTCTATGTTCTCGATCGCTACCGTGTGGAGGTCCTAAGTGGACACATACGAGCGGACGACAATGAGGCCTACTGGCGACTGACGGAACATTACACGGGAGCGGCGGCTCCTCGAAAGCGGAATAACGACCAGTTTGACGTTCCGGCCAAGCTTCTCATGGAGGTGGACGACCAGTATGCCAGGTTGGAAGCCTATGTGGAGAATCATCTAGCAAAAGTCTTGACTAATTATCCATTTTATTTCAGCAATATCCTGAGCATCGTTATACAGTTTCAGCTGCTCAAGCATTACTGCACAACGACTTTTCAGTTTGAAAAGGATAACCCTAGGAAAGCTTTGGATCTCTGCGATCTCTCCGACCAGCGGCAGATCGGCGCTAGTCTACAGCGTGCCATGGCATTGGGCTCATCCGTGCCCTATAGCGACGTCCTGCAGGAGCTGGTGGGTAAGCCGGAGATCAACATTGATGGGTTATTGGCCTACTTTAAGCCCCTTCACGATTGGTTGGTGCGGCAGAATCAGCTAAAAAATCTGGACGTGGGTTGGGCATAGAATACATAGTATCCGGCCAGGTTGGTACTAAGTTGGTACTGTTTCTTTAAAAGAATAAATGCATTTGTTTTACTGAAATCTCATTAGGTCTTCGGCAATTAGTGCGAAAATACTGTAGAATACTTTGCATGGAATATAAAATGGTCAACGTCGTGTTGACTACGAATGGTTAAACTCAGCCTGAAAGTATGCCTATTATTGTATGGTAGAATTCATGTCAAAATGATGTAGAAATGACATTTTGGGAGCGTATCTAATAACAACTTGTCATCTGGATTAAAAACCTGATCGTTTGAGACGATAAGTTCGATTAAAACGAGTCCAAACAAGGATGATTAGAGTTGCAGTGTTTGGAAGAAATTTCCTGTTAAAGATGGCCTTGAATTAAATATTTGATATTGTCTTGGGTAAATGGAATGGGAATGTGGCTAAGTATCCCAAAGGTAAAAAGCGCTCGTGCTGGCGCTCGTGCTGCAGGAAAATGTATAAGACTTCATAAGAAATTAGCCGTTGGTCACTTATTTCCTAGTTTCGTAATTTAAACGCCACTTGCTCTTTCCTTTTTAAATCAATTTTTACCGGAATCAAAAAATACATTTCTTTTTCGTATGGCCACACAAATTTAAAATTTAATGCAGTGTTTCGGCACCCCAATATCATGCTTTCCGACAGTATCTTCTCGTGCGAGTTCGAGGTGTATGGTAAGGTCCAAGGTGTCTATTTCGGGCATCATGCCATGATCAAGGCCAAGACCCTGGGACTTCGGGGCTGGTGCATGAACACGGGAAAAGGAACAGTCAGGGGCTACATGGAGGGACGGCGTCCCGCGATCGCAGTGATGATGGAGTGGCTGAAAACCACGGGCAGTCCCGAGTCGAATGTCGAGAGGGCTAAGTTCAGTAAGCCGCGACAGAAGGAAGGCTATGGCTTTCCCAATTTCCACGTCATAGCCGATGATTCAGTTGAAACAAAGAAGATAAACGGGAAGTAAAAGAATCCCATATCAAATGGAAGATTTCTGGGCTTCAGATCTCACCAGTCCGATCTGGACTTATTCGGTAAACATCCGCAATGATGATCAGCTCGCACATAGAGCACTGCATTGTCCCAGAAATACCAGATACCGGAAAGAGTCTAAAACAAAGGCACAGCACAGGCGTGGAACTATAATTAAAATGCACTTGATTATGATGACTCTCGGAGGCTCTTCGCTCGACAGCCACTCATTAGAACCGAGCAAATAACTATAGTTAAGAAATACAAATAAAAATAAATATTAACTGCAGTACGTGCTTGTGCTTGGAGTGCGTCATTCAAAGCGCTCTTCGCTTTGCCGGGCCGGGCAGTGGGCATTGAGTTACACTAATTATTCATTCGTGTAAATTAATTACTTACGGACAGCTGACAGCCAACACTTCAATATTTTCCCACGGTTCGACTAGTCCAGAACTTCTGTAAGATCTGGTATGGAAGGTAGCTGAGAGCACTATGACTGACCTTGACTCTTAATTAGCTTTTTCTTCCCCAAAAAATGCTGCCTCTATTCCGGGTAAGAGCACATACATATACATATATCACTGAGCAGCCAACCACATCATAAATCTGGCTAATATTTATGAGCTCATATCCGAGACAGATAGACTTTGCAGATCCCAATCTAATTACAGGCTGAATCACATGTGCACATATGTACATATGTATATTTGTATGTACATTCATAGCCTGCACTCGCATCTGTATGCCACTGGGATAGCAATCAAGCAATCAATCAGCATGCCAGCTCATGGCATCGGGTGGCCAGTCATCAACAAGCACCAGCTATCACCTCTATGGACTGCTCTCTTCCCCATACCTACTCGTATGTATCTCATCTACATCTTTCCTGCATCCACTCTGTGAGTCAGAGTCGGTCAAGCCCGACTGAAATATTCGACCTTCCAAAAACAAGGGTGGCAGGGTATTTTCTAGGATCAGTTCAGGGTCTGAATATAACTGAGCTTGGAGTAGAACCCGGGTCGACAAGCAAGGACTTTTTATTTGGAGTTTAATGGCAAACCCCGCGATCTCTGTTGGTAATCAAAAGCCTCACTGATAGCAAGCGCATTAGCTCTAACGAACACAAACACATCATTCCAAACACATTTTCCACATTTCGCTGGGTCAAGAGCGACAATCAAGAAATTCCACAGATGCGGGTGGCGGCGCTGCCTTGTAGAACGCATGCGCAGCAGCAGCGCCAGCTGCGGCGAGTGTGTGTGTAGCCGATCAGCAACAAATTTGCCTCGCTCAACGGGTCACTGATTTCCATTCAGCTGCCAAAGGCCGGCCACAGCAAATAGGGGGAAGATTAGTGTTAAATTGGACGGGGGTGGGTGGCGGGGACTGCTGGCTCATAGGATCCAGCGTTGCTCAATGAGGGTCTGAGCCGTCGTTAGCTTACTTAGCACAGATAACCAGCGACTCACGTTGAGTGACTTCCAGTTGTCCCCACCAACAGCAACAGAAACAGCAACAGCAACCCACTCAATCGTTATGTACTTTCTCACAGTCGCTGCGGCTCGGCACTACGAGTATTATGCGGTTAAGCTTTTCGACTGATAAGTGCCCTCACCCTCCCTTATAATTGCCAACATGCATGCAAAACACACAGATACACACGCATACAGGTGCCTCATTGTTGTTCCCAAGCTTATGGATGATTTTATTGTGCTGTGGTTGTTGTTGCTGTTGCTGTAGTTGGTGCTGCAGCAGAGAGACGGCGACAGCAGCAACATCGCCGAGGCCCGAGTCCCAGTGCTAATTGCGATTATCTCACACGAAAATATATAGAAACATCTGACGACAGCGCCGGCAGCGACGCCAGCTGCAGCTGGGACTGCGCTCAAGTTTGAATTCATTTTCGAGTTGGAAAAAAGTAACAAAGTAATTTCGAATAATATTCTTACCTACCGTCCCCAGTCAGTAGAGTTTTAGACGCGTTCGTTCCCTGACGTTACGTGGGCGGTACGAAAAAAGAAACCCGGATAAATCGGACGAGATCTTGTGCTCGGCGAAAGGGAGAGAAAAAAGCGTCTCAAAGAGTGAAAGTTATTGTGTGCCACAACAGATCAGTTTTCCGATCAGTGAAGTTCCTTGAAACCCACAGGAGTGGTCTGAGAAAATCTGTGAGAATCTTGTGATTGCAATTAAAGTACTTAATTGCTTGTGAAAGATTTAATAAGTGAGCTGTCAGTGCCGACCTTGGCAGTGTTAAATATAGATCTTAAGATAAGCATAATGCACGCTGTTTTGCCCACTTGCTGGCTCTGGCTCTGGCTCTGCCTTGGCCTAGCCTGGGCCAGTCCACAGCTTAATCTGCCCACCCCACAGCCGGAGATCTTCTACAATGGCTACACCCCCAATGTGGCCACGACGCCCGCCCAGTTGAGGGCGGACCGCAATCGCGACCAACGCTACGGGCCGCCCTATGCGGACGATGGCGGCGGGGGAGGCGCGGATGACGGGTCCGATGACTTTAGGGTGTGTTTTCACTAGGTTTTCCCTTGGCTCATTGGTATGCATATGCCCATTAACCCGGTGATCTCTCGCTTGCAGTACGGCCAGACCTATGACGAACGCATGAGGATAGGCTATGCCTATCCCACGCCGCGTGTGAACTTCAGCGAGCGCGCTGACTCACCCTTCAGTGGGGATCCCAATCAGTATGCCAACCACAACTACGGCCCGATCCACAGCACCACCGATCGCAACTCTGGAATCGATCCCAACGCCAACGGCCGCTACTCGGATGTGCCCTACTCCACTCCAGGAAACAGGAACTACAACCCCAACGACCAGAACAACTATAATAACAACCCCAATGTGGATTTTGTGGGGGTGAACAACCGCAATCGCTTCGAGAACCCCTTCCTGTCCAACCAGGACCGCTTCAACCTCAATCAAGGATACCTGGAGCGGCAGCGCTACCAACAGGACCGTCGCTACCAGCAGGAGCTGGAGAAGCTGCGCACTCTGCTGGTGGAATCCGATCAGAAGGGATCCCTGGAGTGCACGGCCAACGTGGCGGCCCAGTGGAATTTCGAGACAAACGTAAACGATTTTACACAGACGGAAGCGGTGAGTGGTCTCGGGAAAACCTCGAGCAAATACAGCTCGTACTCTTACTCTTACTCGTACTCGTACTAGCAATTGTGGTTGAACGGCACGCGATCTTCGTGGTTGGGTGGTGCACCTTTTCCCATGTGTCTAAGGCTGGCTGGCTTGTGTTCGCAGTTTTCTTACATACCACAGACACACACAGAAAAGTCAGAAAAGTCAGAAAAGTCGTGTTCTGAAGGTCGAATTGCCTTGTCAGATTCCCAGGCAGACATGCCAATGTCAAAGAGTTCTCATACTGCAGTATGAGAGTTTTTCCAACGTGAAAAATCGTACGAGTATGTACTAATCGGTGCTGGCGGTAGACATATGAGCGGCCCTAATGTTTTACTTGAGTGAAGACCAAGCTAAGAGAGTCCTTCAACTGAAATGAAACCTCTTCTCCTTCTCTCAATCCGGCAGCTTAATGCTCAGCAGCGCTATGTGGAGTTCCAGCGAATCACGGCGGAACAGTCGAAGCGCATTAACAAGGACCTCATCTTTGATCGCCGCCTCTACAGACAGCTGATGCTGCAGTCCGAAGTGGGGCCCAACGCTCTGCCCTTGGACGTTCTCGATAGGGTGAGATTTCCGTACACTTATCCAATGATTTCGTCTTTATCAAGCTCTGTTCCCATAGTACAATCGCCTGTTGAATGAAATGCTTTTCCTGTACAACAGCGCCGGTGTTTGCGCCTACCAGCAGCCATTCCAGTGCGACCTGCACTACATACCGCACCTCAAGGACATCATGGCCAAGAGCAGGGATTGGGAAGAGCTGCAGCACACGTGGGTGGAGTACCACCGAAAAGCCGGACGTGGAATGCGCGACAGCTACGAGCAGCTCATTGACGTAATGCAGGAGGTGGCCTATGTGAACAGTGAGTCCGAAATCCACACTCTCATTGCCGGTCTACAGCCCTGCTTTTGTAGATGTGACCAATGGCGGCGAGTACTGGTACCTGGCCTACGAGTCGGGAAACTTTCGCCAGGACATGGACATTGTGTGGGAGCAAATCCGTCCGCTGTATGAGGGTCTGCACGCCTACGTGCGAAGGAAGCTCAGGGATTACTATGGACCGGACCGCATTAACCGCATAGCCCCCATTCCCTCTCACATTCTGGGCAACATGTTCGGCCAGTCGTGGTCGAATGTCCTCGACATACTCATCCCGTATCCAGGTCGCAAGCTGATTGATGTCACACCCCGCATGGTTGAGCAGGGCTACACTCCGCAGCTGATGTTCCAGCTGGCCGAGGAGTTCTTCACCTCCATCAACATGTCCGCCGTCGGACCGGAGTTCTATCGGAACTCGGTATTGGAGCAGCCCCTGGACAGGAGGGTGCTCTGCGAACCCTCTGCCTGGGACTTCTGCAATCGTCACGATTTCCGCGTCAAAATCTGCACCGACATCAATCAGCGGAGTCTGATCAGCGTGCACCACGAGATGGCCCACATTCAGTACTTCCTCCAGTACCGCCATCTGCCCAAGGTCTTCCGGAATGGGGCCAACCCGGCCTTCCATCAAGCTGTGGGCGATGCCATCGGGCTGGCCGTGTCCACTCCAAAGCATTTGCAGACATTGGGCCTACTTCAACGATCCCTGGACGAGTCCAGCTATGACATTAACTACCTCTTTACTATGGCCATTGACAAGGTACGAGTGATGCGAGTAAGGCGGATCCTTTGAACTCCAATATGATAACGAAACTGTCTCCCAGGTGGCCTTTCTGCCCTTCGCCTTGTCCCTGGACAATTGGCGCTACGATGTCTTCAGCGGAAATGCGAACAAGCGAACGATGAACTGCCACTACTGGAATATGCGGTGAGTGTGGAGCGGCTTGGAAAGTATCCCACCCATTTATGTGCACTTTTCCCACTCTCAGGGAGAAGTATTCGGGTATCAAGCCGCCTGTCCTGCGGTCTGAGAAGGACTTCGACGTGGGTGCCAAGTACCACATTCCAGCTAATATTCCGTACATCAAGTAAGTGCTGAAGGTTCTTTACATTTCTTGAGCCAATCTCTGGATTGCATAATTATTGGCAAACATTTCTCTTCTTTAATTATTTGCCACATAACCAGGGCAATTAAGACCCGACTATGGCATGTTATTAATTTTGCTATTTCTGATTACAATTCACACACGATTTCAAACATTTTCCGTCAAATTGCCGGCGATTACGCGCTGCGATCGCTGGATCGCTGGATCGTCGAACCGGCCATGGAGTTGGCCCACTAACATCACATAATGACCAGCACTCGTACACTCTTACACTCGTGTGTGTGGCTTGGTGGAAAATGAAAATAAAATGAAACTAAAGCTGAAGCTGAAAACTCACATGTCTGCAATGTTTCCCGCATTCACTTTCCACTTGGCTGCTGCCGCCGACCCAAGCGGGACTCAACCGGGTTTCGGCCTGGCCGTCATTTGAATAGGCCGAGACGAAAACTGTTGCGAAAATCCAGACAACACACGATATGTCCATCAACTGTGCAGGCTTGGGTGCCGAAAGCCCAACTCCAGCGGCGACCCATTAAACTATAAATGTCTCGAACTTGCCTTTGTCGCGTCAATGCAATCTGCAAATGGCGCTGTCAATGACTCGCTCGTTTGGGACTAAACAAACTACTGCGAAGGCTCTCTATAGATATAAAACCATGCAGTTGGGACTAGTGGGACACAATCCTATTTATATGTTTTCTTCGCCTCTTGGTCTCTCGTAAGTCAAAACAGTATTCAAACAGTTCAGGCTGGACTCCAATGAGGTTTAAGTTTGATTCTGCGGCTTGGGTTCTTTCGAGGTGATTAAACTATACAGAGGAAGTATCAAAATGGTATTCATAGCGGTTCTCGTCAAAATTGATTTTGATTTAAGCCCAAAAGGGCTTAGAAGATAGATTTTTGTTTCTCTTATGCTAATGCTTATGCTGATGTTGGCCAAATATTATCATGGCTTTGCTCCAAAACTCATACAGAATGCCGTTCCGAGATCCGGGTTAAATGTGTACTCTGTTCAAAGTGAGGTTTAATTTACTGCCAGTCCGATTCTCCGCCAGAGCCATTAGCCAGATTTTTATTGCAGCCATTCTTTTGGCATTAGCCACACGCTTCTGTGGAATAGGGGAGGCGAGGACGGCGACGGTGACGGTGACGGTGCGGAGGATTACAGCACCAGCTCAGGCTCTGTGTTGGCGATTATTTATTGCATAATCAATAAACTGCGAGCGCTACAGTTACATAAACAAAGGCTACCAGAAACAACTGGCCACCGAGAGAGTTCGCCTCAATATGGTAATAAAACGGAGCTGTGCCACAGCTCTCGACGCGATGGTTTTTCTTTTCCTTCTGCATGGTCGCTCCAGCCCCAGCAGCTGGTCGACGCGGCTCAAATGCTCAAATATCGGTTAGCAGCACATGTCCTACAAACCGACTGGGCAAAAACGTGATAAATCCATGTCCCACTTTATTTAGCCCACTCTGCGAATTGCAGCGGCTTCAATGAAGCCGAAAATGCAAATTGAAACCCAATCTTTGTGGTCGATGCAACAAGCCGAGTCGGCCACAGGAGGGAAACCGCACTAAAAAGAGCATACGATACGTACATACGTCTATACGAGTACTCGTGCATAAAAGCCCGAGCAGAAGCAAAGCAGCGCACTGCCGGTGCTAATAAAAAGTAATGCCCACACCGCAGAGTAAACGCTAGGAAATGGACGCCTGTGCAAGCGGAGCCGTAGTCGGCTAACTCTGGGCACTTGGCTGTGGCTTTGGCTTTGGCTGGCTCTGGCGCTGGCGCTGGGGCTGGCACTGGGGCTGCGGCATGAAAAGCGAAATGATACGTACGAGTATGGTGTGGAAAATGTAATAAACATGTTGAACTGTCTCCGCTACCTCCTTCACTACTCCTGCCTCCTGGCTGGCTGGCTGGCTGGCTGGCTGGCTGGCTGGCTGGCTGGCTGGCTGGCTGGCGGCCTGTCTGTCTGTCTGTCTGTCGGTGGGCGAGACACTTTGAATATGCAATTATGGATGCAAGGCGATGTTTACCTCATTTGAAAATTAGATAAGACATTTATGGGCAATGAATGGGGGAACGACTTGATTTTGGGTCTTCGTCTGCCATGCTTGGTTGCTTATGAGGGGAGTGCTGGGGACTGTCTGGGAGTGTGTCGGAGTGTGGCAGAAAGTGAATTCATTCTCCCTACCCAGACAACTGGAGAATGTAGGCACGAATTGTACTTTTATGAACAGGCTTTGGATAGACATTGTCTCGAAATAACAGTTGCAAACGCTAAACTTAAATTGTACTATTAATCAAGCCCCAACGGGAAAAATACGCGATTAATAATGTCCAATTGAATTTATGCATAATTTACTTATTCAAATTTATCCTGTGCATTTCGGTAAAAATATTACACAAATATATGTACAGGTTCTCCATCAATCTAAAGATCAATTTTGTATGAAAAATATGCAAAAAAATTACAATTAGATGAAGAGAAAAATCCGACGATGATCCACCCAAAAATGCAAGGCTTTCCTGTTATTTTTATGGTTAATGGCTGCCATTATGGGACTTTACTAAACATTTTTCAAAATAAGTTAAAAAAAAGACAAGCGCTTGCTTCTCATGAATTATCCCAATCAATAGTATCTATCTATTATATCAAATAGTTTTGGGTCTTCGTCATCGTCCCCGCCCGAAATATTACTTTCACAGAAAAATGTATCTCACAGATACAAGAGTATTTCTCAGATACAAATGACCAACATATTAATTTTTTTAAATCGCGGGGCTTCGCCCTAGCTTAAAAATAATATATGAAAATAAATAAATATAAAAAAACAATTCAATGAAATCTTCTCTGCCTTTTGTTGTCATTTTTCTGCACATCTTTTGTTCCGAATAAACTGTAAGACCCTAAGGTAAAACAAGTTCTTTTGAAATTTAATTTCAATTAATGATTGAAAATGATCCTATAATTTTGCGGAATTACTAAAATTCTGAATGGAATTTGAACTCTACTCTCTAGTCTTTACTCTAAAACCTTTAGTATTGCTGTCCCGTATTTGTTGTTTGTTTCTTTGGAATAAGAGTTATTTTTTTGGCTTGCTAAAAAATTGATTAAAGAAAATGAAAATATTTAGATACGCAATTTTTTCGTTTTGATCACTTGGTTTCGTCGTTTTATTGTGTAACGTTCATCAGCTTCATTTAGTATGAGAATTTTTTGTTTTTACAGAGACAAAAATATTTGGTAAATTAAGTACTTTTTATAAATCCGTTTCGTCTGCTTTTCACAACAAGCAAAATTACATATATGTACGTTTGTATGGGTGTATAGATGTAGATGTATTACAAACTAGGGAGCGAAAATATTAAAACACTAATACAATACGTTCTTTAAAAACTGACTTAAATAGGCGCTTGCTGGCGTCTCCTTATCGAACTACAAACTTAACGCTAGCAGAAGTCTTATCACACGCTTACAACGCTGGGACGCTGCACACAACTGAATTGGGTGATCGCTGGTGATCGCTGGGAACCGGGTGCACGAGTCGTGGGACCAGAGCAGGGCAGAGCAGAGCAGAAGAAGGAGGAGCCGCGGCTGGAGGACAAAACAGCAGCAGCAACCACATCAAGATGCACCCAGGTGGTCGGGTCAGTCCGACCCAAGAGTCCACAGCACCAGTACAGAATCCATTGGATCCTAGAGATCCAAGTGTCTGTGTCTGTCTGACTGTGGCTTGGGAGGGAGTGGGGTTCTAGTTGTTCTAGGGTTCGATCTCGTTCTCGTTGTGTGGGCTGTGCGGCCCAAATGTGTCGCTTAGAAGTCTATAACTAAAGTTCATTTAACAAATCTCTCGTACATTTCTCACGGGTATTTTCGTCAACGTTTTATGGTTTGCTTTGTATGTTTCTGTGTGGTATATGGTATGTGAAATGTGGTATATGGTATATGGTTTGTTTTTGTTTATGGCTTAGGGCTAGAAGAGAGTTCGGTCTGTAAAACTAAGTTCGTCTGTTTCTCGTCTAATTTTCTCTGAATCTCAATCATCGTTTATCACGTTCTGCATAGCAAGTATTAATCAGTTGATCAGTGGAATGGAATGGACTGGGACTGGGAGCGGGAATGATATGGAGTGAGGGGTAGTGTTTCGTATCTTTTTTTTGGAAAGGGACTTGGAATGTCGGTTCGAAGTTCGGAAGTTCGGAAGTTCGGAAGATCGGAAGTTTGCAAGATTACGACTGCTATCCCATTCATTACCGGTGCACTTGCGCTTTTCAATGCTGCAAAAGAGAGATAGAGATAGAAAGAAAGAGTTCATTTCACCAATTTAGTAACCGTGATATGAATGATAGTCATGATAAGAAAAATCATGCTCCACCTCGTGCTCATGCTCCTCGATGGGATGTGAGTGCGATGAATGGTGATAGATGGGGGCGTGGTGGTGGTCCTCCTCGATGTGCTTGTGGATGAACTCGGGCTCCTTGTAGCTGATGTGCTTCTCATGGTACTCGGGCACGTGCTTCTCGATATGGACATGGACAGGCTTCTCCACCGGAATCTTCACCGGGTACGGAACGTGTTTCTCGTGCTTGACTGGCACCTCCTTGATCACCGGGTAGGGGGCGGGCACATGAACCTTGACTTCATAGGGCACAGGCTTCTCGACATGCACTGGCACGGGACGATCATAGGGGACATGGACAGGTACTGGCACCTTCTTGATAACTGGCACGGCCACTGGCTTGTCCACGTAGTGGGGGACTGGCTTGTCAATGTAGTGGGGCACTGGCTTATCGACTGGGACCTTCACGGGGTAGTGGACAACCTTCTCGACAGGGTAGGGCTTGTCGACATGCACGTGCTTCTCCACATTGTAGTGCACGATCTTCTCAACAGGATACGGTGCTGGGACATGGACCTTGACGGGCACGTGCACCTTCTTCTCGACTGGGTAAGGGGCTGGCACGTGAACCTACAAGGATATCGTCCGCTTAGGGGCATCGTTTGATGGGGGGACTATCAGTTTAGTTTACCTTGACGGGGACCGGGCGATCGTACGGCACATGGACGGCGTAAGGAACCTTCTTCTCAACTGGATATGGCGCTGGAACTTCATAGGGCACCTTCACGATCTCCTTGACTTCGTAGGGGATGTGCTTGATCACTGGATAGGGCTTAGGCACCTTGACCTTAACGGGCACGTGGATGTGCTTCTCCACAGGGACATGCACGATCTTCTCAATGGGCACGGGCACGGGCACCTTCTTGATCACCGTCAGTGTCTTCTCCTCGTGGATGGGGAAGTGGGGCACATGGTGGTGGTGGTGATGGTAGTCCTCGTAGTGGTGCAGACCGCGCTTGGACTTGGTGGTGTCTTCGCTGGCAGCAGCCTCGGCCGGCTTGGCCTCGGGCTCTGCCTTCTTCTCGTCGGCGGCGGAGCTCTTCTCGCCCTCAGCGCTGGCGTAGCTGGTGGCCAGGAGAAGGACCAAAGCCAGCGTTGTCGCTGTGCACTGTAGAATTAAGGAGTGCCGTTATAGGTTATTTTTGGAAAGGGTCACTGGTCGTTAATGCATTCGATCAAGGAGCGATCTTCAATCTTCGATTAGCTTGAATCACTTCCGTTTAGGTCACTGATTTAGTTGTTCGAAAAAAATCTTGACATTTTTTGTTCTTTATCACTTATCGATTTGATTGGTTTTCTTGGTGTGTTTTGAGTCCTTTCTAGCACTTGTTCACAGTACACTTTGATCCTTGTGTCGAATACATACCATCAACTTCATGCTGCCAATGTTTATCCTTCGAAGGAATGGTGGGAATGGAAATCCGTATTCCCTGATTGGGTGGCACGCGACTTGCCACGAATGTCGTAAGGGGCGATTTAGAAGGCGAGAACTGATCCCGTCTGCCGCACGGTCAATTTGGAACAGTATCGGGGAGGATCTATGGTATATTGGTTTCGACTCTACACGCTCCGTACCACTGTAAACTGTTGAACGGTTAACGGTTTAATGATGCCAACTGCAGCGCCTGCGCCCGCTTTTATAGTTGAATCCGGAGCCAGTGAGTGAATGAATGCACGAAGCGAATGCGCGACCACCAGGCCGAAGAGTAGACAACGGCACACGGCAGACAACAACCACAGCCACAGGTACAACAAACACACACCAGTCGCTGCGAACAACAGCAATAATAATCGCAATAGCCCAAAACACATGCGGCGGTGTGGCGAATGGTGAATGGTGGGTTTGTGTGGCTGTGCGGTTGTCTGCGGCTGCCTCTGCCACTGCCTCTGCCTCCGCCTCTGGTGGTCCGCTCGGCTCGTTGGATCTTGGAGGCGCGAAGTCGACGCAGCCAAGCGCCAAATGCAGCGCCAGCTCCGGCTCAAGAAAATCAAAAATAAGATTGCAATACCAGGGGGCGACCGAGGATCGGGGAGCGGGCTCTTTGATGAGGCAGTGGTACGAGTAGACGAGTAGACGAGTAGAGGAGGAGGCTCTATAGATGCGTGCCATTTCGCTGTTTAATTCGACTACCGTCAGCTGCCGTTTCTTCTCGGTGCTGCTGCTGCTGTCGCTGTCGCTGCTGGAAGTCAATGCACGTAAAAGGCTTGAGAAACCACAAAAGCACCAGTAAGCAGCAACCAGCAACCGGCACCAAAATTTCTTGTTGGTAATTGAATAATACCCGAGTGGATCCGCCGCCTTCGAGCCACCTTCAAGCCGCCTTCTGGCGACGAGGCACTCGGCTTCATTTCAATGTTGTTTTTATGTTAATCAGAGATGATTATGTGCTTGTTACTGGTGGTCTTATGAGGCTTTTAGCTGGCTGGAGATGGTTCTTCGACAGTCAGATAAAAAGTGTACCTGCAACGTGTTGGTCAGGCTGTGGCATGAGTCGCTAACTGTACTTCCTTCCTCCTCATTTTCATTTAGATACATTTCATCAAGTTCGATTTATTTCATATTTTTCCAAGTACAAAACCATTTTATTACTATCTTTATGTCCTAAAAATATAACTAAAAATGCTTTGAATGTCATTGAGATGTAAGCGAATATTAAATGAATTTCTAATTCGTAAATTTATAAAATATTTGTTTATCCATAACACTCCCAAAAGCCAATCCAAAAGGTTTCCTTTCCCTTCACCGCTCGGGTGAAAGCTTTTCCAAATTGAATGCTCCACTAATCCTTGTGAGTCGTTAAGCTCTTATGCCGCTTCCTTCTCTTTTGCTGCTTTTGCATCCTTCTTTCTGGTCGTGGCAGCCGATTTTCCTCTTCCTCAAGTGTCCACTGACAAGCCTCCGACTGGACTGCCAGTCTGGATCCTTTTACTTTCTTGGTCCCGCACAGTGCCTACTCCCGTTCACTTGGCCTGGACAGGCACGAACCAGGCCCGATATTCCCGGACCAGTTTCCGCTGGTGAAGGTAGCGGAGGGAAGCGAAGCCAGTCGTGCGGGAGAGTGTGTCAGTCGGTCATTTGGTTGTGTCATTGCTCCACTTGAGAGTGCGGTGGGGGCGCAGACGGTCGTCAACCATAACCTAAGACAAGGCGGGTCCGTGTCTCGATTCCACGTCTCGTCTCCATTTCATTCCACATTCAGCAATTGACACCACCACGGTCCACACCAGGCGTCCCCCGAGTCGGGTCTGGTCTGGTCTTACTCCGATTGCCTTCCTCGTTATTATGTCAATGGGTCTTCAGTCAGCTGCGCTCCGGCTTGGCACACATATGGACTCCGAATAGAGATATTTAGATGTAGATATATTTCTGTGAGTGCGAGTACAATCCAAGACTTGTTACGGTGGCGAATATTTTCTCGCTTTCGTTGCATGCATGCAACTTTCGATTTCGATTCGATTCGATTCGTTTCTTTGCTTTTCGTTTCGATTCGCGTTTGTTGCATGTCTTGACCACATTGTTCGACTCACATTATCCCAGCCAGTCCCCAGCCAGAGAGACAGACAAGGATAGAGAGACAGAGAGAGAGGGCAGTGAGTGCTGGAAGCTGCCGTTAGATGCTCCAGCTGTGGATGATTATGTCAGATGTTTGTGCTGGCTGGGAGATGGTTTTGAGCACATTGTGTCGCCTCGTCATAATCAGCTGGAGTGCAATTACTTCCTTGACTTAATTACCATAATAGCACTAGTGCACCCCTCTTTATGGCCCCTTCTTTATGTCTGCACATTCGAAAATCATCTCTCGATTGAGGCCTCTCTTCTTCTATGGCGATAATCAGGCTGCAGCTCGTTTGGTACATTGTCTGCGGCCTGACCTTGCCGCTTTTGGCGATAAACCAGGCTTTACATAAATACACCCATCTATTTCTTCTGTGGAGACAATCGGTGCGGGGCCGCTTTGTGCGTCAACAAAAGTGTCAGAGTTGAACCAGCTGTCGATTGATCATCATCATTGTGTCCGGTGATTCCGATTTGCATTTTGCGGCTCTTTGCGGCTCGCTGCCTGATTTGGGTAACAATTTATTGTCTGGCGAGCATTCCATTCCATTCCGTTCCGTTCCCATTTAGCGTGGCCCAGCGTTTTGATGTCGATGGCTCAAATCTTGGACGCCTTCCAACAATATATAGAGCTGTTACCCATGTAGGCGAAACTGACAGTTATGACATTTTATGTGCCATTTACAAAAGTATCTTTCAGACCAGGCCGCTGGAAGGTTGTTGCTTGTCATGATAATGCATAACTGTTTTACGGGTCTCGGGTCTCTGGTCTCTGGTCTCGGTTGTTTCACCGTTTCACATTTTGTTCACCATTTAGACGGGAGGGGGCACGACAGGGTTCATTGCATTGCTGGTCAAGGTCGCTGCTGCTTGGGTCTGAAAAGTGGCCCAAGCATGGCAAAAGTTGCCAATGGAAAAGGCTGTTTATATGGTGGGAAAAAACCCTACATATCGGTTGAAAGTTTTCCGTGGGGTCAAGGTGCAATTAAAGGGTGCGATGGTGGAGGGAAGAGTTACGTTTTGAACGGAACTGGAAAGGGGAAATAACAATAATACAGGCGCTAAGAAATTATGGGTTCCAGCGATATGATTTTGGATATGTTCCGCAGAATGAGGATACATTTCATACATGAGCAAATATCTAACAAATATTCCGTAGTACTTGTGTGTGTAGATGAATCAATAGATGAATCGAAACAGAAAGTGAATCTCCTTGGCACGAGCATTGCATGCTATTGAAAGGGAAACCCCCCAAGTCAAGGCCACCCGACTGGTTCATTGGGAACACAAGCCCAACTCACTGTCGGAACTCTTAGCTATCCACAAGATCTGCCTGCCGACAGATCTGCCATTGAAAGACCCTTCCAATGAACTTGCAGACGTGTAAAATGCAATGCAATAAAAGCAATCAGGGGAGTGCGATCAGCTCTACCTTTCAGCTCTCCCCTCCACACTGATCGCAGCAATTAGAGCCCAATCCGAGTTTACGATCTGAGCTTAACGCATCTTTGGGATGATAGGCAAAAAATCACACAATAAATAAACAGAAAAACGAGAGGAAAAGAGGTCAATGGCAAAAGCATTTGAACTCTTGGTGCTTGTTTGTGGTGTGCTGGTTTGTGGCACTTTTTTGGAGTGGAAATCGTTTGGGCGGTCATTATCCGACAAATCCAGTCGCGATTTGGTCACATTGTCACGCGCCGTTGAACGGCCGAACGGCTGCGCTCAATTAAGCCGAAGAAAAATAAGAAAAATATATACCACAAACATGTATCTAGTAGTTATGAAAAGCCTGCCACTATCCATGAAAAGCAATTAATCTGGTTTGCGGCTTCAAGTCTCTTTTGCGACGGGGATCAGGCTAAACTGATGAATAAGGAAGTAAGTCGAATCGAAGCTGAGCCTTCGACGGCGACCCACCTGCGAGTGTATGCAGATTTCTGCCAGGGAGCCAGAAAAACCAGTCAAAGGAAAACTATTTATTAGCGTAATAATTCCGCCTTTGGCCAGCTCCCAGCTGTGCCCAGCTGTGAGGGGCGTGATCAGGTTTCTCCACCGAAAGACTTAGTTGACCCATTGACTTAGTCAAAAATATTGCACAGGCCGCAAAACTGTTTATGAAATATTATGAGGAAAATCCGCTGGCTGTCGTCACTTTTGCAACGGAAATTATTTTAAATATAGACCTAGCCTTCGGTTTCGCTTTGGACTTCTACAATCCGACTTTGTTTTCTGTTCATAATTACAACAACACCCAAAGCCAAAGCTAAAGCCAAAGCAAAGTTGGCAATCAAATGCCAGTCCGAGCCCCCTGTTATTGTTGGTGTAAGTTGCGTAAATTCTGTACAAATTATGCTCTAGCCTGGCTCCAGCCATGGACTGCGAGTATGAGTATACTCATAGTGGGCAGACACTCGCACTCGCGCTCGTACTCGTCCAAGTCATTTACAACTTGTCGGCATTTTCGCATTACATTCGTAAAATCTATTTTAAAAAGCTCTTGGCTGTGCTGCCTTCTGAGTTGTGTACGAAATGCATGACCAAGCGAGCGGAGAGGGAGAAAAACGAGCAGAAAACCACACAACAGTCAGAAAATTACTCTTCAAAGAATTTATCGTTACATATGGAAAGCTCAGCTAAACCCAAAATTATGTATCCAATATCTATGTATTTAGACTAATTTTGAAGGTTTATTTATATTATATAATTAAATTTATTGTTTATATAATTCAAAAAATATGGGTACATAATTAATTAGAAACTCCAATGGTGCCCCTCGCTCAGTCTATAATTACCATATAGAGCGTAGCGTAATTAGGCAGCCGCAAAGTGTCTACCAAAAAAACGAAAATAAAAGAAAAATTCAAAAATTAAGTAATTGCCAAGACATAACGGCAGGAGCGAACGAAAATACCAAGTAAATTACAAAATTCAATATAGAATTTCCAGCGCTGTAGGCCTCTTTCATGGTTTTTCAATTCCTTTTTGAGCATGTTTTTACATGGATTAACAGTTAAACAAGATATTGATAAAAAAACAAAGACCAAAGAAAACTGAGAGTTCATTGCTGCCGATCGAGTTTAATTATATTTAACGGATTAGATTGTGGATGATGCAGAAAAAAAGGAAGCCATAAGAGTAAATCCAATACGCATTTAAAATTACGGATTACCGAGCAATAAACAAAGCCTTAATTGGCTTTCAAATTGAAAATTACTCTCTTCACAGTAATTCATGTTATTATTAAAGATCAAAGTAAAAACTTTCCATAAACGGTGATACTTAAATATAGTAAGTTACATAAGATTTTCATTTCGGAATTAAACTTCCAAGTACATCCCCATCCCATACACAAGTGCCACTTGCTTGCAACGCTTCTCCGCCTCCGACTTTCCCAACTGCAACTGTTGCAGGTTTCAGCTGTCCCCCCATATTTGGCATAGTTTATAAATACTCGTATACGTACGAGTATTCTCTATGATAAATGCTAAAAATTACCCAGACATGTTTCTATTTATCTGCCACTCGCTATCGCTCTGCTGGTGGCTGGTTGCCTATTTCGCTTTTTGGATTGTCCAAATGTTGCAACTTACATATTTGAGTTTGGAAAATTTCTTTGCAACCGAAATGTTGCGGCGAAAGAAATTGCAAGTCAATTACCATTAGACGGTTTGCATGGCGCCATGACGCAATCGCCACATGTGGCAGCGGCTGTGGCATGGCAGCAGAGAAACGTGGCAACAAATACAATAACAGATATATGGCTGTATATATACATAGATATATATCGTATGTATAGACAGCAAGCCGACGTCATCACCATATCGCTAATTGATTGCGTCTGCTGCGGCTGTTGTGCCTGTTGTTTCTTGTTGCTGTTGTTGCATTCACTTTGCTGGTTTTTGGGTCGCGCCATTCTCCATTGCCACATGCCGCACGCTCAGATACTCATACGAGTATCTCCGCTGAGCACTTGCGCAGTTTCGCAGTTTCGCGGGTTAGGACAAGATCAATGTTGCTGATGTTGGTCAATTCGTGCAAGCAGGTTCTCCCGAAACGAAAGACTCAGGCAACGAACTTGAAATGCGTGCCCGCTCCTTCTGGACTGTTTGTCATTGAAATCGATTGAGCCGATAAATGATGCTGGCAGCCAGAGGTAGTACTCCCCCTTTTATAACTTAACTGTTGCATCATTTTCACTGACTCGTTTTCCATTTCATTTTTAGCGAATTGCCTGCTTTTCTCTGCTCTTAAGTGGCTGAAAGATTATGTGAGAAATGGCAGAGAAGAGATTGGGGAGTGACTGAGCCGATTGGGGCTTGAGGCAGGTCCAGTTCACTCGTGCAATACGTTTTAGCTGTTGAGATATCGTAGCGTTCCAATCTGTTAAATGTCTGTGTGTTAAATGTTGTGGGGTAAGAGCAGCGTGTCGGCAGTAGGTCTAGCTGTTCCTTGCTGGTTGTAGTGCATCTAGTTGTGAGTGAGTTGTGGTGTCAGTCAAATATGTTATTCTTGTTATAGGACTAGAAATAAAGCCTTCTGGCAAATATGCAATTATGTATAATTATCTGTTTTAGATCCATAGGTGTATCCATCGGTGATCCGGGGTAGGGGGTCGCTGAACTACACTGACACCAGTTCGAAAATTTCATTTATGTTTAATGGGTAGTTACCCTGTTAGAAAACGGTTCAAGATCTAAGACAAAAGAGTTCGGAGTTATGTAACTTATTCCTGAAATCTTCTTCTTCTTTCTTATCCCACCAAAGAATTTCTTATAAAATGTTGAATCCCCAAATCTATCAGAAAAAGCCATTCTGGGACACAGCGGAAATGTCGTGTTGACTAGTGTAATTATTAAAACCGTTTTACTATTTCGCCAAGTACAGAATTGTATAATAAAATCGGATGTGAAGAATAACGTTCATATAAACGAAATTAAATTTAGTTTATCGCTTTATATTTCTTTTATAAATTCTAAGGTCATTTCGTTTCCATATACATATATTACCACATAGATAAAGATTTAACTATAGAGAGATTTTATTTGTATGTATATAAAATCAAAAAGCTGTCATAATACCCAAATATTTCCCACTTGAAACGTGATTCACACTTAAGCTATTTTTTACAATTGCCAAATCGACACAACCCACGGCATCTGCCTTATCAGTCCTCTGAGAATATGCTGTGTTTCACCATTCATGAGCTAATGGGAGTTGGGCTGAATTATTCTTGATAAGAGCTGGACTTTAGAATGATATACATAGTACATACACTAATGAGTAATTCGAGTCGATGTTTTTATTTAGCTCCCCCTTTGGGAAAATATTTGTGGTTATGGTTCGTCAATGGCAACAGTACTAAAACCATTTAAAATATCATCTGATATGAATGTACAATGGCAAACAAACATTCCATAGAGGCGTCGAAGAGAACACTTAAAGATGTCAAATAGAACTACAATTCATTTGGCGGGACTCTGTTGCTCCTTTCAGGGGACGCAGATGAGAAAAACGCTTGCTTGAAATCTTCGGAAGTGTGGCATAATGTTGAAAAAGTACAGCTACAAAAAAACATGCGCGTGCAGATGGTACAAATAAATTAAACAATCAAGATATAGGCGATGGCAAAGACCTATCAATGAAAATATAAAAACATATAAAATGGCCAATTGGTATCTGCACAATTGTTGATTCGCGAAATGATCTCATTGAACGAGTATTCCCAGATGTAAAAGCACAATATATAAATCATGCATGGCTGGCAGAAAGAGCCAAATTATCCAACAGAGTTTTTGAATTCAAGGGATTTGCCAGGAATACCACCATACCATCTATAACTTAAATTGGGATCACCGGCTATTTAACTTCAAAATGTGCACCCACTCCGGCTATATAATATAATAAAATAATATTATTATGTTATAAATATAATATATATACATATATATATATATTTATATATAATGGGCAGGCTGTAGACGAGGTCTCGGCGCTTCGGCTTCGAATTTCAGCTGATGGTTTTCCTGTTGCACTCGATACTTCCTTTGCGTACGCTTGGAGCAAACAAGGGCTATAACTAACAGGATGATGAGAATGGACCAAATCACGTATTGAGCGTAATCGAAGAATTCAAATTCATTAGGTTTTTCCGTAGGGGCTTCCACCGTAGTCGTATGCAGGTCCGTTGAGGAGTCGTCCCATGAGGTGGTGCTCCATGAAGTGGAGTCCGTAGAAGTCTCAGTTTCATGAGTGTCCTCAGTAGAGGTTGTTGTGGGTGTGTGTGTGGTTGTGGATGGCAGCATGGGTTGACAGTCTCCATTGCCGTCGGGGGACATTATGTATCCAGGACAACATAATTCTCGCATTTCCGTCTTTGTTTTGGTCTGAGAATATTTGAGAATTCAAGACCGTTTCAATGTGCTTTGAATGTCACAAGTTTACCACAGTTTTTCGAAGCCCTCTGATATTAAATTCCTCGTCCGCGAATGATCCATTGACAGAAGTCAATGGCGTTAAAACCTCTTCGGTGTAGCTAATCACAACGGGCTGCCAGCACAAATGCGGATCTGGATGGGCCGTTATCAGATTGTATGCCAAAATGCTTAAGAAAAATATGTGCAGAAACTGGAGCATTATGCTGTATTAATATTCCGCACCGCAAAGAAATTGAAATTCAACTAAATTGCGATATCAAAGGCTTATTCTACTCGCGAGTTTGGAAAAGAAGAAAGCTTCTGAAAAATATTCTTATCGCCTGGGGCACACAGTCGCCACCATGCCTATATGTTTTTTATATATATTGCGCTTATTTTGCAAAGTAGCAGCTTAAGCCGAGCTTTCTTTACGTTAGTCGAGAGATGTTGCCTAGCTTTGGGCTTATCACATTGTATTTATTTTTAATAGTGGTTGAAAATAGGTCGAAGATAATACTGGGTTACGATCGCAGAAGCTTTCCTAAAGCTTTTCCACGAAATATCCGTTTTTTTTCTTAAAAAAAGTGGCAACGCCCTCCCATTGTTTTGATTCCGTATTGCAGTTATATTTATTGCATTGCTAATTGCTTTATCCAAAGAACAAGGCATCGAAGGGATTCAAAAAACGTGGGCTAAAGCACTTTGCTATTCCGAGGGTCTTTCTTTTCTCCTCGTGGCCGTCAAGGTGTGTGGTAGTGCGATACTCTGGTGCTATGTGTAATAATAGTTGACCCTTAACCCTATGCACAGCCAGACACCACCGAAGTGATTGTGTTCGAATTCAGTTTCACCCACTATTAATATAAATATTGAGCTGAAAGTCAGCGTGAGTATGATCCAAAAACAGACGATGCCTATTTGTCTGAAATAACCAACAAGCCCACAGCTGCACCTGCGTGGCCAGGCCCTACTTTTGTATCATACGCTTGGAGAAATAAACCCAAAGTTCGAAAGTTGTCTCGATTGCAGATCCCTCTGGGGTAAATATCCATCAAGCTAATTCAAAATATAGGAGTATAAAGTGTTCCTTTCTATATATACGGGTAACACCGAAAACCATTTAAGTGCGTGTATAACCGGCACAAGAGGTTACCGCAATGGACTAAGAGGACCATTCCCCAAGCCCGACTCTTCAGGTATCGTGCTCATAACCCAATTGCGAATATTTCGGAACCCCATCATTCGATATTCGCGTGCGAGCCAGGTGGTCTCGAGGATGGAGTTCTTCGCTCTGTGATCTGGCAGAGAGATATCTACATATGAAAAATCTGCAACCCAGGTTGATGTGCTGGGTCAAGGTCGACATGCATTGTCACATCAAGAAAGTCCCAGCTGACACCTAACCTCTTCGCAATCGGTGTACAGTGGTCGTTGACCCCATTGCCTCGTCAACTGTTGCTATTACATGCTCCCTGAAAAAACATAAAGTGGTGCCGCCTGCAGCAGTCGAGAATGAACTCGCAATCCAGCCTTGATACATCGATCGAGCAGCTGAATTTGTTTAATTTGTTTTTTGACGATTATAGACCCGAAATTTCTCTTTGGTACGGCTAGAACATGTAAACGCCAATTACAACAATTGCAACGAGATAGAAAAAAAGGGAATTCATGTCCATGGCCTAAATCGCGTAGGAATCTTGTGAATATTGTATTAAACTTACAGTCATGATTTTGGTTATCTCGCATTCATCGTATCATCTGTTTATACAACCATCCAGCCATCTACCCAATGGAAGATCTTTCAGCGTGGGAGTAAAAATAAACATCAGTATCGAAAGTGATTCTGAATGTTATGTTACGCAATGGTATCAAGCATGAGAAAATGAATTTGCGGTAACTTTTCTCTCCTTAATTCACCACTAGTCCATATGTACATATCTGTTTACCCATGACCTAGCGCGAATCTCAAAACATATGGCCTTAAACATCGAAAAATGGCCATATACCGTACACATGTACATTGAAGGTCGTCTCTCTTTGGTTTTGCATTGACCAACATTAAAATACAAATTTGAAATCATGAACGTTGTGAATGTTCCTCTATCTATATATTTATAATCTATAAATATTTACTCTAGTTTTGGCATCTATCATCGTTTTTACATATTTTTGAATATTTTTTAATCTTGTAGAATAATTACATTACCTTTATTATAGGATTAAACGATTTACCTCCGCATATTTTATATATCTTATCTATCTATACCCTTTTCTAATAATAATAGTGTCTGATGCAATTAGTTATTTATGCATATATGTGATTCTAGGTTCAGTAAGAGTTAATTAGGTTGTTTATTATCTCAAATGAATAATTATGGACTTCGTAAATAAAATTAGTTTTGAAATAAAACAAGGCTAAATATATTCGAAAGGAAGCAAGCAGCCTCGTTTGATAGAGATGTGATCTACCGATGTCTTTGTTGGAGGGATCCTTCATATATATTATATGTGGCGCTTAAGGATCATGTTAGGGTGGGCGTGTTCGTACCTTTGCGATCACATAACCAGCAAAGACCTGACTGGTGATAATTTTCCTCTTTTTCCTATATATGATAATCCTTCTTTTGACCTCCTGAATCCAACCTCCCGCTCACCTTTCCCTACTCGTACGCGATTTCTTCCTTTTCTTTAAATTCTTACTGCAACTCTATGCGGGAGCAACTCTATCCACTGTAGACAGCTGAAAGCTTGTCTGTGCTTAAAGTTTGTGCTCATAAAGCATACAGAGCTTTACCATGGGATTGAACTTTCGTTTAGGAGAGCGAGAGCACAGCTCTTGTTCAAAGTAAATAATCCGAGCAGAGAAAAATAAGACATCAAGAGAGTGGAAAAAAAAGGGAGAGTTCATGGAGCTGTACATTTTCTAACGGACCCGTTACTAGGTGAGCAACCATAATCCTTGCTTCACCCGTTATTGCGATTTCATATTATTAAACTTGGAGATGTATTCAGACCATCTCTATTATGAATTATTTCACTAAATAATTGTGAAAATCCGTCCCACTCTTTTTCTTCTCCCGAGAATGGGTACATCTACTTCTGGTAGAAAAGGAAAATCCTCATCTTCATCTTTAATCATCTTTACTCGAAGAGTATAGGGGTGAATTAGATTTGTGGTGATAGTGGATGTGTGTAACGCCCAGAAGGAAGCGTTTCTGACCCCATTAAGTATATATATTCTTGATCAGCATCAATTGCCGTCGATTTAGCCACGTCTGTCCGTCCGTCCGTCTGTCAGTCTGTCAGTCATCATGAGCACCTACATCTCAGAGAGCTAGATTAACCAAACTTTCTATCCAAGCTACTGTGATATCACTCCAACACATTTATTTTGAAATTTCGCCACGCCCCCTTTCTCTCTCACAAAGAACAAAAATCTGTGGCTTCCAAAATTTTTAAGATACGAGAAAAGCAAAAAGACAGAATCATAGAAAATGCCTCTATCTACAAGATTGCCGAATCTGGATCAGGTCGGATCATTATTATAGCCAGAAGGAACAAATGAAATTTCAGTGGCTACGCAATGTCTTCCAAGCGCTTTCTCATTCCCTCTCTCGCTCGCACACATTTCCACGATCCGATGTATATATGTAAGGATGTAGATGAACAATGTAGAGAAGATAGATGTAATAAACCAATATAAACAAATTTGGAAACAGATAACATCTAATATATAAAAATCTCCCAAAGGGTGCGACTTATTTTTTGAAATTTATGTTTATCAAAAATTCAATTTAACCTTTTTGCGAACAGCGATACAAGCCGATCAAACATAATGTATAAAATGCATAAATCGTAAGCTCACATATATACTGACTGAGTGCCGAGTATAAAGTAGAGCAGCGGACTTTGCCGTGGCTCACATCGTCCCCCACGTTTGTATTGATCTAAATGATCTACACATTTAAAAACAGTCGTTATGTAATAAGTATTTGTCAGAGCTACTATAACTCTCAAATATTTTCCACTTGAAACGTGATTCACATTTAAGTTTTTTTTTGCAATTGCCAGATTGAGACAACCCACAGCCTCTGCCTTATCAATCCTCTGAGAATATGCTGTGTTTCAACATTCACGAGCAGATTTCACAATTGTGAAATAAGCTAATGAGACTTGAGCTGAATTATTCTTGATAAGAGCTAAAATTCAAAATGATATATTACAGACATCAATGAGTAATTCGATGAGTCGATGTTTTTATTTAGCTCCCTCTTTGGGAAAATATTTTTGGTTAAATAATAAAAACGCTTGGTTATACATTATGGGCAGGCTGTATAAGCGATCTGTGCGCTTCGGCATCGAATTTCACCTGATGGTTTTCCTGTTGCACTCGATACTTCTTTTGCCTGCACTTGCAGTAAACAAGGGCTACAAATAACAGGATGATGAGAATGGACAAAAGCGCATATTGAGCGTAATCGGAGAATTCAAATTCATTAGGTTTTTCCGTAGGGGCTTCCACCGTAGTCGTATGCAAGTCCGTTGAGGAGTCGTCCCATGAGGTGGTGCTCCATGAAGTGGAGTCCGAAGAAGTCTCAGTTTCATGAGTGTCCTCAGTAGAGGTTGTTGTGGGTGTGTGTGTGGTTGTGGATGGCAGCATGGGTTGACAGTCTCCATTGCCGTCGGGGGACATTATGTATCCAGGACAACATAATTCTCGCATTTCCGTCTTTGTTTTGGTCTGAAAATATTTGAGAGTTTAAGACCGTTTCAATGTGCTTTGAATGTCACAAGCTTACCACATTTCTAGGAATCCCGCGGATATTCATTTTCTCGAAGAAGTCCGAGAATGGTCCATATTTCGACCATGGCGTTGTGACCTCTTCGGTGTAGCTAATCACAACGGGCTGCCTGCACAAATGCGGATCTGGATGGGCCGTTATCAGATTGTATGCCAAAATGTTCACGAAAAATATGTGCAGAAACTGGAGCATTATGCTGTATTAATATTCCGCACCGCAAAGAAATTGAAATTCAACTAAATTGCGATATCAAAGGCTTATTCTACTCGCGAGTTTGGAAAAGAAGAAAGCTTCTGAAAAATATTCTTATCGCCTGGGGCACACAGTAGCCACCATTCCCATATGGCTTCTATATATCACGATTATTTGCAAAGTAGCAGCTTAAGCCGAGCTTTCTTTACGTTAGTCGAGAGATGTTGCCTAGTTTAGGGCTTAATACATTGTTTAGCATTTTTAGGGTGATCCAAGATAAAGCTTGGATTCTTAGCATTCACTGTAGACAGCTGAAAGTTTTTCTGAGCTTAAAGTTTGTGTGTTTTAAAGCATACAGAGCTTTACAATGGGTTTGAACTTTCGTTTAGGAGAGCGAGAGCACAGCTCTTGTTCAAAGTAAATAATCCGAGCAGAGAAAAGTAACATAGCAAGAGAGTGGAAAAGAAAGGGAAGGAAAGGAAAAGAAAGAAATCATAGAGCTGATTCCATTATTGGATCTATTTTTATATACCAATTAAAGAGAGTTGTTGGGTAAGCAGCGATCTCATCAGCTTTGAGCCATTGCTTCTTAACTTTAAACTAACAAGTCGACCATTTCGCAAAGATTTATATAAAAAACCGAACTGGTTCTTCCCGATAGGACTTTTGTCTGTAGAAATATACAAATTGGTAGAATTGAAAAGTCTACAGGAGGAGCAACCCTCAAGCACCTGTCTGTTCCAGGAGTTTCATTTGTTGTTTTGCATTCCGCATTCCCTAATAAACAGAAACTAGTGATAAGAGATTCTGTTTATTAGGGAACCTGGTCGGCTCTGAGTTGGTGCCACTTTCGGCCATTCTTAGGCAAGGGCCCACCTCCAGCTACATCAAACAGGCACTGAAGGGATTCGAATAGTTATCTTGGAGTACCTCTTTGGCCCACGCGGCTCCACCACGAACGTCCCATGTCCTAGATCACCGATTTTGTATGTAAATTCTACGCAAGACCCCATAGACACTGTTCAGGTCTTCATCCTCTTGGACTCGTTTTTCATGCTGCAGAATATGTATGTTCTCAGGTTCCAAATCCATGTGATCCGAGTCATTTGAGTGTTTATAGCGCCAACCATCGATCACTTGTATGAGGACAATGTTCAGCTCGGCTTCGCCTGGATGCGGGCAGGCAGGATGCCGCCATCGCAGAACTCATTCTGCATCAAAAAAAACCAAACCGACTTTTTCTGATAGATCTGGGGCTTTCCAATTTTTTTACTGAATTATGGTTTTGGTTTTCAAGGTGTGATTTTTTTTTTTATTTTAAAACTTGTATTTTTTTAATGTTTCTTTCAGAGAGGTTTTACTTTTTTTCGCATAACTTAAGTATCATAAATCTGGTTGTATTGAATTTTACAATTCCGAAAAGCTGATAAATGCAGCTGTGAATTGTATCTAAAATTTTGTAGATTCAATTTACTGTCTGGAAAATAAAAAGCTTTCAAATTCAAAGCTTATCATTTTTTGACGTATTTTTTTTTTAATGTTGATTATGAAAACTCAGTAAAAGTCGAACAAAAATTATTTCATGGGCTTTCGTTTTGTACTTTGATAGATACATCGTTTAAGGTAACATTTGTTAAAACCCATAGATAAACGGCTAAGGTGCAGTCGTTTGGCCAAACCTTCTAGTGCCGCATTTTGCAGGAGGGAAAAAAGGATGAAAATATGTAAAACAATTCCTTCCTCTTCCTCTTCAGCTTCCTTCCAACGTACACTGAACGGGGTAGAGCATGTAAGAGAGAGGGAGAGACGGAATGACTAAGCGCGTGGCCATGCTATCATAGCCACTGAAATTTCATTTGTGCCGGCTGGCTATTATGATGAGCCGGTCTGATACAGACAGCAGTCTGGTAGATATTGTCTTCAATGGTTCTGCGTTTTCTGTTCTCTCGTATCTTCAAAACTCTGGATGCCACAGAGGAGTCTGGATACAAAATTTGGTTGCTCTAGCTCTTAAAATCTCTGAGATCTAGGCGCTCATCGGGACGGATATACGGACTGGCTATGGCTATGGCGATTGATGCTGATCAAGAATATATGCAGATTTTGTATGGGGTCGGAAACGCTACCTTCTACACAAAACTAATATAATATAATATAATACTATATCCACTTCGTGTCCGTCAGTCGACGTTAAAACATAAAACACTTTGATGTATCTGGTCATTGCAGATTAATTTCCTTGCGACCATTCAATTCACTCCAACAGCGATCAACTACCAAAAAAAAACCAAGTAATAATGGAATAGAACTTATATAGGACAGTAGCCACGGAGATGTGTTGGGTAAATCGCTTTTTTTTCAGTGAGAATCAAGAAACCCAGTAAATGTGTCCTTTGAGCTATATATTTGCATTGTTTATCCTAGTGCTTCCATATTTCATTTCAAATTAAAATTAAACAAAAAGCAAATCACGTTCTACTTCTGACAACAATAATATAACGATTTATAACAACAAATAAACGGAAATAACTTCTCTTGGAACACACGGGAGTCACAAAAAAATTAAATTACACATTCCACCACCCCCTGCCGTTACAAATTGCGATATGATGTTTAATATATGTCGGGGAAACATTCGAGTTATGGGCACCGTTTCGTTTTTGCCTCATATCTTTTGACCAAGATCATATTATACAAGCCTATATATACGAATTGAAAGCTGTATATCTAAGGTAACGCCAGGGAAGAAACTAAATTGAATTCTTTGAAAGGAATAAGTTATCAAGAATTCACTGAAGTGATCATTTTTTGAAAAAAATCTGTTCTGGGGACCTTTGAAAAATCCACTAAAAATTAAGACAAATGAAAGGAAACCACCAAAAATAAAGAGAAAATTAAAATGTATATATTTTCAGAGCCTTGATTTGATTATATTTAATTAAATAATTCTGCCGATATCGACCTGACGAAAAATGCATAAAAAAAGTGTTAAAATATGTCACGTTTACATAGACAAGTAAATTACGCAGTTTCTCGACCAAAAACACGCAAATACAGGGTGCTCACAACGGGCTATATGAGGATGCCTATGCTTGGAAAACACACCCATTTTTTCCAGAGATCAAAAAATGATGTTATGCATCTATTTTGGTTAAATACGAAGATAAATCGGAAAGAACATTGACAACACTGCAAAGAAATGAAACAGTCCAATTTTTAAAAAAATGTTCACCCATATATCGCTCACAGCCACTTCACAAACGCACATATTGGTTTCGTTATCAGCACAGAAACTTCATACTGACAACCGACACGACTCCTCATGCTCAGATCAGCAGCTTCTGCTTGCTGTCCAAGTTTACGTGGGGGTGCCTACAGTAGCCCCTACTGCCTACAGTATATATCCCCTATACTCGCATAATATGATGTTTTTCTACCGACTTCAGTATGTCTTGGCTTCATCTTTTCATCTCTAGTCCCGGGACATCCGCTTCGTATACTTAATTTTGATTTTGTCCACTACTTAATATACCTCGATATGGATCGATCAGATTATTCTCAGCATCACATATTTACATACAAATTACTCCTACGATTGCGAATTAATGCTTCAGTTACCCAACGATTTTTATGATCTTGTTTCAACCTACATAGCATATCAGAACTAATCAGAATAATTCTCCATTAGGGTTTTAATGAGTGATCATAACGCTACTGTCTTTCCATGCTAATAAAGTAACAGCAGTTTCGCTTTGCTCATTGCGGAGCACCTAGTCCAATGGAACTTGATCGATTAGAATTAAAGAGACAAACGCAACAGATCAGTACAAAAATACATTACATTCTGGTAAAGTTGTTTTTTTTTTCAAATTTTTTTTTTATTTACAGTATTTAAATATGTACAAACATTTCATAGAAAGGAAGTTTTCATGAAAAAGTCGAAGGAGCAACTCGTCTGCTGTTTGATTTTCGGTCTCTGTCTACAAAAGAACTGTACACATGGAGGGGGAAGGCCGGGGGACAGGCATTGGCCGAGCGACCCGGATGGGCGGGGCAAGCTTTCTAGGTTGGATTGACCCATCGACGGCGCCTGTCAAAGCTCTTCCCCTGGCCCAGATCCTCCAAGAATTTCGGCTGTTATCACAAACTAAAACTAAATTTTAAGTCGTACGTTGAGGGTGGCTTGGCGGGGGAGTGGGTGGCAGATTGGCTGGGTGGCAGGGTCCAGGTTGTTGGACTATTTTTCATTTTTATAATGTCGACTTGCTGACGCGCTCGCCCTTACCCGACTTCGATTCTCCAGTGGCCCTCGTAAGCGTTGCAATTGGATCTACTTTTTGTGGAGGTAGCCGCCGTGTCCGGAGGCGCCGTAGGAGATTCCATGGCCGGAAACGCCGTACGAGGAGATGCCGTGGCCGGACAGGCCGTGGCCAGAGATTCCGTGGCCAGAGATTCCGTGGCCGGAGTAGCCGTGGCCGGAGTAGCCGTGGCTAATGTAGGCTGGAGCGGCAGCGGCGACAGTGTGGGTGACGGCAACGGCGGGCTTCACATGGCTCTCAACATGGACTGGCACTGGGACGGCCACCTTGTAGGGCACTGGACGGTCCACGTGGACTGGCACCTTGTGGATGACGCGCTTCTCGACGGTGTAGGGCACGGGCTTCTCGACGGGAACGGGGTAGGGCTTGTCCACGTGGACGGTGTAAGGACGATCGACGGCGACCTTGACGGGAATCCTGACGACCTTCTCCACTGGGTAGGGTTGGGGCACCTCGACTGGCACCTTGACGATCTCCTTCACTGGCACATGGACGATCCTCTCGACTGGGTAGGGCTGTGGCACGGGCACCTTGACAGGATAGGTCACGGTCTTCTCCACGGGATAGGGCACGTGACGCTCCACCTGGTAGGGCACCTGCACGGTCCTGATCACGGTGTTGGTGTGCACCTGGGTGGGCAGCTCAGCGACAGCAGGGGCGATGGGACCGGGTCCGATGCCAATACCCGAGCCAAGGATGGCTCCGCCAGCCGATGGTCCGTAGCCGTAGCCCAGGCCGTGGCCAATGCCGCGCTTCTCCTGCTTCTTCTCTGCCGGCTCGGCGGGTTCGGCGGCCTTCTTGGGCGCCTCCTCGCTGGCGCTGGCCACCAGCACGCACATGGCCACAAGGCCGAAAATGAGCTGCAACAGACAAAGGAAAGCGGGCAAATAAATTAAAATCAAGCGCGTTGACCGCAATCGGATTGGGGCTGGCCAAATGCGTTGGTTATGCAAACAGCGACTGCACCCGCTTCCGCCTGCCAGCCCATAATTTGGAATATGACGGTTACGCAATGGCTGGAAAGCTTACTGGGCAACCAGCCAAGTTCAACGGTGGCCCAGGTTAGGCGCGCGAGTGAATTTGAGGCCAAACATATTGGCAATGCGGCGTATACGTAATGAGGATCGAAATTGGAGCAATGTTGGGGGGTGATTGGAATATTATGCTCTATCTTGCCGTGGCGACTTCATAATCAGATTCGCAATTCGAACCAGTGCAACAACCATTTTCAAAGGGAATGGATAAAGCAAGGGTTGTTGCTCTACCAGGGTGGAACGGACTTGAGACTTAAGGTTTTTCAAGCAGTTTGAATTGCACAAATAGTTTTGTAGCTTAGACATGATTTAAGTTGGAAAAATTTACTTTTTTATATTAATATCCTTATTCATGAAATATTTACTTTAAAATATAACAAAATATGCCACTTATAATATAAATTTCTACAATTCTATAAAATGTGTGGTCGACCAACAATTGTTTTCTTCAATTTAAGACATTTAGAAGAATATCGACATTCGCTTTATCTCCTCTGAAGAAGCGGTTTCAATAATTAACCTCAAACGAGTTTGCTTGTCTGAATTATTTCAAATGCACTCGAATTACCACACCGAACGGACTGAGTTTTGCCATAAATAATGTTATTTAAAAGCCACTTTAACTAAGATCGAGTTCTCCAAGCGCAATTTTTGTTGCTGCCGTTTTAACGACAGTCTTGGACACACTTTGGAACAGAACACTCAAGAGCTGGGACCGAACATACCATGGATTTCATTTTTCACTGGGCTTTGCACTTATCAACTTTGGATCAAGAGGGGCTCGTATGTCTCCACCAACCCGCAACAGTAGACTGAATAATATCGCACAGACGTCGCGAGCTTTTATATGGCCGATGCTACCGCGGGACTGTCTTCTGCGGTGGCTGCGCAGTCGCCGCGAGCCGAGATCGAGGTTTCCAGGCGTCTGCGCAGCAGCCCGACCAAAAGCTCCTTTGCTTTGCTCTCTCCCTCTCTCTCGTTCGCTCGATCTCCGTCTGCGTGCGCCATGGCCCGAAGGAAACGCGTCACCGAAAAGCTCTTCTGGGGGTGCCTCTCACGTACACTGTCCGTGTCGTTCGTGTGAGCGGGCGCTTGTGTGAGTGCGTATCTGTGAGAATCCGTGTGAGCGTACTGAAGTCGAGCTGATGTCGCACTGAGGGGCTCCACTGGCAGTTCGTAGGGCGCGAGTGCCTGGGCCACAAGTCGACAACAACTAAAGATACGACCCTAAAATATTTCACTAAAAAATCATAATTAAATCATTAGTAAATCATAAACTATTTTATGTTAACATGGGGCTCAGGGAAATACCAGACGTAAATGCAAAATTCTTAATTTTTTTTAGTGCTATCCCCTGGAGTTTTTGCTTCAGAAAAGGCGTTACCAGCTGTTTACCGTTCGTATCCGTCCCATAAAATACGAGTACGTTCTGGCATTGCTGCTCCATTCTGCTCCAGCCGCATGAATAGTTCCATCAGATCTTGAAATTAGGCACAGAAAAAAATATGCTCCATAGCCATAAGTCAAATCCGCATTAGCCACACATTGACTATCCACAGCATCGCACTGCAGTTGCAGTTGCAGTTGCAGTTGCACATTCGATGTAAATGTTCCGCTGGAAAACATGCGCCGCGGAGTCTGCCTTGGTTTGGCTTGGTTCTGTGGGGCTCGTTTCTGGGGGCTTCGTGACTGAACTTTTGATCTCCGATTTGTGTTTTGCTCAGTGTTTTGTTTTTTACTTTTTGGCAAAACTCAGCCTCAGCCTCAGCCCGAACCTCGATATAGGCGCATTGATTGAATGGGTCTTGTCTGTGGCGCATTCTGTCTGTGTGTGGTGGTAATTTGACATTTTAATGCTGCCTAGGAAACACTCGCCAATGGCCATGTAAATGGAACGTGTGAACAATGACTAGACCACAGCGACCATAAAGGAGAACACCAACACCGAGCAACCAACCGAAATAGCGCTAGATTTATGTGCATTAAATTAATTGCTGATATAATGTCCGAGCATAATGGCATCTGGCGTATTGGGCTTTGTAATGTGCAGTTGAAGGCGAAGGTCGTCCATCATCAACATCACAATCGGTGGCGCGGGCTCTGAGTCAAAGTTGAACCACATTCGCGGGAGGCGGTGCGGTGCGGGGACCGGCGGGTGGTAGGCCTTCCCTTGGTGGCGCTTCTTTGTGGTTAGCCATCGCTTTGGCGGTGGTGGGGCTGTGTCTTGGCATGAGCACATCCCCCGTAGCAGCAGAACCACCGTCCTGCAGTCGTGCGGATGACTTGCGAGCTTCCATATAAATTATGCAGACCCAAAACGAAATCAACAATCGAAAGAGCTCAGTCCCAGCCCCTGCCTCTGCCCCTGCCCCTGCCCCAGCCCCGAGCTCAAGTTCAAGTTTATGCATCGCGGTTTTATCTGTTTTGTTCAGTCGGGTTTCTTTGTTTGCCTTCTTTTATGGTTTTTCTAGATCACTTTCATTTTTTTTGTTGACTCGCCAGCATTGGAATAAATGGACAGAGATGGATCGAAGATCCAAACTAGCGTTGCTCAGAGTTTTTTTCTAGTTGAATACCTGGTAACTAAAACGTGTGAGGAGGGTGTATTGGGATTGGTCGAAGGTCTTTCAATATATGTAGTTTAAAATTCCAAATACAACATTTTACCATTAGAAAAACATCCAAATAAATATTAATGCTGTATAGCCATAATATCAATGCAAAGAGTTTTATTTTGTAATATCCTATTGAAATCTAAAGGGTTGCTAAAAGTAGATAATATTCTAAACAAGATACCTATTATATATGATTTCATTTATTTTAAAGGATTTTGTTTATAGCTACACCGAAGCAAAGTACTTTCAACTGCGAATAGCGAAGCCTCTCTGCCTACATTAAACTGTTCCTAGTTTACTTTTATTTTTTTGCTTATCTGTTTAATTATTTGATGGTTTAATTACCAATGCAAAATGCTTGAAAGTGTGTGACGCACAAAATGTTTAGGAGTCAATAAAACGACTAGTGGAGTCAAATTTAAAAAAGTTGAACTATTAGATGCATATGCGAAGTTCTTTTGAAAATAAATTAGAAAGTAGCCCATATGTAGTCGCCGCAGGAACTGTGAACTCTCCGAACTTGACAAAACAATTCTGATGGCATCAAAATGGAAATGTTGCCGTCGCATCATCAGTCGCGATTATGCAGATAGATCTGACAGCCATTAGCATAAGATACGAGTATTATTAGAGTCGCTAAACAAGAGAGCTAAACAGGGGCGTATTCCATTAGATAATCTGATATTTGACATTTTGCGTTCACTGGCCGATCGTCTGCTTAATTTATTTAATTAATACTCGTGTGACGTCAGTGGCGGACTCGTTCTGGAGCTGAAACAAATGCAAACTTTATTTGAAATTGCATGTGAATTAAATACCCTTGCCGAGCAGAGTGTTTGGAAGAGGTTGGAAGGCTAACAATAGGCTAACATTTACTTTCGGATGTTCATGTAGAATCTAAGAAAAACTCGAAAACTATTTTAAAATTTAAATGAATTTTAATTTATTTAAATAAATAATATTTTAATAATAATTTCAGTGTTGGCCCAAATCAAATAATAATAATAAAAACAAAACAAAATTTAGAGTGTCAGAAAATTTATTTACCAGATTTATATTTTTTTCTGTTTATGTATATGTATGTAAGAGTATATTTATACAATTACTTCGTTCAAAGTTGTAAATACTAATTAATAGCGAATTGAGAAATTCTTTAAAGCTTCTTGTAAAATAATCAAGGTTTGCCAAACAACTTAAATAAAATCTACACTCCAATACAGGAATCTCATTAATTTTAGGACTCTTTTTTATGGCAGTGTATTGACTTCTATAGACGTCTGAAACTAGTCTTCCAGGTTTTTATGTTATTTAATCTTTGATTTGCTTGATACACGCCCAAAATTAATGGTCGTGAGGGGACTTTGTTTTTCAATAAATTGATATACTAAATAAAAATGGTTATGGAATGGTAAGTCTTAGATGCTAGAGTGAGATTTTTTGTAGAACGACTCCCAGCTGTTATTTGTGCTCCGGTAATTGTTTGAAAACCCCCTTCCATTAAAAACTCGAATGATTTAAATCTGAGACAGCAGAGCAAACACCTTTCGTGTTGGCAGGCCATAAATTAGGGGAGTGAAGCAGAGTGAAGTACAAAAAATAAATATAAAGATATTCACATTTGTTTTAGCGTTTTTCTATAAGCTTTATTCTTCTTTCGGCAGCCGAAGCAAACGACACACAAATATACAGATTTGGCGAAATTTATTTCTGCTAAGGAGATTAAAATATTATATATGGATGGTAATTAGCGAATCGAGCTGCGAGTTCGGTCATAAATTATAGGGCAAGTTCGATTTATCGACCGCTGCCTAGCATTTGTCATTTGTCATTTGCCATTTGCCATTTGAATTGGAAACTTTTTGCACCTCTTCGCGTATACTGTATACCCAATACATGCTCGCATAATGTATCCGAGTCGCTCGCTGCGGCTGCTCCAGATCTGAGATGCCTCGCATTTGTCAATCGAATGCCGAACATGTTTCGCCGTCTGATCCGTGCAAATATGCTCGAAAGGTGATTAAGTTTTCTTCGGTTTTCATTTATCCGAACTGTGGAACTGCTTTTTGTGTGGAAGCCCACTAATTGCGGCCTAATGGCATGTGAGTTGATTCCTAAATTGTCCAGAGCGGAGTCTCTCAGATTGATAACTTGATTGGTGCTAAGTGGATTGCACAACCGGAGAATGTCTGCTCTGTTCTGTAGACTGATTCGAACAAACTAATTGAAATTTCGGAAAACATTTCACAAGACAACTCAAGAAAACAAAATTTTAACATTTAAAAGGATTTGTTGTAGTTGAAAAATCAAAGAATAAGCATTCGATTCAAAATCCAAAATAATTCACTAAGCTAAGCGTTGAGCGGTTTGAAATGTGGTACTAAAATTAGCTCCACTAGTAAGATACCGATTTGATAATCAAGGAACATTATCACCCTTTTCGCTACACCTACGAGATGATCGCTCATCAGCGAACAATATGTGCTATAATCTGTCATAATCAAGTCTCCCGAAAGGAAGCGGCGAAGGTAAGGCCAGAGCTAACTTAAAAGTGAATTCAGCAGTTAATTGAGCAGTTTTCGGCTTGTACTTGTGGCGGCTACATACTGCCATCTGCCAGGGTCAGTCTGGGCCTAAGTCCGCCGAAATTTATCATAATTAACGAGACGCTCGAGCGACACAATTTGACCCAAATTTTCGGAATTGAAATCGGAATGCGAAGTGGCAAAAGATTTTCTTCTGCCGGGCCATCAACGATTTCGTGCTGGAGCTGAAGTCTTTCGGATTGTGATTGTGGTCTCGAGGTTGTGCTGGGTTCGAGCTAGGTTCGAGCGGGGTCTGGTCTGGGGTCTGGGGTCTGGTGCAGACAAGTAACATTTGTCAATTGAAATGGCCAGAAAAACACAGACTGGTACGGACTGCGGACAGTGGACTGTGGACTGCGGATTGCGGGTCGAAGACAATCGTGCAAAACCTTCGACATTTAATTTGGTTTCTGTTTTTTGTTCGGTTGCACGTTTGGTTAGCAAAGAAAATTGTCTAGAAAAAAGCTGTTTACATGGGGCAATTTTTGTGCCTCTCTTTTCTGATGGTAATTGTCCGCAAAAAGGTCAAAAAGAGACACACATTTTTGATTTGCCAGCTGGTGCTGGTGCTGGTGGACACGGCACTATTTTTCGCTACTGTTTTGCCTAATTTGTGGCTGTGACCTCAACACCCTCCCAAACCAACGACAATGATGACCTCCCTTAAATTTCGGACGCTAATATATTTGGGAAATATACAGAAACTCCTACGTCTGTTTATCTAAGCCCCGAACAATGGACTGGAACCGAAAATAGCCAAAATGATTCTCTCGATTTGACATTTTCCACGTAATCGGCCCAATGCGGTTAGGGGCCCGGCCCCACTTTGGACCTTGAATTACCAGACCAAGACAATACCGCAGCACCACCTTCGATCAGAGCCAAACACGAAGTGCACGCGGAACCAGACTCTGGCCTCTGAGAGAACCTGAGTGGCAGGCCCAAGAGCTGGCGGATAAATCCAGCCAAGAACTGGCTGTCACGCCCTCCCATCCGCCCACACCAACACCTACAAGCCACTGTGTATTGAGAAGCGAATTCTGAAATAAACGCAAATAGAGACATTAATTGAGGTGGGTCGTGAGTGGATCTCAATCTTTTGGGCACTTCAGGAGCAGCGAAGAATTTCTCTGGTTTTAGCGGGAGTTTAATTATCGGTAGTTCGGAGAATGAAACAAGACTTATCATATTTGCTTGCCGTACTTGGATTTACGAGTGAATTGTGATCTAGCTGGCACTGCTCAGCGCTTAAATTCCCAGCAGTCTAGTACAGAATTCTTCTGAAGTAAATAACAATTGGCTTTTAACATTGTCATTTATATCTCGTACTTCACTGGCATTTTTTCGGTTTCATGTTTGCGCCGAACTCGTGTTTGGCAATAAAAATAAATAAATAAATCATTTTGAGCTGCAGCCATTGTTCGGCCGTACGAAACCTCCGCAGCAATTAGTGCAAAAAACTTAACAAACAATAAGATCAGAAAAACAGAAAAAAGGAAAAACAGAACTACTCGCAAAACAGAAACGGAGAAAACAAAAACTTGCCGGCCTGGGAATTATGTCGCTGGCTTTTCGTTTTTCCCGTCTTAGATTTCTTGAGCAAGTCTCGGGTGTGAGCCTCGAGATGGTGTGTAACACCCCGAGATGTGATGTAAATTTATGTTTTAATGTGGCAAGCAGAGCAAGCCAGTTCCCAGGCGAGAGCCCCGACACAAAGAAAACCTTTTCTAGTGTGGGTTTCAGAGCAATTGAGCTGTCACTTGAAAAGGAAAAAAGGCAGAACTATGCCGTGAATATATCTGCCTGGAGGAGAGTCGAAGGACGTCGTCAACCCCACTCTGAGACATTTCAAATAAAAAGAGAAATATCAGAATATTTCAATGTTCTGCTTGGTTTTGGGATGTAGATTTCATGAAGTCCACAAAAGTAATCCATGCCTGGGTCTGCGTTTCTAAGATCATTACAGCACAAAGAATCAAATTGGAAGTGTCTTATGACCAATCAGAAAATTGATTTCCACTGGTCTTAATTGATTTCATTTTCTTCCTAACTAACGCGGTCTAACTGACAGCCTCGACTGCTCGATTGACATTTAGGACCTGGCTTCCACGCCCACGAAAATCAATGCAAAATTAGGCAAATGATTGGCTGCCACAACATATCATGCCACAACGGCCATGTGAAGTACGAAATTACTAATATCAACAGCCCTGCGCAGAAGACAATGAGTGGGGGCTGCAGATGGAGATGTGGATGTGGCAGCAATCCAAATCCAAATCCAAGCCAGCAACTGCTTGTGGCAAATGCCACAGTGACACACTAACTGAGTGACTTCCAAAGCCCCAAACTGCAACAGCAGCAGCGGCAGCAGCAGCAGCAACAACAACAACAACAAATTATGCAACCGAATAGTGGCTCCTCGAGCTCGAGCAGCTGCAGTCGGCAATCGTATTCGTATTCGTTTTCGCATTCGTACTCGCACTCGTAACTGGACTCCAGCAGTGGCCCGGCAGTTTAGCCAGATTTGGGAGTCTGCTGCCGCTGCTTAGCCTTTTTTTGGGGGGTTGTTGGCGAGAGATGTTTTCCAAGAGATTTTCCTTTTCAATTGGGGGACTATTAGATTGTTGAATGCCCCTTAAGGCGGTGCCTCCACTTGGCTCATTTGACCTAGTTCGCGGCATAGATAAAGAACTTGAAGGAGTGTCCGAGTCCACAGCCCAGAGAAACACTTTCAATACGGAAATCGCCAGTGAATGAGAAATCATTGTGGTTCGGGTTCGTTGCCTGAGTCTTTTGTTTCGTTTGGAGGCAGGTGAAAGGATTCGCTTCGCTTTCGTGCGAAACACACCCGTGGACCAGACCAGACCAGACGAGACGAGACGAGACGATAGCAGACCAGACCATACCAGCCATAATTCATGGAACATAACATTGCATAATCCGATTCACTGCGATGCGGTAGCGTTCGTAGGCTTAATTGTTTGCAATTTGAATGCGCCACGGGATGGGGCGGAGACGAACAGCCAGAAGTCAACGGAGTCAACCATAAATTGATGTCCAGATACGATCTGGAGTATGAGGAAGAATATTGGAGGCTACCTATGGATACGATACGGTAGTTGAACTGTGATATCCATATCCATATGTCTCAACCCACAACCCACAGCCCACAACGTACTCGTACGAGTATCATCGTGGGTTCAATAGACTTGGCATTTAGCTGAAATCGGATCAGGTACCACGTCAATGACTGCAATCGGCTATGCATTGTGGCTATAACGAGTATTTTGTTTGCAGTCTGCTGGCCGAATGCAGGGCAGGCCGAAGCAGAAGGCACACATGAAGAGGCCAGGTGGGAGGGCCGCCGAGTACCTGGGGCTTCCAGATTGCCAAAGACGCTCGCTCCACTTGACTTGGTCCGCTCCGACTTCGACTTCGACTTCCACTTCGACTGTGACTTCGATTACGTTTGCAATCTGAGCTTCGGTTTTGGGTTTTTGGTTTTTGGTTTTGAGCTTAGAGTTTTCTGTTCAAGAAACTGGTGCAAGTTTTTGTGACTTCAGCTTTGGCTGCCAAACGTCTGTTTGGAGGCATTTTGGCAAAATCGAAAAAATAACAGCCAAAACTGAACCAAATTAATTTCGCAATTGGACGACAACTATGCGGCGCTGCAGACGCATTCGGTCGGATTTTGGCGATGGACAGCTTGGCTGGCGGTGACCTTCAAAATCCGCCAACTGGATTGCCGTTCATTAGAGCAGAGTTTCGCATTTGGCAACATGTGGAACGTCTTTCGTGGTTTTTCTCAGCCAAGCCACCAGCGACGGAAAGAATTGCGAAAATACATGTCGAGCTTTTCCATTTGCTCCGTTGCCATCTTTTGTCGTCCGCCGTTGTGTCACCGTCGTTTTGGGGCAATTAATTAAATTTCAGCAAATATGCGATCGTCCCCCTCGTCAACTCTTTGCTCCCGCCCCCATCGCCGCGGGAAATATTGTTTTAATTGGGAGCCGCCGTGCCACCGCACCACCGCTCTGGTTGCAGCAATTTCTTGCCCTCTCCAGCTCTCTCGATTGGTCGCTCAAGCCTGCCCCACGATATCATTGCGTAAATGCTGCCCCTGAGCAATTCCTACAGATGTGCGCGATCGAAATCGATCGATCCGTGCGCTGCGTGGGGGATCTCTCTCTGGCTGTGGGCGTTGCAATATCTCTGATTTATGGGTTATCAGTGCTCCAGATACGAATTTCTGCGGTGATGAAGATGTGGTCAATGAATATTTATTTTTTTGTGGTTTAAGTCAATGCAACGAGAGTTAATGCAATGTAATAAGAGGTAGCAACATGAGAGGGAATAATATGCATTTAAAATACTGTTTACGCAGCGAAAATGGAGAAATTCTAGCCAAACTTTCACAATTGTTCCTAGAAGCTTATCCAGAGTTGTTTTCAGCAGGAAATGTAATATGTGCGATATGTGAAAGTTTGGCTAGAATATTTTCGCAAGCTTACAAGCTTTTCTAGGAACCATTTTTCCTTTGATCAATAAATAATATTGCGCTACGATCCAGAAAAATGGTGAGCATATTTATAAAATAATAGAATTTCGGAATCTGCATGAATCGATCATCATGGTGATCGGGAATTTATGTACATGTATCGTACATCTATTTATGTTATGTATCGGTTGGGATATGGTTTCATCTGAACTTAATAAGCTTCTGCTTAATTTTAATAGAAAATCGCAAATTAGAACCTCAGCTTGTTAAGATTACATAAGATAACATACACAACGATTCAGGCATTGTAATACAATCTTGCGATTTACATAATACAAATTCCGATTCTTTAATAAAACTCATTTCTTGTATTTAGTTATTTTTCATAATGACAAGATGATTATCCTTTCGAAGTAAATACATCAGTACATACATATGACTGCTAATGGTTAGTTCTAGAAATATTATATTTTTTTAATTACTCATTTGTTAATTGAACTCATTGTCATTACATTGTTATCTGTGACCATAGAGATTTAGTTTATTTTTAAACAACAATTTCCCATTGCAACAGCATTTTGTTACCATTAAATTACTACCTTGGTGATCATGAAAATTCTTGTTTGAACTAATTTTATTTAATTGGACCCTTCGACTGCGACCCGAAGACAATTAAGTGCGACCAAGAGATCCGCTTTGTAATTGCGCGCAGTTGCACAACCCGAAAGACAATCCGAGTCAAGAACAAAATAAAACACAATATGTTTGCAACGAATAACACCTACGAGAGAGCGACTGTGTCTGGCGAACCTCCCTCCGAGTCGCGGCTGCAATTGCAATTGCAATTGCAATTTGTAACAAATTATGGTTAAAGATACGAATTGACGAATGCATGTACACATTTACGTGTAAGTGCAGTGTCTTTTGTGCCCCGTTGCCGCCCTCGCCCTCTGTTAGGGGTGTGCACATGCTGTCCACAAAGCCGACGACCTTCAGGCTGATGCTGATCTAAGTGAATTCTTTGGCCTGGAACTGGTTCTGCCCGGAGACGGAGCTGGAGAGGTGCCGGCTCTCTTTGGAGTCCAAATCGGAGAATCGGAGTCGAAGAAAATTAAATCAGTAACTAACAAGAACGGGCGACTTTTTATTAGAAAGTTGTTTTAGTTCCGTCTGGGCTGAGCGGCGTCCTTGGGACCGGAGCCGAAAGTCGCCGCGAGGGCTTTGGCCTCGGCGCAACAAATAAAATGCGAGTGTGGCCGAACCCCCTCCTGAAGATGGACAGATCCCGAAAGTAGATCTGTTGATATCACATCAGGCTTAGAAAAACGATTTTAATTGCCCTCGTTTGGGTAATACGTAGGATGGGCGGACCGGTTCGAGAGTCTCATTTCGGGGGCAAACAAATACTAAACAGCCCTAAACTTAATTGATCCAATTCATCAAGGCGAACATTATGCTCAGAACTTTTTGCATTGTGCTGGTTTTTCGAAAGTTGATATTTTGGTATTTGACGAGGAAAAACCCCGCTCGGTTCGTTCACTTGCCGCAAAAAGCAGAAATCCGAAATTAAATATCAAGTGTCTGCTCTTCTCTCATTTTTGATCCTCCGATGACCGACGCGTCGGGGCCGTTCTACGCATGTGGCTAAATGTTATTAAAATTTACGACCGACTTTTAAGCGAACTCAGCGGAGACAGTGCCCTGACGTCCCAGCGTCGGCCGGTGAATGGATCGTCATCTTCAGCACTGGCGTCTCTCTGTGCGACCTTGCACGTGTCTCGCATCCTCAGCTACGCGGGCACAGCAGAGGTAATCTCTGGTGTCATTTACATTGCTGGCCCGTGATGGATTGTTGAGTGAGGTGGCATGAATAGGACGCAACTGGCGAATGCGATCCTTCCGATCGAATGCGAATTCGTTGCCCATGTAGGTCATGTCATCCAAAGTGACTGGCAATGTGAGAAGATTACAATTGTTAAATGTCAAAAGGCATCACAGGGACACTATATGTATAATGTGCATAATGATGGAATATGGCATTAAGCTTCCTGATCTCATTCAATTCAAAAGGCACTAAGTTAATTAAAATTTTTAAACCATTTTGAGATTCGAAATGGAATGAATTTGCGAATGATTTTATGTGTTCTCTCCTTTTAATACCTTTTCGAACGATTTCAAGGATCGCAAATTAACGATTAACTTAATATTTTCCGTCAACAACATATTTTCTCAATCCTACTTTCGACTTTCCGCAAAAGTGTCCAATTGAAACGGAATATCCATCTAAATTAACTTTTCTCGAACGACCCTTTCTGTTCTTTCGCCGCCCAATACGAGAATATTCGCAAGAATAAAATCCGTTTAAAATAATATTTTCTTTATTTACAAAATATATATACAAGACATGGGAAATCAGGGATTTAGATGCTGGATTATTTCCAAAAGCCAACCAACCGCGGCTCGAATCGCCAGTGATAAAACAATGGAATAGTATTTTATACGTTTTATTTTATTTATCCTTAAACGATTGTCACATATGTATTTCAGTTGCTGTCTATTCAATTCATTGTGCGTTGAAACCTTTCACTGGTAAACGCGACAGCTAAAATGTCCATAAATACGGGAATTTACGAACATTTAGCTGCTGCTTACCCTAAACGGGAGACTCATCCAACACAACTGCTTCCATTGGATGGCTGGATTGGAAATAATTTACAAAAGGCATTTGTTCATCCTGGGTTCTTAAGAGCTACAGAGAGTGGCAGGGCGGAAGTGCACCTTCCTAGGGCTGTGTTGTTGTTGCGGGGACAGACAGGTGGTGTGGGAGTCGGAGTGGGAGCAGAGACCGTGTGAGAGTAGAATTGAATCGAGAATGTGGCTAAATTTCCTTCCGCTCATTTCTTGAAGGTCCGCTGGCTCCAATGGATCGCTCGTCGCCCTGAATCCGCTTATTTGTGGTAGCCGGAGTGGTCGGCGTAGACGGAGGCGTCGTGGCCGTAGCTGCTCGCTGGGTAGCTGCTGACTGGATAGCCGTGCACGGGATAGCTGCTGACGGCTACGGTGGGGGCGTGCTTCACCACGGAGTGGGAGACGACTGGGACCTTCACGTAAACGGGGTAGGGGCGGTCGACCTGGACTGGCACGGCCACCTTGACGGCCTTCTCCACGTACACCGGATAGGGCTTGGCCACAGGAACGGGGTATGGCCTTGGCACCTCAACGGGAACTGGGCGATCGACTGGCACATGGACTGGGTACTTCTCGTGGCGGATAACCTCGTAGGGCTGGGGCACCGGGACTGGGACCTTCACGTACTCCTTGACGGTGACTGGCACCTTGCGGATCACTTCGTAGGGCTGAGGCACCGGGACCTTGACTTCGACGGGGACGCGCTTCTCGTGCACCACGGGATAGGGGCGGTCCACATGCACTGGCACTGGGATGCCCTTGGTGATGGTGATGGTCTTATGCACATTGGCCTGCTTGCTGATCACATAAGGAGCCGGGGCGTGGTGGACGGCAACAGCGGGGGCGCTGTGTCCAATGGAGTAGGCGGGGCCGCTGTGTCCCACGGCAATGGCGGCGGGAGCAGAGTGTCCAGTCAGTCCATAGCCATGGCCATAGCCATGTCCGGCAACGGAGCCGTGTCCCAGATAGCCGACATCCAGACCGGCATGGCCGTAGCCGTATCCCAGGTCGAGCAGGCCGCGCTTGTCCAGTTTCTTCTCCAGAGGCACCTTCTCGCCTTCGGTCTTGCTGGCGCAGGCGGATGCCACCAGGAGGGCGGCTAGGCAGATCTACAAACGGGAGGGATGGTTGTGGGAATAAGTAAAGGACGATTTATGATTATCCTGGCACTCATCTTAGCCAAAAGTACGAGCCTAATCTTCCTCAAGGGGTTCTTTTGCAACCCAAAAACGGATGCTCTATTACCCAACAAAACAGACAGTTTTATGACCCCTTTGGAGTGCTCGATCGATTGGGTAATCGCATTAGAAAGTGACTGGTGATATGACGCCCACTTGATGGCCGTCTCATCGCCCTCCTTTGCGATTCAAATGGTCAGGTGAAATTCGAACGTGCAGCGCATAGATAACGCACTGCCGAGCTGCGCCCGGCCCCCACTGCGCCTACTTCCCCTCTCTTTCACGAATGCGAACCTGACAAAATGTCGCGTCCGACGGTTCGCGGCTTGCGTCATGTCACGCATGCGCACTCAGCGCAGTCAGCGCAGTCAGCACAGTCCGCGTCTGGAGCAACTCTTCGAGTGCGCCTGTAGTCAGAGGCAGTCTATTAATTGATCGGTTGGCCCGGGCTGATTATGGCCTGCTATTTGCTGGACGTGGCCGGCACTCAAATTATGATCGTTCACTTAAGAGTCGCCTATTACGAGTGGTTCCATATGGTTCAAGTTGAAGTTTGTCATTCGCCGCAATTCCGGCTCTGTCTTGTGCCATTTAACGGTTTGTTGTGCTCTAGGAAGCGGCTGGTAGCTGGTGGCTGGTGGCTGGTGGTGTAGCGCATGTTCGGAAATCTATTTGTACCCCTATGAATAGTAAGAAGTGCGGTTCCCAAGCCATTCATATACATATATGAATGGCATAAGTCACATCCAACCACTAGCAATTCTCAGTACGTGCTCAAGCCATAATTATTATTATGCAAAAATTAGTTCAGATCGGTATTGTGTGTAATATGTGTGGGAGTCCTCCATGATTCTATGTCTTTTTCAGATTTCCCACGCCAATTGATATGCTCTCAACCCCATTAATTCACACATTCACCGCAATTAGCATTTTCATTCAAATTTCTTGCATTCTGATTGATAAGATTCGAGATCGGTGCAGGTTTTTCTATTGTACTTACGAAAACTTTCATAGTGGAGAGTGTTGGGACTTGCCAAGGCTGTAAATAAACAGATAAGACAATGGAATCGTTAGTATACAAATCAGCATACATTCGTAATTATTTATCATCAGAAATAACCAGAATTCCTTAATTCTTGAACAGGCACTGATTTTAATTGAAAACTTTTCAGATCTAACACAATCTTAAGGCACATACGAGTATTTTTGTAAATCTTGAAAACTTTTCAATCTTTTTCAGCACGTTTGAAATTGAAATATTATTTCTGTTTTATTCTGTTTATTTATTCTGTTTGAGCAAACACTTTTTCGTTCAATTCACTTACAAGTAGCGCAGAAAAACTATCGAAATAAACTGTGCAAGGATTGTAGAATCCCAAGCGATTCCAAACCTCTGACTGGATGCTGTCTGTGGTCAGTGGCGCGCTTTTATACCCCCAAAGAGTTTTTGTGACAAAACGAAACTGAAATCGGCGCCAAGTCAGTCCCAGGCGCCGAGCCGTCGTTACCAAAAGCTTTTCGAAGCCATCGCATCGTATCGCTCTCTCGAAAGCTCGCTGCTCGAAGTGGATTCGCTCCGCTGTATGGGTGCGCTTTGGTTGTGTGCGAGTGGCTCGGAAAGCTGCAAGCGGAAGCGCCCACCACTACCAGCACAGACACTCGAGTGTGCCACCAACACAAAGGCAATGGCGGCTCGCCTGTGCCTGTGTGAGTGGAGTGGAGCGAGTAGTCGTCTTGGAAGTGCCGCATAAAATATGAGTGCGAATTCGCCTTGAGATCCATTCGGGATAATAAAAAATACACACATAAACAAATTAACAAAATCTTAAATCCAGAAATTAAATTTACTTTCGGAAAATCCCACAGACTTCTCCACGTTTCATTGTTAGTTATTTATGTTTGTATTTCGATTTCGGTAAACAATCTATTCTGTTTTTTATACCCGGTACTCGAAGAGTAAAGGGGTATATTAGATTTGTGCAAAAAATTAATGTGTGTAACACCCAGAAGGAAGCGTTTCCGACCCCATAAAGTATATATATTCTTGATCAGCATCAATAGCCGAGTCGATATAGCTATGTCTGTCTGTCCGTCCGTCTGTCCGTCTGTCCGTCTTCATTAGCGCCTATAGCTCAAAGACCATAAAAGCTAGAGGAACACTATTTTGTATCCAGACTCCTGTCCTATCGCACTGTTACAAGTGTATTTCAAAATTTCGCCCCGCCCCCTTCCGCCCACTCCAAGGACGAAAATCTGTGGCATGCACAATTTTAAAGATACGAGAAAACTAAAAACGCAGAATCGTAGAGAATGACAATATCTATCAGAGTGTTGAATCTGGATCAGATCGACTCATAAATATAGCCACAATGAAGAAAACAATTTCGAAATGCATCGTTCCCTCTCGCTCTCTCTCACACACAGGGGTAGGCGCTATGCCTGATCGAATTTTTTGACGCCTAGTTCTCAGAGACTATAAAAGCTAGAACCACCAAACTTTCTATCCAAGCTCCTGTGATATCAAACCGAGACGAGTTTGTTTTAAAATTTGGCCACGCCCCCTTCCGCCCCCACAAAAGATGAAAATCTACAATTTTGAAGATACGGGAAAACCAAAAACGCAGAATCATAGAAAATTACTATATCTATCAGAGTATTGAATTTGGATCAGATCGGATCATAAATATAGTCAGAAGGAACAAATGAAATTTCAGTGGTCTTCCAAGCGCAGACTGATTCCCTCTCTCTCTCGCACACAGCCGTGTATGTATATGTAGGAAGTAGATAAAAACATGTAGAAATGGCAGATGTTAAAAATTTATGTTAACCAATATGGAAACATCTAATAGATCAAAATCTCCGAAAAGCTTCGACTTAAATTGTTTTTTTTGGCTAAAATTTAATTTTTTCCTTTTGCGAACATGTAATAAATTACAACAAGCTCACATACATATATACTGACTGAGTACCGGGTATAAAGTAGAGCCGCGGCGCAGACGCGGCTCATAACGTTCCCCCTCGTTTTTTAATCGTATTGTTCATATTGTTGTTCCCAAAATATCAGCCGATGAAAGGTCATATGTCTATCAAATTCGTCAGGTTTGTGGATTCGAGAATATAGTTGGAACCTGATTCCCGGAATCAATTAGTTCGATAATAAAATTATTAACTCAGCTCTTGTTTTGATTGGATTATACAAAGCTACAATGTTAATATACGATTTAGAAAGCTGGATGGGACATTAAATTATGCGGTAATATATCTTCTGATATGAATGCATATAAGTGATATATTCTGTCCCGTATTTCGTGTTCCAAAGACAAAAGTAGAATCAAGAGTGTGATATACAAATGATTTATAATTTCGATTAACTCTACTTGAAATTCCTGCAAACAGCTGTCGGCTAAGGGGCTGAAGTACCTGATCATTGATCCTCGTTCTAGCCAGACTCATCGGGCTTGTTACCTGTCTGCGGGTACTTCTGTTCAGCCTCGGATTGCATCATATGATACATTGATACTCGAGGAAAGGCTTGTGGCGTCTCCTCTTTCTCACACCTTGGCTTGGCTCGAATTACGCATCGAATAGGGACGGGACCAGTGGAAAGCGGAAGTTGCATAGCTGGAATACCTCGGCATATTTGATGTTGCATGCCTCACGGCACGCACTTTAAGGAAGTGCTGCGGGCTGGTGGGCTGTAACCGCAGTGCCACACACTACTGTCATCCAGGGATACTGTTTCATACCAGTATTAGAGTTCGGTTCGATTGTTTACAATGTTTTAAGTGCTCGAATGGTATTGTAACTGGGACTGCGACTGGGACGGGGATTGGGACTGGGACTGTGACTGGATCTGGGATCGGGTGGCATGCGTGAGATCTGCTCTGCCGCAAAAGTGAAAGGCCTTTATGGGTCGGTGTTGCAGGCCGTGGCTGTTGCATTTGCACAAAATCAGATTATATATCAGCGGAGCAGAGGCTGCGATTTGGCAATTGGCAGCATAATTATTTGTTAATGCGCAAAGTGAAACCAGTTGGATGTTGGACCCGCCATGGGGCATGGAGCATGGGACATGGGACAGCCCAAATGATATGCGTGCGCCTTGATTGACTAATCTTATTGTCTGGCCTGGGCTGGCTGCCGGGCGGGAGTGGAATTAGCATTTTCTATTGTCTTTGCCAAATTCTATAAAAGCAATCGCTCCTAAACAAAGCAGAAAACATTTATTGCTTTAGTTGTTTAGTTGGAATGCAAAACGGCTTTCCAAAAGCGATTAAGGGCCGGGCGATAAACAATTTAATTGAATCACTCTAATGCTGCTCCGCGGGGGCGCGGCAAATACATAAAATGTATATTACATCTTGTTGACTAACTTGTTGGATAATTTTCATATTTTACTGAAGAATTTTAAATATTAATGCCATGCGAAAAGCAAAAATAATTGCCTTGCGAAAAACTACTATTTACAACTAATTTATTTATAGGCCTTTTCATAAAAAATACATTTATTCATGGTTAGCCCTTTTGTAACATAAGCTTGAATGGGGTCTGACAGAAAAATGGCTTAGTAAAAAAAACACACTCAAATTTGTATTAAATATTCGGGTTTTAAATGCATACATGATTAAACCACATAGAATTCACTTAGATTGAAGTACATTAAAAAGACTTTTTAACACGGTCCTTATTACTCTAAATATAAAACACTTTAAATATATTTAATTTAAATTACTTAATTTAAATATGAAATAGTTTGAAAACAAATGTTTTCATATTATCTGCTTTTCAAATGTAAGTAAAAACTCTTCAACTTTAATATTTCCAAATTAATGGCATAAATATTTAAATCTTAGTGAAAGCATGAAAATTGCAGGGTTTTTTCTGCCTTTGTATGACAGTGCATTGCAGCTCTACAACATCTACAATATTTAGTTATGTAGTTATGGAACGACACATTCCAGTATATAAAATACCTATATATTGTTTACACTATATTCTTGACTCCTTAAATATTTATTGTCTTTTATCTGTGCCTGCCCAAGATCCCCACAAAAAAGGAACAATCTTTATTATTTTGTATTCTTCTTCTGCCAAATATCCAATTCCGAGCCTTGGGAGTCCCCACTTAAAGGCTCTCCCCAAATGGCAACCGCTGCTCGGACGGACAACGGGGCTGCTGGAGGCTCTGTAACTTTTACTTTTTTTTGTGGCAGAAATGTGTTTGTTTGGTCTATGTTTGGCCAGATGGAACCGACCCAAGCCGAGCCGAGTCGGGTGGCTGCAGCTGCTTGCCCCTACAGCAAACGTTACAGTTCTGTCAGCTTGCAGCGGACAGCCGGACAGACGGATAACGTATCCAACAGATACAATGCAGAGCGAGAGGGAGGGGGAGAGGGATAGGGATAGAAAGAGAAGCAAAAAGGCAGGTGGAAGTCGGTTCGGTTCGGTTCGGTTCGGTTCGGTTCGATGCTGTTCGGTTAGCCATGCGATGTCTTTTGGATGCATTGCTTTTGTTGCATGCGGTTGCAACATCTAAGCCTGCCACTCCCCCTGTGCCCTGTTGCGCCCCCTCGAGAGCCACAGCCTAACGCTCCCTCGACCCCCTTCCCCCCTCTCCGGGGGCAGCTTGTGCAGTTGCATTTTCAGCATTCGATTTCAGCATTAACTTTTGTGTGCTTCTTGTGCCCCGCATTTCGGATTCTCATGTTCGGAGTCCCATAAATTGTGGTCAACCGATGCGACGTAATTCATTGATTATAACGACAACAATAACTGCAGCTTACCCCCCGTCCTCCCGCCATCTCTTTCGCTCCTCCCCTTCTCCTTCTCTGCTGTTGCATTTGGTGCATGCTGATTTATGGCCAATTGTTTGGAGTGTGTTAATGCCTCGAATGCCTCGAATGCCCCGACTGCGGTGCATGTTGCTGCGGTCGGTGTCTGTGTCTGTGCCCCAGAGCCTGGCCAGCTGATGAGCCTCCGGACAGGGTGGCCCACTATGCAAATATGCAATATGTTAAATGCGAAAGAGTCCCAAATTAGCCAAATATAATTAAGGTTTATTAGGGCCACACGTCGGCAGTCCTCGCTCGTGTGTGGCTGGCAATAGTTCACATAATTGTAATGCAGTTGCGGAGCACTGGCGCACCGTTGGGAAATGGTCTGGGAATCTGAGGGTCTGGGAAGTGAATTGAAATTTTCTGAAAATAAACCTATTTCATACAGGAAGGGTGGCTCTTCATCCTAGGAAACAAGTTTCCTAATGCGTTTCCTAAAAGGGCAATTACAGAATATATTACAGAAACTGTTCTGTAATCACCTCAAGAAACTGAGACTATCGAAAATTACCTTTTAATCGAAAAATACTTTTTGGAATATTTTTTATTGGAAGATCAAAGCCATATCGCAGATCGTTTCGTCTTGAGTACCTATTGGAGTACAAACTCCAATAACTTTTGCAACTTTTAGCTGGCGAACAAGCCTCGAGAGATAGTAAGCTTATGAAAATAAGAAATAAACACAGCAGTAACCATAACCACTTTATGGCGATTCGAAAAGGAATTGGATCAAGTTCGCTGGAAACGAAACGAGGCTGGTCGCCTCGAGTGGATGTCTGGCGGTTCGGTTGTAGATTTGTGATTTATGCGCACGGATCTGGCGGACAATCGCGACTTGGGCAAGAGTGAGCTCAAATTAAATGCTAATTAGGTTCGAAAAAGCGGATCTAGAACAATGAATAATGAGATAATTAAGAATGGAATTACACGGCACTGATTTCAGTATCAGCTCGAAATGGAGCAATATAAATAAACAGCTGCAACGGACTCGAATCGGAATTGGAATTGGATTTGGAATCGGAATCCGAATCCGAGTACGAATACGAAACTAAAACTGAAACTGAAAGTGTATTGTGCAACGCACTGGATCGCGTTCCATATCGCCATCCGACAGCGACTCTATTTATGGCCGAGGCAAAAACCGGACCGACTTCTCGTTGCCTGTCTGTCCGACCTGGCCGCCCGGCTGGCTGCATCCGCAATGTTTCTAAGCGCAAAGAGGGTTCCCCCTCTTTCCCCCCCTCAAAGTAAGACCAGGCATCTGAGGCAGCCCCTGCCGCGGCCTCTGAAGGAAGCTGGTGGCCGTTTGTTGTCTTCGTCTGCTCAGGCCACACGCCCATGGCGCTTAAATGATTTGCTGGCGACGAGGAGCGGCCAACAGGGCGTATGCCTAATGCCTGGCCATTGGCACCGCTCGACAACGCTCGGCCAGCCACGTTTTGTGCAACGTTTTTGGCATTTTGACATATCAAGTGAAAAACTAAACGATTTCCGACAAGTGACCAGTTTTTCTCTCCTTTATTTTTTCGGGCTACGGCCAAGATTATATTTGCAACAGAAAATCTCATTGAAAATGCGCATATATTTTGTTTCGGCGTTATTTAAATAAATCTAAAAGTTGTGATTTCATTGGGTCCGTGGGAGCGGGAAAAATTAATTTAACGACTGACCTAATCAAACCAATTGGCCATCGATAAAAAGTGCCAGATTTTCAATCCGATATTATTGAGGGCAATAAGGAAATGATGGATGAAATATTCATTAATTAATCCGTTGCAATCAAGCATTCACCTTTGTAGGTTTACGTTGTCGATGCCTGGGAGCACCAATTTAAATCTCAATTGCACAAAATATGCGCGAAAGTAAAGCACAAAACTCATAGTTGTAATATGATAAAATGTGAAGATACTCTGACAAATTCTGTACGTATTCAATTCAAATCATATCAATGCCCATATAGGGGGTAATGATATCAGTAATACACATACATTAATACCGATTCCCTTTCGGCTTATGGTCCCCATGTATACATGCTCCTTCTGGGAAGAATATCCAATTAAATGTTTCATATTTTTCATACTTCTTCTATCCAAACGATGAACTCTAATCAGTCAATCCATAAATCTATTTCTTAATTGTATTTGTAAGAAAATGTGTAATTGTGCTGAATTTCAACTCAGGCAGTATCATGAACTTTACTTCAACAAATGAGTGGAACTTTATTTGGATTCCCCCACAATTTCATTGCAAAACCTGACCCGTTTCCACCTGGCGAGCATGGCTATGAAAGTCAAGGTCGGACCACAAAAAAATAAAATCTCAAAAAGTGTAATTCGTAAAAAAAAGTAATTTTTGGTTTGCTTGTATATATGTATGTGTGTGTTGTTGTCAATGTTGTCGCTTTGCCAAGCGAGACAATGAGAAGAGATATCAACATCAGAGCAAAACTACAGGTCGCAGATAATTCGACTTTGTCTTAAGAGTCGCTTAGACTCGCAAAGAGATTGAATGGAAACACATAGCTATATATATCGGAATGTCAGTCCGACAGTCAGTCAATCGTTGGTCAATCGGTCCGGTCATTGCATTGGACATTGAACCACTTTCGGGGCATGGCTAGCAGCTACTAAACGAACAGATCTCCGCCAGAGTTGGCCCAGTGTGACCTCCCAAGTGACATTCACATCTGGTGGAAAATTGAATTGGAATTCATTATGAGCTCAAACTAGAAATCTATTAACAGACCATATATGGAGAACTAGAGTAAGATATGGGTACATGTATACAGGTTTACGAAACATCTCACAGCTTATCAAATGGATAACGTTGTGGCTTTCCTTGAGTCTGGCTGTGGCTGTGGCTGAGTCTGTGTCTGTCTGGCCTTTGTCCAAGCCACAGATCCTCAGCCGCATTGGGCCATAGGTTCGATTGGCGGCTCAACTTAAACCGAAATGACCAGAAATGTCAATTCCAATCAATCGCCTGTTTACAGGAAAATAATCTTCGACGGCTTAGCCATCCTATTCGGCAATTGGCTAAATGAATGGGTCTCAAAACCCCAATCCGATCCGAAAACCAATCATTAGTGGCTATCGCATAAACGACATTCGCTCGTTCATACGCCCCGCAGCAGCAGCAGTAGCAGCAGCAGCAGCAGCAGCAGCAGCAGGCACATTTCAGCTGAATAATTGCACTGGCTTTGTGGCTTCGGAAAATTAAAGATTTTCGCATATTTCTTGTTGATTTCTGGCTCTGGCTCTGGCTGTGGCTCGTCGAACACATGTTCCGTGTCCGAGAAGTTGAGAAGAATTTTCGCAACATTTAATTTTAGCACAGAGCGGCAGCAGCCATAGCAACAGCAGCAACAAAAATTGGACTAATTGCCGACAATGTTGGCTCTGATTGACTGGACCAAGACTGCTAACCCCGTCACAGACTGCCCGAGTGTCTGATTGAATGATTGAATGAATGGCAAGCGTCGGGCGACAAGCACACACGAACACACGAACACATCCACATCCACATCCAGCGGAGTCGACGAGGCAGCTGCCTAATCCCTGTTATTGGGTCATGTCGCGTCTCTGGGAAAATGTGGCGACGATGTGGCTATGTGGCAACTGCTGCCAAGTGCCAAAAACATAACACACCGCCACCAGACCAAGCTGCTGCTGCTGCTGCTGCAGATGCACTTAATGGAGCTGTGGCACGTTGGTTCCAAGTCTGCAGCATGGGAGTCTGCAGCCGTGATCGAACATTGTGAAAAGTGGGCATAAAAATGCCTCTTTTTGCGGCTGCGCTTGCAACATTCTCACCGGGGAACGGCGAATGTCTGAAGCGGGTGTGGAGATGGCAGACGAATGGGCAGAGGTCTTGGTTCAACGCTCCGACATGATCAGTACTGGCATTGCCTCAAATGGGGATCCCCGAGGCGAAGGCCATACCCACTAGTGTTGGGCTCTTCCCGCTCCTCTAAGAAGAGGCCAATGAGCAGCCATTAGTTGAACTTGTTCTTGGCCCCAACTATATTTAGATATGCCAAAAAAATCCCCGAAAATCTTCCGAAATATTGCATAATGATTATAAATCAATTCAGAATGATTAGACAAAAAAACACAGCAGTTTCTGTGAACATAAACTTCAATGGCTAAATTAACATTTCAAGCGGAGTCTGTCCGTCCGTCCGTCCGCATGGTGCGGGGAAAACAGAATCGGAATTGCTTTGAATAATTGCTACTTGATTGCGCAGCCGTCGCTGCCGTCATAAAAATGAAGTTAAAACGTTATAAACATAAGTGCGATTAAATGAGCAAACGGCAATTACAAGACCACAAATGTTGACTTTTGCATGATTTCGAAACTCCAAGAAACGAAACGAAACTGTGGCTGTGGCTGTGGCTGGGACTGTGGCTGTGGCCGCTCGGTTTAAGGCTTCAACTGGAGCTCGACCTTGAGCCAGAATGCACAACGAGCAGCAGACTCGACAACAACTTGGCAGCAGCCGCTCCACCAACAACAGCAACATCGGCAACAACAACATTCACTGTGACCGAATCTGTTCACAACTCTCACTCGCCTCGCAACAATTGACAATTCTTACAGGGGCCAAGAAGCGTGACCGCGGCCGTTCTAAGCCCCGTTCGCATTAATCATACTAAAGCCGTTCCGTCCCGTCCCATTGCAGATACTTTTTCTCCACGGTGCTGCAGTTCCAGCTCTACCGGGGCATGTGCCGCGAGGCGGGCCAGTATGTGCCCGGCGATCCCAGGAAGCCGCTGCACAAATGCGACATTTACCGCCAGCCAGCCGCTGGCAATATGCTCAAGTAAGTCTCACGTATGGAGTCCACGTACTTCCAGTAGAATAGAATATTTAAATACGAATCGCTTGCGGAACTACTGCACCTATCTGAATGATTCCACTTCCACCATGTTTATAATTTCTTCCAATTCTTCATGAACAGAAAACTAATGGCCAAGGGCGCCTCCCAGCCATGGCAGGAGGTGCTGGAGGAGACCCTGCAGGAGGGCCGCTTGGACGGCAGCGCGCTGCGTGAATACTTTGCTCCGCTCGAGGAATGGCTGCGCCTGGAGAACCTGCGCACGAACGAGTACGTTGGCTGGAACTACGACGGAGACTACTGCAAGCGGAGCATCGAAACGGCCGGTCTTCAGGTCTATGGGGGCTTCTACAACGGGGCCAATCGGGGATCGGCCGTGAACATTCTGATCCTCATGATCTGCTCTAGTTTAAGCCTACGTTTCAGCTAGATTTCTAGAAAGTTGGCAACATACCTACACACACATGCACGAGTATGTTGAGGTAATCTTAACTAACAGTCAAACAAAATGTTGTACTTACACACTCACAACTTCCGCCTATTCAAGTCGCACCTATAGCTACTATAGCTACTATATCCATAACCAAGTTGAACTTGAATCAATGCCAAAAAAACACACACAGACAGACATAATTCTAAAATAAAATAAAACAAAACAAAACAAAACAACAAAATAAAACGCAAATCTGACAAATTGCCAGACCGGCGGCACCCTAAAAACTGCAACCGAGCATCGAATTAACATTGAGAAGGCACAACTCTGGACTGATCGAATAGGAATCACCCTCCAGTCCGCTGCTGCAGCCCATAGGCAGCAGGAGATTGGGATCTCGTCTTGGGGGTTCTTCAATTGATTTTCTTAGTCCCCATGCAAGTTGATAATTCATTGCGAAACACATACAAATTATGTGGGTGTATTCTGGGATTATTCGAATTCCACAACTTATTTATTGTTTGCTGTACTTTTGCCTGTCGCCAAAGGCAACCAATGGCCCAACATACCCCCACGTTCTATGGATATTCCCTATATGTAAAAAAACCAGTACCAGAGGGGGTTCGCCGGGGCATGGAACGGATTATGGTGAGTGCAATCCATGCGGGTCATTGGATCTCCGGCGTCGCACGCACATTGCTCACTCATTTGGTGGGTCCGCTGCCGCTGCTCTTGTTTTACACTTTAATCAAATAAAATAAATAAACTCTCGGAGCTGCTGCAATTTTATAGTTTCTCTTTTGTTTGTGCTGCAGCTGCTGCCCCAGCCACAGCCCCAAGCCCAGCCCCAGCCCCTGACTCTGCCTCTACCTCCGTTTCAGTACCCAACTGGTTTTCTGCTGTTTGTAAATTTGATTTAATAAATTGCAGGCAACGGCAAGAACTGCAACAACTGCAACAACCTCAGTGTAAACAAGACAATCAACACTTGTGTGGGTTGGGCGGGAGGCCGGGGGGCTGGACAGCCGGTGGGCGGACGGGCCTGTGTCCAGTGTCATTGTTCTAAAGTTTATCTAAGAAATAAGACACTCTAGCTAAGTGGATGGAAATGGAGCTGGGGACGGACTCGAATGCAGAAGTCGTTGATGGGGCTCTGATAAATGAGATAAGTGATTTGGATTCACCGAAGCAGAAGACAGATACAGATACAAAAGTAAGTATGATGGATAATAATATAATATATAATATAATATATATGGAGTAAACTGGTTATTTAGTTTGTTTTCGATTCATTGGGCAGCATACGAATGAATGTACAGCAACCATCGATTCTGTGAAGGAACTGGTTACACATACGTTAGGCCATACTTCGCATTTATACTTTTAACCAGAACTAATCCAATTGATAATTACCTAGTACCAATAGTAATATCAACTGTTTTGAAATACGAACTCTGGATACAGCGCTATTTATCCCATTTGAGCTAGCTTATTCAACTGTCCCACGTTTGTTTGGTTCTTTAACTCGGGAAACTCCCCCAGTTTAGGCGAAAAGCAAAAGCGCAAATCTGACAGCAACAGCAACAGTCTCCCTCCGACAAGTTTCGCCCCGCACTGACGGCCGCACGTTAAGGACATGATCAACATTTCAATTAGAGGCAATCATCACCATTCCCTCGATGCGGGGCTGGGAGACGGGGACTCGATCGCTTTGGGGAGTTGAGTTTCATTCACTTGCATTGGAGACTTTTCCGCATCTGTATGGGTGTGCCGTGCGCCTGTGTATGTGTGTGTGTGTGTGTGCAACTGTGCCTCAGATTTCACTTTCGCTTTGTAGAATTTACTGTGCAGTGCGTACTTCCGCTCTCCGATCTCAAGTCCCCTCGCACTCGCACTCGCACTCGCTGCGGCCTTCATTAGCCCGACGACAATTTGCAATGACAACTGTTTTTGTATTATTTGTTCGGATTTTTTTTCGTTTTGGAGAAGGAACATTCGGGTGAGCAACGGAATCACTGCCAACGGGAAAACAGTTTTACGGAGAGTCGCGTTCCAAGCGTACACGCAATTCAAATCAAGCGGATGGAAATCAGTTGTGAATGGAAACAGAACCTCTCCATCATATAATATTATGCATATCAACCACAAAATAAGCGGAAAATAGTGTTTAATTTTAAACATACATTTCTAAGCGCAGGATAATAGTTATTTAAACTAAATGAATCGACTGGTACTACAGCTAAAGCTCCTTCAAGTGCAATCTTCCAAGAATAAAATATGTAAAATAGTTTCAAAAGAGATGCAATAGGTACATATATTGATATCTTAAAGATAAGGCTTCAAAGAATCCGGAAATAATGAAGTGATCCCAATTAATGAGAAAACTCGAAAATAACTATGACGCGAAACGGGTTCAAGCAGCACCTGTTCCTGCTGCTCGCAGTTCTGCTCCATCGCGGATCCACGCAGAATAGCAGCTTGAGGATAAATACGAATGTGAAGGAGATGGATGCAACGGCCATTGCCCTGCCGTCTATCCAGGGACCCGGCAACATCTGCATACGCGAGGAGCCGTACGTGGAGCACATCCAAGTGCCGGAGATGCAGCCGGTGCGCGTGCGCACCTCCAGCTGGTGCATGGAGATTCCTCCGCGCTGCTCCACATACAAGACGGAAATGCGCGAGGTGATGAAGGTTCAGGTGAGTCGCAGTGGCTGCAATTCGACGTGTTGCAGGTGTACAACTGCCGGCTCTGCCTTAGCGGGAGCCTGTTGCGTCATCCCACCCAGTGGCCACACTACACCTTCGCAGTGGCCACTTTTTGCCCCATGCCGGAGCCGCAGCCGGAGCCGGAGCCTGCTCCGCAAACCTGATTCAGTTTTGCCCAACCAGGAAGCCGCTCTCCACGATATCCATAAATTGGTCCGATTCAATGGCCGACTTCGATTGCTTTGCTCATATATTTCGTTTGTTTTATGTCGCTGGATAGTTCTGTCGGTGGAAAACTCGTTGCGCAAGCTCGTGAAACTGCTGCAGAATTTCCTCTCCATCCGATCTGCAGAACGGAAGTCGAGACCGAGTGGCTCGCTGCTCTCGACTCCCGGCTGAGCCAAGACTGCATTCGAGTCAGCTGCAGGCGACCGGTTTTGACCCGAGAGTCTTGTGTTCTGGCAGTCTGTGTCCTTGGCTGCTAAACTTCTGTGAACTATTGTGCACCTGCTGCGTATACGTAATTCTCACGACGATAATGAAGTAGTTTAGTTGAAGATGGAGCTACTCTTCTTTAGCTTTTAAATCTCACTACACACACTTAATCGGATATTTTTGAATCATTAATTATGATTAGAATCCTTCCCAAATTTCCTCCTACAATTATTAGCCAATATGGCAATGGGGCTATTGGCAAGGCTCAACTTCAAAATTAAAGAGCTGCATTGGATGTCCGCATGTTCCTCCTGGACAAATATAGCGTAATAGTCGCAATACCCTCTCGAGCCTGAATCTGCATCGAACTGCGCAGTGTGGAAAACCGAGAAAAACAACAGCGGCCAAGTGGTGTCCAAGCATGGCCAGAATCCGGTTGCATTGGCCTGAACGGAGGCACCTAATCAGGCTCAGCTGGTTTTTTCTTTTTTGTTTACTTGCTCGTATTTGCTCGTACAATGTTTGCCATTTTTTTAGTCGGGCGGTTGGCCGGGGGTAAACAGAAATAATTATGTCATGGTGTCAGTGATGGAAAGTGCAAATGAAAAGCGGAAAATCCAGCGTTTATGGCCGGGCTGCAGTACGAGTGCGAGTAGGAGTAGGAGCCTGCTAGGCGGACTGATCAGCAGCATTAAGAGCTCCACTTCAGTGTACGGGGGCCTGACGCGAGGTGAGTTGATGCCAAAGCTGTTGACACACTTTCGATTGCATCACGAATCAGAGTTGCTTCGAAACTGCATCGCCATCGCCATAGCCATAGCCATCGCCATAGCCATCACTGTGACAAGACGCAGCCAGTTTTGGCTTGGTTTATTTTTTCGGTTTCGTGTCTAATGATTTGTGCAAGTCGAGATCGGCTGTTGCTTGCTCCAAATCAATTTCATAATTATTTTAATTGGAATCGAGCATTTTGTACGAAAATCAGGTGTTAGGGGGTTGATCCGGGGCATTTTTCCGGACCAGAGTTGGCATCTCCAACTGGTTTCCTTCCCTGCGAAGGCTTCTCCAGCGCACATTCCCCACAACTTGGCTGGGACATTTCTTGGCCAGCATTGCACATGATTTTGGACCGAAAATGCTGCTGCTAATTCGCCAATTTCGTCTAATTAATTAACATGAACATGGTCGCCCAAAGAAGTGTCTGCCTGCGAAGGGGAAAACTAGTTTATTGTGATCTCCGCGCTCGCCCGAGGTAACTTTAGCCTCAAAGTGCCGAAAGATTTTCAGCAGATTTTCCAACTTCAATTATGTAAAGAGAAAATGTCGTTGCGACTGATTGATAGGCACCAACCACAAGCAGCACCACCACCAGCAACAGCACCAGGAAAGGAGTGTAGTGGGTGGTGGGTGATGGGTGATGTGTGGTGCGTGATGCGTGATGCGGCTTTTCGAGTGGCTCATGTAAAAATTGCTCAACTCAGATTCAATTACCAGATCCAGAGGCAAGGGGCATTTGAAAAGCCAGCCATAATTATGCAGACACAATGAATCAGAGACAAAACTCGAATCGAATTTCACTGTTTATATTAAAATTTCCGCCTTACTCATTTATGGCGGCCACACAGACACACACATCCATACGTACATGCTCGTAACGGACACATGTACGGATCCATCAGCAGTCTGGCGAACAATGCGTAAGTAGGGAAACGAACTGGGACTCTGGAACTCTGGGACTCTGGGACCTGCTCTCTGGGACTGGGAATGAGTGTGAGAAGCTTGGCTGGTATTCAGTTATTCACTTAAATTGGCAACCAAGTGGTGGTATTCGAGTGTGCTCGTGAGGAATTGTGTGGGCGGGGCAGTGCCCTTTGCCCGGCAACTTACAATAGTCTTCACTTTCGCTCTGTAAAGAGCGGGAAGCGGGAAGTGTCGCTGAAGCACTGACAGAGATGATGGAAAGCTCTTTCCGAGTTGATCCAATTAATGGTGTATTATTCTCAGACATCAAAGATTCAATTTGAGGGCCATGGGCACATGCGGTCGGTCGGTCTCCCATGCCGAAACCAATCTCCAGCTTCACATACTTTTGTGCGCTATTTTTTTTCGCTTAGTCTCAAAGCATACTTTTGGGCTTGAATCATTGGAATGTAGTGTACTTCACGGCTGTATTTGTGCGGACGCAGGCAGGGCAGCGCTGGGCCGGTTTTATCCATTCAATTTGATCATCCTGCAATGAAACTAATGCCATTTTCGCATACATATGTTATCAGAAACTGAACAAGACGCGAACGGTTCGATTCTGCTGCCAGGGCTACGAGGGAAACCTGTCCGATAGCCAGGCCACATGCAAGCCCATCTGCAGAGGCGGCTGTGGGCGTGGAAGCTGCGTGATGCCCGAAATCTGCAGCTGCGAGGAGGGCTACATCGGAAAGCACTGCACGCAGCGTGAGTAGGAGAGCATTCCCAGATATATGTATCTTGTATCCTATATCATCTCCTTCAAGGCTGCGATCACGATCGCTGGGGCCTCGACTGCAAGAACCTCTGCCAGTGCCAGAACGGGGCGGCCTGCGACAACAAGTCGGGCATCTGCCACTGCATCGCCGGCTGGACAGGTCAATTGTACGTGTTTCACGCCATTCACACACGCCCCATAGAAGTGACGTAAATAATTCGATTTTTCAGCTGCGAACAGACGTGTCCACCAGGAACCCATGGCATCATGTGCCGCAAGGTTTGTGACTGCGACGAGAAGCCCTGCCACCATCAGACCGGAGCCTGCATCATGCAGGACCATCCGCTGGAGCTGAATGTGAGCCACGTTATCGTGGAGACAGTCAACTCCACGCTGGAGAAAATGGGCATTATACCTCGGCCAGCGACAGCCACAGCCACAGCCACATCCACAGCCACGACCAGTCCCCTGCCTGAAGTCATACTGATCAAGCAGACTCCCGCCCAGAGTTCTGGGCAGCACACACCCAAGATCATTCTGCATCAGTCGGGCAGTGATCTTCTCGAGAATCTGCACACGGCTGCAGCGGCTGGCGTCCCGGCGCCAGAGGTCATTCATGTCATCACCAACGGTGTCACGTCCCCACAGGAGCACTTGGCTGGCCTCATCGCTGGCGACGGGAAGAGCAGCCAGAGTGCGACCGACCAGCAATCGGGCCTAGTGACCACTTTGATCGTCATCATGCTGCTCCTGCTCGTTGCGATAGCGGTCGGCTCTTTGTACGTCTACCGACGCTACCACCACAAGGAGGCGATCGTTTATAATGCCAGCCAGCCCCCCAATCCGGAAGTGGTGCTCACCGAAGCTGTCGCCCTCGGCAAGAACTTCCACGAGCCGCTGCCCGAGCCCCCGCTTGTCTCTGCAAAAACAGCCCATACGAACGATGGTATGTAAGTGTCTCTACCGACCTGCTACGAGGGCGGATCGAAAGGTCCCCAAAGATGTGTATCAAATTTTGTTTTGCAGATTGCAAACATATTTAAAACCCTCAACTAAGCATACACTTTCCCAGCATCACCATCGCCAATCTGATTTGAAAACTGATAACTATTCGAATATCTTGCAGCTCCCGCGGAATTATACGACACGCCCAGCAATAACTCGTCGATTAAAACCCCGCCCTATGCCTACGCTAGGAAGGAATCTCTCTACTCCATAGTCACGCCCAAGGCGCGCAAGGGCAGTCTGGACTCGCACCTCTATGACGAGATACGCTATCATCAGCAGCAGCAGCAGCATCATCTACATCACCATCATCACCAGCATCCGCAGACCCGTGCTCATCCACAGCACTTCCAGCACGCAACAACTGCTGCGGCCTACTTGCCGGCCCAATCATCCGCGATGGACACCCTCCACCATCACTCCCACCATCGGCCGCACCACATCAGCCACTTGATAATACCGCCCCAGAACTCCAACTTCCTGCAGGTGCCCGCACCCATAACAGCCAAGAGGATAGCTCACCTGTAAGGCGGCAGTTGGATGGAGGGGGCACCAAGATAATAAACATATCTAGCTTGTAGCTCTATTCAATCCGACTCTATTGCCCGTTCATTCTCTCATCTACAATTATGCCTATGATATGTACGAGTATGTATGCCACTTTGAATATATGTATAGTATAATGTATAATATAGACCCTGATTTGCCGCTTTCTTCACTAGCTGGGGAGCAGGAATGTATGTGTAGACGTATGGGAAGTAAAAGTCAAACAATTATTATCAATTCCCATGCCCCATGGTTTATTTTTGGATCGCACAGGAAGATACTGAAAACTTATAGCAGCTACAACTACACATTATAGGAAGTGCGACGATTATATTTGTATCGCAAATAACCGGCAAAGATGGCTATCCCCACAAAGAGTGAAATTATCGCAGCTATTGCGGATATTGAGATTCTTTTTTTTGGACTGGGGTGGACAAAATCTCCATTGATTACATTGATGTTTTCATCCACAGATAATTGCTTGTTCTCGTGTACATCCGACGTGTTTGAATACGGTGTTTGGAATACTTCGGTGGTCTCTGTACTGATCTCTTCTGTGCTTGAAGATGCCAGGGACAGCGATTCCGTCGTTGTAGATTGCGTGCCTGTGGTGTACCCATTCAGCCCCAACGCCATATTTAGAAATATCAGCGATATCACACTGAACCTCAAGGACAGCCGGCGAAATTCCATTTTTGCTTCTTTACTCGTATTTTGCTGAAGTACAAGACGTGGACCCGCTGAGTGTTTTATTTAAACTGCGAAGTGTGGTTTTGTTTCGCCACAGCAAAAGCCAGAACCCTTTATACATATTTTCCCTATGGGTTACTCTACCGATAAGACTTGGGGAGCCCCCCTACCCCTCCCCATTCTCCACTCAACTGCTGCCAGTATACAAAAGTATTACGTTTTTAACTAGGCAGATACATTATTTCTTGAATTGGATTTTTTTTTATTTTTCGCTGACAATTCAAAATAAAATTGTTTGAGGGCAAAGCATACAAAAAATTATAATAACATAAGAAAGCACTAATTTTGCTTTTGAGGTTTGCTCTCCCGGAGAGCGCACATGATGATAGGGCGCTATAATACAATACATTCGATTCCCTTGCCAGCCGATCATTCGTTCTGCGAATGGCAAGTTGCGGGCGCATGGTGAAATTATATATAAGGTGACGTATTCGGCAGTGGTGAGGACGTTATTTTTTCAACTCGGCAAGCGCTAGAAAGAGATGGCAAGCGTTTTTCGCTCTGCACTGACAAACGACTGAGACAAAATAACGTCCCCGAAAGAGAGCACGTGTGGTGGATACGTCACCTTATATATAATTTCACCATGTGCGGGCGATTGTGGACGCAGCCACCTCGCAGCTTCGCTCGTTACAAGCGCTGGGAACCAAGCAGGAAATTGCAGATGTATTGTCCATGCAATCTGGCGGAATTCGGACAGGTTGACTCAAGCTAAATGGGAAGCAGCTTCCTCGAATCACGATCTTCCATCGCGGGAGAAATTATCTGCCTTTCTGAAAGAAAGATGTCCGTACCCTTGAAAGCATTCATCATTCTATGCAAGGGAAAGATGGTCAGGTTGGCAAATCAGGAAAAAACCGTTGCTACGAATCATAGAAATCCGTTCGAACCATACAATTGTCAGTTGTCAACGTTTCAAAAGTTAATTGCCGGATGATAGCCACAAGGAAGCGAAGAGGCTACTCTTATGCGTTAATTGCCTACGAAAGGGCCATCACGTGAAAAATTGTACATCACTGCCTGCCGCACTAGCCAAGCGAAGCACCACACACTTTTGAATTTCCTTCGTCCAGCAGAGACAGTCCAATCTGTTTCTCCAAATGAAGCCTCAGAAGCACAACCAAGTCATATCGCCATGGTTGCAGTGTGGTCTTCCTTGCCGCAAGCCCTTATATCCCAGAGCCCGTCTAATGCTGTGCTATTATCTACCGTCGTCGTTCCCGTCAAAAACAGCTCTGAAACTTTCGTGCCAATTCGCGGACTTTTGGACTCGGGATCTGAATTGCATTTTGTCACTACTCGTCAAGCTAATCACCTTAAACTTCGCAAGACCAAATCGTCACTCGAATTGACTACTGCGGTCCCTTCTACTATAAGCCAGAGTCTACAAGCTGTGCGTCCTTCGCGTCGACGATCCTCTTAAAGGCGCTGGTCTTTCAACTGGGGGAGTATGTTCGGAGCTGCAGACATGTTTACAGAGCAATATGTATCTAATAAATATCTATATTAATTTTAATAGAGTATAATACTCTTTTATAAATACAAATAAAGTTTTACTAGTGGAAAAACATAATTTCGATGAAATTCAGGAGTTAAAGAGCAACAGTTAATATTAATAGAAATTTTTTTCATTTTAAATTTTTTCATCACACGTAACAAAATGAAACGTCAAATTAATTTTCGAAATCCTCCAAAATTTGATCTGGGCCTTCAATTTCACATGATAAGAGGTTATTAACATCGATGGGAAGGGCTTTATGATGAAATAATTGGATCGGAGGAATCCATTTTGGAATTTAAAAGCTTTAAAGCAATTTTGGTTGTTTTTTTATGGCTTGTGGCCTTACGGCAGAGGTGGAGCCGTTTGTTCAAACCTTTTTAGTTTTTCCAAAAAAAATCAATGTATCCACTTTTGCACGTTTTGCAATTTTTTAAGTCCGAATCTTTACCTTAATATATAATATATATATAAGCACAAGGAAACTTCGCAAGAAATTAAGTAAAGTAGATTAATATATTATATATTAATATATGTATGTATGTACAGTATACCCTTTCGGGATATTCTGTATAACTAACGCATATTTTGGGGAAAATTTCATTATTTGGGGACGGTGCTCAAAATGATTGGGTATAAAACGTATGTGTATGTATGTTTTGGGGACATTTGTAATAACTTTTGACTTTGACAGTACAAAGGCAACCTATTGTGGAAATATTAAAATAATTATCTGTTTAAAGTAAAATAGACAATAGTTATCACTATGTTTACTTCTTAAAACCATTTTTGTTATATAGAAATATTGACACTTTGTGTACACCGTTTATTTTGAGGACAACAACTTTTATCACAAATATATTACGATCTATCATAAAATAGTTTCAGATATTTGGAAATTTGTTACTCTATGTGGTGTATCTTCATTTTAAACCTCATTTTAGGATCCTTAGATTCGATAAAATGTTGCTTTTTTATTTGTATGTACATATATATGTATGTATGTACTTGTTTTTGGTCGAAGTGTCAACACCAAAGGTATATACAGTATGTCAACTAATTGTTTGCAAAATGAAAAAAGTCACAAAATTTCAACTTTAACATCATTATTTATTAGGAAATGCACTTGTTTTCATGTTCAGTCTTCCACAATATTTTTCTTCAACGTATTCTTAAATGAAATATGTAACAAAAATAATAAAAAGATAAACAGAAACATAAAAATTCATAAAAACAAAAAAAAACAGAAAATTTTAGCTGTCTATTAATTCTTTGCAAAATGCAAACATTAAATCTTAAAGACGCTATATCTTTTGAACAATGTTCAATAATTGGCTAATATTTTGTATGCCCGCCATTGGCATCTATAACAGCCGTGAGGCGACGCGACATCGAGGATATAAGTTCATTTATATTATAATACTCCGGTATTTTTTGCCACTCCTCATTTATTGATTTTATCAAATGTAGTTTTGAAGTCGGACGACGTTTACCAACCCTTTTCTTCAGCAATGCCCACAAATTTTCGATTGGATTGAGATCCGGACTCTGGGCGGGCGTGTCGACCACTTTTGTACAATTGTACAGCAGCCAATTGCGACACAGGTACGATTTGTGCTTCGGATCGTTGTCTTGGTACAGCTTGTATTTGAGTTTGCTGCTGTTTTCTGGATCAACGAAGCCATAACTCTGCGCACTTCTTGACAATTCGTTTTTTAAAATGTCCAAATAAAACTCCTTCGTCATAATGTCATTGAATATGCGCAGCTCTCCAACGCCTTTGGATGAAATGCAACCCCACACCATGACTGAAAGCTTGCCGAACTTAACAGTTGGCACTATGTTTTTGGCCTGGAGGGCTGTATTTGGTTTCCGCCAAATTTTGCTGGGTCCATCATGGTAGTACATCATTATCTTGGTCTCGTCACAAAAAATAACGTCATTCCAGTACTCCTGGGGACGGTTCACATTAAATGTTGCAAAGTTCAATCGCTTCTCAATGTTCGCAGCAGAGAGCAATGGCTTCTTCCTAGCTACATGTGATGAGTACTTGTGGCGATTGAGTACTTTTCTGATGGTCTCATGGCACACGGTCTTCTTGCAGTCATTTTTTACATCGCTCGCCAGCTCCCTGAGGCTTGTTTGCGGTTTGTTTTCTATTGTTTTTAGGATTTTTGAGCATTTATTGACAGCGTCGTAGGTGCCTCTCTTTTGTTTTCTTCATTTCTTTTACGTATTACTTGGGACTTTGTCATTTTTTTTTTGCCCAACTGTAGCTTATACATATCTTAATAATAATTGATAAATAAAACGTTCCCAAACAATGCCTTTCCTAACAAAAACTGATGTTAAAGTTGAAATTTTGTGACTTTTTTCATTTTGCAAACAATTAGTTGACATACTGTACATACATGCATACTAGAGCCAAAGACAATATAAATAGTAAGATGCCGAACGCCCATACAATTGCAATCGTGAGCATAAGAACTTCAAAATTCTTTGCATATTAAGTCGACTCACAAATACCCAACAGACATTTAATCGAATGTGAAGTCATTTATCACATAGATTATGTATTTTTACATAGGTACATTCCTTCATTATATTCGTGTATAGTACATTAAACAAAATTAGCATATAAGGGGTATACAAAATACTACTTTTTTTGTATTATGAGCAAGCGTCTTCGAATAGTGTCATATTCCCCAATGAATTCTAAGGTATTCGGTATTTCGTTGAGCTCGGCGTCGTCAACAACCAATACAAACAAGCAGACCTAACATGTGTGCACAAGTACAGTTAAATCTCAGCCTCACGTATGGGACGAGAAAGCGGTTCGCTCTCTTTCTCTCTGTCTATCTGTCTCTCTCTATTTGTGAAGTTCCATACGAAATTCCACCCAGCCAAAATGGACTCCAAAAATGTTGTATGGCGAGATTTATCTTACTACTTATATTGTCTTTGCTGAACGGGCAACCGAATCGATTCGGTGGGATTCGGGAATCGTTTCTTTCGGTCCGACCGAATCAGCGATTCGATTCGATCACAGATTCGGATCATTTTCCCAAAACCGACTGAATGAATCCGGTCTTATCGTTTTTACTGTGTCAGATCCGAGCAGATTCGTTTTTTTTTCTCTCTTACTCTCCCTTTGAATTTCTGGTAGAGAGAACGAAAATTTGCCGGCTTTTTGCTTACCCGTCTGCTTGAAAATATTTATTTGTGTGTGTGTCTTTGTGTGACTGTGTGTGTGCTTCATTGCGCATTATCTCCTGCCTTTGGGCAAAGCAACAACAAACACACAAAAAACGAGGGGGAACGTTGCAACGCGTTGTGAGCCGCGTCTCAACTTTATACACGGTACTCAGTCAGTATATACATATGTAAGTATGTGAGCTTAGGATATATGTAATTTATTACATGTTCGCAAAAGGGACAAATTGAATTTTAGCCAAAGAAGAACAAAGAATTAAACGGAACCATTTCTATTTTTGTTTGCATTTGTTTTCTACATCTGTCTTCTCCACATTTCCACATCTACATATGTACGTCTTTACTACGACTCGTGGAAATTTGTGCGAGAGAGAGGGAATGAGAAAGCGCTTGGAAGGCGTTGCGTGGCCACTGAAATTTAATTTCTTCTTTCTGGCAATAATAATAATGATCCGACCTAATCCAGAGTCGGCCATCTGGATTCTGCGTTTGAATTTCCAACCATAATATAATGGCTTGAAGCCAGTATGTAGACTTTTGAATGAATTATTATTGCCTTTGTTATTATTTTTGTTAATATAACTATGAATTTAATTTTTCTTTTTTAATAAATTTGTTTATTAGTCCCCTAAATGATGGCGGTTTCCCGAAAACTTGAAAAAATGGTGTTGTATGTTCACTTTTTTCTTCACTGTACATATGTGTTGAGAAATTAGCCGCTTACTTTAGTTGTTGATGTTCGCGCATTTCATAACTGGCCCTATTCATACGCTCATCATTATATTGCCCCCGCTTAAGAACCTATCTTCACGCGCATAGGTGTGTTGTTATTGCTTGTTTCCAAAAACTTAACTGTAACGCTCTCTCACGTAGAGCCAAAACCCGCAGCTGCACACGCATACATCGATGTGTGCCGATTTGCATTGGACCGTCGCATCGCGTGATCTTTCTATTCCCTTTTGCTCGACTTCTTTTCGGGGAGTTGAATCTATAGAAAATTTTATTTGAAACCAATCGCAAGCATCATAGACCACTGCTATTCACATCAAACACGTTGCAATTTACAAATTTTTCATCGCTCTCAAAATACATAAAACAATTGTGGCACGATTCTTAGATTCTTTATATTTTCTATTTTATGCTATTGCATCTTGCCGAGGAGGGGAAAATATACTAATTTAGTTGATTTATAAAATTTTATTTGCTTACTTTAATAGGTAAAATATATAAATGAAACTTTTTTTAAACACACGATATTATCAAATAGTGCCATCACTAGGTGGTGTGAAAAGCAGTGTCCCGTGGTGAAATTATAAATAGGTGGTTTATTCCGTTAAATTTTTCAACTCTCTCTGCCCTCAGAGAGACAAGCGGTAGAAAGAGATAGCAAGCGTTTTACGCTCTGCACTCTTTGTTTTTTATTGTTTTAGCTAGCAGAAAAGACAAATTTTAGCTAGTAAATAAAACGAAGTAGTTCAAAGAAAACTATAATGGCTCGGTATAGCAAACATATTCTTTTCATTGCTTTCTGTTTAATCGTGCACTACACAACCTGGATACACCACCTACAGTGGATAACATTAATATTCGGTTTTTTTTTTCAACTTCAAAGGCGAATAAAATGTGTAAAACTAACAAGAACAAAAATTTAAAAATAGTATAGTAAAACTTGGTTTATTACCTTTTCATAGAGGTACATATATTAGGACTTTATTTCAAAAAAAAGGAAGTAAACGTACAAAAACAAAAAAAGCCCAAAATTTTCGTTACTTTAATATTCGGTTTTATCTTATAAAACTAACTTATAAACTATTTAACTAGGGAAAAAACTATGTCTAATATTTTGTATGGTACCCATTATTTAGTACAGTATCGTTTAGACGCTTGGGCATATTTTTGATAATTTTGCTGGTATACTCTTGTCCAATTTTAGCCCACTCTTCCTGAAGCCGTTTCTTCAAATCCGATATGGATGATATTGGCGTTTTGTGGACACGGCGGTCCAACTCACTCCACAAATTCTCTATGGGATTCAGATTAGGCGATTGGGGCGGAGTTTCCAAGACTTTTGGGCAGTTGTATAGCAACCAAGACCTGACTTTATGGGAGTTATGCTTAGGGTCCTGATAAAGCTTGAAGGTGTCGAGGATTCCAGTTTTCTCCGCCGACTGTTTCAAATTTTCCTTCAAAATTTTAAGGTACTGCTCTTGGTTCATTATGCAAATAATGAACACAAGATTTCCCACTCCTTTCGTCGAAATACAGCCCCAAATCATCACACTACCACCGCTGTGTTTTACGGTTGGTCTTAGGCGTTCCTTCTGCAGGTCAGTAGTTGGCTTCCGCCATACCATTGTCTTCCCGTCACTGCCAAAAAGGTTGAATTTGCTCTCGTCCAAGAAAATCACGTCATCCCAAAAGGTTTCTTCCTCTTTGGAGTACTCCTGGGCAAACGACTTCCTCAATTTCCGGTTGCGCTCAGAAAGCAAAGGCTTTTTCCGAGCGACTCGGCCGTTGTACCCTTCTTTTTTAATTATACGTCGGATTGTTTGGGCTGAAACGGTCTTGCCGTGGTCGGCGAATAGTTCAGCTGTCAGTTCCGGAGCACTAAGTCGAGGGTTTACCTTTATTTTCTTTATAATCTCGGCTTCTTCGCGCTTTACGGCCCATTTTAAATTTAGGTGCGAAAGTTCAATTTTGCGGAATATTTGCTGTCAATGAATGTTAGTCAAGGTTTTGATTTTTCGGGGAAACCCATTTTTTGGGCCATTCATATATATATATATATATAATTTTATATATATATATATAATATATAATACTCTAATAGACAATTATTCCAATGGGAGTTATGTATGAAATATATTATATGTATATATTTACATATACATATCCGTTCATTATATTCATATTTTCTATATTAAACAGAATTATCATCTAGAGCATATACAAAACAAGAGTTATTCTGATATTATAAGGCAAGTGTCTTCAAAACGTGTCGACTCTAAAAATGCTAAAGTAAAGGGTGACAAGAGCCCAGAAATCCAAGAATTGACAAATTTCGTTCTACCAGGCAGCAATACTTAAACAATGTACGTGAGCATATATGTGCACCCATACATCCAAATACGCTGAAGCAAAACAAAATAAAACAGAACCAAAAACCCAAGAGCCCAAGAACTGACAATGCATACAATCAAAATTTTTTTGTGTATTATAACACATACACCAATGCAATTGCTTCGTTGCTGTTGGCTTCTGCTAGCGCCGCGTCATGAGCCGAACAGTTGCAGTACCGAGCCGAACACTTGGTACTGCATTTCTCAGACTTCGTTTGCGACAGCCGTTGGTATGAAATGGCATATCTATATATTGTATGGTTAGTGCTAGTACGCAGACCAGCAAAAGTTCCTCTGGCGGAATGTGCAATATAAAAATACTAGCGACCGAGTGTGACCAGGTGTGTAAAAAAGAAAAATTAAATTATTTCTGAAAATTCGCTTAATCGAACGGGGAAAAAAGCCATTTTCCTTAGCTTTTTTGGTTGCCGCACATACCGATGTAGACGCGCGGCCAAATCTTGAAGGAATGTCTGCATTTGTGAACATTTCAAGCCAATCCGGTAGGCATTAAAAAAGCGTCAAAACCGTCAGATCATTCGGCACCTAAACTACCAAGCAAGAAAACAAAAATGGCGGCGAACATGCCGACGAACATGTTCAAGACGAAAGCGATTGAGAAGACAAAAACAGAACGTATGATCTCAGTGAGTACGAAAAGTGACAGTAACTTAAAAAACACCGTCAACAAGTATTATGAAGGGCATAAAGGCCCATATATTGTGTTAATCGATAAAATGAGTGAAAACAACAACAGAAAGGCTATTAACCAGTTCGAGCTTTCTGATCTGTTGCTCAAACTGGGAACCAGCGACATCGAGGAGGTTGCGAAAGTGGGCTACGGCAGGAGCAAGATTGTTTGCAGGTCGGCGGAAAGTGCAAATGGAATAGTGGAAAATAGTGGCTTCGCGGCTCATGGGTATTCAAACCGCATTTTCCGGCATTTAATTCAAAAAGCTCGTCTAATCTTTGGGGTCCCCGGACACTTCTCAGAAGAACGGTTCGCAGAGAGCTTAACTTCCGATATTCCAATTGAGGAAACTATTCTCATAACGAGGAAAGACAACACGTCGGGTCAACAAGTTCCCACCGGCAGAGTAAAACTCTGGCTTAGAGCAGGACAGTTGTCAAAACAGATAAATTTGTTATTTTCCAAAATAGATGTCAAACCTTTTGTGCAGTTTTGCCAATGTTTTAGGTGCTACCGTTTCGGCCATAGGGCACAACATTGTAAGAGTGGGTTGAAATGTCACAAATGTGGACAGGAGCACAACAGCGAAATTGTCTGCTCGGGGCTAGCCTGTGCCAACTGCAAGGGGAGCACGTTGCCACTCATCTGCAGTGCGGGGCCAGGAAGAAAGAATACGCCATACAAAAGTGTATGACACTAGAGAATCTTACCAGGAAGGACATCAGGGATAGGTACCCAACACTTTTTGACAGGATTTCTCCCAACCTGGGCGATCAAGGGGAATTTCTCCCTCCAATCTGGCAATCTAGTCACCACCCAGAACTCATTAACAACAGTGCAGAAGCTGCTAGGGAAATCCATTCGGTTGCCTCATTCGCCGAGTTGACCAGAGCTAACAAGGTGGCATCCCGCAATGCAGAGGCGGCCAAGGCAGCAGCAAACATGGCGGAGTGGAGGAATGCGATTAATGCTGAGAGTTGCCAAATTCGAGAAAAATTTTGTAGAAGTTCAGCTGAGGTGTACTCTCTGGCCCAGGTTAAGCTAAACGCATTGGGAGGCAAACTCACAGCATTCCTAGTCGATCCAATAAATGCCATAAAAGGGGATTCAATCGCAGATACATTTATAGAGGAAATCAGAGAGTTTGTCAATACAACAAATGCAGAACTAGATAAGCGGCAAATTGCCCTAGGGATGGAAGGGTAGTCACGAATCACTAATTAATGGAGATCCTGCAATTAAACATACAAAGTCTGACATTCAACAACAACAAACAACTCCTGAACATGTTTCTGATAAACAATGACATAGACGTCGCCATCCTCTCGGAGATTTGGGTGCTCAACAACGCAGACTGTAGCATCCTAGACTATAATTTCTTCTGCAAACCCAGGGATAACGGATACGGTGGGGTAGGCATCTACATTAGAAATAGTATTCAATTTAGCATCTTGAAAGTAAATAACGACCTAGAAACAGTAGCAATTAGGACTCAAGCGAAACTTCAATATCTTTAGCTTATATGCTGCGCCTTCATTGACTCTCCCACAATTCAAAGCGGACATCCTAAATGTGTTCGAACTCAACGAGAGGGTAGCTTCCTTAACCTAAAAAAACACGGTCACCGTCCATAACAGCAACAAATACGTAGCTAAGAAATGGTGGAATGAGGTAACAGAGAAACTCTTTCGCGTGAGAAACGCCTTTAGACAAAAGTACTATTTCACTAAAAAAACTGGATGATGCCATATAAAACCCATATAAAAATCGCAGAAGGTAAAACTTTTCAAAATGTATTGAGGAGGTTTCTACTTCGCCCTCCATGTGGAGCAGAGTGAAGAACCTCAAGAAGTTCGGACAGGTCAAAAACATAGGAAACCAATGGACGGACGAGGACGACAAAAGTTTCCTCACCATGATTAAAGATACTCCTTCCACGAAAAATAGTAGACCCCCCCTTTAACACTCTTTCCCCCTGGATCGGACCAGGAGATCCTGAACCTTTAGAACTGAAGGATTTCCTTACCTTCCTAAAATCTAGGAATCCCCATTCGGCGAGGGGCCCGGACGGCATCTCGTTCAGAATGCTGCAGAAGTTTCCAATGGAGAAAAAAAGGGCTGTTTTTGAAATATTAAATAGGGCATGGCTGAGTGGCATTATCCCAGAAGCTTGGCGCAGGATCAAGGTGGTTCCCATCCCCAAGAAGAATGCAGACCCCACCTCCATCCAAAACCACAGACCCATCTGTCTCATTAACACGCTTCTCAAAGCCATAGAGGGGCTAATAAAACTGAGGCTGGACGAGCACATAGCAATCTGTGACCGGCTGCCGGCCAGGTCTTATGCCTTCAGGAGGAACCGATCCACGGCACTGTGTATTAACGACCTTATCAACAAGGTCCTGGCGTTGAAAGCGAGGGGAAATCAGGTTGTGGCGGCTTGGATACACTCGAGAATAGATTGAGGGATATGCAGTTCGACCCAAGCCTCACGGCGTGGATTGCCAGTTTCCGCAACAGGCGTATACTCATCAAGGGGAAAAGTGAGGTAGAGGTCAACAGAGGTGTTAGCCAGGAAAGTTGTCTTAGTCCAACCCTGTTCAACCTTTACACAGCTGAACTACATGTTATCAACAGTCACAGTTGTTTACTATTCCAATATTCTGATGACTTTTTCATTGTTTGTTTCCACAAAGATCTCTCCAGCGCGAAACGTATTCTGGTAGACAGCATAGACAATTTCGAGGAGAAATGCAATAGGCTGAATCTATCATTCAATCCGACAAAATCCAAGGTAATTTACTTCAACAACCGTAAAACGGCGCTGAATATCCTGCATCAAGGGGTTGGAATTAGGCAAGTAGATCAGATTAAATATTTAGGCAGAACAATCTCAGCTAACAACCCAGCCTCCGGTCACATTGAGAAGGCCATCTCAGATTCAAACAGGAACTGTGCATTCCTCAGACTACTAAGAAGTAGTTCAAAGAAAACTATAATGGCTCAGTATAGCAAACATATTCTTTTCATTGCTTTCTGTTTAATCGTGCACTACACAACCTGGATACACCACCTACAGTGGATAAAATTAATATTAGGTTTTTTTTTCAACTTCAAAGGCGAATAAAATGTATAAAACTAACAAGAACAAAAATTTAAAAAATATTATAGTAAAGCTTGGTTTATTACCTTTTCGTAGAGGTACATATATTAGGACTTTTGTTGGAAGCTGCCGAGCTTTTTCGGCCGCTCTGACTCCACATTTACAAATTAAAATTGTCTCCGTTTTTAGTTTAATGTTTTTAATTATTGTATTTAAAGGGTTTTGTTTATTATATATTTTAGGGCGTGCCCGTGGGCTTGAGGTGGGTCTGACGGGTTTATAAACGAAACTATAACGGCCCTATGGACGTTATGACGAGGTGTGATACACGATGCTGCGTTCGACGACGACTTTAACAGAGTGGGGGTGGGTTTCGCGAAGCACTGCAATTTAAGCAGTACATGCGCGGACCATGAACGTGTGTGTGCGTAGGCACCGAGAGCGCAAGAGTAGATCGCACTCTTAAGAGCTAATGACGGCTGCTGCTCCGAACATACTCCCCCCCGTTGAAAGACCAGGGCTTTTAACAGGATCCTTAACGGGAAGGACGCACAGCTTGTTGACAGCTCGACGGGTGGTTCCGGAGGGTGTCCGCAGTATGGCAACTCGCACATCCCCATCAGTTCCAGCGATGACTTCGATCACCCGTGATAAGGGTCACTTTATTGGCTTTCGTCCTTGATGCAGACGACGTCGTTGGCATGGATCGATGGTTGTGGTGTGCGCCATTTGCCACGTTGTTGGAGCAGGGTCAAATATTCCTCACTCCAACTCTCTATAAGATCTGCTGGGCACAGGTGACTCGTTGCCAGCGATCAAGACGATTGAAGTTTAGACCCGTAACTTCTGGCTCGGGAAACTCCATCAGCCGACGACCAATTAGAACATGTCCTGGTGTAAGGACGCCAAGATCTTCAGGGGTTTCTGAAATTGAAATAAGAGGACGAGATTGATTATAGCCTGGCAATTGCAGACCAAGGTCTGCAGCTCGCAGAAGGCAAAGAGCGACGATCCCACGGAGCGATACGAATGTTTTTTGGCCATCTTCAGTGCTGCCTCCCACAAGCCCCCGAAATGAGGCGAGCGGGGTTGTATAAATCTCCAATCGAAGCCGTTGTTGATGCAGATGAAGACGCTGATGTAGCATTTGGTAGGCGCTCGATTGCGCCCATCTGGCCTGTAGTAGAAGGAACGGCAGTAGTCGATTCCAGTGATGCTGAATGCAGGCGAATCCTGTATTCGATCCTTCGGTAGGTCAGCCATGAGGTGCTCTACAAGACGAGGTATGGATCGGCAGCACATGACGCATTTCCGCAATGCGCGTGCCACAGTTTTCAGGCCGCCGATGGGCCAGAACTGTAAGCGACTCGCTCCAACTGGCGACTGCGAAGTTATGTATGAAATATATTATATGTATATATTTACATATACATATCCGTTCATTATATTCATATTTTCTATATTAAACAGAATTATCATCTAGAGCATATACAAAACAAGAGTTATTCTGATATTATAAGGCAAGTGTCTTCAAAACGTGTCGACTCTAAAAATGCTAAAGTAAAGGGTGACAAGAGCCCAGAAATCCAAGAATTGACAAATTTCGTTCTACCAGGCAGCAATACTTAAACAATGTACGTGAGCATATATGTGCACCCATACATCCAAATACGCTGAAGCAAAACAAAATAGAACAGAACCAAAAACCCAAGAGCCCAAGAACTGACAATGCATACAATCAAAATTTTTTTGTGTATTATAACACATACACCAATGCAATTGCTTCGTTGCTGTTGGCTTCTGCTAGCGCCGCGTCATGAGCCGAACAGTTGCAGTACCGAGCCGAACACTTGGTACTGCATTTCTCAGACTTCGTTTGCGACAGCCGTTGGTATGAAATGGCATATCTATATATTGTATGGTTAGTGCTAGTACGCAGACCAGCAAAAGTTCCTCTGGCGGAATGTGCAATATAAAAATACTAGCGACCGAGTGTGACCAGGTGTGTAAAAAAGAAAAATTAAATTATTTCTGAAAATTCGCTTAATCGAACGGGGAAAAAAGCCATTTTCCTTAGCTTTTTTGGTTGCCGCACATACCGATGTAGACGCGCGGCCAAATCTTGAAGGAATGTCTGCATTTGTGAACATTTCAAGCCAATCCGGTAGGCATTAAAAAAGCGTCAAAACCGTCAGATCATTCGGCACCTAAACTACCAAGCAAGAAAACAAAAATGGCGGCGAACATGCCGACGAACATGTTCAAGACGAAAGCGATTGAGAAGACAAAAACAGAACGTATGATCTCAGTGAGTACGAAAAGTGACAGTAACTTAAAAAACACCGTCAACAAGTATTATGAAGGGCATAAAGGCCCATATATTGTGTTAATCGATAAAATGAGTGAAAACAACAACAGAAAGGCTATTAACCAGTTCGAGCTTTCTGATCTGTTGCTCAAACTGGGAACCAGCGACATCGAGGAGGTTGCGAAAGTGGGCTACGGCAGGAGCAAGATTGTTTGCAGGTCGGCGGAAAGTGCAAATGGAATAGTGGAAAATAGTGGCTTCGCGGCTCATGGGTATTCAAACCGCATTTTCCGGCATTTAATTCAAAAAGCTCGTCTAATCTTTGGGGTCCCCGGACACTTCTCAGAAGAACGGTTCGCAGAGAGCTTAACTTCCGATATTCCAATTGAGGAAACTATTCTCATAACGAGGAAAGACAACACGTCGGGTCAACAAGTTCCCACCGGCAGAGTAAAACTCTGGCTTAGAGCAGGACAGTTGTCAAAACAGATAAATTTGTTATTTTCCAAAATAGATGTCAAACCTTTTGTGCAGTTTTGCCAATGTTTTAGGTGCTACCGTTTCGGCCATAGGGCACAACATTGTAAGAGTGGGTTGAAATGTCACAAATGTGGACAGGAGCACAACAGCGAAATTGTCTGCTCGGGGCTAGCCTGTGCCAACTGCAAGGGGAGCACGTTGCCACTCATCTGCAGTGCGGGGCCAGGAAGAAAGAATACGCCATACAAAAGTGTATGACACTAGAGAATCTTACCAGGAAGGACATCAGGGATAGGTACCCAACACTTTTTGACAGGATTTCTCCCAACCTGGGCGATCAAGGGGAATTTCTCCCTCCAATCTGGCAATCTAGTCACCACCCAGAACTCATTAACAACAGTGCAGAAGCTGCTAGGGAAATCCATTCGGTTGCCTCATTCGCCGAGTTGACCAGAGCTAACAAGGTGGCATCCCGCAATGCAGAGGCGGCCAAGGCAGCAGCAAACATGGCGGAGTGGAGGAATGCGATTAATGCTGAGAGTTGCCAAATTCGAGAAAAATTTTGTAGAAGTTCAGCTGAGGTGTACTCTCTGGCCCAGGTTAAGCTAAACGCATTGGGAGGCAAACTCACAGCATTCCTAGTCGATCCAATAAATGCCATAAAAGGGGATTCAATCGCAGATACATTTATAGAGGAAATCAGAGAGTTTGTCAATACAACAAATGCAGAACTAGATAAGCGGCAAATTGCCCTAGGGATGGAAGGGTAGTCACGAATCACTAATTAATGGAGATCCTGCAATTAAACATACAAAGTCTGACATTCAACAACAACAAACAACTCCTGAACATGTTTCTGATAAACAATGACATAGACGTCGCCATCCTCTCGGAGATTTGGGTGCTCAACAACGCAGACTGTAGCATCCTAGACTATAATTTCTTCTGCAAACCCAGGGATAACGGATACGGTGGGGTAGGCATCTACATTAGAAATAGTATTCAATTTAGCATCTTGAAAGTAAATAACGACCTAGAAACAGTAGCAATTAGGACTCAAGCGAAACTTCAATATCTTTAGCTTATATGCTGCGCCTTCATTGACTCTCCCACAATTCAAAGCGGACATCCTAAATGTGTTCGAACTCAACGAGAGGGTAGCTTCCTTAACCTAAAAAAACACGGTCACCGTCCATAACAGCAACAAATACGTAGCTAAGAAATGGTGGAATGAGGTAACAGAGAAACTCTTTCGCGTGAGAAACGCCTTTAGACAAAAGTACTATTTCACTAAAAAAACTGGATGATGCCATATAAAACCCATATAAAAATCGCAGAAGGTAAAACTTTTCAAAATGTATTGAGGAGGTTTCTACTTCGCCCTCCATGTGGAGCAGAGTGAAGAACCTCAAGAAGTTCGGACAGGTCAAAAACATAGGAAACCAATGGACGGACGAGGACGACAAAAGTTTCCTCACCATGATTAAAGATACTCCTTCCACGAAAAATAGTAGACCCCCCCTTTAACACTCTTTCCCCCTGGATCGGACCAGGAGATCCTGAACCTTTAGAACTGAAGGATTTCCTTACCTTCCTAAAATCTAGGAATCCCCATTCGGCGAGGGGCCCGGACGGCATCTCGTTCAGAATGCTGCAGAAGTTTCCAATGGAGAAAAAAAGGGCTGTTTTTGAAATATTAAATAGGGCATGGCTGAGTGGCATTATCCCAGAAGCTTGGCGCAGGATCAAGGTGGTTCCCATCCCCAAGAAGAATGCAGACCCCACCTCCATCCAAAACCACAGACCCATCTGTCTCATTAACACGCTTCTCAAAGCCATAGAGGGGCTAATAAAACTGAGGCTGGACCAGCACATAGCAATCTGTGACCGGCTGCCGGCCAGGTCTTATGCCTTCAGGAGGAACCGATCCACGGCACTGTGTATTAACGACCTTATCAACAAGGTCCTGGCGTTGAAAGCGAGGGGAAATCAGGTTGTGGCGGCTTGGATACACTCGAGAATAGATTGAGGGATATGCAGTTCGACCCAAGCCTCACGGCGTGGATTGCCAGTTTCCGCAACAGGCGTATACTCATCAAGGGGAAAAGTGAGGTAGAGGTCAACAGAGGTGTTAGCCAGGAAAGTTGTCTTAGTCCAACCCTGTTCAACCTTTACACAGCTGAACTACATGTTATCAACAGTCACAGTTGTTTACTATTCCAATATTCTGATGACTTTTTCATTGTTTGTTTCCACAAAGATCTCTCCAGCGCGAAACGTATTCTGGTAGACAGCATAGACAATTTCGAGGAGAAATGCAATAGGCTGAATCTATCATTCAATCCGACAAAATCCAAGGTAATTTACTTCAACAACCGTAAAACGGCGCTGAATATCCTGCATCAAGGGGTTGGAATTAGGCAAGTAGATCAGATTAAATATTTAGGCAGAACAATCTCAGCTAACAACCCAGCCTCCGGTCACATTGAGAAGGCCATCTCAGATTCAAACAGGAACTGTGCATTCCTCAGACTACTAAGAAGTAGTTCAAAGAAAACTATAATGGCTCAGTATAGCAAACATATTCTTTTCATTGCTTTCTGTTTAATCGTGCACTACACAACCTGGATACACCACCTACAGTGGATAACATTAATATTAGGTTTTTTTTTCAACTTCAAAGGCGAATAAAATGTATAAAACTAACAAGAACAAAAATTTAAAAAATATTATAGTAAAGCTTGGTTTATTACCTTTTCGTAGAGGTACATATATTAGGACTTTTGTTGGAAGCTGCCGAGCTTTTTCGGCCGCTCTGACTCCACATTTACAAATTAAAATTGTCTCCGTTTTTAGTTTAATGTTTTTAATTATTGTATTTAAAGGGTTTTGTTTATTATATATTTTAGGGCGTGCCCGTGGGCTTGAGGTGGGTCTGACGGGTTTATAAACGAAACTATAACGGCCCTATGGACGTTATGACGAGGTGTGATACACGATGCTGCGTTCGACGACGACTTTAACAGAGTGGGGGTGGGTTTCGCGAAGCACTGCAATTTAAGCAGTACATGCGCGGACCATGAACGTGTGTGTGCGTAGGCACCGAGAGCGCAAGAGTAGATCGCACTCTTAAGAGCTAATGACGGCTGCTGCTCCGAACATACTCCCCCCCGTTGAAAGACCAGGGCTTTTAACAGGATCCTTAACGGGAAGGACGCACAGCTTGTTGACAGCTCGACGGGTGGTTCCGGAGGGTGTCCGCAGTATGGCAACTCGCACATCCCCATCAGTTCCAGCGATGACTTCGATCACCCGTGATAAGGGTCACTTTATTGGCTTTCGTCCTTGATGCAGACGACGTCGTTGGCATGGATCGATGGTTGTGGTGTGCGCCATTTGCCACGTTGTTGGAGCAGGGTCAAATATTCCTCACTCCAACTCTCTATAAGATCTGCTGGGCACAGGTGACTCGTTGCCAGCGATCAAGACGATTGAAGTTTAGACCCGTAACTTCTGGCTCGGGAAACTCCATCAGCCGACGACCAATTAGAACATGTCCTGGTGTAAGGACGCCAAGATCTTCAGGGGTTTCTGAAATTGAAATAAGAGGACGAGATTGATTATAGCCTGGCAATTGCAGACCAAGGTCTGCAGCTCGCAGAAGGCAAAGAGCGACGATCCCACGGAGCGATACGAATGTTTTTTGGCCATCTTCAGTGCTGCCTCCCACAAGCCCCCGAAATGAGGCGAGCGGGGTTGTATAAATCTCCAATCGAAGCCGTTGTTGATGCAGATGAAGACGCTGATGTAGCATTTGGTAGGCGCTCGATTGCGCCCATCTGGCCTGTAGTAGAAGGAACGGCAGTAGTCGATTCCAGTGATGCTGAATGCAGGCGAATCCTGTATTCGATCCTTCGGTAGGTCAGCCATGAGGTGCTCTACAAGACGAGGTATGGATCGGCAGCACATGACGCATTTCCGCAATGCGCGTGCCACAGTTTTCAGGCCGCCGATGGGCCAGAACTGTAAGCGACTCGCTCCAACTGGCGACTGCGAACCAGCATGGTGATGTTTCCGAGGAAAGTGTGTGATGATAGGGAACGTCAGTGGATGATCCCTAAGCAAAATGATTAGGTGGCGTGTATCGAAGCCGAGAGTTGAATGGCGCAGGCGGCGACCAAAACGAATTAATCCAAGGTCATTTATGCAGGGTACGAGCAATGTGATACTGCTGGGGGACTCCACGCAGCTTCCTTTGCGCCGAACAAGGTACTCAGGTTACAGGGGCCCGTTGAACAATGTGTCTTCACAGATGTGATTCTTTGCGAAGGGCCTTAGATGAGATATCAGGTGACTTCATCCTACTGATGAACTTCTGAACGTAGCCAACGAGGCGCATCATGACTCCGAATGAGTTGATGTGCGTAAACGAAAGCGAGATGTTGTCCACGTAGAAGTCCTGTAGAAGGGTTTCCAACCGCTATGGATCTACGGGAGACATATGGCTAGCTGATGTTTAGCGCGAATAGCTAAAACGATGCAGGCTGAATACGATGGGTGATTCTGTTTGATTTGACCACTTCCCAAACTTGACGAACCAAGTCATCGAGCCGAGTGCTGTGATTGGTGCGAAAATTGGGTTTCGATAAACGACGAGAGTGGGGGCCGAGTGCCCGCCACTAGATAGATTCCATCCGAATTGACCACTTCCCAAAATCGATGAACCAATTCATCAAGCTGAGTGCTGTGATTGGCGTCATCCAAAGATTGGGATGCGATCAACGACGAGAGAGTGGGGGCCGAGTGCCCGCCACTAGACAGAATCCATCCACGATTGTGTTGAGATCAACGACAAGAGAGTGGAGGCCGAGTGCCTGCCACTAGACAGAGTCCATCCGAAGTGACCACTTCCCAAAATCGATGAACCAAATCATTGAGCCGAATGCTGTGATTGGTGTCATCCAAAGATTGGGATGCGATGATCGAGGACAGAGTGGGGGCCGAATGCCCGCCACTAGACAGAATCCATCCGAAGTGATGCGATCAACGACGAGAGAGTGGGGGGCCGAGTGCCCGCCACTGGACGGAATCCATCCACGATTGTGTTGAGATCAACGACAAGAGAGTGGAGGCCGAGTGCCTGCCACTAGACAGAGTCCATCCGAAGTGACCACTTCCCAAAATCGATGAACCAAGTCATCGAGCCGAGTGCTGTGATTGGTGTCATCCAAAGATTGGGATGCGATGAGCGACGACAGAGTGGGAGCCGAATGCCCGCCATTACAGACTCATCTGATTTTTGTTTTTTGCAGCAGAGGTAATCCAGGCGCCAGCTGAATTTGTCCCACACACAGCAGCTCGAATAGAGGTCCAGCTCCGATGAGCAGATCAATCAGCTGCGGCTGGTGAAACGACTGGTCAGCAAGCCGGATATGCGATGGTATACGTCAATTAGCTGTGCTAATCGACGAGCGAGGTTGATGATCCGTAATCTTCTGGGCAACGAACGGCAGTGATGCTAGTGGTGAACTCTGAAATCCTCGATTTCAGAACGAGATCCACCGAGATACCTTCAGGTGAGAAGCTAGCATCTCCTATTCCAGAGTCTGCGGTGAGCGATTTGGTTTTGCGACGTTGTAGCTGTTTAGCTAGACGAGTAGTGCGCGACATGGCACGAAAGTTCCCACGCTGGTTTTGACGAGAACGACGACAATGGCTGATAATACAGCATCAGGCGGACTTTTGGATAAGAGAGGTTGTGGCAAGGAGAGCGACAATGAGGGTGACAATGGCGATCTGAATTGGTTGTAGTGGTGAGGGTTCGCTTGGAGAAGCGGGTTGGACGGTTTCTGCTCGACGAACGAAATACAACAGGGGTGTGGTGTTTGTTAGTGCATGTAACGCGCGAAGATGTGAGGTAGCAGCGTCCAGAAACGCCCGCAACTTGCCAACCAATGAGTCGCCATGCGTCAATCCAAGTATCGCTCTGATGTGTATCTGTTGAATGCGACATTTATTAGCAACCGTTTTTTTGTAAATTTGCATAGTGTTGTTGTAGTTAGCCTCGGTCATCTCCAACGAACTGATGGTGTCCAACTAGAAGTTTGATTCCAATTTGTCCACCAGCTCCAGAAGTAGTTTCAGGTTGTTTTATTCCAAACTGCGTAGCTTTTTGTTATCCAATTGGGCAACGAGCCCCTGTAGTCGGTCGAAGATGGTCTTTATCTTGAGGCTCAAGAATTCAATCCAGCTAGTAGCTGGATCAGCACTAGCCAACACTTCATCAATAGGAACGCCACTCGAGGGTGTGTCATCCGAGGCGGAGCGGATATTTACATATATTGTCGACACTCATTTTTAGCTGCGTTTAGCTTTTAATGTTTTTTCCGCTAAACTTTTTCCAAACCGGTTGCGCAGATCTAACGATGCGAACGTTATTGATCTGGAATGCGGCGAATTCAGGCAGAGAGATGCACCGAAATGTGAAAGCGACGGAGACAAAATGTATATGTGCGTATGTGCCCTGCACCGGCACAGAGGGCACAAGCGACGACCGAAAACCAACAGTTATGCACAAGAGAACGATTTCGAATTCGAGTTCGAAAGAGAGTTCTTGGTATGCAGCCGCTCACGAGCGCGGGCTGAAGCAAACGACGAAAAAGGAGACGACTAAATCTAACGGATTTCGCTTAGAACTCTATGCAGCCGGTCTCGACAGTGCGTTACGCAGGATGAAGCAGACGACGAAAGAGAACACGAAAACGAATAGCGGCCCGCTAGAAACTGTCACGGTCGGCCACAACGACTTTTGGTTCGCTACTTTTTTGCCGAATGTTGGGTTAAATCTTTGACACAGATTTAACTCAATGTTTTGAACACTTTTTTCCACTCGAAGGTCACGGGGATCACGTCGGGGTCACCAAAATGTTGGAAGCTGCCGAGCTTTTTCGGCCGCTCTGACTCCACATTTACGAAATTAAAATTGTCTCCGTTTTTAGTTTAATGTTTTTAATTATTGTATTTAAAGGGTTTTGTTTATTATATATTTTAGGGCGTGCCCGTGGGTTCGAGGTGGGTTTGACGGGTTTATAAACGAAACTATAACGGCCCTATGACCGTTATGACGAGGTGTGATACACGATGCTGCGTTCGACGACGACTTTAACAGAGTGGGGGTGGGTTTCGCGAAGCACTGCAATTTAAGCAGTACATGCGCGGACCATGAACGTGTGTGTGCGTAGGCACCGAGAGCGCAAGAGTAGATCGCACTCTTAAGAGCTAATGACGGCTGCTGCTCCGAACAACTTTATTTAAAAAAAAGGAAGTAAACGTACAAAAACAAAAAAAGCCCAACATTTTCGTTACTTTGATATTCGGTTTTATCTTATAAAACTAACTTATAAACTATTTAACTAGGGAAAAAACTATGTCTAATATTTTGTATGGTACCCATTATTTAGTACAGTATCGTTTAGACGCTTGGGCATATTTTTGATAATTTTGCTGGTATACTCTTGTCCAATTTTAGCCCACTCTTCCTGAAGCCGTTTCTTCAAATCCGATATGGATGATATTGGCGTTTTGTGGACACGGCGGTCCAACTCACTCCACAAATTCTCTATGGGATTCAGATTAGGCGATTGGGGCGGAGTTTCCAAGACTTTTGGGCAGTTGTATAGCAACCAAGACCTGACTTTATGGGAGTTATGCTTAGGGTCATTGTCCTGATAAAGCTTGAAGGTGTCGAGGATTCCAGTTTTCTCCGCCGACTGTTTCAAATTTTCCTTCAAAATTTTAAGGTACTGCTCTTGGTTCATTATGCAATTAATGAACACAAGATTTCCCACTCCTTTCGTCGAAATACAGCCCCAAATCATCACACTACCACCGCCGTGTTTCACGGTTGGTCTTAGGCGTTCCTTCTGCAGGTCAGTAGTTGGCTTCCGCCATACCATTGTCTTCCCGTCACTGCCAAAAAGGTTGAATTTGCTCTCGTCCAAGAAAATCACGTCATCCCAAAAGGTTTCTTCCTCTTTGGAGTACTCCTGGGCAAACGACTTCCTCAATTTCCGGTTGCGCTCAGAAAGCAAAGGCTTTTTCCGAGCGACTCGGCCGTTGTACCCTTCTTTTTTAATTATACGTCGGATTGTTTGGGCTGAAACGGTCTTGCCGTGGTCGGCGAATAGTTCAGCTGTCAGTTCCGGAGCACTAAGTCGAGGGTTTACCTTTATTTTCTTTATAATCTCGGCTTCTTCGCGCTTTACGGCCCATTTTAAATTTAGGTGCGAAAGTTCAATTTTGCGGAATATTTGCTGTCAATGAATGTTAGTCAAGGTTTTGATTTTTCGGGGAAACCCATTTTTTGGGCCATTCATATATATATATATATATAATTTTATATATATATATATAATATATAATACTCTAATAGACAATTATTCCAATGGGAGTTATGTATGAAATATATTATATGTATATATTTACATATACATATCCGTTCATTATATTCATATTTTCTATATTAAACAGAATTATCATCTAGAGCATATACAAAACAAGAGTTATTCTGATATTATAAGGCAAGTGTCTTCAAAACGTGTCGACTCTAAAAATGCTAAAGTAAAGGGTGACAAGAGCCCAGAAATCCAAGAATTGACAAATTTCGTTCTACCAGGCAGCAATACTTAAACAATGTACGTGAGCATATATGTGCACCCATACATCCAAATACGCTGAAGCAAAACAAAATAAAACAGAACCAAAAACCCAAGAGCCCAAGAACTGACAATGCATACAATCAAAATTTTTTTGTGTATTATAACACATACACCAATGCAATTGCTTCGTTGCTGTTGGCTTCTGCTAGCGCCGCGTCATGAGCCGAACAGTTGCAGTACCGAGCCGAACACTTGGTACTGCATTTCTCAGACTTCGTTTGCGACAGCCGTTGGTATGAAATGGCATATCTATATATTGTATGGTTAGTGCTAGTACGCAGACCAGCAAAAGTTCCTCTGGCGGAATGTGCAATATAAAAATACTAGCGACCGAGTGTGACCAGGTGTGTAAAAAAGAAAAATTAAATTATTTCTGAAAATTCGCTTAATCGAACGGGGAAAAAAGCCATTTTCCTTAGCTTTTTTGGTTGCCGCACATACCGATGTAGACGCGCGGCCAAATCTTGAAGGAATGTCTGCATTTGTGAACATTTCAAGCCAATCCGGTAGGCATTAAAAAAGCGTCAAAACCGTCAGATCATTCGGCACCTAAACTACCAAGCAAGAAAACAAAAATGGCGGCGAACATGCCGACGAACATGTTCAAGACGAAAGCGATTGAGAAGACAAAAACAGAACGTATGATCTCAGTGAGTACGAAAAGTGACAGTAACTTAAAAAACACCGTCAACAAGTATTATGAAGGGCATAAAGGCCCATATATTGTGTTAATCGATAAAATGAGTGAAAACAACAACAGAAAGGCTATTAACCAGATCGAGCTTTCTGATCTGTTGCTCAAACTGGGAACCAGCGATATCGAGGAGGTTGCGAAAGTGGGCTACGGCAGGAGCAAGATTTTTTGCAGGTCGGCGGAAAGTGCAAATGGAATAGTGGAAAATAGTGGCTTCGCGGCTCATGGGTATTCAAACCGCATTTTCCGGCATTTAATTCAAAAAGTTGGTCTAATCTTTGGGGTCCCCGGCCACTTCTCAGAGGAACGGCTCGCAGAGAGCTTAACTTCCGATATTCCAATTGAGGAAATTATTCTCATAACGAGGAAAGACAACACGTCGGGTCAACGGGTTCCCACCGGCAGAGTAAAACTCTGGCTGAGAGCAGGACAGTTGTCAAAACAGATAAATTTGTTATTTTCCAAAATAGATGTCAAACCTTTTGTGCAGTTTTGCCAATGTTTTAGGTGCTACCGTTTCGGCCATAGGGCACAACATTGTAAGAGTGGGTTGAAATGTCACAAATGTGGACAGGAGCACAACAGCGAAATTGTCTGCTCGGGGCTAGCCTGTGCCAACTGCAAGGGGGAGCACGTTGCCACTCATCTGCAGTGCGGGGCCAGGAAGAAAGAATACGCCATACAAAAGTGTATGACACTAGAGAATATTACCAGGAAGGAGGTCAGGGATAGGTACCCAACACTTTTTGACAGGATTTCTCCCAACCTGGGGGATCAAGGAGAATTTCCCCATCCCATCTGGCAATCTAGTCACCACCCAGAACTCATTAACAACAGTGCAGAAGCTGCTAGGGAAATCCATTCGGTTGCCTCATTCGCCGAGGTGACCAAAGCTAACAAGGTGGCATCCCGCAATGCAGAGGCGGCCAAGGCAGCAGCAAACATGGCGGAGTGGAGGAATGCGATTAATGCTGAGAGTTGCCAAATTCGAGAAAAATTTTGTAGAAGTTCAGCTGAGGTGTACTCTCTGGCCCAGGTTAAGCTAAACGCATTGAGAAGCAAACTCACAGCATTCCTAGTCGATCCAATAAATGCCATAAAAGGGGATTCAATTGCAGATACATTTATAGAGGAAATCAGAGAGTTTGTCAATACAACAAACGCAGAACTAGATAAGCGGCAAATTGTCCTAGGGATGGAAGGGTAGTCACGAATCACTAATTAATGAAGATCCTGCAATTAAACATACAAAGTCTGACATTCAACAACAACAAACAACTCCTGAACATGTTTCTGATAAACAATGACATAGACGTCGTCATCCTCTCGGAGATTTGGGTGCTCAACAACGCAGACTGTAGCATCCTAGACTATAATTTCTTCTGCAAACCCAGGGATAACGGATACGGTGGGGTAGGCATCTACATTAGAAATAGTATTCAATTTAGCATCTTGAAAGTAAATAACGACCTAGAAACAGTAGCAATTAGGACTCAAGCGAAACTTCAATATCTTTAGCTTATATGCTGCGCCTTCATTGACTCTCCCACAATTCAAAGCGGACATCCTAAATGTGTTCGAATTCAACGAGAGGAAAGCTTCGTTAACCTAACAAAACACTGTCACCGTCCCTAACAGCAACAAATACGTAGCTAAGAAATGGTGGAATGAGGTAACACAGAAACTCTTTCGCGCGAGAAACGCCTGTAGACAAAAGTACTATTTCACTAAAAAAACTGGATGATGCCAGAGCTACTTTAGAAGCTGATAAAAACCTCCAAACCCATATAAAAATCGCAGAAGGCAAAACTTTTCAAAATTTATTGAGGAGGTTTCTACTTCGCCCTCCATGTGGAGCAGAGTGAAGAACCTCAAGAAGTTCGGACAGGTCAAAAACATAGGAAACCAATGGACGGACGAGGACGACAAAAGTTTCCTCACCATGATTAAAGATACTCCTTCCACGAAAAATAGTAGACCCCCCCTTTAACACTCTTTCCCCCTGGATCGGACCAGGAGATCCTGAACCTTTAGAACTGAAGGATTTCCTTACCTTCCTAAAATCTAGGAATCCCAATTCGGCGAGGGGCCCGGACGGCATCTCGTTCAGAATGCTGCAGAAGTTTCCAATGGAGAAAAAAGGTCTGTTTTTGAAATATTAAATAGGGCATGGCTGAGTGGCATTATCCCTGAAGTTTGGCGCAGGATCAAGGTGGTTCCCATCCCCAAGAAAAATGCAGAACCCACCTCCATCCAAAACCACAGGCCCATCTGTCTCATTAACACGCTTCTCAAAGCCATAGAGGGGCTAATAAAACTGAGGCTGGACGAGCACATAGCAATCTGTGACCGGCTGCCGGCCAGGTCTTATGCCTTCAGGAGGAACCGATCCTCGGCACTGTGTATTAACGACCTTATCAACAAGGTCCTGGCGTTGAAAGCGAGGGGAAATCAGGTTGTGGCGGCTTGGATACACTCGAGAATAGATTGAGGGATATGCAGTTCGACCCAAGCCTCACGGCCTGGATTGCCAGTTTCCTCAACAGGCGTATACTCATCAAGGGGAAAAGTGAGGTAGAGGTCAACAGAGGTGTTAGCCAGGAAAGTTGTCTTAGTCCAACCCTGTTCAACCTTTACACAGCTGAACTACATGTTATCAACAGTCACAGTTGTTTACTATTCCAATATTCTGATGACTTTTTCATTGTTTGTTTCCACAAAGATCTCTCCAGCGCGAAACGTATTCTGGTAGACAGCATAGACAATTTCGAGGAGAAATGCAATAGGCTGAATCTATCATTCAATCCGACAATCACTTCAACAACCGTAAAACGGCGCTGAATATCCTGCATCAAGAGGTTGAAATTAGGCAAGTAGATCAGATTAAATATTTAGGCAGAACAATCTTAGCTAACAACTCAGCCTCCGGTCACATTGAGAAGGCCATCTCAGATTCAAAGAGGAACTGTGCATTCCTCAGACTACTAAGTGGATGCCACTATCAGCCCAAAGGGATCAGCCCAAAAAGAGGACTTATTTTACACAAGGCCTTCGTCAGAAGCAGGCTAGAATACGCGTGCTCGTCATTCTGCAACCTGTCAAAATCTGCCTTGGCCAAGATCAAATCACACTGCAACCACCACCTTAGGAAGTCGTTAGGCCTGATAATCTGTACGCCTGTCCCAATCATATATCACATGGCAGGAGAGCTCCCACCCGAATACAAAATGAGATTCCTGGCGGCAAAAGAGCTGGCCAAGGTGTTTGCTAGGGAAACAGTTTCAGCAAATAGGTATATAAACTGAGGCTACGCTAAGGCATTTTGGAATTTGGCAACATACTGGAAAGAGTAGAGTTTTTTGAGAGCAGTACTTCGCACTGCAATAAAATTAGTTCGGATATAGACTTTTTCAAGGGCATAGTGGCTAACAAACACTCGATTGACTCGATGCCAGCATTTTAATTCTTCACGGGGAAAAGTGGGCACATTTGGCAAAGGGAGGCTTTAAGACCTACTACACGGACGGGTAAATCGCAGAGGGGCACTCAAGTGCCGCGTTCTTGCATGATAGATCAGGCTTCGTAGACAGCTTTTACACGCATAAAACCCTATCCTCACTCTCCGCTGAACTGGTGGCTATCGAGAAAGCCTTGGATCACGCCATCTCGAGCAACTTCCCTCGTGTCGCGATCCTGACGGACAGCAGAAACGGAACTCTTATCCTGGCCAAGACCATCCAAGACAACTCTATCCGCCTACAAAATCAGAGAGAAGATTAATCACTGCCAATCTTTAAAAACGGTAGAGGTGCACTACATACCTGGACACACGAACATTCCCCAGAACACGTCAGTAGACAAAGCCGCCAAGGAAGCCCATAGACGGGGCAAATTCATAGTAATAAAATGGAATATAAAGGATGCACTATGTGAAATACACAGAATCCTAAAAGCAGAATGGGAAAGAGAGTATGCCGAGTTTGCAAGCGACAAACAAAGAGGATACTGCTCGCTTTTCCCATCTACCTCCTCCAAACCTTGGTTCCTAAACAAAACCAAAGCCATTGACGCTAAAAGAATCAACAGACTGTTGAGCGGTAACGCATTCGATAGGCACACACTCGCAAAGATGCACGTAGTTCCTAGTAACATTTGTGATACATGCGATAGTATCGCTTCGCACGTAATTCTTAAGTGTACCAAATATAACTCAACAAGACAAAATTTCCCATCTCTAAGTAAATATAATGATATTTACAAATTCTTTGAAAAAGAAGACATCAGCTCGTACCAAATCTTAGTTGACTTCATTGACAAAATAAGTAACACACCAAAATCTACAACTATTTGATTTGGCAATTTCCACCTTCACATAGGCGGGCGACCAAATAATCCCACGCTACTCAAGGGTAGCATAGAAACTTAAAACCCAAAAAAAACGAGGGGGAACGTTATGAGCCGCGTCTGCGCCGCGGCTCTACTTTATACCCGGTACTCAGTCAGTATATATGTATGTGAGCTTGTTGTAATTTATTACATGTTCGCAAAAGGAAAATATTAAATTTTAGCCAAAAAAAAACAATTTAAGTCGAACCTTTTCGGAGATTTTGATCTATTAGATGTTTCCATATTGGTTAACATAAATTTTTTACATCTGCCATTTCTACATGTTTTTATCTACTTCCTACATATACATACACGGCTGTGTGCGAGAGAGAGAGGGAATCAGTCTGCGCTTGGGAGGCCACTGAAATTTCATTTGTTCCTTCTGACTATATTTATGATCCGATCTGATCCAAATTCAATACTCTGATAGATATAGTAATTTTCTATGATTCTGCGTTTTTGGTTTTCCCGTATCTTCAAAATTGTAGATTTTCATCTTTTGTGGGGGCGGAAGGGGGCGTGGCCAAATTTTAAAACAAACTCGTCTCGGTTTGATATCACAGGAGCTTGGATAGAAAGTTTGGTGGTTCTAGCTCTTATAGTCTCTGAGAACTAGGCGTCAAAAAATTCGATCAGGCATAGCGCCTACCCCTGTGTGTGAGAGAGAGCGAGAGGGAACGATGCATTTCGAAATTGTTTTCTTCATTGTGGCTATATTTATGAGTCGATCTGATCCAGATTCAACACTCTGATAGATATTGTCATTCTCTACGATTCTGCGTTTTTAGTTTTCTCGTATCTTTAAAATTGTGCATGCCACAGATTTTCGTCCTTGGAGTGGGCGGAAGGGGGCGGGGCGAAATTTTGAAATACACTTGTAACAGTGCGATAGGACAGGAGTCTGGATACAAAATAGTGTTCCTCTAGCTTTTATGGTCTTTGAGCTATAGGCGCTAATGAAGACGGACAGACGGACAGACGGACGGACGGACAGACGGACAGACGGACGGACAGACAGACATAGCTATATCGACTCGGCTATTGATGCTGATCAAGAATATATATACTTTATGGGGTCGGAAACGCTTCCTTCTGGGTGTTACACACATTAATTTTTTGCACAAATCTAATATACCCCTTTACTCTTCGAGTACCGGGTATAAAAAAATTAATTTAATACAATGGATTTATATGTGGCATTGGCAGTTCTTTATGTGGCGAAGGAGGACGACAATATTCGCAGAAAACGCAGACAACATTGGGTAAATCCATATCTGCGGGAAAGAAGCAAGAAGGGTCGATTTTGTACCGATGTGAGTACTATTAATAACATATGCAAACACATCTAACACAAATATGTACATTTCGTAGTTTGAAAATATGACACAGAGCCCAACCGTGTTCTTTGAGAACTTTCACATGTCGGAGAAAGACTTCTGTGAACTTTTTGGATTGGTAGAGCAGTTTCTGTTCCCGAAACGGAATTCCCGCCCAGACGCGATCCCGCCCAAAGCCAAATTGGCCGTTGTTTTAGAGTACATATTTTATATACCCATGCATTTATACATACAGTAGCGGACAAAGAAATCCGGACAGGCAAAAAAATGTTCGTTTCGTAAATTTTTTCAAATTGTGTTTATTGTTTCAAGACATTTTGTATTAAACTTATTAAATGAATGTATTTGCTAACCAAAACAACTATTATTTCGATTCCAGTGATGTTTGATTTTTAGGAAAAATGATAAATTAAAATTATTGATAATATTTCAAAAACTGAGGAACAAAAACAATTTTTTTTTTACAAATTATTTGAAAATTATATTTTTTTTAATGGAATATTATTCTACTTAAAAAATTATATTTCAATATTTTGTTGGACCTCCTTTGTTTTTTATGACCGCCTTTATCCGTGTCGGAATAGAATCCACTAGATGCTGGATTGTTTCAACGGTTAAATCGTTGTAGCAAACTTTTTCCACAATTGAATCAAGCTCTCTTAAAGTTTTGGGTTTCTTCTTCGTTATGTTAACCTTTAAAATATGCCAAAGATTCTCAATCGGATTTAAATCAGGACTATTGCCTGGCCAATCCAATGAAGTTATCCAACCCGCTTCAAAGATTTTTTAATCTAAAAAAAAAAAAAATTATTGTAAATTTAAGAGATTAGGTTTATACAATAAATAAAGGAATTTAAAAAAAATATGACTTACCGATTTTGCACGATGGCAAGGAGCAGAATCGTCCTGAAAAATGATATCATCGGCATACAAAAGATGCTCCTCAATAGATGGTACAAGATGATCCTCCAAAATTTGATGGTACTTTGCGGCGTTTACTGTTCCATCAATTAGTGCCAGATTTCCAACTCCAAAGTAAGAAAAGCCTGACCACCATGCCTGACCGTCCGTCGTAGGCACTCATTTTTGAACCTTTCTCCGACTTTACGTCTCACGTAGGACATACCATCGGAACCAAAAAGGTTTATTTTGGACTCATCTGAAAATATAACGTTCCTCCAATCGTTTAAAGTCCAAGATTCGTGCTTTTTAGCCCATTGTAGCCGTTTTTTACGCAATTTAAGGGTCAAAACCGGTTTTTTTGCTGGTCTGCGGCCATTAAGTCCTGCATCCTGAAGGCGTCTTCGTATTGTTCGAGTGCTAATATCGACTCCTTCCGACTGAAAAAACTCAAATCTTATGTCTTCTGCAGTTTTGAATCGATTGGCCATGCTTAAGCGCTTCAGAATACGATCTTCCTGGTCGTTGGTCTTCTTCTTTCTTCCTGTCCCGGGATTTCGCTTCAGAGTTCCGGTTTTTTCAAAATTCTTTAAGAAATCCCCGACAGAAGACTTACTAAAGCCAACTTTAGCGCTTATATCACGGAGGCTTACATTTTCCGATCGCAAAGCCAATGTTACGGCGTGAACCTCAGTGGCAGCCCCAAATATCACTGCGCTTAACAGCACCAACATTCGCAAAGGGCTCAGAAGTGCGAATGTCCAAGGCGAAGGTTAAGCAGGGCGAACGGCAGAAGCAGGGGAAAAAGGGAAGAAGATAAATGCGGTGCAAAAAAGCAAAAACGAGCTGCTAGAGCGTAAAGTGCAAGAGCGTACAAGTTTTTTAGCTCAATTCTCTCGATCTTTCAATTATTCTTATTCCTATTATCACATAAATTCTCATTGTAAATTACTCATCCATCTACCTTTATAACCCGTAACATTAAATCTACAACATTGAATAAACAATATATGAATCACGAAAGACCAGTTAGAAGAGACTCATTGAACGTACACCCCATATTTGGAGGCATTGCCCGGCGCGGCAATAGCCAATATGGCACCTTTATCAGCTTCAGTCATTTTCGACATGTTTCACTTTTTATTTTTTTTGTCACATATAAAGCTTAGGATGCACCAAACTAGGTGGTATTTTAAAGCTAAATACTTAATAGATAACACGAAAAAATATCCAAGCCGATTGAACCCTTTTTACATATTTAACGCCCGTTCAAATCTTGCATATAGAGGCCATACCTAGGTGTCTGGATTTCTTTGTCCGCTACTGTAGTATAGCGATTGTGTTATTAGATGACTTCCTTCCGGTGACTTGCAGCGATACGTTAGCAGCACATACCGCATAAGCAAACAACATTTCGGGGTCATTATCGACCATGTTTGTGGCGCTATTTGTACTGCCCTGGCGAACGAATTGCCCAAATGGAGCACAAAAAACATGCTGCAGTGGGCTACAGAGTTTGAGGGGAAATGGAATTTTCCGAACTGCGTTGGAGCCGTTGATGGCAAGCATGTGGCGATAAAGGCACCACCTAATGGCGGGAGCTTCTATAATTATAAAGTAAGTCGTTTATTCATTTTGAGTAACATTAATACATTAATATTAATGCCTTTCTTCATCTTTAGGGATTTCACTCTATAGTTCTTATGGCGATTTGCGATACTCAATATAGATTCACATACATAGATGTTGGCGCGTATGGTAGTGAAGGAGATATGAATGCTTTTTCCCACTGCAAGCTTGGAAGATCGCTATTAGCAGAAACTCTTCCGTTTGAGGATGATCAATGGAGAGTGAACTCCATATTACATTGTTGGGGACGATGTGTTCCCCCTGAACAAACGCATTATGAAGCCGTTTGGGTCCCGAAAACTGGCGGTGGACGCGCGCATTTTAAATTACCGACTAAGCAGAGCGCGCGGTTGCATTGAGAATGCATTCGGTATTCTGTGCGCCAGATGGATGGTAGTGCAACGTGCACAGTCGACCGGAGAAGGTGCAGAAGATTGTAGCCGCGAGTTGTTCATTGCACAATTTCTTAATGCGCAAGAGTCCCAATACATATGCCATAAATGAAGATTCTTTAATTCAGGCGGACACAGTATTGATCGATCTCCGTTCTTGTTGCCGCGGTCGCACTCAGGACCTCTGCAAGGAAATCAGGAACAATTTAAAAGATTTCGTTAACAGTCCAGCCGGGTCGGTCGCTTGGCTGCATAAAGCTGCTGTCGTCCAAACAAATGAAAGAAATTAAAATTCAATTTAATTCGATTTATTTTCAAAAATAAAATGTAAGGAAATCTTAATTATCGCCGCTCTTCTTTGCATTTTCAAATGCCTCCAACTCGTCGATGATTATGTGATTATTCTCTCCACCCTGTCGGCATCATCTTTATGGAGCTTCTTCAGGCACTTTTCCACATAAAGGAGTGAGGGCCGAGGTTGCCTTTCGGTGAGCTTCTCCAAAAACCCAACCACCTCAGATGTGGATGAGCTCTTCTCCGCCTTCTTATACCTCTTTGCTTTCGTCTCCTGTTTACAGGAGTTTACATGTTACGAGTTTATATCACTTGTTATAAGTAAGTATCTACTTACATATGAGTACGACGCTCCGGAACTCATATCGCTCAGCTCCTTTTCCATGGCCTTCTCGTTTTCGGCCCTGCTGCTCTCGTCGTTTGCCATCATGTCGCTTATGTCATGTCGCCACCTGCAGACCGGGAAATTCCACCGGGCATTCGAAGCTTGACACAAATGCAGTGTGGGACGTACTGTGGAATTGTGAAGATGAAATATGTGTACATAATAAAAGTAAATATAACACATACCGCCTTTGCGGGGAAAGGTCCGGCAAGAATGCCATATGTGGAGCAAACTTCCAGTCCACACTTTCATTCGTCCATTGGTTCTGCAATGCGATCCCCCTAGCACTTCCACTCCTGGTCGTTCTCTTTGCATGGTATCACTAACCATACAGTACATAGATGAGACATTTCATACAAACGGATGTCGCAAGCGAAGTCTGAGATTTGCAGTACCAAGCGTTCGGCTCGGTACAGCAACTGTTCGGCTCATGACGCGGCGCTAGCCGAAGCCGACAGCAACGAAGGAATGGCATTAGTGTGTGTGTTATTATACAGAACAAATTTTTGATTGTAGGCATTGTCAGTTCTTGGGCTCTTGGGTTTTTGGTTTCTGTTTTATTTTGTCTTGCTTCAGCGTATTTGGATGTATGGGTGCACATATATGCTCACGTACATTGTTTAAGTATTGCTGCTGGTAGAACGAAATTTGTGTATCGTCTCATCTATGTACTGTATGGTTAGTGATGGTACCTAGCTCTCCCTCAACGATTTCCAAGCTTTTTTGCACATATTACCTGGAATACATACATATGAACATATACTTACATTTTATAATTATTTTAAATTGTACTTACTGTCTCTGTTCAACTCTGCAGCCACACATTCCCACGCGCCTCTTATTGCATTTGCATCAAAATGCTTCTTGTCCGCCAAATTCCATACAACCTGCCTCTGCTCTATTTGCTTTATTAATAATATAATCTCCTCGTCGTTAAACTCCCTCAATCTTTTCATATTTTGCTTTTTGCAATCCATAGCTTTTTATGACCCTAGAGCAGGGGTGCCCAGGCCTATGCTCTTGGGCTCGCTTTGTTTTTGTTTTTACTCTTGGGATAGGAACTCACAGAACGTATACATGAACGGCACCAAGAATAAAAAAACCTAACACATGCAAAAATTATATGTGTGTATGCTATGCGTGGAACCGAAACCGTTACTGTTTGCTTGTGTGGATCGTCGTTGCTCGCGAACGCAAGCTGACCAACAACAATTTCGATGCTTTTGTTGTTTTCTCACTCATTTTGCTTCTGCCTTATCTTCGAGCTTGCACTGAAAAAAACCTTTTTTGTGTTCAACCTGCCGGCCAAATGTTTAATAGCGCATGTTTGAGTACATTTTTTTTCGCTCAAAACTATTGTTGCGAATAGCAGTGCATTATATATCCTACAAAATTGATTTTGAATACAAAATTTAATCATTTGGTAAACCTTTTTTTTCACATAAGTGAAAATGTATGCAAACATTTTTCTTCCAGTGCACAAATTGAAATGCAAAAAATCTTTGTGAGTGTTGGTGATTGCTCTTCCGTATGCTGGCTTTGGGCACCCCTGCCCTAGAGGAATCATTCGGCTGGCAAAATATTTTTATCGGTTTCATACGAATATCAACCCTGATTCCTCTCGAAAGCCATTCCTTCGCTACTGAATACTAGGCTTCACCAGCGCAGGAAGCTCAGTAAACTCGGCATCAGTCAAAAGGGATGATTGCACATACATTTTCTATTAATTTTCTAGTTTTTTCAGGCTGAATTCATAGTCATAGTTCGTGTGTTAACGAATACATGAAATGGTGTTTATGCACACACTTTTTTCCACGTTGCATGAAATGATTTCATGAAATGGGCCTGGCATAAAAACAGTAATAGCAAATTTCATAATATTTCGGTATTTTCTGAGCAACAGGCGGTATATTATATTTTCCCGCAAATCGATTAGATTAGATTCCATCAACATACATAATATTATCAACAATCCTAATTAGAAGCTTATCACAGAACAGACGTTCGTTTAAAAGCAAATATGAGCGATATTCCGAGTTCTAAATTTGAGGTGGACTGCAGAATTTCCGACGAGGAGCGTCGCTTCTATTATGAAGCGTACCCAAGCGGTACGATCACGGTGGAAGCGGTCAATTGCACAATATGCGGATGGACATTAGGACGCATCCCACTCTGCGGGTGACGCTTTGCCGGAGATGATTGGACGAGGATGAGTATGTGAAACAGTTCTGCCACTGGTGTGGAGGTACATCTGGTCTGCAGAGCTGCTCCAAATGTCCGTACTATTTCTGCATTATTTGCATACAAGTGCGTTCGGTCGAGGGGAGCTACAAATGCTTCAATTGCGAGCCCAAGGACATATGCAAACTACGCGCCCAGCATTGGACGGTTATAAATACTATAAAACCACAAAAGCGGTGAACACTACAGCCATGGATTTTACAATTTACAATTGTACACCGGCTCATGCCTTGCTACTCAGATAGCGTGCAAGGCTCTTTGCTCGCGCAGCCACAATAATGTGTGCAAACATCCTTTGAACACGTTAAACAAATAGCCAATGTTTGACTTAATCAAACGTTTTTACCCACACTCCGACATAAAAACAATAAAAGGAGCAATAAAACTGTTCGAGAAAAAAGGACTGGATGAAGGTAATATAAATTTCCTGCGAAATTTGGAAAAATTTCGCAAGGAACCATTCTTATTAGTACCACCTGCGCCACATAAAAGTAAGTCTTTCCCATCTTTTATTATATTTATTTGACCTAACTTTTTTAAGGATAATTTATTTTCTTATGTTTCTTATATATTTTCCTATGACATTCGACTTTGCTACCCGTATGACATTAGACCTTGAAGCTGGACTAGCTGCAAAGATAGAGTTAGCCTTGTGCAAAACGCATGTAGTGAAAGCGAGAGAGAATATGCGTCCAGTTGTTTTTCCAATTGATCTGGAAGCAGCGCTGCGGCAGAGTTTATCGATTGCTATACTTTTTAGATACGATTTTGCTGGCTGGCTAGTTAAAAATTGGGCCTCAGTTATTCGACTGATAGCCGGAAGTCAGGCATAGAGACGACTACGAACATTATTTTGGATTTTGTCTATCATGCTATGTCTCTCTTCGTAGCAAATTTAGCAAAGTCTAATGTCATATGGGCATAGGTAATATATTGTAGCTGTGCAAAAGCTCCCATCAATTCCTCTTTGTGCATCTGAAGAAAATTACTTACGGAATACTTACAACCTGCTCTCAATATAATATTAAAATATTTAATATTTTAATTTAATAAAGGTTGCAAGGGAGCTGCAGGGAAGCTCCGTACAACACAGGGACAGGAGCATGAGGAGAAGGATTTTCGATATTATTAGGTTTATGCATTTGTTGACTCTAACTGTTTTGACATTATTATTTTATTTAAGCATTTTTGAGATTCTTACAATTACACGGCACGGAGCCAGGTTTAATTTAATCTACAACATAATATCATTCTAAGGGGGGAGAGGCCAGCATGACCAAAAGGGGAAGTAATAGGTAAAGCAGCGCGAGTTTTGGAGCATCGAACAAGCAGCGGCCGCCCCCAAGCAGAGCGAGTGCTGTAGCACTAACCTAGTGACAGCAATGGCGCATGGAGCGAGTATTGGAGCATCGACGAAAGGGCCAAAATAAAACGAACACGACCCTCAAGCGTGCATCCCGAAGAGAGGGTGGAGAGGGGAGTGATGAGAGGTGCGAAAGAGATTCGATCGAGAGGCGCGGGATAAAGAGGTCGTGTGCTCGGAGGAAAATAAATTGTTACTAAGTGCGCGGAGAATTTTCTTCCAGGGAGGAGAAGAAAACAAGGAAAGAGAGAGGAAAAGAGCAATGGCAAGAGGAGGAGGTAATCTCGACGCAAGAAACAAGAGTGGAGGAGGAGAGACCGTGACGAGGACAAGAAAAAAACTCGACGCCGGAACCGCAAGGAGAGAAGTAAAGACCACTAGCGAGGAGGAAAGGGGTAGGACCCTTTGTCAAGGGTGAGGGCAAGTTTAGCGGTGTTTAGTTAGGGAATATAGATAACAAACATGAATAAAGAGAAAAATGATTGAATTGTTTTCCGATGCCTCATGTTTTTGTCGATCACGATAGATATGATATTTATCCGAATCCTCTTCCCAATTCCCACCTCCCCCAGATTAACGGTGAGTGAATATCACGACGCTTCTCCGAGTGTCTGCTGGGTGTCCGTGGTTTCGCTTCCCCCACATCCTTAAAAGGTTTTCTTTATTTTTCCTGTGAACGACAGGGTGTTTTATAAATAATTTTAGGAAATTGTCTGTCTGTCACGCGTCTGTCTTCTTTGTCCAACAAAAGTCAAATTAGATTGCCAGCAAACGCCGCGACAAAATTGTAAGTCCCATTTACCGTTACAATGTCGCGTCATAGTGTTGAGTCGACTCGACTCGTTTTCATTGTTGCCAATTTAGCTACTTTATAGCTAGCTTAATCATTTAAATTTTAAATTAAACCATTTTATCATTGCCAATTTAGCTATTTTCGCAACTCCAATAAGAACAGACAACACAACAACAACAAAAACAATAACAATAACAAAAACCAAAAACACAGCAAGATCCCTGCGCAAGCCGTTTTAGGCTTGAAAAAAATTAAACTTTCTGCACCTAAATTCATGATAAGTCAGGGTCTATTTAGGAAAAAAATTTCGAAAATTTTGGTGAGGTTGTCCATCCATCGAACATTTACCGGTAAGTAAAACTTGTGCCACATTTGTGAGTGGGAAAAAAAAATAATGTTATTTGTTTGATTTATTATTCTTATTTATGTACCTTATTATAAATTATTCCCAATTATTATAAATTAAATACAGATTATGTAAATGCAATCGGCAATCGACTTATTTGCTGCCGTATTGCTTTTATTGTTTCTTTTTACGATAAATATGCTTATTTAAAGCTACAGTGGGTAGCAAAAGTGATTCCACATTCAACATTTTCATGTGTGAGCGCTTTTAAAATCGAAACGAATGAAGTAAAGGAAAAAAACTTTTTTTTCTAGAATATGTATTTAATTTGTAATGTGTAATTCAATAATGTGTATTCAATAATAAAGTAAATGCACATGTGCTTATTTCACAAGCACACGCATACATATGTATGTGATTGCAAAATGAGAATTTGCGCATTCTATGATTACACTTAAATACATATATTGCTTCTTTATCATAGGAACATAAAAAAAAAACTGCGAGGCCGGACCTGGAATGCTCCAATGTTTGGCAGCATTTTAAACGATCTAGCGACAAGCAAAGTGGAATTTGTAATTACTGCGGGAAATGTCTGAAAACAGCAGGTAACACGACGAACCTAATGGATCACTTAAGGCGAATCCATCCAAATAGTGCTGAAGTCAAAAAGCCTGCACCAACGACACTGGATACATTCTTAGTAGGAGAAGTTCCGTATCCATCCGGATCAAGACGTAAGGAGGCACTTGATAGGCGCGTAGCCCGAATGATAGCCATGGACGTGCAACCTTTCAGTGTTGTAAACGACAGGGGACTACGGGAGTTGTTGGAGGAAACGGACCCCCGCTATAAAATGCCAAGGAAAACGCATTTCCGGAACGTTGCATTTCCAAAGGCGTATGAAGAATTGAAGGAAAAACTTAAAGCTGTCTTAGATACCGTTGACAATGTGGCGAAAACAACCGATGGGTGGACGTCCAGAGCAAATGAAGGCTAATTAACCGTAACTTGCCATTACATGAATTCAGAATTCCAGCTTAATTCAGCCGTACTTTCAACAACAACATTAGTATCGGAAACTAACCACACTGCTGCCAACATCGCAGACTCAATTCCCCTGTTTTGCACACACAGTCAACTTGCTGGTTCAAGATGTTCTAAAATTGGATATTCTTCAACCCATTTTGGCAAAATGTAAGGGAATCGTGACGCTTTTGAAACGCAGCACTACTGGAATGGCAAAATTTAAACAGGCACAGGATGTTGAACAGCCGTTGGACTGATTCAGGAAGTGTCAACTCGTTGGAACAGTGCCTTAGCCATGATAAAAAGACTGGTAGACACTAATGATATATTGTCACCTATCTTGCTAAGTTTGCCTAAGAGTCCGCTACCATTTTCTGCAGAGGAGATTGATATTCTAAGGGAACTTACCGAACTCCTATCTCCGTTCCAAGAAGCAACTATGGCAATATCTTGCAACAAGTATGTGACCATATCTCTACTTATTACACTTACTTGTGAGCTGCACCAAAAACTAAACAACTTAAAATCAAAGCTAAGAACTGTAGAAGTCGTTTCCGCTTTTGAAATATTATGCACTCGCTTGAACGAAAGATTTATTCACTATGAAACTAGAACTGTTCCCCGAATAGCAACTATAATTGATCCACGATTTAAAAAGGAGGTATTTTTATCGGTTTCGAATGCAGATCAGGCAGTAAAGGCTTTGGAAAAAGAAATGTATACTTCTTTGTCGAAAAATGCACGTGAGCAGCCAACACCATCCGAACCTACACAAAACCCAACCTTTTCCTTTCTGCAAAGCAGAATGAAGGTAAAAGTTAAATCTTCTCGAGCTGATGCCATTATTATTTTGAGACAACATTTGGAAAAAAATAACGAACCCGAGGAAAGTGATCCTCTCTTATATTGGAAGGTAATATTAAAATTTATATTGAAATATATTTAAATTAATAGATAATTTTTTCAAAGCTGCAGCTCAGAAATATTTGTGCGTCCCGGCAACGTCCTGCGAGTCAGAGCGAATATTCAGCAAGTTCAGCAAGATTGCGTATCTGTGGTGTATCCATTCAGCTCCAACGCCATATTTGGAAACATCAGCGAAATCACACTGAACTTCAAGGACAGCCGGCACAGTTCCATTTTCGGTTCTTTACTCGTATTTTGCTGAAGTACAAGACGTGGACCCGCTGAGTGTTTTATTTAAACTGCAAAGTGTGATTTTATTTTTCCACAGCAAAAGCCAGAACCCCTTATATATATTTTCCCTATGGGTTACTCTACCGATAAGACTTGGGGAGCCACCCTCCCCCACCCCATTCACCACTCCACTGCTGTCAGCTAAATTAATTACGTTTTTAATTATTCATTTAAATTTTTTCTTGAATTGGAATTTCTTATATTTTTAAAGGCATAATATTTCGCTGAAAATTCAAAATAAAATTGCTTGAGGGTAAAGCATACAAATAATAATAACGAGGGGGAACGTTGTGAGCCGCAGTTAAGGCCGCGGCTCTACTTTATACCCGATACTCAGTACATATGTATGTGAGCTTACGATATATGTAATTTATTATGTGTTCGCTAAAGGGAGAAATTTAATTTTAGCGAAACATTTTTTTTTTAATTTTTACATCTGTCTTTTCTACATGTCTACATATACTTCCTACATATACATACACGGCTGTTTGCGAGACAGAGAAAGAATGAGTAATGACCGTATAACACTAGACTTTGCTAAATTTGCTGCGAAGAAAGAGTTAAAATGATAGAAAAAATCCAAAATGAATGTTCGTAGTTTTTGGTTTTCCCGTTTCTTGAAAATTGTGCATGCCCAATTTTGGTTGATCTAGCTCTTATAGTCTTTGAGATCTAGGCGTCAAAAAATGCGAACGGGCATGGCACCAGCCCCGGTGTGTGAGAGAGCGAGAGGGAACGATGCATTTCAAAATGGTTTCCTTCATTGTGGCTATGGTAATGTTCTGATCTGATCCAGAATTTCGTCCTTTGTGTGGGCGGAAGGGTGCGGGCCGAATTTTTGAAACAAACTTGTAACAGTGTGATATGACAGGAGTCAAAATACAAACTTGGTTGCTTTAGCTTTTATAGTCTCTGAGATATAGACGTTAATAAAGATGGGCGGACGGACAGAAGGCCAGACGGACGTACAGACAGACATAGCTATATCGACTCGGCTATTGATGCTGATCAAGAATATATATACTTTATGGATTCGGAAACGCTTCCTTCTGGGTGTTACACACATCCATTTCTACAACAAATCTAGTATACCCCTTTACTCTTCGAGTAACGGGTATAATAATAATATAAGAAGGGAACAAAGCACACATTTTGTTTGGTGCTTTTGAGGTTTGCTCTCCCGGAGAGCGCACATGAGATAAGGCGCTAGAGTACAATATATTCGATTCCCATGCAAGCCGATCATTCGTTCAACGAATCTGGAGCTTTAAACAAGAGGTCGACATGCACTCGAGTGGCCTGTGTCCATTGTCGCCTGTGATGACGACTCTGCTTATGCTGGCCGTGGTACTGGCAATGCTAGCGATGATTGGGGCCATACCAGAGGAAGAGTCGCCGCAACTTTTTGGGGACATACACATCCCGAGCGATATGGAATCGCTCAGTCTTACTCGAGAGCGCCAGCAGCATCTCTGCCAGCGCGAGGTGCCGTAAGTACTCGAAGTCCGTTTATTTCGAATGGATCCCTGCCCATGTACATTGTACATCCCTTCCTTGCAGCGTTGTCTTCTTTCAAACACAGAAGAATTCCACCCCTCGAGGCAATGGATCCACCATCTTCTACCACCGCATCGAGGTCTGCTGTCTGGGCTACAGGCGCGATCCCTACTCCGGCAGATGCGTCCCAGATTGCTCGCAGAGTTCGCCGGACAACTGTTTCAACGGCTTCTGCCGTGCCCCGGGACGATGCGAGTGCTTTGCAGAGTTCGTGCGCAACGGGCACGGTGCCTGCATCCACACCTGCCCCATATCTTGCCAGGATGGTAGGTGTTATCTGAACGGGACCTGTGCCTGCCATCCAGGCTATGCCCTGGATCGGGAGACACGCCTCTACTGTCGGCCACACTGCTCCCAGGCCTGTGGCACTCATGAGGAATGCGTTGCTCCAGGCCTGTGCGATTGTTCCCCTGGCTATCGGCGCACCGACGAACTGGGCTGTCAGCCCATATGCACCCCGGACTGTGGATATGGTAAGTGTGTTGGTCCCAACCAGTGCGAGTGCTTTCCTGGCTTCATCAAGCGTCCGCAGCGAAGTGTCTGTGAGGCAGAGTGTCATATGTGAGTCTCCGAGTCTAACCTCATCACACTCATCGTACTAGATCGTGTCCTTTCTTGTTTATGTTGATCTATTCCCTTAAAGTAATTGCGAGAATGGCTTCTGCGAGTCGCGGTACAAGTGCCAGTGTCGGGAGGGCTATCGGTATGATCTGAACACCACCAGCTGCCTCCCCGAGTGCGTCGACAACTGCGGCCATGGGAACGGAGTGTGCATCGCCCCGGGAGTTTGTCGCTGTTTTGAGGGCCACGAGGGCCGAGGGAATGGCTGTCATCCCAAGTGTGATGGGTGAGACTAGTAGAATAACCTGTATTCCATATATGTATTACAAATGTAACCCTCTAGGTCCTGTGGCCCCCACGGACTGTGTCTGAAGCCCAATATCTGCGGCTGTCAGCCGTCCCAGCAGCACTGCTTGAGCGGCAGCTGCGATGCTAACGGCCATTGCCATTGCTCCAATGGACAGACGCACTTCGTCGATCGCTGCCTAAAGCCACAGCAGCTCATCCAGCAACTGGTCACAATCGAAAGAAGACTGCACTTTAACCAGCAACTTGGCTACGAGTTCAGTGCCCTGATCGGACGCCACTTTAATCTCAGCTAACCTACACAATAAAGCTTGGATCACTAGAAGCAGGTCTTATTAGACGGCCGTGCAGCTCTGACGACCCTTAATGCCGCTCTTGATGAATCCTGGACGGCAAATGCAGAAGTTGGGGGCACTGCAGTAGCCGTTGGGACAGCCCTGGGGGCAGTGGGGCTGGCAGATGTACCGCTGATGCTCGTCCCGCACGTACCCCGGATTGCATTCGCATTGGTTGTTGCCCGCACAGACCCCGTTGAGGCAGGGAACATCGCACTTTGGCAGGCACTCGGCTGTCTTACGATCCCACTCGAAGCCATGTGCGCACTCGCAGATGTCCGGGGCAATGCAGCGTCCATTTTTGCAGGGTCTGAAAGAACAAACATGATTATCCTCCCCATGGAGTTGTGAGCAGCCCTACTTACTGCTCGCAGATAGGCTCGCAGCGTCCCTGCAGCTTGAGGTAGCCCGCCTTGCAAGTGCAATGGCCCGGGGCTGTGCACTGTCCGTTGTCGCAGCTGTCGCAGACGGGCTCACAGCTCCCATCGGCAGCCTGGCGGTAGCCTTGCAGGCACTCGCACTTGTTCGGGGCAACACAGCGTCCTTGGGCACAGCCCTGCTTGCACTCCGGCTGGCAGTACTTGCGGCTCACGGGATCCAGCGAGTAGCCCTCCCGGCATTGGCACTCGTTGCGCTCGTCGCACACTCCGTTGCCACAGCCCAGTGGACAGGTGGAGATGCACTTCCCCTCGGTCGTTCGCACGTGGCCGGGAATGCACACACACGTGTTGGGCGCCGTGCAGATTCCATTGGGACAATCGTCCGCGCAGATCGGATCACATTTCCGATAGATGTGCGGATTGCGCTCGTAGCCCTCGCAGCACACCTGAACACTGCTCATGTCCGGGGTAGTGCCATTGCCAACGAACCTCTCCCGGGAATTGCGCATAAGGGAGGCGGTTCTGTAAATGTAAAAGGAATTTGGATTAAAATAGATATGGCAAAGTGATCCGAGGAAACAGAAGAAATGCATTTATTTACAAAAATTAATATACCACTTAATTCCCAGTTCTAATCTATATAGTCTCCTCGCGTGTTTCGACACAACAAAAAACAGGAGGCACCCTATAAACTAATCGTGAGCTCCTCACAAAGGTTCTTAATAATATATAGTATTATCCATCGGTCTATTGCAATGGTCCTTTCAGCCTTCCTATACAGCATTGACTGTTATCATGGATTCTCTTGGACACTGCCAAAAGTAGTATAACTTAAGGTCCATTTTAACCTAATAATCATTTGTTTTTGAAAATTCTAGCAAGCAACTTCTATTAAATGACTACAAAGATAAAACGTTTCTTAAAGCGTTTTCTAGAAAATGTAGAGCTAATCGACTGCATTCCCTTCGTATCGCGTTGCATCATATCACTAGAATTGCTGGCGACTTTGCATACGTCGTTTGAATCCGAGTATATTGTATTATTTGCCTCTGCCCGACACACAGAGTGGGCCGAGCCGCACTTCATTATCAGGCCAGTGGAGGATGTCGAGGTCGTTAGTTCACTGTTTTAATTGTTTTCGCTGCCTTGTTTTCGATTTCTTTCCCAATTGGGCGATAATCATTAGTTTTTAGTTTAATTATAAAGTTGTTTGTTCTGCTCGCAGTAGATGTTATTCCCCGACTTACGGAACTTCTTTATAGCACACACCGCTGGCCATGGCCGATCGGGTCTTGTTGATGAACAGCGCCGTCTCGTCCAGAACTTGTGGGGCCCGTGTCACTGGGGGTCCAACTGGCTGCACGTAGTGTCCATACAGGGGCGGCATGGTTGCGGGCTGGTAGGTCTCGGCAGGGACGAAATCGCTCCATCCATGGCTGGTCTGGTTCTGGCCATTCACATTCCAGCCATAGCTGCTCTGGTTGTAGCTGTTCAACCCATACCCGGTCTGGTTATACTCGCTGGTCGACAGCTGAAGATTCCCCGAAGGCGGCTGACGCGTCTTAATGCCCGACGTCTTGAACTGTGCCTGGCCAAGGGAGCAGGTGGCCAGCAGAAGAGTCAGGGCGAGTATCTGACACGATGACCTCATGGTGATGTCACTTTTTTCTCCAATTACAATTGTTAAGCACGTACTTATGCGCCCACGTCCGTCGGCGTCTGGTGTTGCACTTCGACTAATCGACTCACAATAAACGGGCTCTAATGCGAAAGCCGAGTCTGTGAGTCGCAAATCGCCTCCAGCGACCTCTTGCCCGTCCCCTAATCAGCACCTCGCCATTGGGCGTATCAATGGGGCAACCGGAACGAAGGTTTGCTCTCAGTAGCTGAACAGATGTGTGCTTTATGGTAAAATAAATTCATAATTAACTATTGGTGTTTGCTTTTGCTCGCTGTGACCAGTTCCAAGAAAGTCAGTAACAAATGAGTTTGATTGATCTGGCTTTAAGCATTTTAGAGAGCTCAATACAGAAACTTTGAGAAAATATATTTAATAAGTCTTAGAAATTTGTTAGGTGCTTTATGTGTTTACCAGCCGAAAGCTATGAGTCGTGTGCCGACCTTATTTAGAACCGGTACTCAGTGAGTACATATACAATCCTATGATTCATATGACTTATGGGTACAATATATTCCTGCATTCCGTCCATCCTCTTTCCACTATGTGAGCTCTATTCAAACTGTTCTTATACAAGGCAGAGAGTGAGAGCGAGGCAGAGGAGTCAGTAAAGTGACTAAAGTAATGATCCGATCTGTTTCGCAATCAAGTAGACTTGATAATTGCCTATTATTCTGCGTTTTTCGATTTTCTTTGATGTGCCAAATTTTGGATACCAGAGATTTTTTTGATCTAATAGTCACAGAACAAAACTTTAATCAATTCGGATCGTCTATTGATGCTGATCGGGCCTATCGTTTCCGTTTTGCGAAATGATCGTGCGCGACATTTTTTAAGAAATTGTTTTAAAATCCCAAACACATAATCCACCAAAATATTGTAGCAAAAGTTGTAATTCAGTATAAAATTGATCGTATGTCACAGTGTATTTTTCGCTAATAGCGAAATTATCGCATGTGCCGTACAAATTTTAGTCTGGTGAGCATAAAAAACATTTTGCGGCGCAAAATAAAGTGAGAATGAAATAATGACGAAAGATCAATTACTTTACGCATTTTCTGCACCTTCTCCTATCGCGTACAGTCTTATCTCTCTTTTTATACCCGGTACTCGAAGAGTAAAGGGGTATATTAGATTTGTGCAAAAAATTAATGTGTGTAACACCCAGAAGGAAGCGTTTCCGACCCCATAAAGTATATATATTCTTGATCAGCATCAATAGCCGAGTCGATATAGCTATGTCTGTCTGTCCGTCCGTCTGTCCGTCTGTCCGTCTTCATTAGCGCCTATAGCTCAAAGACCATAAAAGCTAGAGGAACACTATTTTGTATCCAGACTCCTGTCCTATCGCACTGTTACAAGTGTATTTCAAAATTTCGCCCCGCCCCCTTCCGCCCACTCCAAGGACGAAAATCTGTGGCATGCACAATTTTAAAGATACGAGAAAACGAAAAACGCAGAATCGTAGAGAATGACAATATCTATCAGAGTGTTGAATCTGGATCAGATCGACTCATAAATATAGCCACAATGAAGAAAACAATTTCGAAATGCATAGTTCCCTCTCGCTCTCTCTCACACACAGGGGTAGGCGCTATGCCTGATCGAATTTTTTGACGCCTAGTTCTCAGAGACTATAAGAGCTAGAACCACCAAACTTTCTATCCAAGCTCCTGTGATATCAAACCGAGACGAGTTTGTTTTAAAATTTGGCCACGCCCCCTTCCGCCCCCACAAAAGATGAAAATCTACAATTTTGAAGATACGGGAAAACCAAAAACGCAGAATCATAGAAAATTACTATATCTATCAGAGTATTGAATTTGGATCAGATCGGATCATAAATATAGTCAGAAGGAACAAATGAAATTTCAGTGGCCTTCCAAGCGCAGACTGATTCCCTCTCTCTCTCGCACACAGCCGTGTATGTATATGTAGGAAGTAGATAAAAACATGTAGAAATGGCAGATGTAAAAAATTTATGTTAACCAATATGGAAACATCTAATAGATCAAAATCTCCGAAAAGGTTCGACTTAAATTGTTTTTTTTTGGCTAAAATTTAATATTTTCCTTTTGCGAACATGTAATAAATTACAACAAGCTCACATACATATATACTGACTGAGTACCGGGTATAAAGTAGAGCCGCGGCGCAGACGCGGCTCATAACGTTCCCCCTCGTTTCACCTAAGAACTACTGAAAACCAAGCTTTGACCCAGCTTCGGAGATTGCATTTGAGATAATGCTCTTGTGAGCACAGTTGAACAATTAGTTTGAACGCGCACAAATCCATGGAACTAATGTGTTGAATTAAATCACACAAACTTCCAGAACTGGAAATGAATTTCAAATTGAATTTTTTTAAATAAATCCAATTTAAATGTAAGCAAGTTGCGTTCAAAATTCGATAAAAATCCAATGAGTACTGAACTCATTACACGTACATATGTATTCGCAATTCCTTGAAAAAATCAACCGAGGCCAAATGAATTAAAAGTTAATAAAAACACATTTTCTTATACTTTTTTTCTGATATTAGTTTCTTTAAATATGGAAACTCTGTTAATTTAACCAATTGACATATAATTAAATTATCTCTGCTCTGAAAACCTATTCAAATAATAAAATTAAAAAAGTTGTTCCTCAAAGTCTCTCTAAAGAGCATACTGAGCTGTTTGTTAATGAAATATGAATTGGTTCGGAAAACGTGAGGTGATAGTAATATATTATTAATAACTAGTTTACAAAAATATTTAAAAATCAAATGTTCGGTCCTTAATTCAATTTTTAAAAAACCAATAGAGATAACTTATTGTAGAAATACATGATAGAAAGCTATCTTAAAGGGCTCTGTTAAAATAAATTAATTGCTATATAATATTCCGTTCCGTTTCGCAGATGTATTAATTTTACTTCTACTTCGCGAAACACATCTCTGTTGCAAATAATACGAAAATGCTATCGAATCGCAAAAAAAAGATGGGAAACATTTGTGTTTTCTACCTTCTTTTACATTAAAAGGGTACGAACTTATGTTCGCAAGCCGCTGAAATATTATTTGAAATCATAAGCTTGAGACTTTTCACTCAATACAATTAAAATTTCAGATGTTAAATACAAGGATTTTTAAATCGTATGTACTAAGGAATTCAATACCCCCTAAATATTATTTAAAACATAGTAATTTTAAGAGCAAGCTTATCAAAGATGCTTTGGATGAAACCTAACCGATTCATATATGTATTATAAAATAAATAAAATTACTAATTTTGGTTAATCATTTCGTTGAAAAAGTCCCCAAATATATCAGAAAAAGTCATTTTTGGCCACAGCGGTATAAAAAGTTAAATTTTGTTGATTAGTGTAACTAATGTGACTTCAAACAAATATCCAATTTAATTTTGGCAAAAAAAACCGTCTCCTGAACCATGTATTATTGGTCGCTTACGATAATTTCGCAAAAAAGGGTAGACATGTACATATGTACATATAAACTCTATGGAGTCGGAAACGCTTCCTTCTTCCTGTCTCAAATACGTATCTAATATAGCCTTATGTTCTAACGGTGTACAAATATCTCTCAAAATGTCTGAAAAATTAAGAATATTTATGAAAAGAAAAGTAGTACTTGTTTTATTTTGGCTGAACACGGACATTGGCACGGATGAACAGATTCGACAACTGTTGAAGTAGATGATTGTCTCTGGAACACCGATCTACATCTGCTTGCACCGCCGCTCCTCCCGATAGTAGCCCGGAGCACACTCACAGTATCCTGGCGAGAGGCACAGGCCGTGCGCACAATCCTCCGTACAGATGGGCTGGCATTTCAGGTTCTGGGGGCTGCCATGGTTCACGTATCCCTCACAGCAGTAGGAGATCTGACGGAGTCTCGCATTCGGGTTGATGGTTTCCACGCTGCAAGATAATTGATGTGATGTGAGACTCGTTGTGGGAACTCTGGGAGTGGCCTACGCCTACATCTCCTCCTTGTAGCAGACGCCGGAGTCTCGTGTGGCCAGCATCTCACGCTCCCAGTTCTGTTCGGGCAGCCGCAGCCAGAACTGAGCGGCTGTGGGCGAGGGGCGCTCAATCGCTAGGCAGACGATAAGAAGGCCAATCAGTGGGGATTTCAAGTGCATTTCGTTCAGCTCTACAATTGCGATGGGGCCGTGAGTGGGAATGATCGTCAGCGCTGCGCTCGCGAGAGTCTCCGAGCTACTAAATTGTCTTCTTAGTCAAGCTCGGCTTTTATGTGTATGGAGACAGAAATTGTCTATGTTCATGAATAGATAATTACTCGTATTATTCTAAAATAGACAATACACCAGGAGCGTCGCTCATAGGGGGGCACAAGAAGCATACATATGTACATGTGTATGCATTTAGGTATGAGTGTGTCTGTGCCCTCTGATACTGATAAGCCCACTATATTTGAGAAATATTTCAATGTTTATTACAATTTTCTTTGTGACTGAAAAGTGGGAGAGAGAGAGAGAGTATGCGGCAACAAGAGTGAACTCTTATCAGTCCATGTGGGAACGCGCTCCTCTCACAGCCACCACATCGAATTGTGGAACCTCTCGGCTCCGCCCAAGATGAAGTGCCTGCCCAGTAGAAGCTCGAACTCCAGGATTAGGGAGCTATTCGCCCGCGTTGGATCAACTGAGGCATAGGTGGTGACCGTGTCCGGGGACATGCACTTATCAATGAACCGCATCTTCCCCTCCAGACAGCGACACCGCCCCAGGGAGCTGCACAGTCCCATCGCACACTTCTGATAGCTAGTCTCGGGTCCGGGCACTACGGCACATCCACAGACATTCGGAGCAATGCACTTGCCATAAAAACCACAGCCCCGATCGCAGACGGCCTCGCACTTCTCCCTGTTCCGCACATATCCGTTGAAGCAGCGACAGTTGCCCGGGGAGATGCAGACTCCGTTCTCACAGTTATCCCCGCAGTCCGGCAGGCAGCTGGCGGTATTATTGTCGTACCGGAATCCGTTCTGGCAGACGCAAGTGGTCTCGTTCGCACGGAAGCCATTCTCGCAGCGCCTGGAGGGAGAGTCAAAAGTGTCACAAAGTACTCATAAATTCAAAAGGTGGAAAAACCCATGTACATATTGGTTCTAAAACATTTCTGCTTTTCAGATTCTGGAACTCTACAGAGAAGGCAGAAGACAGGCCGTCATCATGTTTTCAGCTTGGGATAGCAAAATACATAGGTCTTAGAACCCCTTAGATGTCGGATATTTGGACGGAGATAGCTAAGAAATATTGCAATTGAAATTGTCGCTTCTTGTGGCTAATACGTTAGTTGACGTTTCCCTCTCAACACTTACTTGTAGAAACCGTTTTCGCAGGAGGTGCCATTGATCCGTTTGTGGTAGCCGGGAAAGCACTCGCATTGATTTGGAGCCACGCAGTGCCCGTATCCGCAGTCGGGAATGCAGATGGGTTGACAGCCCAAGGCCGCCGACTCCCGCAGGCCCCTGACGTAGCCCTCGGCACAGGAGCACTTGCCGGGCTCCAGACAGACCTCGTTATGGCCACAGGTCTGATTGCACTGCGGCTGGCAGAAGAGTTTGGACCCATCCAGCTCGTAGCCCTTGTCGCAGCGACAGGTCCCATTCAGATAGCAGCGCCCGTGGGGGCATCCCAGTGGGCAGGTCGGCACGCAGTTGTTGCGGTAATTGAGCACAAAGTCGTCGAAGCACTGACAGATTCCGCCGGCCAGACAGAAACCGTTCTCCTGGCACCGATCGTCGCAGTCGGGGACGCACTTGCTCCAATCGTACTCGTAGCGCCGCCAGCCCTTGCAGCACACTTCGATCACATTGAAGTGACGGTTGGTGGTGCTGTTGCCCACGATCTTCACCTCCTTGTCATACTGAAAGAAGACAGCCCTAATCAAAGGGGTGAGTAGTGGGTGCATGAATATGTGAGTACATCAGAAAAAGGCATCAAATGCTCGAGACTTATCTCGAGCATCTCTCCTCAATTCGATCTGCTACGAAAAAACCTACACCGACGAAAATTCAGAGCCCGTCCCGTCCTACTCACGGAACTTCCCGATAGCACTTGTCCGGATGTTCTCCTCGTCGAGGCAGCGACAGGCCATTGGGAATGATGAAGGGCTTTCGACTGGTGGTCGTCGAGGAGTAGCGTCGCTGCTGTGCCTGCTGCTCGCGCTGCTGCTGCTGCCGCAGTTGCTGTTCCCTGAGGCGCGCCTGGTCGTCCTGCTGCTGCTGCAGCTGCTGCTCATGCAACTGCAGCTCCATGGCCTGCAGCAGACAGAGGAACAGGACCAGCAGTACCGATTGGATACCCAACGTACGCAAAAGCTGCGACATTTCAGCCTTGTTGGGCGAGTTACCGAAGCGTTCAAGTCGCGATTGCCGACTGTTCCGGCACCGACGACTCACTTGGGCCAGTCAACGTCTTAATCGCGGCCGGAGGCTGAGATAAGCGGGCTTGACTTTTAATTGAAATACGAGAGCTTCGGTCTGTGCTGAGGACTGGGAGAGAGATTGATCCAGAGCACTTCATGCACATACGAGTACGAGTATGTATGTCAAGTGAAAGAGTGAACTGCGCCCAAGAATAGATTGTTTTATGGCATTTCATAGCTAATTGCACCCACTTGTTTTATTGAGCAAATGAATATATAAACGTTATAGAAATAATTCTAAAACTACTTGGAAGTGGGATCCACAGTTTGATTCACCTTTCAAAAGTGTTAGAACAACAAGTAAATATTGTTTTATGCATTTTATTTCAGTTGTATTTTAGAACATTTCCTCATAATGTGTTTGTAGAATTTAGATCTTGGCTAAGGGGTAGGATGGGATCAAGCAAACGAGTGATTACAATATGTATCTATACCAAATACCAATGATCTCTGCAAGCATCAATCGGACGCTCTTCAGACTCCTTCATCTGTAACTAAATTGTGTTTATTGTTTCCTAATCATCTCTAAAACACAACCGAATTCCGCTCTATTTCGCTAAGGCTTTCAAGAGACCCTAAACTGATAAGCCCACGAGCCAGCTCTGGGTAGGCGTAGAGCTCGCTAATCTCGGGCACATTAGTAGGATTTTAGCAAGCGTATTGCGAGGAACGTAAACAACAAAAAATTAAATACGAGTCAGAGCGGATGGGAAACGGCCTTCGATATGTGGTTACATGAGACGAGCCAACATCTGGGCCTGCTGCTTCTCTGCCTGTTTTTAGGCCTGCCCCGTACCCGGACGAATGTTCCGAGCTACTCGGAGTACGATACACCAAATCGTTACGACCCTAGGCGTCCTCAATCTCAGGACCCGAGTCAATTCGGACGTCGCTATTCGCCCAACAGACAGTCGCCCTCTCAGCAGCTCTACAACCGTCCTGGGGGAGCGAACTATGAGGTCTTGAGGCCCTTGGAACCGACGCCAAAGCGGCGTGAGTACCTGATCCGCTCCCACGAGACGCTTTTCGACAGGGCGCAGCACAAGTGCCGCATCTGGGTGCCGTAAGTAGATGCAGCATCGCATTCTGGGCGACCAATACGATTACATTATTCCACTACCCCACACACTGCTTCAGTCCCGAAACGGCCTTCAAGTACCCACACGCCAACACCATTCAGACAGACCTGGCCAACAAGCTGTCCCTGATCGAGGTCTGCTGCACTGGCTTCTCGGCCAGCCGTCTGCTGGGAGTGACCCAATGCCGTCCCCTGTGCGGGTGTCAGAACGGAAGCTGCCGGGCACCGGGCGAATGCGACTGCTATGAAGGTTTTGTGAAGAACGACAACGGGGACTGCGTGTTCGCCTGTCCGCTGGGATGCCAGAACGGGCGCTGCTTCCTCGACGGGAGCTGCCTCTGCGATCCTGGTTACAAGCTGGACGAGACGAGGCGCTTCTGCCGGCCTATCTGCAGCAGCGGCTGTGGCAGCAGCCATCGCCACAACTGCACGGAGCCCGAGGTCTGCGGCTGCTCCAAGGGCTACCAGTTGACAGATGATGGTTGCCAGCGGGTCTGCGAACCGGACTGCGGCATAGGCGGCCTCTGCAGGGACAACAACGAGTGCGAGTGCGGACCGGGGTACATGCTGAAGGATGGGGTCTGTCAGACCGACTGTTATCAGTGAGTACTTGCAGTAGTACAATATACTCGTATTGCTTTCACGCTTTACTCACCGCAGGAAGTGCAGCAATGGAGTGTGTGTCAGTCGGAACCGATGCATCTGTGATCCGGGCTTTGGCTACCATGAACCGTCTACAATGTGTATTCCTGTCTAGGCGACCAAATAGGTCTTTACATGCTCCAGCCCTTATCTACCTACCCATTTCTCTCTTTTTTAAAGGAATCAGTAAAGTTATGACTTTTGGAAATTCACATTTTTTGAAAAAAATCAAATATTCGATTAGTACATGTAACTTCAAAACGCGACCTGATGAAGAAAAATGGAGATCAGATTTGAAATCAGCGACCTCAAAAACTTCAATATAGTTCCAGTCAACACAAAAAATAGTTAAGTAATAGTTTTTTTAGAAAAAAAAAATAATTCAAATTTTTAGCTTTCCTTAAGTTAATCGGCTGGTAGCCAATTGCGCTTGTTTTTGTCTTTATGAAAAATCATATTAAAGTAGCTTTCTATGAACATTTAATAAATTTCAATGACCAACCGAAAACCACATGGTTGCATAGAAATTTCTGGAGTCTTCGAATGCACAGTTATTCCTTTCGGAAATCAAGAACAAGATTCGACAACCCGTGACAAGTACTGGATTCCTAATACTGTATGAAAGAACTGTGCAGAGTATTTTAGGTTATGGGCAAACAAAAAACGCACTCATTATAAGTATCAAACACCAATGATCTGGCGGGAACCTTCGAATGAACAAAACAAACCGATCCAAATGGATTTATCCTAATGTGTTGTCTATTATCCGACCAATCCCGTACTCCGGTGATGATTCAAAACCACAACCATCTACATCTACACGAAATTCTTCTTCACTGAAAGTGGGTCAGATGACTTCCACTTAGATTTTCTTCTGAACGCGAGCAATTTAATCAGGTGGTGCTTAGTGATTAAGTGAGAGACCTAGGACTCTCTAAAAAAGCATCTGAAATTTTAGCTTCAGATTTTAGAAACAAGAGTTTCATACTACCGTTACAGAGAGAAAAATGTTCTTCCATTCTTTTCCGAATACGATGAATTTGTTGATATGGGATAGCCATATGGCGGCCCAGAAAATCTTACACATAAAAGAAAATGTTTCGATTAAATGTACAGTAATATTAATATTATTATTTATCGCAAGTTAAATATGCATTAATTTATTAATAACTTGTCCATCGAACTTTGAAACTGTGGATAATGAATTGGTCATCTGTGAAATTTCATCAAAATCGTTTATTGCAACAAAAATAAAAATTTTTTTATAAAACTAATTTAAAATTATATTATAATTTTCAGGTTATGTAGAACTGACCGAACAATGTCCTGAAGGGACACGCGCCGGCAGAATCAAAGTTGAAGCTCTGCTAGGTTAGTAATTCATGTCATTTCAAATGATGTTGACCTCTTGTGTACCTCCTCTAAAAAGCAATAATAAAATGTTTAGAATTTGTAAACGACAGCTAAATAATGGTTAAATATTTAAAAACAATTAAACGTTATAAACCGTTTTGTTTCTAATAAATTTGTTTCATATTGCATTTACAGCACATCTAATTTTTAAACTCTCTCTTTAGACTCCTGTCATTATTCAGCATTATCGTTTTCGATTGAAACTGTTTTTGACTTTTTGCATTTGTTTAAAAAAAACTAACTTTAATGGACTTTAAATTGTATTCATTTCAGTTAAAGGTAATGGAGACCGCACAAAAATCAGAACAGTTGCTGGGACTAGATCGGAAACTGGTGTTTCGTTTGGCAACAGCCTTCCTAATTTTGTAAAGGATGACGGTGCTTTGAGTAAGTATAATCAGTCTCTTAACTTGACAACTGTAATTTTGTACTTATTTTTACAATTTTATTAATTTTAGATAAACTAAATGAAGACCGAGGAAGAGTTGATGGGGCTGAATCAGAAACTGGTGCTTCGTTTGTGAATGACAGCACATCGTATTTTAAAAATAATATTGGTGTTCAAAGTAAGTGATTTTTTCGCAAATTGTATGTATCTTTAAGGTAAACGTTGAATACACTTGAATTTTATATTTTTTCTAATAATTAAAGTAGTGAACAAATTTGTGGTTTGTAAATTTGTCCGAATTAAATGTTTGATAACTTTATATATATATAGATTCGACGGTACGATCAAATGGCTCATTAGAATCTAATGGCCAGTCTGAAGTCTGTCTCGGTATTCGAGCCCGTCACCTTATACAGTGATGGAAAAAATAATAGAAACGACATATTTTTTTCGTATTTTTCAAAATTATGTTCAGTGAAATTTTTTTTTTCAAATTTAATAATTTTATTTGAAAGTATATACAGTAACGCATAAAAATATAACAAAATAATAATTTTCAAAAAACCTAAACTAACAAAAATTAATTTTTGAATTTTTTAGGCCTGGAAAAAATAATAGAAACGGGAGACTTGAGGCTAAGAAAAACAAATGTTTAGCTTCAAAGGCTAGTAGATTTACTTTTAACTTTAATATTTGGTTATGGCACGGTGATTTTTGATTCGTCACATTGACGACCCATGGAATCGACCAGTTCGGCCCAAATTGATGGATCAATGGAGTACCATTCGGATTGAACTTTTTGGCACAAATCATTTTAATTTTTGAACTTATAGCCTCCAATCCTATTCTTTAAGATCCCCCAAAACTGCCCTAAAGGATTTAGGTCTGGTGGCTGTGCAGGCCAATTCATCAGTGGAACTTTGTTGCCCAATAACCATTTCGAGGTCAGCATTTGGGAGTGTTTCGGGTCATTATCCTACGGGAAATCCCACTTTAATTGCATTTTCTATTCAGCATTATACTGTCCAGTATATTTACGTAGAGGAAGGCACACATTTTTTCCTTTATCCAATATATTCGACCAACACCCGAATAAGAAACGCATCCCCACCGCACGATGTTTCTACCACCATGCCTAACCGTTTTAATAGAGTACCTTGGGTGGTGGGAAGCGATCTTTAAGTGCCTAATATGTGGTTTACCAACAAATCCAAACAAATTGATCTTAGTTGCATTCGACTACAACAAATATTTGCAATTTGGACAGCAAAAATGCACCTTCGCAAAATTTACTCGGTTTCTGAAATTTTTTTTTTTAAGGTATGATACGTTTTGAGCTATGTGGTCTTTTCAATCGACACCAATCCGACTATATATTATAGTACGGCTATTGACTGATGCATTTGGATCATTTCTCAGATCTTCCGATGACAGAAAAGGATTTTTTTTTTATTTTATAACAAGGAGGGTGTCGAATTTCTTTGATAATGCGCTCGTTTTTTCGCGTGTATTTGGTTTTTTTTTGTAGTGAATAGCCGAAAAGTCTTTTTTTTTTAACAGTTTAGAATTGTGGCTATGTCTGACTTAGTTGTGCTTTCATTCCGTAGACTTAGAATCTGTTTTCTATCAATTGCCGTACAATGTACGTCTCGACCCATTCTGAAACGAATAACAACAACAACCGAAACGGGATCCACAAGAATATGTATTCCTTATCTTCTTTTATCTTTATTTTATGGAATGTTACCTGTAATACACGATTTTAACCGATTTAAAACAAGATAAGAACAAAAGTTAAATGCGTTTCTATTATTTTTTCCAGGCCTAAAAAATTCAAAAATTAATTTAATTAATTTTTGTTAGTTTAGGATTTTCGAAAATTATTATTTTGTTTTATTTTTATGCGTTACTGTATAGACTTTCAAGTAAAATTATTAAATTTGAAAAAAAAAAAATTTCACTGAACAAAATTTTGAAAAATACGAAAAAAATATGTCGTTTCTATTATTTTTTCCATCACTGTATATAATTTCACCATGGTGAGGACGTTATAATTTTTAACTCGCTCTCTCTGCTCTCAGAGAGGCAAGCGCTAGAAAGAGATTTAATAAACTATGTGTGGTTTTGTGTCATATGTACACAATAACACATATAGTTTATTAAAAAAATGCGGATTTCACACGATCTCCACTTCGACAACTGGCAGAACGAATTATCAGGAGCAGATAGCGGCACTCACTTTATATCATATTCGAAGCCCTCTTCCTCCTCAAGGTTCCTTCCTCCTGAGGTGGCGGTGGAGTAGATGTTGTTCTTCTGATAGCGAGTTGTACCGTTCTTGAACTTTGTCTCGCCCATTGATTGTCCACATACTAGTCTGGGTGCATGTTCTCGCTTCCCTTCACCTGTTCATGGGAACCAGATTACCGAAGTGGGCTATGTTAGATCACGTCGGGGGAGATGAGCATCGCCAAGAAATTGGCCGTGTGCCAGGTTACTGCGCTCACCTACTTTTGCAAATTACTGTTCCAAATTAAAAAAATAGCTGATTTGCATTTATGCTGTATATTTTTAAGAAAACCTTATAATATTATTAAAATTAATTTAAAATATTAAAAAAAGCACTAATACTATCTTAGTTATAAATTAAAATTAAAACCCCCGCGAAGAAATGTATGGCCTTTTTTGGGTCAGAAAATACATCTGAATATGGATGGATAACTTCCAATAGTTCACCCACGTTTGATTCTAAAACTACCCCGCGGTGCTCGAAATCCGAGCTGTTTATTTTGCTTAGGCTGAGCTAACGGGTCTCAGGCCGGCTGAAGTATATTTTTAGAAATTTTGTCAAATTTTCCACCTCCTGCTCTAAAAGATTAAGCGTCGAGGTGTTCGCTGAAATTTCAGCAAGCTAGTCTTTCCAGACATCTTTGATCCCACAGCACCGGGAAATAGTTTGCCGCATACAGGAGTGGCAATAATAATTGCGACTAATTCCAGGTGGCAGCAGCAGCAGTGTCCCCTTCATGAGTGTCAATGATGAAATTGAGGTTATGTACGAGGACGGTACCGAGGGTCAGGAGAAAACTTCGTCCGTTGAGGAAAAAAGTAGGTATATATATTCTATATCAATAGTCTATAACTAATTCCAGGTGGTAGCAACAGCAGTGTCCCCTCAACTTCGTCTACCTCATTATGGTCGAGCTTATGGTAATCCACGAGGACGGTACCATGGTCCCGTTGGACCATGGGCAGTGCGCCTGCCCAAGCGGCAGAGTCCGTCGAACGAGGACGAAGCTGTCAAAGAACCATGGAGATGCGAGTGGGGAAACGGCCAGTTGGTTCCGAAACGGTTATAAAACTGACCAGAGGAGCGGAAATGACCGGAATACGAGTGGAAGACTCCAGATTGCCGCCTAATTGGAAGAAGTATTACTACAAGGAAAAATCTACACCGGCTTGGAGGATCGCCTTCGCCGAACCAAACGGCAAAGTTTTTTTCAAAAAGCTGCTTTTGAAACGTTGTCTGACATCACACAACATGACGTACTCGGAGGATTCCTTTGATTTTCGCTCGCATTGTCTGAGAAACCAACATTATTCAAGGGAGAAGGAAATGCAAGAAAGTTTTGAAGGAATGCAAAACGAAAATAATTCGTAATTTTTACAAATTTGATCTCTTTTCAATTTGAGATTTCTAAATACATTTTCCCACAGCACCGATGTGACGATGTCGGACTGTGAGCCTGCCATCCCATCAAGCAATGGCATTTTCGTTTTTTGTGTGGCCGATATCTTGAATGATGAAGTGACCAAAAATCTTCCGCCTTACGGAAGTCGCAACAAACGTATGAAACATTTGCAAAAACTTTACCAGAAAATTAACAAAAAAGAAGAATATTTGGATGAAAAGGAACGGTCTGTTCCTCGTTTAACCCTAGCTGAATATATTATTCAGAAGGAATTAAAAGTGCGCAGCGTTCATTTTAAAGATATGAACGACCAGATACTAGACATGTTCCCCAACGAAAAATTGGACGATTGGGTATACGGAAGAAATGGAAGATAATATCCAATCAGGTGCACTTTTTCTCCTTTCAGAAAAATTAGATTGTCGAGGAGGCAGCTTTTTTTCGGTTTCTCTTTAACTTACGATAGTTTTATATCTGTATTTTTTCTATTATATATATTCTATAGTTTAATTTTAATAATTATATGTAATATATACATAAAATTTGAATATTAATTATATTATAGTAATTATATGTAAATAATAAATATATACTGGAGCATCTGTCCGATATAACGGCGCACACGTTTTGGGATAGGCCCATGTTGAAAATTGACACTGTTACAACTTTCAGGCCCTCTTTAATGACGTCACTGTCCAAAGCGTGTACGTCCGTGGGTACCACTTGCAGGTACAACAACTTAAAGAGTGTGCCGTCCATATTTGAGGCAGCTATGGCCAATGTCTTCCAACGCATTAGGTGCACCTGTAAATAGATTATAATAATAAATACATGTTTAAGGATAATGTTAAAAAGGGACTTACCTTGGGTATGTCGATGAAGTGGTATTCGTCGAAAATTACCACAAATGGCTGCCCTTTGAAGCAGTCCAAATTGGACACCGTGTTAATTATGCCGCAGTTCAGCTCATTGATATGTGTGGCCTTCCCCGCATCTTCTACCCGGTTAACGAATAGTGGATGGCACGTAAAAACCTCTTCCAAATTCATTCTAAACATTTTCGGTGCAAATCTAACTGGACGCGTCGGTGGTTATTCCAAAATGGCGTCCGTCAGAGTGCAGGTGTTCAGCTGTGTAGATCACAAAATCGTGCATCCCTCTCGCACTCATTGAAACGAAAGAAAATTGCAAAATCCTTTTTGTGCTGTTGGAATTTTTTCAGAGAGAGACGCACTTCGGAGTGAGGAAGAAAGAGAGAATCACTCTCACACCAGCTGGATGGGACAAGATGGGGAAAGGAAAATGGCAAAAAAAAGCGACGCGCGCAAACAAATCCAATTGAGAACATGAAGGAGTAAGTCCGTTTTGCAGATTGTGGTAGAAAATATAATAATTGTTTTCTAAATAACCTTTAGCAGATTAGAAGATTAGAAATTACATACAAGTATAAAGTGCCCTTCGACAAGCCCGAAAAGATAATTGCCTTTGCACTCGCCCTACATGGCCGGCAAGCGGATGACGCCTCCGTAAGCGTGAATAGACTGCGAGTGGAGAGGACTACTCCAGTCGCCCCCTCCGCCAGTCCCCTGCACCACTCGATCGGCCAGTGTTGGCTCCGCCTCCCGATCTCCCCCTGCTGCCTCCGGCTTCCGATTTCCCCCTGCTGCCACCGGTTTCCGACTTCCCCGTGTTGCCTCCAGTTTCCGACCTCTCCCTGAAGCCGCTGCCTTCGACTCGTTCAAAAGGATCCAGCCGCGTACACCCTCCTTTGCGGCCAGCAGCGTGTTTGGCGCAGTTGTTGGCCCACCATCTCCACGTTTTGGCCAATATAGTGGAGGGCGTGAAATTGCTCAGTTTTCGGAGCCCAGCACTGCCATAAAAATCCTGAGGTTCGCATGGAAGCGGTCCTTGCTAAGGTGTGTGGGTTATCCGGCGCCTCTGACGCAACAGCAGAGACACATGGCGATCAACACGATAGCCGACCATTATGTCCAAAATGGTTGGACATTAACGTTGAAAGACTGCCGTGCCTTGGAAGGCGAGCTGCTGGAGTTGTTTACCGGGGAGAAGGCGAGCTACTATAAATCCGATGAACGCGGAAAAATGTATATCCGCTTCAGCAACAGAACGCAGATCATAAAACACAAGAAAAATTTCAACAGGAAGTTGGTTTGGAGCCCGTCAAACCGTGCCGGTTTGCCGGCAAGTTATACACAACAAAGTTACTAACTATTCCAAAGTTGAGTTATCTCACTCCAGGTTGCAATCCGATCTTAATACCTTTCAGTCATGGTGTTGTGCAAATTTGTTATACCTTAATGCTTCGAAATGTAAAGTAATGACATTTCATCGCTCCAGCGCCTTTCTGGCTCCTTACACACTAGGCGGGGGTTCTCTCGAGAGAATTACCCTAGTTGATGATCTTGGTGTTCTTTTAGATCCCAAGTTAAAGTTTTCTGAACACATTTCTACCATGGTAAATAAGGCCATGGGCGTGCTTGGGTTTATAAAGAGGTGGTCAAAGGAATTTGACGACCCCTATATAACAAAGACTCTCTATGTATCGCTTGTTCGTCCGATTTTAGAATATGGTTCTTGTGTATGGTGCCCTCAGTACAAAGTACACCAGGACCGTATAGAATCAGTACAGAAAAACTTTTTAATTTTCGCTCTACGCGGCCTCAACTGGGATGCAAGTGTGAGACTGCCGTCTTACTCTAGTAGATCGCTTTTAATAAACCTTCCATCTTTAGTTAACCGTAGAACAATGCTTGGTGTGATTTTTGTGCACAACTTGATCAAGGGTGACGTAGATAGCCCTGACTTGTTGAGCCGCATAAACTTCACGATTCCTATTAGAATTACTAGAAATTATACCCCTCTGTTCCTTCCGATTTGTAGATCGAATTATTCCTTGCATGAACCTTTTAGAGTTCTATGCTCGGATTATAATTCCCTCTACCATATTTGTTCGGGCCAGCAGCATCATCATAATTATAACCCACTGTACTTAAACTTAATACAACAACACATGTAAACGCTAACGTTCGGCAGCGCTGCTGCGCTCTCTCGGTATGCTAAGGGCTCTCCGCAGCCGCCGCTTCGGCTCTAGCATTGATCTGCCGACGTTGCGGAATTTAGTTCTATGCTAATCTCTCTGCGCATTGGTTGCATATGATTGTGAACATTTATCTGGCTGGGCAAAGAGCAAGCAATCGGCTTCTGCTAGCCGCCTGTATAAATAAATATTTAACATTAAAACAATTCGTCCTCATTTTGTTTCTGGACATAAATAGGTGCCAAAAAAGCTTGGCATCTCAAACATTGGTGACCCCGACGTGATTAAAGCCATTTGTCAATCGCGTTTTCGTTAAAAAACATATAAAACGAACAATACATTCGTTGCTGTGCATTTTAAATACCAACAAATTCATTTGGTGCACAATTAAGAACAGTTTTATGTGCAAGTCAGTGAGAGTGCCGGTCGTCTGAGATTCCGTTATTTTAACCGTCGAATCTCTCATTCTATGCTCGACCACGGCCACGGTTCTTGACTTTTCGTGTCCCTCATTCTCGCTCTCGGTGTTCACCGTCGCCTAATCGTCGAGTCTCTCATTCCATGCTCGGCTGCAGCCACAGTTCTTGGATTTCGAGTCTCTCATTCTCGCTCTCGCTCTGCACCGTCGCTTAAGCAGTATTCTATTCTCCGTTTCGTCGCATTGCAAACCGTTTACCATGGACAGCGATCCGAATACAGGCGCGGGCGGAAATATTGCGACGGTTGATACCAGACTGAATCTTTATAAGCGCAAGGTTCAGTCGGTATATAATCGGATGCGAAGGCTTGGCGAATCATTCGCAGGCGATAAAGTTGACAAATTAACCGCCGCGGAAATCGACGTTCGCATCGATATGCTGGCAGAAATGCGAGGGGAGTTCAATAAGTCCCACAATGAGCTGGAAGCTCTCAATCAAGATGAGATTGGGAGTGCGATGCGCGACGACTTCGATGCACTCTTCATATCGCTGAAAGCTGAGTTGCTTGCCGCTATCGAAATGGGCCACTCACGCGCCGCTGCCAATTCAACCACCCTGCCAGGCCATTCTGGGCACAGTACCATCATCATGGCTCACAAGCATCGGCTGCCTGAGCTGAAGGTACCCAAGTTCTCCGGTGGGTACGTGGAATACTCGGATTTTATGGCGATGTTCAATTCGGTCATTGGATCGGATGCGGACCTTAGCGACATCGAGAAGTTCCAGCATCTTCGCTCGTGTCTCGCAGATGTGGCCTTGGATTCGGTTCGATCATTGGAGCTCTCCAGTGCCAATTATCGTGCGGCTCTGGATATTCTTGATAACCGTTTTAATAACAAACGACTTGTTTTTCAGGCACACATCAAGAAGATTCTGGGGCTCAAGAGGGTAGATTCGCCATCGCCGAAAAGGCTACGGGAGTTTTCGGACGCAGTCAATTTGCATATGCGTGCGTTGCGGACATTGGGAAAGGATGAGGAGATCTCTGACTGCATGGTGATCCACGTTCTGCTGCAGAAGCTGGATGCTAAGACGCAAAGGAAATGGGAGGACACATTGTCGGATGCCATTCCTACCGCAGCCGAGTTCTACGAATTCTTGAATAAGCGCTGCCGGAACATGGAGAATTTGGAATACGCTACAGCGACGCCCGTTAGTAGCGCTCAGGTGGGAAAAACCCTTTCTACTCCTCATTTAAGGAAAACGTTTGTTGCCTCCAAGTCTTCCGCCAACCCGTCTGGATGCACCTTTTGCCATTCAGCGGGCCATGGCATATACTCCTGCAAATTATTCGGAAACTTGTCCCCGTTGCTGCGCCACAAGGAAGTGAAGAAGCTTTCCCTCTGCTTTAATTGCCTAAAGTCAGGGCATCGCACTCGCGCATGCAACAGTGGAAAATGTCGCGTTTGCAACGGAAGTCATCATAGTTTGCTCCATTTTGAAAATCTGCAATCCATAACGCAAAGCTCCCCACCATCTACTCCAGATCTAGCGCTTCAATCGGAAGCTATTTCTGCAGTTCAGGATTCTGTTAGCAGCTCTCATTCACCTGCGTCTACCTCTCTTGCTGCCCAAGGTCTTCACTCTGATGTTGTGCTTCTGGCTACAGCCGTGGTCCTCGTTAAGAATCGGTCTGGCGTTTTAGTTCCTTGTCGTGCCATACTAGATTCAGGCTCACAACTTCACCTCGTCACATCCAGGTTCGCCCAGCAGCTCCAGCTTAGCAGAACTCAATCATCTGCACTTGTCTCTGGGCTAGGCGATACCAGCGTGTCCACTGAGGGATCCACCGTCAACATTTGCATGCATTCTCGCACATCTAGCTACAAAACGACTCTTACTGCTCTCATTGCCCCTACAATCACCGATTGCCAACCAAGTCTGGCAGTCAATGTATCCGACTGGAGTATTCCCTCGAACATTCAGCTTGCCGATCCTGCCTTTTTCAACCCTCAGCGAGTGGATCTCCTCATTGGTGCGAGCATTTTTTATGATCTCCTCTGCGTAGGGCAAATCAAACTTACTGATGGCCTGCCTCTGCTGCAGAAGACCCGGCTCGGTTGGATCGTATCTGGCGGTGGACAAAGGGTAGCAAGCTCGGCGCTCTTAGGAAATCACAATTCTCCGGTGCCGGAATCTAACCTGGATTCCAGACTGGATAAAACACTTCGCATGTTTTGGGAAGTCGAGAATTGTGTGGAAGCAAGTGTGAATACCAAGGAAGAATTAGATTGCGAAGCGCACTTCGTAAGCCACTTTTCACGGTTGCCATCGGGGGAGTATTCAGTTCGTCTCCCGTTAAAACATAATGCTGATCCCTTAGGGGAATCCTATACTCAGGCGTATCGACGATTCATCAATTTGGAGCGCAAATTGGATCGCAACCCAACGCTCAGGGATCGGTACTCCGCCTTTATGAGGGAATACATTGATTTGAAGCATATGTCCCCAGTCAAACCTGATTACCGTGCCCTCTGCAAATATTTCTTGCCTCATCACTGTGTCCTAAAGGAGGACAGTACAACGACAAAACTTCGTGTCGTGTTTGATGGCTCTGCTGCTACATCAACTGGATGTTCCCTGAATGATGTCATGATGTCAGGCCCCGTCATTCAGCCTGCATTGTTTAACATTCTAATTCGCTTTCGCACATATCCAGTTGCTCTCACTGGGGACATTTGCAAGATGTATCGTTGCGTACAAGTATCTCCACCTGACAACTACTATCAGTGTATCCTATGGCGAGACTCTGCCCAGTCCGAGATTCAAGTCTACACATTAGACACCGTCACATACGGTACTAGGGCGGCATCATTTTTAGCAGTTCGCGCAATGCACCAGCTGGCCATCGACGAGGGTGAGTCCTACCCTCTTGGCTCAGCTGCTCTGCAACAGGAGTTTTATGTAGATGATCTCATTTCTGGCGGTAACTCAGTTGCCGAGGTCATGGAGAAGATGCACCAAACTTCCGCTATATTGTCTCGCGGAAACTTCAAGCTTAGGAAATGGTGTTCTAGTCACCCGGAGGTACTCGATGGAACCCCTGAAGATGACAGAGAGAAATTCCTAAGGTTTCATGATGGAAGCGACATAACTAAGACTCTAGGCTTAGCATGGGACCCCGCTTCAGATCAGCTGCTCTTCGCCTTATCTGCCCTGGACGCAAATTTAAAGCCGTCCAAGCGATCGGTTTTGTCCACGATTGCTCGCTTCTACGACCCCCTGGGATTGATAAATCCTGTCATTGTCAGGTGCAAGGTCTTCCTTCAGCAGCTTTGGAGAGAGCATTTGGATTGGGATGAAAGCCTACCCTCAGCGTTGCATTCAACTTGGATGGACTTGAGAAACAGTTTGGCAAGCATCACTAGGATTTCCTTTCCTCGCGTGGTTCATCATTCCACTACGGCTGTAGAAGTCCATGGATTTTGTGATGCCAGCATAGAAGCATATGGCGCTTGCATATATGTCGTATCCAGGGAAGGGCAGGTGTCGAGCAATGTTTTGTGCTCAAAGTCTCGAGTGGCGCCGCTAAAAACATTATCAATCCCCAAGCTGGAATTAAGTGGAGCCCATTTGCTTGCGAAAATAATGAATAATTTAAAAGAGATTGGAATTTTTACAGGTCAGTTTTACTGCTGGTCGGATTCCTCAACAGCATTATCCTGGATACGAGATGAGCCCGCCAAATTTCAAGTTTTCGTGGCAAATCGAGTGGCATCAATTCAGGAGTTGACGGCAACAATGGAATGGCGCTATGTTCCCACCGCTTTAAATCCTGCTGACATCCTATCTAGAGGCTCACTTCCCAACCACCTTATCCAGTCAGAGCTGTGGTTTCACGGTCCATCGTTTTTGGTAGGCTCCAAGGAAGAATGGCCTGTGTTCCCTGTTTCTGAAATACCGACGTTAGAGCTCCGAAAGCGAGCATTGTTGATCGTGTCTCCACATACCGATCTCACCTCAGGATGCAAATTTGCAAATACATTTTTTGGCATGCAGCGCACCTTCGCCTACATGCATAAATTTGCACATCGTCTTCGGCACTCTGGACTCACCGTTTCCGATATCCGGCAAGGAACTCATCTCCTAATCCGACACATTCAGCTGGCAACCTTGTGGATGGACATAAAGGAGATTCAACGCAACGGTCAAGTCACGAAATCCAGTTCCATCAGCTCGCTCTCTCCGTTTATCGATCAGTCTGGATTACTTAGAGTTGGAGGGCGTCTTGGAAACTCATCGCTAGGATTTGATGCTCAGCACCCGCTTATTGTGCCCAAGGGACATCCCATAACCTGTGCTCTGATAAGATATTATCACGAGAGGAACCTTCATGCCGGACCTCGCGCCCTGCTTGCCAAAATTCGGCTGGAATATTGGCCAATTGGAGGAATTAAGGCAGTGTCGAAGGAAGTCAGCAAGTGTGTGAGATGCTTCAGGACTAAGCCGCGCATGGTTCAGCACATCATGGGAGACCTGCCTAAGGAGCGTTTTGAAGGATCTCGGCCCTTTGAAGTCACTGGAGTGGATTATTGTGGGCCCTTCTTCTACCGATCCGAAATCCGCACGAGGCCTCCGATCAAGTGCTACATCAGTGTGTTCATTTGCTTCACTTCCAAGGCAATACACATGGAGCTCGTAAAAGACCTGACCACCGCTTCGTTTCTAGGCGCATTAAAGCGTTTCACTGCCACACGAGGAAGGCCAAGTCAAATTTGGTCTGACAATGCGACAAACTTCGTTGGCGCCAAGAACGAGCTGCTGGAGCTAAAGAAGCTTTTCATGAGCGACTCGCATGTGAAGGAGGTCCATGAATCCTGCTTGGCTGACTCGATCGACTGGCGTTTCATCCCACCACGCACTCCGCACTTTGGCGGATTGTGGGAAGCGGCCGTGAAGACTGCAAAACATCACCTGTACCGCTCAGTTGGGCCCTCTGTGCTTGGCTTCGACGAGCTGCGTACTCTGATCTGCCAGATCACGGCAATTGTTAATTCTCGCCCTTTGCTCTCGCTTTCAGAAAATCCTGATGACTTAGATGTTTTGACCCCGGCTCATCTGCTTCTAGGTGGCCCACATGTGACAATCCTCGAGCCTGACCTAACGAAGCTCAACTACAATCGTCTGGATGGCTGGCAGCGGGTCACTCAACTGCAGCAAATCTTCTGGAGCCGTTGGCGCGAAGAGTACCTCACCCTTTTGCAAGAGCGGTCGAAGTGGCGCACTCCCACGCAAAACCTCTGCGTGAATGATGTTGTTCTGGTGAAGGACGAAAATTTTCCTCCTATGCGTTGGCCACTGGCTAGAGTTGTCGATGTCGTCCAGGGCAAGGATGGCGTGTGCCGCGTAGCGAACTTGAAGACCGCATCAGGAACCATCAGGAGGGCCGTTACTCGGCTATGTCTACTGCCCCTTAGGGAGTCTGTTGAAAGGCTGGCTTCCAACGGGGGGAGTATGTTCGGGCCAGCAGCATCATCATAATTATAACCCACTGTACTTAAACTTAATACAACAACACATGTAAACGCTAACGTTCGGCAGCGCTGCTGCGCTCTCTCGGTATGCTAAGGGCTCTCCGCAGCCGCCGCTTCGGCTCTAGCATTGATCTGCCGACGTTGCGGAATTTAGTTCTATGCTAATCTCTCTGCGCATTGGTTGCATATGATTGTGAACATTTATCTGGCTGGGCAAAGAGCAAGCAATCGGCTTCTGCTAGCCGCCTGTATAAATAAATATTTAACATTAAAACAATTCGTCCTCATTTTGTTTCTGGACATAAATAGGTGCCAAAAAAGCTTGGCATCTCAAACAATATTATATCGGCAACTAATTCCCTTCCTCTTCTTAAATTACTAATACTCACATACCTTTCTCGTAGTTAGTAATTGTAGTTGTGGTGTACGATAGTTTTAATGCATGATTAACTCCTTTAGTAAGATTAGTTCTAATTTTCCTCGAATACTAGTCTAACATCTATCTTTCCTGCATGATCGCGATCGGTTCGGTTAACGAGTCGCGCGTTTTGCGACAGCGCCCCTCGGTCGGTTGGGTGGGAGGAGGGCTGCGTTTTGGCCTGGGATTCGCGCGTAACAGCATTCGGCTGGTGTCCCATGGGCCACTTGATGGTGCAGTCATTGCATGTCAACGTCCAAACGTCAAAAAAAAAAAAAAAAAATCGCGGAATTGGTCGGAAAATCCAAATCAACTGTCCAGGATATAATTACGAGGTTCCGGGATGAATTTAGGCTAGCCAACAAAAGCCGAGAAGGTCAAGGAATGATTTTAGATGAACGAGAAGAGCGTTCAGTATTAAAAGAAATAAACCAAGATCCTTTCTTAACCGCAAAAGAACTCCAGATATCCTTAAAAAATCGATCGGGAAAAGACGTTTGTCTGAACACAGTACGTAATACTCTCCATAAATATGATTATTTAAATGGAAGAGTTGCCAGGAAGAAGCCGTTTATAAGCCCAAAAAACAAACTCAATAGAGTAAAATATGCAAGGGAGTACTTGTTAAAAAGTCCACATTTTTGGGATACGGTAATTTACAGGTATATCATCTCTAAGTTTAATTTTATTAAAAGTCTTTATTATTTAAAGGTTCTATTTACTGATGAAAGTAAATTTAACTTACATGGGTCAGATGGCAAGAAGTTTGTGTGGCGTAAACCACACACTGATCATGCCGGGTTAATGATCGCTCTCATCTTCTCATAACATTTTTTTTTCCACATCTTCTTTGACAAGCAACGAAAAAGACGAAGACCGACCCCCAAATACGAAGAGGCCGAACAAACATCTTTGGACCGAGCCTGAACTTGGTTTTTTTGGTATAAAAGTGCCGGCCCATCTGCAGTGGGTCATCAGTCAGCTTCAGCGTGTCTTGGCCAAAGCTTCCCTCTCAAAACCACAAAAATCCAACGAACTTTGGAGATCCCACGCTTCAACAAATCAACAAAAATGGTGAGTAGTAGAACAACATAGTGCCATAGTGCATCGTACATCGATCAACACGGGGACGCACGGACGCACTTGAACACGGGGACGCACGGATTGCTAATCGGTTGCTAATCTCCTTCAGAAACTCTTCGTGCTTGCTGTGTGCGCCCATGCTGTGGTTGCGGCCGATGTCTCCCATCTGAATCTGGTCGGTGGTGGCAGTGGCTTGTCGTACAACAAGCCCTCGCCTTCGTTCAACATCCCATCAGCACCCATCAGCACTCGCCAGCTCCTGCCCCCGGTAAGTCTACAACAGGTAGAAAGAACCGCAGTGGGCGAAAGCGTCGGAACGGTAGATGAGATTTTGGACGAGCTTTTCGACACCTTCGACAGGGCAATCGGACAATCGTACCGCAATGGGCGAAGACATCCGAACGCCTAGAGAACTTTTAGATAGGCAGCCGTCGACCTCGCGCCAGGCGTGGTCCACCTGTGGTCCTCCAACGGCTATGTCTACTCCGCGTTAAATGCCCGTGTTGAGAAGCCGCAGGAGCCGTAAATCACTAGCAATGCTCGATACGCTGCACGATTTCACGCCGTCAGCCGAGAAGGCACGTACCGAGGTGAACAGCGCAAATGACAATTTTGATGAGCTGGTAAATTAAGTTTGCCAAGAAAATGCTCCTAATGCCACACCTGCTGCTGCTTCTCTTGGTGCTGCTCCCCGTGGTCCTATAGCTGCTGCTTCTCGTAGTGCTTCGACCATCGCTGCTGCTTCCAATACTGTTCGAGCCATCACGTATCTTGTCCGGAAAAACCAGTTACGAAAAAATAAACGGCAATTGAATAACGAACTAGTCCCGAATGGAGCAAAAGGACTTGGAATGGGCAAAATGCACTACTTGCTGTATCTGAAAAACAGCTTTGTGTTCAGATATGCCGATCCTAATGAACCACTCCCAGTTCCCGATAACCGGATGCTTGGAGAGTGTGTTACCCAAGGCGAGGATGGCAGTTTTACCTATAGACACCGAGCTCCTCCCGGTTACGTAGCTCGGGAGGGAGATTTCAGAAATTGCACATATTGCGGTAGTAGGAATGGCGTTAAATATATCCACGAGATGGAATGCAAAACAGTCCCAAAAAAGTATACATGTCCTCAATGTAGCTTATGCAGCGCAATAGTCATTGGTGCAAACCATTTCTGAACCATAGTGGGCAACAGATCCACAGTGGGCGGAACAACTGTACGTTCTACCATATTTTCCTTAATTGGAAAATAAGAGATCGCTGATGAGGAAGAGTGGTGTTTTCAGAAACACTTCAACGTTCAGTATTCTTTAAAGTGGAATTCAACTGGAATCGGAAATAGAAGGTACTTTAAGTTGGTTGCAAAAAATAGACAATTTGTGTATAGTTTATAATTTGTAACTAATGATAAATTATGTAGTTTTATTTTTGATGTTATATTAATACACGGTACGGTTGTCGGTCTTCTTTGATTCTAGTATAACATTTGCAGGATGATGATGACACTACTCGCCTGCTCCCGTGGAGCAGCAGTCGTCTGGCTACCAGTACAATGTGCCCGCCAAGCTTTTCCGCTTCTAGGTGATCAGTGATCAATGGTCTCCACAGCCATTCACGGGAGGGGGAGGAGGATCGATCGCTTGTTAAATTAATAAGCGGCCTTCTTTCTCTCTCTCTCGTTTCATTGTTGTTGATTATTTGTTGCTATGCAAAGTGAGATTTTTTAGCTAATAAATAAAATAAAAATAAAAAAATTGTTAAAATGCCTGATAACTGCGAATCGAACCACTCGAGTGAAATGAGTGTTATGCGATACCCGATCGATGGCCTATAGATAAAAATTGCCATAAAAATCGCATAAGAATTGGCTAAAATAAAAGCCGACCAACAGCAATAAAGATTACACAAAAATTACCTTAGGTGTATGCCATAACCACACAGTATTTGGTGGAACAGAAGCCCCTCGAAAAGATCTATAATATTTACTGGGAATTTTTGTTTCCTTTTAAAGTGGGGTCTCAAAACAGAAGCTAATCTAATTGATGTTTAAAATGTATGCGGTATTTTTCCTAAATAGAGGGGACTTTCAGAACCAGAAGTCAAACCCATATTTGCCAATTTGCAAGTACACATTGCAGTACCGACTATGCTCTTTGCGAGGCCGTTAATAGTTATTTTTTTGCAGTGAAGCAAATATCGTTTGTAGGTTGTCTGATGACAGGCACTGTATCGTATCGTGGAACATTGTATTTAGCACCTAAGAAGTAAATATGCAACAGATGGGTCGGGTGTTATAGGAAGTGCAAGAAATTAGGTACTCGAAGAGTAAAGGGGTATATTAGATTTGTGCAAAAAATTAATGTGTGTAACACCCAGAAGGAAGCGTTTCCGACCCCATAAAGTATATATATTCTTGATCAGCATCAATAGCCGAGTCGATATAGCTATGTCTGTCTGTCCGTCTGTCTGTCCGTCTTCATTAGCGCCTATAGCTCAAAGACCATAAAAGCTAGAGGAACACTATTTTGTATCCAGACTCCTGTCCTATCGCACTGTTACAAGTGTATTTCAAAATTTCGCCCCGCCCCCTTCCGCCCACTCCAAGGACGAAAATCTGTGGCATGCTCAATTTTAAAGATAAGAGAAAACTAAAAACGCAGAATCATAGACATTGACCTTATCTATCAGATTGTAGAATCTGGATCAGATCGGATAATAAATATAGCCACAATGAAGAAAACCATTTCGAAATGCATCGTTCCCTCTCGCTCTCTCTCACACACAGGGGTAGGCGCTATGCCTGATCGAATTTTTTGACGCCTAGTTCTCAGAGACTATAAAAGCTAGAACCACCAAACTTTCTATCCAAGCTCCTGTGATATTAAACCGAGACGAGTTTGTTTTATAATTCGGCCACGCCCCCTTCCGCCCCCACAAAAGACGAAAATCTACAATTTTGAAGATACGGGAAAACAAACAGAATCATAGAAAATGACTATATCTATCAGAGTATTGAATTTGGATCAGATCGGATCATAAACATAGTCAGAAGGAACAAATGAAATTTCAGTGGCCTCCCAAGCGCAGACTGATTCCCTCTCTCTCTCGCACACAGCCGTGTATGTATATGTAGGAAGTAGATAAAAACATGTAGAAATGGCAGATGTAAAAAATTTATGTAAACAAATATGGAAACATCTAATAGATCAAAATCTCCGAAAAGGTTCGACTTAATTTGTTTTTTTTGCCTAAAATTCAATTTTTTCCTTTTGCGAACATGTAATAAATTACAACAAGCTCACATACATACATACTGACTGAGTACCGGGTATAAAGTAGAGCCGCGGCGCAGACGCGGCTCATAACGTTCCCCCTCGTTTATAATAAATTCAAATATCCACACGGAAGCTGCAGCTACCGGTGAGACATCTACGTTTGAGGGAATGAGAAACTGCAATTAAAAATTCGTCCACTTTATTTAGTTACGGATGTAATTACTTTAAGCAAAAAAACTTCTTATTCTAAAGAGCATCCTCGTAAATGGCTTCATCGACTTGGTAATTGCGTTTCAATCCATACCATTTGACGGCTGTGGCTACGATGGCCACAAGAACGACGACGGCGATGCACCACCCCACTCCAGACAGCCAGCTGGATGTCTCCGAACTGGTTGTCTGGGTTTGACTGGATTCGGCCTTGGCCGCATCATTCTTCCCTTGCTGTGGGGCCTCCTTGGGTTTGAGCACCTTGCAAATGTAGCGCGCTTCCTCGGAGCTGTAATCCCCCACATTTCCGCCACATACTAGTTGGCCACTTACGGGATCACAGCGGCACTCACGTAGCTCCAGGCAGGGCTTGTCATGATCATCCACACAAACGTTGACACATTTGGCGTTGTTCAGGGGGCCCAACTCGTCGAACTCATTCCAGCAGAGGCAATCCTCAGAGCAGTTGGAGTCTGGCAGCTGAAGAAAGCCAGCAGAGGAGACCGCAGCGGTGGAGGTGGAGATATCAGGAGTTGCGGAGGTCAAAGCAGATGTAGAGTCGGGAAAGGACGTAGAGGTGGAGATAGTTTGAAGCGTACACCCCTCGTCTGTCTGCACATAGCCAGGCCGGCATGTACACACCTCTGGCTCCAGGCAGTCCCCGAACTCGCAGCCCTTGCTGCAGTGGGGAACGCAAGTGGAGGGGGAGATGTGCACGTACCCACTCAGGCAGCTGCAATGGTCTGGAGCAGTGCATGTGGAATTTGCACAAGGGATCTGACAGACGGGCTGACACACCAAGTTTCCAGATTCGTTGGCCACCGGCTGGTAGCCCAAGTGGCAGAGACAGATGTCCGGCTCCACGCAATCCCCGTGCTCACAGCCCTTCGCACAGACCGCCTCACAAATGTGCTGCGAGTTCGCCTGGAAACGGTAGCCAGTTGCGCAGGAGCATGTCTCTGGGTGGGTGCAGTGTCCGTGCACGCACTGGAGGCTGCACTGGGGCTCGCAGGTCTGGTTGGGGCCCATCAGGTAGCCTATGCTGCAGACGCAAACCTCCGGCGAGAAGCAGAAGCCATTGGCACAGCCTTGGCTGCACTTTGGCTCGCACTTGGCGTCCTCCCCGGTGGCCACGTAGCCGGGGTAGCAGTCGCAGACATTGGGGGCTGTGCATCGCGCATACTCCGAGCACTGCTGGGGACAGTGCGGCTCGCAACGGTCTTCCTTCATGATGTAGCCTGGATCGCAGATGCAGACGGAGGGTGACAGGCAACTGCCATGCTCGGGACAGCCCATGGAGCAAACGGGCCGACAGTTCTCCCCTTCGCTGGAATAGCCTTCCTTGCACTCGCACACTCCGGGTCTCACGCACTGACTGTGATCCCCACAACCAGCCTCGCATATGGGAATGCACCTACCCTCCCCATCGACCTGATAGCCCTTCTCACAGACGCAGACGTTCGGCTCCTGGCAGTAAGAGTTTGGACCGCATTGGGGCAAACAGACGGCCTGACACGAGGAGTCGATCTCCGACTTGGTGTAGCCGACGATGCACTCGCAAATTCCCGGCTCGGCACAGAAACTGTTATTCCCACAGGGCCCTGGGCATACAGGCAGGCACTCGCCATCGTTGTGGACCTTCTGGTATCCCTCGTTGCAGGCGCAGCGATCCGGCATCAGGCAATACGCGTTCTTGCCGCAGTCGGAACAAATGGGGCCGCAATCGGCTCCGCCATAGCCATCCTTGCAGCTACATTGATTCGGCGCGGTGCAGTATCTGTTTCCGGAGCAGCCTCCAGAGCAAACGGGCTTACAGCTGTAGACAGATCCCTCATAGCCGGCACAGCAAACCTCTTTTATTTCACTTCTATAGTTCACCTGTAGGGAGTATAAATATTTTATTTACTCATTTTTGGTTTGGGGTGTAAAAAACACAATTTATTCATCTTTTTATATATATTTTACTAGTTTAAAAATCCATTCAGGACCTACTTCATTTTGCCATCCATACACTGTACGATACTGGGTCTGCCAGCCGTGCCAGAACGAATGCTTCTGATACGGCTCCTGGCGACTTTTATAAACAGATCGCGTGTACGGAACGTTCTGGACGCTTGTACAGATCTTTGGATCGTATGCTCGAACCGCACAAAGGAAGCCAGCAGCCAGGACCAAGCCCATCCAAAGACCAGCATTGTGAGTCATGGCTTTTGTGATTTGTGTTTTCCAAATCTTGTGTAATTCTGGGGCCCACTCGTATCTCCAAGCAACCGTTCAGTTCTGCGTTCTGTACAGCGTTCCGAATTCAACTGAGCTCTCAAGTTGGAATTTCCATTCAAGTTCTCGTCTTTGTATTCGGCCTCATCCGTTGGGCCCGAGATAAACTATGCTTTTGCACTCGCAAATATTGGAAGCTCGATTTTATCTCAGTAACACTTTGCATCCTGGTTACAGTATTGCATTGTTAAATAGGCATAGCTATAGAAACAAAGACTTGCAACGACCTTGATTCCTGAAAAAAAATCTTTTCTTAGAGCTCCGTCTCCACAGATATCTCTTTATATTTTCACAACTTAAGAGAAGTCGCTTATCTACTTTTAGTGAATGTATTGCGCAAGTCTGAATGACCAGAGCTGTTCTCTGCCTATCTGTGCCTTGCAAAGTATTTTTCTTACTAAAAACGCATTACTAAACAATTTTGTACGATAATATAGTTGCACATGTGTATGTATCTTGGTACGATTATGCGCGGACTTTTTAAGCTACATCTTGGAAAGATTAGCGGAATTAAGCAGCTGGAATTTCACTAATAGAGAAAAAACGGAAACGTCACTGAGCCGCATTTCAAAGTCAACCTGTATATTTTCATAAAATGAAAAGTAAAAGGGCTATATACATATAAAAATATATTTAATTACTAGCTGCTGACCCACAAACAATTTGCTGCAGAATTCTGAACAATTTCAGTTGTTCCGAACGTCGTCATTTGGAAGCATGAATTGAATGTGCAGTTGCTATATCCGGTAAGCTATAAAGTGTTATCAGCTTTTTAGAATTGAAAAAAAATAATTGCTTAAAACTTTTTAAGTCCCCAAATCTATCCGAAAACTTTATTTTTGGCACAGCGGGAAAAAGGTTACATTTTGCTGAGTTACGTAATTAAAAAATGTATTTGTCCATTTTTTAAAAAATATATTCGATCAAAAATTAAATATAAGACTATTTTGCATTGCGAAATGAAAAATGACCATTAAACTTTCCTTAGGCATTGGAGCACCGTGTACTTGTGTACACGTGTACTTTTGATTTATCCTTCAAATGCATTTTATTTCATGAAGATATTCGTTCAGAAGTTATAAATTTAGCAAGCTGAAATGGCGGAATGCCCCACTGTGCGCTGTCCCTTCCATTTTGTAGACCGAACTATTCCTTGCATGAACCGTTTCGGGTCTTATGCTCGAAATATAGTTATCCCTACAGTATTATGTCTACTACTCATTTAATTCCTCTTCTTAAACTTATTTGTATGATATTTTGAATGCTTAGTTCTTTTAGTTCTAGTTTTCATCGAATATTGGTCTACCATCTATCTTTTCTCTTTACCCACATTCGGTTGGGTTCGGTTGGGCCCCTTGATGGGACAGTCATTGCATATCAACGTCCAAATATAATATATATATATACCACTAAAGTTATATTTGCTAAAAAATGTTTAATACAAAAGTCACAGTAGAGCCCATCCGGTGTTGCTATCTTGTCGACATTGGCGTTGACCATAATTTGTTTTCCCTCCCTTATTTTTCGCTTCTGTTTTTGGGAAAGAGACCTTGAAAAGAGGCGCCGATAACCGGGAGAATTCCCCTCTTGAATGCTCCATCTCAGACACTGAAGGGATTTTGAAGGGATATTTAATATAAGCAGAGTGGAAATAAGTGCAGTTAAAAAAATTAAATCCAAACTTTGACTCTTTAACCCTTGGATTTTTATTAATTTTCCGCACTATCCGATATGAAAAAATTAACTTTTTCCCCGACCTGTAAGGGTATTCAATATTCTGTTCTCCGAAGCTAGCAGTTCGGCATTTATGTTTTATACGCGAACATCTTGGATACTCCAAAAATAAAGATTTAGTCGCGAGTCGCTGCTCAGTTCTTTAACGACATAAATAAAAGCGGATTTTTTTTATTAATCATATTTAGCATTTCGAAGTGGAACACAGCAAAATAATGTTCAATTCGTATTGGAAGTCCTTCGTGTTGCTGCTGATACTCTTGTTTGGGTCCGGATCAGCGGAAGTCCGTAAAGACAATGAAGGTGAAAAATTTACGTGAAAGTGTATCCCAATGTGGAAATAAGTGCAACCATGTAAAGGACTGGCGAACTAAAATTCAAGGACTTGAACGTCCAGGGAAAATGTCGAAGTAGTTCAGAAATCGAATGTCTGCCTGGGGAGTGCGTACATCGGGAAAAGCAGATGGCAGTATCGACTGCAGCAATGGTCGAGATGAGTCCGTGGAACTCTGCTTAAAATCCTGCAGAAACTGTTTTCAATGTGCCAATGGAAAGGTAGGCGATGGATAATCCACACCATTAACGAAATCCACTGCTTGGATCGAATTCATAATCGCACTTGATCAAGGTCTCATTGATTTACCAGTCCATTCGACATATTTTATAAAAAAGTTACCTGTGCACGATTCCCCGTCCATGGAGCGCATGGTCGAAAGCCGGTTAATTAATTTTTAATCATGAATATAGTGTGTAGTAACACATATTTATGTATGTATGTCAGTCCATATATCAGATGTTATGCTGAATCCGGATTAATTGATTTGGGATTGTTCAGTTTGAATGGTGCAGAAAACTTCTTTGTACATTGTACAAGTCAGAACATGTCCGGCAGATGGTTGTAGGATTCGGCATACTGTAGTTTATGTACATTTTTGGACCAAGTAGTGACCCAGCATTGGCATATACATATAGCCAATAAATCAAGTAGGCCTTGTTCAGCAGCTATATTAAATGGTCGACAGTTCTAGATACACCACCTTGTTGCACCACGTGATATTTCGCTTCTGGTTATAGAATCTACCCGAACATTTCGTTCGTGTGCTTCTGCCAATTGTGTGTAACACTTATGACGAACTAGATTCGACTTATTCCCAAAGTATTTCATCGTAGCCTGTTTACAAAAGACGATGCCATTTATTTCAATTCCTTCGAGATTAATCACTTTTCCAAAAACGTCCCAAAAACGTCCCCTTCGGCCACGTTGATCGCTTACTTTATATTCGCCCGAATTCAATTTTTGTTTCACAGTTTCAGTAAAGATAAATCCCTGTGTAGGATCCTGACTAGATTCTGAGGAGAAGCTAAAATCCTAAATGTTTCGCACTAATACTGCCTTCAACCGCAAACAATAATAAACTAGTAGAATGTGTAGAAGAGCAGACATCAAACACACAAAAACGTTTGTGTATGTGTGGGATGTATGTATGGCAACAATTATGCCAAATGCCAACAAACAAACAATTACGTGTGTGTGCACCTTCGGTTTTGTCCCTTCGTTGCTCGTCGTGGCTCGTTGCCTGATGAAAAGTCATCCTTCTTAGATGCTCAATAGGCAATTGGATCGGTCTCTTTTGATTAGCACTTATACTCCAGGTAAGTACAAAAGTAGTGGATTATATGACATGAGTTATATTTATAAAATGTAGATAAACAAACCTAACAGCTAGACTCTGATTTCTTACAGTCATTTCATTCATTATGATATTTTCTATAGCAACGGAAAGGGCAGATTGAAAGTGTAATTTCTTGAATCGGGGGTCTAGTATAGTCGAGTTTGATAAAGCAAAATGGTTGGCCAGAAGGACCAGTAGTTTGTTGACGCCCTCATACTGGAAGTGACATATTTTTCACCGTTTATGTTTTCCGTGGCCTCTTCGAATGGCTTGAGTAGTAATATAAGCTCATTTACAGATTTAAGATCATAGTAGCTTTCCATTTCCGGTATGTTCTTGTTAGATTCGCTTTTCTTTAAAAGAATTGGCCCTATTATTGAAGATAGCTCAATATGCACACGGAACCTTCTGCGATGCCTACTGAAGTTTGCGTTTCTTTTAAACAATCCTTGACAGTCGTATAAACAACATATATGTATATGTATGTAACAGAGATCTGCACCGGTGGCTGTTTTCGACACCAGTAGTGTACTCATCTTTTTTGCGATCGCGGTGGTACAAGCACCGCACAGAATGCGGCTGCGGTGTTAAAGCACCGCATAAGAAATTAATAAGTTCATGAAGCGACTAGAAAATATGCGGTGCCTGAACGCATGCACAAATGCTTGCTCGCTCAAATTTTGACTTCAGTTTTTTTGCTGCGATATTTTGACGCAGAATAGTCAAAATTTACAAAATTTTGAGTATATTGCAAGTATTCCGAGTATTCCGATACTCAGAAGCTGGAGCCGGCGCAGAATACTGCGGTGCAGGAGCTGGCGAGTATTGTGGTCCTGGCGCATCCGAATACACGGAAGCGGGTGCTGATGGGATGTTGAACGAAGGCGAGAGCTTGTTGTACGACAAGCCACTGCCACCACCGCCCAGATTCAGATGGGAGACATCGGTCGCAACCACAGCATGGGCGCACACAGCAAGCACGAAGAGTTTCTGGAAGAGATTAGCAACCGATTAGCAATCCGTGCGTCCCCGTGTTCAAGTCGAAGGTGAAGCCACAATCTTAATCGATGTACGATGCACTATGGCACTATGTTGTTCTACTACTCACCATTGTTGTTGATTTGTTGAAGCGTGGGATCTCCAAAGTTCGTTGGATTTTTGTGGTATTGAGAGGGAAGCTTTGGCCAAGACACGCTGAAGCTGAATGATGACCCACTGCAGATGGGCCGGCACTTTTATACCAAAAAAACCAAGTTCAGGCTCGGTCCAAAGATGTTTGTTCGGCCTCTTCGTATTTGGGGGTCTTCGTCTTTTTCGTTGCTTGTCAAAGGAGAGGTGGACAAAAAAATGTTATGAAAAGATGAGAGCGATCATTAACCCCTAATGGGCGTGTAAATATGCAGCTCATCGCATGATTTTGTTTAATTTATTTAAATTAATTTTTTGGTTTGTTAGTTTGTAAGACTATTTTGAGATCTTTAGGAGATTTTTTAATATTTTTTAGTACACTGGTTACAGTAACCGCACCACTCCAAAAAATCATTAAATTATGAAATCGTACGGGTAAATGTCAAGGAGTATTATTAATTTATTTAATATTAAGAATCAAAGTAATCAAAATAATAATAAAAAACTAAAACCTATGTTTCGGGAAATTACATATTTTTTATTTTTAATCATTTAACAGAAGAAGAGATTTAAAATTTACTATCTGTTACTTCTTTTAAAAAAATGTTTTATCTAAAATATTTATCGACATCGATTAAAAAAAAATTAATTTAATAACTCATAAAAATGGGAATATTTCTCCTGTTGGCAAAAAATAAAGGAAATATACTTTTTAGTTTTTTACCTTGTATTTTGATTACATTTTCTTAATATTAAATAAAATAATAATATTCCTTAATTTTTTGCAGTGATGTGGTTTCTATGACCGCCAGTGTATTATTAATGGGTGCAAAGTGCCCCACTATTTCCCCTAATTGTTAACAATCGCTCTCTCTGTCCACATCTTTATCCACATAACACTCACTAACTAGCATATGCTGTTTTCTGCACAAACACTCACGCACACGTAGATTAATAAAAATAAGTATAACGTCAATTTTTGTCGTCTAATGTTATTATTGTAAAGTAAATCAACGTACCAACAGAAAATTCGATCACTTATCTGAAATGACTTTAAATGACTTTTTCTGATAGATTTGAAGATTTAAAAGCAATTATAAACTGCTCCACCAATCCAAAAAGTTCTCAGAAGTCTTTCTCCGACATGTGAAAGTTCTCAACGAACACTGTTGTGCTCTGTGTCATATTTTCAAACTACGAAATGTACATAGATGTGTTTGCATATGTTATTAATAGTGTTCCAGTCCCACCGGAGCGATAGTTGGTCCAGGGCTGGGGGCGAAGCGCCATCTATCGGGAGTCCAGGGAAGCTCCATGGGGCGTGATGATATCGGGGGGAGCAGGGATCCGTTGCTGTGGGCGTAAGGAAGAGAATAGGATTAGATGGATGTATAGGTGAGGGACACCATTTGTTACATTTGGCTTGTTTCCCTGTGGGCAACGCCGGCTAGCTGTCGATCCCAGGGCTGGATAGTTCCCCTTGCCCGCCAAATGTAACAAATGGCGCCCAACGTGGGGCCCGAGTCGAAAAGTGGGACGTAACGTTCGACGGAGACAGTAACAAGATGACGGTAGAAGATTTTGTTTTCCGAATCGAATTCCTACAGGCTGCCCTTGGGAGGAGGTGCTGAAAGGATTTCATCACCTCGTTACGGGAAACGCTCGGGAATGGTATTGGCAGTACATCCGGGATCATGGCGGGGTTGTTTGGCAGGAGTTGAGGGATGACGTAGTCGCACGTTTCCGAGGCACGGCTTCCGAGTTCGACCGCATGAGGGAACTGCGGGAGAGAATGCAGCGGTCAAACGAGAGTGTGGAAGAGTTTTTCCATGCCATGCGGAAACTTGCTTCAAGGCTGGAGACGCCGCCATCTGAAAAGCAGATGATAAAGATCGTCAAGAAAGCACTTACAGATGAGATTGCAAGTTTCGTTCATGGCTTACGTGTTTATTCCCTAGACCAACTGCGGGATGAATGCGTGGAAATAGAAGCTCATTTGAAGAGGAAGAGGAAGAGGCAGAGGTCGTCGAGGAGGCGCAAGTGACACGGCGGGTTCCGCAAAAGCTGATTTGCTGGAACTGCGGGCAAACCGATCATGGTTTTCGGGACTGCATGGCATCAGAAAGGCGAATTTTCTGCTACAGATGTGGAAAGCCCGATGCGTACTGTCCGACCTGTCCGAATTGCGCGGGAAACGCGAAGAAGAGTGCGATTCAAGCAGGCGAATCACGCTCACAGATGGGGCCTGCGCATAGAAAGTAGAGTCGAAGATTGTTGAGGTTGATAATCGTAAGATGCATGCTTGGTTAAGGAGCTTACCATATGAGGAACGTCTTAGAAATTATTTAGAAGTTAGGAAAAGAATATTCTCCAAATTACGAGTAGATGGTATGAGAGCACTGTCGGTACGAGTGAGGAAGGCGAGATCCCGGTTTAAGCAGCGGCAAATGATGAGGAGGCAGGTGATTGCTTCAGTCAAGCGCTGTTGTAAGAGAGATCCGAGAGTATTCGCCGAAATCTCGATAATGTGCGAGTCGGTGAGAGGCCTTTTGGATTCAGGCGCTACACACAGCATGCTAGGTCGGAAGGGCCAGGAATTCTTGGAGAAGCTTGGCGTGGACGCTCGCCGATATTCTTCCATAGTGAAGGTAGCGAATGGAGAAGATCGCGCAATCGTTGGCCGGGTAGAATTGCCTGTGGAGTACAAGGGAAAGGTAAAGAGGTTAATGTTTTTCGTATGCCCTTTCTTGGAACAGGAGATTTACTTGGGGGTAGACTTTTGGCGGGCATTCTCATTGGCTCCTGAGGTAATGGGAGAAGGTCCATTAGGGGCATCACCCAGATTAGTGGAGGAGGTGATGGCGGATCAAGTCGCTCACTACGTGGAAGGACCGGAGAAAGATGTAGTGCAAAAAAAGTGGGAGTTGTCCGATATGCAGAAGGCAGCCTTAGATCAGGCGAAGGCAGAGTTTCTGACGTTCGAAACCGTGGGCTTGGGCAAGACGTCGCTGGAGACACACAAAATTCAGCTGGTGGAAAATGCCGAGCCGGTAAAGAACCGGGCCAGAGATTCTTCTTTTCTGCCGAGGATCACTTTTTCTGGAGGCTATACACCACTTTTCTAGGGGCGATCAATTTACCTCTTCTGGAGAGGATCAATTTTCCGGAAGACGGCCTATTACACCTTCTGGAATTGCTCGGAGGGCAGATTTTTTGAGGGAAGGCTGAATCACTTCACGCATGGGGATCACAAGTGCACATTGGGGAGGAAAACCAGCTTAAACCGAGTGAGTCCGTGCCATAGTGGGTGTGTGCGCTGCCGCAAAGGCGTCTACCGGCCGCACGTCTGTGCCGAGATATCCCCGTCCAGATCCGGACGAGACCATACGGTGCCTCGCCCCCCTTTTGGGCGTGCACCCCGCCTGTGATCAGTGAGCACTCCGCGTATCCGCGCACATACAATTCACTGCAAAACTGTTCACTCAAACAAATGTGGGTCTGTACGGCCAGACTCCACGATCCCGCACATTGCGTCACATTCCTCACATTCGGGTCAGCCACGAAGGCTCGATACCCTGCATATTAACTCACCTCTTAATGTTGTTTGTTCCCAGTGTTGTCCTTTATGTGTACAAATTGTCATCAACCAGTACTTTAAGCACTTAACGTAAAGCACGCACCTTGTCCAAGCACCAACACATATCACGAATCCAAAGCAAAACAGCGATCAGCTGATCGGCTGTAGTGGGCTTAACCCCTTGTGTGTGACGCGGGGTCACTGAACCCCACCATTGTTGTTGGCACATATATGTGGAAATCTAACCATTAATTATTCCTTCTGCCCCGGGGACCCTTAACAAGAGCTCTTGGTAGGACAGTCTCGGTAGGGCCCAACTCACACGTTTTCATTGGGTGAAGTTTTGGTGTTTTTCTTTGCTATTTATTTATCGAAATAATGACTTATACTTAAACTGTTAAATATATCCCTGATTAAATTGAAGAGAATGAATTTCTAAATTAATAGAGAGGGGAGGCGCGTGGCGTGGGCCATGGATTAGGCCAGCTGCAGCCGTTCCAGCAGAGGGTGGTCAAAATGCACATTTTAATTTGATCACAGGAAGGGCGGGCGCGCGAAGTGGAAACATCGATGCTTCACCACTTGACAATCATATGTTTGTTTATTTTGTCGTCTCTTTTGTAGCTAAGTGCAGGTTTTTTATACCCGGTACTCGAAGAGTAAAGGGGTATATTCGATTTGTGCAAACAATTTATGTGTGTAACACCCAGAAGGAAGCGTTTCCGACCCCATAAAGTATATATATTCTTGATCAGCATCAATAGCCGAGTCGATATAGCTATGTCTGTCTGTCCGTCCGTCCGTCCGTCCGTCCGTCTGTCCGTCTTCATTAGCGCCTATAGCTCAAAGACTATAAAAGCTAGAGGAACACAATTTTGTATCCAGACTCCTGTCCTATCGCACTGCTACAAGTGTGTTTCAAAATTTCACCCCGCCCCCTTCCGCCCACTCCAAGGACGAAAATCTGTGGCATGCACAATTTTAAAGATACGAGAAAACTAAAAACGCAGAATCGTAGAGTATGACAATATCTATCAGAGTGTTGAATCTGGATCAGATCGACTCATAAATATAGCCACAATGAAGAAAACCATTTCGAAATGCATCGTTCCCTCTCGCTCTCTCTCACACACAGGGTTGGGCGCTGTGCCCATTCGTCCAGATGAGCGCCTAGATCTCAGAGACTATAAGAGCTAGAGCAACCAAACTTTCTATCCATGCTCCTGTGATATCACGTCAGTACAAGTGTATTTCAAAATTTTGCCACGCCCCCTTCCGCCCCCACAAAAGACGAAAATCTACAATTTTGAAGATACGGGAAAACCCAAAAACGCAGATTCATAGAAAATGACTATATCTATCAGAGTATTGAATCTGGATCAGATCGGATCATAAATATAGTCAGAACGAACAAATGAAATTTCAGTGGCCTTCCAAGCGCAGACTCATTCCCTCTCTCTCTCGCACACAGCCGTGTATGTATATGTAGGAAGTAGATTTAGACATGTAGAAAAGACAGATGTAAAAAACGTATGTAAACAAAAATGGAAATAATATATATAAATCTCTGAAAAGGTTGACTTAATTTTTTTTGTCTTTTTTGACTAAAACTAAATTTATTCCTTTTGCGAACATGTAATAATGTAATTTATTACAAGCTCACATACATATATACTGACTGAGTACCGGGTATAAAGTAGAGCCACGGCGGTAGACGCGGCTCACAACGTTCCCCCTCGTTTTTGTTGGTATTGTTGTCCTGAGAAGTCGTGTGTCTCGAAACTTTGTCTACATTTGGTGGGCAAGGGGAACTATCCAGCCCTGGGATCGACAGCTAGCCGGCGTTGCCCACAGGGAAACAAGCCAAATGTAACAATAGTACTCACATCGGTACAAAATCGACCAATGTTGTCTGCATTTTCTGCGACTGTTGTCCCTTCCTCCGCCACATAAAGATCCGCCAATGCCACATATAAATCCATTGTATTATGTCTATAAATTTAAATTTGTAAACAAAACACAACTGACTTAGCAGTGTAACCGTAGGGCATGCACACCTGGTCACACTCGATCGCTAGTATTTTTATATTGCACATTCTGCCAGCAGAACTTTTGCTGATCTGAGTTCTAGGCTTTATGCGGTGTTTAAACACCGCAACCGCATTCGGTGCGGTGCTTGTACCACCGCGATCGCAAAAAAAATGAGTACACTACTGGCAAGGGCGTACCCAGGATTTCGCGAAGGGGGACCGGATTTTGCTCCCCCGTAAATTTAATAGTTGATATGTGTGGTGAAAGGCATTTACCTATACTATAAATTTATAGAAAAAGTGTGTGTGAAAGAGGCTATCGCCGCAACGCGTGCATCAAATTGCAGGCATTTTTTTTTAAATGATAACCAGAGTATGTAGCAAGGTTTTTTTAAAAATAATTTTTTTGTATACTTATTTTTTATCTATACATATTTTTTTATGAAAATATCTTCTAGGATTTTTTTCGAACTCCTCCAAGACATCTTCATGGAAAACCGCATTATTCTCCTTTACTAATCGTCTGTGTGCACTCAACATACACAATCCCATGAATAACAACTTTAATGTTATAGTTGTTATTAATTAAGAATAAATGAATTACCATTCAGGCGTGATTCAGTCATCGTTGTTCTTAGCCACGTCTTCACTCTTCTTAATGTACTAGTAGCAGAGCTAGCAGAATTTCTAAGGAGATTTTCATTTTTGGGTAGAATTCCCACTCTTGGTATAAGGTCGATGAATGTTTTTTTTTTGGCATAGTGGCACATCTATTTTATGTTCAATGCCGTGCAAATTCTTAAAATCACAGACTGCAGAAATGTTAGCTTTTGATTGAATTCAATTTAAATTTTCAATATCACTGGGAGAAATCGTCCCACCCGCCAAAAATGCCAGTTTTTGAATGCCTCGGTCCTGCAGCACCATGTGCTGCCCTGAATCCAAAGCAGCCGTGTCGTAACATGTGAAATCGATATTTGTATTTGTTATTTTATATACGATAGTTATAAGCGATATTTTAGTTTCGATGGCATTTTCAGTATCAAGTAATCCATTGAGGACTCTTCGAGCACAAAACTGATTTTTGAACAACTTTAACTTGAACATTTGTCATACGAAGAAACGATTGAATAAACTAACGAACACTATTAAGTCGGATACCGAGCTTAATTTGAACAAACGTGGCTCGTAGCATCCTCGTAAATGGCTTCATCGACTTGGGTTTGCTTGCCAAGCTGCTTGCCAAATTGCTTGCTCAATCCATACCATTTGACGGCTACGATGGCTACTATGGCCACAAGATGGACGACGGCGATGCACCAGCCCACTATAGAGAGCCAGCTGGATGTCTCCGACCTGGTTGTCTGGGTTTGTCTAGATTCGGCCTTGGCCGCATCATTCATTCCTTGCTGTGGGGCCTCCTTAGGTTTGAGCACCTTGCAGATGTAGCGCGCTTCCTCGGAGCTCGGAGCCACATTTCCGCCACATACTAGTTGGCCACTTGGGCGATCGCAGAGGCACTCACGTAGCTCCAGGCAGGGCTTGTCATGATCATCCATACAAACGTTGACACATTTGGCGTTGTTTAGGGGGCCCAACTCGTCGAACTCATTCCAGCAGAGGCAATCCTCAGAGCAGTTGGAGTCTGGCAGCTGAAGAAAGCCAGCAGAGGAGACCGCAGCGGTGGAGTTGGAGACATCAGGAGTTGCGGAGGTCAAAGCAGATGTAGAGTCGGGAAAGGACGTAGAGGTGGAGATAGTTTGAAGCGTACACCCCTCGTCTGTCTGCACATAGCCAGGCCGGCATGTACACACCTCTGGCTACAGGCAGTCCCCGAACTCGCAGCCCTTGCTGCAGTGGGGAACGCAAGTGGAGGGGGAGATGTGCACGTACCCACTCAGGCAGCTGCAATGGTCTGGAGCAGTGCATGTGGAATTTGCACAAGGGATCTGACAGACGGGCTGACACACCAAGTTTCCAGATTCGTTGGCCACCGGCTGGTAGCCCAAGTGGCAGAGACAGATGTCCGGCTCCACGCAATCCCCGTGCTCACAGCCCTTCGCACAGACCGCCTCACAAATGTGCTGCGAGTTCGCCTGGAAACGGTAGCCAGTTGCGCAGGAGCATGTCTCTGGGTGGGTGCAGTGTCCGTGCACGCACTGGAGGCTGCACTGGGGCTCGCAGGTCTGGTTGGGGCCCATCAGGTAGCCTATGCTGCAGACGCAAACCTCCGGCGAGAAGCAGAAGCCATTGGCACAGCCTTGGCTGCACTTTGGCTCGCACTTGGCGTCCTCCCCGGTGGCCACGTAGCCGGGGTAGCAGTCGCAGACATTGGGGGCTGTGCATCGCGCATACTCCGAGCACTGCTGGGGACAGTGCGGCTCGCAACGGTCTTCCTTCATGATGTAGCCTGGATCGCAGATGCAGACGGAGGGTGACAGGCAACTGCCATGCTCGGAACAGCCCATGGAGCAAACGGGCCGACAGTTCTCCCCTTCGCTGGAATAGCCTTCCTTGCACTCGCACACTCCGGGTCTCACGCACTGACTGTGATCCCCACAACCAGCCTCGCATATGGGAATGCACCTACCCTCCCCATCGACCTGATAGCCCTTCTCACAGACGCAGACGTTCGGCTCCTGGCAGTAAGAGTTTGGACCGCATTGGGGCAAACAGACGGCCTGACACGAGGAGTCGATCTCCGACTTGGTGTAGCCGACGATGCACTCGCAAATTCCCGGCTCGGCACAGAAACTGTTATTCCCACAGGGCCCTGGGCATACAGGCAGGCACTCGCCATCGTTGTGGACCTTCTGGTATCCCTCGTTGCAGGCGCAGCGATCCGGCATCAGGCAATACGCGTTCTTGCCGCAGTCGGAACAAATGGGGCCGCAATCGGCTCCGCCATAGCCATCCTTGCAGCTACATTGATTCGGCGCGGTGCAGTATCTGTTTCAGGAGCAGCCTCCAGAGCAAACGGGCTTACAGCTGTAGACAGATCCCTCATAGCCGGCACAGCAAACATCTTTTATTTCACTTCTATAGTTCACCTGTAGGGAGTAAAATGTTTGAGATGCCAAGCTTTTTTGGCACCTATTTATGTCCAGAAACAAAATGAGGACGAATTGATTTAATGTTTAATATTTATTTATACAGGCGGCTAGCAGAAGCCGATTGCTTGCTCTTTGCCCAGCCAGATAAATGTTCACGAGATCATATGCAACCAATTCGCAGAGAGATTAGCATAGCACTAAATTCCGCAACGTCGGCAGATCAATGCTAGAGCCGAAGCGGCGGCTGCGGAGAGCCCTTAGCATACCGGGAGAGCGCAGCAGCGCTGCCGAACGTTAGCGTTTACATGTGTATGTTGTTGTATTAAGTTTAAGTACAGTGGGTTATAATTATGATGATGCTGCTGGCCCGAACATACTCCCCCCGTTGGAAGCCAGCCTTTCAACAGACTCCCTAAGGGGCAGTAGACATAGCCGAGTAACGGCCCTCCTGATGGTTCCTGATGCGGTCTTCAAGTCCGCTACGCGGCACACGCCATCCTTGCCCTGGACGACATCGACAACTCTAGCCAGTGGCCAACACATAGGAGGAAGATTTTCGTCCTTCACCAGAACAACATCATCCACGCAGAGGTTTTGCGTGGGAGTCCGCCACTTCGACCGCTCTTGCAAAAGGGTGAGGTACTCTTCGCGCCAACGGCTCCAGAAGATTTGCTGCAGTTGAGTGACCCGCTGCCAACCATCCAGACGATTGTAGTTGAGCTTCGTTAGGTCAGGCTCGAGGATTGTCACATGTGGGCCACCTAGAAGCAGATGAGCCGGGGTCAAAACATCTAAGTCATCAGGATTTTCTGAAAGCGAGAGCAAAGGGCGAGAATTAACAATTGCCGTGATCTGGCAGATCAGAGTACGCAGCTCGTCGAAGCCAAGCACAGAGGGCCCAACTGAGCGGTACAGGTGATGTTTTGCAGTTTTCACGGCCGCTTCCCACAATCCGCCAAAGTGCGGAGAGCGTGGTGGGATGAAACGCCAGTCGATCGAGTCAGCCAAGCAGGATTCATGGACCTCCTTCACATGCGAGTCGCTCATGAAAAGCTTCTTTAGCTCCAGCAGCTCGTTCTTGGCGCCAACGAAGTTTGTCGCATTGTCAGACCAAATTTGACTTGGCCTTCCTCGTGTGGCAGTGAAACGCTTTAATGCGCCTAGAAACGAAGCGGTGGTCAGGTCTTTTACGAGCTCCATGTGTATTGCCTTGGAAGTGAAGCAAATGAACACACTGATGTAGCACTTGATCGGAGGCCTCGTGCGGATTTCGGATCGGTAGAAGAAGGGCCCACAATAATCCACTCCAGTGACTTCAAAGGGCCGAGATCCTTCAAAACGCTCCTTAGGCAGGTCTCCCATGATGTGCTGAACCATGCGCGGCTTAGTCCTGAAGCATCTCACACACTTGCTGACTTCCTTCGACACTGCCTTAATTCCTCCAATTGGCCAATATTCCAGCCGAATTTTGGCAAGCAGGGCGCGAGGTCCGGCATGAAGGTTCCTCTCGTGATAATATCTTATCAGAGCACAGGTTATGGGATGTCCCTTGGGCACAATAAGCGGGTGCTGAGCATCAAATCCTAGCGATGAGTTTCCAAGACGCCCTCCAACTCTAAGTAATCCAGACTGATCGATAAACGGAGAGAGCGAGCTGATGGAACTGGATTTCGTGACTTGACCGTTGCGTTGAATCTCCTTTATGTCCATCCACAAGGTTGCCAGCTGAATGTGTCGGATTAGGAGATGAGTTCCTTGCCGGATATCGGAAACGGTGAGTCCAGAGTGCCGAAGACGATGTGCAAATTTATGCATGTAGGCGAAGGTGCGCTGCATGCCAAAAAATGTATTTGCAAATTTGCATCCTGAGGTGAGATCGGTATGTGGAGACACGATCAACAATGCTCGCTTTCGGAGCTCTAACGTCGGTATTTCAGAAACAGGGAACACAGGCCATTCTTCCTTGGAGCCTACCAAAAACGATGGACCGTGAAACCACAGCTCTGACTGGATAAGGTGGTTGGGAAGTGAGCCTCTAGATAGGATGTCAGCAGGATTTAAAGCGGTAGGAACATAGCGCCATTCCATTGTTGCCGTCAACTCCTGAATTGATGCCACTCGATTTGCCACGAAAACTTGAAATTTGGCGGGCTCATCTCGTATCCAGGATAATGCTGTTGAGGAATCCGACCAGCAGTAAAACTGACCTGTAAAAATTCCAATCTCTTTTAAATTATTCATTATTTTCGCAAGCAAATGGGCTCCACTTAATTCCAGCTTGGGGATTGATAATGTTTTTAGCGGCGCCACTCGAGACTTTGAGCACAAAACATTGCTCGACACCTGCCCTTCCCTGGATACGACATATATGCAAGCGCCATATGCTTCTATGCTGGCATCACAAAATCCATGGACTTCTACAGCCGTAGTGGAATGATGAACCACGCGAGGTAAGGAAATCCTAGTGATGCTTGCCAAACTGTTTCTCAAGTCCATCCAAGTTGAATGCAACGCTGAGGGTAGGCTTTCATCCCAATCCAAATGCTCTCTCCAAAGCTGCTGAAGGAAGACCTTGCACCTGACAATGACAGGATTTATCAATCCCAGGGGGTCGTAGAAGCGAGCAATCGTGGACAAAACCGATCGCTTGGACGGCTTTAAATTTGCGTCCAGGGCAGATAAGGCGAAAAGCAGCTGATCTGAAGCGGGGTCCCATGCTAAGCCTAGAGTCTTAGTTATGTCGCTTCCATCATGAAACCTTAGGAATTTCTCTCTGTCATCTTCAGGGGTTCCATCGAGTACCTCCGGGTGACTAGAACACCATTTCCTAAGCTTGAAGTTTCCGCGAGACAATATAGCGGAAGTTTGGTGCATCTTCTCCATGACCTCGGCAACTGAGTTACCGCCAGAAATGAGATCATCTACATAAAACTCCTGTTGCAGAGCAGCTGAGCCAAGAGGGTAGGACTCACCCTCGTCGATGGCCAGCTGGTGCATTGCGCGAACTGCTAAAAATGATGCCGCCCTAGTACCGTATGTGACGGTGTCTAATGTGTAGACTTGAATCTCGGACTGGGCAGAATCTCGCCATAGGATACACTGATAGTAGTTGTCAGTATTCAGGCGTGATTCAGTCATCGTTGTTCTTAGCCACGTCTTCACTCTTCTTAATGTACTAGTAGCAGAGCTAGCAGAATTTCTAAGGAGATTTTCATTTTTGGGTAGAATTCCCACTCTTGGTATAAGGTCGATGAATGTTTTTTTTTTGGCATAGTGGCACATCTATTTTATGTTCAATGCCGTGCAAATTCTTAAAATCACAGACTGCAGAAATGTTAGCTTTTGATTGAATTCAATTTAAATTTTCAATATCACTGGGAGAAATCGTCCCACCCGCCAAAAATGCCAGTTTTTGAATGCCTCGGTCCTGCAGCACCATGTGCTGCCCTGAATCCAAAGCAGCCGTGTCGTAACATGTGAAATCGATATTTGTATTTGTTATTTTATATACGATAGTTATAAGCGATATTTTAGTTTCGATGGCATTTTCAGTATCAAGTAATCCATTGAGGACTCTTCGAGCACAAAACTGATTTTTGAACAACTTTAACTTGAACATTTGTCATACGAAGAAACGATTGAATAAACTAACGAACACTATTAAGTCGGATACCGAGCTTAATTTGAACAAACGTGGCTCGTAGCATCCTCGTAAATGGCTTCATCGACTTGGGTTTGCTTGCCAAGCTGCTTGCCAAATTGCTTGCTCAATCCATACCATTTGACGGCTACGATGGCTACTATGGCCACAAGATGGACGACGGCGATGCACCAGCCCACTATAGAGAGCCAGCTGGATGTCTCCGACCTGGTTGTCTGGGTTTGTCTAGATTCGGCCTTGGCCGCATCATTCATTCCTTGCTGTGGGGCCTCCTTAGGTTTGAGCACCTTGCAGATGTAGCGCGCTTCCTCGGAGCTCGGAGCCACATTTCCGCCACATACTAGTTGGCCACTTGGGCGATCGCAGAGGCACTCACGTAGCTCCAGGCAGGGCTTGTCATGATCATCCATACAAACGTTGACACATTTGGCGTTGTTTAGGGGGCCCAACTCGTCGAACTCATTCCAGCAGAGGCAATCCTCAGAGCAGTTGGAGTCTGGCAGCTGAAGAAAGCCAGCAGAGGAGACCGCAGCGGTGGAGTTGGAGACATCAGGAGTTGCGGAGGTCAAAGCAGATGTAGAGTCGGGAAAGGACGTAGAGGTGGAGATAGTTTGAAGCGTACACCCCTCGTCTGTCTGCACATAGCCAGGCCGGCATGTACACACCTCTGGCTACAGGCAGTCCCCGAACTCGCAGCCCTTGCTGCAGTGGGGAACGCAAGTGGAGGGGGAGATGTGCACGTACCCACTCAGGCAGCTGCAATGGTCTGGAGCAGTGCATGTGGAATTTGCACAAGGGATCTGACAGACGGGCTGACACACCAAGTTTCCAGATTCGTTGGCCACCGGCTGGTAGCCCAAGTGGCAGAGACAGATGTCCGGCTCCACGCAATCCCCGTGCTCACAGCCCTTCGCACAGACCGCCTCACAAATGTGCTGCGAGTTCGCCTGGAAACGGTAGCCAGTTGCGCAGGAGCATGTCTCTGGGTGGGTGCAGTGTCCGTGCACGCACTGGAGGCTGCACTGGGGCTCGCAGGTCTGGTTGGGGCCCATCAGGTAGCCTATGCTGCAGACGCAAACCTCCGGCGAGAAGCAGAAGCCATTGGCACAGCCTTGGCTGCACTTTGGCTCGCACTTGGCGTCCTCCCCGGTGGCCACGTAGCCGGGGTAGCAGTCGCAGACATTGGGGGCTGTGCATCGCGCATACTCCGAGCACTGCTGGGGACAGTGCGGCTCGCAACGGTCTTCCTTCATGATGTAGCCTGGATCGCAGATGCAGACGGAGGGTGACAGGCAACTGCCATGCTCGGAACAGCCCATGGAGCAAACGGGCCGACAGTTCTCCCCTTCGCTGGAATAGCCTTCCTTGCACTCGCACACTCCGGGTCTCACGCACTGACTGTGATCCCCACAACCAGCCTCGCATATGGGAATGCACCTACCCTCCCCATCGACCTGATAGCCCTTCTCACAGACGCAGACGTTCGGCTCCTGGCAGTAAGAGTTTGGACCGCATTGGGGCAAACAGACGGCCTGACACGAGGAGTCGATCTCCGACTTGGTGTAGCCGACGATGCACTCGCAAATTCCCGGCTCGGCACAGAAACTGTTATTCCCACAGGGCCCTGGGCATACAGGCAGGCACTCGCCATCGTTGTGGACCTTCTGGTATCCCTCGTTGCAGGCGCAGCGATCCGGCATCAGGCAATACGCGTTCTTGCCGCAGTCGGAACAAATGGGGCCGCAATCGGCTCCGCCATAGCCATCCTTGCAGCTACATTGATTCGGCGCGGTGCAGTATCTGTTTCAGGAGCAGCCTCCAGAGCAAACGGGCTTACAGCTGTAGACAGATCCCTCATAGCCGGCACAGCAAACATCTTTTATTTCACTTCTATAGTTCACCTGTAGGGAGTAAAATGTTTGAGATGCCAAGCTTTTTTGGCACCTATTTATGTCCAGAAACAAAATGAGGACGAATTGATTTAATGTTTAATATTTATTTATACAGGCGGCTAGCAGAAGCCGATTGCTTGCTCTTTGCCCAGCCAGATAAATGTTCACGAGATCATATGCAACCAATTCGCAGAGAGATTAGCATAGCACTAAATTCCGCAACGTCGGCAGATCAATGCTAGAGCCGAAGCGGCGGCTGCGGAGAGCCCTTAGCATACCGGGAGAGCGCAGCAGCGCTGCCGAACGTTAGCGTTTACATGTGTATGTTGTTGTATTAAGTTTAAGTACAGTGGGTTATAATTATGATGATGCTGCTGGCCCGAACATACTCCCCCCGTTGGAAGCCAGCCTTTCAACAGACTCCCTAAGGGGCAGTAGACATAGCCGAGTAACGGCCCTCCTGATGGTTCCTGATGCGGTCTTCAAGTCCGCTACGCGGCACACGCCATCCTTGCCCTGGACGACATCGACAACTCTAGCCAGTGGCCAACACATAGGAGGAAGATTTTCGTCCTTCACCAGAACAACATCATCCACGCAGAGGTTTTGCGTGGGAGTCCGCCACTTCGACCGCTCTTGCAAAAGGGTGAGGTACTCTTCGCGCCAACGGCTCCAGAAGATTTGCTGCAGTTGAGTGACCCGCTGCCAACCATCCAGACGATTGTAGTTGAGCTTCGTTAGGTCAGGCTCGAGGATTGTCACATGTGGGCCACCTAGAAGCAGATGAGCCGGGGTCAAAACATCTAAGTCATCAGGATTTTCTGAAAGCGAGAGCAAAGGGCGAGAATTAACAATTGCCGTGATCTGGCAGATCAGAGTACGCAGCTCGTCGAAGCCAAGCACAGAGGGCCCAACTGAGCGGTACAGGTGATGTTTTGCAGTTTTCACGGCCGCTTCCCACAATCCGCCAAAGTGCGGAGAGCGTGGTGGGATGAAACGCCAGTCGATCGAGTCAGCCAAGCAGGATTCATGGACCTCCTTCACATGCGAGTCGCTCATGAAAAGCTTCTTTAGCTCCAGCAGCTCGTTCTTGGCGCCAACGAAGTTTGTCGCATTGTCAGACCAAATTTGACTTGGCCTTCCTCGTGTGGCAGTGAAACGCTTTAATGCGCCTAGAAACGAAGCGGTGGTCAGGTCTTTTACGAGCTCCATGTGTATTGCCTTGGAAGTGAAGCAAATGAACACACTGATGTAGCACTTGATCGGAGGCCTCGTGCGGATTTCGGATCGGTAGAAGAAGGGCCCACAATAATCCACTCCAGTGACTTCAAAGGGCCGAGATCCTTCAAAACGCTCCTTAGGCAGGTCTCCCATGATGTGCTGAACCATGCGCGGCTTAGTCCTGAAGCATCTCACACACTTGCTGACTTCCTTCGACACTGCCTTAATTCCTCCAATTGGCCAATATTCCAGCCGAATTTTGGCAAGCAGGGCGCGAGGTCCGGCATGAAGGTTCCTCTCGTGATAATATCTTATCAGAGCACAGGTTATGGGATGTCCCTTGGGCACAATAAGCGGGTGCTGAGCATCAAATCCTAGCGATGAGTTTCCAAGACGCCCTCCAACTCTAAGTAATCCAGACTGATCGATAAACGGAGAGAGCGAGCTGATGGAACTGGATTTCGTGACTTGACCGTTGCGTTGAATCTCCTTTATGTCCATCCACAAGGTTGCCAGCTGAATGTGTCGGATTAGGAGATGAGTTCCTTGCCGGATATCGGAAACGGTGAGTCCAGAGTGCCGAAGACGATGTGCAAATTTATGCATGTAGGCGAAGGTGCGCTGCATGCCAAAAAATGTATTTGCAAATTTGCATCCTGAGGTGAGATCGGTATGTGGAGACACGATCAACAATGCTCGCTTTCGGAGCTCTAACGTCGGTATTTCAGAAACAGGGAACACAGGCCATTCTTCCTTGGAGCCTACCAAAAACGATGGACCGTGAAACCACAGCTCTGACTGGATAAGGTGGTTGGGAAGTGAGCCTCTAGATAGGATGTCAGCAGGATTTAAAGCGGTAGGAACATAGCGCCATTCCATTGTTGCCGTCAACTCCTGAATTGATGCCACTCGATTTGCCACGAAAACTTGAAATTTGGCGGGCTCATCTCGTATCCAGGATAATGCTGTTGAGGAATCCGACCAGCAGTAAAACTGACCTGTAAAAATTCCAATCTCTTTTAAATTATTCATTATTTTCGCAAGCAAATGGGCTCCACTTAATTCCAGCTTGGGGATTGATAATGTTTTTAGCGGCGCCACTCGAGACTTTGAGCACAAAACATTGCTCGACACCTGCCCTTCCCTGGATACGACATATATGCAAGCGCCATATGCTTCTATGCTGGCATCACAAAATCCATGGACTTCTACAGCCGTAGTGGAATGATGAACCACGCGAGGTAAGGAAATCCTAGTGATGCTTGCCAAACTGTTTCTCAAGTCCATCCAAGTTGAATGCAACGCTGAGGGTAGGCTTTCATCCCAATCCAAATGCTCTCTCCAAAGCTGCTGAAGGAAGACCTTGCACCTGACAATGACAGGATTTATCAATCCCAGGGGGTCGTAGAAGCGAGCAATCGTGGACAAAACCGATCGCTTGGACGGCTTTAAATTTGCGTCCAGGGCAGATAAGGCGAAAAGCAGCTGATCTGAAGCGGGGTCCCATGCTAAGCCTAGAGTCTTAGTTATGTCGCTTCCATCATGAAACCTTAGGAATTTCTCTCTGTCATCTTCAGGGGTTCCATCGAGTACCTCCGGGTGACTAGAACACCATTTCCTAAGCTTGAAGTTTCCGCGAGACAATATAGCGGAAGTTTGGTGCATCTTCTCCATGACCTCGGCAACTGAGTTACCGCCAGAAATGAGATCATCTACATAAAACTCCTGTTGCAGAGCAGCTGAGCCAAGAGGGTAGGACTCACCCTCGTCGATGGCCAGCTGGTGCATTGCGCGAACTGCTAAAAATGATGCCGCCCTAGTACCGTATGTGACGGTGTCTAATGTGTAGACTTGAATCTCGGACTGGGCAGAATCTCGCCATAGGATACACTGATAGTAGTTGTCAGGTGGAGATACTTGTACGCAACGATACATCTTGCAAATGTCCCCAGTGAGAGCAACTGGATATGTGCGAAAGCGAATTAGAATGTTAAACAATGCAGGCTGAATGACGGGGCCTGACATCATCACATCATTCAGGGAACATCCAGTTGATGTAGCAGCAGAGCCATCAAACACGACACGAAGTTTTGTCGTTGTACTGTCCTCCTTTAGGACACAGTGATGAGGCAAGAAATATTTGCAGAGGGCACGGTAATCAGGTTTGACTGGGGACATATGTTTCAAATCAATGTATTCCCTCATAAAGGCGGAGTACCGATCCCTGAGCGTTGGGTTGCGATCCAATTTGCGCTCCAAATTGATGAATCGTCGATGCGCCTGAGTATAGGATTCCCCTAAGGGATCAGCATTATGTTTTAACGGGAGACGAACTGAATACTCCCCCGATGGCAACCGTGAAAAGTGGCTTACGAAGTGCGCTTCGCAATCTAATTCTTCCTTGGTATTCACACTTGCTTCCACACAGTTCTCGACTTCCCAAAACATGCGAAGTGTTTTATCCAGTCTGGAATCCAGGTTAGATTCCGGCACCGGAGAATTGTGATTTCCTAAGAGCGCCGAGCTTGCTACCCTTTGTCCACCGCCAGATACGATCCAACCGAGCCGGGTCTTCTGCAGCAGAGGCAGGCCATCAGTAAGTTTGATTTGCCCTACGCAGAGGAGATCATAAAAAATGCTCGCACCAATGAGGAGATCCACTCGCTGAGGGTTGGAAAAGGCAGGATCGGCAAGCTGAATGTTCGAGGGAATACTCCAGTCGGATACATTGACTGCCAGACTTGGTTGGCAATCGGTGATTGTAGGGGCAATGAGAGCAGTAAGAGTCGTTTTGTAGCTAGATGTGCGAGAATGCATGGAAATGTTGACGGTGGATCCCTCAGTGGACACGCTGGTATCGCCTAGCCCAGAGACAAGTGCAGATGATTGAGTTCTGCTAAGCTGAAGCTGCTGGGCGAACCTGGATGTGACGAGGTGAAGTTGTGAGCCTGAATCTAGTATGGCACGACAAGGAACTAAAACGCCAGACCGATTCTTAACGAGGACCACGGCTGTAGCCAGAAGCACAACATCAGAGTGAAGACCTTGGGCAGCAAGAGAGGTAGACGCAGGTGAATGAGAGCTGCTAACAGAATCCTGAACTCCAGAAATAGCTTCCGATTGAAGCGCTAGATCCGGAGTAGATGGTGGGGAGCTTTGCGTTATGGATTGCAGATTTTCAAAATGGAGCAAACTATGATGACTTCCGTTGCAAACGCGACATTTTCCACTGTTGCATGCGCGAGTGCGATGCCCTGACTTTAGGCAATTAAAGCAGAGGGAAAGCTTCTTCACTTCCTTGTGGCGCAGCAACGGGGACAAGTTTCCGAATAATTTGCAGGAGTATATGCCATGGCCCGCTGAATGGCAAAAGGTGCATCCAGACGGGTTGGCGGAAGACTTGGAGGCAACAAACGTTTTCCTTAAATGAGGAGTAGAAAGGTTTTTTCCCACCTGAGCGCTACTAGCGGGCGTCGCTGTAGCGTATTCCAAATTCTCCATTTTCCGGCAGCGCTTATTCAAGAATTCGTAGAACTCGACTGCGGTAGGAATGGCGTCCGACAATGTGTCCTCCCATTTCCTTTGCGTCTTAGCATCCAGCTTCTGCAGCAGAACGTGGATCACCATGCAGTCAGAGATCTCCTCATCCTTTCCCAATGTCCGCAACGCACGCATATGCAAATTTACTGCGTCCGAAAACTCCCGTAGCCTTTTCGGCGATGGCGAATCTACCCTCTTGAGCCCCAGAATCGTTTGTTATTAAAACGGTTATCAAGAATATCCAGAGCCGCACGATAATTGGCACTGGAGAGCTCCAATGATCGAACCGAATCCAAGGCCACATCTGCGAGACACGAGCGAAGATGCTGGAACTTCTCGATGTCGCTAAGGTCCGCATCCGATCCAATGACCGAATTGAACATCGCCATAAAATCCGAGTATTCCACGTACCCACCGGAGAACTTGGGTACCTTCAGCTCAGGCAGCCGATGCTTGTGAGCCATGATGATGGTACTGTGCCCAGAATGGCCTGGCAGGGTGGTTGAATTGGCAGCGGCGCGTGAGTGGCCCATTTCGATAGCGGCAAGCAACTCAGCTTTCAGCGATATGAAGAGTGCATCGAAGTCGTCGCGCATCGCACTCCCAATCTCATCTTGATTGAGAGCTTCCAGCTCATTGTGGGACTTATTGAACTCCCCTCGCATTTCTGCCAGCATATCGATGCGAACGTCGATTTCCGCGGCGGTTAATTTGTCAACTTTATCGCCTGCGAATGATTCGCCAAGCCTTCGCATCCGATTATATACCGACTGAACTTTGCGCTTATAAAGATTCAGTCTGGTATCAACCGTTGCAATATTTCCGCCCGCGCCTGTATTCGGATCGCTGTCCATGGTAAACGGTTTGCAATGCGACGAAACGGAGAATAGAATACTGCTTAAGCGACGGTGCAGAGCGAGAGCGAGAATGAGAGACTCGAAATCCAAGAACTGTGGCTGCAGCCGAGCATGGAATGAGAGACTCGACGATTAGGCGACGGTGAACACCGAGAGCGAGAATGAGGGACACGAAAAGTCAAGAACCGTGGCCGTGGTCGAGCATAGAATGAGAGATTCGACGGTTAAAATAACGGAATCTCAGACGACCTGCACTCTCACTGACTTGCACATAAAACTGTTCTTAATTGTGCACCAAATGAATTTGTTGGTATTTAAACTGCACAGCAACGAATGTATTGTTCGTTTTATATGTTTTTTAACGAAAACGCGATTAACAAATGGCTTTAATCACGTCGGGGTCACCAATGTTTGAGATGCCAAGCTTTTTTGGCACCTATTTATGTCCAGAAACAAAATGAGGACGAATTGATTTAATGTTTAATATTTATTTATACAGGCGGCTAGCAGAAGCCGATTGCTTGCTCTTTGCCCAGCCAGATAAATGTTCACGAGATCATATGCAACCAATGCGCAGAGAGATTAGCATAGCACTAAATTCCGCAACGTCGGCAGATCAATGCTAGAGTCGAAGCGGCGGCTGCGGAGAGCCCTTAGCATACCGGGAGAGCGCAGCAGCGCTGCCGAACGTTAGCGTTTACATGTGTATGTTGTTGTATTAAGTTTAAGTACAGTGGGTTATAATTATGATGATGCTGCTGGCCCGAACAAATATTTTGATTACTCATTATACCCTGTACTCGAAGAGTAAAGGGGTATATTAGATTTGTTGAAAAAATTGATGTGTGTAACACCCAGAAGGTAGTGTTTCCGACCCCATAATGTATATATATTCTTGATCAGCATCAATAGCCGAGTTGATGTAGCTATGTCTGTCCGTCTGTCCGTCCGTCTTTATTAGCGCCTATAGCTCAAAGACTATAAAAGCTAGAGAAAAACAATTTTGTACCCAGACTCCTGTCCTATCGCACTGTTACAAGTGTATTTTAAAATTTCGCCCCGCCTACTCAAAGGACGAAAATCTGTGGAATGCACAATTTTAAAGATACGAGAAAACTATAAACGCAGAATCATAGAGAACTAGCATATCTATCAAAGTGTTGAATCTGGATCAGATCAGATGATAAATATAGCCACAATGAAGAAAACCATTTCGAAATACATCGTTCCCTCTCGCTCTCTCTCACACACAGGGGTAGGCGCTATGCCTGATCGAGACTATAAGAGCTAGATCAATCAAACTTTCTATCCAAGCTCCTGTGGTATCAAACCGACTCGAGTTTGTTTCAAAATTTGACCACGCCCCCTTCCGCCCCACAAAAGACGAAAATCTACAATTTTGAAGATACGGGAAAACCAAAAACGCAGATTCATAGAAAATTACTATATCTATCAGAGTATTTAATTTGGATCAGATCGGATCATAAATATAGTCAGACGGAACAAATGAAATTTCAGTGGCCTTCCAAGCGCAGACTCATTCCCTCTCTCTCTCTCGCACACAGCCGTGTATGTATATGTAGGAAGTAGATAAAGACATGTAGAAAAGGCAGATGTAAAAAATGTATGTAAAAAAATATGGAAACATCAAATAGATCAAAATCTCCGAAAAGGTTCGACTTAATTTTTTTTTTTTTTTGGCTAAAATTAAATTCGTTTCTTTTGGAAACATTTAATAAATTACAACAAGCTCACATACATATATACTGACTGAGTACCGGGTATAAAGTAGGCTCACAACGTTCCCCCTCGTTTTTGGTTTGGGGTGTAAAAAACACAATTTATTCTTTTTTTATATTTTTAGAAGTTTAGAAATCCATTCAGGACCTACTTTATTTTGCCATCCAAACACAATTTATTCTTTTTTTATATTTTTAGAAGTTTAGAAATCCATTCAGGACCTACTTTATTTTGCCATCCATACACTGTACGATACTTGGTCTGCCAGCCGTGCCGGAACGAATGCTTCTGATACGGCTCCTGGCGACTTTTATAAACAGATCGCGTGTACGGAACGTTCTGGACGCTTGTACAGATCTTTGGATCGTATGCTCGAACCGCACAAAGGAAGCCAGCAGCCAGGACCAAGCCCATCCAAAGACCAGCATTGTGAGTCATGGCTTTTGTGATTTGTGTTTTCCAAATCTTGTGTAATTCTGGGGCCCACTCGTATCTCCAAGCAACCGTTCAGTTCTGCGTTCTGTACAGCGTTCCGAATTCAACTGAGCTCTCAAGTTGGAATTTCCATTCAAGTTCTCGTCTTTGTATTCGGCCTCATCCGTTGGGCCCGAGATAAACTATGCTTTTGCACTCGCAAATATTGGAAGCTCGATTTTATCTCAGTAACACTTTGCATCCTGGTTACAGTATTGCATTGTTAAATAGGCATAGCTATAGAAACAAAAACTTGCAACGACCTTGATGCCTGAAAAAAATCTTTTCTTAGAGCTCCGTCTCCACATATATCTCTTTATATTTGTGCGGAGCTACGTGCGTCATCTGCACCATGCGAATTTTCATGTCGGCCCACGAGCACTGGTGAGCATCCTCCGACAGAGTGTTTGGATAGTGAACGCTCAGGAGGTCTGCAGTCAGACAGTCCGATCATGTATGCGCTGCTTTAAATGCAAGCCTTGATTGCTGACTCAACTTATGGGGAATTTACCCGCAGATCGACTCCGTGCTCTCCGCCCATTTGCAATTTGCGGCGTGGATTTTTGTGGACCAGTATATACGACATTGAAAATTCGAGGAAGGCCCCCATACAAGTCATACATCGCGCTTTTTGTTTGTTTTTCGTCCAAAGCGGTTCACCTAGAAGTTGTTTCAGATCTGTCCACTGACTCTTTTTTATTGGCTTTCCAAAGGTTCGTCGGGCGCCGAGGATATCCCCAAATCGTGCACTGCGACAACGCGACGAACTTCGTCGGAGCCAGCCGCCACCTCAGCGCTCTACGGATGAGAATAGAGGAGCAGGGGGACGCAGTTCGCGAATTCGCATCAAAAAGCGGATGCCAATTTGCGTTCACACCGCCACGAGCGCCTCACATGGGAGGCCTTTGGGAGGCAGGTGTAAAAACTGCCAAGAGCCTACTCCTACGGGCGGTAGGCAGCGCGCTCCTAAACGCCGAAGAGCTCGCCAAAGTCCTCGTCGGGATCGAAGCGGCAATGAACTCCAGGCCGCTGGGAGCTCTCAGCCAGGACCCAAGCGACGGCGAGGCACTAACGCCCGGGCACCTGCTGATAGGCGGGTCGCTCATCGCCCCCCCCCCAGCACTGCGGACTCCGGACCAGGAGAGTCTCAGCTGCTTGCGGCGATGGCGACTTGTCTCGTCAGTCAGGCAAGCGTTTTGGCGGCGATGGTCCCGCGAATAGGTCCTGGGGCTCCAAATTCGGGGCAAATGGCACCAGCAGCAGCCCAACCCAGAGGAAGGAGACCTCGTCCTCGTGGCCGAGGACAATCTTCCGCCGCAGGAGTGGCTCGTCGGGAGGATCATCGCCACTCACGCAGGGGAGGACGGCATGGTCAGGGTCGTTGACCTAAGGAGGAGTGACGGAGCAGAGTTCCGGCGGGCCATCCACAAGTTGGCGCCGCTGCCATTGGCTTGAAGCCGTGCAGGCCTTCAACGGGGCCGGTGTTTCGTCGTTTCTCGTCTGTTTTTTTGTAAATAATTGTGGAATCTAATTTTATGAAGTCTAGTGTAAGTTAGTTTAGGGCAAGGCGGGAGCGCAATAAAAGCTTACTCTCTCGCTCTTGGCGAATTCGCCCCGCTTTGCCAACGTAAGTTAGTTAGGCTAGAGATAAATTTGAATTATATATTCGTTAAAATTGATTTTGATCAAGCGCACGCACTTACTCCTCTCGTCTCGCCTCTTAATAAAATTACAGCCACCCAAAGTTTTTTCGGTTTCGTATTTTAGAAATACTATTCTAAATTTTCATGGAATTTCATTTCAACTAAAGAGAAGTCGCTTATCTACTTTTAGTGAATGTATTGCGCAAGTCTGAATGACCAGAGCTGTTCTCTGCCTATCTGTGCCTTGCAAAGTATTTTTCTTACTAAAAACGCATTACTAAACAATTTTGTACGATAATATAGTTGCACATGTGTATGTATCTTGGTACGATTATGCGCGGACTTCTCAAGCTACATCTTGGAAAGATTAGCGGAATTAAGCAGCTGGAATTTCACTAATAGAGAAAAAACGGAAACGTCACTGAGCCGCATTTCAAAGTCAACATGTATATTTTCATAAAATGAAAAGTAAAAGGGCTATATACATATAAAAATATATTTAATTACTAGCTGCTGACCCACAAACAATTTGCTGCAGAATTCTGAACAATTTCAGTTGTTCCGAACGTCGTCATTTGGAAGCATGAATTGAATGTGCAGTTGCTATATCCGGTAAGCTATAAAGTGTTATCAGCTTTTTAGAATTGAAAAAAAATAATTGCTTAAAACTTTTTAAGTCCCCAAATCTATCCGAAAACTTTATTTTTGGCACAGCGGGAAAAAGGTTACATTTTGCTGAGTTACGTAATTAAAAAATGTATTTGTCCATTTTTTAAAAAATATATTCGATCAAAAATTAAATATAAGACTATTTTGCATTGCGAAATGAAAAATGACCATTAAACTTTCCTTAGGCATTGGAGCACCGTGTACTTGTGTACACGTGTACTTTTGATTTATCCTTCAAATGCATTTTATTTCATGAAGATATTCGTTCAGAAGTTATAAATTTAGCAAGCTGAAATGGCGGAATGCCCCACTGTGCGCTGTCCCTTCCATTTTGTAGACCGAACTATTCCTTGCATGAACCGTTTCGGGTCTTATGCTCGAAATATAGTTATCCCTACAGTATTATGTCTACTACTCATTTAATTCCTCTTCTTAAACTTATTTGTATGATATTTTGAATGCTTAGTTCTTTTAGTTCTAGTTTTCATCGAATATTGGTCTACCATCTATCTTTTCTCTTTACCCACATTCGGTTGGGTTCGGTTGGGCCCCTTGATGGGACAGTCATTGCATATCAACGTCCAAATATAATATATATATATACCACTAAAGTTATATTTGCTAAAAAATGTTTAATACAAAAGTCACAGTAGAGCCCATCCGGTGTTGCTATCTTGTCGACATTGGCGTTGACCATAATTTGTTTTCCCTCCCTTATTTTTCGCTTCTGTTTTTGGGAAAGAGACCTTGAAAAGAGGCGCCGATAACCGGGAGAATTCCCCTCTTGAATGCTCCATCTCAGACACTGAAGGGATTTTGAAGGGATATTTAATATAAGCAGAGTGGAAATAAGTGCAGTTAAAAAAATTAAATCCAAACTTTGACTCTTTAACCCTTGGATTTTTATTAATTTTCCGCACTATCTGATCTGAAAAAATTAACTTTTTCCCCGACCTGTAAGGGTATTCAATATTCTGTTCTCCGAAGCTAGCAGTTCGGCATTTATGTTTTATACGCGAACATCTTGGATACTCCAAAAATAAAGATTTAGTCGCGAGTCGCTGCTCAGTTCTTTAACGACATAAATAAAAGCGGATTTTTTTTATTAATCCTATTTAGCATTTCGAAGTGGAACACAGCAAAATAATGTTCAATTCGTATTGGAAGTCCTTCGTGTTGCTGCTGATACTCTCGTTTGGGTCCGGATCAGCGGAAGTCCGTAAAGACAATGAAGGTGAAAAATTTACGTGAAAGTGTATCCCAATGTGGAAATAAGTGCAACCATGTAAAGGACTGGCGAACTAAAATTCAAGGACTTGAACGTCCAGGGAAAATGTCGAAGTAGTTCAGAAATCGAATGTCTGCCTGGGGAGTGCGTACATCGGGAAAAGCAGATGGCAGTATCGACTGCAGCAATGGTCGAGATGAGTCCGTGGAACTCTGCCTAAAATCCTGCAGAAACTGTTTTCAATGTGCCAATGGAAAGGTAGGCGATGGATAATCCACACCATTAACGAAATCCACTGCTTGGATCGAATTCATAATCGCACTTGATCAAGGTCTCATTGATTTACCAGTCCATTCGACATATTTTATAAAAAAGTTACCTGTGCACGATTCCCCGTCCATGGAGCGCATGGTCGAAAGCCGGTTAATTAATTTTTAATCATGAATATAGTGTGTAGTAACACATATTTATGTATGTATGTCAGTCCATATATCAGATGTTATGCTGAATCCGGATTAATTGATTTGGGATTGTTCAGTTTGAATGGTGCAGAAAACTTCTTTGTACATTGTACAAGTCAGAACATGTCCGGCAGATGGTTGTAGGATTCGGCATACTGTAGTTTATGTACATTTTTGGACCAAGTAGTGACCCAGCATTGGCATATACATATAGCCAATAAATCAAGTAGGCCTTGTTCAGCAGCTATATTAAATGGTCGACAGTTCTAGGTACATTTCGTTCGTGTGCTTCTGCCAATTGTGTGTAACACTTATGACGAACTAGATTCGACTTATTCCCAAAGTATTTCATCGTAGCCTTTTTACAAAAGACGATGCCATTTATTTAAATTCCTTCGAGATTAATCACTTTTCCAAAAACGTCCCAAAAACGTCCCCTTCGGCCACGTTGATCGCTTACTTTATATTCGCCCGAATTCAATTTTTGTTTCACGGTTTCAGTAAAGATAAATCCCTGTGTAGGATCCTGACTAGATTCTGAGGAGAAGCTAAAATCCTAAATGTTTCGCACTAATACTGCCTTCAACCGCAAACAATAATAAACTAGTAGAATTTGTAGAAGAGCAGACATCAAACACACAAAAACGTTTGTGTATGTGTGGGATGTATGTATGGCAACAATTATGCCAAATGCCAACAAACAAACAATTACGTGTGTGTGCACCTTCGGTTTTGTCCCTTCGTTGCTCGTCGTGGCTCGTTGCCTGATGAAAAGTCATCCTTCTTAGATGCTCAATAGGCTATTGGATCGGTATCTTTTGATTAGCACTTATACTCCAGGTAAGTACAAAAGTAGTGGATTATATGACATGAGTTATATTTATAAAATGTAGATAAACAAACCTAACAGCTAGACTCTGATTTCTTACAGTTCTTTCATTCATTATGATATTTTCTATAGCAACGGAAAGGGCAGATTGAAAGTGTAATTTCTTGAATAGTCGAATTTAATAAAGCAAAATGGTTGGCCAGAAGGACCAGTCGTTTGTTGACGCCCTCAACGAGGAGGTCATGTGTTAAAAGCTCACATTCTGTGGTCGTAGTTGCAGTTTTTAAATTATTTGTCATCAGGTTTGTTATTGCTATAACCATACTGAAAGTGACATATTTTTCACCGTTTATGTTTTCCGTGGCCTCTTCGAATGGCTTGAGTAGTAATATAAGCTCATTTACAGATTTAAGATCATAGTAGCTTTCCATTTCCGGTATGTTCTTGTTAGATTCGCTTTTCTTTAAAAGAATTGGCCCTATTATTGAAGATAGCTCAATATGCACACGGAACCTTCTGCGATGCCTACTGAAGTTTGCGTTTCTTTTAAACAATCCTTGACAGTCGTATAAACAACATATATGTATATGTATGTAACAGAGATCTGCACCGGTGGCTGTTTTCGACACCAGTAGTGTACTCATCTTTTTTGCGATCGCGGTGGTACAAGCACCGCACAGAATGCGGCTGCGGTGTTAAAGCACCGCATAAGAAATTAATAAGTTCATGAAGCGACTAGAAAATATGCGGTGCCTGAACGCATGCACAAATGCTTGCTCGCCTAAATTTTGACTTCAGTTTTTTTGCTGCGATATTTTGACGCAGAATAGTCAAAATTTACAAAATTTTGAGTATATTGCAAGTATTCCGAGTATTCCGATACTCAGAAGCTGGAGCCGGCGCAGAATACTGCGGTGCAGGAGCTGGCGAGTATTGTGGTCCTGGCGCATCCGATTACACGGAAGCGGGTGCTGATGGGATGTTGAACGAAGGCGAGAGCTTGTTGTACGACAAGCCACTGCCACCACCGCCCAGATTCAGATGGGAGACATCGGCCGCAACCACAGCAATGGCGCACACAGCAAGCACGAAGAGTTTCTGGAAGAGATTAGCAACCGATTAGCAATCCGTGCGTCCCCGTGTTCAAGTCGAAGGTGAAGCCACAATCTTGATCGAAGTACGATGCACTATGGCACTATGTTGTTCTACTACTCACCATTGTTGTTGATTTGTTGAAGCGTGGGATCTCCAAAGTTCGTTGGATTTTTGTGGTATTGAGAGGGAAGCTTTGGCCAAGACACGCTGAAGCTGAATGATGACCCACTGCAGATGGGCCGGCACTTTTATACCAAAAAAACCAAGTTCAGGCTCGGTCCAAAGATGTTTGTTCGGCCTCTTCGTATTTGGGGGTCGGTCTTCGTCTTTTTCGTTGCTTGTCAAAGAAGAGGTGGAAAAAAAAGTGTTATGAGAAGATGAGAGCGATCATTAACCCCTAATGGGCGTGTAAATATGCAGCTCATCGCATGATTTTGTTTAATTTATTTAAATTAATTTTTAGGTTTGTTAGTTTGTAAGACTATTTGGAGATCTTTAGGAGATTTTTTAATATTTTTTAGTACACTGTTTACAGTAACCGCACCACTCCAAAAAATCATTAAATTATGAAATCGTACGGGTAAATGTCAAGGAGTATTATTAATTTATTTAATATTAAGAATCAAAGTAATCAAAATAATAATAAAAAACTAAAACCTATGTTTCGGGAAATTACATATCCTTTATTTTTAATCATTTAACAGAAGAAGAGATTTAAAATTTACTATCTGTTAATTCTTTTAAAAAAATGTTTTATCTAAAATATTAATCGACATTAATTAAAAAAAAATTAATATTAAAAAATTATTAAAATAACTCATAAAAATGTGAATATTTCTCCTGTTGGCAAAAAATAAAGGAAATATACTTTTTAGTTTTTTACCTTGTATTTTGATTAAATTTTCTTAATATTAAATAAAATAATAATATTCCTTAATTTTTTGCAGTGATGTGGTTTCTATGACCGCCAGTGTATTATTAATGGGTGCAAAGTGCCCCACTATTTCTCCTAATTGTTAACAATCGCTCTCTCTGTCCACATCTATATCCACATAACACTCACTAACTAGCATATGCTGTTTTCTGCACAAACACTCACGCACACGTAGATTAATAAAAATAAGTATAACGTCAATTTTTGTCGTCTAATGTTGTTATTGTAAATTAAATCAACGTACCAACAAAAAATTCGATCACTTATCTGAAATGACTTGAAATGACTTTTTCTGATAGATTTGAAGATTTAAAAGCAATTATAAACTGCTCCACTAATCCAAAAAGTTCTCAGAAGTCTTTCTCCGACATGTGAAAGTTCTCAACGAACACTGTTGTGCTCTGTGTCATATTTTGAAACTTCGAGATGTACATAGATGTGTTTGCATATGTTATTAATAGTACTCACATCGGTACAAAATCGACCAATGTTGTCTGCATTTTCTTCGACTGTTGTCCCTTCCTCCGCCACATAAAGATCCGCCAATGCCACATATAAATCCATTGTATTATGTCTATAAATTTAAATTTGTAAACAAAACACAACTGACTTAGCAGTGTAACCGTAGGGCATGCACACCTGGTCACACTCGATCGCTAGTATTTTTATATTGCACATTCTGCCAGCAGAACTTTTGCTGATCTGAGTTCTAGGCTTTATGCGGTGTTTAAACACCGCAACCGCATTCGGTGCGGTGCTTGTACCACCGCGATCGCAAAAAAGATGAGTACACTACTGGCAAGGGCGTACCCAGGATTTCGCGAAGGGGGACCGGATTTTGCTCCCCCGTAAATTTAATAGTTGAAAGGCATTTACCTATACTATAAATTTATAGAAAAAGTGTGTGTGAAAGAGGCTATCGCCGCAACGCGTGCATCAAATTGCAGGCATTTTTTTTTAAATGATAGCCAGAGTATGTAGCAAGGTTTTTTTAAAAATAATTTTTTTGTATACTTATTTTTTATCTATACATATTTTTTTATGAAAATATCTTCTAGGATTTTTTTCGAACTCCTCCAAGACATCTTCATGGAAAACCGCATTATTCTCCTTTACTAATCGTCTGTGTGCACTCAACATACACAATCCCATGAATAACAACTTTAATGTTATAGTTGTTATTAATTAAGAATAAATGAATTACCATTCAGGCGTGATTCAGTCATCGTTGTTCTTAGCCACGTCTTCACTCTTCTTAATGTACTAGTAGCAGAGCTAGCAGAATTTCTAAGGTGATTTTCATTTTTGGGTAGAATTCCCACTCTAGGTATAAGGTCGATGAATGTTTTTTTTTTGGCATAGTGGCACATCTATTTCATATTCAATGCCGTGCAAATTCTTAAAATCACAGACTGCAGAAATGTTAGCTTTTGATTGAATTAAATTTAAATTTTCAATATCACTGGGAGAATCGTCCCACCCGCCAAAAATGCCAGTTTTTGAATGCCTCAGTCCATGGTGAAATTATTATAAAGGTGGCGTATTCGGCAGTGGTGAGGACGTTATTTTTTCAACTCGCTCTCTCCGCTCTCAGAGAGGCAAGCGCTAGAAAGAGATGGCAAGCGTTTTTCGCTCTGCACTCTTCGTTTGTTATTTTTTCAGCTGGCAGAGAAGAAAACTTGTCTGCTAATAAATTAAAAGAAATAGTTTAAGGAAAATTATAACATTTTAATTCATAATTAATAGGGCGAAATTCAAATACATATATATTTATAAAGATAATAATAATATGTACAAAACATTACAGTAATATTTTGAGCATTTTTTTTTACCAATCAGTCTTTGCTTTTGTTTTTGTATTTGCAGTTTTTTATTTACATTTTTTATACGAAATTTTATGCGCATTTTAAAAAAAAATTCTTTTGTCTTTATGTTTAATTCAATGTTATTTGAAGTTTTGAGCATTTCGGCCAGCAAAAATCGTCTCTGACAAATATTGTTTTTATTGATTTTATTGAATATAACTTCAAGATTTTATATTTTTGCAACAAATTCTGTTGATGGCTTCTTCAGCCCACCCGCTGACACCATATCAACATAAGTGAATGCTGCATTTTCTTTGTCAATACAATCTAATGACAATCGCCGAATCAGATAGCCTGAGATGTACTCTATGGAGTCATCGGTGAGTTGGCTATCTATTTCGGCTTCTTCTTCTCCTTTCGGGTCTTCTATGGCTAAGTCAGCAGGAACACTAGAACAACTGGACGACTCCATTGAGGAAATATCAATGTCCAGCCATGGAACTGGCTCAACCTCAACATTTCCCTTCGTACCCAAAATCTCAGTTTTTCTCGCTAAATTGAAGGAAGTCATGTTTCATTAATATAAATAATCAGTTTTAAAAAATTGACAATGAACAAAATACTTAACAATCACGTGGACAATCACAAACATACACTCTGAAAATCTACTACATACAACATTTAGTGTTATTTTTGATTTTAGACATGTTATCAATTACTACCAACAATAATTATGTTACCTATCAGGTATTTGCGCAACCGAAATTTGAACTCGATTGGAGTTGGGTGGTCATGCAAACCACCTAGCTGATCTTGTGATATCCGTCTAGTTATAAGGTATCTCATGTTGTATTTTTCCGCAACGTACTCAAACAATTCATTCTATGATTGGTTGCCCAAAAGAATACCGTTTTGAAAGGGGCAACTTTTGTTGCTGTTTGTAATTACAACTTGGGACATAGCGTCGGACATCTTACATAAGATTTGTCACTAAGCCGTTAGACCTTTTTCGAAGGCCTGTTTGGTCGGAATATGGTTGCTTGTGGAAAGTTTTACGTTAAAAACGTCAAACCAATCGTTGACTAATTGATTTCTAATGAACTTCACAAGATGGGGCACGTCTGTGAACACAAGAACTTTCTTAGCAGAGTCAGATGGGTGCTCAAACCAGGTTTTCTCTATTTAAATTAAATATTAATAATTAATCAGGGATGTAATATTCCTTAAACTTTAGATTCCTACCAGGCGAGACTTGCATATTTTTCACAATTTATGGTTCCCAGGACCCATATCGTTAACGATGCCGACGACATGATACCCTACCAATGTAGAGACTGTCATTGGCTCATCAAAGTCGAAATATATCGGCTGCTTCCAAGACTTCCGCAATCCTTGTGCCATTGCGACTTGAACGTAGTCCCGTGGGTTGTTCACTGCTTCCAGAGAGTGATCATACTCATAATTAGACGAGACTTTCATCTCGTCGAAATACATGATACATATTTTGTCCTCCTCGTCCATATCTACGGCATTTTCCATTAAGGAAATGACAAAATCTAAAATGTCTGGTTGTATGTCCACTGAGTGCAACCATTTTTCCAAAGTGGATAGGGATGGAAGTGGATACCCCTTTTTTAACAAATGGCGATACGCCCGGGGACCAGCAGCATGAAGAAAATCGCATTCGAAATGTCATCGTGATTCCATCGAACTCTCTTTCCTCCGTTTTTAGTTTCCTGATCTGCGATTTTGTGAAAAAGGTATTAAGGGAATCCTTAACCGTCTGCATTTTTCCGAGTTCTGCAAGGAGATTAGAATTTTCCCTTTGCAAGTCAGCCACTTTCTTTTGTAAACGCAAATTTTTCTTGCCTGCAAATTAATCATATTTGTTGGAAATATATTGAGTTTATTTGAGAGACGCGTAGTGGTTCGGTTGAACATTTATTTGAGTGTGTCCGGAAATGAGAACCATACATTATACGTACATACAAAGCAGTGTGGCCAGATTATTGTTGCTTATTAAATGGGAACTATCGATTACATTTTTAACACTTCTTCTTAAGCTACATATAATCATTTTAAACTAACGCATGTTTATCTTTGTCATTCCAAGTAATTTAACAAAATCGTCGTGCTTTTGCTTGCTTAAACATTTTGTCAGTAGATCTGCAACATTGCCGTTTGTGGATACGTATTCCAGTATTATTTCATTACATTCTACTTTTTCGCGAACAAAATGATACTTAATATCAATGTGCTTGGTGCGTTTGTGGTGTACCGGATTTTTGGCAATATGCTGCGAGCTTATGTTGTCGCCATAGATGGTTAGCGGCTCTGCAACAGTTGACCAACCAATCTCGTTCAGAAGTCTTCGTAAATAAGCGGCCTCCTTAGCAGCCATAGATAGAGCTATGTATTCAGCTTCAGTGCTGCTCAATGCGACAACAGTTTGCTTAGTTGAAGTCCAAGAAAACGCACTGCCTGCTAGAAAGAATGCGTAGCCACTATAAGATCTTCTATCGAGCCTGTCATTGGCCCAATCTGCATCTGCGAAGCCTCTTACTGGTTCGCCACACTTGCGATATGTGATGCCCAAATTCTTCGTACCAGCCAGATACTTTAGAATGTTTTTTGCAGCATTCAATGGCGATTTTTGCTGGCCGAAATGCTCAAAACTTCAAATGACATTGAACTAAACATAAAGACAAAAGAATTTTTTTTTAAGTGCGCATAAAATTTCGGATAAAAAATGTAAATAAAAAACTAAAAATACAAATACAAAAGCAAAGACTGATTGGTAAAAAAAAATGCTTAAAATATTACTTTAATGTTTTATACATATTATTATTATATTTATATGTACCTATGTATATATGTATTTGAATTTTGCCTTATTATACCTGTTATTTAATTTCTCAAGCAAAATTCTTTAATTATGAATTAAAATAATATAATTTGCTTTGAAGTACAGTGGCTCCCAGCTTATTTCGTGTGGCTGAGATGTATAAGTTCAAGTCGGTATTACGGCTGAACTTTTAAAGATATTCAAAAAATTAAACGCAGTATTTTAGATAAGATTATATGTATGTTTATGTATATGTATATGTATCCTTTGAGAGCAGAGAGAGCGAGTTGAAAAAATAACTTCCTCACCACAGCCGAATACGCCACCCCATGGTGAAATTATATATAGAGAAATTATATAGAAATTATATAGAGCACGTATGGTGAATACGTCACCTTATATATAATTTCACCATGCGCCACCCATGGTGAAATTATATATATATATAATTTCACCATGACGCCACCTTTATAATAATTTCACCATGGTGAGGACGTTAGTTCTCTCTGCTCTCAGAGAGGCAAGCGCTAGAAAGAGATGGCAAGCGTTTTTCGCTCTTCACTCTTCGTTTGTTATTGTTTCAGCTGGCAGAAAACTTTTCTGCTAATAAATTAAAGGAAATAAAAGCAAATTATAATATTTTAATTCATAATTAAAGAATTTTGTTTGAGAAATTAAATAACAACAATTAAATACATATATATATAGGTACATATAATAGCATATTTTCTTCATTGTTTTCTGTGTACGAATCCATTCGTAAAGAATGAAGAAGACAATGAAAAAATAGTGCGCTAAGCTACCGTTTGACAAACGACTGACACAAAATAACGTCCCCGAAAGAGAGCACGTGTGGTGAATACGTCACCTTATATATAATTTAACCATGCGCCACCCGTATAGTAATTTCACCATGATCGAACCCACGCCTGCGTTCGATATCAGCTTTTCGGGTCAACGGGACTTCTCGAAAGAGAGGCATTTCGCTGCTTTGGCCAGTGTTGCCAATTCAGCCTTTTTCCGGACAGATCTGTCCCTTTTTAAACTACGTCAGCCAGAAAAAATTTCAAACATCCCCTATCCGGAAATCTATCCTTTTTTTTGGTTGAGTTAGCATTTTTCCGCATTTAATTTTTGACTTGAACTTGGGTACTTATGACATTAACAAGGCCATCGCTCTAATAATCTTTCATAATAATATCGATTTCAATGTAATCGATACCTATTAAATATATCGGTGCTAGCAATCGGCTCATTTTGAAATAAATATTCTACGAATAATTTGTATTAAAAAGCCGAAAGATAATTATAAGCTGAATTTTCGTGAGAGTTGGCTAAATGAGCCAGATTTTAAAAACTGGATGTGCCGTGATGCAAACGAAAGTGGCAAAGCGTACTGCAAATACTGAAAATGCAGTTTAAATTCAAAAACTGACCAAATCCGTGCACATATGACCACCAAAAAGCATGCACATAAAACATTGGCGCTTGCGCAGGCAAACAAAAAAAACTTCCAGACTGTGAAAAGCAATCAATTTTGTCGCCAGGAGGCCCACTTATCAATGTTTTTAGCCCAGCATGCAGCTATGGCTCCAGTCGGCCACCTTAGTGAGCTTTGTAAAAAGACGAAGATGATGTTTTAGTTGACGACGAAGCATTTGAAATGCTTCCAAATGGATAATGAACATAAAAATGTTGGATAAAACTATTTGTCCTGTTTTCTATCCTTTTTTTAATTTTTCCATTCTTTTTTTCCCGTTTTTTTTTTTGGTCCATTTGTCCTTTTTTGTGGCTAGTAGCTGGACACACTGGCTTTGGCTAGCGATCTACAGCTCTGCGCGATGGACTGAGCGCGCTCTCGGTGGCTGCCGCTCTCTCTCTCCCTTCGTGAATTCGGTTTCAAGGTGTCCGCTGCCTCTTGTTCTCTGCCGTTGCCTCTTTGCTGCGGCTTTGCTTGCGTTTTCGGGTGGAGGTGAGCTGGGCATCTGGCGGGTTTCTAGCCCAACGCTAATAAAACTAGCTTATTTGGCTACTAATTATCATTATTTCTGACTTCAGTGTCTTTATCGTTTTAGTAACACCTAAATCTAATTATCTTTATGCTTACATAAGAATGTGAGGCCCCAGTATGAGTCCTCACAACCTTAATATTTATACTCAAATATATATCAATATAGGAAGAGTACATTCTAAAATACTAAATATTCATAACTAAAGTATATCAGAATAAATACAATTAAGGAATATTTCCGTTACTCAGAGCGATGTCATTTGGAAGCATGAATTGCATGTGCGAATGGAATTCAGAATAGAATCTGGATGCGAGCCGATGAGCCAGCCGTCTGAATTTCTGGATTTCAACTTCCCCTGATACTCAACATCCAATCAGCAATTTCGGATGAGCGTAACATTCAATATCTCGCTCGTTCTTCAAAACGAGACGAAGAAACGAAGCCGATGAAAATACCCGATGCGCCTGTTGGCGCTGTCTTTCTTTTTTGTATCCGTTCCAGTGGTCGTTCACGCAATTGCAGCATGCTAACACGGAAACTGTTGATATCTTGTTGGATTCGATCGCCTGTTTTTTCTGCTCTACTATTTCGAATGTTTCCTGCTGTTGGAAATATATTGGGTTTATTTGAGAGACGCGTAGTGGTTCGGTTGAATATTTATTTGAGTGTGTCCGGAAATGAGAACCATACATTATACGTACATACAAAGCAGTGTGGCCAGATTATTGTTGCTTATTAAATGGGAACTATCGATTACATTTTTAACACTTCTTCTTAAGCTACATATAATCATTTTAAACTAACGCATGTTTATCTTTGTCATTCCAAGTAATTTAACAAAATCGTCGTGCTTTTGCTTGCTTAAACATTTTGTCAGTAGATCTGCAACATTGCCGTTTGTGGATACGTATTCCAGTATTATTTCATTACATTCTACTTTTTCGCGAACAAAATGATACTTAATATCAATGTGCTTGGTGCGTTTGTGGTGTACCGGATTTTTGGCAATATGCTGCGAGCTTATGTTGTCGCCATAGATGGTTAGCGGCTCTGCAACAGTTGACCAACCAATCTCGTTCAGAAGTCTTCGTAAATAAGCGGCCTCCTTAGCAGCCATAGATAGAGCTATGTATTCAGCTTCAGTGCTGCTCAATGCGACAACAGTTTGCTTAGTTGAAGTCCAAGAAAACGCACTGCCTGCTAGAAAGAATGCGTAGCCACTATAAGATCTTCTATCGAGCCTGTCATTGGCCCAATCTGCATCTGCGAAGCCTCTTACTGGTTCGCCACACTTGCGATATGTGATGCCCAAATTCTTCGTACCAGCCAGATACTTTAGAATGTGTTTTGCAGCAGTCTCGTGTTCTGCATGGGGATCGGTATTTCGTTGCGACAGTTTGCTTACTGCGTGCAAAATGTCCGGTCGGCTCAAGACGGCTAAATACATAAGGGAACCAATTAATGACTGATATTGTGTTATATTCACCTTGACACAATTATCGTTAATGCAGTCAACTTGATAACCTGGGTCGAGCGGTGTGCTGACTGGACGGCACTTGCTCATGCCATACGTCTCCAATAGTCCTTGAATATGCGATTTCTGGCAAAGCGAAATCGAACCCTGTTCACCGTCTCGCTCGATTTCCATTCCTAGGAAATAGTTTATGGGGCCGCCATCGTGCAACTTGAAGTTTGATGCGATCTTCTTCTTAATTACGGCTATATCTTTTTTGTTTGGACACGCAATAATTAAATCGTCGACGTATACTGCAATATAGCTGTATGTTTGTTTATCTTTCTTGACGTACAAGCATGCCTCGTTCTTGCATCTCTTGAAGCCCATGGAAGACAATACTTCGTCCAGCGTTTTATTCCAGACACGTCCGGATTGCTTGAGTCCGTAAAGTGCTTTACGCAGCTTTAGAACTTTTTCTGGATGATGCTTGTCGACAAAATTCTGAGGCTGCTTCATGTACACAGTCTCCTGAAGTTTACTGTTTAGGTAAGCATTTGATATATCCAGTTGGTGCATATATAGCTGTTTTTCTGCAGCTATCGCAAACAACATGCGAATGGTCTCATACCGAATTACAGGTGAAAATTTTTCCCAATAATTTACTCCAAATTGTTGCCCACAGCCTTGAGCAACCAATCGAGATTTGAACTTCTCAATGAGACCATCCTTGTTTCTCTTGATTCGAAAAACCCATTTTGAGCCATTTTGAGGCTTTTTGTCCTGGAGGCAGTTCACACAATGACCACGTGTTATTTTCCTGTAGAGCGTCGTATTCCGTTTGCATTGATTCTATCCAATCTTTAGAGTAATGGCTTTGCAAAGCTTCAGCAACTGACTGCGGTGTCTCAGTGTCATCCACCTGATTTAGAAGACTATTGAGCACTGCCTGGTACTGTTTTCTCGGTCGTCCAGGTTGACCGCTGCGGATGATTTTGGGTCTGCCACGCCCACGCTGTACTGCATTCTCTTGTGGCGGTGCTTGGCCGCTCACGTAATTTTCGTCTGGTTCACTTGCGCTCCTCCTCTTCTTCGCCGGAGTCACTGCTTGAGTCTGAATGATCGGCTATTAAAGGTGCATCTGAGTTTTGATCTGGAACTTCAATTGACTCAAGGCGAAGTATGTTTGTCATGAAATTGTCATTTCTATCTGAAATATCACAATTCGCAATGCTTTTTGTGTCAAACTCACCTTCTACAAATTTGACATCACGCCTTTCAATTATTGTCCGCTTCTCTCGATCGAACAGCCGGTAAGCTTTTGCAGCTAAGGAGTAGCCAACAAAAATATATTCTTTGCCCTTTGGCTGGAATTTGCTTCTTCTGGTCTTATCCAAAGCAAATGCGCGAGATCCGAATACTCGCAGGTGTTTTACTGACGGCTTGCGTCCTTTCCAGGCTTCGAATGGTATACCGCCGTTTAAGGCCTTTGTGGGGCATCTATTGCGGATGTAAACTGCCGTAGTAACAGCCTCTGCCCACAAGAACTCATCCAGATTTGCATGGATAAGCATACTCTTTGCCATCTCTACAATTGTTCGATTGGCTCTCTCGGCTACACCGTTTTGCTGAGGGGTGTAGGGAACCGTCAATTGCCTTTGTATGCCCGCACTCGTTCAAAAAATCTGAAAAATCCTTGTTTACATACTCTGTTCCATTATCGCTGCGCACAGCCTTTATTTTGTTGCCCGTTTGGCATTCCACAAAACTTTTGAATATTTTGAATTTTTCAAAAACTTGGCTTTTCGCGTGCCTAATGTAAACACATATCTTGCGCGAGTAGTCATCAATAAATGTCACAAAATAGCGATTGCCACCGATCGATTTTACATTCATTGGGCCGCATACATCTGTGTGCACTAGCTCAAGCACTTGCTTCGTTGTACGATTTAACTTCTGTTGGAAAGGCAATGTACATATTTTTGCCCTGTTACATGTATCACAATTAATTTCCATTTTAAATTTTTCAACACTCATGCCATGAACAAGCTGCTTTTCGCTCAGCTGTTTTAAATCTTGGAAATTAAGATGGCCAAATCTATTATGCCACTTAATTTCCGGCGAAACTGTGTTCAACAAACAAACTGCACTTTTTTCTGAGCACTGTTTGTACACATACAAGTTGTTTTCTTGCTTGGCTTTCATAATGGTTTCTCCTTCTTTATTTTTAATCAGTGCCACTTTTCCAATAAATGTAGTGGAATTCTCGAATTTAGCTGCTGTGCTCACTGAGAAAAAATTCATATGTAATTCAGGGACATATAACACATTTTGCAAGTTTATTATCATATTTTCACTTTGAATTTTAACATTGCCAGATCCGGGTGATGAGACGAATTTATTTGCAGCCAACATTATCGATGTTTCCTTCTCAGCATAGTTAAAGAAAATGTTGCGATCGCAACATGTGAGATGTTGCGCCACTATCTACGCACCAAACTCTTTTTTGCTGCTCTCCGACAAAACAGTGCATTAAACTGCTTGCCTGTTCTCTTTTTCCACTTGATTTGCTACCCTTTTTCTTGGATCTGCACTCGCTTGCTCGATGACCAGTTTTTTCGCATTTGAAACATTTTCCATTGAAATACTGCTTTGCGCCTATGTTCCCGTCGTTCTTTGTTCCGTTCTTCTCGACATTCTCGTCTTCTCGCGATCTGCGCTGTGTATGTGTGTATACTGCTTGTGTGGTCGAATGATTTTCGCGTTCTGCTTTTTCCTGTTTTCTAGTGCCTTCTTCTATCATTTTTACTTTAACAGCTTCAAATTTTGGCAGCTCGTCACGCGTTTCGATCGCGACTACAAAATTTTCCCATGAATCGGGCAAACTGCTTAGTAACATAATTACTTTTAGCTCGTCGTTGAGTTTTATATCCAATTCTGCCAATTTTTCAATTGTCTCTACAAAAGAATTGACATAGGCGGACACATCATCGCCCTGCTGCATATTTAGTCGAATTAGTTTTTGATAAAGTTGCACTTTCTGAATGGGGCCTTTTGGCATGTGAAGCTCCATTAATTTTTTCCACATAGCTTCAGATGTTACGCACGTCTTTATGTGCACAAACTGCGATGCCTTAATATTTAAGGTTATGTACGCCATTGCTTTCTGATCAAATTTTTCCCATTTCTGAACAGATGCGTCATCTTCTCCAATCTTTTTTCCACACACTACATCCCATAAGTCTGCCATTACTAGGACACTTTTCATGGCCATGTTCCACACACCGTAATTGTTTTGATCAAGTTTTTCGATTTGATTTGACAAATTCATGTTGGCTTATTGTTCCGTGTTAATTCGCAAACGATACTAACTATTGACAATTTAGCACAACCGACACTCAAACTTAGACGCTTTCTAGTCAGTTATAAAACCGAAAACAACGAACTCTGGGCCCATAACCAATGTTGGAAATACATTGGGTTTATTTGAGAGACGCGTAGTGGTTCGGTTGAACATTTATTTGAGTGTGTCCGGAAATGAGAACCATACATTATACGTACATACAAAGCAGTGTGGCCAGATTATTGTTGCTTATTAAATGGGAACTATCGATTACATTTTTAACACCTGCATTATTCATTCGACTTCGAACACAGTGCAAACTTTTCACAGTCACAAAACGAGGGAAACACACAAAGAAAAACCACATTTTTTACTCGCATACAATCATTCAAAAATACTCAACGTTGAGTAAAATCAGCTCGTGCTGGCAAACACTTCTTTCGTATCAGTTTCATTCAAAACTCTGTGAAAGCAAGTGCGTATCCGTCAACGATTAGGGTAATTTATTCGAGTGATTTTCACGTGAGAACGTTTTTCCAATTACCCAAAGCCGTTCTCTGACACAAAGAGTGTTTGTACAAGGAGCTTTTTCCTAACGAATATTTATTTCCTTTAGTTGTGGGGGTGTGCCAAGTCCAAGGCAAACGAATTAAAACCAAAATCGAAAGTAAGCCGGTCAAACGCAAAGTCGATGGGGTGCTGTTGAGTATCAGTCGAAGACTATTTATTGGGTTCTTAGTGCATGAGCACCGAGCATAAGGAGAGCGTACAATAATGAGCATAAGATTTCAGTGCCTGAGTCGTCTACATACACACCTGATCATATTAATAGGTACACATAGAAATTTTCGAATTATAGATGGTTTTTTCGTACTTTTAGTGTTGACTACTTTTTAATTTTTGGTTTTTTGTTGTTGTCAATGTCTGGCCACACTGTGACAAAAAGTTGAAAGAGGGGTCTGCCCCGTATATCAAAGCTTTTCTATAAATTGCGAGTCCACCACGCATTTCGCCTGATCATAATAATAGGTACAGTCTCCGTTTCTCGCAAGTGAATAATTTTGTAATCAGTGATCTTTTGGTAACCAAAGGTAAATTAAGTATAGTTCCTGTCAATACAGAGAATTAAATAATTATTTTTTTTTTAGAAAAAATGGGTCGAAGGCAAATCTTTACGAGCCATCGCCAAATTAATGAACGGGTCTCATAATTTTGTTAAAGATGCATTAGAGAGAAAACCAAGACAGGAAACCCGTGGAAGGCCACAAAAAACAACAGAAACCCTTGACCACTACATAGTATCTTTAAGCAAAAAGGACCCGTTTCAGTCATCGAAGGCTATTGCTGCCGAAATTGGGAGTTCAGTTAGTGCTCCAACTATCCGAAGACGATTACAAGATGCCAACCTATCAGGAAGAATTGCCAGAAAAGTCCCACTTATGCGCAAAAAAAATATCACCATGAGGCAAACTTTTGCAATGGACCACAAAGACTGGGTAGGATGCACCGGGGAGAAAAAAATGGAGAAATATATTATGGAGCGATGAAACCAAGATTAATTTGTTTGGAAATGACTGTGAAAGGAATGGAAACAGTTACAGTACCGTATACTAAGGAAAATATGCCATTACGTTGGGTATTTCAGCAATATAACGATCCTAAACACACATCAAGGCTGTTATCTAAATTTTTCGAGGACCAAAAAGTTGACGTTTTAAAGTGGCCAAGCCAATCCCCCGACCTTAACCCCATTGAAAACTTGTGGGGAGACTTAAAAAAGAATTTGGCAAAGCATTCATTTTCAAACAAACAAAAATTATGGGAAGGTGTCCAAAAACTGTGGTATGAGACACCAGTATAGACCTGCCAGGCTCTTATTAAAAGTATACCAAAAAGAATAGCAGTAGTGGCCAAAAATAGAGGTGGATACACTGGAAAAATGGAAATAAAATTTTGTTTCTTACCAACACATGAAGTGTACCTATTGTTATGATCAGACTGAAAACGTATCTGAAAGACAAAATGAGCTCCTTTATGTTATATTATTATCCTATGTTACAATTAAGTTTATTTTCTTAAAAACAAATAGTTTAAGAACAAATGAGAACAAATTTTAAGTTTTAAACAATGAAAAAAAAAGTGTTTTCTGTTACCTTAAAGTCAGAGTTGATGTGTGTACCTAGTAATATGATCAGGTGTGTAGTTCTGTCTTAATTATCTTAAAGTTGCTGGGCAAAGCTTGACCGAACAAAGAGATCAAAGCATAACACTAGTCACCACGACATTTCCTCTGTGGCCAAAAATTACTTTTTCTGATAGATTTGGGGATGCAAAATTTTTTTAAGCAATTATGGTTTTTTATTGGCATAGTTTTTTTTTTAAGAATTTTTTTTAAACTCTGTTTTTTTCAGAGGTAGTACTCATTTTTATCACATTACTTATGTATCTTACATCTGGTTTTATTTAACTTTGCCGTTCTCAAAAGTTGATAAATGCAGATATAAATCGTACCCAAAAACTTAAAAGCTGCAGTTTACCATCTGCAAATAATTAGGCTTTCAAATTCAAATTTGATGATTTTTTGCAGTACTTTTTTGAAGTTTGAATTTTCGGTTATAGATAGGTGCATTAATAAGGCGTCATTTGAGGTATTGTTTGTATGAATCGGTGAAGAAACGGCTAAAGTAGAGCCGTTTGACCAAACCTTCGTATGCCGAATTCATATTTATGTACATACATACATGTAAAGGGCAGGGTATCAAGTAGCTAACACTATCCTGTCTAATTAACATTTACACTTAAGATACCATCGATAAGACCTAACCGATATTTAAAAGACTTAACCGATATTTATAAGACCTAGCCGATAAGCGATCATCGATACTAGACAGTCGGTTTTTGGAAGCAGCAGCGAAAAGTAGAGCTAAAGTTGAACGAACGTTTTGGTTATTTACATACTCTTTGAACTGTTATTCGATCTTTAAATAATTAATAAACCATATCCTATTATAAATCTTACATTTGGGGGCTCGTCCGTTTCGAATACAGAGCTCAGAGTGTGTGACCAAAAAGAGGAAGTTGCTGATGCCAGAAGAGGATCGTTGAAAAGCTGTAAAAGTTGTTGTTTGTAGCTACACAAAGTTGTAAAGTTGTCCCAGTGGCTATAAACATTAAGTTGAACGATCCAAATTCTGTGAGCAGAGCAGTAGACAGCAATTGAATAGTCTGTTGTTTAATTCGGTTGCGAAAAGTTGTGAAATTCGAAGTCGCGCCGTAGCGTCGCCTTGTCCGTGCGCGGTACGTACATACACAGAGAAATACGCAGAGACGCGCAGAAAAAAGACTTGCACAGACACGTTGTGTGTGGTACACACATAAGCAGAAAAGACACGCATAGACGCGCTTTAGTGGGGTACACATACACAAGCCGAAAAGAACCGTAAAGATGATGCAAACACCGCCGCCGCTGCATTGGAAGGAGAAAGAGAAGGAGAAGGAAGAACCAGGAACGTCGCATGAGAGTACAAACGAGATGGAAGATGTTGTAGATGAGGGAAACAGGACTGACGACAAAATTGATCAGATGATAAAGCTGCTAAGTTTGAAAGTGCTTCGTGATGAGCAACGAGAAGTCCAAATGAAAATGGCCCCAGATAATTTTGGTAAAATTGTGAGTGAATGCGATGGAAGATCGGTTCCAATAGAAAAATGGTTCGAGATCTTCGAAAAAAATGCCGACGCATATGAGCTTACTGAGAAGCAAAAGTATGTACATGCCAGAGGAAAAATGACCGGTGCAGCCAAGCTGTTTCTAGAAGCTGAATGCGTGTGCACCTATAATGAACTCAAGATCGTATTAGTGGATGAATTCACATGTAGCTATAATAGTGCGGACATCCATCGGCAGCTACAAGAAAGAAAGAGGAAGAGTGACGAATCGCTGCACGAGTACCTGCTGCAGATGAGAAAAATAGCAGCAGTTGGACATGTTGAAGAAACGGCTGTCATAAGCCATATTGTGAATGGTTTGGATATAAAAAACGAGTATAAGTATGCCATGTTTCGCTGTAAAACCTTCAGGGCTTTGAAAGAAGAGTTCGATGTCTATGATCGTTTGGAAATATCAGAAAAGAAGAGCAATAAAGAACAGCATAAAGCCAATTTCAAACAACAAAGTGGGCAAGGTGCTAAAAAGGAATATTGCTATAACTGTGGATCAGGAGAACACAAGCGCAAAGATTGTAAAGCTGAAACGAAGTGTTTTAAGTGCAATCAGAATGGTCATATTTCGCGTAACTGTTATAAAGCCGATAAAGTTCTCTCGATCTCTGATCGCTGTCGCATGAAAAAAATGCAGATAAACGGCATTGAAGTTGACTGTCTAGTGGATACAGGGTCTGATGTAACCATAATCAAAGAGAGTGTGTTGAAGACCATGATGAACGTTGAACTTTTCAAAAGCACAACTATGTTGCGCGGTCTGGGTCATACATCAACGAAGCCTGTCGGATACTTTCATGCTGAGGTTACGGTGGATAATTTGCAGACCAACCAGAAGTTCTTAGTCGTCCCCAGTAACCAGATTGATTTCGACGTACTGGTGGGGCACGATTTCATTAAAAAGTTTCGTTTCGTCGCTGATAGGCAAGGATACACGTTTTTGAAGCTCGATGCTGATCCTGTGCCAACAGATGAGTATGCTCTTATATATAATGTCACTGAAGAATCATCATTCGTAGCTCCGCCTCAATATTGCAAAGAAGTTGAACAGATGATAAAAAGCAGTTACCAGAAGCCCACAGGAGTTGCAAAGCAGTGCCCAATACAACTGAAGATAGTTCCCGACGGCATAATCAAGCCGTTTCATCACTCACCGAGTCGTTTAGCAGCAGAAGAAGCCAGCGCCGTAAAGAAGCAAGTCGAGGAATGGATCGAACAAGGAATTGTGCGCAAATCATCGTCAAACGTGGCCAGCAGAGTTGTCGTCGTGAAGAAAAAAGATGGTACACTTAGAGTATGCGTAGACTACAGGAAATTAAACAGCATGGTATTAGTGGACTGTTTCCCAGTCCCGATCATAGAGGAAGTCTTGGAAAAGCTGCAGTCGGCTAAGTGGTTCACCATAATGGACCTTGAAAACGGATTTTTCCACGTACCTATGGAAGAACAGAGCAAGTCGTATACAGCCTTCGTCACAAAGGAGGGATTATTTGAATTTAATAAAGCGCCTTTCGGATTCAAGAACTCGCCAGCTGCGTTCATTCGGTTCGTAAACTATATTTTTCAAGAATTAATCAACTCTGATGTTATGCAGCTTTATATGGACGATATAATTGTTTACGCCGCGTCGCCCGAGGTATGCATGAAGAAGACAAAGTTGGTTCTTGAAACAGCTGCGCAATATGGCCTGAAGATCAAGTGGAAGAAATGTAGCTTCATGCAACCACGTATACACTTTCTGGGTCATATCATAGAGGACGGCCGAATCTGGCCCGGCAAAGAGAAGACAGCAGCAGTCAGTCGGTTTGCAACGCCCAAAGACATCAAAGGAGTTCAAGCATTTCTGGGACTCACCGGATTTTTCAGAAAATTCATCCCTGGATACGCAAAAGTTGCACGGCCGCTAACGAATCTACTCAGGAAGGAGACGGTTTTCAACATTGGAGAAGCAGAGCAACAGTCGCTACAAACCCTAAAGAAGCTGCTTGTAATCGCACCGGTATTACATATATACTCACGAGAAGCAGCAACAGAACTCCACACGGATGCATCCAAAGACGGTTTCGGAGCTGTTTTGTTGCAGCAGTTTGATGGCAGTTTCCACCCGATTTACTATTGGAGTAAAAAGACTACAGAATCTGAGTCCAAACGTCACAGTTACTATTTGGAGGTCAAGGCAGCATATCTCGCACTCAAGAAGTTTCGTCATTACCTGTTGGGGATCAAATTTGATCTTGCCACTGACTGTGCGGCGTTTAAGCAGACAACAACGAAAGCAGACATACCGAGAGAAGTTTCCCAATGGATTCTGTACATGGAGGACTTCACATTCAAAACAGTGCACCGCCCAGGGGAACGAATGAGACACGTGGACTGTCTCAGTCGTTTTCCGCAGACGTGCATGTTCGTGACGACGGAGCTAACAGCTCGGATAAAGAAGGCACAGCAGGAGGACGATTTCATCAAAGCGATAGTTGAGATCGTGAAGCAGCACCCATACCAAGACTACAAACTAAAAGGAGGTCTTCTCTTCAAAGCTGTGAATGGCAATGACGTATTGGTTGTTCCAAGGCTGATGGAAAGGGAAATCATTCAAGGATCTCATGAAGTTGGCCATTTCTCAACAGCGAAGACAATGCACTCAATTCAGCAGCAATACTGGATTCCACACCTTGAAAGGAAAGTAACAAAGTCGATTGCTAATTGTATCAGTTGTATCATTTTTAGCAAAAAGTTAGGCAAACAGGAGGGCTATCTCCATTGCATTGACAAGGGTGACACGCCACTACACACGCTGCACGTTGATCATCTGGGACCAATGGACGCGACAGCAAAGCAATACAAATACATTTTTGCTGTGGTGGCTGCGTTCTCCAAGTTTGTGTGGCTGTTTCCAACCAAGTCAACGGGACACGAAGAAGTTGTAAAGAGGCTGAGCGATTGGTCATTTGTGTTTGGATTTCCCAAGCGAATAGTCAGCGACAGAGGCGCAGCGTTTACATCCAACTCATTCAGCGAGTTTCTCAACGAGAACAAAGTCGAACATGTGTGGACAACGACAGGCGTGGCTAGAGGCAACGGTCAGATTGAGCGGGTGAACCGCTCGATTTTGGGCATCATCGCAAAACTATCGATTCAGGAGTCAACGAAGTGGTACAAGCATGTGCCGCAGGTTCAGATGGCGATTAATTCACATGTGCATTCAACGTTGAAGTCGTCGCCATTCGAGGTCATGTTTGGGATTAAGATGCACAGAAAAGCTGAGAGTCGCCTATTGGAGGTACTCAACGAAGAATTGGTTACACAGTTTAACAACGAGCGTCAAGAGCTGCGTGACCAAGCTAAACACAACATCGAGAAGGCGCAAGAGGTCTATAAGCGCAATTATGATAAAAAACGTCGAGCTGAGCACGGCTACAGAGTGGGAGACATGGTGGCGATCAAGAGGACACAGTTCGTCGCAGGACGCAAGTTGGCCAGCGAGTATTTAGGCCCATATCAAATCACCAAGGTGAAGCGTAACGGTCGTTATGATGTCAGAAAGGTGGCTCAAGTCGAGGGGCCAAACATCACCGCAACGAGCAGTGACAACATGAAGCTATGGCGTTATGTATCCGAGAACGATGAGTTATTATCATCTGGGACAGATGAAGATGAGCAGGAGGGCCGAATGTAAAGGGCAGGGTATCAAGTAGCTAACACTATCCTGTCTAATTAACATTTACACTTAAGATACCATCGATAAGACCTAACCGATATTTAAAAGACTTAACCGATATTTATAAGACCTAGCCGATAAGCGATCATCGATACTAGACAGTCGGTTTTTGGAAGCAGCAGCGAAAAGTAGAGCTAAAGTTGAACGAACGTTTTGGTTATTTACATACTCTTTGAACTGTTATTCGATCTTTAAATAATTAATAAACCATATCCTATTATAAATCTTACATACATATATGTATGCTTCACCGTTGATCTAATATTTTTTAATTTAAGTGCTTCACCGGCCTTTCACCTATCTTTTCCTTCTCTATACGATCCAAATATATTGAATTTGCTTTCATCGCTAAATACTACTTGTTCCTAGTACTCCAAGCTCTGGTCTATGAAGGTGTTGGCAAATAAAAGTCGTTTTATAGGGCATCTCCCATGCAAGTCATGGTTTCTAAGCACTCTTCGGACGGTTTCAGTGGATACGTTCGTTCCTAGGGATGTGGAGATGGCACTGTTCATTTTTGGAGCGGATAAATGCGGGTTTTTCCTGTTCTCCTCCAGGATTTTCCTCTCTTCTACTCTCTTCTCTTTGGACGGCCGGAACGAGGCAGGTTTTCCAGACAATTTCTGGATTTGAGTCGAGCAATGACACTCCTTATGGTTGGGGGACTTCTGTCGATAGATTTCGGTAGATTTACCCTCATTGTGTAGGTTTAAAATAATTTTCTTTTGGTATACGTTTAATTTGGTACCTTTCGGCATTTTGTAGTGGATGTAGACGAAGATTGACGACGAAAGCTTGTGGTTTTCTCCGAATTCAATCTCTTAAACCTAAACACAAATAAAATCCCAAAAAAAAGCGATAGCCCAAAAAATACTTAAAAATACATATTTTTGATGTGCAACTAATACAACTAAAATCTGGTTACTTTTGTATTTTTGATTATAGCTTTTTATTGAAAACGTATTCTTTTTGTTTTTTTTTTGTTAGCTGCTAGACAAAATGCAGATTTTGAAACGTAAACCATTTTCACCATTTCAATATTGGTTACATCTTAAAACTCGAATATTTTTTTTTTCCCTCCTTTGCAGCGAATACTTTTGTGACTAACTGCATATAATACATATATTATATACTAGCAGACCCGCGCACTTCGCTGCTTACTAATTGTTTTTTTTTTGACTCATTTTAAACTGTTAAGGGAACCTATGTATAGAAAGGTAAAAATATTTTTTATAAAAACTAAGACACATATTAAAAAAAAAAAATCACATGAAATTTGGTGCACGCGTTGCTGAGATAGCCCCTTACACACAAATTTTTTTTTGCAAATTTATAGTATATCTGATTTTTGGGGAAAGCGGATGTGTGTTTCAGCATCTTGATCAGTATCAATAGCCGAGTCGTCTGTCTATCCCTTCGTCTGTCCGTCTTCAATAGCGCCTAGATCTCAGAGAATACAAGAGCTAGAGCAACCAAATTTTGTATCCAGGTATGTGATATCATACAGAATCAAAATTCAAAATTTCGCCTTGCCTGCTTCTGCCCCACAAAGGACGAAAATCTGGAGCATGCAAATTTTTTTAAATACAACGAGAGGGAACGTTGTGAGCCGCAGCCCTAGCTCCGGCTCTACCATATATATCAGTATATATTTGAGCTTTCGATTTTTATACCCGGTACTCGAAGAGTAAAGGGGTATATTAGATTTGAGCAAAAAGTGGATGTGTGTAACACCCAGAAGGAAGCATTTCCGACCCCATAAAGTATATATATATTCTTGATCAGCATCAATAGCCGAGTCGATATAGCTATGTCTGTCTGTCCGTCCGTCTGTCCGTCTGTCCTTCTATCCGTCTTCATTAGCGCCTATAGCTCAAAGACTATAAAAGCTAGAGGAACACAATTTTGTATCCAGACTCCTGTCCTATCGCACTGTTACAAGTGGATTTTAAAATTTCGCCCCGCCTCCTTCCGCCCACTCAAAGGACGAAAATCTGTGGCATGCACAATTTTAAAGATACGAGAAAACTATGCGAGGGAGAGAGAGAGAAAGAGTACGCGCTTGGAAGGCCACTGAAATTTTATTTGTTTCTTCTGGCTATAATAGTAATCCGATCTTATCCAGATTCAAAGCTCTAATAGATATGGCCATTCTTTATTATTCTGCGTTTTTGGTTTTCTCGTATCTTAAAAATGGTGGATTCCATAGATTTTCGTCTTTTGTGGGGGCGGGGCGAAATTTTGAAATACACTTTTAACAGTGTCATATGACAGAAGTCTGGATGCAAAATTTGGCTGCTCTAGCATTTATAGTCTCTGAGATATAGGCACTGATGAAGACGGACAGACAATAATATAATATAATATACCCCTTTACTCTTCGAGTACCGGGTATAAAAAACCTAAAGCACAGAATCATAGAGAAAAACCATATCTACCAGACTGCCGAATTTGGCTCAGATCGGATCATTATTATAGCCGGAAGGAACAACATTTCAGTGGCTTAGTCATCTCGTCTCTCTCTCTCTCTCTCTCGCACTCTCTTCCTCAATCAGATTTACAGATGTAAAGATGTAGAAAGGATGTAACTAAAAAATGTAAACAAAAATGTAACCTTTTGCGAGCAGCAATACTAAACGAAATATAAAATCTGTTCTATAATTTACATTAATAAGTTGTCATATATACTGAGTACCGGATATAAATTAATTATCATAATAATATATATTCGATTATTTCAATATTATTTTATCTCTAAATCAAAGTCGAGGCCCCAAAGCGACAAAGTACACTCGCATCATGTTTCCATTGTGGGTCTCGAAGAAGAATATTATTTATATATATTTGCATATAGCCATACCCGTGGCTAAAATTGCACGATAAGCGAAATCGCAAAAGTCATGCGAGTATTACATACGAGTATTCAATGTTAAGGATCTCAATTTGTGTGGACTGCACTTGGACTCGTATCGCAATCTCTGCTATTGGGAGGCTATTGTTCTGCCTGTCTTTGGGTTCAACAAACACATATAGCTCATGGGGTATCTGTCCTATATATGTATGTATAGTATTTATGTGCATAAAGAGGCAGCAAAATATAAAGCTAGGATGATAAGCGCTCAAGTCGGGACTGCTTGTCCATCTTAATGTAATTGAGAACCCACTTGTCTGATCATTTGTCAAGTGTATCTTAAAGTGAGCAGTTGCCCCGAGCGCTACGTCCAGTGTTACTACCATATCATTCCCAAATATGTGGGCCCTTGTGCTAATAATACTCGCAGGTGTTGGCCTGGAGGTCCAGGCCTGTGTCGATCGCGTTCCGTGAGTAAACATCTATCCATGGGTCGTGTCATTTGCATTCCAACTGACATTAATAAACTTCCAGTCTAATGAAAATGCGTGGCACCCTGGTAACCATGCGAAAATATCAGGGATTAACCAATTGCACTGGGAACTGTGGATCCTTGGTGGGCAGACCTAGAACTGAGGTAAGCCTGTGCCGATCGCTCAAAGAAGTTACCAATACTTTGAGCATTTGAAGTGATGTTCCACCTTCGACTGGCAATCTTATATGTAACCAATTAAATCGGATCGGATAGCTAGTGATGTCATATAGCGTACATATGAACTTCTAGTTATTTCTTCGTGATTATTTAATGCTATAAGCTGCCAGTTTTCTTTGTGCCTTTGGTGTACTTCCAATTCATATTCGATTCAGACATTTTGTTTATTTTTCCGTAGACCTACATGTCGTATGAAGAGGTCTGCTGCGAAGGATACGATCGCAACGATGAGGAGTGAGTAATGAAATTTTCGGCTGGTTACGCCCCTCTCTAAAGCTCTGTTTCCACTCCCACTGCCACAGTGAATGCGTTCCCCTGTGCGTCGACTGCGGGTCCACTGGCAGATGCCTCAGCCCCCACGTCTGCCTGTGCGGCAAGGGCTTTGCCAATCGGAACAATCGCACAGTCTGTGAGCCAGAGTGCGGCGAGGCATGCGTCAACGGCAGCTGCGTGGCGCCGGATGAGTGTCAGTGCCGGGATGGGTATCGCTTCCGGCCCGACTCTCGGACCGAGTGTGAGGCCGTCTGCACGGTGGACTGCGAGAACGGACACTGTCCCAGCCCAGGGACATGCGTCTGCAATGTCGGCTATCAGCGGGATGAGGAGCTGAAGAAATGTGTGCCCTCCTGCCAGGACAAGTGCCAAAATGGCGACTGCGTGGGGCCCAACGAGTGCCAGTGCCATACTGGCTACGAGAAGCGGGTGGCACAGCCCTGGAAGTGTGATCCCGTCTGTTCGAGTGGGTGCAGCAACGGGATATGCCTGGGTCCGGAGGAGTGCTACTGTAGAAAGGGATACACCCGCATAGTTGATCATATATCTTCTGGCTGCGCCCCGCTCTGCGATCCTGGCTGCGTGAACGGCACTTGCATCTCCCCTGGTCACTGCGCCTGCTCTGAGGGCCACGCCTTCGCCGACAACTCCCACAACGTCTGCGTGCCCAGCTGCGGGGCGGGCTGCGAGAACGGATTCTGCCGATCCCCCGGCCAGTGCGAGTGCCACGAGGGGTTCGTGAAGAGCTCCCCGCATCGCTGTTCCCCCACCTGCAATCCTTCCTGTGGAAGCAACTCGCGCTGCATAGGCCCGGACACGTGCGCCTGTGACCAGGGCTACGTCTTCGTGAACGGCAGCATCACGGAATGCGAGCCATTCTGCCCTCGGAGCTGTCGGAACGGCATCTGCAGCAGTCCCGGGGTGTGCACCTGCCTGGAGGGCTACCAGGCCCTGCTCTCCTTCTACTGCATACCCATATGCACGAGACCCTGCATGCACGGTAGCTGTGTCGCCCCCAACGAGTGTCGCTGCTTCACCGGCTACCGGCCAAGCCCCATCCTGGGGTCGACCGTCTGCGAGCCGATTTGCAGCCAGGACTGCGGAAATGGCCGCTGCATCGCTCCGGAGATCTGCCAGTGCGACTCCGGCTACTTCAAGCGCTGGCCGACCGGCTCCTGCCAGCCATACTGCCCCCAGAAGTGTGTCAACAGCCACTGCGAGGGCTCGGGCCAGTGTCGCTGCTACGAGGGCTACAAAATGAGAGCTGGCTCCAGCTCCATCTGCGACCCCGAGTGCTCCCCCAGCTGCATCAACAGCACGTGCGTGGAGCCCAACAGCTGCGCCTGCCTCGAGGGCTACGAGGACACCAGACTCTACTATCAGTGCGTCCCCAGCTGCCGACCGCGCTGCGAAAACGGCCGCTGCTCGGCCCCCGGCCAGTGCCACTGCAGTCCGGGGCACGTGGTGACCAACTCCAGCCAGCCGCACATTTGTCAACCCCAATGCCAGCAGCAGTGCATCAATGCCGAGTGCCTCAGGCCTGAGACGTGCGTCTGTCTGGATGGATACCGGATGCTTCCTTCCAGTACCAGCGAGTGCGAACCCCTCTGCTCCCAAGGCTGCAGGCCAGGACAGTTGTGCGTTGCCCCGGAGACCTGCGAGGGTTCGGAATCGGAATCGGATTCGGATCAGACCAGTCCTATGGCGTCCACCGGCAAACACCTCGCCTTCCACTGGTCAATCTTCGTCCTGGCCATCCTCCTCTGTCTGGTCCTGGTGATGACTCCGCTGCTGGTCGTCAGAGAGATGCAGCGTCGTCGTCGCAACGGCGACAAGCAGCAGGTCCATCTCATCGAGAACCCCTCGTACGGAGTGATTTTGGCCAACAGCGAGGAGGCGACCGTCGAGGAGGGCATTGGCCTGGGTGACTAGGCCTAAGATATCTGAAGGATTCTGCTGTCGTGTGGAACTAGTTTAATTTCAATGTTTATGGCTTGGTTTCGCTTTCAGGTTTACACCGATTGATGCTTGGCATCGTCCAACATACTCGTAATTCACACATACATAAATACATATACATATACCTATACATACGAATATATGTCCTTCACTAAACAATCATGGGTTAATGTAACGAATGTAATCTACTGTAATAATTTATGTAATACATAATACTCTTTAATCAACCTCCTCTGATCCCTTCAAAGATGACTTCTTTTGGGGCTTTGGTGGCTCTTAGCTGGGACGGACCTGCTCAGAAACGATCCCATGGAGCTGGCCCAGCAACAGTTGATCTGCCTAGGACTGAACCGGACTGAACCAGACTGATCCCCATTCCCAAATGATTCCCAATGATACCGAGGACTTACAGGTACAGACCGGGTTACATACCAAAGGACTATCATTCTAACCATTGTGTGCAAACATCTGTATGTAAGATTACGTATATAAATGCAGTTAGTGTGGTCCTAGGGCTCCTTCAGGCTTATTGACTGAGCCATCGATTGATCTTGTGTCGGATTCCTATTGCGCTAAATAAATTATTGAACTATTTTGGACAGAATGAAGCAATTTCCTGGCAGATCCGTACTAAGCTTGAAAAGGATCAGAGTCGGCATGGGTTATGCTTAGCGAATTGACTACTTAAAACTACGTAGTACGTACAATATGCTATACTAGAAGTATCTTGTATCGTTCTTCTTGTGCCTAATGGGGTTTTTGTTTTGCTTTGCTCTGCTTTGTCTTTAGCTATCCTAGGTTCCCTCTCCTTCGCCCCGCCCCGAATACAATCTATGAACACAGTATGCTTTCTGTTCCCTTGTCCTCTACAAGAAGGTCTCCCGGTTGGCTCCGCCCATCGTCCTCCGCCAGCCCCAGTCCCAGCCCCACCATCATGGCGGGGCATCGTTGGGGTCGGGTGGCGCCTTTTCGGGCTGCAGCATCGCTGTTGGTGGGGCTGTGGGTGCTATGATGAAGCCGCTGGAGGCCCCCGGCAGGGGCATGCCCAGAAATCCAGCCACTCCACAGTTGGTGTTGGCCGAATCGCCATCCTCCATGATGACAGAGCTGTCGGCCGCCGACGGGATGGTGGGCAGGAAGCGCACTCCCAGACGCGGCGGCGAAGAGTCCTCCTCCTCTTGGACCGCCTCCTGGCGCACCAGACGGGGCTTAGTCGCCTCGTTCAATGTCTTTCCGTTGTGGGCTGTGCCAGAACACATAATTATGAAATAGAAAATGAAAAATAAAATATATTTATATTAGACGACCTTAAATACCTCGATACCCAGCCCAGCACTTCGCTAGTAGCAAAAATAGCACAAAAAAAACATCAAAAACATTTATATCCTTCCAAGATCGACATCAAAGAGAACAATTCGACACTGAGCAAAATCAAAAACAAAAAAATAAGAAACACAAAAGGAATTGGAAGACGTACAGCGTCTGAGGTACACCTCAATCGACACCAACTCCAGCAAATCCAACACAAGGTGTAGAGAACAATTTAAAAACAAATTAAGCAACTCTGAAATATAACACTACTTGACAAAATTAAACTTTTTTTTCCGCTGTGGCCAAAAATACTTTTTCTGATAGATTCGGGGACTTACAATTTTTTAAGCAATTATTGTTTTTTTTAGGCACAGTTTTTTTCAAAAATTTTTGAAATTTGGCTTTTACCATGCTTTTTTCAAAGGTAGTGCTTCTGTTTTCACTTTACTTATGTATCATACATCTGGTTGAATTGAGTTTCAAAGTTAATTAAGCGTCGTTAAAGGTATCGTTTGAAAGAATCGATGGATAAGCGGCGAAGGTGGAGCCGTTTGACCAAACCTGGGCATGACGAATTTAGCTTTTCTGTACCATCCCAAAAGACAAGAAAACTGTGCCTAAAAAAAAACACTAATTGCTTTTAAATCTTCAAATCTATCAGAAAAAGTCATTTTTGGCCACAGAGGAAATGTCGTGTTGACTAGTGTAACAATAATTGGTTAAAAACTTTAAAATCCCTAAACCTATCAAATTTATCGTCAAAGTAGTGTAATCGGCCCCGACAAAAACTTCGAACGTAGATAATGTCACTAAAAATAATACAAAGGAACATAAAAGGATACATAATATTTATATTTTGAGTCTGGATACAAAATTAAGTTGATCTAGCTCTTAAAGTCTCTGAGATCTAGGCGCTAATGAAGACCGACAGACCGACGGACAGACCGACGGACAGACTGACATGGCTATATCGACTCGGCTATTGATGCTGATCAAGAATATATATACTTTCTAGGTTGGGAAACGCTTTCATTCTGGATGTTAAACACATCCACTATCACCACAAATCTTATATACCCCTATACTATACCCCAAAAATACAACAAAATTCAGCAGAATCCGACCATCCACACAAACATTATCTGGATGTCACAACTCCCCGAAAGTGCCCGATCTACCAGTCACACACATCCTCAAGCTATGTCCTGCAACTATCCAAATAAAATAAAAAAAACTCTAACCCCTAAAAATCACCCGATACCTAAGCAATCCCTCCACAGAAAACCAATAACTAATAAAATAAATTCGAAAAGAAACATATATATGTATATACCATGACATCTAAATTTAGACAACCAACAAATATCTGTAAATATTGTCCATAAACTAGCTCTATGACATACATTTAAATAGTTCTATAAGCGATGGCCCCGACAGCTTAAGTTCTCATGTCGGAATTGACTTTGCAGGAGATTCCTGACATCAAATAAATAAATAGATAAATAAATAAAGTGATTTCTCCTACCTATGATCGAGGGTAGAGGTGTGCTGCTTCCGGCACTGGAGCGGGATAGCCGGAAGGTCGAGGTGCTGGCAGTAGTGGCTGATGCCGAGGAGTCGTTCCTCGAGCTGGACAGATTCGAGTCCTGCGACGTCTTTCGGGTGATCAGCCAGGCGGAATGTCTGCGCCGTCCGTGCCCGTGCATATGCCCGTGGGGCTCCATCATTTTCAGCGGCATGCTGCAGTTGCTCTGCTGCACCGGCGCGGAGGAGGAGGGCGGGCCATGCCTCCAGCTGGACGATCGCGAGCTGCAGAAGTTCTCGCTGGAGATGGAGCTGGCCCGGTTCTGGCGCTGCTGCCGCAGCTCGGCAAACTGGTACTGGTAGGGATTGGCGGCTGCGGCAGTGTATGCCCTGGGGCGCCGCTGCTGCGGCTGTCGACGTTGCTTGCGACGGCGGCGCCGGTCGCCACAGCATAAGGTTCTCAGGCGCTGCCAGAGACCCGGCGCCTGCTCCATCTTGTGCCAGTTGGGCATCTCGCTGGGCAGCATCCTCAGGCAGCGGCAGCCCGGCGGATGCGCCGCAGCCGGCGGCAGGAGTGGCGGGGGCAGCTCCCCCCTCTTTGCCCGGGCCACAGCACCTCTTGTGCCCGTGCCGCCGCCCATGACGCGCGACTCCTCGAAGTGTTTGCAGAGCGTGACGCAGTCCTTCTTGAACTGCTTCGTCATGATGGCGTAGAGGAAGGGGTTGCAGCAGCTGTTGAGGGGCAGCACGAACACCGTGAAGATCTTGGCCTGCTCCAGAGAGATCAGCTGCAGCCCGAAGATGGCGGTGATCGAGAAGAAGGCGATGGGGGACCAGCAGATGAAGTCGGTGAAGACGAGCAGGGCCATGCGCTTGGCTATCCGGGAGTCGTTCGTGTTCCAGGCCTGGCTGCCCCGGATGGCCCAGTACATCTTCAGGTAGCAGCCCATCAGCGTGAGGAAGGCGCACCCGTTGATGATCATCAGGGAAATGACGTAGGTCAGGCTGGCCACTCCCGTCGTCGTCTCGAACGGCAGACACACGGCGAACTTGCGGTAGTCTGAGACGCCCAGCAGGGGCAGGAGAGCCATCATCAGAGCGAAGATCCAGCCCACGCTCATGATATAGCCGGCTTGCCGCAGGGAGAGGCGCTTGTTCAGGTGGATGGCATGGGTGATGGCGTAGTTCCGCTCCAGCGTGATCACGGCCAGAGTGTAGACCGAGAGCTCGGAGCTGAGCACGGCCAGAAACCCGGCCAGCTGGCACAGCAGCGACATCTGCCAGGGGATGGCGAACATGCGGAATTCCCCGAGAGTGGCCGCGTCCACAATGGCCAGTATGCCCAGGTAGATGCCCATGAAGAAGTCGGCGGCCGCCAGGTTGCACACCAGGAATCTGGGCACGTCCATCTTCGAGCGAGAGCAGAGAAGCACAAAGACCACGGTGCCGTTTCCGAGGAGGGCCAGCAGGAAGACCACCCACACGCCGCAGCGCAGAGTCCACCAGTCGAAGAGATCGGCGCACGGCAGGAAGGGGCCCGGCATGGGCAGACACTGCACCGACCCCGGCTGGAAGTCATCCGCGGACATGCCCGAGAACAGACCCGTTCCAAAGCCGTAGCCCGTGGCCGGGCCGCTCATCTCGTGCTCCTCGAAGTACTCCTCCATGTAGCTAGTCGGCGACTGTCCTCCCCCACCCGTCGGGGACTGCAGCTGATCCTCGCCAAAGGTGGCCCCCTCCCAGGGATCGTGCATGGCTGCTCCCAGCTGCTTGCTGAGATTGTCTGAAGGGAAGAAAAGGGGTCACTACTTTGTGCATATCTGGAACTTGAGTGGATGCACTTACGCATCTGTGGCCAGATATTCATCATGCTGTTGTTCCATAGCGTCATGTCGAACTCGGCATCGGAGGGAAAGAGCACCGCCTCCTGCACTTGTGAGGTTTTCCTCTTGGCGGACATCGCGACGAGGGGCAGAAAGGCGCAGCAGTGATAGGCATAGGACAGGATCAGCGTTTGGATGCGCGGAAAGGTGTCCGGGGGCGGGAAGTCCCTCAGCTTGGGATTGTTGAAGGTCTTCAGGTGCAGCAGAGCTCTCAGGCCCGACTCGGGCAGCTCTGGGAAGATGTTGTTGCCCAGATTGAGATCCTCGAGGGCGGTGAAACCGGCAAAGGCCTCCTTGTGTATAGAGGTGATATCGTTGCCCTCCAGATCGCTGCAGATGAAAAATCAATCGAACCTATTAGAGGTTTTCCCAAGGTTCGCCAAGGATCTTTGCTTACAGCAGCTGCAGCTTGGGTATGCCCTGGAAGGCGTCCTGGGGGAGGGCACTGATGCGGTTGTACGAGAGAAGCAGATCGTTCAGCTTCTTCAGACCATGGAAGGGCTTGCCCTGGAGGGTCTCAATTTGATTGCTCGATAGATCTCTGAAAGGAATGGAGGTCAAGTGGAGGCAGTTCCCTTGTAAAGTCTTCTATACTCACAACAGCCTTAAGTCTCTGCAGCTACTTAAATTTGGGATGCGTTTCAGGGAATTGGTTTTTAGTTCTCTGTGAGTTATAGAAGCAGAATTGATCAGTTCAGCATAGGCTAGTTCTAGGACATTATCCCAGACTTACAAACTCTTCAGTCTTGGCGTTTGACGGCATAGATTCGATGGCACCTCCTGGATGCCGGCACGGTCCAGCTTGAGTATCTCCAGGGCGTGGCAGGCCTCGAGATCGGGAAAAGCGCGCAGAGTCCGCACATCCGAAAGGATTCTACAGGACATGAGAAGGAGATAATTGGACTAAAGGTCAGTCGGTGTCTGGGCGGGACTCACAGCTTCCTCAGCTTGGTCATTCCTCGGAAGGCGCCTGCCGTGATGGTGGAAAGGGGATTGGCTCTCAGGTCCAGCATTTGCATGCTCCTCGGCAGCTCCGTATCGTTTATCCAGCGCAGTCGATTGCTGGTCATGGAACTGGAAAGAACAGAGGGGGAACAGAGGGGAACAGAGGGGGTTTCAAGGAAATTTAATAAAACCGTTTACCAACTGCCAAGAAAAGTATCTTTTGGATGCACACTCCTGGCAAGTGGCACTCGGAAGCAGCTGCATTTAAAAGTCAAGTTTGCCAGGAAGCCAACAAAGCAAGAAGCCCAAAAATAAACTGTGACAACTGCATTCTTTTCGCCTCTCATATTGTTAACGTCTTTACGTTGGCGTTGGCGTTTACGTTTTTCTTGGCCACCATTCAGGCGCTGGAATGGGAATGCAAGCGCTCGGAACCGCAATCAGCAGCCACAGAAGTTGCCTCTATGCCCGCATCCTTCTTTAAATTTCGAACCAAACAAATGAACTTTCTCGTTCATATATTGTCTCTCTCTCCCCTCTTTCCCTTCTGGGACTTTTCCACAAAATCCAGTTGCTTATCTAGTTTAATTTGTGGCTTTGTCTGGGGCTTCAGGGCTGCCATTCGGCCAACTTTCTCTTCTTTCCCGACTGCAGGACTGCAAGACTGAGTCGAGAAATTGCAGACGCTTGCTGAATGTTTTAATCCTTTTAAATTTGATTTTTTTGTCGATGCCAAGCCGCACACATGCCAGGAAATGGTGGAGTGGAGTCCCCTCCCCCCATGCATTTTCCAGCTTAATTCCCCAATCATGGTCGCGATGGCTCTGGAATGCAGCGCAGCGTGGCTTTTATCGCAACATTTAACATGCTCATAATTATCCTGTTTACCAGAAATTGAATTTCCTTGGGGAGCTGCAATCGCAAACGATGTCAACATTGCCATGACAGTTGCCACTGACTGTTGCCACATGATGTGGCTGCCCGACGCGGGAGCGGGCGTGTGGCAACAACAAAATGCAGCTGCAGCTCTCGATTGGAGTTCTCCGTTGGGTTTCTTAGGATATTCGCATAGAAGGCGGCGTGGGGGTGGGGGAGGCAGGGGCTATAAATTCCACAAGTAATGATGCGTTATGATTTTTGGTTTCCGCCTGTTTGCCGCCCGACAAACTAGGAAATGTTGTGGCAAGTCAACAGCAGCAGCAGCAGCAGCAGTTGCAGTTGCATCCCATCCGCGCTTCCTAATCTCGGACGGGCACCTGTTTTCTGTTGTAGCAATCTGTGTACGGGTCGGAGGATGGGGGTGGACTATCTGGGGCATACTTACAGCTCCTGCAGCTGCGACAATTTGCTGAGACCCTCGGGCAGACTGCTTATTAAATTATCATCCAGTTCCCTGCAAAGAAAGACAGCACAGACGCACATTTGAAGTATATTTTTTCATATTTCGATTACAGCAGAAACCGAGCTGCACCCTCCTTCCATTTCCTGGAGTATTCACAATCACATTCGCATGGCTTTGTTTGGGGTCAGTTTGGCTACGTGACAGCACGTATTTCGAAGCGGAGGGTTTTCCATTTCCTCTCGGAGGGAGTGTGCAAATTTATGCATGAAAATGAAGTTTGCGAGTGTTTTAAAGTGCATTGATTTTCGAAATTCTCTACCTGGAGATATATACATACAAATCCCTTGTTAAAGTACAACTAAAAAAAATGCAAATTAAATGTAGGATAATGGAATAAAATACGAGAATGCTAGATCTTGCTTCTAAAATATTTCACGAACTCACAAAATGGATCTTCTCTGTTTTTCTCACATTTCCTGTAATATTTTCCTGAAACATCGCACGTTCATTAAGAAAATACACTTAATGGATGGTCGTGCATAGATCAAAATACTCGACATGCAAGAGGCATGTTCCTCCTTTTGCCACCAAAATGTTATTGTACAAGTCCGTCCCCTCTGCGGTAGGAAACTCCCATAAATGCGTGGGGTGTGGGTGTTGGGGACTGCACAGAACAGCTGCTCTGGGCCCCAGCCCACCCCTTCTGCATATGACCCACTCCCAGTGCAATGGAGTCTCCCATAAAGGTGGGCTGTGGGCGGTATTTGCCATAAATCCCGAAGCAAATGCTAGAATGCACACGGAACATTCTCCCCATTCTTCTGCAATGCTTAGATTTACGCGTTGCACGGCGAAAGTTTTTCACTTTCACTTGATGCATTCCTCGGAAGGTTTGCCACGCCCCTGCCCCTGCCGCCGCCGCCCCAACCCCTCCGTATCCTTATTCTCAAAGAGAATGGAAGTCTGTCAGCAAGAACATAAATTTGCATATTTGTCTGCTGTGCCATGTCCCGTGCCCCATCCAGAGGGAGGCCACGGCTAAGGAGCGGAAGTTTTTGTGGGCCCACGGGGGATCGAATATGCAGTGCGAAACCAAGAGCCAAAAGCCAAAAATTTGCGGTAAACAGCAGTGCAAAACGTCAAAGCGGACGACGACAGTTTAAGCCAAACCGAACCGAACCGGGAGTCAAAATAAAAAGGAAAACGAAGGAAGAAAAACGAAAACTTTCGCACACACTTTCGCTGGAAATTGAAATTTATTCGAGCCATGGCCGCAAAACGGACAAACACCATTTCCACTTGCCACTTGTGCTTCACTAAAGCTGCTTCGCATTTTCCACGCCCTAACCAGTCCAACCACTGCAGAAGGGGTACATTGTACATCTCTCTTGCTCTAGTCCTGGCTAAGAAAATTCAGGATTTCATTTAAATGCAAATAGACGATACGAGCGTAATGGGAATTTAATGGGCATATTCTATGTTAATTACCTACAAGGACGAACATTACTCAACATAATTATTTAAGCTGTATAGATGGCTATATTAATGTTGCTCAAGGATGTGTAGATATACTGGTTGGTGTCGGAAAGGCATTTTTCTAGTCATTACAAGGATCCAGATTCCAGGGGAGTGTATGCACTCTTCGGACTCACTTTCTCCGAATTTTGTATATTTTTCTATTCGATATCAATTGCAGTTTTGTAGGTCGAAGCGGTGTCAGGGGGCTTATGTCATGTCTGCCCTGCTCATGTGTGTGTAAAGTGCTGAAAGTATTTGGAGTTTGCTATTGGCTTTTGTTACTTACAAAACTTTTAAGGCGGTTAAATTTCTGAGAGCCCCCGCGGAGATTTTCATGATTTGGTTTCGCTTCAGCAGGCTGCAGGAAAAACGAAAGAAAATTAATGCTGTGCACTGAGGGAGGGGTGCGTCCGATTACTTACAGCACGATCAAGTTTGGCATTCGGGGAAAGTCCTCGTCATTTATTATTGTCAACAAATTACTGCCCAAATTGCTGGCGATGGCGATGGCGATGGTTGGAGTAAAGTGGAAGCAGACGGGGAAAATTATGAGCAATGGCAGGATTTTATTATCCCTTAACTTTCGTTTATAATTCAATTCCATTCCTTTTGTGGTTGGAGTAAGTTTATAGATCAAAAATGGTAATGCGATGGCAAAAGTTAAGGGGTCAAAGTACGCGGAAAAACATGCACATAAAATTATTATTATTGGTTACGGTTCGTTTATTAAGGATTTAAGGATGTTCAGCATGCAATTTAGGGCTGAGTGTCTACTATATTACACATAATAGATTAATGCATTTAAATGCTCCCCGTTTTATTCCCTGAAAATTAGTTAGTCACAATTAAACCTAAAAATTAGCATAATTAGTTGGAAAATTCGAGCCGCACATAAATTGTCAGACTGGAACACTTCTGCTAATTGCAGCTGAAAAATTGTCAAAAATATGAACCGAATGCATGCCAAAAAATACTCAAGTGTGGGAAAATAAATATTCATAATGGGCCAACAGCAACATGGATTAGAAAAACAAGCCAACAGTTTGCCAATTTGGTTTGGTTAGATCGAGAATTTCAGCGGCACATGCAGAGGGAAATAATTAGTGTAAAAAGTTTCGAAATAAGCAAATCAAAGGGCTCACAGTGCTTCGAGGGTTCTGAGTCCGGCCAGGGCGTTCGTGGGGATGCGATAGAAGAGATTGCCCTCGAGTCGCAGGGTGCGGAGCCGCTGCAAGTGGCCCAGACAATCCCCATCCAGACTGGCCAAGGCGTTGCCATTCAATTGACTTGATGGGTAGTGGGTTGGTCGGGTGGTTTGTGTGGGTTTTGTTAGCCATGGCAAAAGTATCCAAATATAAACGGAAAACAGGGGGAAACAGCAGGGGAAAATGTGTAAAAGAATTGCGGAAAATATGACAAAATAGCGTGTAATTGCTGAGCAGAGCTGGGCGGGTGCATGTGTGTTTGCTTTTAAGTTTGTGTGTGTTTGTATGGGACAAACAAATGCGACTAGATGTTGATCCAGCTGCGGTGCTGCCGAGCTGCCGTGCTGCCGAGTCCTTGATCTGCTTCTGCTTCTCCGTCTCCGTCTCCGTCTCGACGATATCCTCTGCTCAACTTAATTGCAATGCATAAAAGCAAACATCAACGTCAGCGTCCACTCCAAGTACCCACACAGATACTCAAACGGACAGGAATGTTGGTGTTTTATTTGTTAAATACTTTTCCCTTCTGTTGCATACTTACAGGCTAGTCAGCTGGCCAAGTCCTTGGAACGACTGCGGCGGCAACGATTTGAGGCCACAGTTCTGCAAACTTAAACGTTTCAATTTGCCCAAACCATAAAATGCATTGGGATCCATATTAATGATGCTATTGTCCGACAAAGTCCTGCAAATAAACCTTCCCTTGGTCAACAAAATATCCGGAATAAAGTCAAACTAAAGTCGAGTGTCTTTGGCCAAAGTGCAGGAAATTGCAAGGATGGCACAGCCAGGAGTAATTAATCGTGCCGACTCGCTGAAATATACAGCGTAATCAAGTAATTTATATTACCAAAGAGTCGGCCCCGGGCCCGGCCCCAGGACTGTGGTTGGGGCTGGTCTGGGGTTGGGGTTGGGGTTGGGGCTGGGTCTGGGGTTAGCTTTGGTCGGGGATGGGTCGTGTTTTGACCGCTGTGATTTTGTCTTGTTTTTGTTTCTTTTTTGTGGTTGGGAGGGGATGGGAGTTTGCTGTGAAATTGAATAATGAGTTGCCACGCCCGTGAAGGGCAACTTTGCCCGTTAAAATGACGAAAGTTTTTTATGCTGCTGTCATATTTTCTGCTCCTGTTGTTCGAGTCCGGCACAGATTAAAATGGGGGGAAGTTGCGTGGTTTCTAAAACACCCCAACGGAGATCTGGCACACAGGCACACAGAAGGGGAGTGAGGGGAAGGGAGAGATAATCTGGACTATGACTATGAAGGAAATTGCTACACTTTATCATTAATTCTATGAGGCATGGCACTGCTGCAGGAATGTATAATTTTTTCGCAGTTCCTTCTGCAATTAATCAGGAATATTTTCAATCCACTTATACTCACAGCTCCTCCAGATTTGGTACCATGAAAAATGAGTTGGCCTCCAATTTGGTTAGATTGTTGTTGCCCAAATCTCTGTGGGAGAAGTAAATGACAGAAACAAAACAAAAACAATAGGCAAATTAATAACTTTATGGAATTGGCAGCGATTGGCAGCCCCATCAATTCATCTATCAAAAAGCCACCGAGTCGGGCAAAAACACTTCCATTGTCATGAATAGAAAACGAGGCTTAAATGATGCCAAGAAAAAAAGAGATCCCATTGGGTGGGCCATCAATCAACCCGGGTATGGCATAAAAACATATTGAGCCAACCTTAGACCCCTCCGGGGCGGGAAAATGGCATAACAATGAAGATGAACTGCCTGGCACGGAAAGAGTTTTCCCGAAAAGATGCGATCTGTTTGCCCAGCGAAAACTTTGAAGATTCATCGCTCACGTAAGTCGCGGTCCGGGCATGCGATGCAAGTGATTTAAATGGCTTATGACTGGGGTCCCTGAGCGATGCGTTAATTAATAAGCTATTTACTTATTTATATATGGACGGTTCGATCTGGCCATTAATCAGTGGAAAGAAACTTTGGCTCGGCCAAAAACGGCTCCAAACTCCTTTGAGAGAGCCCGTCGGCGGCAAGAAAACGTGACTCTCATACGTGAGCACTGTCAGCGTTGACGTTGACGCTGACGCTCATGATGACGATGATGATGATGTGAACGATGGCGATGATTGCGAAACGCTGCACAACGTGGCGTATGTGTAATTAGATTAAACCGCATGCCAAAATCGTCGGCAACCGAATCGGACCGAAGACTGCGAAATTGACTTGTAATTATGCGGATTGAGGAATGCCAGCAGCGGCAAAATGCCTCGAAATCTCGGTTCGTGAGCCATCCTAATCGCTCAATAAGAGGAAGTTTCTGCATCATTTCGAATTGAATTGATACAACCTACATATATGTGTGATTGGTGTGGTAGAACTTATGAGGTGTATCTATGTATCTATGTATAGATGTGGGATTGGGGTATATTGAGGGAATAGTACAGCCCAGCTGGTGCCAAAGTAGGCACAAGAATGGGTGAGGTAACACAGCAGTCTAAGCAACAGAGTTGCATTCTCGATAACACTCTCTCTCCCACGTTTGGGCTCTCTTTGGAGAATAAAGTAAGTCGCTGCGACATTTTTGAACTCGTGCCCATTGAGTGTTTTAAACCGTATTATTTCAATCTACCTTATGTAACCTTAAACTTGCTACACTACCCAAATAACATATATGATTTGTAATCCCTACATTTATAGATTTGCTTGGGATGGTTGTTCTTATACTCTTTGTTTGGAATGTGAGAATAGATTTTACCAGCATCGTTACCTTCTGAAACTATTTCCCTCGAATTGCCCTTAATCTTTAGCTCAGCCCTTGCAGGGGCTAGGATATACTCACAGGAAGTAGACCTCGGTGGGCAGGTTGACGGGCACCGCCAGGATGCCGATGCCGCGGCAGCTCAGCTTGACGCTCTCCAGGCTGCCGCTGCAGTGGCAGTGCTTCTGCTGCCAGCGCTCGCAGAGCGAGTGCAGCGTTCGCTGCTGCTGCGGCCTGCCGCTGCCCGCCTCCGCGTCCGCGGTGGCTGCGGTGGCCATCTGGCTGCCGTGGTACTCCTGCAGGGACTTCTCGTACAGGATCTGCGCCTCGCGCTCCGGATCTGCCGAGGGCAGCATGACGTTCTCCCTGATTCCCGTCGCCGTTGCGGTGCTGGGCGTGTTCAGGGGCGTGCCGGTGGGCGATGCTGATGTTCTGTTAACAGTAATTTGGCTAAATTGTTCGCCAAGTGGTTCTTCTCGACGATTTGCTTGCTTGGCTGAAGTTTGGTTCTCTTTGGTTTCCTCGTTTACCGCTAATGTGGTGTTTGACGCTGTTGCTGGTAGCATAAGCAGAAGCAGCAGCAGCAGCAGCAGAGAGAAGAGCTTTAAGCGCACCCACAAACTGCCATTGTCTCCGCTGCAGGCGCAGACGCTCTCCCGACGCCGCCGGCAATGCGTTGCCATAGCTGTCGCTGTCGCCGTCTCAGTCTCAGTCGCCGTCGCTGTCGCTGTTGTCGTCGCAGTTGCTGATTGATGCTGTCAAGCATTTGTCATTTGATGACAGTTTTGTGTGCGATTCGTTTCTCGCTCATGATTCCCGGCTGGCGACGACCGACGCCCGACGCCGCTCGCTCTCCCGCCCGCACTCCACACTCCTCTCCGTACTCTGTTGCCTCGCGTCTTTCCTATTCAGTTTTCGTATTTACCGTGCCTTCACTTTCTGCTGCATTGTAACACTGTTATTGGATTCTCTTTGTGATTCCTTTCGTTCTCCGCTTTCGCTGCACGATTCGATTCACTTTGATCTCTTACCCTAACGCTTCGCAGATGCACCTCGTTCCAGGCTCTTGATTGATGCTGTCTGCGAGAGGGGGGGACAATGGGAGGGGGGTTAATGGAGTGTCACGTTTCGGTTTATGTATTTATAAATATGTGTGTGCACTCGTTCGTGATTGATCGTCACTATCAATCCTCGTTAGCCGAGACAGAATATGCGAATTAATTTAATACGTCTTTGGGTATACTTATATTATGGAAAGAACACGATTAAGGCTAATAGCACAAAGATCATATGGCATATGGCAGCCCGAAAATACGAATAAGCATTCGTAATTTATCAAATATCTGTTGGATTATCTTCAGAGACAAAGCCTGATTTATATAGTGAACCGATCTTGGATTAAATCTGAAACAGGTTCTGCCTGACATTCAAATATAAGGAAACTCCCATAACGATTCGATCAGCATAAGATGATCCATATTATAATACTTTCTTATGCTTTATCTTGTAGATAATTCAGAGTAGATAAATTAAAGAAAAACTACAGTTAAATGATTTCTGTGTAGTGCCATATGCCAGGTGCCATTTTGAGTGATTATAATTATCGTATTTCAGGTCCAGCTCCTCATTCTAAATTCACATGTCACATGCTCGCCAATGCATAATTATATTTCATAGCATAACCCTTTCAAAGAGTTCACTTATACATAAAAACGAATGTCCCTGAATGACGTAATGGGCTTCCGTAAACTTTTCGACACATTACCCTTATCAACGGCACAAAGAAACTTTTGAGTTTGCAAACTCCGAACTCATAAGGGAGAAAATTAGCCAACAACCCGTCAAGCACTTCATATCAACAATGTTCCCCAATCAGCCGGAGACTGGGACTGGGACTGGGACTGGACACTGACCAGCGCTCTCGTTCGCACAGAGCCTTGTTCCTGTCAAAAACAAAAGGCCTGAAGGAGCCCCCACAGCTCACACACACACACACACACACACACACAAAGGCTGAGCTGATGAATGACAAATTTGACACAGAATGGTCCATGCAGAACGGTCGGTCAGGCCCATTTTTCAGCACTATTCCGGCCATAATTAATGAGTGCGTTGACAGTTTTAGATTTGCAATGGGCTACAAAGTGTCGACGAATCGCTTTTTTATATGCGAACCAGCTAAATGAATCTTTACTCCACATTCTGGCTGCCATTCCCTGTCACGGTGCCCGGTGATGGCTCGCGCAGGATGGGGAGGGCAAAAGTATGTCCAGAAATAAAAGAGATTTCCCACCGTTATCCGCAGCACGAGCCGGCGGCCCCGCGCCCACCTCGCGCACACTCCTGCTCCCCGATGATTTATGGCATGTTTATGTTCCACTGACCTCGCCAATAGCCACCAGCCCACCAGCCCAGTGCCCCTCCTCCCACCAGCACCTCCAACAAGCGGATAGTTGGCCACCTCCGAAATGTGGCCCGTGGATAAGGCAGAGAGCCGAAAAAGCATGCGAAAAAAATGCCCGATTGCTGGCTTCAGGTGGCCGAATTTCGTATACCCTTGCCGCTTGTGAGCAACTTTAAGGATCAGTCTCTTCACCGAACCAACATTTGTAGTTTATTTTTATTTAAAGAATTAAATCATATTTTTAATTGGCATCCTATATGTATCTGAGGTTTATTATCATTCATGTCAATAAATGGTTGACTTTTAGTTTTAATTAACTCAAAAAACTCTTCTCATGGGATACTCCTTCCGAAACTAAATCTGCTTGAAAATAGGTAAAGATGAGGACAGTATCTTTAATCAAACAATCATTTCAGCTGATAATGAACTATAAATATAAAATACCTATAAAATTATAATACCCTTTGAAAGGGTACAATAAGTGGCACAAGAAATACAGCAAACGATGACATGGCCGATTTGAATTGCCGATAATCGAATCTGGGGAGTATTTTATGGATTCGCCCGTTTCCATTCATGGCTAATAATTCGTTCACTCCTCTCGACTTGGCTAATTGTAAACAGGCATCAATTGTTATTTGCTATGAATATCGATGGGTAAACACTCGGGTATTTAGTATCTTCTATGCGATTTGAAAGATTTTGAACAGCTTGACGACAAGGCGATGAAAACTACTCGCTGCACTAAGAGATATGTGGATATAATGGGAGTCTACAAGGGAACACTTGAGGTCTTCATCTTTAGTAAGTATAGTACTTTGCATATTTACGTTTTATAGAAATTATTATGCTATCCGTTCTATTAATATCACCTTCCCCTAGCAACAAAGCAAATGCGAAAGGCAAACTTTCACCCAGGGCCAGCCACCCACCGGGAACTTTAAACCATCTGCAAACGAATCGGAAAATTCAAATATTTACACTCGGAGCTGGGTGTGGGGCAAAAAGAAAGCAAAATAAAACTGAGACTGAGGCTGAGACCGAAAAGGTGAAGCCAAACACAGCCACGAGAGTAAAATACAAGAGCAGGGGACAAAATCAAAACCAAAAGGCAGCCAAATGCATGCACACGTTTCCGAGAGATTGTTTTGAGCTGAAAATTGGCAGGAAAATGGAAACGTTTCTCCGAAATTCTCAGGCGGTGGATGAGGGCCGGCCCGGTGTATTGGCGGGCTTGAAGTGCTTCATCCTGCGCTGCCAATGCCCGTGGCTGGTTAAAGGATTCTGTTTGCTCACGACTTAATATGCATAAGTGGGTTATGGGCTATGGCTAAAGTTTCGCAAGGCTTTGAAACGAGATTCTGGGGCTGTAAATCTTAGAAAAATTGTTTAACGCTATCACTGAAAGATTTGACTGATTGGATAATATATATTTGGAAATAACTTTGTTATTAATGCTTAAAAGAAATTCTTTCCTACAAGTAGAAGGTTTAGCATTTAAAATGTATAAATTATCATAGTTTCTACCTTGCAGACATATCTACAGTAAATAATTGGGTATTGGAAACATTCTACTATTAATGCTCTGGAACTCCGGCGGACAGCCAACAGCGAAGCTCAATTTCTGTGCAACTTTGACAGGCTTAAATGAACTAATTATGGCGGTGTTAGCCGCTCAATTGATTAGTTGACATTGGCTGGGTATTGTGACAGATCAATCTCAATCTCGTTTATCAAATAATCGTTAAAGCGCCTTATCGCCGGCTCGGCTGGGGCTGAGCCATGCAAATATTCACAGTTGAATGATTTTCGAGCCAATACTCGAATTCGTACTCATACTCGTACTCGTACTCGTAGTGGTGGTCGGTTACGGGCATGGTACGGGTGTTTTGGCGAGTTAATTGTCACACGATTTTGTTGTGACTGTGACTTTAATTGATATATGGTCGGTCGCACGTGTGCGCTTTTCGGACGCACTTTTCCACGCGCTTCAATGCCACTTCAAGCCGCGGTCAGCCCACACGCCCAGCCCTGCCCGCAGATCCGAAGCTCCACTGGCACAGACACAGACACAGAAGGCTTCAGAAACTCATGGAAATCTCATAAATTTTTGCATTCGCAGCGATTAATTACAAGAGCTCAGACACTGACACGCCCCAAAAAAACACGCCGAGTGTGTGTCCGTGGAAAATATGAAAAATATGAAAATGAAACCCGATCTGGCAAAGTTTAATCTAAGCTGAAAATTGATTTTGACATGGAGTGAATTTATATTTCCCCCAGAAAAGAATCCACCCAGCCAGCCAGCTCTCCACTCCACTCCACTGGAAATACAAACTTGTGTGGCTTGATTGAATCAATTTCGGCTCACTTGATATGTAAAAGAAATCAACGCACAGCAGCAGCAGTGGCAGAGGCAGAGACAGCAGCAGCAGCAGCTCGAGCGTCAATTTCTGTTTGTTTTTTTTTGTTTTTGCACTTTTTGGATTGTTTGCGAATTTTTTTCAAGTGCAGCTCACCAAATACAAAACTGGATTTTCAACACAAAATGCAACTTTAATTTGTTGCCGAGCTGCCGCTGCCTCTGCCGCTGCCTCTGCCGCTGCCACTGCTGCTGCAGTTATGCTGCCTTATGCTGACCTTGATTCATTGTGGGATATTTTCGATTTTTGTTGCGTTCGTATTCATTTTGGGTTTTTTTTTTTGTTTTTTGCGCTCGACTTTATTAATGACAGTTGTTGCATAATTTATTTAATTTTTTGGCGCGCTCAAAACTGCTTTAAGAGCAAAATAATTAAATGTGATTTCTGTTTAAGGAGAAAATCAATTTTCTTGTATATCATCAAAGGAGAAAAGCTTCTGATGGCTATAGTGGGATTAAATAGGATGGAAAACTTTAAGAATGCAATTCAGAATTAAATTGTTGAGAGTCATAGATTTTTTGGGGCAGAATCATTCGTCACAGAATTTGTATTTAATAAGATTAATTTTGTTTTCATCTGTGTTGATTCATGAATAAAATTCTTGACTTTCCATAGCCTATATACTTTATAGTACCCTCTGGCGCCGTTTACGATATTTCTGAAATATAATTATGAATGCCGAAATGTGGAGTCTATTCTTAGAGCTGCCAAACGATTATCAGTTTGGGTTTACTTCAATCAAAGCAGAGGCCACACGAAAGTTCACACCTCCGCCGCACCGTTTATGCCCCATCGATCCCGCCTATCGGGGCACTTCTGATCGCTTTGATCTCGGAGCTCTCCTTCTGCCTTTGTTGGCCCATTGTTGAGATTCTCACATGTATTCTTGGCTGTTATTACTCGAATGGCTGGCTTGTTGGCCTGTTGGCTTGCTGTCGAATCGATTTCGTGTGGCTTGAAGATGATGGCCCGAGGGCGAGATGGGAACAGCTCTCATTATTGGAGATTATTCAACTGTTTATTTTATGGCTTTCTCGCTACATTCTCCTCGGAGGGCGAATTGGCAGCGTCATCGCCGTCATAATCGAGCTATTAGCCAGGAGGAGAGGCTTCTTATTTACATTTCATGCTACTCAATTTTATTGGCAGTTTGGGTCAATTGTCCGCCGACTGAGATGTGCCTGGTGCTTGGCCGGAGCTTCCCAAATGTGTAATTAATGCTTGAAATGTTGATTCCTTCGTTGGCCATTCTTTTCTCCCTTTCCCCTTCCCTTCCACCAATTTACGAACATGTAAGCAATCCATTTCGGCAAATGGAAATGGAATTTTGTTTATTATTGTTACATGCTCGTACGATACACTTTTTGGCTGGAAATCGATAGAGCATCGAGCACAGCGAGCACAAAGGCAGCTGCCAACTGGCAACTGACCTGAAAATGTGCTCGAAACTCGATTAAGTGGATTGTGACTGTGGGAGGGCTTCGGAGCCAGTTCTGGCCATCTCCCAGAGACGTGACACAGCTGCAACAATTGATTACGCATCCGACCCGCCGAACCCTGTCAACTCTGACCGCTGCACCAGACAAGACAACAATACGCGATTCGAGTGTAAGGCAGGGCCAGAGCCAAAAATGTTTGTGTTTTCTTCTGTTTTGTTGCAGACGGCTTTATGGCTCCCAAATTGGTAACGCCCGAGTGGGCGAATCTGTGAGTGGGTGGGTGAAGATGTCAGGGGCAGGCCACTAGAATAGAGCAGATCCCCCACCCCTCAGTCGCTTTGTAATTGCCGACTGGGTCTTGTGGTCTGTGGATTGCTGCTCGGCGGCCCTCCACTGAAGCTGACACTTATTGCACTCCGTAAAGGAGGAAGAACAGCCTTTGCCCTTTGCCCTTTGCCCTTCGAGCCCTGAGCCCTGAGTCCTGAGTCCTGAGCCGTCCAGAGATCCCTTTAATTAATCGATTAAACAGCTCCGACACCCACTCTTGCAGGAATAAAGAAACTTAAACCTCATCTCGAGTCGACAAGAAGAAAACTCTCTCCATTCTTGCACCTTAATGGAGCTGCGGGAAGATGCTCCTGCCAATGGAGCTGCCCCGAGCCAAGTAGAAGATTTTCCATTTGTGGCAAATGCGAAAATTGCATTAGGGCAAAAGTTTTCCTTTCAACTTGAACGATTTTGTCAGCACCTTCTCCCCCCCGTCCCCAGTCACAGTCCCCACTCCCGCTCCGCTGCCATTTACCTAATTACACCAAAGTGGCAGCATCATTAAAAAACTTGCACAGCTCTTTTGATTAACACCAGGGAAAGACCCGACCCAACCCGACCCACACACATCCATATGCTCGGATAATGTGCGTAAAAGAGTGTCTATACGTATCGTGGCACATATTCGGGAAATCGTGTCAATTGCGTTTTCCCACTGCGAGACAATTTCCGCCAACGACAGATGGAGCCCACGCCTACGCCTTGAGTTATCATATCAGAGGAGATGTCGCCATTCAATAAATATAACATTTTAAATGAAAATGTTTATTTTTGCGCTACCAAATTGCGATTGCAGTCGCCAGACTTGTTTGCTTGCGAAATGCTCTATCCCCTAGATCGACTGACTGGGGGCATTGGCGAAAGGAAAATTGGCCAATGGATACCCTAATGGCAGCTTGAATACATGAATGATCTTCGGAGAACATTCATCTATTATTCTATCTTTGAAAGAGTATTCTGCTATCGGTGTGCCCGGCTGGGCGGCATTCTTCCCACTTCAATCTGTCGTTGCAGCGCTGCTGCTGTTGCTGTTGTCTCTTTGACGCTTTTCATAATGAAAATTAGTTTGTTCATGCGTAATTTTTATAAACTGTCGTCATCAATAGAAAACCGCTCACTGCTCCGAGTCCGAGTGCGAGTGCCCGCCCCCCGTAAGCGGGTCGTTAACTTGCCCCGGCTCGCCTTGGAAATGCACTTAGGCTTCGGCTTCGGTTTTTCCATTTGTTAAGCATACGCTTTTCAATTAGCTGCAATTTGCCGGGTCGGGTCGGATCGGGTCTGAGCGGCCTGAGAAAGAACATTTGTTAAAATTGATGACGCCTCGAGCAACAACCTTTTTCGCTCTTGGGGCTTGGGGTTTGGCCAAACTTGGAGCTCGTAAATTAAAAGAAAAGGGTTACGCTCTGGCCGCTCATCCCGGGGGGGAGGGGGGCTGCGCTGCTGATGGATTACAAATTAAGTGGAGACTGATGCGTGCTGCATCATCGAGAGGTCTCTGATTAAACATTCAAGCCGAGTGGGAATCGGTATCGGAATCGTGGGGAATTTTTGTGTTTCACTGGAGCTGGAGCTGTCTCCAAAGCCTAAATGGTAACCCGAACACGCGTCAACACTTTGTGGACAGAGCGGTCAGTGGTCAGTGGTCACTGCTGACTGCTGACTGCTGACTGGTGACTGGTCAGTGGGTGGCTAGTTACTGTTTTTTTTTTATTTTTTTCCCTTTTGTCACAGTTAATGAAATGCATGAGATTTCTGATGTCTGCGGGTATCTTTAGCGCTAAAGTGTTATGCGCATTTCAGGCTACCAGATTGGCATACATAATTAACAATTGCACTCGGGGCGCGCTCTGGCACTGCTCTCTGGGTTGGTGGCAACCTTTCTGACGGCTCTCGGTCTGGCAGTGCATTGACACTTTCTGGGGCTGCTTCTTGTTCTGTTTTTGGCTAAACGAAATCTGACTGCTGATAACGACAAGCACTCGACAAGTACTCCCAGGCATTATGCTTGCCTTGGGAAATCTACTCCGAAGACATTTAGCTGCGTTCCAGCGGTGTGTGGGGACCAAATAAATCGTCGTCTTTGTGTTGTTTCATACTCGTATTCGCACGATTTATCAGAATTTTAAATTCGTGCCAGGTTCTATATTTTTATTTTTTACTACTTGCCAAGAGAGAATTTTGGGATAAAGTTGAGAAGTTTTTTTTAAACAAAAGCTCGTTAAATTGAAATTTATTTAACTTATTTTATAAAGAAGAATTTCCAAAATCCACTTTGCTTTTATGTTGCAGAATTTTTAATAAAATGATTGGCAAATCATTGTTATTTGGTCGCATAATTAAAACACCGACAATTTATTGCAAAAGAACAAGAGCTTGCAAAAAACAAAAAATCTGATGGAATTAAAAATTGGAATAAATTTGAATATTCAAATGCATATTTCAAACCTTTGTAAATAATTTTTTTATATTTATTTTTAATAGTTTATTTAGTTATTTAAATTTTATTATGGATAATTTTTATATTTTTGCTACTTGTTAAATTTGATCACTCAATTAATTTCAACTATGTACTTCAGTAATAATATGAATATTATTTATTCAAATTTGTCACTATGTATTCGCAGTCAAACGGAATAAAATAATCAGTTGACACAATTTCCACATTTCACTGAAACGCGTGTCACAGGCGATTCGAATACTGCGAGAATCGCAGGCGAATCGAGTCGAATATGTATTAAATCTGACGAGTATGTGTGCTATCATGATCGTGAAATTCTAGGCATTAAAGCGTCACGAGCAGCGTCAAATCGCGGATCGACGTCATCGATCAGTGTGCGAATTTTGTATTATTTTGTTGGGGCTTGTGTTGATTTTCGTTTTATTGAAAACTGAAAGTGTGCTATAAACGGACACACACTCGCACACAGGCACATTCACAGGCACAGACACAGACACAGGCACAGGCACAGACACAGGGGAGATGAAAATCAAAGCAGCAACAAAAGTTGTTGATGCCGCCAAAAAGTAAACGACCTTTAACGCCAATAAAACACACTGAAACAGCAGCAGCGCCAGCCACTCGACTGCCACAGGTTCGAGGGGAAAGCGGCAACAATATTGTCGACTCCTTGCCACAAATCGCTGCTGCTGCTGCTGCTGCTGCTCCGTTAAGAAACGCGGTCAGCGTGTTGCAGAAACGTAATTTATGCGTAACGAGTTCACGCGCCTACAAAACTTTTGTGGCACCTCAGAATCGGAGTCAAGTTATCCGTTGGCTCGAATCTGCTTTCAGCTTTTAGCGTTCAGCGTTTAGCTCTCAGCTTTCCAGGTGTTTTTCATTCGAGGTTTCCGTCAGAGCGAACCGCACGCGTCGAACGCACAAAGCGTATTGAACCGAAAGTGTTTTCGGAGGAGCCTCCAGACAGCAGACACCAGGCAGCAGACAGCGGCAGCCGAGCGGCAGCAACATCACATCGGACGCTTGTTGCCAGCCACACGAAGCACGAGACTCCGCTGTTGCCAATCGCAGTGCTCGTGGTTGCAGTTGCACCGTGGGCATCCCCTCCTTTGGCTTCCTTCTGGCCGGGGGCTTCCATAGGTTTTCCCAGCAACTGCATGGGACTCATCTCATTCAAGGCTATAGCCAGTTAAAAGTATTATCTTGAATGCAGAAATAACTACAAGGAGAAAATATTTAAAAAATATTATAGGATAAGACCCAAATTCTGTGTAGTATTATATATCTGCTGGCTGACAATATGTCTTCAAATCCTGAAGATCTTGGCTTCATTAGTGGATCTGCCATGCTTGAGGAGCAGACGTAATCGTCTGTGCAGTAAGTAAATAAACTACAAGAAATATGTCATACATATTTCAAGATTTCTTCCTTTGTGAGCACACATTTGAATCTTATACAATATTTCCAGATATTTCATTTAAGTCTAAACTTTACCACCAGTTAATCCCCGATAAATTTCCTAGAGTAAGCCCCCGAATTCAAGCCTCCCAGTCACATGTTGCTGAGACGGCGCACTGCTGCCACACCATTGAATGTGTATGTTTCCCGGTGGCACACGACTACTGATAATGATGCTGCTGCTGCTGCTGCTGCTCCTGGTTCTGGTTCTGGCCGTTCCACACCGGCAACTCCTCGTGAATGTTCCCAAAGTACTTCTGGGGTGGAAAGGGGGTGTGGAGGCGAGGTGGATGCTTAATGCAAGATTTACGCCGGCATTCATTGAGTGGCCATAAACACCTGTTGCTGCCACAGGTCCTGTACTCCTCCTGGACTCCTGTAATCCTGGACTCTGCCCCATACCGCTTTTGGCAACATTTACCACATCTGCTGCTGGATGCTGGCTACAAGGAAAACTTTTTATGGCGCAAAAGTTTCATTTATTTTTATTTTTAGTCATCTGAAAGCGGCTTATGTGAAAAATAGAAAATTGTGTGATTGTTTGGTGATTTATTTGTTCAAGTAAGTAGTTGTTGTTGCCGGCCGCCAGCCATCCGCCAGCCAGCCGCTGGAAATATTTCCTAGAATTTCCGCTTAATGTCGCTATGCCATGCCAGAGGTCACGAGAAGTTTACTTACCCTCCCACCACCTCCCATCACAAAATAAAAATATGTGTAAATTGTCAAAAAAGTCAGAAAACTGTCTCTTGTTAATTGAAAAGCATTTAGTTTGAAATGTTCGGAATTTAATGTTGATTTGTTCTGTTTTTGTTTTGTGGTCGGAACATGGAAAATTGAAGCGCAAAATACGAGGTGCGTTTGTTCAGGGTGTTTTTGGTTTGTGTAATTATCGGAACAGAACAACATTGTGCGGGAGGGGGGGGGAGGACATTCATTTCAATTAGCAAATGATGTCACTTAATTATTTAGTATTTTTAGGTAATTATTGGTCATTTATTGGCATTGCTGTGCATAAATCTTTTCTAAGTTAAATATTTTTCAACGGACCAGCGCTGGATGCCCCGTTCCTTTTCATTTGCAAATTTTCGCATTTCGCTGACGGCTCATAACTTCCAGCCGGGAATGGGGTGGTGGGCAAGGGGTGGGGAGACCAAAAGGAGTGGCTGTGGAGAGCATTGTGCATAAATTTCCGTTAATTAAAAGCGCCACAAAGTGCACGCGATAGCGGATAGTGGAGGAAGGCGCGCAATAGATATCCTCCCCCCTCGCAGGGGAGGATCTGGACCGTAATGCAGGCCCAATATAAAATATGCGTGTCGGTAATTTGAGGAATGCAACAGAGGACCAAAGGACTCGTAAATTTTCAAGAGCCTGCCCTGCTGAGTGCCGCAGTCCGAGTCCCTGCTGCCCCCCATCCATTTGAACTCGACCAACCCGAACGGAAGCGGAAGTTGCAGCAAATGGCGTATGAGATTGAGTGTGTGAAAGTGATTGTGCATGTGCAAGTGTGTGTGTGTGTGTGTGTGGATGTGGGTGAGTGCAAGTGCGGGATCCGGGACATTAGAAGCAGCGTGGAGAAGAAAGCTCTGGCTGTCGACTGTCCTTGTAACAAGAGTCCTCCTGACCATGCACACAAACAGGATAACGACGATAACTACAGCATGGAGCCTTTCATGCTGAAGGGGGCCTTTGGAGAGCAAAATATTTACACATACTAAATCAGTTGGGCGAGGGCAAGTGGGTGTGTAAGTGTGCAAGTGCGCAAGTGTTTTTGTGTGTGTAATGACCTTGTAAGGATGTTTCCCTGGTGCACTTTTTGTTGATTAAAGCACTTCAGACCAAATTGTGCAGAGTTTTCCTCACAATTATGCAGTTCTTTGCGCAAATGGAACTCATTTGAATATTAATATGGCGACCGATAAACTGTAAAAATGATATGATATAACCCAGCTTAGGCTCCACTACCCATGGCTTGACAAATAACCTCAAGGGAACGCCACTCATTGTGAGTTTTTCCATGAATCTCCACCATTCATGGCGGATAATAAACTATTCATTAGCACTGTCAAACGCAGAGCCGCGCACACTTTACCAATAATTCATCATCATATTATTGGGCCAAAGAAAATCCATCGGGTGATAAATAACACTTCTGTTTTGGAGATTATAATAAATTTCCCAAGACCAAATAAGTTTCATGGGTTAAAAGTGTTTTTAGGCCAGGGCAAAATAAAAAAACGAACCCTAATAATTGATTAAATTTAAATTTGAGCATTCAAAGAGGTAAATCGTAGAGATAAATCTCGGAGGAAATAGCAGCACGAATAGCAGAGCCAATTGGCAGAAAACATCTACACCATAATGAATTTCAATTCGAAATTTCGAAAATTTAAAACATTGTAATAGGCGAGTCGATAGCCCTGCCAGCTAGCGATCCATAACATTTATCGCAGGCTAAGAATTGTATTTTCAGCTTCCTCTTCTGTAAATAAAAAAAATTAATAATTTAAATATTAAATATTGAATTACTCAAAGGGTAAAAAATGCTTGCAAGAGTCAATTAATTGTTTAAAAATTGCGAGTCCTTGTAAGAGAAAGGAATGACTTTATTTACTGGCATTCTGGCAGCTTGACGTTCCCTGTAGGACGCGTCCTACCAGATGAGAAGGAAACAGAGCATAGTTTCCTATCTTTCTGTGATTTATGCATTCTACAATATTTTGCAGTCACCTTTGACCAAAAGTACTTGACTCTGTGCCCATTTATTTGCATAAAGAATACATTTCCACCCAAGGCCCATCGCCTGTCAACAGCTCAGCGCGGTTCGGGCTTTCCTTTCATTCCTTTTTGGCAATTGATAAATCGTGGCGATTTTCTGAAGCGATGAAGCGTGTCGTGTCCGCAAAACAAATATGGGGAGTGTCCGAGTAAAAGTTTTGCAAAAAATGAACCCGAAAGAGCCATTCAGAAAAAACAAAGAGCAGTTTTCATAAAAAATGAATGCTGCAATTTGTTGTTGGAGCCACTTTTAAGTGCTTGTAAGCGAATGCATATGAATAAATATTGGTTCGATATTTTCTGAATGGAAATTTGTATGGGGCAACGCATCCCTGACGACTATAGGAAAATGGCACTGAGGGGCACGGGAAAAAACTTAATGAGAAAGGAAGTAAATGAAATGAAAGTAAATCGGACCAAAATGTAACTTTAATTCCATTTTCTTTGCTAAACTTTTCTGGAAAACAGGCTGGACAATCTGCGCATCAACTAATAAACATGCCAGCCGAAATTTGCGCCAGAATTTTCTCCTTTCTCTTGAAACGAATGTGCGACTATCCTAATCTGATTCCATTTTGCGGCTATCTACAGTCCAAGTGAAATTAATTAACTTTTTCAGAGATTATCAGTGCGACAAATTTAATACAATCATAAAACCTGACCAAATGGCTGGGATGGGCTCTTGTTAGCCGGAATACTTAACCTTTGGAGGAGACAGTGTTGTCATATTTAGAGCTGTGGCAATTTATCAACAAATTAACGTCTAAGTAGAAGGAGCCACAAAGTGAGGAAAAATTGCCGCCTCATTTGGGAGGCAGTGTCATGGGTTCGCCTTTGGAACAGGGTCAATGGCCAAAGGCCACAAGTCTAAGCTCTCCAGCAAATCCGCGGAAAGCCCTGGCCAACAACAGCGGCAGCAATAATAATAATCAATATTTGCCCTGATGGAAGGAGACCGAGAGGAGGACACTGCCAAGTCGGAAACCCCTAAATCGCCTCAGTTGCGTGTTTGACATGTCACTCGAAGACAACCGGACAAACACGAGACCAAGGAAAGTCCTGAATTTGTGGGAGTGAGTGTAGTCTCCACAAGCAATGCCCACGATACGTACGGAATCGTCAACAGGAAGCACATTAAGCATGGCATTCCTCCCTCCCTCGCAAACAGGAAACGGAAGGAGGATAATGGAGAAGGTGCTGCCGGCCAGTGTTGGTGTTGGTGTTGGTTTCGGCCTGCTGGGGGCGTAGATATTTTTGGGGACATTTAAATTGAAATGTCCTATGATTCGGCAGATTTTTTCGGCTTGACTGGCTTTAAGTTGAGCCTCCTCAAGGACAACAGCGCACGAAGCACGCACACCGAGCGAGAGCCAAAAAAAAATACAAAATAAAAGGCATTCTGGAACGGAATGTGCCAGGTCGAAGGGCATTCAAACGATTGGATTTTATGGTGATGGGAATAGTTCATAAGAAGATAACAACTTTCAGTTAACTTCGATATGAGTCGGGTAAATACACAGACATATATATGTACATATATCTCTTTTATAGCTGTTGTTTTGAGGGCTGACATGCAGAGGAGAAAGAGCGACAGAGGCCTTTAAAGGGAATGCAATGGGACGATCCTGAAAACTGTTAGCTCTCTGATGAATTGAGATAATTGATATATAACGATATCACAGCGATATATGGGATATAGGATGCCTTTCCAGCTATCTGTATTCATTGAATAATTCCACAATTAACATTTGAATTAGAAGATCAACATTCCTAGCCTTTACAGACTATGTTTCAAGAATTAAATTAATTTTCTTACACATTTCAATGATTGATGATAAAAAAGTTGTATTTTGATTCAGAATCCGTTTTTTCCATATATGTATTTAGTATCTAACAGGAATCTTAATGCCATTCCCCACATGTCCAGTTGTGTCAGGATAAAGATAATCATGAGCACACAAATCCTTGGAAATGGGGCTGTTCCATTTTGCTGGAAAGGCTCCACCCACCTCTCCGTAAATAATAAATATACATTTTAGTTTTGGCCAACAATTTTTGCAGCCACAAGCAATCTACTCGCAAACATGTACAACGCTCAAATATATGTCTAACTGAGATTGTTCCCATTTATTTCCATTTTGAATTATGGGACTCGTCCCCCAGCAGCGAATCCAGGCCAGGCCAGGACAGTCCGAAGCAAACGCAAACACAAACACAAAGGAGAAGTAAATTAAAAAATAAATAAATATACCACAAAGGCAGGCAAACAAAAAACCAATAGAGATATAGATTTAGAGAGACATCCTCGTATATTACAGCCCAAAGGGAGGGTGGGGTATGACACGGGACCCGGGACCCGAGACCCGGAACCCTGACGTGCGTGGGGCCGATAAAAATTGTTTTCTGCTGCCTACTTTTTGGGCCAGGCCACGGAAAAAGGGTGAAATGAAAATAGTGAAAAGTTTTGTGGGCCGCGGCGCGTGTGTCGGTCAATGAACTTGTGGTCGCCCCTAATGAGCTTACACTTCTTTGTGTGATTTATGTATCTGCAAGATACCGAATCTCAGCTATGCCTCAACATGTGAACCTCCCAGCTAATCGCATTTTATGTGTGAAAAACAAGTCGTGTACTTAATACGCATACGAGTACGTGGGACGACTTGGGTGGGGTGGGCTGCTCCTGACTGACATGCAGTTTATTTGCATATTTATCTAATCCCGTTATCCCGCTCGCCTGGCGCTGGACAAGCGGAGTGGCGACTGGGTGACAACGTCGCCGCTGCCCTTGTCGGATTGGCTAAGGGTAAAAGTAATGACAGTTTGATGAGTTGCCCAGCGGGGGTGGGCATCGGAATGGGGGTCAAAGGTGCAATGCCAGCGCGAAAATACTCGGGGATTAGGTCGAGCCAGTTTCAGTGCAGTTGGTAAGCTAAGCTGCTGCATTTAACCAGATACTCCTGCACTGGGAGAAAGTGCACTAAAATAAATGCAATTCAACTATGAATTAATTTATTATTATTACAACATTGAGTACACTCTTCACAGACTATTATCACAATTCTGCATCCCACCAGAGATCAGATTTGGAGAGGAGAAAGGCACTGGCGAAAGCGAAGCTAAAGACTATGATATTTGGATGAATTTTATTGCATTTGCAGCTAATCCCGTAACCAAATCCTTCTTTTCAGTGAGTGTATCTTCTATTTTTTTAAAACATTTCCCAGTGCACACAACTGTTGAGTAAGTTAGGAACAAGAATTTCAAATCAAATATTTGTGCTACGGCTCAGTGGACCAGGCCGAGATGTTGGCGCCCAGGCCCACCCAGGGCCCCCCTGGGGGGACTGAGAACTGGCACTGCCAGCATGACAATATCCTTAGATTGGTTTGTGCCAAAGTGCGCCGGGAACGCTGCTCGGGGATGGCAGAAACTGGTCCAGAGCAGAGGCAGACATGACAAGGCAGCCCAGGACCGTGAGACCGTGCCACCGTGCCACCAGGCAGGCAGCATCCCCAGTTAACCCGGCTAAATGGCAGGGACCGGCACCGAGCCATGCATTGGCATTGGCAAACAGGATCAACAGGAATTTGCATTTTATGGCGTCTGCGAATGCATTACCCGCCCTGCTCGATCCGACCCTCTCTGGAGACTGCGCCTGACCCTGTAATTGTTTAAATTAAGTTTTGTCGAAAACTGCAAAATGCAATTAAAGTCTCTCGCGAGAAGCCGCAAATTATGTGGACACTGTCATTTGATGCACGGCGGAGGAGGGGAGGCGGCGGCGGCGGCGGAGAGCATGTGACACTCGGCAGAGTGGTGTCCTTGTGTCGTGTCGCTCTTCCTCCGCATTCCGGGAGCAATTAAAGCGTCAAAAATGCAGTGACAGGACTCGTCCTCGGTATTACTTTACAGCTTTTAATTGTCCCTGACAATGCAGCTTGTTTATCTTATACTCGAAAACAAAACCAGCGAAAAATGCGAGTGCAGCCCGAGAGAGTGCAAAAAGTTCATTGGTCAGCAGAATGTGACAGGACGAACACAGAGGAATTCGGACTTTAGATAAATTTAAAATAAAATACGGTTCTTTTTTTTTTTTAATTAAAAATAAATCTTCTCCTGTATGGCCATACAAATTTAAAGTTTTAATTTAGCACAGCTTTAGATATAAGACCAAAAACACATTGGCCCACTGTGGGGCTAAAAAGTTAATAGTTTCAGCCAAAAGAAAGGGCTGTTAAAAGTTGAACAAATTTGAAAAATAAGCAAAACATTTGATCTATACTTCCACTAAAAAAGTTCCATATACATAAATCGAAAAATAATTATTCTTTAAAACAGTTTGGCTTATTAGATTTAACTTCCAGTGTAGACGATTAAAAAAAAAAAACTAGACCACGTTTTATATTAAAAAGGGTTCTTTAAGTTAAAGAATATTATGTTCGATACAAAATTAAATATAGAATTATTATGTACAACGAAATTGACTATTAATGTAATGGTATTAAACGATCTTTTTCGATGCAAAACAATACGAAAGATAACTTTTTTGTAGGCCAATGTTCGCCGCAACACTGTTCAACTTTGACGCATTCTTTTACAGCTTCTAGGCATAATAGCACCGTGTTCTTGTGCAGACTCAATTTTGCAAGATTTTCCTTTCAGATGCAGTTTTATTCGGGAGGATATCTCATTTCGTTCAAAAGTTATTCATTTATCAAGAAGGTCACTGTGCCTCAGTTCAAATTAGTAGATATTTAAATAGAATAATTAATTTGATTGTTCTTAAAAACTGTTCACATTTTAAGATTCCACTTTAGTGTATTTTTCTCTCAACCATCTGGTTCTTTGCCTTAAATCCTGTCAATTTCAATTTTTGTGTGCAACTTTAGTCAGTTTATTCTGCAATAATTGCAAAATGTTACCTACATCTCTGAAATCAACAATTAATGGGATTAATTAAACCCTTGAATATTAATCATCAATTCCCTTGGGTGTCTAGCAGTTTTCCAGTGGTTCATTAGCATCTTGAAGAACTGAAGTTTTACCAGAATCCATCTTCCTTTTGCCGTGCAGCTCTTCAAATTCTGCATCGATTTTCTTGGCATTCAACCATTATACGTATGTTTCGCGGTATTTTTGTTGTCAAGATCATAAAGTATTTGTCAAATAAAAGCGGAATCCATTTGAAAGTCGATTCTTTACAGTCTCCATTCCGCAGCACCGCTCTGACCCGACCAACCCTCCTCCTCGTCTCAGGACCTTTTTCGTTGGCCAACGATATCCACAAATTTGCTGTAATTCGAGTTTTATGCAGCACTCGACATGCAATTTTGTGTGCTGTGCGCCATGCTCGTCTCATCTCATCGTGGTCGTCGTCTTTGGTTACAGTTCTCGGTTGCCCAGGCCCCACTCTTCCTTCCTCCGCAGTCCCTGCACAGTCCTCAGTCAGCTGTCACACAGACATAACGAATGGAAGCTAAACGCTGCTCTCTTGGATATTTTTCCCAGCCATCAATATGCCAAGGTTCCTAAGTAGGTCGATGTGGGACAGGACATGCAGTGGCATGCAGAGCGGGGCGTGGGCTGCGCTGCTGCTCTCCCCTGCTCTCTCCTGCTCTCTGCTGCATGTTTATTGTTTAGACATATTCCCCAAATGAACATGAAGCAGACGAGTGTGGACAGTAATGTCTCCTCTACACCAGTCTACTGTCGTGAGATAGCTATATAGAGGCAACTACGAATCGAGCATTCTATCATGAGGATTATATGTTCAAACTCTTTCGAAATATCTCCCAGAATTGGTGTACATATAAATATTCCTCCTAATCTAGTTGTCCTTTCAAGAAGGACGTTGATATGCATTGAGCGACACAATGCAGGCAGAAACGCAGCCCGTCGGATTTGTTTTTCCATATTTGCAGTTCTGGGAACAATCGGACCTTTTCTTATATTAAATCAACGCCAATCCTCTCGCAATAGTGATACTGGTGATAGTTGCCAGAATAGTTGAAGGAGCGGGGTATCACAATCACAAAGAGCCCTCAGCGATCCGAAGCAGGATTCAACCTAGCCAAAACTCTTATATAAATCCATCCCAAATCAGCATAACTAGACCATGTTTGTGATGTGCATATTGTGTACTTTTTTTCTATATTTAAAAATGGCCCTCGTTTTCATTCGATTTCCACAAGTGTCTGCTATATATTTCACAATAAATGTTAAATTATTAAATCTAGTAGCAGTATCATAAGCTTAAGAACAAAGAATTTCCACAAATTTTAAAAGTTTTTTGGTTAAAGGCGCTCAGAATGGTTTGTGTCATACATATTGTTGGGTTACGCAGCCCAAAATTGCTCATAAAACATAGTCTTAGTCAGTGGTGAAGAAGTAGAGTAAATTCCATTATTGTTCGTCGTTGATACTGCCCACTGTGCAATGTTCTCAGCCTATCCAGCCGTTCTCTCTCGTCTTCTTTCTTTCCTTCGCCTTCTACATCGCTCTCTCGATCTGTCGTCTTCTATATTGCTCTCTCGATCTTTCGCCACCTCTATCGCTTCCTCGATGCATCGCACGCTCTCACTTGCATTTGGGCACGGGCAGTCGGCCCGCCTGTCCTGGGAAACAGTCTACTGCTAGGTGCACACTGTCTCCAAGGTTCTCCACTGTTTCTCGTCTCGTACCTCGTCATCGCTCTTCAAACCACATCAGGCTTTCGTCGTATATGCATCGCTATTGTAATAACCCAAACATTTCATCCCTGACAATAAACTTCATATGTAAAATCAATCAATCGACTTTAATCTATAGCTGCTGAAAAAGCTCAGTAGCTCAACACATATATAGATCAGGATATGCTGTCATGTGCAACTCAAGGACCTTAAACAGTTCCAATCTTTACCTTATAATAATAACTAATAAAAACAAATGTCCCGCCTTGGAGTCTGGTGCGTCCTAGTGCATTTTGTGCCAAGAGGATTCATCATTCAAGGCCCCATAAAGCTGAGCGCTGAATCGCAGCGTCGATTAGCCATACCATCCACACTCGTAAATCCGTTCGAACATTATGTGCAACTGTCGCGCTGAGACATTAGCGATTAAATTTAATAATCCATGTGATGCTCGACCTATCCTGGCTTTAATGTGGACCGCGAATGTTCGCTTTCATTGCATAATCTCCCTCAGAGGGAGGAGGAGGAGGAGGTGGTGGGCCATAACAGTCCCACCTCGCCACATTAAGTGCAATCAACAACATTTTCGGGGGAATTTTTATGGGAGCAAACCAACGGAGCGCATTAAATAAACGCCACGAGACGAATCCCGTTTAGTTTTACTCCAACAGTTTTCCACCTAGCACCGAGTCCCCCCCCCTTCCATCTGGCAGAACAAGTCCGCTGCAGATGTTGGCCAGGCCAAGGGGTTAAGAAAATTTGTTGGGAAATGTTCGTCTTTGTTGCTTGTCGTCGTCGTCGTCGTTGTCGTCGTTGTCGTTGTGGTCGTCTGGCTTATCGTTGACAGCCACTGTCTGTCTGGGACAGTTCTAGTGCTAAATTATTGAAATTTGACAACAGAACCCATGGCTGGAGGGGTCATGCGGCGGCGGGCAGTGGGCTGATGGCTGCTGGTCAAGTGGCTGCAGTACACGGAGCCGGACCGGACAGAGTGTCCGAGGGGCCACTTCTCAAGTTTAACAAATCCAATTAATTAGCTTCTGAAGTTGCGACACTCGAGGACTGAAATTAAAGCCAGGCCAGGCCAGGCCAGGCATGTTGCAATTGCCGTTGCTGCTCAATTTGTCAAATATTATTGATTATTGATTGTAGCAGCCCGTTCAGGAATTGCGTCGCCTGTTCTATTATTAGCCCTGACGAGGGCCTCCGTCCCTACATGCTGCTCGACGATGCCTGGATTCCTTGTAGGCGTTCTGTTTCGACGGAGCCTGAGGCCAAAGGTCGATTGAGGGGGTGAAATGATAAAAGGTCCAATTAAATTGGTCGCAATTTAAGGTGATACTTGAAATAGTCGTAGAGAGTGGAGTCTATGTCTATTGGAAGCACCTCCAACTAATCCCAACTGCACATCTCCTAATGCACATTAATCGACAGCATCCGAATCTTCCCAACTGCATCCCATAGATACGCATTCATTTGGTTGGCTTACTGCCGACTGGCTGCTGGCTAAACACTCATAATGGTCAGCTTAGTGTCGGCCATAGTCGACTCGGCTGCTTGTATCTGGCAGATAGATTCTGCCGCAGCTCCTGCTCGTCTGTGTGTATCCGAGAGATGGCTCCGATGTTTGCAGAAACTTTAAGCGGGCGAATTAATCAGAACAATGTTGCGGGGCAAAGTTTCCAGCCAAAGTGGCTAATGAAAAAGCACAGAGTTTCCAATTGGTTTGGCTTTGGCTTTGGATTTGGTGCATTTCGTATCTTTCAGCGCGAAATGAGCTGCCGCTTTTTATGGCCAATGCCGCCGCCGTTTTATTGGAGACCCAAAACTATTTGCTGCAGTTAAAGTTGTAGGAAATAACTGAAATGAAACTGTGGCTGAAGCTGAAACTGAAATACAGACAGGGAGCATCATATGCAAATGCAGGCTGTCTGTCTGTCTGTCTATCTGTCTCTATGTATCTGTGTTTGTTTGTTGTATTGTGCGTTGAATGAAAGCCAAGCCGTGCTGGAAAATTGAAAAAGAAAATTGAAAGAGCCAAACACAACAATACGAGTCGAGTAGCAATCTGTAGCCAAGGGCTAGCTGATTGGCAGAATAATACAAAAGGATAACTACCCTTTTGGCAACAGAAGAGCTTCAGCTACATAATTGCGAAAGGGAAATACTTTGGTGAGAGTGAAAAACATTTTTATGATAAGAGAAAACGGAAAAAGAGAAAAAAAAGAATTAAACAAATTTTGGAGATTCGAACTCGGATCGCAGGATTCAGGGCCCAAAGTGCTAACCATTACACCATAGAACCAGTTGACTGCCGGCCAGAAAATGCCGCTAAATAGATGTTGTGGGTGTGTGTGTGAGAAGGGCAAAGACAAAGGCTGGTAGCATGCTCGTTCGGGCTAAAAAGAGAACGATTAACTATAAATACACTGGCGGTCAGAGCAACCGCACCACTCCAAAATATTATGAAATTATACTCAATGGCTAGAACCGAATTGTTCTTCCCACAAAGCCAGATGATCTGGGGGTGCATTTCGTACCATATTCGTGGTCGTTTACACTTTCTAGAATCTAGAAGGAATTATGAATGCAGCGAGTTTTGGGGAAGTCATACAGAACAAATTTTTTTCTTCGTCTTGAGTTTCATTCTGTCTAACTAAACATTTGCAAACAAAACATTAATATAAGGCTTTTATTACAGCCTGATGAAGTGTTCCAAGACATAGGAGTTTTTCGCCTCGGTTGGCCGGGAAACTCGCCTCTCTTGAACCCCATTGAGCACCTATGGCATGGAATGAAGCTTAAAGTTGCAGAACAGAAGCCTGAGAGCAAAACAAAACTCATTTCAGCCTTAGAAATCGTTTGGTATGATACTTTGGATGAAGAAACCCTTACGACCCTTGTTGATTCTATGCCGTCAAGGATAATGGCGGTTATTCAGGCTAGAGGACGAGCAACATCGTACTAATATATTATTTTAAGATTTACCATCTGTTGTTTCTTCAAAAAAAATTGTATATCTGAGATAGAAATAGACTTTAATTGAAAAAAAAATTAATTTTATACTTCTTTAAAATTGGAAAATTTCTCCTTTTTTGTTAAATGGTAAAAAAAAAGCATATGTAACTTCCAGAAATCGAGTTTTTAGTTTTAACCTTGTATTTTGATTCAATTTCCTTAATATTAACTAAAATTATACTGTTCCTTGACATCTACCCGAACGATTTCATTATTTCATAATACTTTGGAGTGGTGCGGTTTCTCTGACCGCCAGTGTATATTCCTACATGAGTCTACTCGTATGTGTGTATGCTTTTTCTTTAGAATACAATTTCAGAAACTGTTGGAATATTTTTATTACTATTGGAAAATTCTCTGAAGATTAATTTTAATAGTTTTCAATGCAAAACTTAAATTAAAGAATTTTGTATCAAAATTGTATTGAATGCTTAATTTAATATTTCATAAAATGTAGCATTTATTTCATGAGTATTAGCTGGTAATTTATTATTCTTATATATATTACTATAAATAAACCTTAATCAATATATTAAAGGTAATTTAATATATAAAAGATCGTTCTATTTATAAGTATTGAATATCTTCAATCTAAATTTAATTATTATTTCAGAAATTCTGTACTAACTCATACGAGTGTTATATTTCATTGAATAATATTGAATATAATCATTATAATAATAATATTAATACAATTAAAATAAAACTTGTATACCAAATGTTTGCAATTTGTTTACAAGCTAAAAAAAATGGTTAAGAGTTGTTGAAATCTTCACAATATTTAAGTACTCTTTATTCCAGCCAGGCCATTCTCATAAGTATTTCCATTCCAGCTGCCATTATCAACACAACGACTGCACTGTCCTGCATTCAAATAGCCAAATATAAGTCCTGGTTCATTCTTTTCGGATTTGATTTCCTTCGAGATTCTTTGTTTGGTCTTTCTGGGGGCGTGACGTGTCAATTAAATGCAGCTGACTTTCATTCGTCTGGCTTTTCTCTCTCTTTGTGTTTGTGTCGCACAATTAAACTGAGCTAATTAGCCAAACACTTGTTATCCTTGCCCCGTCCCCGACCCAGAGAGAGAGGGAGGGAGACTTGTTGGAATGCCAGGACACGTTCATTGCTTTGCTTACCTCCAGTTTAAATGGGTTTAAGCGTTTATTTTTACACTCAACGGGGGAGTACGAATATACAGGGATATGTACATATGTATGTATCTTTATGTAGGAATTCTCCCGTTCCCCTCCCCGACGGACATTATTATCACATCATTTGCATGCGTTTAGTGGGGGTCGTAGGGTGGAGGTAAATAAGTGGAACTTTGTGCAGCTCAGGCGAACGTAATTCGATGCCAACTTTGATGATGACAATGACAATCTCATTAACATGGCATCGAAATCAGATCAGAGCATCCCATCCCATCCCAGCAGGGCAATGGTGTCATATAAAGTGGAATAAAATCCAACAGACAATTCAATGATAGATGCTCGCTTTATGTTCGATTCCTGTCTGCTGATGAGATGAAAAACATTTGCAAGCAAATTGCATTTCGAATCCAAACGAGAATGTAGATAGCTTCACGGTACAGTAGTTCTACATCTGCCTGTGTTACTTACATGTCGAGTAATTTTTACACTAGCAGAAGCTTTGGAGAGCTTTCACGTGGTTGCAAGCTTCGCTTCAGAACATAGCTTTTACAGTCTGACTGAAATGTATGCGTCCTTAACAAGATGATACTGCAAGAATGTTTACAGAAATAAAAGTATTTGAATTAGTTATAGATTTCTGTTAAATAGATATTCTAGACTCTAGAATCTAGGGGAAGGTGGAAAAGTGCTATTAAGACTGTGGACTAGTTGAATGCCGGTTTTCAAAGTTATCTCTTTTTGCATATTTATAAATGACATGACGGCATTTTTTACAATCACCAGGAGATGCGGATAGGCACTGCTCGATGGGGAATGGAATCTGGAAGTAGGTGAAAAAGGTGAAAGCCTGATCTCGGGTGGCACGGGAATCTGCGGCCACGCTTTAGCTGGCTGATAAGAGAGAATAAATAACGACCAAGTACAGATTTTCAAATCATTATTCCCATCGTTCGTTTTGGGAATGTTTTTAAAATAATTCATAAATACCGACTATCGCCCGAGCAATTACGGCACATTGCGTGAGCATGTCCATAGATAAGGCTGCACTCAACAGGCAATTTTTCAGATAATCTACGGGAGGGAGTACGCTCCCGTTAATCGAATGAAAGTTTATTTATTTTTTGGAACTGCAGTTTGTGATTAGCTGGAATTGATTTGTGTGCAGATAGTGGGAACAGCAATAGACATTTTAATCGCAGAGATCATGGCAAATTGTGATTTATTCGAAACATGGACTATCTTATCTAATCGGACCTTCGAATCGAATGGGAGAGGGGATAATCGTTGTATTCCATGACGGGAACGGTATCGGTAAGGGGGCTGAACAAATTCTTGAATCGAATTTGAACCTATGGGCAGGCGGAACTGTGTCCATACGTACGTCTGTATATGGCATAAATTTTAAAAGGAATTGCCGCATTATACACACTAAGCATTTTTATTGGCCTTGTGGTCAAGTGTTCGCTGTTTATCAGATCATAAAGTGTTGCCAACTTGTGTTCTTAGATAAGAGCCAAAATACCTCCAAAAGAACTACCCAGAGGAAATAAGAAATAGGCGACAGGGCAACAGGGCAAATCGATTGGAGAATAGCCCTCATTTTTGTCTACTTTCCAGCGATAATGGGGGGTTTTATCAATCCCCAAAATATTTCCATACTCTTTGGATAATATTTGTGAATCATATGGCTATTATCATTCCATTGTTCATAGGAATTCGGCTTACTCTTCGCCAGGTGTCCTGTTTTAATTTAATTAATTTTCCAAAAATAAGTATAGTTATTTATTTTTATTGATTTGTGCTTCCCAGAATATAATTTATCTCTTTTTTGCCCTACATATAAAGCTGCGTTTGGGCGAATATTGGATCAGACTTCATTTGTGTGGATACTTGGTTGGATGAATATTATTTTTGTTTACTGTGAATCTTTGAATAGTTAGTAGTCCTCGAAAGGATCTCAGCTTACTCCTGCACATCCCGCGTAATTAATATTCAAAATGGTCACAACGGTAAGTGCTAATCAGCATTTGTGTTAGTTGATTATATAGTTTACTATAAGGTCATCAATATACACATCAAGTTTGTCTCAAGGTCTCAGCTGTGAGTAACAATCGAATCGCTTGAAACACATGAGTGTATTCACCGGATAGAAATTACATTCACCATAGAAGCTTGTAGTTATCAGTATTTTCGTTGCCAAATCAAACGGATTTTTCTAATGATTCAGATGTTAATCAGATTCCATTTTTCCTGCCTATAGAAGGTGAACAAAGGTGCGAATTTAATTTGATTTTTGTATCAGTTTGATGCACACATTAAGGAAGGCTTGTTAATCTTTTTCTATAGACTTATCATAAAATGTAATAATTAGTTATTAGCGCAGTGCGTCGGCAAGGCAGTAAAGTCACTCTGCTAAAGATCAGTTTGGCTGATCAATTTTAAGCAAATAAATCCTAGAAACAATATAGGAAAATAGGCATTCGTATATGTACATATGTATTTTAGTTATCGGTAATGTTGGAAACCCGTACTAAAACAATTTGTAGATACTTTATAAATATGTATGTATTTATGAACAAATTTAAGAACAGTCGCCATAAAAGATCTTCAGATAAATCGGTACATATGTATATATGTACCTACATATATGTATACGTATACTCGCACGTATGTATGTACGCGTGTATATAGTATATATAAAATATGAACTAAACATCAAACCCATTTATGTTCATACGTCCCCCCATATATTGGAATCTCCCGTCCATTGCATTGATGCGATAATACCTTTTACTGCCTTTTCCCTCGCTGCACTCCACTCCCGCATCCGTTTCAGGACGCCCGACCCGACCCGATCCCAATCACAATCCCAATAGCGGGAACGGCACCGCTACAAATAATGCCGGTCCCGATCCCCTCCCCACCCCTCTCCTACGCACGCCTCCTCCCACTGATAAGAGCCCATATACAGTTATTCCAGTGTCAAGCAAAGAGCAAATATTTCGTTGTAGTGGAGCGTGCGTAACATCGCTTAGGTTCTAATCCGAGACATGGGTGGGAGCGAGCGCGGGAATGGCGTCGAATTCTCGCTGATAAGAGCGCCACAGCACGAGCAGGTATCGGCATCGACATTGACTCTCCAACATCGAACCAGAAGCGGCAACTTTTCTATAGCATCCGATCCTGAACGGCGTTCATTTCTCGCTTTGCCCTCGCTGTCTGCGGTCGTGTGTGCTGTCGTCTGTCGCGTCTCAATAATTAGTGAGAGAATCGAAAGCGTTTTGCGTGCTTCGAGAATTCCGAACGGAACGAATTAATATTATAGAATTTGAGAAACCATAAAAGTGAATTATGTAAGTTTACCAACTCCAGCAGAGCGAAGGAAATATTGAATTTGAGTGCGTGACTTCCTCGCAACACGTGCGATAGATCCGATCCGTGCGCCATCGTTAGCCTTGCCAAAATACAAAAATATGTTTCGTCCAATTCTTCTTAGTGGGTCAGTGCTCTGCTGGCGAGAGTTCATTGTCACCGCGAAGAAGATCGTGCAATTCCCATTCCCCAGTTCGCTCGCCCTTTATTTCTGCCCCTTGCTTCGATCGAGCCTCTTTTACATCACATCACATCAGACGACGGAGCGATTTCTTTGGTTTCTAACTTTCGCATACCCTGTGTTCTTAGGGTATACATATTTAATTATTGCCCGACTTCAAATAGCCCTGTCTGCAGCTCGTGTGCAGTACGTAGCTCTTAAATATTTCATCCAATATCCATATAGATTGGCAATATATCCCCTATTTATTTTTCTCGAGACCATTCCCACAGATACCTATGTAAATCGCAGTTAGAGGGTATCCCACGTACCAGAACGTCCATAAAATGTTGGTTTTTTTTTGTTCTCGCTCTTTGCGCCTATCTCTCATTCTCGCTCCACTCTTTCATCATGTCTTCGGGTTGTGCGTTGTCATTGGTGGTGGGAAACGACGGAGAACGGAATAGTTGCCAAATATTTTTAGATGCTGGCCTATTATCCGTTTTGTTTTCATACGCACTTTCTTGCTCTGCTCTGCTCTTACATTTGCCTTGTCGCTCTCCCTGGCGGGGCGATCGCCGCGGGGAAACATTCTCAATCTCAAATGCGTAATTCTGCTTGAGGCTCAAACATTTGCACATAACAATCGCCTGGCGACAAAGGTTTTGACGTTCTCTTATCGGAAAGCCGGTTTCCCCCACATACATACTCGTATTTGCAGTTCCAACAGTTTCTGTAGACTTCTGTGGCTCAAAATGTTCCATAAACTATGTGTTATTTCTTATGTACAGACAAACAGACATGCCCTGCCCGCGTGCCGCCTTCATTACTGTTTAAACATTATCAGAAGCCATTTATATGATTTGCGAGTCATCTAACCCAAGCAGGTTTTCCATCAAAAACATACACACACCTCCATTAACCTGATAGTACAGTGCCTTTGGGGCATTTAACTTGCAACAAATTTAACTGCCAATCATTCAATGTGTGGAATGTCTATTTCGAAGCCCCCCGCGCCAATCAATCTTGAATAATCGCAGGCGGAACTCGGTAAAACCTTAATAAAATATAGCCAATAATAATGGGGTTTTCACCCATCGGAAATTCATACTATGCCTTTGAATGCGCCTGACCCTTTGGACTCTGCCGGTGGGCAAGTCAGCTGCTTTAGCTCTTCCATTCTGGACTGACTTCTCCATTAGCTTGTTATTTATTTTGGGCCTTATCTCCCCTTAGTTTTTCGTATGCACCAACTGGTTACTGGTAACTGGCAACTGGCCAACATATATTGATTAATAAAGGAAAAACAAAACCTGCAAATGGGCTTGTAGATGGTTTTGGTATGCTTTTGTAGATACCACCAATTACGAGTCTTGGCCTTTGGACCGGGCCAAATAAAACCCATTGAAAAAAACTTGCCACCGTCGCGGCCGACGCCTTTGTGCTAGTTTATTCCGATTTGATAACTTTTGATAACAAGATAAGTGATAAGCCGAAATTCTGTGAGATTAAGCGTGTGTCCTTTGATATATCATGCTTCAGTGTTCCTTCCCCCGAGGAGTAGTTCCCAGTCAATCTGCAACGCCAGCTGCACCATGTGTCCTTTGTCCTTTGATATATCATGCTTCAGTGTTCCTTCCCCCGAGGAGTAGTTCCCAGTCAATCTGCAACGCCAGCTGCACCATTCAAATGTGTTTAAGACATGTTTAAGTTTTGATACATGTACCACCCCATTATCAGGTGTTAGGTCATAATATTCACGCGAATGATAAGAGGCTTTGTATGAAACGGAAGCCTTGGCATAGGCCAGCTCGAGTGGTGGTCTTATCGGATGAAACCTACATATGTACTCGCACTTTAGTCATAGATCGTATGATTTCTCGAGCTCCGCCACCATTTGTGCCATTTCCATCCACCTGCAAGTCAATTTGCTTAAAACTAAATTAACCGCGGTGCTGGAGCTGGTGCTGGTGCTGGAGCTAGTGAAAGTTAAAAACTAATCTCGCTCTTACCCCAAACTCGATTTCAGACCGCCAACGTCATGTCCGCCAACGAAGCGCTCTTCAGTCGTCCCGGCCCCAATCGCCTGCGGCAGGCGGAGGCTTATCGCACCACCAATCCCAAGGATGCCGTGAAGATTCGCATGCAGAAGGAGGGAATCGGCGCCGAGGAGCCCATCTCCATTCCCGGCCTGCTCAAGCGCACGGTCAACAATTTTCCCGACTACCCCGCCCTGCGCACCAAGACCGGGAAGACTGGCTATCAGACAGTCACCTACAAGTGAGTACGCCGCAGGACGCCGCTGGCTAATCCGATTTCGAATTTTGCAATTTACTTATCGCCGCTAATTGCATTTCCACCACCTCCCCGCTCCGGCCGCAGACAATATGAGGAGAAGGTGCACCAGGTGGCCAAGGCATTCATTAAGATCGGCCTGGAGGAGCACCACTCGGTGGGAGTGCTGGCCTTCAACTGCGCCGAGTGGTTCTACTCGGCGATGGGCGCCATCCACGCCCGTGGCATCATCGCCGGCATCTACACCACCAACTCCGCGGACGCTGTGCTCCACGTGCTGGAGAACTCCCAGGCCCAGATCGTGGTCGTCGACGACTCCAAGCAGATGGACAAGATTCACTCCATCCGCGATAAGTTGCCCCACCTCAAGGCGGCCATACAGATCCAGGAGCCATATGCGCCGTACCTCAAGAAGGAGGATGGCTACTATCGGGTGAGTGGGATTTACTAACCTGTGACTAATGCAACTAATTAACGGCTAAATGGCACCTGCTCCCGTTCCAGTGGTCGGAAATCGAGTCGATGAACGTCAGCGACGTGGAGGATCAGTACAAGACCCGCCTGGAGAACATGGCGATCAACGAGTGCTGCTGCCTGGTCTACACCTCCGGCACCGTCGGCATGCCCAAGGGCGTGATGCTGTCCCACGACAACATCAGCTTCGACACCCGGGGCATCGTCAAGTCGATGGAGCGCGTTGTGGCCGGCTCGGAGTCGATTGTCTCCTATCTGCCGCTCTCGCACGTGGCCGCCCAGACGGTGGACATCTACACGTGCGCCTCGATCGCCGGCTGCATTTGGTTCGCCGACAAGGACGCACTCAAGGGCACCCTGGTGAGGACGCTGCAGGATGCAAGGCCCACGCGCTTCATGGGCGTGCCGCGCGTCTACGAGAAGTTCCAGGAGCGCATGGTGGCCGTGGCCAGCTCCAGCGGCAGCTTCAAGAAAATGATCGCCGGCTGGGCCAAGGGCATCACCCTGAAGCACTACATGGTGAGTCAAGGGTAAGTATTCCCCAAACCGGACGCAACGGCGGCCACCAAATACTTCAACTTCAGCTTTGTGTGCGCATAAATTATGCAAAAAGGATGCACAGTTAAAGTGGCTGCAGCGCCGACCGACCCTTTCCTATCCCCCACTTATACACTCCACTCCGTACCTGCATTTTTCATGGCCCAGCCTCCTGGCCAGCCCAGCCAGCTCAGCCAGCTCAAGGGCCGAAGAGCAGAGTGTCCTGGCTGTCCTGGCCCCTTGGAAGACGTGTTTCGGTCCTGCTAAATTATGCAAGCCGAGCGCCAACGCTCTGTGCCTGTGCCCGTGCCGTGCTCTGGTTTAAGCGAGAATCACTGACAACAACATAACTCATACGTCTCGTGCAGCACGCGGGCACGGCTCCCTCCTGCTGTCGGCATTCGCCAGGACATGCGGGCACGTCCTCGAAAGCGGGGACAGAGGGCGAGTCACCGTCACCGTCAGCAGCCACCAGCAGATATTTGGGCCATCGTGAGAAGCTTCCACCTGAAAATACTTGGGCAGTGATTGGAGCATTAGGAAACCCATCAGGCACTTTAAGAGCAAATGAACATCCGCAATCGCATCCGAGAATCAAAGGCTACATTCTAATTTTGGCGCCCTTTATAAGGCTTTCTAAGCAGTAGCTTAAATATATATTTTCCTGATAATTACTCTCCACAAAGACGTGCAGGCTTATATTAAAAATGTAAAAGCTGACCGTAGTAGTATGAGGAATAGCAGCCTACCCGACCCCTCTTAACTCCCTTTTGTATTGGTGGCAGCCTCGAAAAACTCATCAGCCAACAATGCTAATTAAAGTTTTGTCCAACGTTCTTGCAGTAAGAGCTCTGGAGGCTTCCGCTACAAGATTGCCAAGTCGCTGATTATGTCCAAGGTGAAGCAGGCACTGGGCTTCGATCGGGTGATTACCCTGGTCAGTGCCGCGGCGCCCATGTCGCCGGAGACGAAGAAGTACTTCCTCAGTCTGGACCTGAAGATCCTTGACGCCTTCGGCATGTCGGAGACAGCCGGCTGCCACACCATTTGCCTTCCCGACTCGCTCTCGCTGAACTCCATTGGCAAAACTCTGCCCGGCTGCGAGTCTAAGTTCATCAACAAGGACAGCAATGGCCATGGCGAGCTGTGCATCCGCGGCCGCCACGTGTTCATGGGATACATTGACAACAAGGAGAAAACGGAGGAGTCGCTGGACGATGACTGCTGGCTGCACTCTGGAGACTTGGGCTTTGTCGACGACAGGGGCTACGTCAGCTTAACCGGCCGCTCCAAGGAGATCATCATCACGGCTGGCGGCGAGAACATCCCGCCCGTTCACATCGAGAACATGATCAAGAAGGAGCTCGATGGCATCTCCAATGCCTTCCTGGTGGGAGAGCAGCGCAAGTATCTGACAGTTCTGGTCACTATTAAGGTGGGTATTAGCTGAAGGCATTTCCCCTACGAGCATGTACTGATATTTACTCCTTCTTTTCTGCAGACCGAATTGGACAAGGATTCGGGTGAGCCCTTGGACGAGCTGAGCCACGAGTCTTCTGTGTGGATGAAGTCGCTGGGAGTGGAGCACAAAACCGTCTCGGACATCCTGAAGGCCGGTCCCTGCCCCAAGGTGTGGAAGTCCATCGAGGATGGCATCAAGCGAGCCAACAAAGTCTCCATCTCCAATGCCCAAAAGGTCCAGAAATTCACAATTTTACCGCATGACTTCTCCATTCCCACCGGCGAGCTCGGACCCACACTGAAGGTCAAGCGTAACGTGGTTTCCAAGATGTATGCCGATGAGATCGAGAAACTCTATGCCTAGACCATCTATCCCAATCCCAAGGAACACACACAAACACAAAGACATAGAGAGCTGTGAAAGAGCGGATACTGAGCTTTAATGTGAAATTGAATTTAACGGACTTTCAAGCCAATAGAGTACCACTTTATATACATAGGATATAGGCTGATGTTAACTGTTGGATATTATACTTAACCTACCCGCGCGCTCCAGAAGAATGCAGTTGGGACCACTACTCGCGTGCCTGCTGTCCTGGGCATTAGCTTTCCGCCTACTGGATCCACAGATCTTCTATTTAGGACCTAAGTTTTAAATTTGTATATGCTAATTGGTTTTACCAACTGAAACGCAATGAATTGTTTATTGCCTGAAGTGCCACAATAAATTTATATAGATACGTATGTAACTCTTGCTTTGCCAATTCATATATCGCACTCAATGGATGGACAACAAGCACCAGGAACAAGAGTTCCAAACATAAAGCAGAACAGAGAGAGCGACAGTTTCAAGGCCAATAGACCGCACGTCGGGGTCACCAAAATGACTTTACATCCATGAATAAGATTTCTCCGTTGTTACATTTTAACTTGGGGTTTTATTGTTCCAAGTTTTAAAATACAAAGTAACGTACAAGTTTGATCGATGGCCGTGAACACGAGTAGTGTATTTCCGTTTTCAAATTGAAAGTTTCTGCACTTATGTACGTATTCTTGTGGTAGTGCTCTCCCTTCTCTCAAAGTGCCAATGACAAATAAACCAAAATGTATCTGCACTTTATTCTACATTTTCATATTACATCTGTATGTCGGTTACACTGTATATAAGTACAATCTCTGAATATATATATGTATATTCGTAGCTTTAGAAGATTTACCATATTCTTATTACAATCGATTTCCATCACATTTTATGGGATTGTTTTCAAGATTGTCATTTCCTCATGTTACTTGATTCTAGGCAGCGTTTTAATCTCATTGCGAAAGAAAGGGGCGACTAAATTAAGGCTCATTGTTGTCCTCTCCATCTGACTGGGTGGTCGACTCCAGACCCTGGGCCAGGCGCGCGGCCACGCGCTGCATCAGCTCCTCCATGCTCATCTCGATTTTGACGCAGGCGTGACGGGCGGGGTCATAGCGCTGCTCCTGGCCGCACTGGACCCGCTCGCAGATGAGGCTGAGGCTGAACCACCTGCTCACGTCCTTGTAGCCGGCCCGGCACTCGCACTCGTTGTGGGACACGCAGTGGCTGTGCTGCGGACAGCCGCCCTGGCAGATGGGGCGGCAGATGAGCTGGTGCTGCTTGTTCGGGTGGTGGGAGTGCTCGTAGCCGCGCATGCAGTGGCACTTGTTGGGCTCCACGCAGTAGCTGTGGGCGGGGCAGGCCTCCAGGCAGATGGGCTCGCAGAAGCCGAACAAAATGGTGCGATACCCGGGGCAGCACACCTGCACGTTGTCCCAGCGGATCCGCTCCTCGTAGACCACGTACTGCTCCGCGTGCAACTCCGAGCTGGCGTTGGCGGGCATGCGAGTCCTGGTAACCGGCACCTGGTACTTGACGCTGATGTTCTTCTGGCAGTGCCCGTTGGTGATGGTCAGGGCCAATACCTGCAGCTGCTCTTGCGCCACCAGCAGCATCAGCCCCAGGCCGAGGGTCAGCAGTTGGACCAGCATCTTTTTGGGCGTAGGCGTGGGCGTGGAAGATTGTACGCATGTACGGTACGTCGCTCCGAGTGCACTAAACGCAGCCAGTCTTTCCGATTCCGATTAAAGTGAAGTCCGGCGAGCCGATGCATTTTCCGCTGTGCATCATGCTCTTCGGGTCTGCTTATATGTAGGCTTCTGTCGTACGATAACTGGCTGTCGGCCTCTTATTATTATTCATATTATTTTCGCAGACCTTATCGGCTGCGTTCAGTACCATGGAGTCGCGCCACAGCATTGGAAATGTACCGATACGGCCGTTGGAGTGTGGAGACGGAGAAGCCGTGCGCGTGGAGAGTAAGGTGCAGCCAGATGGGTTCCACGTTTCAAAGAAGAGGAACTCGAACTATCGAAGTGATTGGACAGACATTTCTCCTTTCAAGTTTTTTTTTATTTCATTTCGTTTAATCGTTGGATTATGCCACTTATTCTTCTACTTTATCTTTTCTATCTCAAATGTTCCTTTCTTTTCCCAATATTATTTTTGTAACATTTTCCCGGGAGATTAAAGATTTAACTGTCTATCAGAGAATCGTCCCTTTTTATCGTACTTTTGTACATGTAACACTGTCTAACTTGCTTACGTAAAGTTACTTAGTTCTTAGTTTAGTTATAAAAAAAAATTCCCTCGATGGACCATGACCAACTACTAACTACATCTAATAACATTGCACGGAAAACAGTTCCGGAAGCACCAACAAAAATACCCTCTATGAACCAACATTTTTTAAGAATGAACGTATAGGTCATTTGTATTTATACTTTTGTATCTGTGAAAATAAAATGTCGAGCGACGACGAAGGCGACCCAAAAGTTTTGCTTTAATAAAAGTAAAGACGCATCATGATCAAGTACGCAGAAACCCATATTCTTCGTTTTAGAAAATTGACATAAAGGTCATATTTAATTTGATAAAAAACTGGAGCAGAGAATGTGTTGTGCTACCTAATTTAAATAGTCTTCAAACTCAAGAGCAAGTTCAATATACCATCACTTAGGTCACACTGGTCAACATCCAAAAAAAACTCTGGTATCAGACTTACTTTTTCCAATAGATTTGGGTCTCCAAAATTGTTTATGAATTATGGTTTCTTTTTTAATGGATAGGATTTTTTAATAAATATAATTATATATTTTAAGCGTTGTTTTTGTTAGAGCTAACTTTAGTATTCTACACATACATTACAGGCATGCATTTTTATCTTTTCCATACGAATATCATCCCTGATTCTTACGCAAGAAAACACCAAATATATAATAATTTTATGTCAAAATGCTGATCAAAAATACCGCGAATAATTATCAGCTTTTTATTACAATACTTAATATTTCCCAGACGGAAATCTTAAGATTCATTGGCTATTCAGAATTTAAAAAGTTCTTAAAAGTTCTTCAAAACTACATATGTATGTAGATGCAACATGCTAAAGTTATATGGAAAAACGCAAAATAACCTCTGAAAGAAACATTTAAAAGAATCATAAAATAACATTTTTGTATTTTCTTATAACGCATGTCTCCGAATGTGCCATTCCACTCAAGTCGCGTTTAGCTGAATTTTAGTGTTATTAGGGATAGTATTTCACAGCTACACTGGTCTTTTATAAGATAAGTGTGTCACTATCTATAGGGGACTGTTATCTCTGTTATTGTAATCACCTACATATATTCAGCTGAGCAAATGGGTTCTGTCCCTACCCACTGAGCCACATTGTTCCATAAGGATCCTCTCAATGATATCCTATCATCGTGAATAGCATTCGAATGTTGAAAGATTCTCTTTGATTTTTCAATTATCAGACATTTATCAGGTTTCCGATTATTAGAAGTCACGCATTAGTTAATCAGATCAACCGAAGAATATCATTTCCGAATATCCTTTCCGAATATCCTTTCTCCATAACATATTCCCTTGTTATTTCAAGGCCATCATCAGTACCTTATTCATCCCTTGCACTGGTTCGCCGTTCTTCAACCTCTCCAGTTACGTTCATACATAAATATTCTTCTGTCCGCTAACATGTGTTGTGTATGTATGTAGTTATCTGCATAAATATGTATGTATGGTATGCATGGATGCGAAACACACAGATGTTCAAATGCTGGCTGTGACGGATACTCGGGAGGGTATTGTAGTATCGTCTTATAGTCGTATCGTTGTATGTACGCGAAGAGCAGGGGCTTTGCATATGAGTCGTCGAGTGCGTTTGTGTGCTCGATATATACAAATAAACATAAGCAGTGAGCAGGCGAGCAGGAACGATTAGCAGTGGCTGGCAGAAAAACGTAGAGTCATCGACATAGGCAGCGGCAGAAGCAGAAGCAGCGGCAGCGGCAGCAGCGTGTGTGTTGTGTGTGTGTGGAGACGGGTGGAGTGTGCGACGGATGTTAATGTTACCCCATGAAAGCTAAAAACGGTAACAGACAACGCGACTGCGACGTTCTCGCAAATTTGTACGTACATATGTATGTACGTACGAGTATGTAACATACATATGTCGACATCTACAGATGTACATATGTAATCTTGTCTGTAATGAGCAATAGCAGAAAAAAAGGCAGCGACGCTGGCAGAGCGAAAGCCAAAACCAGAAATTGTATGAAAATGAAATGTAATAGGCAGCAGCAGCAGCAGCACCAACGTCGGCAGCGGTGGCCAGAGGGAAACGATATTTAAATACATGTACAGGTACAAGCGACATACACATACATATATATTTACAAACATATATACGTAGGTATACGTACCTCTCGCGTGTATGAAAACATATGTAACCGTAAGTATGCTGTCTGACGACTCGTTCATACATGTAAATACATACCTACATACATATGTACGGTTGAATGACAATAGCATGTGCATGATGATGATGACGTACCAACAACAACAGCAACAACTTAATTTTTTGTGATTATCAGCAGCAGTCGGGCGGCGTTTAGCGATTTACTTACACTGGCCGCCAAGAAAGTTGGGAAGGCAGTGCACTGGTTTCACAGGCGAGGTAAAAAAATGTGGGCATGTGCGAAGAAGATTGCGTAGAAGCGACGCATGAACGTACACTGGCCTCCCCGAAAATTGGGAAGGCTGCGTACCGATTTTACAGGCGAGGTCAGACAAAAGGGTCATGTAGACATGACAAGCCTTGCAGAGTCTTCTTATAAGAGTAAAGCTCAAGTGTTTGTCTTGTTAATATATGTAGGATCCAAAACTTATTTTCATTAATAATATTCCCTCGTATAATACTTCATTAAATATATTGAAAGAAATGCACTCAGTTTGCAATCGTCTTGTTTACTCTTTACGAATTTAAGCTAATCTCTCTCCTTGTGGAAGTTTTGTTTTGATTCAGCGACTGTTGTTTTCTACTCTCTAGAAATAGTGAAAACGATTCGTTTGGAAATATTGAGGTAGTCACTGGTCGTGTTATCGTGACGGGGCACAATTCACGCACAATCGCATTGAATGCCGTTTAATCTGGAAATGGTTTCAGAATTTTCCACTGATCAGCGGTGACGTCAAAGAAAATTGCAGCATCATCGAAAACAAGCACTGTCAGACGTGTGAAGAGCTGATAAGTGAGTGCGACAAAGACTATGGGAAGCTGTCACCGATGAGGGCGACAGTAATGATGACAATCACGAGTGCTCCACAGATGCAACACTCGGGACCAACGAACCGATTAAGTCATAAAATTGATCAGTTTCACTGACGCGGTGCCGACGTCAGAATAGCAAAAAAAGGGAACAATTTGCTTTGTATTTTCCCGTTAGTCTCTCTCCCCGTCTGTCCTGTGTTTACAATGGCCTACATATAGTGTGCACCCGACAAAGGTGTCAAGAGTGTGTTGGTCGAAGTGAATTATAGCTGGAAGAAAATTCTTTAGCTATGTTCATATTTACTCACAGGCAAAGGGTGTATAGCATAACGCTTTCAAATATTGTGCCACCTGCACAACTGTGGGTATTAAACAGTTGTAAATACAGGTTGTTATCGGACGAGTAATTGCTATTTATGCGACTAACTGGTCAAAGAGAGTGAGAGGAGAACATATGTTCTCATCCGCTGATGCTGAGAGATAATAATTAAATATATTAACTTACTTTATTCTTCAAAATCTACAACATTTTCTGCTTGGGCGGCTTGGTTACGGATTTATATTTGTTATATTTCGGATCCTCGGCGCACATCGCCTTCAATAGCAGTTTTAAAGCAGAATTTCCTTCTTTTAATTTCTTCATGGTCGCGGACTTAAAAAAACAAGAAAAAACGGAAAAAGGAGCCTTCGACATTTTTGATAAAGTGTCGGATGTTTGTCAAGTTGGCTGCGAGTAATTTTTCCGTTTTGCAACACAGACAAATATTACATGTAATAATACATGGAAATAGCAGTTGACCTACCTTATTTGTTTGTACCTTATTTTATACACAATAATATGAATCTATGTTATTAAAATGAGTCAATCTTGTTGAAAATTGATCCATCCATATAAAATTATGTGATCAGTGCGGAGGGTACTAGTTAGCTAGTATTATAAAAAAGAATATCAAAATGAACAAAATCCTATTTGCTCTTCTTAAAATTTTGATAATCCGAATACTACCAATGCAATAATGCAACATTTTCTCAAAAATGTCGATCCATTTTGCTATTATGTTGTTTCCCAGCACTTTCAAGCTTTAATTTGCGGTTTCAAGCACTGTATGTGTGTTTTGCCTAAAAAAAAATAAAAGCGCACTGTCTTTGATAATGAGAGGGTCCTTTGCGCAGAAGGATTTGCGTCCACCGGTGGGAGTCTTCTGCGCACACATTAAGCCTTCTTTTCCGCGGATTGCAGACGATACCAGCAGAAGGAGCTCTGTTTCTCACCAACTTCTGACCACAAAGGACATGGAAGACATGCGAACACCACTAGGGGCAATGCCAATATCCATCACGATGTAACCCACTTTCCCGAGCAGAGCAAGCATTTTTTGGCTCTGATCAAAACGATGCCCTGACTTTTTCCTAGTACACGGGCATGAATCTTTCAATTAGCTCCCTGCTTGGACACGGCCACGGCTCGTCCGACGATCGCCCAGCAGCAGCAGGTCCAGTGGGTCGAACAGCCAATACCTCTGCGAATGCCTTCTGCAAGCTTAGTCTGTATGGGCGAGTAATCGTAATTAACTCTTGCCTTAAATGCAGCCATGTAAAATGTGAGACGTTTCTGGTTTTCGTAGGTGAAAAATCCCAGGCCAAATCGAATCTGAACGTGGACTATTGTGCAGACTTTATTCCCGTGGACAACCCAGACATCAGGCAATCGCGCCCGGCTTTTAGGAAAGCCCTCGCATAACACCAATGATGCCGATGGCCGATTTGCCCAAATGGTTGAGCAGTCCGATTGGCTGCAGCAAATCTCCTCGCTCATGCAGTTGTCTGGCGCCGTTGTGGACCTCTTCGACCTGCAGGAGAGCAGTGTGATGCTGTCTCTGGAGGATGGCTCCGATGTGACCGCTCAGCTGTCGTCGATAGCACAACTCTGCCTGGATACGTTGAGATGGTTTTACAATTGACATAATATGTAGTGCATATTTGAAATATATGAAAATCTTCGTCACTGAGATTGTGGAGCCGTATTTGACCTGGAAGGCCGGCGCTAGTTCCGAGTCCATGCGCTCCCTGGCCATGGCCACACTCTGGAGGGCTCCCAGAGTGCCACGGATTCGGGTCCATGGGTTCCATAAAGTCCCATGCACCAATTCCATTAGCACATACTTCTTAAAATAATGGAGCACCTCTGGCTGTACACGGGTGGGATATCTTCGATGCTGCTTTGCAGACTTTCCAGACATGTCACCGTCCATTTTTGTGCTTTTTGTCCAAGAAGAAGACAAAGAACACGAGTGTCCTCAATCTGGAGATTGAAGCGGCCGAGAAATCCCTGGGCCTCTTGCCCGTCCAGCTTCATTCAGCTCCTCAAGCCCAACAATGGATGTCCTAAATTACATTAAATTATGTTCTTAAGTTATTTCTATTGTTTTTGCATATGTATTATGCTTAAATATGAAATTTGTCCTCCATTGTTGTTAATCACTTTTAATATGCGACCTGGCATAGAATTTATTAAGGTTTGAAGGAGTGAACTGTCCAATTTCGACCACTCTGCCACAATTGCTTTCTTCGACGCCTTTAGGGACCCACATTGTTTGCCATGAATTTTAAAATTTGCTGGCAAGGATACCCTTAATTCTTGTAATTTATAAAACTAAAAAAAAAATTAGCAACATTTTTGGAACATTTTTTTTTCAAAAACCTGGGTATACACATCGATGTTCAATTAAAGGCAGTGTTTCAGAAATCAATATAATAATGGTAATTGGGCAATTTTGATAGATTTGTGGTCCATCCATTAAGTCTGGGGAACGTGCTGGCCACTCCAAAAGCTCCATTTCCCTTGCTTGAGACCATTGCACTGTGGTTGGGTTTGTATGGAGCCGCGGCCATAAATACTTCTAGTGGTGGTATCGCTAAGCAATTTTTACACAAAATCTAGAAAAATATTTTAAATACCATTCAAAAGATAGGGACCAATTTTAATAACTCTCTTATTAATTATTAATTTGCGATGCATCAATGATAGGTGGAGCTTTGGCATACTCTGCATCGTGTAGACTTGCAGGCGGACTTTTTGCAAGCAATTAATACACAGCGGACGCAGCTGAGAATGACGAAAACCTCGTAATGCAATGATCAGTAGATTTGCAAAACACACAATTTGTTTCCTGACCTTTGTTTGCTTGGATTAGAGCCAGCTATGTTTTCCCAGATTGCCTATTTTCCGCCCGGAAGTAGATTCTTCAGCCGACAGATGCAAATAATAGCAACGGGTGAATTAAGGCTAAGAAAATCAAATTTGTAGCTTCAAAATCTAGTGGATTTACTGATAGATTTAATATTAGGTTGTGGCAATATGAAGACCCTGTCTGATTGCAATCAGATCTTTCCTTTTTACAGATTGATGATAATGTCAGTTGGTACCCCTAGTCAGGTGCTGGCGGTGGGACTGGAATTTATTTCTATGCTATGTGGCATAACTCTTTCGAATATTTTGTCACCTGTACAAATGAGCTTCCTTACACTCCGCTCTCATACCATTGTTATAGTGTGGGTATTAAACCGTTTTAAATACCGGTTGTTATTGTACGAGTAATTGCTATTTATGCGGCCAACAACTGGTCAAAGAGAGTGAGAGGAGAACACATGTTCTCATCCGCTGATTCTGAGAGAACCACAACTTGGGCTATGCACCGACATTCGTTCGCCTCAGACCATGCTAGCGTTGATGTACATACATATGTATGTATGTATGTATGTATGTACGAGCATGCTCTGTGAGTGTGTAGAAATGAGTTTGAATGAGTTGCTGCAAGTGTTTCGTTTTGAATGAACGGGTGTATCGGGAGGGAGAACTGCATGAACATATGTGCACGGACTTGTATGTAAGTGCGGCTGTATGTCGCTTGTTTGTCAATATGTACGTACACGTGTTATTTGATTTTCGTTTCGCTTTTTATGTCCGTCTCTGTCTGTGTCTGTCTGTGCTATTGGCGCTGTTGTTGGTACATGAATATAAAATGTTGTTTATCTGTCCCCGCCACCCCACATCTCCCCCTTTCGATTGGAACATTGCTTCGTGCTCGCTCCGCCCCGCCTCCGCTGGCACTGCCTCTTTTAGTAGTTTTCTGTCGAGTGAGGTGCGAGTGTGTGGTGTGTGTGTGTGCGTGTGTGGGTTTTGTATCGTTTTTGTGTGTCGTGTGTGTATGTTTCCTTATTGTTGTGTGTACTTGTTTGTTGGCTCTGCTTTCCCTCTGCCACTGCCACTGCCACTGGCTCTGCTTCTGCCGCTGCCTGGCTGTCTGGCTCACTTCTCACATGTTCGCATGAACTTTTTGCTTTGCTGTGCTGACGCCTGCTAATCAATGCTGAGCGCCGGGTTATTTCGCTATATCTATATGTACACAAACAAATCTACAAAAGTCACCGACGACATGCACATGCTCATGCTCTTTTGTTGCCCCCTCTTCCCACCCCCTCGGCGAACAATCGGCGAGAACACACATTAGGTCATGCATACACACACATTCGCTGCGGTGCGTGTAAATATGTACAAAACATATTGTTACACATGCCCAAATGCCCGATGTACCCTGTACCCTGTACCGTCTGGTGGGGCAGCAGTGTGGGGTATGCATATTAGGATTGTTATGACCGCAGCCCAACATACATACATTTGGCAATCGCTTCGATTACGTATCAGACTCTTCTAGTGCGTGTCACTTGGGATTATCATGTGTGCGTGTGAGCAAGTACAGTGAGAGAACAAAGTCTAGATACGACCCTCATTTGACTACCGATCATAGAAGCATTATGAAAATATGTAATATTGATGCAGCTCATGTACATACTCTTTTAATGGGTAGCAAAGATTTGGCTAACGAATTGTTGCAGTATTTATGCCGCAAAGATAAAGTATAAATTGTTTACCACATGAAGTTATTTGATCCTAGTCCTTTCCGTTTGGTGTCGTATTTAGACTGCAGTCGTCCACTGTAATTGCATGACGTGTGCCATTCATTGAGTGCCAGATCAAACAACCGCAAGCGATGAAGGTCTTTAGGGTGGACCTTTAAGGTCCTTGTGGCTCGGGTGGGATGTTGAAGTGTATCTTGAGGGAGACAACAACACCCAGTACAAACACATCCACCCACCCCACCCATCCTCTACACTAACCAGTTAACGTATCTGTTGAGGACCACCCTAATCTCGGTCGATGCATGTTCAATGTCCATTTTATTGTTAGCTTTATTGCTAGTTCGCATTTAAGGTGAGCTCTTCGCTTCCACATGCCTATGTATTCCACATGTACATTTAGAATTTTTATATTTTCTTTACGCTACCCGATATAATTCTCATGTACCGTTACACATGTCGCACTCACACTCGCCCGACCAGCACATACAGCCCACTTAAAGTATATGTACATATATAAATGTGTAGCTATGTATATAGTTACATATGTACACATTTATAGTTGAGGAAGTGAGAAGAAAAAAAGAAAGCTCAATATTGCAACTATTTGTGTTGTAGCTTTGATGCAATAAAATCCCCATTCCATTCCACTCGGCCCCGCACGCCGCACACTGTACACACCCGCCCACCGACCCATAGACAGGGGTTTACACTTGTTACCGATTCATGAGCTGCTGTTCGTTGGTAAATAATTTCATAATAATGTTGTTGCTGCGCGCATAACAAAAGATAAGCTGCAAAATACAAATTGCAACAATTACAATTGGGTTAATAATATATCGTTTTATCGCTTATCAGAATGTTGCGGCCCGCCCCAACATACATGTGACTACATGTAAGCTCCCCACTGCGCCGCCCCAGCCAGCTCAACGCAGTTCGCACTGAACACACACATACACATACACACACACACACGCACTACACGCAGAGTGGGGCGAGAGGCTTTTGACATTTTGCAATAAAATAAATTAAACAATAAATTATAAATTTGTACAAAAAATGACTGTTGGAGGAACAGGCGCACAGCAAGGCCTAGCCGAACGAAAACGAACAAACCTACGGCGGCCGGCGGCCGGCAGCAGCTGCGACGCTGACGGCGACTGAGACTGCGACTGCGACGGCCACTGCTACTGCGATTTGTTGCTGGCCCCTGTGAAAGTTTCTTTTTCTCTGTCCTCTCTCTCTCTCTCTCGCTGCTCCGCCTATTTCCAATTCTCTTTATGCGACGCCGGAGTGCGTGGCCATGTGTGCGGGCTCTGGCCCCCGCGTCTAATGCGCCCAAAACCGAGCGAGTGACCCACTGGGAAGCCCGGTTCGGCAAAGGTGGGGGTAAAACCCTCCTTTACGGTGTTTTATGAGCGACAAACATCACACATGTCCCGATATGCGGTACCTGGGAGGGTATCTGCGGGATGGCCCACTGCCATTCGATCGATTCGATCTCCCAGCTGCTTGTCGAAGGTCAGTTTCGGATTAAGAATTCAAGAAATTACTAGTCTAAAAACCCAGAAATATGTCTGGAAACAATATGAGTACACTATACTAACTATTGATACTGTGATTGATTTAACCAGGCTGCTCAATCGTCACCCCATGAAATTGATTGAACGATTGATTGTAGACGATAAATAGTATTGCAAAGAGATGCAGTGTGGAAAGTAGTATCTATCCTTGTATCTATTTCTATTTTATAATGAAGTTTTATTCGATTCCTTATGTCATATGGTCGCTTTAAGCTTATAAGATATACAGCATATACAGATAGGCTAGATAAAGATATCAAATCTATAAGGTTGGGTGACAATGGGTCTATGCTTTGGGTCTGGATACAAAAGTATATTAAATATGAATTCATTACATTATAATATTATTGTTATGGTCAATTCTTAATTGATCTGTAAAGCCATTCTATTGCAGATATTTAGATGAGCACATATGTATATGTACATTTAACTTGCATGCATGTACATATGTATAACCCCAATCATTTTTATAGGTGACAATCCGACAACCCCAGATCAAGGCAACAATTTTTTTAATTGGCTTAATATTGCCCCGAAAAGATAAGATTTCCATCACGTATGGTTTGGCCTGGAAAATGAATGCTCTTTTTCGAATCTCTTTTTGAGAATTTCCATCACTTAACAAGTTTGAAAGTATCTTTGTATCATTATTGCATTATAATGATTAAATTAAAAATATCCTTTATTATTTTTACTCAATCTTCTTATCAATGCAACATATTCCTTGTTTTAATCTGTTTTTTGTTGTTGCTTGGAACCCATCTCATTAAACGATTTAAATCCGCCCAACATCAGAAAATACAACTGAAAACACGACAACATTGTTTAACCTCTGACACTCTATAATCTGCAACAGAATTTGGGTCTGTGGCCACGGACGGACACACACAGACACACACAGAAAATAGTAGATCTTGGCCTTATCTCCCAGAACGAGCCGGTCCAAACATGTGTCTAAGGGTCAGTCAATGGAATCGAAGAACATACTAGATCAAAGACCGAGCTGCTGACTAATCGTCGGCTTGGCTTCTCGAGAGATTACTGGAGCCGGTAACCTATTTATCGCCCCTAGCCGATGTTCGGAACGACAACGTCATTGCCTGCCAGGCGATCCGAGCCGATTCGGGGCGGTCTTATCAACGTCGTGGGACCGATGGACCGATGCTTTAAATAGCGGCCGCTGTGAGAGCCTGGAGTTTATTTGACGAGCACGTCTTCAGAATGAACAACATAGACTTGGAGCGGAGCAACCTTAAGCCAGCCACCAGCTACACCAGCACCTCGCTCCATGGGGCTGTCAAGCTGTGCCTGGATGCGGGCGCGACGGGAGCGTTGTCCCAGCTGCCGCCACAGACCATACCGAGGCGCTTCCAGGACGTGTGCCAGCAGTACGCGGAGCACCCAGCCCTGGTCTGGGAGACGCCCGGATCGGGGGTGAATGGCTGGACCACCTTGACTTATGCCGATTATCAGCGGAGAGTGGAACAGGCTGCCCTGATGCTGCTTGATGTCGGACTGGAGGAGCGCAGCTCGCTGGGCGTCTTGGCCTTCAATTGCCCCGAGTGGTTCTTCGCCGAGCTGGGAGCCCTGCGAGCTGGGGCCGTTGTGGCTGGCGTCTACCCCAGCAACTCGGCGGAGGCAGTGCGTCACGTGCTGGCCACCAGCGAGGCCACGGTCTGCGTGGTGGACGATGCCCAGCAGATGGCCAAGCTGAGAGCCATCAAGGACAGCCTGCCACGCCTGAAGACAGTCATTCAACTGCACGCACCCTACGAGGCCTTCGTTGACACGGAGGAGGGCTACTACAGCTGGAGGCAGCTTGAGGAGAAGACCTATTCGAATGACCTCAAGAAGGAGCTCCTCGAGAGAGAGAGTCGGGTGTACGCCAACGAATGCGCCATGCTGATCTTCACCTCGGGGACTGTGGGTATGCCCAAGGCTGTGATGCTCACCCACGACAGCATTGTGTTCAACGCCAAGTCCGCTTCGGCCAGCATGAAGGACGTCCAGGATGGAAGCGAGCGCATGGTCAGCTTTCTGCCCCTCAGTCACATCGCTGCTCAAATCTTCGATGTGTTCCTGGCCCTCGAGCACGGAGGTTGCGTGACGTTCGCCGACAAGGATGCCCTCAAGGGAACTCTGGTGCGCACGTTCCAGAAGGCCAAGCCGACGCGTATGTTCGGAGTGCCACGCGTCTTCGAGAAGTTCCAGGAGCGTCTGGTGGCCGCGGAGGCCAAGGCCAAGCCCTACTCGAGGCTGCTGCTGTCCAAGGCCCGTGCCGCGGTGGCCGAATACCAACTGTCCGTGTTGGCAGGGTGAGTTAGGCACTTCCACTCGAAGTGGATCCAGGATACTGACTCTCCAAATTTTTCAGGGAGAAGCCTTCGATCTACGCCACTACCAAATACTGGCTGGCCTCGCACATGATCCGACCCATTCGTCAGATGATGGGCCTGGACCACTGCCGAAGCTTTTTGACTGGCGGGGCCCCCACCTCCGATGAGATGAAGAGGTTCTTCCTGGGCCTGGACATTGCTCTGGGCGAGTGCTACGGCATGTCGGAGAGTGGCGGAGCCATCACCCTGAACACGGAGATCTCGAACCTTTTCAGCTCAGGCCAGCCGATTGCCGGCGTGGAGGTGAAGGTCCACGAGCCCGATGCCAACGGGAATGGCGAGATTGTCCTGCGGGGACGCAGCAGCTTCATGGGCTACCTGGGCCAGCCGGAGAAGACCGCGGAGACCATCAGGGCGGACGGTTGGCTGCTCTCTGGCGATCTGGGCTACTTCGATCCGCACGGCAACGTGGTGATCTCTGGCCGACTCAAGGAACTGATCATCACGGCTGGCGGCGAGAACATTCCGCCCGTGCACATCGAGGAGCTGATCAAGAAGGAGCTGCCCTGCGTGAGCAATGCCCTGCTGGTCGGCGACCATCGCAAGTATCTCACAGTCCTGCTCTCCCTGAAAACGAAGTTCGATCCCACGACGGGCATCCCGCTGGACGAGCTGCGGGAGGAGACCATCGAGTGGCTGCAAGAACTGGGCCTCCATCAGACCCGTCTCTCCGAGCTGCTGAGCATTCCTGCCGACCTCCAGCTGCCCAACGACACGGCTGCCGTATCGGCGGCTCTGCAGATAACGACGGAGCCAAAGCTCCTCGAGGCCATCGAGGCGGGCATCAAGCGGGCCAACCAGAATGCCATCTCGAACGCCCAACGGGTGCAGAAGTTCGCCCTCATCCCGCATGAGTTCTCCCTGGCCACCGGCGAGCTGGGACCCACACTCAAGATCCGCCGCAACATAGTCCACGCCAAGTACGCCCAGATCATTGAGCGCTTGTACAACTGAAGGTTCGACTTGTTAGCTTAGGTTTAGTTTTGTTTTGTAGACACGACACTGATAATTATGATTACAAATATATTATATACTGGTTTTGTTAAATTGAATTTGTTGCTCGAGGCTCTGGGCGCTCTATGACCTCTCGCGGTCATGTCTGATGGGCTGCGATTCCATTTTGCTGGTGTACTGAAATATGGAAGCGGGTAAGTACGGGGTGAGAGAGTGTTGTGCGGGGGGACACTTCACCAACCACTTCATTGATGGCCTTCAGCTTCCGCTTGCTCTGCTCCTTGCGATCCACGAAGCGCCTAAGCCAGCGCAGACAGGCGAAGGCGATGGCTATGGCCACCAGCATCCAGATGATCACCGACCGCGAGTCAAAGCGATCCGTGGGTATCTTGGGCCAGGTCAGTGGCGGTGGCGCTGGATTCAGCTCGTCAAGCGATTTCTACCCCCCAAAGAAAACATTGGACTCTCTGCTGATCTGATCTCGATTGGACTTACCGCACACTGAACCTTGCTGTGGATGGCATCGCCGACACTCAGGAGTACGATCGAACGGTTACGCGCGCCCTCGATGCAGTCTATGCCCTGCACCTTGGTCAAGTCCTCGCTCCAGTCGCTCAAGAGGCTCCAGTTGCGAGCAAAGTTAAGGGAAGAGGGTGCCCTGAGCACCAGATTCTTCACCAGCCAGGCACAGCTCCAGTGGTTATCCGCCAGATTGATGTGCCCGAAGTGAAGCAGACTGCTCAGATTGACCGAGTCTAGGCGGTTCGAGCTGAGATCCACAATCAGGGACAGGCGGTTCAGGGCCGGCGGCAGTCTGTGCAAGAAGGAGGCTTCGACGAGAGCATTTCCGTCCAGCCTTAGATGCTGCAAGTGCGTCTGGTGTTGCATCAGCTTGGGCGATATACCTCCGATCCGATTGTGCGAGAGAACTATCTCCTCCAGTTGAGTGTTGGCCTGGAACAAGCCTTCCGATACCGATGTCAGTTGATTGAAGCTTGCGTCGATTCGGAGCAGACTGACAAGCGGCTCCAGACTGCCGTCCTCGATATGGGAGAGGATATTGTGGCTGATGTTGAGTCGCTGTGGAGGGAGCATCAGGAAAATTACTTAAATAATTGTAACTCAGGCCGCATCTCCTCCAGATAAAGGAGGTTGCAAAATGTTCACGATCGGGTAATTCGAAGAGGCAGAATCTGTCTAAATATATAAGAAAATATACCTCTAAAGAATCCAATCCCATTAAGCTTTCCTTCGTTAGTTCCGTCAAATTGTTGTGACTCAAGTCCAGGTCCTGGAGCTCAAAGTTATTCGCAAATCCCTGCGGCTCCAGCCTCTGCAGTAGGTTGTCCGCTAGATTAAGGTGGACCAAGCGAGCAAGACCGTGTTGGGTGAGGAATTGAAGACTTCCCAATAAGTTCCCCTCCAGACGGAGACTTCGGAGATGAGTATTGCTCTCGAAGGCCCCTGGATTGACGCCTGCGATCCGATTATGCTGAAGCGCCAGACTGGAAAGGCGATGCAGGCCCTGAAATTGGCTGCCATCGATGAGCATCAGTTGGTTTCCATTGAGATGGAGATGCTTCAAGTGCGAGAGGCCAGAGAAGGTGTCATCTGCCATCTGATTGATCTGATTGGAGGCCAAGTCGAGCATCTGCAGTTGGGGGTAGAGCACGAAGCTGTGGCCCTCCAGGCTGGACAGCCTGTTGTGACTGAGGTCCAGGGATATTAGTGCTTCCAAGGGCTCGGCGGACCACGGTCTCAGTTTGCTCAGGTTGTTGTGGGCGAGCGAGAGGGACTGCAGCAGGGGCAGGCCATGCAGGGAGAAGTCCTCCAAGCTGCTCAGGCCACTGTGCTGCAGCTCCAGGTGCAGGAGGTGGCCGAACCGCATGAAGAACGCGTTCTCAAGGTGCGGCAGGCTGCAGTTGCTGAGCGTCAGGGAGGTCAGGAGCTCCATGCCCCGGATCATCGTCACCTCCGTCTTGTTGCAGTTGCTCATTTGCAGGCAGCCGACCCTGGGGCCGCAGCAGAGCAGCATCCAGAGCCAGAATAATATTTGGTACAGCGCGTGGCACATTTCGCTGGAGACTAGTCCGATGTCTTGGCGCTTCTGTAGCCACAGGCCCTTATCTCATTGCAGCTGCTTGTGGAGCCAGTTGACAACCCGTCAAGATAGTGAATCAGTAGATCAACTACCCGTCGCGACGTTTGCCCGAAGACAATATTTACTCCGTGTCCAGTAAAAAATTAAAAATATATCTTACCTCCTATATGCCTACCGCTTCAAGAACTCGCCAAATGCACTAGGTCGGAAAATGTGGGTTATGGCAATGAATTTGTACTGTTTGGAAACTCATTTATTTTTTATTTATTCGGTCTTTAATCTTATAATATAAATACATTGGTTTTTAATACTAAACATTTGTTTAATCGTGATTGCAATTTATTGTTTTTTTTTTAAATTTATTTTTACAATCTTCAAGCTTTAAAGTTTAATGCGAATATTTTGATTTTCTATTTATTTTATTTCCATCAATTTAATTTAATTTTTTGTTTAAGGTAGTTTTTTTTTAAATTGTTGTTTTCTTTGCTTACTAAAAGCATTTCAGAAGTCTTAAGTTTTCCGGAAGGAAATCTTTGGTGTGGTATAGCTGCCTGGCTAATCCATAAGTTTTTCCTATCGCAGTGCGGATAAGGTCTTTCCAACTCAATGTGCTGTTGAAGAAAAAGCCTAGCTTATTTACTTTATTGTCGTATTTAATCGATGCCTTGTCGGGCTTGAGCCCGTTGAGCCCATTCATTTATAGAATTAAGCTCGTTTCTACTTGCCTCAATACATTCATGGACTCATCCGACTATCGTACATCTGAACATCATCAGCATACATATGGATTAAATATTTAGACACAACATTTGGTAGATAATTTATATAAATTGAGAACAGAAGAACAGTGACGACTGAGAGTCGGTTGCAACGGATTGACTTCTATTAGTTAGGTAGGATTTCGTATGAAGAAAACAAAAAGATTTTCTAGCTAAGATTGAAGATGGAGAGGAAAGCAATGCCTAGTCTGGCGGGATGGGACGGAAATACTAATAAGGGCAGATGATTCGACCTCACCAGATAGAGAGAAAGAGAACTTCATGACAGATCCTGTGGGATTTAAGGGATTGGAGGTTAATGAGACGCAGCCTGGAGATGTGTCGCAGGGTCCCAATTAAGTCCACGGAGAGCAAAGATGAGAAATTGTTTCTGAACGGATTCAAGCATATCTTGGAATTTTTGGTAGTGAGGTGACCAGACGCAGGAACCATATTCCAAGATAGGTCGAACCAGAGAAACATACACCACTTTCGTGGTAAAGGGGCAGGAAATTCCTTAGATCTCCTCTGGCTCTATTTGAGATGGTGGACATATGGGAATTAAAACATAGATTTGGTACAAAGATAATTCCCCGGTCATTAACTTTGAACTGGCGTTGTAAGATAATGCTATTAATTGAGTAGTCAAATAGGTATGGCTTGCTGCGGTGGAAGGTCATGATATTACATTTGGAAATGTTAATAGGAAGAACGTTAATTAGGCACCAGGTATTAAGAGCGTCAAGATCCGATTGCAGAGATAACGGGGACACAGGGTCATTATAGGAAAAACTTATCTTTACATCTTACAGCGTACATTAGGACACGGGAATGAGATAAAACTTGAGGAAACTCATTAATAAACAGATTATATATCATGGGACCCAGATGGTTGCCTTGAGGTACACCCGATGTGACTAGAACAGGTTTAGAAAGAAAGGAGTTGGAGCAGACACGTTGAGAACGATTGCTAAGGTAAGAATTAATCCGGTAAAGAAGTTTAGTCGGAAATCCTAAGAGGGATAGTTTCTGGATAAGAAGATTGTGATTAACTGAGTCAAAGGCTTTACTAAAGTCAGTATAAACAACGTCAGTTTGACACTGTTTAGCAAGTCCGGCAGTTACAAAGGAGGAAAATTCATGGAGATTAGAAGAAACTGAGCGACGTTTTAAGAATCAGTGCTGAGAATGAGAAAACAAGGAACTATAAAAGACGGAATGTTCATATAAGGGTCAGAGTAGTAGCGTTGAAAAACGGAAGCGAACAGGTCAGCAATGTCACAATCGTTATCAGCATAACTACCATTTAAGTGTAAAGATGAAGGAAATTGAGAAGAATTACGCTTAGAGTTTACAAACCTGAAGAATTGTTTAGGATCACGTGTAAAGTGAGGCTTGCATTTGGCCAAGTATTTGTTGCAGCAAAGCGAATTAAATAAAGAATATTTCGATTTACCAATTGAGTACTTGGAAAAGTCCGTTTGAGAACCGGATTTTTTAAATTTCATGTAGATGCGGGACTTACAGTTCTTCAGGTTGATTAACCTCGGGGCGAGCCAAATGGGACCAGAAAGAATTCTCGAGAGGGTGACTAAAGGAACATAAGAAGGAAAAATTGAAAAAATAGTACAGTAGATAGCATAAGTAGCAGGCTCAATTTCCTGGAAGTCGTCGAGGAATGACCGGTTAATCAGAGAAAGGGCAGTATTCAAGAAAATCTGCCTTCCTAAAGCAAAAGATAGTTGGGGCCTTGTGAAAGATTTGGTTGAACCAGAAGAAGGTAACGGAAAATCAATTACAAGTGTGGGATGGTAAGGGTATTCGGGGAAAGATAGAGGTGATCCTCTACTGACCAGAGTACTCGATATATCGGTAGTAAAAACGAGATCTAAGATCCTACCCATGTTATTACGTATGCCGTTTACGTTTGCCGTTTTTGAAAATATTGGTGGAAGAGGTTTTTTAACGAATATTGGGTTTATATCGTCATGGCTAACAGTGTTTGATTTCATTTTGAGGATAGACTCTAGGACAACTCAAGCTACTTTCGAGCTCACAAAATTGGAATCTAGAGCCTAAGCCGAGTGTTTTGTTTGCCTAATCCTATATTTTTCAGTTTTTTCCTAATTTGACTAGTTAATTGATCGTTGAAAATGCAAACAACTATGATTTGTTTTGACTCAATTTTTTCTGTTTTTGCTCTGGTACGTAATATTTCCACTTGTCCGAAGCAATATTTCCCACCGGATTTCAGTGCTAAGCCACGTAGTTAATTTTGGATTGATGGTCTTTACCTTGAGTGGAGCTGACATATTTAAGGTCCCCTACTCTATGAAATGAATAGATATTAATGTCCAATTTAGTCCATGAAATTCGTTAGCAAGCAAGGTCATTGTCAATGTTTTTAAGGTCTTATCTGGTCTACACTGGCTTTCAGGAAAACAGCTCACCCTCGCGGTTTTGATGCTGTTCGCTGCGTTTCCCCTGGCGTGAATTTATTTGCATTCGGATGCCATTAGACTCTTAATTAATCTGCCTATTTTCTTACGGCAGTGTGATAATTGTGAAAAGTGATAATCGACGAGCTCATTGACAAGGTGCTTCAGCTTGAAAGCCTTTATCTGGGCCTCAAATCCGATTTTCTGGCTGCTCTCCCCGTCCATGCTAACAAGCGGGTGAAGCCGATCGCGCCTAGCAAGGAGGCCAATAAGCCGATCCCAGCGACTGCCTTGCCGACTGCCACGGGTAACCTCGAGGCACTCCATTCCGATTTGGATGGATTTGTTACAGTAAAAAAAGGGAAGAAGAGTAATCGTAACCGGAATGCAAAGCGTTTTGTTGGTGTTGCTCCGAGATGTGAGCATTTAAGTGTTCTGCACAGCAGAGAGTACCTGCATATCGGTAGGCCTGTAGCTGATCTGCCGGCTGTTAATCAGCCAACCCTTGAGCCATTGCGGATGTCCACCCCCACTCCGGATGTTCCAGCTCCATTCACCTCAAAAATCCCCCAGTAAGCGGCGCCTATGGTTTCTGGATCGCCGCTTCTCGACAGAATTTTCAGAAACGCTGTCCTTATTTAACGATCCTATTTGTAGGGCACCCTATTTGAAAAGCACCCCCAGATCATCTTGCTTTGTGGGAAGAACGTCTGTTCCAGGGAGGCTGTCATATATCAGGTCATGTTTGGAGAAGACTGGCACGGAAAGTTGGTCATAAAGAAGTCTTTTTTGTGGCCAGTAAAGTGCTGCAAAGTGTTAATAAGTCCTAGACCAATTGCCTCCAGATTGTTTACCATTGAAGTCACCAGCCAGCATTATAGCTTTATATCTTTAGTGATACAATTTAGCATATTGGAATATTCAATATCGCAGTGCGGGCGATACAAGCAGCCGAGTAGGACGTCAGAAAAATGTTTGGTACTGTCCACGTTAATAGACAAAAATTCAATTGCACCTCCCACAGATGGTCTAACACACCTCGGCCCTTAATCTTGTGCTCAAATAAATCGCCACCCCTCCAGCTATCCCTGACTGTCCGAACGAAAAACGTTACAGACACAACACGAAATCAACGAGTACCAGTAAATATAAACCAGATTATATAGGGCAATATCATATGTTATAAGACTGGCTATCAATCATGATTTTTTTGTAGTATGCTTACAAGTGTTTTGGCACCAATATCTCGCAGTTCTGAACTCTTCGTGTAGTATTCATACACGTATTTCCATATACAGCCTTAAACGTTAATTTATTGTGTGTAGATTTGATTAGGTAAATATCTTAACCAATGAATTATACGATTACTATCCTTCACTTCAATTAAAGCTTATTTGGGTACATTATTTTGGGATATAATTATACTTAGAGGTATTTTTTGCGAAATTAAAATCTGGTTTTGGCACAGACACTAAATACATATATATAAATACATATACATAAGACAGATTTTGCTATAGAACGTATGAATGCTATAAAATGTATGTGTATGTGTGTGTGTATGGTATGTACAACACCTGCAATGACACCTGCATTTATTATTAAACAAATCAACAACATTTACAAACCAAATATAAATATTCCAAATTAATGCAGACGCAGAGTGTTGAATATGAATATTTCAATTAAAATATGCAATTTCCACAATTGAATTCTCCTCCACCGCTAACGCCCACTCGCCCACGCCCACTGCTGTCTCTGTTTCCGTCTCGTCTCGTCTCCTCTCCGCTCCTTCGCTCTCTTTCATTCCGTCCTGTGCTATGTCGGTTCGGTTTATTTGTATATTTGCTTTTCACCTGCATTTCAACTTTTACTTTATCCTATTTGCCTGCGGATTTTGACGGCATTACGAGAATGTCTGTGTGGCAGCGCCAGCAGCAGCTTCCAGCTGTCCCATAGAGAGAGAGAGAGAGGGAGATAGCCAGAGATTTGAAGAGTGAGAGGGCTGTAGCAGCCAAGCCGCAACGAGCAATGCACTTAACCAATGGACAGGACAGTGGCACGGCAGCCACACAAAGCCCTTGGAACCACCAGGACCACCAGGACCACCTGGCAAGTAAAACGATTATGACTGTACAAATTTGCCCGCTGCCACAATTGTTGTTATGTTATGTACTATATTAATTCGAGTTTTGAGCCTGGGCCAAAAAATGCTGTTGCTGTGGCAAGAGCTGCAAATTGAAATTGAAATGTGGCAAGTGCTAGGATCCGGGGCAGCGAACCCAAACGCTCTCCATTTGCACATACTTGTAAGGGCACTCTCGATGCTATCGGATAATCGGATAATTTGCATTGCGGCAGACCCGACCAACCCGGAGTATCCTTGGACGATAGCAATTATCTGGGGCAAGCAAAGTGGGAAGGTATCGGTAGCTTCTGGTTTTTTAATCTTCGGAGCCGAATATGTTATACATATATTCATTGGAAAGCCTTGAGCAATCTCTTATCAATATTTTCATCAATCTATCTGATTTGCTTATTTGTTTAATCGAACGTTAAATTGTATTTCGTATTTGTTCATTGATTAACAAAGTGGTCTTAAATAGAATAAGGAAATATGAAGGTTGTTTTAATTTAATCCTTCACGACTTGAATGCCCCGAAAGCCGCTAAAATGGTGACTACATTTTGCGAAAGAAGAAAAAGATAAACGCTAAAATAATTCGTATCTATCGATCTAATGTATAATTTTACTTGTATTAAATACAGATTATTGTGTTGATTAAAAGATGAAAAAGAATAAATAAATATCAGTTTTTTACTTGGGTTCTCCAACACTGATTTAAATCTTTAAAAATGAAATGATTACACTAGTCAACACGACATTTCCGCTGTGGCCAAAAATGACTTTTTCTGATATATTTCGGGACTCACTTTTTTTTTTAAGAATTATCTTTTTTTTATGGTGTAGTTTTCTTTGAAGAATCTGGTATTTTTTTTCAGAGGACTGCAAGCTGCAACTACAAAGTGATTAGGTCTTATTTATAGCTGCATTCGTCAGCTTCTTAGGACTGGAAGGTTCAATACAACCAGATGTAACATGCTTAAGTTATGTGAAAAAAAGAAGCACTACTAATTCTTAATTCTTAAAAAAAACTACACCATAAAAAAAGCCATAATTCCTTAAAAAATTTAAAATTCCGAAATCTATCAGAAAAAGTTCAATTTTGTCGTGTAGTGTTATTTGTCTGTTATATTAAGTATTCGTTCTTTGTACGTGTACCAGCTTCTGCTAAGTTTTCCATGGCTCACTTTCGAGCTGCAAGTGAAATCTTTGATTGATGGCCCCGTGACACCTTCACTCGCAGATCCATGGCACATTTTTCCTCTCCTTTGTGTGGAAATTTAATTCGATTTCCATGGGCAAATGCGCTTTTAAGCTGCCACTGCCACTGCAATTGACTTGAACTTTGGCTGGCACGCCCCGCCCCCGCCTCCGCGGCCGGAGCCAGCCAGTGTGCTAAAATGACAAATTTAATATGTACTTCTTGTCTGCCCTGCCGCTTGTTTGTTTGCCTTCCGACGCTTTAGCTGCGCTGCACTTTCCTTTGGCCAATGGACAAAAAGCCGAAATTACCAAGACTTGGCCCAGTGCCAGCCGTAGAGCCGCAGTCGGGGAGGAAGGCAGAGCAGAACAGCCAACATATTTGCCAGAAGCACTGCAGATGGTCTGGAGGAATAGTTGGGTAAAAGCAAAACTGTTTTTATTTGCAAGCAAGTCTGGCACAGGACTCTCGGCTCTATTTCAGGGACTCCATCTCCTTCCATCATGATGTGTGTGTGTGTGTGTGTGTCTGGTATTAAAATATTTCCGTACACATTTCAGCTGCCAAAATTATTTCAATTTAGTTCCGCAAAATAAATTTTCCTTCATATTTTGTGCGCTAGTCTTTTTTGGAGCTTCTCAGATTTCCCTCGTTTTCCCTCGTTTTTATGCTGCTGCTGCCCGTCCATTTGGCTCGCGTAATGAACAGGAAAGCGCCATATGATTTACTTATATGATATGAGTGATAGTTGCCGGATGCGATTTGGCTCAAGTCGGATGCAGGACATGATAAATGGAATACTTCATCTAAGAGCAGTTCAACGTGAACTTGAAGTGCACTTTGAGAGGAATCTGTGGCAGGGGCAGGGGCAGGGGCTGCCTAATATCGCTTAAGTTGAATAAAACTTCGTTTACAGATCTATTTTCTCACAAATAGGAGGTAAGTATTATTTTAAAATTCTTAATGAACATTTCACATTAATTTCCCTAGAAATCAGCCTCATTCCAAACTCCTCGCCTTCTTTGCTATCACTATAAATATTTTAATAGGTGCATTGTCCTGCCTCTGTACGTTTTTTTGTTACTCGAGCCCTCATCCGGCATGAATGGCCCTTGGCCCTTGGTCCGTACCCGTAGCCGTAGCCGTAGCTCCCTCTCCACATTTCCACATTTCTGGGCCACCCTTGGCTCATTGTAATTGCAATTCTGACCGGTGGCCAAGTCCAAACAACGGCCAGAAAAATACTCGCAGCAGCTAAGCTCGCTTCGTGACTGTTTGCTGCCGAATCCCTGCCCTTTCAATTTTAATAGAATTTTTACTTTATTTGCTGGAGCAACAACTGCACTGCAACACAATGCGAATTTCCCAATCTCTTTTCGCCTCTTTTTTAAGCCAAAACAAGACTAACAAAGCCAAGAAACCGGCAGGGAGCTCTTGCTTCGGGGCCGAGTCTTTAGATACTCTTGCAGATCTATCGGTCCTGGTCCGTAAGCCAAGGCCCAAGAGGGTATGAAGAGAGTGACAGAAGAACACAAATTCTAAAGTTTTCATTACAGGAAACACAGGACTGCATTTAGTTTGGGCTTCCTTTTTCGCCTTTGAAGTTGCAACAATTTCTCCTGCACATGTGTGCGTGTGTTCGTATCTATGTGCTTATTTATTTGGTGTGCAGTTAAAATTTTGGCATGCGAACAATAAACGAGGGAAAGGACACGGCACGGACACGAATACGGATGCGGATGCGGATACGGACAAGGACACGGACAGGACCTGAAATAGCTTTGCCACTGACTTTCAGGCAATATTCCGCTCTATACGTACAGCCTGCTTGCTGGTCGGCTGACGCTTTTCCGCCCCATGCTTTTCCGTATTTAATTTCATTTTTCCCGGACCACTCCCACTCCGAGTCCTTCGTCGAGTCCCAGTCGTAGGACTAGCCCCAGGTCCAGGCGAAAATATTCCATCAGTGGTGCGGGAAGCCAGGCTTCAATTTGGTTTTGTTTGCAGTTTTCCGTTTTTGTGTTGGCTTTTAGTGCTGCACAACTCTCGTAATTTCTGTGCATTTTTTAGTGGGCTTTGGTGGGCTTCCTGGGAGTGGGGGGCGGGCGTAGGCGTTGTTGTTTTAATTGCTGCTGACAACGAAACTTTCAACAAATCAGAGTCATGTCTGTCTGCATTTGCAGCCCCCGACGCCAACTGCCGAAAGGGAATGGCGAAAAGGATGATAGCAAAATGATTGAATAATCGACGTAATTTTCCGGGGATTTGTGGTGTGGGATTTAACAAAAACCGAACGAAATGAAAATGAAGTGAGTGAAAAGTTTTGCATGAGCATTTCCATTTCAAATGAAGTTACGAGTAAAAGCTCTAAATGAATTTTGGAGATGCTCGAATTACATGGAATTTTATAATTTATTAAGGGCCGTAATTAAACGCTGAAAATGGTTTCTAATATTTTCGAATTAGTAAGAAATTCTCGCTCAAGGGTTTGAGCAGTGAATACTTAATCATGTTACATCAGATTTAGTCTTTAAAGTTTACTACTTTTGGTACACTAATTTACTTTCATATATTTCCTTTCTTTTTTATCTTTGATTAATTTTCTCCTGTCCTATATTTTTATATTATTTCTGTAGCTCAAAACACCGTTCAGCCACATGACAGAAAACTTCCTTCCAATCTCCATGACGACCGTTCATTCAGCAATTAACCCAACACAGACGCCAATGGGGAATGCTTCCCCGTGTGGCATTGCGGATGGATGGAGATGCAAATTTGTTGACAGTCGTGTGCAGAGGCAAACCGAACCGAACGGAACGGAACGGAACAGAACCGACCCGACCCGAACCGAGTGATATCTGAGCTCTTGGTTACAACAGCGACAACTGGCTGCTACAACGCCTCCGGGCGGACACAGCCAAACCCTCTTTCGCATCAAAATGGCTGACTGCACACACATTTCCGGGAGAGAGCTCCGTGCTGCATGCCAATAAATCATAATGCTCCAGCTGCAGACTGCAGGCCAAAATAGGTACAAATATATAAAAACGAGTCAAATTGCCGGAGTCGGGGGTCCCGACTGAAGGATACCCGCAAATATTTTGTATGTTTTTTATGGTGCAAATACATATTAGCAATAAAAGAAACGAAGATAATGTTGAGAGTAGTTACTGGATTGTGATGTTTTCGGCAGCTAAACAGGCAATGAATAGCACACCCATTTGTATGCTTATTGCCCTTACATTTTCGATGTAAATTTTTAAGAAATCAACTTAGCCACAGTGAGGATTTCATGGGTAATTGTCTAAAGGAAATATTATGGGATGTCTTCAGTGTCTTAATGCTTACCTTCCAGGCTCTCTAAAAAGGTGTAATTACTTCAACTTGGAAGACTAGAAATATCTCAAATATATCTAGCGTGCAGCCCTGCTATTTCATTGAACACAGCTGTATGGAGATCGGCCAGATCTTTGATCATTACGAAGAACATAGCATACCCCTGACATCCGTGAGTACCAGGTGCGAAAGGATGAAGTATAAGGACAAAGGAGAAGAGGAGCAGAGGAGCAGACGAGCAGGGGGATTCGAGAGTGTTCGTAACGGTAATGGTGCAATCCGCCATGTTATTATTGTTGCACCTTTTGCCGTTGCCGTTGCAGTTGCTGTTGCTGTTGCTGGTGCTGGTGCTGTTGCCATTATTATTATTGTCCGCCATTGGCACGATTGAGTCCGTTTCGTTTGGCCGCTATGTTGTTGCCGGCTGGAAAAGTTGACTTGTCATAAAAATTGAAATTCTTATCCACTCGTTCGTGCGTCCGACATTCAAGGATTATTGCATTAAAGCAACCAGAACGCCACAGACAGAGCCGTGCCCGGGTCCGGGTCCGGGTCGGAGCGAGGGAGAAGCTGCTTTCCGAGCGTAATGGAAAATTCGCGTAAAGGTGCCATGCCTTGCGAGTTGATGCAGTTGGTCGAACTTCCGCTGACCAGCGAATGGCGCCTGCCACGCCCTTCCTTTGAAGCCAGCGAAGGGATTAAAATTCCGATAAAGTGTTTGTCCTTGTTGGCCCTGGTTCTGTCAGACTGCCTCGGTCGGTCCTCTCCCGGTCCATCTCCTGATAAGCCGCTATCAGCGCCGTGCCCTGAATTGAAATGGCAGCCCCTGCCATCGCGGGTCGAATAGCACAAGTCCTTCCGTCGCATATCATTTATCATATTTACTCGATTCGATGTGAGTAATGTGAGCCCTGCCTCGAAACGAAATGCCAAATGAGCTCAGCCCCGACCGTCAACTGCGAGTGCACTTTGGACAGACATGTTCTCGTGTGAATGCCACACGGATTGCATTTCCATTCCATTGGCTCGAAGTCGGGCTCAGAGGCGTGTACTGCAAAGGCACGACTGTCTTCTCGGGTGTCCACTGAGCGGGAGGATCAAATTATTGATTCAATCAACAAAAAATAATATTTCTGGCTTCCAAGACGATTTATTGCATTGAGCTGCAAAAATCACACTTTTCTTGATTTAATAATGCAATAGGATTTTGATTCACTTTTACTCACTCACCGATATCATGGAATAATATAAAATATCTAACATGTGTGCAACATGCAAAAATCACTTAAAAATACTCTGAGTTGAAAAAACTTAAATTGTACGGCCAAAGGCCTCGCTCGGATCATTTATACTCACTCGCCGAAATCATTGAATAAAATATAATCATATCAGACATCCGTGATGACCATTCGAAGGCGCTGCTGACTGACTCGAGCCAGAACTCCCAGCACCGACCACTGATTCAAATGAATAAAAGCATACGAGGCGAATTAATCCCATTGCGATTTTTTGATCATTGTTGAGTCGAAACAACAAACACCCGAAACACCCGCCAGAATAAACTCTGCGAGGCCCCAGAAAGGGGACAGTTTGAGTGATTTAAATTTTAAAATCAACAGCGATCAAATGTATGCGCTCATGCAAGTGTGTATCCGTCAACGCTGACCAATTTTATTCGGCGGATTTTCAGGTACGAGTGTTTTTGCAATCACCCAAAGTATGCATGCAAAATTGATACGATAATATAAAAAGTTTGGTCGATTTTGCATGTTAAATAAATAAATCCACCTGGTGTTTTCCATATATCTTAAAATATACATTCCTACATAGAAATATTTTCCACGGGATTCCAAGTGCCAACATTTAAATGGAACAGAATTTACAAGTGAATCCGTGTGGCTTTCGCCTCGAGTTTGTTCTGCCGGATCCTGTGTCACTCTTATCGATGCCAGCTAGGAAAATATACCAAATTCCCCGAGTATTGGTTCGCCTAATTTTCAACGTCAGTGTCCTCGACACAGTTTTCGGATAGGAGTAGAGTGCTGCTGCCTGTGCCTGCGCCTGGCGACAATTCATTTGACAGTCACGAAATCAATTGGAAAAGTGAACAAGCAGAAAGTGAGAGGCGAAATCAAGCTGCATAAATTATCGGGAAATCAGAGGGGCAAATTGAAACAATGAAGTGCCCGAGGACGAGCTCGAGGACTGAAACTGTCAATTTGGCAGGACCACAAATGCAGTTCCTGTGCTCTCCATAAAATTTGTCGCCTTTTGTTGCCGTTTTCTTAAAAACTGGCAGTAGGAAAGGAGTCTTGCAGATGGTTTGAGCCAGAGACCTCTGCCTCTGCTCTGCCTCTGCCTCGATGCGGTGCCGGGCGGCACATAAGGGTGTCGTATATAAGGGTGCAGTGAAAAGCCTTTTCCTTTTGCTTTCCGTTTTTCCTTTTTCTGCTGCCTTTCGTAGTCTCTGCTCTAAATTGCACTTTATTTGCGGTTTGTTGATTTTATTGCACAACTTTGTTTGCGATTCTGCTTAAATTTCATTACCCGATCCCAACCGAAACGAAACGAACTGGGCCACGGGCCAGCGGGTTCGGGCTCGGGCTCTGGCTCGGGTTCGAGTTCGGTGCGGGCTTGGGCTTGGGTTTGGGTTTGGATTTGGGCTTGGGTTTGGGCATGGGTTGAGGATGTTGGATTGAAAATGAATGCCAAAACCTTGATATGAATTAATATTTGAGCAGGGCTGCCAAGTGGAGCAGACATCCAATGGACATCCAATGGGCGGAGGGAGGGGAGGGAAGAGTGCAAGAGTTGTGGGCATGGAATGGACATTGGTTTAATGGGTCAATACAACGCGATTGATGGTTCCGTTTTGGTTTGGCTCGTACAAATATTAAATGACAGCTTTAAGTGGGGAAACTTATGCAACTGCCAGGAGAAAACCCCCAAGAACGCTCCCCAGCTCAAAGCAGAGTTCGCTGAACCCTCACGTCGGATGCTTGATATTTCCATTCGCTGATCCCTCCCGAAGGACTGACAGACTCTCCATCGAAGGCGAAGCCGAGGCCGACGCCAAGCCAAAGCCAAGGCAAAGGTTAGCACAACTCAAAATCAACTATAAACCCTGGGAAAACAGAACTGAACTGAGCTGAAACACGAAACATGAAAAATCAAAACAAATAAGCAAACAGGCAGACAAACAAAGTGCCAGGAAAATTAAATAAAATCCGCACAAACAAAGAGCTGTGGTCGGGCAGGAGAGAGAGGGAGGGGGCCAGCGGTGTGGCGGGGCGGCGGAATCATCTGAAAAGCTTCGCACGGCACAGAGAGATACAAAGATACTGGAGCAGGCCACTTAGATTGCGGCTGGCACAGCCACAACAAATGTGTATCTTTGTGTGAGAGAGTATCTGTGTGTGGGCTTTGTGTTTGCGATAAAAATAAAGCAATTGAAGGAGCACGCGACAAAGGCCAACAGCAAAAAGATACAGAAACAACAATGGGCTGATGCTGATGCCAGAGAGAGTGAAGGAGAGGGGCAGATTGAGATTGGGATGGTGCCAGGATGCGGCTGGGCAGGGGAAGGCGGAAAAGTGGAGTGGGAAAATTAATTACCCTTCCTTTTGGCTCCAGTTTTGTTTTGTTTACCATTTTCATTTAATTACCGCCAGCGCACTAATCTGAACGCTTTAGTTTAATGTATCTTATAGATTTTCATCTGTGAAGCCAACAGTTTTCGTAGGTTACAAGTTAAGAGAATAATTGCTATAAATGCGACGACTGACTCCAATTAGCTGATTTTCATCCGGTGTAACTGATAAAAGGTTATGGAATGGGAAAAATAGAATACATGGAAGAAATATTTCAACGATTCAGATTTTGTATCCAGGTTTTGCATTCAGTATAGTAATATATACAATGGATTGAAAGAAATGAGTCCAATAATGGCAAACTCCCTATTTGAGTTTATCAAACTCCCCGAAAAATTCGAACGGAGAATGGCGGCGCTGGAAAGTATGCAACAAACACCGAAAACCATTTTGCGTATACGTGTGCGTATACGCAATCAAGGCCAGCCAGGCCAGGCCAGCAACTGCTTCTATGTGCTATGCTGGATAATCAAAAATGTTAATTCACCAGCCCGAAACAATCGGGAGGATTGGCGGTCTGCTTTTTGGTCTAGAGATCCTGGATGGATGGCGATGGCGCTGGCATTCGCATGTCCTGCAGCCTCGGCCTGTCTGCACCGCGCTGCGTGCCAGGCGCGAATGCCTCGACAGTCGGCCAGCCTGCCTGCCAGCCTGCCTGCCTGGCTGACATTATCAGCAGCCTTCATTCATGGATACCACACGAGGGAAAAACAAAAAGGAATACCAAGCTGAAAAAGCCGAGCAGGAGCTGCTCCTGCTTTGTCCTTCGTGCAGCTGCGCGTCGGGTGCGCGAGGTAGAGCGGTTTGGAAGCCACTGGAAGGGCAAACAGGGATAACTGCAATGGAAGGCAGGCTTGCTGGCAAGCCAGAGTAATTTGAGAGTGAAGTAAAAGCTCGGAAAGAGAGGCTGCTAAGAGAAAGCTGCCCACAAGTGTCCCGAGCCGAAGAGCAAAGCGTAAGGACAGGGCACAGGACTCTCTGCAGCATCTCTCTCTCCATCTCTCTCTCTGGGTTTCTCTGTATCCCACTTTCTATCTGTGAACTTCTCGCTCTGAGGGCGCCCTGTAGTTTTGCGTTTGTAAAAGCCATTTTTCATTCATGCGAATTTACTTTAAATTAATTTTTTTGTGGGGTCATAAATCATTTTTGGCTCTGGACCCTACGCATGCCGAGTCTCTATGTGTGAGAGCGTGTTGACGTGTCCGTGTGCGAGCCTGTGTTAGTATGCGTTTAAGCTCCTGCGGCCTGTATTCGTGGCGAGTGCATGAATGAATGTGTTCTGTGTGCTTTGAATACTTTCAGATTAGTTTCGATTGCATTGAAGGATCGCGTTTGCAGAACAGTAGGTCAAGTAATGCAGGGTACAGTGGATACACTATGTTGAGCTTTGTGGGGCATGATTAGAAGTGGCTCTCAGTAAGGATCGTAAAATACATATTAATAAAATATAAATAAACATATTGGGGATAGGATTTTATTGGGAAATTATCTATCCATTTATTTGTGATCGTTAGTTCCACATTAACCATTTATCAATGGCGTTTATTGCATTTATTGCTCCAATATTCCATCGGAAATTGTGAAAATTCGAGCAAAGAATTGGACTGATGAATGGCGCTCTCAGCTCGCAGGGGAGGTGGCTTGCACCTGATCTAATGGGTAGTGCTGTTATGCCTGCATCGGTAATTTGACTGTCTTTTATCTATCTCGCCCGAATAACCCATTTCTCAGGGAAAGGGCCTAACATCTGGAGGGGACCACACACAACTACCAACGCAATGCGAATCGACAGGACCCCCACCCTCTCTCTGAGCATCGCTCTCTTTGGGTTAACTAACGCCACGAAAGCTCGGCTCAGCCTTCAGAGAGAGGTTAAGGGAGTTGGAGAGTTTCTCTCTTGAATGAGAGCAAGAGAGAAAGAGAGAAAGAGAGAGTGGGACCATTTGCGCATCTCCAGCATTCTCTTACAGCCTCCGCAAGGTAAGCGGCAGGAAAGAGCTTTGAGGGAAGAGCTTTTAAGCTTGTTCCAGGCACAGGAGTCACGAGTCCTGACGACTCGCTAGGACTCGTGGATGGTCACATCTTCCAGCCTTGGCTCTGGCAAAAAATCTCCTCCCCACCTCCCCCTTCGCCCTCAGCCACAATCGCCGAGCCCCGAGCCCGAGCCAGAGCCAGAGCCATCGCTCGTTTTCTGCACAAGGATGTTTCGTTGGATGCTCGGGCAGGGCTCGCTGGCAGTCGTCGCCTCTGCAGTCACTTCCAGGGCTGCCTGGCTGCCACTGTTGGACGAGCATCGGATTCAGTTGGTGTTCCGGTTTCGGGTTGTGCTGTCAGTTGCCTTTTTCTCCGTGCACAGCCACCGAGAGATTGAGTTCCATCAGCGGAGTGTCGCGTCGCGTTGGTCGTGGTCTGTGTGTTCCGTATCTGTGTGCGTGAGTGCGTGCGAGCGAGCGATTGTGTGTGTGTGTGTGTGTGTGTATGACTGTGACTGTGTGCCTGTGTGCCTGTGCCTGTTGTCTGTCGCTAACGGTGCGCGCGCGTGTGTCGGTGTGAGTGTGTGCGTGCGTGTACTGTGCACTACAATGCCATATACATAGATACTAATACATGCCTACCACACACATACAGACATGGGAATAAATTAGAAAAAGTTTCTGGAATACTCGTGTGTACCAGCAGACCATCAGACCATCATACCGTCAGACCATCAGACCAGCAGGTAAAACAACCGAACTATTCATGAATATATATGGCATATGTATATATCGCTTACACGCGTGCGTGTCTGTGTGTGTATTCTAGAGATGGACCCGCGTGAGCGAGTGTGTGCGTAGGAACTTGAGGTGCGTGAGTGAGCTCGTGTCTGTGTGTGTGTGTGTGTGCCTTCCAAGAGGAGGAAATTGATATTCTTATTTCTTCTTGTGCAAAATATATACATAGCCCTTCCCTCCCCTCCCACTTTGCTCATGTGTACATATGTGTAGGCTTGTGAAAATTCCCTCAGCATCAACATCAACATCAAATCATCATCATTATCATCATCGTTATCATCATCGTCAGCTTCAGCATCAGCATCAGGATGGTTGTCCTCGTCGCAACATTGTAGTACACACACATTTTCCCATCGCTTCCCCTCCCATCCCATCCCGCCCCATCCCACATCCTTCCTTCATCTATTTTTTATTTTTATTTTCCCCTATCTTCCATTTTGATTTTTATTATTATTTCCATTCGATTCGATTCGATTTGATGGCGCCCCGCAAATGTTCTGCCAAATTTCTAATTGACCATCAAGGCGATGCCGTTTCAAAATGGAAAGTATCTTGCGGATACATGTCAAGTGCAACTCTCTCTCTCTCTCTCCCTCTCTCTCTCTGTGTCTGTCTGTCTGTCCCTGCCTTTTGTTCGCTCTTTCGGTGTCTTTGTGTGCAGGTGTATGTGTGTGTGTGTGTGTATAACAGGTGCCAAAAAATAAATGGCAATGGTTACTTTTATGTTCATATTGTGTATTGTGTGTGGGAGGATGTACGGATGGATGGAGGATGGAGGATGGGGGTAAGACCGAAAGATATCCTGGCACTGGCACTGGGGCACTGGCATTGTCAACAAGTGAGAAACTCGTGATGATTGCCTGCTGAATAATTTGTGGCCTGTGAAATTAACTAAACTCCAATTCGTTTCCTTTCCTTTGCTTTGCTTTCTTTTCCGCCCCGCAGCCACGAGCTATGGATGCCAGAACTAAAACAAACCGAAAACCAAAAAACTATATACATAAATGAAATGAAAAATATACACATAACCTAAGGCTAAGCAATATTTATTCTGATTGAGTGAGAGGAATTACAAAAATCCAACAGTGCGCGCACAAAACCAAAAACCGAAAACCGAAAACCGCAAATCGAAAATCGAAAGCTGCGTGAAAAATCTTTTATCGTACGACACCAAAAACAAAAAATTAAAAACCAAAAACCCGAAACCCGAATCCCAAATATTACTGAAGCAATGGAAAAAGGCTTAACGTATAAACTGAAACAAAGAAAACTGCACAAAACCTAAAACAAAAGAACCCATAAGCATTAAACAATAACGATGACGAGGAGGGATATTTTAAATACTATATTGTATAGACTGTAAAATATATTCGAACAATATACAAACAAACGAGAAGTATTGTAGTATTCGTGTACACAAGGAGGCGACAAGAGGATTTTAATATCAGCAACCGAAACAAGAAGAAATCACTTTGGATACAAGTTTTCTATTATATAGAAAATTGTTGTAAAAACGCAGCGAATGCGGCTTACATTTTCCATAAGCTGGCGAAACACGCACAAGATTGATAAAATAAACACAAAATACCAAATACCAAATACCAAATGCCAAAGAAAACAAAGGATCCACTGTGGAAATTTGTCCACTCTGAATTTAATTGAATCGCTCGATCCACTCGATACATAGTCGTACATATGCATATTCCGATAATCGCATCTAACTCGCATCTAAGTAATAATCACTATTGAGCTACAATTACTGGCATTACGTTCATTGCAAATCTCAAGAAGTCGCGGCCGACAAATTTGATAGAACGATGATATTTGAAAACGAGAAATAAACCCTGTTTAATGAGTAAAACAATAAATGGAGCATTTCTAACAACAATTATTCACCTAGATCGACTAACTATTTATATACCAATTGGATCGCCTAATTATATTGATTGCAAAGTCAAACAGGAACACAGAGAAGGTGAGTTTGCTGTACTTAACAGAAAGAGAAAATCCATCTGTGGGAGATGTTTTTAATTTGAAAAAAATAGCTCAAAATATTTATTAGAAACAATTCTGTAATTAGAGAAACATTTATAGCAAATTGAAGTTGTTTTTAAAATTGGGTAATATTTAACTAATTTTTTTCATCCCGTTCAAACCAAATAGGCCAAATAATTCTTTCAACTAATTAAAGTAAATTAATATACTACAAAATATATGAATTTATTTCCCAGAAATATTATGTGGCCAGCTTTCTGAAACCTAAAATATATACTTGGATATTTACTCAGTTGTGGATTTGGCAGCAAAAATTGGTGGAACTATTTGTCTTGAATTCAATCACAATTCGTTGGGAAAATATTCTCAATGATTCACAATATTAAATATGTCTCATACAAAATTTGGTTGAGACTTTAAGCTTTGCTTTTTGAAATTATGTTTTTAAGTGGGAAATTTATCAAAGACATATAAAATATTGTTTTTTATATGGATACATTTTTCGAAAAGTGCTGCCAATGAAGAGTGTAGCGAAAATGTAGTTTGTGAAAGCACAGCCGGATCCACGCCCTAAAAATTCATCCCATTCGAAGGCTGCAAGCAGCGGCTCTTTCGCACAGCAACGGCCATAACCACAGGCATAATTTGGGTATTTTCCGCCCTGGCTATGGCTCCCTGGTCGCTCCCCTCCGACGAGTTCCGTTCCGGATACCCCTGAGGTTGCAATGCCTGTCCCCGTGTACGGATTCGGGCTTGATTTGCTTTTTGGTTTATTTCTCGGGCAAGCATTTTAAAATTGTTCCATTGACCTTTGAAGACCACACAGACACATTTAAATACACAGCTGGCACAGCTGCTGGGTGGTTGGGTGGCTTGGTGGGTGGGTGGTTCGGTGGTGCTGTGTGGGTGGTCCGAGAGCAAACAGAGAGAGCCGCAAGAGCAGCGGTGTCGGTGTCGGTGTCGGTGTAGGCGGTGGCAGTGGCAGTGGCAGCCACTCCGAGGACAATAAAAACCAGCGAACAATTGCCAAATAAATAACTTGACGCACGCTCCGCTCCGTCCGTCCGTCCGCTACGTCCGTCCGTCCGTCCGTTTGTTTGCTCTGGTGCCGTGGTTTTTGGGCTTTGCCTGCTTTTCATTTCGCAGAGGACAAGCGCACGCACATGGACACTTTTGCTATCATGTTGCATATTAAAAGTGCTCCGGCATCCTGTTTTTGTTTTCATCTTCCACAGTTCTACAGTTGCACAGTTGCACAGCTCTACAGCCGCTGCTCATTTTGGCCAGCCGCCGCCTGCCACATCCCTGCACTTGGCTCTTTTTCATTAATAACATGACACAATTCGTGCTGCATTGTCCCAAGCCGACTGCGCCTGAGAGCACTTTTGGCTTCGCCGCCTTCTTATGCTCATTATGCTCATTTGAGGCTTTGTCTTCTGGCCAGACCCAGACCCAGGCAACCGTTCGTGCTTCATGCTTGTGTTTACGGCTTCGCTCTTGCTCTGGCTCTGGCTCCTGCTCCGGCTCTTTAGCCATTTCTTTTCATCATTCATTCAGGCAGACTCCACCCACACCCACACCCACACCCGCAGCCACACGCTAGGTGTGTGGGGCTTACACTCGCAGCACCCCAGCACTCATCAGAAAATTCAAATGCAAACAGCCAGGCGGCAGAGAGAAGACAGCAGAAACAAAAGTGCAACTGTGAGGGTGTTTATAGATATGTATACGTATACGTAATACGTATACCCTTGAACGCCCGTCGGGGCATAGGAAGTGCGTGGGGTTGTTTGTCAAGCCAGAACAGAGCTGGAGAATGCTCTTTTGAATCCTTTAAGCTGCAGTCAACGATACTTGCAAGAGGAACAAGGATATAGAAGGTGTCTGTAGTGCGTTAGAAGAAAATAAATAAATTTATTTGCATTTATAATACCATGAGGAATACTCGGGAATAAATTACTATTATTCTCCTGCTTGACCTCTAAGAATATAATTGTTATAATAAAGATATTTATAATACAGATTAAAAGCTTAAAATATTTAATTAATAATATTTTATTAAATTGGGATTGCAATCCCTTCCATCTTTCGGATATTCCATTCAGTAAGAGTATCTCAAAATGTAATTCCTTTCCCGTTGTTGTTCCTGTTGCCTTCGCTTTGGCCGACGATGTCCTTAATTATGTGCCAGCAGCCCTGACTGACTGCCACAGTGCCACACTGCCACAGTGCCACACTGACTGCTGAAAGGACACTCGCACAGCACACATACTGCCGAACGTCTGGCACACGTTGGCGTTGGCATAGGCGTTGTCAGGCTCGGCACTCGCGGCTGTTCGGCTCGTGGCGGACTCGCGGCTGAGGACGATGTGTCGTGCTGGTCCTGCCACGCCGCGTCTCGCGTTGCAGAGTCCTTGTTGCGCTTGTTTTATCGCTCTTGTTGGGCCGTTGTTGATGAGTGTCGCCGCTGCTGTTGTTGCTGCTGTTGTTGCTGTTGTTGTTGCTGCTGTTGTTGGTCCTCTCTGAAGTGCGCTCTTGTGGAGGGTGTCATGTCCGCTTAGTTGTTGCCGCTCTGCCGTGCCCCTCTGCTGTTTGCCGCTGTACTTTGAGGCGACACCGCCGACGCCGTCGCCGTCGCTGTCGCCGCTTGCTTACTGCTTATTTATGTATGAAGGACCTTAAACTTTCCAGCAAATGAAAATGGCCGTAGCCCACCTGAACAGACACCCGAGAGGGCGGAGGGTGGCACGAAAAATAAAAGTATATCTACAACAAATGGCGTAGCTGCTTTTTAATCACAGTCGGCGACGCAGTTTTCAGTTTTCAGTTTCCAGCATTTCAGCGTTCAGCTTTCAGTTTCTCTTTTCCATTTGCAAACTTTCTCACGTGTGTCCCCCTGCCCCACTCCTCCTCCTTCACAGCATCAGCAACGGCAACGGCAACGGCATCCTTGTAGTCCGACACACAAAGGATGACACACAATGCTCACTTTTTTGCTCTACCTTCCCCCTGCCCTCCCCGCCCCTCGGCTGGCTGCGTTTCTTCCATTAACCTTCACTTCGCGAATGAAAAATGAATTTAAGGTTAACAGTTCTCAGATTTCCTTTCTTTGCTTTGTTTTGTTTAGGCCACTTAATTTAAGTCGAAACTAGGCCAGGGCAGAGGTGGTCCTGGCAACGCGGATAGTGGACCCAGCCATTGGCCAACAGGCTCGGATTTTCGAGAAGAGTTTACGGATGAGTATGGCAGGTAGATGGCAGGATTCTCATAATGGGAAGTAACTCGGAATAAATGGGAATTAATTCCTTCATTCTTAAGTACAAATTGACATCATATATGTATCAGAGATAGTCAGCTACTCAACTTAATAATAATTACTCAACTTATAATAAGTAGTAGATACTTCTAACCGTCTTTATATTTAACAAAGAGTTTATCTTTGTGGTCTGGGAATTAGGGAAAGTATTTTAGTAAATAGTTGTATAAATACATTAAAGTTTGTGTGTGATTCTCAACAAATATTGAAAAATATTTGAATAAATACATTTTGCGACAATTATTGTGTACTTTGCACGAGACAAAATTTTGGATTAGAGGGCTGGGGGAGTAGAAACAAAATTATATAAAATTGGGTTGATTTCTTAAATAATTCCTTGGACAATTTTAATGATTAGAAGCTTATTTTGTTGATAAAAAAGAAGAACTAACGTTTAAAAATGGGATAATAATATACAAAATCAATCCAGACATTCAACGACTTTAACTTTGGGTCGCTTTCTGTTCAGGTATATCCATTCATTCGACACGCATTTAAAATCGTGGGAAAGGTCGTACTATTGTCCTTTTAATACATCAATTTTGGTGGATATTCGCGATGAAGAGGCCGCAAAAAAAAAGATAAAAAATATTTTTGGGTATGTATATAAAATTATAGGTATGATGAAGTGATCTATTCCTTTGTTCGATCATAGTGTATGGCACATGCTGTGTCTAGTGCCGATGCACAAAGGCCATGGTCGTGGCACGAGGCACAGGCAGACCTTGCTCCGACGCCATAATTTGGGGAGTTTTAGTGCTCATTCGAGGATTTGTCTGCTAATCTATAATTAAAATTATTGTCATATCATTTGGGAACTGAAAACTTTTGTGTGGCCGAAAGTTTTCGCTGCACAGGGGCGAGGCGTGAGGGAGAGAGTGAAGGCTAAGCCATGAAATACCTTAACATGCTGCCAGTTAAACTGTCCATGACCAAGTTCTCTACCTCAGCCGCTGCCGCTGCCACTGCCGCTGCCTGTGCCTCCGCCTCCGACTTCCATCCAATCAAATCCCAGGCCAGGACGAAGCAGTGGCGGCTACGTGCCTGTGCATTTGAGCAGCAGATGTCACATGGCCAGGTCCAGGTCCAGGCCGAAACTTTTTGGCCGACAGCAACTTGGATAATTTAACTGAGTGGGGAGCAGAAAGTGAGGTGCAAAGGACTTCCTTTAGCGACTTTACCGACTTTACCCCGACTACTCGGGGTATCGGGCTGTCGGGGTGTCGGGGTTTCGGGGCTGCTTCCCTACGTGAGATAATGCAAATTTATAGCTGGCAATTAGCGGGTCGCGAATCGGAACCTCAGTCGAGGCAATAACTTAGGCACGAGAACTTTGACTAGCCCCTCTCCGTCCCGTCCCCGTCCCCTCCCCGAGCCTAATTGCAGTTGCCAACGTGAGAAATCTCGAGCAGGGCTGCGAGTGGATGGATTTTCCGGCTGGGCGGACGAGGAGCCCTGCACGGGAAAGGGTGGGAGGGGCTGTGACAAACCAAAATCCAGTTAGCGCAACCCTCTAAACCATTAATTATCTTGGGAGGCGCTGCGCATACATACATATCCACTACATACGTATGTGTGTGTGTATGTGGGCTGCCAAATAGATACAGATACCAGCAAGGGGTGCCTGCAGATACAGATACAGATACAGATACAAAGGCAGATACGGGCTGCTGCTGCTGCTGACTGTCACAGGCACATGCCGAGCAGCGACGAGTTTGCCGTTTATCTGTTATCCAACAGTTACACTTTTCACACACCAACAAACACCCACAAAAGATGCCCGTCGTGCCGTATCTGTATCTGGGAGATACACACACACACACACACACACACACTTACAGCGACACACCGACACACAGCCACACAGTCGCTGGCAGAGAGAGGGGGAGAGGACAAGGCATCAGTTGCAATCTGACTTCAATTCAATTATTTTAGATTAGAATGTGACTGTGTCACACACACTTTTGTCTCTCTGTCAGCTGTCATTCATCCGTTCATATGTTCTGTTCCATAAAGGGAGGCCCAGACCGGGGCGCAGACCGGGGAGCCGGGAGCCCGGAGCGGGGTCTTCTGCGGGCCAGGATACGTGCCCTATACGACGCCTGTTCTTGCATTGACAGTTGCGTACCACACATGTGTGGGTGTGGGTGTGGGTGGGGGTGTGGGCGTGGGTGGGCGCCCCTTTTGGGGTTGCTCCACAAAACATTGTCCCAGGGATCCTGACTCGAAACGAGCGTGACAAAAGTAACAAATGCTACAGGCCCAATGACGTCAGGTCCGCTGTGGCTAGAAAATACTCAATTCCTCTAAAAAAAAACAATACGAAAACCAGGAAAATTGATTTGTTCGAGCAAAGAGTCTGTTCTGGCAATTATTGACCTTCAAAACATTCTCTGGGATTGATTCTTAACCCTTACAGACTGTTGCATTAATTTACACAAATATAACATAAAGTACCATATTTATCACCCAAAGTCGACTAGCCCTTTGGCTGGCCTGGAAAAGGACGTAGTATCCCGAAGATTCCCTGCCTTGATTCCCAAAGCTAAAAGGTTACCCAAGAGCAGGTACAGGTCGCCGAGGCAGGTAGAAGACCAGACCTGTTGATAAACTGACAGGAAAAGTCGGAAAATAAACTGGTTTGGTCTGGGAAAATGTGTTCTGGCCTTCCACGAGAGCCAAAGAGTACAGAAAATACTCGTATTCTGCGATAAAACTGGAGGCTAAGACTGAGAAGGAAATCATATCGCACTAGCAATAGTTCCGCCTCAGACTGTTCCGACTCGAGTCTCCAATGAACAACAAATGTATCTTAATGCCATTTCCACCTTATCAGTGCCAGTGTCAGTATGCGGGCGACTTATTAAGCGGGCATTATGATAGCAACATAAAAGAGGAATTCTGAAAGAGCGATATATGTAGCTGAGGGAGAGCGAGAGCCATCGGAGCCATTGTCTGCCGGTCGTCGGGGGTGACCTTTGGCAGCGCCTCAGATATGCAGCAACCCTCCGAGATTGCCACAACGAACTTATCTATAGTTATAGCTGCGGCTGCTGCTGCCGCTGCGGATGTTGTTGTGTCCTCTGCCTCTGCCTGCTCTCCCTCCGTCTGTCCGTAGGTCCGTCGGTCCGTGGCTCCGTTCAGCCCGGCTTAGGTCTCAAGCGATCGGCCATTGTCAGGCCAATTTAGTTCTGAGCCGAACGCCGACGCGATCAGACATCAGACACAATGAAGATCATCTGGGGCCTCGTACTGCTGCTGAGTCCCGTGCTCTCCGCGGGCACCTCTCTGCGGGAGAACTACTGCGAACGGAATGTGACGGTGCGGTCCGTGCAGCCCGTGACCAAGCAGCGGACCATTGTCAAGCCGCCGTCCAAGTGGAAGTTCTGGAAGAAGCCCGAGAAGAAGACCGAGTTCTACAACGCCGAGGAGGAGCAGGTCACCTACAAGCTGGTCACCGAGTGCTGCCAGGGCTTCGTCCAGGTGGAGTCGGGTCTCTGCGAGCCCGTCTGCGACCGGGGCTGTCCCGCCCACGCCAGCTGCGTGGCCCCGCAGCGGTGCCAGTGCATCAGCGGCTACATCTCCGCCCTGAACCACCAGGACGGCACCCACTACTGCGAGCCCATCTGCGAGAGGGGCTGTGCCAGTGGCTCCCAGTGCGTGTCGCCCAACACTTGTGCCTGTCGCGAGGGCTACCGGCAGCTGGCCCCCTCCGGCGACGGCGTCAGCGGCGACTGCGTGCCCACCTGCCAGCTGGGCGACGGCTGCGCCAACGGAAAGTGCGTCGACGTGGAGCGCTGCTCCTGCAACCCGGGCTATCTGTGGGACAGGGACGAGGACCGATGCGCGGAGGTCAGTGCCGAGTCGATCGCCGATGAGCTGGAGACAACGGAGTACAGCACAACGGCAGCGGCCTTTGCCCCCGCCACAGCCGCCACCGACTGCCCCGAGGACTTTATCCTCTTCCGCGGCGAGTGCCGCGAGAAGCAGTTCAACAGCAACGAGGCGGGCTGTCTCCAGGGCGGCTGCGGCCCACACCAGACCTGCACCGAGTCGGGCCTCTGCCAGTGCTCCGACGGCTATGTGCAGGAGGAGGGCGCCGATCAGAACGCCACTCTCAGCTGTCGCCGCACCCTGCTCGACCAGATACTCAGCCTCGACGCAGCCGCCGACGACGAGGACGAGCTGAATCCCTGGACCATTCCCATCATCGGTGTGGCCAGCGGGGCGCTCTTCGTGCTGCTGCTGGTGGGGCTGGTCGGCGGAATGCGCCACCGCCGGCGACGGTCTGGGCCCACTCCCAAGCCCAAGGAGGGGGAGCTCCAGTGCCAGTTCTCGCAGAAGAGCTACGACGTGGACGAGTGGGTGCCGTGAGGCGGATCCGGTCAGGGGGTCTCCTGAGTTCGGCTGTGTTAGATCATCTTTGATTTTTTTGTGTGTTATAAATATTATTTGACTTGAGAATAAAGCTTATGGATTTAAATTGTGAATGTTCTTAAACCGAGTGGAAGTGCATTAAGGGCTGAAGATATGATTGGTAGGGGTTGCATCTTTGGGATGGCAGGGATTTTGGCCAGAAATTAACATTCTTGCCCAGCATTACACCAATATTGTAGGAATTTTAAGGGAATCCCATTTGGATGGGCTTACAAACTGTAATTAAATAAGTTGTGAGCATAACTGAGGCAAGGACCTAGGACTTGGGATATGGGACACATCGATATGCACTTTCCGCTTGCACGCTGATGTCAGAGGCGGAAAATGTGTTCTGTGCCAAATAGAAAATACTCGCAGATTGCGATAAAATGAGCACAGCCTTAGACTGGAGGGAAATCATATAGATCCGCTCTCTGTGACTCATGTTTGTTTATTGTTTCATTGAGAAGCTAAAACAATATTTTACTTGAGAGAGTTCACTCCATTTTCAGCAAGATAAGAACGTTTTCCATTCCATCTGTGGGGTTTAGATTTGGGATAAAAGAAACTGCCCTCCACCCGCAGAAACACATCGATGACCAAAGGCCCCTCCTCTCATTCATTTATTATGTGGCCGAATGATTAATGAGTGTTCAAGTGAGTGCACTTCTTGCACTTTGACTGCCTCCTTATCAGGGGGGCTGCCTGGGCTGCTGTTCAGGGAAACTCACTGATAGGAGAATGCATTTTCAGGGGGATTAAGGCTCAGTGAAGAGATAAACTGATTCGGAAAATGCTCGTGGAGCCTTTTAATCGTTCGAAATGAGTATCCTGCTGTGTCCTGTGTGTTTTGCTAGTGGATAAATTCAAACAGTTTACAGCGCCATTCCGCCATTAGGTCGCTCGTCCCGATTGTGAGTCCCTCAGCTGCCATGTGCGCTCATATGCCGATTACACGGATATATAAATAAAAAATTCATAAATACGGGCATGTGAGGAGGAGGCAGGGGGCAGCAGGCAGCAGAGCAACAAACGAGGCAGCAAAATGGCTAAAAATACTCATACATATGTACATGTAGCACATACACACACACAGATACTAATATTCGGAGATTTTGGCGTTTGGAGAGTGCGGAAAGGCATTACACACCCACAATAGATGTGGAAAATATTCGTATTTTCCTTTACTCTACATATTTTTGGATCTGAAAAGTACATTTTCGTCCCTTGCCTTCACATCCGCATCAATGGACCAACACTTTTGTGTATCTGTAGCTGTAGCTGTATCTGTATCTGTATAAATGTATCTCGCAGCGGCACAAAGATCTTTTGGCCATAATCGCTGCACATTTGTATATATTTCGCACAGAACGAACACATAGAGAGCAGAGCTTTAAGGTAGACAGGGAGAGACGAGAGACGAGAGAGAGAGAGAGCTATCACCGAGAGACGGCTCTCAAACGGATAAAAAGAGTGCGGGAGTGTGTGTGTTACACACACACACACAGAGAGAGAGAGAGAGCCCAAAGTGCGTGAGAGCGCATAAACATTGACAGCGTGCAAATTCTTAGAAAAATTCTCGTATAGCAGGAACAACCGACGCACAAAAGACCCAGCCCCCCTCCCAGTGGGGGCCGCACTCTCTATCCCCCACCCCCTCCTCGGCGCTTCACCCCCAGGACCTGGACCAGGACCAGGACCAGGACCCACTGACAGGAGCAGCAGCAACGAGAATACTTAAAGCTTCTTTAATTTTTATGTTGTTTTCTCTTCTCTTTGTCGGTGCCTTGAGTGCGTCCGTGTGCGTCCGTGTGCGTCCGTGTGTGTGTGCGTGAATATCTGTGTGCGCCTCAGCCATTCTCTTTGATTGCTTTTGTGCGTGCGTGTGTGTGTGTGTGTGTGTGTGTGTGTGTGTGTGTTGGTGTAACCTTTGCTGGTGAACATTTTTGCGTGGGAAGTTGCCCAAGGACATGGACTCGGCTCAACTCAACTTGACTCGACTCGACTCGACTCGCTGCTCGCTTTTGCTTCTGCTTCTGCTTTTCCCTTTGCCTTTGCCTTGGCTCTTGCTCTGTTTCCTCCCCATCATCTTTTCCATCTTCTTGTTCTTCTTCCGACTCCTCCTCCTCCCTGTCCCTGCCCCTGCCGTGGTCTTCCTCGAGCTCGGCAATTTTTCCTGCTCATTTTTCTGCTCTCCGGTTTTTTGTCCAGCTTGCTCTTTTGCTCTTCTGCTGCTTAGTTATTTATTTATTATTTGTTGTTTGCAAAATTTATTTTAGCCCAGCAAACGAACAAAATGTGCCAAGTACTCTCCGAAATTTTCAACTAAAATTCTGGGCAACCAGGATATATATAGATATAGTAGGTATGTATATGTGGGCGATATGGAAGGGAAATGTAAAAAAAGTTACCATAAAGACTTCGCGCTGCTGGTTGACTTTTCTATAGTTTTGAGCAAAGCATTTTCACGCTTCGTTTGCTCACAAAATGGGTTATGGCGCGGGGCATTAGGCTTAGTGAAGGGCGGGAAGGGGAGGGGAGGGGCAGCGCAGGAGGCGGCTGGAAGCAAAAGTTGCCGCAGTTAAAGCTTTAACCTTGGGAGCGCGAGTCAAGGGATTCATTCATAGGATTGGGCTGGGCCTACAACACACGCATCCACGACGTTGTGCCGATTGCGAAAGAGAATTTGGGTTAGCTCCAAAGGATTCTGAGGATTCTGTAGAGGCCCTTGGAACGTTTACTAAAATATATACCTACAAACTAAAAAGTAATATATTTTAAAAATTAGGTACATATATAATAAAAAAGTTGCTTACAGAAATTTGTTAATCCCAGTTTAATAACTGTCCAATTGGAATGATAAAAGTACCAACTATCCTGTGACTTTTGCATTACAAATAAATTCTTTTAGCTATAGAAAATAATACAAAATAAATCCGGTCCGATGGGATCCGATTCCCTTTGCTTTACAGTTTTGCATGGGGCAAAGCACAGTTTGCAACGCACAGGAGGGACCATAAAGGAACAGTTTATGGGTCTACGAGAAGTCACCCAATGACATCTTCTTGTTCCCTAAATTCCCTAAATCCCTTTTAAAATGGATGTTTTAGAGGTGTCTCATTCGGGCTGGAAAAAATGAGAATATTTTGAAAAACAATAAAACCATTTTTAGAGGCCTAAGTTGTGTTTTTCATTGTCACGTAGTCGATAGGCTAGTCGATATAGTCATGTCCGTATCTAAACAAAAGTGTTGGTAAATGATTGATACTCACAGCGAAAGTGGCCGACAACATTAAAAAATACATCGAGCATTTACATCTTTCGCAATCGAGTACAAACCAGATATCGAATATTCCGCTCATCCGAAAGTGCTGATTGTGCTATGCACAAAGGATGTCGCCATTGCAAATGGTATGATTCATCAGGAAAACTGCAGCTACCTTTGATTGAGGCACCACCAGAACACCACCACCAGCTTGCTCATGGGCATGGATCCAGAAGTCCATTCGGGATGGATTGTTTATCTTTAAGGTTACGCCTATAAATTGTTCTATTACTTGGTTACATCGCCTGGTTCCCTTTACCTAATTCCTCTAGAGTAGTATACATATCAGAATTCGTATTTCATATTTTTTATTGCTTTTAATCCCCTCCAAAACTCCTTTCGTATGCACATCTCAAGCTTTATTCTACGGCCTATGTCCATGTGCATTCCACAGATTGATTTACAATGCTTCAGGGAGGGGGCGGATGAACTCCCTTAAGTAGAACTGGGGATTCCTCACTGCCTGCCGAGAGAATTGGAGTTGTTTTCCTTGCACTACGGGATTTCCATTTATTATCGCTTTCCTCTTAATGGAGAACTTCAATTCTTCCAGCAAAGATGCAGTAATAAAGCGAAATCAAGGAGCCAGCACATTTCCACTCCCCGCATTTTTCCGTGCTTCCTTCTCGGCTGTGCGGGAAATTATGCAGTGTGTACTTGTTGATGCAGCCCTCGAATAACACTTACTACCCAGCCCCAGCCCCCGCCCCCGCCCCTGACTCCCTACACCCTACTCCCTTCAGCATCTTCCAGCTTCCATCACTATCTTTCTCCTTCTCTCTCTCTGCTTGCCTCTGCGTGGCTGTGGCCCACTGCAGCTTCTGCAAAAATGCATTGTGGGAAAGTAGGTCGCTGCAGTTGAGCCAGCTCTGTGTGAGTGGCAGTGGCAGGTGGCACGGGGCAGGGGGCAGGGGCACGCCGTGCAGCTGCAATGAGAAATACCAGTGGCAGCCATCAAATATTAACCACCAGTTGATCCTGTGCAACATGCTTATATAAGTATATCCCTCTGACACGCCCACGCCATCGCCCACGCCCTCCTGCAGCCCAATTAACTGTCAGAAGGCTGTGGAAATTCGGTGCATTTTTGTGTGCCAGCCACTTTATGGTCGAAAGCTTCTAAGCCCAGGTGGAGGCCGATGTGGGGGGCGGAGCGGGGATTAGGGGAGAGTTGGAGATCTAGGGGCGTGGCAAATGCAACTTCAGCTTGCCACTTTTGCCGTCACGCCCAGTTAAATAGCAGCTGCAGCAGCAGCAGCAGCAACAACTCAGTTGACCTATTTTTGCGAGCGTACGCAGACTTTGAAATTATTTACAGCACCAAAGAGAGAGAGGCACGCAGAGCGAAAGAGAGAGTGAGGGAGAGAGAGAGGGGTGCCACAGTGCGTGGCATATATGGTGCAAGAGCGGGGGGTGGGGGCGGGGGGTGGGGGCGGGGGTAATGGGTTTCAATAATAACAGAACGTCGCCTGCTTCCTCCTTATTCTGCACCAATTTTGCTTCTTCGTAATTTTGCAAGCCGATGTTTGCTGCATGTTTATTGTCAAGCTGTGGCAAGGCCACGCCCTACTAGCGGTGCACTAGACAAAACATTAATGCGCCCAGATGTGGAAACATATCACTGCGAAAATGCTATACCTTTTTCTGGGAGTCTGTCTCTTAAACAACAAATTATTTAAAGGTTTTAGCTCTGAACAGTAATATAAATGTTCATAAATATAAACACTTACTTCAGTGAATGCACTTTTTAAAATGCATACCAATTTTTTATTAGTTAGAAAAATGCTTGGCACCCATGACATTTTCCATGCATTGTTTCCTGGATATTTTTCCGAGTGTAGGCACTGCAATTAGAGAGCTCACGAGAACGCACAAACACACACAAACCCACACACAGAGACATACTCCTAATGCACATCCTGAAGTATGTTAATAAGTTTCGCATTACAAAAAGCGAAGTTCCAAGAGGAAATCCTCATAAACTGCACTCTATATTGAAGGGTGTCTATGCGTGTGTGTGTGTCTATGCGTGTGTGTGTGTGTGTCTGACATTCATGGAGTTGAGCTAAGGGAAAAAGTTATATACGGGCGTACACGCACACATATCCCTATAAATATTTGTTTGTGTATTCGCATTTTAATGCTAAAATATTTGTGTGCTCGTGGCTGACCTAAAAAATCGTTAAATGTTTGAAAAAGCGTTTTTTACCCGTCTCAACATCCCACTCTGGCTGCGCCTCCTCCTCCTCCTCCTCCTACTCCTTCTCGTCCTGCACTTTCTTTCTGGTCTTCGCATTTTTTATTTTATTTTATTTTACTTTATTTTATTTTTGCCTTTTAGAAAGCAAAGTGCCCAGCCCGCAAAGCATTTAAGTTAATGCACATGGAATCACTTACAGAACGCGTACGTATGGATATGTGCCATGCACATATGTATGTGTGTATGTGTGTATACCCAGATGAGTTGAGTGAGTACATGGCTATATGCATGTACATGTGTCCTGGTAAAATGCGGCTTGACAGCTCTGCCGCAGGATCGAGGGGACGCGCAGGGGTTCGCAGGCGAACTTTGTGGCTGGCTTTAACTTTATGCAGTGCATCATAAATCGCTCCATTGAAAATATAATTAGGTCTGCCGCCAGCCAAAGGAAATTAGAAATCGCTGACCCAATTCGCTTGGGTTATGCATACTCCCGGGAAGGTCCTCTACTTCATTTAAATGTTTTGCAATTACGCGCAAAGGACTATATTTTATAGTTATAGAAATTCTGAGAGAGCTTGAAAATGGGAAAGCTCTCCGAATATTCCCAGTTCTCAGACTAGAGGGAAAACCATCATGAAATAGTTTTACTTCTGGTTAAGTGAAATTTTGAAATGCTCGACTATTATTATGGCTAATTGTTAGTGAGCTGCGGGTTGGTTAACACCTGTCATAAAGCTCCTGGAAAGGAGCCCAAGTGCGTGATTCCATCCCCAAAGTCGTCGCATCCGCAGGACTAGGACTCCGTGGTCTTGTCTTTGGCAGGCTGCCTTCAATTATAACTACAAGATAAATTTCCCAGCAGCTGAACGGGGGCCATGGCGAAAAAAGGTTAACGAGTTGCCATATATAAACTTTTACTGCAATATTTTGTGGCACGACTCTGCCTCTGCCTCTACCTCTGCCACACCAGGCCACACTTCAGGGGGCGGGGGCGGGGGCTGGGTTGCCTTTGGCCGACAGCTGCGCTTCGAATAACTCAACTGTGCGTTAAGGCCGGGCCAGAGAGAAGTTCTGCCGGTGGAACATCAGCCAGGGGGTATGCAAAGTGTTTGTGGCGGAACTGGGGGTGCAAAATGGGCGGGGCACGGCGACACTGACACAACCCTCCCTCCAAGAGGCAGCGGCAGCGGCAGCGTTAGGCTGCCTGATTATTGGAGCAAGAATTAATTGAAAATGTTGGTCAATTGCCTCGTAGGCAGCGGCAGCAGCAGCGGCAGCAGCAGCAGCAGCAGGAGCAGGAGCAGTGCGGGGGAGGTGGCGGTACGCAATCTGCTCCTGCTTCTGCTTGGGCTGTGTGCGAGTTATGGCGATGATGATAGTGATGGCAATGATCATTGGCACCAGCATTAGTAACTATTATTTACTCCTTGGCGCAGCGAACTTTGCTGCAGCTCCTGGCTCCTGGCTGCTGGCTGCTGGCCCATCGCCATGGCAACTATTTTTTAAATGCCCCAACATTAATTAGTTTTAATGGAGTTTGAGGTCGGTTCCCGGACTCGCCTCAGACTGAGTGAAGGATATTGGAAAACGGTCTGGCCACGAACAAAGGACTAAGCAGGGCCGGCAGCTGCCTGATGCCTGCTGCCTGCTGCTTGCTGCTTGCTGCTTGTCCAACAGCTTAAACAATCTTAAATGCATTTAAGATGCGCAGCGATCGACCAGCCCCAGCACCAGCATCAGCACCAGATTGTGAAAGATGAGCTCCTTAAGTACTTACTCGTGCTTGCTTTTGTTCCTTCCGAGTACCCCAAACCCCCCCCCCCCCCCCCAAGAGTTAATTGGTTTCTGCCAAGTGCCGGAGGGGCGAATGGGCGACTGGGCGTATGGGAGAATGTGGCTCAGAGATTTATGACTTTCATAATTTTGGCTCGTTGCTGAGCGCTGTGGGGAAGTTTTCCTATCAGACTGATTGATTTCGTGTTAAATATTAGTGGGGCTTCGCCAGATAATGCAGATGTAACAAGAAATGATAGATTGAGCTTAATTGGGATGTTGTTCGAGGGTTAGTTATGGCTCTCCGTGCTCTACTACTATATAAAGATGTTGACAGCATCCACATCGTTCCAAGTTAATTAATTAAATAATGTACAATCATTTGTACCGTCCATACATACATACATAGTGTGTACATCTTCAAGAGATTCTAGAGATGCAAATAATTATGAAATAATAAGGAAAGCTGTTCAGGTAATGTGTCATTTATTCTCTGACTTCCGTGATCTCTTGTTTGATATAGTTGGCCCCATTAAGTGGCCAATGCGGCACCAAGACCAAGCCCGATCCCGTGCAGAAACGCAATCCTCCTCCTGCTAGCCAGTCCCGTACATGCAGAAAAGATGTTCGAGGAAAATGGGAAATATAATTACTACAAAGTAGAGTGTGGCTCCCTTTGTGGTCTCCCACAATTTGCTTCGATGTAATAGTATTATTCACTTATTGCCCATTTACATTTTGCGCACATTTTGCGTACATTTTGCGTACATTTTGCGTACATTTTGCGTACATTTTGCGTACATTTCGCTAATCACAGTGCATTTCCAACCACAACGTATGTCAATTAGGTCAAGTTGAGTCCTGTTCTTTTGACCTGAGAGCAATACCGACTAGTTTCAGATTGCAGACACTCTTGGGCATTCGAGCAGCTCGAGAAATTCGTAGACGGATGGAAATTTCCATAGCCAGATTCCATGCAATTTGCAAGGTTGTGCTTCAATAATTCGAATCGCCTCTGGCAAGTTGTCATTCTCGTAGTCCGGAACCGGGAACCGGACATCGGACACCGGACAAACCCGTTCTATGGATGGAATCCTTTGGCAGACAATCAACCAATTGTGATTACAATTGCCGCAAATTGAAGGCGGCTTGGCCCCACTCTGACCCAGCAATATTGCATTACAAGCATTAATGGCATGCACTGTGCGAGAGCCGAGCTATCTGCGGCTTTCTATCTTTATGCATTTCACCGGACAACAACTGGCCAAGCAATGAAAATCAAAATGAAATTGCGTGCAGCCTTCAGCCTGAGCCTCAGCCTCAGCCAGCTGCTGCCCCACCCCCAACGCCCACCCCACTACCCATCTTCGCACTCACCGCCTTTCCATCTCCCCAGCTCTCCATTCGTCCCGCTATTCCTATTTCCTTTACTGTGGCACGAGGATAACATTAAGTAGGAAACAGCATTTTTCCAGCAGCATCCAGGGATACAATTTCAGCAAACGAGCAAACGAGCTTAAGAGAGTGGCCAGCGCGAGAGAGCGAGCGTGCGGCTCCTCTCTTGCCAGCGAGTGTTGGTGTGTGCTGGTGTGTGCTGGTGTGTGCTGGTGTGTGTGTGTGTTTGTGTGTGCAGGACTTAATTTGATTTTGAGACCGAAGCACCCTGTATACGGTCTTTAAGTGTTTGTTTATGCGTGGCATAGGAGAGGGTGGAACAGAACGGAACGGAACGGAACCCCAAGGAAATGGAGAGGCCGAGGGGCAGGGCAGCCAGCACATCTGCCTAATAAAATTCATTAAAAAGGCAAAGGCAACGTCGAGAGTTCTCAATGCTCTCAATACTCTTCTTGTTGGTGTGACATTAATTTTTACTTAATTTATTTTTGCGCCGTCGCAAGACCAGCTCTCCATCCTCCATCCCCCACCCCCCACATGCCACATCCCCCATCCCCGTTTGCTCCTTCTGCTGCTGTATCCGCTCCTGCCCTCCCCCTCTCCACAGATTTCTATTGCCTGTGAGTCAGTTTTCGCTTTTGCTTTCGTATTTCGTTTATTTGTAACACACACATACACATACCCGAATATACAAATATACATATATATTTATATCTACACCTATACACAGCTTCAGCTCCTGCCCCATGCACTGCCCCTGCCCCCGCCTCTTGCCCATCTTCCAGCTCATTTGCCGCTTCGACGACAAAATTTCAGTTTTCAGTACGTTAATGTGCAGTGGGTTAGGATAAGGTGACTGTGGGGTGGAGGAGGTGTCAGGGGCCACCCCCTGAAGGGGGAAGTGCGAGGTGGATGTGCCTTAAGTGCCACTGAAATTGTGTGCTGGCAAGCCGATTGGGGGTGGTGGGTGTAGCGCCTGGCGCCTGAGCAGGGTGTCAGCCTATTGGCAATATGGGTCAAGTTGTTGCCGTCTGTGTTAAAAATGCAGTCGCCGTCGCAGTTGCCGCCGCAGTCGGCGTCAGCGTCAGCGTCGTCCACATGGCAATAATTGCTGTGGCGCATTAAGGGTTAATCCTATCGCCCCAATCCGCGCAGGATATCGTATGTCGGAGTGGAATGCTCGTACAGCTCCTTTGCTCCGATTGTTCTGGAGGGGGCCCCAAGTTAATCGCCCCAAAAATGATTCTTATTTATTGTTGCAGCTCATTGGAATTTATATTGTATTAAAATTGTTTAATGGATGTTCCGTTCCATAAGCGACTGTGCGAGTATGTGTGCGTATGAGTGTTGGTCGGTGGGTGGGTCGGAGGGGTGGGTCGGAGGGGTGGGCTTTAATCCGCAAACAGCCGCAAATAAAATAGCTCTATTTATTCCGATGCGATTGCTGCTCAGTTCTGGTTTACAATTTGTTTGCATATTAAACGAACCGATGGAAAAATGTGGCAAAATTCCAAATTGTAATTACCTAAATAAATTATTCTCTCTTTCAATTGAAAAATTAATTAGTTGTTTAATTTGCGTTTATGTTGATCAGGCTGGGTTTTTTTCTTTTTAAATGAATTCAAATCAGATCAAATACTTCAGCAGGGCGCCCAGCGAAGGGGTGGAAAAAGGCCCAGAGTTGGTCAAAAACATAATAGTTTTTTCCATTCTTAAATATATTTAAATTAAGCTAAAAGTATTTGTGTTGTTTGTTTGTTTATTGGTTTATTTATATTCTTTCCGGAGAATAAATACAAATTCTAGACAGAAAATGTAAATAAATAAATAAAAACCAGTGTCTAATAAATATGAATTGAAAAATAAATAGTGAATTAAATTAATTCCCAGAAATTCTATTGGATTCCGTTCATCCGATACTCGCACGCAGAATAGTTAGAATCTTCCCCGACTTAAAGGTGTGGCTCATAGCTCATGGCTTCTTCTTTGCTACCCTCTACTTTTTCACCCTCACCCCACCCCATCCGTGGACTGCAATTATCTTCTTAAAGATTCCCTAGTGATGGGTGAAAAATGGGCAAGCCCCTTTTTGCGATTTTGTCGGGCTATCGAATGGACTATTAAGGATTGTATTAGCCATATTTTATGCGATTTGGGCCACGGCAAACGCCATTCGGACCTGCAGCAACACTAATTTGGTAAATCACGTTCTGGCAAGTGTTTCTTGGGGGTTGCCTGGGCGAAAGGGGTGGAAAAGCTATCCGTTTCGCAGTCGAGGTCGCCTTTGTGTGTGTGTGTGGGTGTGGGTGTGCGTGTGGGTGTGCGTGTCGTGTTGTACGGACTTCTGGCCATAATGGGCATGTAATTTATTTTTGGTTCTGGACATTCTATATTTGGTCGAATGGGCCATGTTAAATGCCAAGCTGTGTTGTTGTTAACGCAGTTTCCGAGCGCTCCGCAAGGGATGTTGAGACAACCTTTTGTTGGTCTTTTCTTTTCTTTCATTTTATTTTATTGTTAAAAAATCGCTTGCTTTATTATATTTCGGTCGCCCTTTTCTATTTTTCTGGCCTGGCCCAGACCAGGTCTGGGTGCTGGTCAGGAAAGTTGGGTTTTTATGATTTTTAGTTTCATCTTCGAGGCTCTGGTGCGCTGAAAGGGTGCTCCGCTGCCACAGCCTAGCTGTAGCTGCTCCTGCTCCTGCTCCTGTCCATCCATTAATGTGTCCTGTGGAATGGGTTAGTTGTCTTCGGGCAGGGTTCGCTGGGTTCGTACTCCTTTGGTACGGTATGCTATGGTATGGTATGGCCCATTAAATTGGCCATATTTTTCGCTCATAAGCAGACGCTGGCATCGCATAGTTTATGTTTCGATTGCTGATCCTTTGGGTCCTAATCCTCCTCCTCCTTCCATCATATATATTCTGCTATGCTGGAAATTTTTGCTCAATGAGTTGGAAGCATAATCCAGGGTGTGGTTTCTTTTTGGGAGAAATATACAATTTCGTACGTACATACGTATATATCAAAACTGTCTTCTAATGTCCAGGTTAGTTTGTAGTTTTATCCACATTAAGCCGTCTTGGATAATGCCAACTCTATGTTAGTTTCTCCACCTGTGGGACCAAAGGATTTTGTCCTTTTATTTTTAAGTTATTCCCTGGCAGGCTGGGAATAAAAGTATCGATATCCTTGGATTCTGGAAGCCTCAATCGGATAACAGCTTTTGTCTGTTTAATGCTGGCTTTATGCTAATATTGTCCTTCGCTGAACCCAAGTTTTGTTATTATAAAAACTTTCGAATTTCCAACTTACCCACCAATCTTCAGCTTCTGAAAAGTTCTCCCAAAAGATTTCTGGTTCCTACTTGGTTTTCAGGGGCCCAGGGATGTGCCCTCCATCTGCTTCGTTCCAATTCAATTTCCCTTCCAAAGGAGGAAATCTTAAAGTGATGAATTGCATTGCCAGTCCCAGCGGCAGTCGCAATCCATGCGCCAAGGGCTGGTCGCTCGGGGAAGAAACAGTCTATTGAACTTTGACATCAGCAAATGGGGGATGGGTGGATGGGGGATGGGGGATGGGGGGTGTGGCATTGCTGGCATCTCTGGTCATGTTTGGCTTCGGTTTGCATTGTAAGTGCAAATAAATTATTTTTTGAGCGGCAGGCAAAGGAAATATGTTGCAGTCGGGGCGGGGCGGGATGCCGATGCCACAGGCAAGGCGTGGCACAACAGGAGGATGGCTGGGCTCCATCCTGTTCGAATGCCCTTACAAGTACACACCTCGTATCGCATCTCCCAGCAACCTCATGAATATTTGTTGCTGTCGTTGTCGATCCTGTTCGCTGTCGCTGTCGTTGTCGTTGTTGGGTCCCCCCCTGGACAGTTCTCTCTGCATGGCCCTCCCAGCCCATATGGCATTGTTGGTTGCATATTTATATATTAAAAACTGGTAAACACTTTGCCGAGCACATGCCGAGTGCCTTTGTCTCTGCGCCTCTGTCTCGTTCAATGTGTCGCCTGTCGGCAGGCAAACATAAATCATCCGTAGCAGGCGCATAAATAATAAATGCACACAGGCGGCCCTCTTATGCGTGGGACTCTCTATAGAGACACTCGCACACACACACACACATGTACATGTCTGTGTTGGAAAATTACAATTATTTTGATTTTCGGCTTAAAGTTTTCTCCGCTCTCGGCTCGCCTCGGCTTTGTTCCTTGGAAGGGACAAGTGCTCGAATGCCAATTGGAGCGATTCATGTGTCAAGGAATGATTTCCTAAGAAATTAAATACAAATTGGCCAGAAAATTCACAGAATTTGGAAAATGGAGCTCAGAATAGCTCTTTCTCTGCTGGTTAATTATTGACTCCTGTGGTGGAGGAAAAGCTTACTCAAACAAAGGATTTTTCAATTAAAATATTATTGGAAAAGCGGCCAATTATTTAATTTATTATTGAAGCCATGTCTCTGGTTATGTGATGATTTTGTAAAGTCTTTCAATTTGTAATTCTTATCGTGGAAAAGTCCGGGAAAGCTGTACTAAGACTGGCGAAAAACATTGTCATGCCCGAAAATCCCTTGCCGAAAATAAAAACGGCCCGGCCACTTCACAGTCGCTGGCTTATCCGAGCGGAATGGGCACTAAATTCTTGTCACATGCAAAAGAAAAAGAAACCACTAGCCAACTCCTTCTCCTTGGTGCCTCAGCGCGAGAGAGAGAGCTCGCAGTTTGTCATCAACTTTTAGCGGTTAGCCGGGAACGGGAAAACAGAAAACAGAAAAAGAGAAAAGAATACTAAAAAATGTTTCTGAAAATCCACTTGTACAAATATTAATTTTCCGGCATTACGAAAACTGTCGCCATCGCTCGCTGTCGCTGGCTCTAAAACAACACCAAACAGCGGGCGAGGCAGAGGCGGAGGCAGCCGAGGAAAAGTCTGGCCGAAACATGGCTGGGAACATTTCCGCACATAATTCTTATTTCCAGCCGCAAAATAAAAACTGCAAGTGGAATGGCTAGAAAGAGGGCAGCCAAGGGCGGGCAGTGCTCGAAAAAAAAAGAAAAAAAACAATTTCTTCTCTTCGCAAAACGAATTCATAATTCATTGAGCCAGCTGGGGCTGGGGGGGCAGTGGGGAGCTGCTAGACCACAGCTCAGCACGGCACAGCACAGCAAGCGTTTGGTATCATTTACACCATGCATTTTGGACATTTCCATCTCTAGGCCCTCCGCCAGCAGCTCCCCCCTTTAGCATGCAAAAAGCATTTTTTGCTCTGTGCGCTGAAAATTAATTTGCTCACGCGCCAAACGGAAAAAGCTCCCCGGAACGGAAGGGAGCGGAAAGGAGCGGGAGGGAGCGGAAAGGAGCGGAACGGAACAGTCTCTCGAGTCCGAAAAAATGGTTTCATCTGCAATGCGACGCAAACAGTTGCCCATTTTCGACCGACTGCCGGTCGGCCGGGCTCTGCCTCCATTTACGCTGAACTCGTGTCTGAACTGGTCGTTCATTTTATGCGACGACCATCGCATAAATTTCATGAAATTTCATACATCAATACTGGCGGATGGCGGCTGAAGGAGGGGCGCCGGGTGGGAGAGCGGCCAAAATTGGTAGGGAAAATGCGAGAATTCTGCGGCTGGCTGGCACTTCAGCTGATTAGACGGACCACAACTCGTCGAATATTTCACTGCGATTGCAATAAAAATGATTCGCTTGCCGCTGCCGTTGTCCAAGTGGCGTATGCTCAATATTTCCATCGGGCAGCGAGCCAAGAAATAAAGTTATACCTACACTTGGGTGCCTCCTCGCCTTACACCTCCTCGCAGGTTGCAAGCCACATTTTTGAGTGGATTCGTTGTTGTGGCTGAGGCAAGTGACCCATAAAATGCCCCCCATCCGCCGCCAACTGTTGCAACCTTCCTGTTGCCGCAGTCCCAGCAGCTGTCCCTCGTCAGCGTTTTATGCACACCATTTCTACACATTTTCCGGGCGATGCAGGTTCAACTGCAGCTTAAACGCTGTTCTGTGCACTCCCTCGGACATTTTTGACAGCGATTCGTTCTGGTCCTTGGCTTCAATGGGCAGCCATTTCCACCGACTTCCTTCTGGCTGGGAAATGGACAATCAAAATGTGCAGTTGATGAAAGAAAAATACAAGAAATAAAGCACATGCATCTGGCAAAATGATATTTCCATTTCAATTATTTTCGGAGACAACCAATATTTTGGGAAGGAAGTCGAACCAATTTCATCTTGCGTACTCGGGCGTATGCGCATTTTCTTAAATTCTAAGCATTTTTTCCTATTACATGTCGCAACAGCTAACCCTTGCCCGGCTCCAGGAAAAACTATTTCTTTTTTTTCACTTCAATTTCCATTGACAGCTGGAAACTCTGCAAACTGAACTTTGACAGGAAAGCAAACAAAGCCAGAGGGATGCAGGGCCCAGGGACGGGACTCGAATGGGGATCAGATATGCGAATGGTTCCCATTCATATTCTCGTATTCTCTGCATTTATTGTCTCCCTCTCGGGCGGGGGCAGGCAGGCGGGGCAGGCAGGAGCATTTTTCGAGAGTGGCCAAAAACGGTCGCAATATCAAAGGCAGCAAAACCAATTGACATTCGGACTGCTCTCAGACTTAGTCCTGGGGAAAAGTAATTGCGTGGCACCAGTTTGATTGTCTTTTTCTGAGGGACACTTTTCTTATGCAAAAACTTTCGAATGCAAAATGCACAGAATCAGAGTCGACAAACTTTTGACATAAATATGCATATGCCCCTTTTTGGTCTGGTCTGGTCTGGTCTGGCTTGGCCTGGTCTGGTGTGGTCTGTGGTCCGTAGCTCGCTAGTGTCCTGCTTAACAGGACATGCCATAAATGTCCCGCACATGTCCATCAACGTCAGAAGTGGAGGCTCAAGCTCTGGCCTGCTTGGCATTTGCATTTGCATTTTGCATCCTGGAGTCCGGCAGTCCGACAGTCCGACAGTCCGGCAGTCGGGCAGTCCTGCAGCTGCTCGGCCACAGGCAGGGATACACTTGTGTATTTATCGTTTTGCATACGCATTATTTATTAAGGCTGGCCCGCTCCGCACTGGCTGGGGGAGTGGGGGAGTGCGGGGCTGTGGCATCATTGCAGCTTTGTATTTTGTATCTGGCATTAAGTAGGCCTCTCGGCCATTCAGGACCTCGGACAACAGGAGCGGCAGGAGCAACAGCATCCTAGCTGTGCCGGCAGCTGGGCGAATTCCTACGAGTGATTAGCATGCAGAATGTTCGGGTTCGGGTTGGGTTCGGGGCTTACTATTTCAGCAAAACTAATTAGTTTGAGTAATTGAAACTTGAACTCGTACAATTGCTTTGAGAATCTGGCGCCTTTTCTCCCATCTACTTGCAACGGGCTGCTGCAGTTGCACAGTTGCACAATTGCAGTTGCAATTCGTAATTGTTGATTCAGACTTTGGTTTCCTTCCCTCTGCGGGTGGGAGGTGGGCGGGCGACATAATCTGATGGAGATAATTGGAGATGGCAGCTGCTCGGGGCCAAATTCTCGATGAGAGAAGTTAAAGAGCTAATGATAATGGAGATGGACTGCTGATGGGGCTGGCCCTGGGATTAAACATTCAATAAATATTCGTATTGAATGTTCCACCACGAGGGATGATTTAAAGTGCATTCAATTGAATTTGGTTCGACTGAAAGAGGAATGTGCAGGTGCACGGAATGAACTGTTTTCTGTTGGCTTGCATTTAAATTCACTCGTGAATTGAGGGAGAAACTAATAAATATGAACTTTAATTGTTTTAAGAGAGATTTCGATGTTTCTGTGGGACTATTTTGAGGATTTCAGGGGCGGAACAATCACAAAAATATATTCTGGATTTCTTTTGATTATAAATAATTGTTTTTAACGTTTCCCCTCTCATCTCTTGCTCGTTGCAGCCACAAATTTCGGGACACAGCCGAGAGGAGAGCAGCAACAGCGGGAGGAGAGCAGCTAACCAAATGCTACGAAGCACTGCCATATACAAATACCAATACCAATACAAATACAACTGCAAGTGATTGCACGGCGAGGACTACCATTGGAATCGCTCGTCGTTTATAAATAAGGACATACACAAATGTAGACTAAGGAGCACCGGGAGGAGTGGAAATTTTACAAAATCAGAGACTACGGACAAAGGAGAGGCAAAAGGCAACACTGGAAGGACACAAACGGCAGCAGAGAAAAATTTGGAACTCACAGAAAACACGAGCAGATGTTAAATAATAATTTACAAGACCACTTTTCCAGCCAAAGGAAAAGCAGAAGCACGAGAACCGAAGCTGAAGCTGAAGTGTAAACTCTTATTATAGGCAAACAAAAGAAAGGAAAGGAAAAGCTAAGCAAAGAAAACGCTCTTAGGGTTGTAAAGGAGAGGAGCAAACAAAAGCAAGCAAAAGGAAACAAGAGGAGAGCCATAAAAATATTGCAGTGGATGGCAAACAATAAAACGCATACTCGCCATATTGATAAAAGTGAAACGCTGAGAATCTCATAGTATTAGGCAGCATTAAGGACAACCAAGGCGAGCAGCGTCGGGGAAAATGTAAGCTGCAGCCGCTGGATAAGGCAGACGAAATCCTACAATTAAATTACCCAGTAATCCAGCAGCAGGCAGTGGCAGGCAGACACATATCCGCTGGCAACAACCAACACGAGAGGGACTATGAAAAATGCACAGCTGAAGCTGAGTGACGTTGACGATGACGATGACGAGCTGTGGCTGGCGGTTAGATTAGCACAGTGCGGCAGCAGCAGCAGCCAGAATAACCAGCTACATTCCCAACTGCAACCAAGGAGCTTAAGTACAAAACACTACAGCAATATTGCAGATCAGCAGACGCCAGCAGACGCCAGACGAGTAGCAGCAGCAGCACGGCAGCAGCAAAATGTAGCCTGCAACGCGAGCAACAATGGACAGCAACAGTCGCTAGGCAGCAACATGTTGTCGCCACAGGCACCAGCAGCAGCAGCAACTGCAGGAGCAACAAAAGATACAGTTTCTAGCGGCAATCATGCAACAACCCAACAACAGACAAACATAAGACTGTGCGCACGCAAGCGACAAAGGATGCGTCGGCGACGAAAAAGAAAACCAGAAGCAGCAGCAGCAGCAGCAACGGAATTCGAAACAGAAACAGAAACAGTAGAAACATCTAGCAATATCAACATTAGCAACAATCTATGGCCGACAGCAACCTATATGCAGTGCCGAAGCAGCAACAATCCATCAATAAGGCAGGACCTCTCGCCGGCCACATTCAGCTGCCTGCTGCAAGTGTGGCTCGTCTCGTTGCAGCAGCGAGCGGAGGTCCTGTGCAGAGGGATCGTGACCAGCACCACCGCCATCATTTCCTACTTATGCAGGATTGCACCATTGCTGAGAAGAAGAGGCAGTCACAGCAGCCACCAAAGCACCAGCAGCAGCAGCAGCAGCAGCAGCAGCCACAGCAGCCACAGCAGCAGCAGCAGCAGCACGCAAATAATTAACGGACTTAATAAACACTCATGGATATTTTTATTGATATATTTGAATTTATCTGCTAAAGGTGAGTGCCACTCGAGAGACCTATTCAATTTACAGCAAGTGCCAGCACTTAAGTGAGTGGCAACATTCCCCCCATTCGCCTGCAATGGCAACGGCAACGGCAACGGCAAGCAACAGTTGCCTCACAAGTCAGCAACGACATCGCCATTGTTTGGCAGCAGGAGCCACAGAGGCAGGCCCATAATGCACGCCGGCAACATATTGTCACTTTGACACATAAAACCACTCATGAGTGGGATGTGGGATATTTTGTGGGCCTACGACGTCGTTCCTCGCTGTCGTTCCCCTTGCTGGTGCCATTGTGCTTGTTAGTTGTGACATTTACGACAGCCTCAAGTGAAGCAACAACAGCCATCTCAGACCAGTCTATGCCACTCGAAAGCGCTGAAGCGTCGTCTGTGCCTTAGGATGTTGTCGCTTTTCTGTCTCCCCCCCTTTTAAAGTCCTTGTTGGGGGTTACCGCGTGGCGGTCCGTATTCGAGGTGCTTCAAAGACCGTGTTGCACAAATGGGCTTATGGAGAAGTAAACTCTCACTACCACTTCAAGTGCAAAACTAGCCACACAGAGCCTTCAATTGCCAGCCTTGTCGGTTCCTGGCTAATTGAATTAAATTCCTATTGTGAGACGACCTACATTTTCAGGCGAAAAACTATTCTGGAAAGCCGAGCAAAGCCGTATTCAGCAATGTGTGGCTGGGGAAAATGTTGCCGAGCCATAAATACTTCCAGCAGGCATTTTCTCCCCAGAAATTTCCCATCTCAGGTATCTGCAGTGCATCGCTGCGTGCATGCAAGTGTGTGGCTGGGAAAATCTTTTTAATGGTTTCGGCTCTCTCCCTGCTCCAGCAGCTTACAAATTCTTTGTCACGGCAACAATATTTTAAGCGAGACAAGGACCAAGTTTGGCTAGCGGCTCGAATGCCTGTCATGCCATTAGAGAGGCCTGCACCTGCCGAGGGTGGGGAGGAGTGGCTGCCACTTACACATATTGAGGTTATTAATGGCCGCCCATATGGCCAGGGCTGGGGAGAGGGAGCAAGATTGGAAGTGTTGCCAATGTTTCAGCGCCTGCTCGGCCCAAAGGCTGGCGCAAAATAAGCCGCTTGGCGCTTGGCGCCTGTGCGTGTCGCGTGTCGCGGTTTGCGTGCCAAGCTATGAAATCATAAACGCACACTGGCCACAGTGACTGCAAAAATATACACATGCTGCCCGATTAAATATTTCACTTAAGAGCATCCATTTCCACAGGCTCATCAGAAATACGTCCTAATCGTTTTCCCCTGCCCAGAGAGACGTTAAATTAATTATGCAAATACATATCGCTTGGCTTTCAGAAAGTGCTCTGTGACCCACTGTGCCGACTGCATGTGGGGTCTTTGTGTGCGCCCTGGAAACGTCTTTGTCTTTACAGTCGAAGTCGTTTCGTTTCGCTTCATTCCCTCTCCTCTGGCTGTCTGTCGCTTTGGCTTTGAGTTCATGTTTCATGCAGCACCAACAGCAACAGCAACAGAAGTTTCAACAACAATTGCCGTCGGTCCGTATGCGTGTGCATGTTTATGATTTTATGGCAGCACTTCCGTTTCCGCCCTGGCAATATTGTACAGTCTGCTCTTGCCTCTCTCCCTCTCTCCCTGCCCATGGCTGCCATCGCTAATCAGATTTAAACTTTGAACAACGTCAACGTTGCTTACACCAGCTGCATGTGTGACTGTGTGGCTGTGTGAGTGTGTGAGTGTGTGGCTGTGTGTCCGTGTTTGGGTCTGTGTCTGTGTCCGTGCCGTATCCGTATGGATGTTGGTGTACTTGTATTCGTGAGTGTGTTGAGTATGCGCTTGGCCCTATGACATCGTTCATACGCCCCGTTGGCCAGCCAAGTGCCCCTCTGCGTTCCCTTGCCACCCCTCTCTCCCTCTCTCACTCTCTCTCTCTCTCTCTTCTGTGCTCTCTGGTCATGTTTTGTAAGTATGACATTTATTGCTACGGAAAGGCTTTTGGCATGCTTCAAGAATTCAAGACTTTTGCGCATTTGACAGGGTTCCGGGCCGACTCCTTGGCCCCTTGCCATGCCCTGCCATGCCCTGCCATCCCCTGCCAACCCATCAACGGGAGATGACTAAGTTGATTTTATTTCTGTTTCGATAACGAGCATGGGCACGATGAAGTCGCCGAATGTAGTCAGTTTATAAAAAGAAAATATTAATAATCCCCAACATGCTCGCGCGTTAAAGGTAAAAAGTCGCAGACATTTTAAAAAAGAAAACGAATTTCAGGTTGTATGCTGAACGAAAATAGAAACAGAATCCACGCCCACTCCAGGCGGTTTATATATTTATATATTCACAGTGCCCTCAGGCCCTCGTTCGAGGACTTTGTACAGCCTATAGCAATCGTGTATGAAGTCTAGTGTCCACTCCATGAGATATTCGCATGGATTATTGCAAAACTTTCGCAAATGTCAACTCCCGCTCAGCTCTATCAATCTATATAGCCAGACATGTCGGCTCGCAGGCGATGAATGTCACGAGTTCCCTTCCATCATTAGCTAAAGGGTTGTACAAGAAAGAAAAACACAATGTCATGCCTGCCATTTGCATTATGGAACACACGCACTCGGCCCGAGCCCGAGACAGATGATGGGCCCATCATCCAAATACAAATAATCCCCAATCCATCCGCACCCCACCTCAAACGTCTCACAAAGGATGCGGATCAGAGGCGGTAGGGGATGGAACGGGGACGGAATGTTGCCTGGACTAAAATCAATCATCAAATACGATGGCATTCATAATTTTCAATAGTGGACACAAGGCATTTTGATTGATGGCTCTGCCGGAGTTGCCGGGAATGCCAGGAGGTCCTGCTGGAAGTCCCCCATCCGTCCACTCTCCGTCTTTCCATCGATTTGTTTCCTTTTTTAAGCCTACTCCTGTCTCAGGTTACACTCTATCTTCTTCATCCCTCCCACAAGCACACAAAAAAAAGATGGAAAGGTGGAAAGAGGAAAACAAGAAAGTCATAAGCAATTAAATGCTTTCCCAGCACCCGGGCCCCATCCAATTAAGGATGGGGCTGTCCGGGGATGCATAGAAAGGAATGCTGTAGAGCGAGAGATTTGTGGGGGAGGGTTCGAGCAGTAACCCCTTGCCCCTGTTGTTGCTGGAATTTTTATTGCATAATTTAAGCTTTGAATGGTTAAGCGTCACCTTGGAGCTATTAAAATGCTCGGCTCTCCGGTTTCTGGTCCGTGCCCTCTGTCTCGTGCTCTCTACTCCCTCTACGGCCATTAGCAGGTGCGGCGCCCCAGTGCTGCGAGCCAGCGGGAATAAGAGTCAGGGCAGACAGCCGTCAAGCCTCATCTTTCCCGGCATCTCCTTGTCTCTTCGGCCGCTTTTCTCCGTGCCTCATTTTGTATTGGCTTCTGCGGGCTTAAGTGGTTTGGCGCCGCGTCAGTTTCCGTTTTGCTTTCAATTTTTAATATCGGCGGACAGCCCGAGTCGAAATATTCCGCCAGTAGGTACAGACTCGTATGCCTACTCTCTCCTTGGTGTGCTTCGGATGTGGCTCATAAGAAGAGCGCTGGCATAGAGCAGAGTAGAGATGGGAGATGCTCGAAGAGATGCCTATACGTTGTGGTCGTTCAAAGGAGAGGGTAAACCTGAACGACTTTCACAAAACTAACTTTAGATATTTTAGGGAATATTTCTGAGCAGAGTCTGTAATTTTTCTGCTTGTACTTGTACAATAATTACAGATATTTTGAGAAATTTGGTGCCCATTTACGAGGGTTTTTTTGTTGCCTGATTAGATATTCTTACTAATTAATTTTCAAGATTTTCTTTTAAATTTAAACAATTTCTAACAGTAAAATAAATTTCAATGGAATTTAACGGGACGATATTAGAGACTACGGAATTATAGAACTCACTCCTAAGCGATTCCCAATGCGGACTTTGTACAGATAGTTGTGTATGCCAGAGATATGTAGATGCATATACCACAAGATTTTCACTTTTAAGAAGAAGAACCATCTCTATGGTACACTGTAATATTTTGGTTGTCTCCAAGTTAAAGTCCGAATGGGAGAGTATTCCTTTTTCTCATATCTACACTCCCGAGAAATAACGAACTTCTTATATGTACATATCTCTCTTTAGTCCATTCCTTCTTTTTTGTTTGTTTCGTTGTCGTTATTATTGCTATTTTCGTTGCTGCCGTTTCTGCTGCTCTGTGTGTGTGTGTGTGTGTGTATTCGGGCTGCTGCATTTTCTAACCAATTTCGGTCGGCTTTTATTTCGAACATTAAATTCCACGCCGCCCCATGCCGTTGCGGTGGCTTTGGCATAGTCTGCGTCGGCGTCGGCGCCGTCCGTCCGTCCGTCCAAAGCTGCAGCTGTTGCCGCTCTTCCCACTAGCTGTTTGCCTCCGCCTTCCGCCAGCCCCTGCTGCGGCTGTCTCTGTCTGGCCCAGGACTTGACTTGGCTTTGTGAAATAGCAATTACTTTTTCATGCTCCACTGCAATAAAATTGCAATTTTATGCGGCCTGCCGACAACAACAGCAGCAGCAGCAGAAGCAGCGGCGGTGGCAGCGGCAGTGGCAGCGGCAAAAAAACGAAGAGAAATAACGAAACGGAAGTGCAGCCATTGAAAAGGCATTTCGAAATGGCGGCAGTCCACCCCGAAGCAGAGGGAGAGAGGGAGCCGAGAATGGTAGGTGGATGTGGAGGCCAAGTTGAAGATGATGCCACAAAAATGGAAAGTTAATGACTCCCGACATTGTCCATGTGAGCCATTAACGAGTGCCCTTCGGAGGAGGCGGCAGGGGGCCAGCCCTTGTGGCACTCTTCGTCATGTTTATTTATCAACAAAGTTTCCCGCAAACTGTGCTAGTTCGGAAAAATTAGTCCGCTTGGCTTGGATGGTCCATTGGATGATTCTAGATTTTTTCTTCTGATGGGTTTTCGATGGGCCGCACAACAAAGAAATATTGAAACAAAAGTCTCGTCTTGGGCTGGCTGACGCAACCGAAAGTCGGCAAAAGGGTCCTTTGTGCTCAGCTACAATGGAACTGCCCCAGAGCTGCTGCTGCTCTCCCCGTCTCCCTCCCGCCTTCTCTGTTGTCTCGCTCATCCCCATATTTGTTTTATTATCACATTCATTTTGACACTTCATCAGACGTTGCCCTGTTTTTGTGTGTGTGTGTGTGTGTGTGCTGTTTTTTTGCCTCTTTCTGGGTCCTCTGTTGCACTCCTGTTGCTTTGTGCTCTCCGCTCTCTTTCCTTTCTCTGTGCGTCGGTGTCAATGCTTTGCCTTAAAGGCCCAGTTAGGTGCCCTGCCCCTCCCCTCCCCTCCCCCCACCGCCCATTGTTGGCCCATGCTCGTTAGCTGCAGTTTTTCTCTACTTTTCCTTTTGCCTGCAGGCTCGTCATTTTGTTTTAATATTAAATGAACAAGGAAGAGAGCGTGAAAAGCGAATGAAATATGCAAAAACGTAGAAGAAAGTGGGCAGCAGCAGCAGCAGAGAGAGGGAGACAGAGAGAGAGAGAGAGAGAGAGGAGACTAAAGACAAATTAAAACTAAAAAATTCATGTGCATAATTCTTAAATGCTGTTCATTTTGTATGCAAATCTTTTGGGTTAAGCGAAGTAAGCCTCTAAAAAAGGGAAAAGTTTCCATGTAGAAGAGAACATTTTCTGGCAGCAGAAAAGAAAACCCTGGAAGACAAGAGCACCCCCTAAAAGGTGGAATTTAATTAAAACTCATTTCGGTTGAAGGAAATGTTCTATGCAGCCAAGTAAATCAATCTGCGATCAATTCAATTTTCAAGAACTTCATCAACTGCAATTTTGCGAGACTGTTTTCCCATCGACAGCGATTTCCCATGAACTGCATTCCCCATCGCTCAGCTCGATAAATCCCCGAACTTACAGCTACTTAGTGGCTGCTTATTGTGTTGGCTGAAAGGGAGGTGGCAGGATGGCGGGGAGGGCGGGCAGAGCGGGGAACGCCCTTAAGAAATTATCAAATTGAGAGGCAAAGAGCAAGCAAGCAAGAAAGCAAGAAAGCAGTTTGCTCCTCCTCATCTGCTTTCTTTCGTTCGTTGTAGTTGTAGTTGTAGTTGTAGTTTCTTCTGTAGTCCACATTCATGCATAAATAATTCCCCGATAACGATGCGAATATGTCTTTCCCCACACAGACAATTGTGCATATACATACATACATACGTAGGCACACATACAGCCTCTATGTGCATATCTGTGTGAGGCAATCTATTATCGCCAGGAAAAACGTCCCAAGAAAATTTGTATGTGCAAAACTTTTGCTCAATAAAAGTTTCCTTTTGTTATGCGCCTGCCAGAGAACAATAGAGTCACAGGGAGTGAGGGGGGACAGGGAGAGGGACAGGGACATGACCTGGGACAGGGACAGAGAAGGACATCTTACATATGTATGTATGCTGGCAAAAAGGACAACCGAAACGCAAACTTTCTGCCATCCTTTCAGCATTCTGGCTCTGCTGTTGCCTTTCCGATTCAACGCCGAATGCGCAGCCCGCATCCACACATAAGACCAGAATCCCAACTCAAGAACAAGTCCTGGCCCCAGACTCGCAGACTCTCGTAGACCAAGGAACAAGTTGCGAAAACCAAGAACTCGTAAACTTTCGCATATCAATAAATTTAGTTGCTGCAGCTCCTGCCTCATCCCACCCCACCCCACCCCACCCCAACCCATCCCCGCCCTGCTCTGACCACCCCCACATGACCTCCCACACATGAATTATTGATGTTGATTTGCGGCGCTCCTGTGAAAGGGCATATATCTGCAATAATCCTTTTCCCCTCAAAACTGACACACACTAATTCGTATTTTATTTACTTGCAGTTTGCCTAGCAGGATATCATGAAAAGAGACTGTTACATGATCTTTTGGATCCTTATAATACACTAGAACGTCCCGTTCTCAATGAATCGGACCCGTTACAATTAAGCTTTGGTTTAACTTTAATGCAAATTATTGACGTGGTAAGTAGCAATCAAAAGCAATATGATATGACTATGCAAATTGTTGTGCACTTTAAATAAAATTTGATATATGTACGTATGTACGAGTATAATTAACACAGGCATAAATGCAGAAAATTCGCAATGCGTAGTAGAATAAAATGGAGATTGGTAAACGATAGAAAACAATTGCAAATACTTAAAGGGAAAAGTCTAGACATTTGCTAGTTGAGTTGTAAATCCGAACTACATTTTATTCTTACAATCCTGGCCTTAGATGTAATTTTACAGCGAGGTATAATTTAATCTTAAAGCTTCATTTTACTAAATTCTGCCGGAATGTTATCCTCTAGAGGTAGCTTTTCTCCTGCATACTACATATGTAATATAATCATAACTAATAAATGCAAAAAGGAGCCAGAACCTCAATCTGAATTCTTCTTCCTTCTCAGCGGGAGCAAGGATTCTGGTGGACGCATAAAAATTGACCCTCCCTAATGTTCATGCTTGAACAACAATTATAGTTTCCAAGTAAAAGTGGGTACACTATTTTGTTACAGGATCGTTCCATTAAATTATGAATTCCGAAGGGCAACTGCAACCAGCACTAAATAGTTGTCTGTCGAGGGCAGTATCCTGTGTCATCATCATTTGAAACTTGTTTGAAGGCTAACAATATTTGGTTGGTTCAGGGAAATCCTTGGGGTACGCAGCACCTGCCCAGATGGTATCTGCACAATGTTTGATAATTGAATTGAGTAAGAAATAATTATTCTTTGCCCGGAAGCTCCGGTAGCTCACCGGAAGGACTGCACAGTCCTTCCTAACTCGGTTATGTACATTGCTGCTATCTGAAGTACGAATATCCATGGTATAGTAGCGTGACATTTAAATTCCTGAATGCATTTGCGGACTTGATTTCCACTCTCAGTTTCAGTGGGTTCAGCCATTTCAAAAAGACGCCTTAAAGCGTGCTCCAAGTTTCCACAAAACAGAATCCCTGATGACACAATTTCGTTCTGTATAAAAAGTGAATTGCCAAGAAAGTGAAATTTTAATTATTTGCCCGAGAGAAACCCACACAGGCACACAGTGTGCCACACACTGGCGCATGCACCTGCACCTGCAACTGCATATACGCTTGCACCTGTGTCCTGTCTGTTGGCTGTTCCTTGAATGGCAGCTGGCGTTTCTTTCCGCAGCACCTCTGGCCTATATACAGACAGAACACACATATCCTGCCTGACTGGCACTGTCGAGAAAATTACATGCAACGTCATGTGGCACGTGCGGTGTTTGACTCATTCTCACCTTTGAGGGGGTGGCCGCCGCCTGCATTCATCAGTTGAAAAACTTTTCTGCAACTCACAGCTGCGTAGAGGCCAACAAGAGAGCGAGGACTAGGGGAAAACTCCGAGAGAGAGAGAGAGAGGGAAGGAGTGGGAAAAGGTGGAAACTGTTATAAAAGTCCAAGCGAGGCGTTTGCTTTTGTTAGTGAGACAACCTCAATTCATATTAGATCTACATTGCATTTGGATGTTGGATGGTGTGTGAGTGAGTGAGAGTTGTTTGTTTGGCTCCTGCCGCTGTCCCTGCCTCCGCCAGTGCCTCTGCCAGGGCCTGCGAGTCCCGCACAAAGTTCGGATCCAGCAAAATGGAGCGCACAAACAAAGAACTCTCACACCCACTCACACACACTCACAGTCGCACTCACACTCAGATGAGGCATGAAAAGAAAAACAGCAACCAGCTGAATGCTGAAAGACTGCTCCTGGCATACGCAGCAGAAGTAAAAAAGCAGCGGGAATAAAATAAAAATGAAAACGATCCCAGACGCTAGAACACTGCGCATTCAGTGACGCGTTAAAAGTCACACACACCAATGCAAACAGCGAAAGAGCATTGCCGAGTACACTGAAAGAAAACATTGCGCTGATCATATAGATTAATACGGTGTTCACAGAGCCCCTATTTGTGCTCAAACAATAATATTATGTGACTGCTTATACACAGTGATATACTAGTATTTTATTCGCAAGTATTTGGTATTTGGTCACCGAATAGATTGTGCTCATAGGAGCTGAAGCTGAAGCACTAACCGACACACCTCCTTTAACGGGAGGTTCTTCTAAATTTGGTGTCCAAAATACATTGAATTTTGAGAATTTTTCGAGGGATAACAAAATGACATAGCAACTTCAAGTTCGGATTGCCAAATTGGTTTATTATTTCTAAAAACTTTGACATTTTTACTATGCAAAAATGTGAAATAGCGGCTGCAAAAGGGCTCTTCGACTTTTTCCCGGATGAAAAACATTGTTTCGAGTAGGTAGATACATTCGTGTCGCTGTATCGTATCGAAAAAATATTCCCAAAAAAATCGATTATATTGGAAAATTAGAAGAACCTCCCCTTAAGTGTTTTCCGTAAATTTATGTTTGACAGAAGTTTTCTGTTTCAATTAACAAATAAGGAATTAATGCGAGTCCTTCTAAGACCAACTTTGACTGGATTGAACGAGTATAGACATACAGGTTGACTTTTTCTCTGAGCTAATAAAACGAAAAGTTTTATTAAAACTTCAATAAAGAATGGACTGCACAGCATTAACAATATAAAAAGGATCCAGATTTTTGGTTTTGTTTTAACTTATAATTTCTTAGATTTTAATAAGAAATGTTTACGGATAGGTACGATTAGAGTTGGTCCTTGACAGGATTGCACCATAAATTCTACAAGGCGTTTGCTCTGATTTCTTTCAGTGCATTTACAATACTCCGAACACAGCACACTCGCACACTCGCACACACTTGGCATGCAAATAAAATGAATAAATAAAATTTGCACATGTGTTGTTCACACCTTCTGCCAAAACATATAAACCAGAGGGCTGGGCTGGGCTGGGGTGGGGTGGGGACTCGTTTGGCAGCGTCGTGGTGTGGCAGGGGCAGGGGCAGAGGCAGAGGCAGGGTGTGGGCAAAGCAATGAAGTACGACTGGCGCTGTTGCTGGTGCAAAATGAAGTTGAAAGAACAAACGGGCACAATGCGTCGCCAGCGCCAGCGCCACTGCCACCACTGCTACTGTCGGTTGTTGCTGCCCCTGTTGGTGGCAGTAAAAACTGCAGCACGCACACTTAAAGCGCAGTCGCTATTACATGAAACAGGGAACAGGGAACTGGGAGCTGGGAGCTGGGAAGGAGCCCTAAAACCAAAATCGGGTCATTTGGGGAGCAGGGGAGTGGGTGCTGGGGAGCAGTTATCACCTTTCGGAGCAAGAAATGCGGTTTATGGGAACCGCAACGAACTGGGACACACTCAAACTTTTATTGGACTGTATAACTCGCGGGCTTAGGTGTCGTGACAATCAAATGTTGCTAATGCCTGACGGGAGCTCGTTATCGAGGAAAATTAGTTGCATATGGGGCGAAAATGTAAGAGGCGCGATAATAAATGATAAGAACCCAGCCCCACTACCAAGGATAACAGGGCAGAGGAATGGAGATCCCTCTCGGCCGCCGCTTAGCACACTTGGCAGGGTGGCAGCGTGGCAGTGTGGCAGCGTGGCACAGTCAGTTGCAGGTCGCCAATGCCATTAGTTTTCCTTTGGGAAATCGAAGCATTTGACACTGGCAATATTTTAACTGTTAAATGCAGTGGCTCGAGCTGCATTTGCATATTTTTTGTGCCCTGCCTCTGCAGCAGCTGGGTCCCCAAGCAATTTGAAGATTTGGCACCTGCCATGATAGCCCATTCCCACTGCCTTTCCCCTTTCCCCTTGCCCCTCTTCCCTTTCCGAGTCCGGCAGCAGGAGCTTCAATTCAATTTAAAATGGGGCAGGGCAGGGCAGGACACGCACACCGAGAATAGAGAGGATGGAGAGCCCTTCGGCTTTCATCAATTTTAGTTATCTGCCAACGTCAACGTCACCGCCCTCGCTTCGCCTTAGCCAGCTCCTGCTCCTGCTCCAGCTCCTTAAGAGGACCTTCTCGTGCAGAACGGTTATCTGTCATGTTGCCAAGTGAATCTGGAGTCTGAAATCTGGAATCTGGGAGGGAACAATGGCAGGCTCAGCTTAATCTAAACTTGGCATCTGAAATGCACTTTTATCGCCTGTGATTTGTACAGATCGGTTTTCATAATTGCTCCCCGAGGAGGTCAACTGTGAAAAGGACTCCTTTTGCTTACACCAGTACTGGTATTCCCTTCCAGTTCATCATATTTCAGTGGGTGTGTGGAAAATGCATTTGAATATGTTTGAAATTGATATGGTGTGTCGAGCTGTGCCAGGCCTGGCACCGAGATTAGAATGCAATCATGTTGCACCCTGCTTTAGCCTCTGTTTCTGTTGGCAGAGCCATCAATGGACCGTGCACCTGCGTCAGCACAAACAGGACTCACTCGCCCACTCGCACACACACACACACACGTGCCGCACCCTCGCACGCACGCAGAGGAGATGGTTATGGGCATGCTTGGCATACTTTTGCAACGATTTCAATGCATTTTCGGCTGTGGTCTGTCGGAGGGTGGGACATGGGGAAAGCTTCACTTCACTCACTTTCCCCTTGATTGATGTTGTTGCACGTTCAAATGACTCGACGAGAGTGTCCCTCCTTTTGCCGCTCTGTTGATGGAACTTTGTCAAATGAGTTCACACACATGCAAAGGAAGGATGGCAGGAAGCTCGTCCTGTCCAATCCAGTGGATTGCTCGATGGCTTGTGGCCGGAATTGGGACAGCAATTCGAGCCACTGCTGACCCGCCCTGCTGTACCTCGAATGCATTAAGATTCTTGGGCAGGAGCTCTGATTAAAGGGAAATGCTTCTGGTTAATTGATGGCAGAACTCTCCTCAATTCGAATTCATTTTGCTTTGGATGTTAATTTGACAGCTCCAACAATTGATTAATGCTTGAGTGTTTATTCGAATATCCAGCTAAATTTCTCCGTGTCTTCCCTCCATTTTCCTATGAAGCTGCCTAATTATTTCTCGAAGGGCTTTCCGCAATAATTTCAGACAGAAAAGAAGTTCCTGGCAGATCTAAATCGATGGGGCTGCCTGAAACCGAATCCAAACTGTAAAATCGAAATTAATTAGCTCGATGCGAGTCCCGAGAGCTCCGACACCGATACAGACACACTTTTCCTTGGGTTTGTCGAATGTGTGCGGTTCCGCTTATGTATTCGAAGGACATAAATCGTATATACCCGTATGCGAGTCTCCGGGTAATGCCTTGTAAATATTTGCCCTCGGCTATCATTTTGATAATGGAGTTTCAAATGTTTGCCATTCATGCTCATAAACACATGTTGACGTGATGGAAAAGCCAGCCTCGCCGAAAAGTCTGTTGCCGTGCCGGGGGGCTGAGCCGCCTTTAAAATGTGCAAACAGCCACGCCCCCATGCCCACACGCCCACGCGCCCACACGCCAGTTTAATTGCATTTTGCGAGTGCGGGAAAGGCACGCACGGCCCCGAAAGCAAAATAACTTCTTGCACTCAGTTTCAATTAATTTCTGGTCCGCCAGCCAAGCGGAAGGAATGAATATAAAAGTATTTTTTTTTAATTAAATGCACCGAGCGAATGCATTTCCACACTCCATTCTCCGTGCTGCAGTGTGGCACGGAGTACGTATTGAATGGGGCACAAAGACGGAAATAATGAGCACAATGATCGGGCCACTTAAGGGGTTCAAAGGGAAAGCTTTCTGCGGGCCAATAAGAATATTTATTAAGTATACAATTGCACAAACGCCATGAAGAACCTGAGGAAGGAGTGAGTGCCCAGGTGGCGATAGTGAAGAATGTTGCTTGCTCTAGAGTGAAATTTATTTCCACCAAGGAAACAATAAATATAATTTTTGTTAAAAGAGTGGGAGAATATCTCCATCAGTGGTAAAAGGAACCATGCGGAAGATAAAAAACAATACTTCATTGTACCCGATTCCTTTTGAATTTGATAGGTTGTTAAAAAAGGTTTAGCTTTATGGTGCCTTAATAAATGAAATATCTTTAAGGATGTTTCCATGTTTTCAACTATCAGGGATAGATTGGATAGCGGTGCTATCTACCCTTCCGCAATCGGATTGCTGAGTACGAGAATCTCCTTCATCCGAATAAGCATACTTTCGGCATTGTCTGCAATCAGGCAGAATGACAAATGAGAATAATCGAAAGCCATGATGAAAAAATGTGAAAGCAAACACGAGGAAAGCAGTGGAAGGCAGAGAGCGGATAGAGCAACAGAAGGAAGCAAAAGGAAGTTCCCTCCGTGACCTCTGCGGAGGAAAACCCTAGAGCGGGAAGCTTCCGCGAGGCTCGGGGGTCGGGGATCGGGGATCGGGGAAAGTAAGAGTACAAATAAAACAACTCCCGGGCGCATTAATTAAAAAGGCGCAGACAAAGCGAGGCGTAGATTAATTGGCGTCAATGGGAGCCGAGTCGAGTCGAGCCTAGCCGGGCCGGCAAAAGAAGCGGCACAACAAGGAAACCGGCCCAGATACAGATAAGGGCCAAGACGCTAGCAGCAAGGCGAAGGATGCGGTTGAGGGTTGTGGGGGCTGGGCTGGGGGCTGGGGTGCAGCGGTGGGGAAGTGATTAAGTAGATGCACGGCGAGAGAGGGGGCTGGATATCAACGGATATCAGCGGAAAATGAGTAATGAAGTCGAGCTGGGGCAGCCATTTTTTATGCACACAGGACAATGAGAAACTAGGCCTCTGTCTGCGTCTGTGTACCACTGCATGTGTGTGTGTATGTTCGGGGTCTATGCGAGTGTGTGAGTGTGCGTGGGGAATGAGCTCCGCGTTGTATGCCACAGTTCTGTGTACCCGGTAAACGTAGACTTGCACGGTACATTGAATTCCTGCCCATTTCAGAATCTCGGAGACTATGAAAGACCCAGAGAGGGACATGCTGGGTACACCCAGAATAATCGTATTCCTATTGGGTACTCTCATGCCCAGATCTTGCCCGAGTAACGGGTATCTTATAGTCGAAGCTTCCAACTCCACTGCCACCGCTCTTCGCACTCGTTCCGTTTGGAGTTGCTTTTTTGAATTCCCCGAACGCTGTTGCTTCCCATGTCAATGAACCGACTCCGCCTATGGCTCTGTATCTGGATCTGTGGCTCTTTCTGTGCGTGTTTATGTACCACACATACTCGTACGTATGCACGCCCCTTCTCTGTTTGTGTGCATGGAAATTTCCGCGTGCCGAAACTTGTCTTTGGCCCGGTCGAAGGCAGCGCAGCGGCGGCGCAAAAAGTAAAAATGAGAAAAAAATAAAGCTCTTGGGCTGTAATAATTTTGCCGTTTGCTTTTTCTGCTCATTTAAAATTCAACAACTGCCGCTCATAGCTGCCATTTATTTATACTTTTCCTTTACCACAGACACCCACCCATACACAGACCCGCAGACACACACACACACACACACACATGCACTATCTGAATGCGAATAAGCTTCGTTTATGGCGGTTCTGTTCCTCCAACATTCTGTGTAGCTTTTCCGCGAAGAAAAACACCAAAACACCAGCCAGCGACCACACCTCTCCCTCCGAGCCATTCATCTGCTGACTTGGCCTGCAGGCTGTAGGCTGCAGGCTGCAACAGGAAGACAGCTAGACAGCTACACAACTACACAGCGACCGCCACAAAAAGGAGCCACCACTCTCCTACTCCTGTATGCATTCGTCTGGTCTCGGCCCCGGTCTCCTTGGGCTCACGTGATAATTATGTACTCCTTCCGGAGGTATCACGGAATTGCTTAGACGTTTGCTCATCTTATATCTCCATGTGTACATGCCTATCTCACGATTTTTAATAACTTTGAAAGGGAATGTATTATCAATACAATTTTACGACAATTTAAAACTAATAAGAATACGTACAAATATGGCCAGCTTTCATTTAATAAACAAATCAAACAAGATATTTAAGAGGCAACCGCACAATATAATAGTGTTTTAAATTTGGGACCAGACCATAATGAATACATTAGAGTATGATTAATTCGTTTTATCCTGCCCGAGGTCTCGTGCCTTTTTATTTTGCATTTTAATTAAATTTTGTTCGTTTTTGCTCGCACAGTTTTTGCGGCTTCACCATTATAATTGTATGGAACATTTTTGTATTGCTGCAAATGAACACTCGCATATAAAATGCAAATTGGAAGTGGATTCAAGCGGGAGTGGGGGTGGGAGGGGCAGGAAAAGCAGCGCTACCTAACGAAGGATAAATTCTAAAGCGAAGCCAACGTCCTGTCCCGTAGAGGCGAAGAGTCACCAGTTGATTAGAAGCGGAGTCTCCGTCGGAGGCTTAAAGAAAGCGTATATTTAAAATCAATCTTCAGGGAGTGGATTACAGCTGGCGAATTATTCTGCTTTGCACCCAACTGAACCCGAAAGAACCAGCTATCCCAAGGATAAGTGAATTATGGTGCTGGAAGCCACCCGAAAATGCACTCCATGTGTAAGCCGACGAAATTAGTGAGCGTTAACAAAAACTCAATTTGTAAAAACGAAATTTTATTAGTGCTCTCTCGCTCCGGCCCACGGCCCACGGCCCACGACCCTCGGGGCAGGAGCAGCAAATCCGTGGCATACTTTTCGTCGTCCGGTATTTGTGTGTGTCTGCGGTTCAGTCGCAAAGTGCACCGCAAAATATAAGTGTGCGGAGTAGCATAAGTCTGTCTCTGTGTCTGTGTGTGTGTGTGTGTGTGGGGGGGAGGGGGAGGGGGCAGAGGCAGCTGGCTGAAATGGACTCTGCTGCAGTCAAGTGCAATAATGTAATGGCTATATTTAGACAAGCCAACACAGAGACACGTCCCGTGTTTGCTCTTGCACTGCGTTATGACCGCAATATTACCAAGTCCTGCCACGTCCCTCCCTTACAATGTTCTATTTGCCGCATGCTTCGATTTTCCCCTCCCCCTTCCGCTCTCCCACCCGTCCACAGTACGGGTATCCACCAAAAAACATATTGACTCGCCTGCGGGCTTGATTCTGTGTTCTGTGTCCTGTGTCCTGTGCCCTGTGTGTGTGTGCTCGCAGCAGTTGCAGTGGCGTCCTGCATCTAGGAATCGGTGGCTCCATTTCATCTCTACCGCATTCCTGTCGCATATTTGAGCCCATTTTGTGATTGCACTTGCACACTGACTAACGGAAATTGCTCGGCCAAAATATTTGTGCAATGCGATGTCGGTGCTTATCCCGAATCCTCTATTCTGCTCCGTTCCGCTCCGCTCGGCTCGGTTTTGTTCCGTCCCTGCCGGCTCTCGACGCTCTTTGTTAGTTAAGCGCCAGAGATTTTGTTTTTCGCAGTTGTTTTCATTTCATTTTCATTTTAGCCAGCTTTTCGGAGTTGCTTTCCGTTGCTGCTACTGCTACTGCTACTGCTGCTGCTGTTGTCCGAGTGGACCATGAATATTTCAGGCATTTAATTGTAAATTACACATACGCCTGGTGTGCAGTTGTTGAATTTTTAAGACCAGTTGGCCGGCTCCTGTTGTTGCCGCCGCTGGTTTTATTGTAATGCGCGGATTTGGTTATTGGGGCGCATCCCAGGGGCAGGTTGGTTAGATTGCATTTAAAAATGTAGCTCTCTTGATTAAAGTTCGCGAGCAATTTGTCAGGCTTTCAGGCTTTTCATTTTCACTGTTCCACTATTTGTCGGAGTTCTGCAAGGGGATTTGTACAGAATAGAGGGCATTAACAGACAGCGCTTTATGGAGACACAAGACGTACTTATACAGGCCCAGACACTCATTCGTGTTTAGACAACTATTATATAAACAAGTCTGGGTTCGACGTCTTCCCGGGTGGCGCTGGGTAGGCGGATTGGCTTCTAGTACATCTCTATATATAGATATATTTTAAAATAATATTCTCACAATTTGCCTCACTCCCATGACGCAAAATGAGGGCGTGGTGAGCCATATCATTGGGGGATGTGGCACAGGCTCCTGAAGAGGCAAGAGATGTTCCGATTTTTTGGGGTTACCACATGATTTTGTGCATTAAATGAAAAAGCGGAATGCTCTAAAATATTTTGGGTAGTCTGTCAGCAATTTATGGACAAAAACTTTTTTAATTATAGTTGTTTTGTGTTCAATCCGGACAGCTGTTGCAGCTCCTACAATTTCCAATCAGTTCGAATCAACCTCAGATGTTGTTCCAGGTTTTGCCATTTGCCATTTTACATGCATGAGTGGGCCACCGACCAATTCCCACCGCAGGTCGCATCCGCTGCGGCGGGAAATGCTTTGGGAAAAGGGAAAAAATGAAAAAATGAAAAAATGGCTGTGCAAACTTTGCGCTGAATAAAGTTATATACTCGTGCATATGCGATTTTGTGTGTGTTAATTAATAATATTTGATTGCGAGCGACGTGTGTAATGAACTTCCTGTTTGGCGTGCCTTTTTGCAGGACGAGAAAAATCAATTGCTTGTCACGAACGTGTGGCTGAAACTGGAGTGGAACGACATGAACCTCCGCTGGAACACCTCCGACTACGGGGGGGTGAAGGATCTCCGCATACCGCCGCATCGCATCTGGAAGCCGGACGTGCTGATGTACAACAGCGCCGACGAGGGATTCGACGGCACCTACCAGACTAATGTCGTGGTGAGGAACAACGGGTCGTGTCTGTATGTGCCGCCGGGAATCTTTAAGTCGACATGCAAGATAGATATCACGTGGTTTCCCTTTGACGATCAGCGTTGCGAGATGAAGTTCGGCAGCTGGACCTATGATGGATTTCAGGTTTGGTTCAGTCTCCAACAATGCACAAGCAGGGCAACCAGGAAGTACTCACAAGACTCGTAGTTGTTTTGCTTACGTACCTACCATAATTAAAGATACACTCGATTTCCACGTATATACATATATACCAGAGAACTTTTGATTTCCTCAGTACGTTTCCGTTTGTTTTGCTGTATTCGTTTGAAGCGAGCGAAAATATTTATATTATTCTACCCTCTCCCCGAATATCATATATATAAAAAGCTGGATTTACAATTACAAGATGAAACTGGCGGTGATATCAGCAGTTACGTGCTCAACGGCGAGTGGGAACTACTGGGTGAGTAAGCCAACGTCGTTCGGAGCGAAAGCGACATCCTCTATATATCCGATATCCGATATCCGACATCCGACATCCGACATAAGAACCAGATTCACTATCCAAACCTCCAAGACTCTCAGCAGCCGTTGCTTCCTTGGCAAGTGACTCGCGTTCTTCAGATACAGATACAGATACAAATTAGAAAGAGAAACTAATTCATATACTATGCTTCATACCCAATCTCTCCGTGTGTGGAAGTGGAAGTTCATCCTGCCGCCTGTTGGCTGTTGGCGAAACGAACCACCGTTCTCCTCTCGTCTCCCCAGGAGACGACGGTCCTTTGACCGGTTACTTTTGTGTACCGCACACAAGCACACACACACACAACTTTCTTGTGACTTTCCCTCACTCTGTCTGTCTCTATCTCTCTCTCTGTTTCTATCTAACTTACTCTCACTCTCTCACAAAAGTCTCAGTGCTGCCAGCAGGGTTCAAGCTGCGAACTAAAGTTCCGAACTCGTTCCGTTCGAAACTCCGACTGCGTCTGCTCATCGGAAGCCGATTGAACCAGTGCCGCGGCACCTCTGGGGCGCTGCCGGGCGCCTTCAATCGGCTAAAGATGAGAGCGTTTATTATCATATCACTGCTTTGAAACTGGTATTTCTCACACTTCTCAGTCCCGTCATCCCATCCGAGGCCAATGAATACGGAATGGAATGAAGTAGGGCACTTCATGAACCCTGTTAACCTCTAAACCCCGTGCTACATTACTCTATACTCCAACTCCAACTCAAATCCAACTCCAACTCAAACTCTACTACTTTCGTACTTCACTAAAATCCCACTAAAAACGCTTATCCAGTGTTCTCCCACTCACTCTACTCTTTCAAAACATCAAAGAAACCAAAACTCTGTTTTCAATAAGACTATCACAAGACTATCTCTGGGCGCTCTAACTTCTTAAGTCCGAAATAGCCGCGTAAACGTTTCGATTGCCCTTTGTAAGAACTCCGATTGGTGTGGCATACAGTTAGACCGCTGCCAGCAGCCGCCTAAGTATGCTACTCCAATCAGGAGCAGGTGCTAATTATAATTATTAGGAGCTATTCACACTAACCTATCCAAGAGGTAAGGCCTGGCCCGTGTATGCACTCCACCTAGAACTTTTTATCCTGGAATCTATCTATCCATAGTTTTCTTTATCGAAGCTAACGGCATGTACAACGATTACGAATGAATGCTGAATAGAATGTATTTACATATACTCGTAACCAAATACAACAAAACTATCTGCAGATACAGAGACCCGATCCTTTTGAATTTTGCATAGATAGTAGATGAACTGGGTGCCATAGGTTCTGGATTTGCTTATGCTTCTGGATACATCTCCTGCAGTTGATCCCATAGTTTATTCTCTAATTGACTCCTCCACTCCTCGCTCATTGGGGCTTGCAATTAGAAATAGCAAAGCGAATAAATAAACTTTCTGGACTCTCGGAAAAACAAGAGAAACAAATTACAGAACTACAGAAGCACAGAATGAAAGAAATTTAAATTAAATACGAACTCTGAACCACCCCCACACCCATACAAGCACACAACCACTCACGGACAGAGTGTAAGCTGCACTTTTCCGCATAGAATGCTGAGCTGGCAGAAAGTCTAGCCACGCCCTCGCTCCGTAAGCGTTTTCCCAGTCAGCGAAAACTGCCACCCAGAGGGGCGCTGGCAATGACGATGGCGGGGGGGGAAAATGAAAAAGAGCTTTGCTCTTTAGTCCTCTGCGGAAGCCACGCACCAGAACCAATTAAGAAATTAAAGGACAAATACGTCTGCATTCTCTCTCTCTCGAACACACACCAACACACACACACAGATACACACATATATATGCACTATAAATTAGCGCTACCACAAATGCAGACACTCCGTACAGCCGAAAAGTTTTCCGCTCCACACTAGCCACAAAAGTGCAAAAGAAAAGTTTGTGCAACAAATTTTATTTTCGTTTGTCGACTCCTTTTATTGCGCTCTCTTTTCATTTCGGTTGCTTTTCATTTTTGTTGATTTCGTTTCGGCTTTTGTTTTTTCCTCTGTGCGTAATATTTCGGGAGTTTCCCAAAGTTTTTCCGCGGGCTCTCTCTCCTCCCCGCCATTGTTTTCCGTGCGCACTTGCTACGCATCTCCCCAGCCAGTTTATGCAAATTCTTTTGAGTCGGAAAAGTGCTCTCGATATGGGCGGCGGTGCAGAGACCGTGTTCGGGCCCCAAACTAGGATGGTAGCTGGGTCATTTTTAAATTTTTAAATACTCCGCCAAGCCGATTCGCTCGCCGCTCTTGTAATCCCTTTGGTAATCTCGGAGTAAGTTGAGCAGATAATTTAGTCCGAGGTTCGAGGCATCGGCCCCGCCATAGGCATATGGATCAGGCCTTCTGCCAAAAGTTTTTGCTGCTTGCAAACATTTGTGGGCAGAATAGCAATTCACAGATTGGGGATGTCGCCAGAAAGGGCTCTGCATATCTAAATGGAACCAAAGACAATACTTTCCAAAACTTTAAAAATAATTAAACACATAGAAAGCCTATTCCCCCACTTTGGCTGTGGGTATAATGTACGTACATATTTGTGCATATTTTAGTGCACATAGTAAAATACCAGAATCTTGAGGGAAGTGTTCAAGGAGTGCTTTCGTTTCTGTATCATACTTATCCACACATCGAGTATCTATTAGCATCTAGCAAGCATCGAAGGGGTACAACCCAGAAGGGAACTTAAGATTTGCAATCATGAATCCCGTTTACACCAGTCTACTCTCCACTTACTTTCTCTTGATTCCGCTTGTACTCATGCATATATAACCCGCAACGAAATTTCCCATCTCCACATAACTTTTCTAGTATTTACATTTGAAGCAAAGTGCATAAAAACTTTTCCCCATAGTAAATTGCTCGGCTCTGCTCTGCTCTGCTCTTACTTAACTTTACTTACAATTAGTTGCCTAGACAAATAAAACTCTTTTCCGAAACTAAGTTTACACTCAACTACACCCGTTACCATTTCCACTCCCCCTCCACGGCATGCACAACACATTTCACATTTCCCATTTCCCATTTCACACTCCATACACCATACACCACACACCACACTCCCTGCTCCTTGCCATGCGTATCATATCCCACACAGCGCATACACATACATTTGTATATTTATAAAGAATATTCCAAATTAAGTACACAGACTTTAAACTTTAAACGTTAAATGGCAAGACTACCTCTAATCTAATTACACCTACCAGCAACTCTAGTCTTTGCTCTGCTCTGCTCTATGCTCTGCTCTATGCCCAAGAACGCTATCGTAACTCTTATCCAACGCTTACTCTCCTATCATACTCGTATTCGTACTCCTATTCTATTTAACTTGTATAATGCCAAGAAATGCTCGAAACAAATGCTCAGATCAAGTCCTAAGTAAAAGCTGCCACAGATACAAACTCGTATACGTAATACGTATACGTAACTCACGTATACGTAGCTCGTAACTCGCACGTTTCGTGTGAAGCGAGTCGAAGAAACAGAGAAACCGCCTTGCCACCACGAATATATCTTGTAGTAATGCCCTTTGTACAATCGAACCACCGTAGGTGTTCCAGGCAAGCGTAACGAGATCTATTACAACTGCTGCCCGGAACCGTATATAGATATAACCTTCGCCATCATCATCCGCCGAAGAACGCTCTACTACTTCTTCAATCTGATTATACCCTGTGTGCTGATTGCCTCAATGGCTCTGCTGGGATTCACTCTGCCGCCGGATTCGGGTGAAAAATTATCGCTGGGTAAGTTCTAGTGCTATAGTTGGGGGCAGTAGCGGGGGCTGGACTGGAACTGTGCAGGGGGTACATTAATTTGAAACCACTTACGCAACATAAATACTTATGAATATACGTACTGGATGGGGGCAGAAGGATGCCGCCCACACATGCAAACAGCTCGACGAGAGCCGCTTCGAAAGTATTTGCCAAGTACTTTTCTACATAATAACAGACTCGTCGGCAGCGCGGGCGAATTTAAAATTAGATGCCGCCCATAACGCTGCTGATGAGCGCTCAACAAGAGCCCAGCCCACTCACCCTCCGACTGACTGACTGACTGAGAGACTGAGTGACTGACATGGCGCATTACTCGTTATTGCCAACGCTCCCCTTCCTGCTGTTGATGTCGCTGAAGACGGCGATGACGGCACAGTCGCAGTCGCAGTCCCAGTCCCAGTCCAAGCCCAGATCCTTGCCAGCTTCGGCAAACAAACTATTGAACTTTTAATGTTGCTATGGCTGGGCTGAGTAGTAAAAAGTGTTCAACGAGCCGGGCGTAAGGAATGTTCCGGCTGGCTGTTAAGCACTCGCCTCAAATGTGCTGTCGATTGGGCGGACGGACGGGGCAGGGACACGGTATTAGTGGGGCGCAAAATCAGTAGGGACTCGACGAAAGTTGAGGACTTTTACTTCAGCCAAAGTTGAGTGCTCCAAGCAGGAATAGATGGCTAGCAAGTGGGTGTCGGAAAGTACCTAAAACTACTTAAAGATTCCTAGCGGCAGTGTTCTGGATTAAGGGGAGGGGTGCACAACTGAGAGGAAAGATTCTGGCGGTATTAGTCATACGGGAAAACCTTTAGGAAGTCATAGAACGGACAGGAATAAAAGCAAAGACCGACTGTTAATAATTAGAAAAGTGGGACATCAAGCACCAGTATTGTTGCATTTGAAATAAGATCATCCGTCACTTAATCGCCTTCCTCATCCGATATCTAGGTGTTACCATCCTGCTCTCGCTGACCGTGTTTCTCAATATGGTTGCCGAGACAATGCCGGCCACATCCGATGCGGTGCCTCTGTTAGGTAAGACCATTTTGTTTACCGAAACTAGTCGATGGTAATGCTTCTTGTAAATGCAAATGTAAATGTAAATGTAAACGTAACAGTAACAGTAACAGTAAATCGTATTATCGATGTTTCTACCTTTGGTTTTGAGTTTGTGTGCTCTTCTTTTGGAAGTGTGTTCTTTCCTTATTCAATCCATATACATTATATCGTTACATAACTACATACACGTACTATATTATATATATGCGATGGTATATATAAATATATATACAAATATAACCCTCTAAAGTTATTGCAGTTGCATACTCACAACATATATCCATGCATTTCTAAAATGATTTTAAAGTCCAAGTAAAATCCGATGATTCTATAATATTAAAACTTTGACACACAATTAAACGATCCTGTGAAATCCGATTCCGTTCCAGGCATCAGTCGCCCTAAATCGTTTCCCAACGTTTCCTTTGGCTCAAAAGTCAAGGGGTATTCCGTATCGATTGACTTTGGGGTCCCTAAGGAAATCAAAACTGATGCCAAAAAAAAGAGAATAACTTCTAAAATTCGTAGAAAAAGAAAACTGACTAAAAATAACTAAAGGGCATTTAAACGTTGCTATTAAGCTTTAAATATATGCCAATAACGTATCAATAAATACACCATATACTATACCCGTATATATATTAACTCTAACAGCCCAAAAAGATCAGTATCTACTTATAGTATATATATATACAGAATATACGATCTGGTTTGAATAATGCACACACATTTGACGAGTTTCCTGCACGCTATAAATATACTTTGTTTCGGTTGTCAAGAAATCAGAAAAAAAACTAAAAATTAAAATATAGTTGGGTTGTTCCCGATCTAATAGAGGTCAGACGCATCAATCTTTTCGATGGATGGATCCTAAATATGCCCAAGAGATCAATCTACAATGTTTTTTCTTATTCCATTAAATTATTTGATATTTATTATGGCATATTCCAGTCTGCCCAGCGATTTCGTATATGAGTTACGATTAATATTTAAAAAAAATGTATCCCTTTTTTCTGACTTTAGAGAGTCGTTAAACGAATACTTGATTTTATATCTTAATTTTCATTTTAATTAAAACAATATTAGAGTAGGGAACAACCCCACCATATGAACAATAAATCCGAAGACAAAATTTCAACATATCGATTCATGACAAAATTTATTCAATATTCAAATTCGACTTCTATCTTCAAATAAAAAGGTTTCGAAACTTTAATATTCAATTTATATTATTCAAAATATACATACCTATCTAATTCCGTTCTTGGCGTACAATTTCGGTGTCTAACTTCTATGTATTCCTACCTAATCGTTTTTCTAAAGTATTCCGACTAAATTACCTAAGTGTGTGTGTATGTTAAAGAAAGAGCATAAACCTATACTTGTTTTCCTTCAATGCCAATACATTTGTTATGCCGTTTAAAGAATTGAGAACTCAGAAGATAACAGACGAAAATTCTTGCATTTAATGTACTAACTAAATTTTTGTATATATCTCTTGCCTTTTTTTCTTTCTTTCAAACAAACTGTGTACCTTTGACAAAACTATGACAAAATCAAACTATGTGCGCTCTCAAATGCCAAATATTAACCAAATATTACCAAAATCAAACACTATGAATGATTCCGAACTATGAAATATGCGCTACCCTGAACAATGCTCCACAACTCCACAACGAACCAACATCTGAACAATACAATAAAACAAATCCATATTCTCATGCACCACAACAACAATTACAATTACAACTACTCGTACATTATCCAACACACACACACACACCCAACGATATACTATATATACGAAATATATATATATATATTGACAACACGCCCAACCAACCAACAGGTACATATTTCAATTGCATAATGTTTATGGTAGCTTCATCCGTTGTGTCAACGATTTTAATATTAAATTATCATCATCGAAATGCTGATACGCACGAAATGTCCGAATGGGTAAGTCACAAATAGGTCAACCCACCAAACCAACCATCCCAAACAACTACAACTACAACTACTACTACTCGTACAAGTAAAACTACAACTACAACCAAACCAAACCAAACCAACTCTCCAAACTCTCCAACAAAAAGAAAATCAAAATAACCACTGCAAAAGCGACCATCACTCATCATATACTCGTACGATATACAGTAGCCTCAGTCAGCACACAGTGGCCACGGGACCGCAACTGTCTGTCGGGGGATAGATCTGCCCTCCTGCATCATCTGGCAGGAGGCACGAGGCGGGAGGCGGGAGGCAGGAGGCAGGAGTCACTCCCTCCAGCCATCTACGGATTGCTGGAGAGCGCGGATGGACAGATCCCAATCCCCCAGATCCCCTGCCACTGTTTGCTGTCGCTGCAGGTCGCTGCCGGTCCCGTGTCCACTGTCGCATAGCATTAGCATTTTTTGATATGATTTATCTCGACCAAAAAAGAGGAAAACTGCTAAATTTATACGAGAGCCATGCAAAAATAATTTATGTGTTAGCTAGAGAAATGTTTTTGTGTTTCCTCTTTTCACGTTATTTACTTACTTGTTGTACTGTGTTTGTTTGTACTTTGTGTTGTTTCCATTCTTGAAAAGCCCCAAGCCCAAGACTAAAACCAAAACTAAAAAATGCTATTAAAATACCATCCAGAAGTAAAGTAAGCCCCTGCGACCGCACATTGAACGGAAAAATATCGTTCAATAAGATGGTGTAATTTCAGAAAGAATGCCAGTAAAATTGCAATCGTTAACGGTACTCACCGAAACGGAAAGCTGCTTCAAGAATGATACAAAGTAATGCCAAAGGCTTTAGCTAATACAATAAAAAGTATTTAAACTAGGCATCATTTCTGAAAATTGTACCAAATGAATTTTTAATTTTGTCCGACATTCTGATCTGAATAAAAAAGAAAGAAACCCATTATGGTTTAGATTCTTTGGTAAATATCAGCGGTATTCTTTTAGTTTCGAGGATAAATTATACATCATTATATTAAATATGTCTGTACTGGGTTCTCCTCATCATTGACAGTTAATAACTCTTGAAGCTCCTTGATAAATAAAAATATATACCATACATAGAATCTAAATGCAAAAGAAATCAGCAAATAGTTGCACAAATAAATATGTATACATATGTTGTTGTTTGTTATCATTATCGTTATCATTTTTCAGTTTTATTGTTGCCATTGTTGTTGTTGTTGTGTTGTCGTAACAACGTTTCTGTTTAATACACAACCAGCCCGTCGTTTATGTTGTTTGCAATTTTTCGGTTGTGTTAGTTGTGAAGCCTACTTAGAGGCGCTTTTGCAAGCTGAACTTGATGTTTTCAATTTGATTTCGTTAGTATTCATTCGCAAATGTATCTGCAATATAGTGCAGGCCCAGACAACAAAAACAAACTGTCAGTTGAGTTCAGTCTTAGCCCCTGTGTGTGTGACCCGAAAATCAAAAGAGGCCAATGAGGCCAATGAAACGCCGATGAGAAGCGAACTCCGAGCCGAGCCGAGCCGATCCGAATCGAGCTGAGCTGAGCTGAGCGAAATGTGACGGACGGATGTACAGAGTACGAAATGAATGTTGTAACCATCCAACATGTCTAGCTACTATACGTGTCTACTATAAAATAATTTATGTAATGAAAAATATCGTAATGTTGATGTTGGGCCCATAATTTCTACTTATGTGTATGTAAGCCACAGCCCGAATCCCCCAGTCCCCCAATCCCCCAATCCCAAGCAATCCCGAGCAATCCCCAGCAAGAAACCAAATATCCCGACTCCTCACCCAAGTCCTAGCCACGTTGAGCCCTTTTTTGCTCGTACCTCCTCACCAGTTGCACACACTCTTTAGTATCTGCATCTCTGTACTCGTACACTCGTACTTCCTATATATGTATATATATACTACTAGTAAGCTCGTATGTATGTGTGTGAAAAGAACCTACAAGAAGCAGATGACAAAGTCGAAACTGCAGTCAAATGATATATTATGCAATATGATGCGCTCCTCTGTCGCTCTGTCTGTCTTTCACTCTAACCCCAACCCACACATCTGCCCGCTCATTTATATTGTATATATTATCCATTCTCCTGTACATAGACCCTGTGTGACGAATAAATCTTTGATGTTGTGTGTGTCTGAATGAGCAGTGAATGGTGGGCAAGGCCGGGGATGGCCGACTCTTTTTATGGTTTTACGTAATTAGAGGAAAAGGATACACAGAGTATCGGGCAGGGGCAGGGGCAGGGGCTCAAAGAGTATCCGAGGAGGAGAGTTAAGCAGTATCTGCAATTCAACTTTGAGCTATGAATATTTCCGAGCGAGTATTACGTCACTTTAGGAATAAACAAGAAGCTGAGTAGACACTGGCATAGTTTTCCACAAGAGTAGAGATGCTTGAAGGAACCACTTAAGGAATCAAGTGCTTCTAGCAACATTATCAAATAGCAAGGAAGTCCCCGCCGGAGGAGTCTGCACCTTTGCCACAAATTGTAATATCAATAACGGGAAACATCCGAGCGCTTTCATCATGGTTCTGCTGCAGGACAGCCAAGTGGAAAGCAATTTCTTCGCATTATTGCAATTGCCACAAAGTGCATAATGAAAAGTTGCGCTCGACTCGCGTCTCGGAGAGGGAGCGAGCGAAGAGATAAGGATGGAGGAGGAAAGAATAAGGGAAACTCAGTGGAAGTCGATTGGCTTTTAAGAAGTCACTCACATGAAAAGTTTTGTATGGTTTCGCGCAAGGACGTGGACATGTCCGCGTCCCTCCACCCAACCCAACCGCGCAGCCCTTTCGACTTACAATTGAATTTGGAGCACATGAAGGAAAAACCAAATCGAGAAATCGAGCACACAAAGTAACCGAAAGCCAAGCCAGGAGTAGGGAGGGAGAGTAGGGGTTGGGTGGGTGGCTTGCGTCGGCTTTGACAGTTGCCCCAGTTGTGAGTTGTCCTGACACGGGAACGAAAATTGAGCCAATTGGCGAGGCAGGTGCATTAGAAATGTGCATGCACAAAAAGTCCTTTTGGCCCGCAACTTCTTCTGCTCCTCGAGCCGCCTTTCGCCTGTCGCCTGCCACTTGAATTGGCCCCAGAGACCACACTCCCTCCGCGGGTCGGGCTCCGTTTTTGTGTGATAACAACAAATCAATTTGCACAAAATTTCCATAAAAAGAAAAGAAGGCAGAGCAGAGGGGTGGGGTTGGTTGGCTGCAGTGGGCGGTACATACACACATACATATGTATGTACGAGCACGTATTGATATGGATATGGCAAATGCCAGTCGCTCCATTGCAATGGTTAACTTTGCATTTGGTTTGCATGCCACGTCCTGGAGCGCATTTCCATGTAAGCTTCTCGCTTGTTAGCCAAAAAAGAAGAACCGCCAGCAAGGAACAGAAGCAAAACGGTAGGGCGGCACACAGCAGGAGCAGGAGCAGTATCAGTATCGGTTTTGGGCAAAGTGCAAGCGAGGTTGTCAGCTGAGAGCGAGGGTATTTCGGCAGCTCAACTGTAATATTGTTAAGGGGACAAAGGGGACAGGACAGAGGAGCGGCCACGGTGGATGAGCTCTGGCGAAGGATCAGGGCCTGTCCCGACTATCGATTCGGTCCTTGTTTCTGTGGGTTTTTCGGGCGGCACTTGAATTCACTTCAACCACGCGACCAGCCAGCCAGCCAGCCAGCCAGCCAACCACCCAACCACCCAACCAGGAGGGGAGGCACTGGATGTTCAATGTGATTGGAAAGGGAGCTGAGATGTCGTTATTGCACATGCTTTTAAATCAACTTTGCCCAAAGGAAATAATAATTTAGCATCTTATAAATATGATTATTCTGGAGAGTTAAAGCGGTCTATAAATGGTCTAGCCATAGATCCAGCGATGAAGGTCTGCGGATCGGAATACCTGGATCTCGAATACTACAGGCTGTAATCATAATCCTAGGGAAACCAGTAGGACATGAGTTAATGGCATTGTTTAATGAGACATTTTAGAAATAATAAGTATAGATAAAAAGGAGGTGAATCAACAATTAGCTAAGATTAGAGAGCGATTCCAGTGTGAATGTTTTTGTAGCTCAACGGCTCAGTCTAATCGCTTCTGATAGGGAACTAGGGGATACTCCCGTTTGTATGTGTGTGTGTGTGTGCGTGTGTAGTTGTTGCCACCATTATTGCTAGTGTTGTATCTGTGCGTTTGTGTTTCGTGTTTACTATCTGTGTATCCACATACTCGTATCTGTGTTTGTGTTGTAAATCATGAATTTTGCATGCATCATAACTATAAATAAGCAGAGAACATGGCGCACAGCGAGCGCCCACTCCACGTGCACTGGGCACACTCGCCGACACATACAAATAAATATTATTACAGCTCTGTGTAATAACAAATCACCAGCCATACATACAGCCATACAGACCTACAGACCCACAGACATCCTGCATCCTAGCATCCTAGCCCAGGGGAACCGGATCCGAAAAGGCGAACAGAACACCAACATGTTGCTCTCCGAATAATCGACTCCACAACTTTGTTGCTTTAGTTGTAATCAAATCAAATATAAATCATACTTGTGGCCATCTCTCTGCGGGTGTGGGTGTAGCTGTGGGTGTAGCTGTGGGTGTAGCTGTGGGTGTGAGTGTGAGTCTGTTCATGCAAAGTAGCCATAAATCGTGGCGTGCCGAGTTGAGCCACACACTCACACACACACACACCACTCTCGGCCGGGCAGAGACACAAGCCATCTACGAATCATCCTCCCAACACGAACTGTACGAGTAACACACGCCATTGGAACATATATGAATATAATAATATTTTGAGCGGGGTTACCGCTGGGCTCGTTCCACTAAACGTTTCAATTTCCACCTGCCACCTGCCGTTAGATACGCGTCGTATTTTTATGCTGGCTGCCTTGGATACTACGAATGAGTCGCCCGGGCCGACCACTGATCCTGGAGTTTCCGACCACGCCCTGCTCGGACACCTCGTCCGAGCGCAAGCATCAGATACTCTCCGATGTCGAGCTGAAAGAGCGGTATTTAGCAATAGATTTAAGCTGTTCTTGCTTCTGCCCTCGCCTGACAGTCGCCGCATATTCCTCGGCCATCCTTAGCGGGGATTTCGTATGCCTCGAAAGTACATACTGGAAATAGCCCAATAAATGTGGACTCTGGAATACTTGGCAAGCGTACAGCGAAGGCAAAAGCAAGAGCAGGCCAAAATATTCATAGACCCACAGAGTGTACTTACCAAATTGTTTGTCCTCCCTCCGCCTGCCCCCAACGAAGCTCCTCGAAATCGCTGCTGGCCAATGTTCTGGACATCGATGATGATTTTCGGCACAATTGTCGCCCCATGACGCCGGGCGGAACACTGCCACACAACCCAGCCTTCTATCGCACGGTTTATGGGTAATGAATCCAAACATACCATTCCATACCATACCATACCATACCATTCCGTACCATAACCATACTCGCACCATAAGCATAATACTCTGCTGCTGTGCTGCCCTGGCCCCGGGGTCAGGTCAGGTCAGCAGTCGGCTAAGTGGAATAACCAACTCACGTCCCATGTTTCTGGCCTTGCGCCAATTTGCAGACAAGGCGACGATGGCAGCATTGGGCCAATTGGCAGCACTCGAATGCCAGATGCGGTCAGTCATCACACGTGCATCAAATCATCAACAGAATATGAATTAGGTTTAATCTTAAAGGAAATTCGCTTTATAACTGATCAGGTAAGTTGGCTGAGAATTACCCGTGAATACCCATTGGGTGGACTATGAATCTTGGGAAACTATACTGGAATGGTTGTTAGATTCAAGATATCTTATTCACAAATGCATGCCCCAGACCCAGACCCAGACTGCACCGAACATCACCTGCATCTGGCACTCCCCCCCCATTGTTACAGATGAAAGTTAATAGTTTTGCCTCTTCTTTTCTCCCCAACTCAACTCACTCTCTCTCTCTTTCTCTGAATACGAATACGAATACGAACCCTGACATCAAACATAACCCACTAAAACCGAACACAGCTACGTAAAGATGACGAGTCAAATGACATTGCCAATGATTGGAAATTTGCAGCTATGGTCGTTGACAGACTGTGCCTTATCATATTCACAATGTTCACAATATTAGCCACAATAGCTGTACTACTATCAGCACCACATATTATTGTCTCGTAGCCATATGGGCGAGGTGGTTATTGTTATTGGTTTTATTATAAAATCAATTTGTTAATTATTAAATTAATAACGAAACTTTTTAAGTAAATTAAAACCAAAAAGAAAACTCTAAAAACCACAAAAAAAAGAGAAAAACACTTGATATAAATACCATTGACTAAATAATACACACAGAAAAAAAACTAAAAAAAAAATAAATAAACAAAATCTTGTCTTTAAAACACAATAATTTGAATATAAACAAGAGAACTCGTTTAAAGAAAGTCTTTCGTAAAAAACCACATACACAAAAAGAGACTTAAAAAATCATGTCCTACAATTGTTTACAACTTTTTAATTCCAATTTTCCTAATTCTTTACAAAACCAAAAAAATATCTAAAAACTGATAAAAACTTAAGTTTTAAAGATTACCCCAAACCTCACCGCCACACCCAAAATACATTATCTTTCATTCTTCCACTGACTATACATAAGCATATACATATACATATACAAATGTATATGACTATATGTATTTGATAACAAGCAAAACGGGTATATTTTCTTTTATAGTTTTTATATTTTAAAAACTAAGACAGATTTTCAGAATTCTTTTTTGGATACACTTGGAAATATATTGCAGTTGTTCGAAAATCGAGGCAAGATCCCATACCCTTTTTGGAAGACTTCATTTTGTGAGCTTTATAGTGAAAAATCGTAGATGAAAATCAATTCCAATATATATTACTATGTGAATGTATGTATAGGAGATCGGAACCCAACGTTTTTGGATCCACAGAAGAATAATAACCAGAACTTTAATCTTCGTAAGCGGCATCGAGGTCAGTCCATGGATCGATTCCAAGGAACCTTTCTGCCCACAATATACATATATAGTCACTCGGGGCAAGTGCCCTTCTCCTCTCTAGACAAAACTGCATTTCCAAAACAGAACCAATTAACCTAACATATCCACTACTACGTAACTTTAGATCCCTCCCCAGAGTAAATTTATGTTTAACAGAAGCCGATAGGATAACACACGAAACCCCAAAACAAAACCCCAAACCAAAACGCCAAACCCAAACCAAACACCCCCTTAAAACCGAACCTCTTAAAGCAAACCCAAAACCAATAGAATAACCCATCCAAATTGGAATTAGAAAAGAATTCACAAAAGTTGAGCTACGAAGAAACGAAAACGAAAACGAAAACTAAAACGAGTAATTTGACGAAGAAGAAGAAGAGATTTATCCAGTGATTTTGAGTGAACCAGCCCATTGCGCACAGCAGGTGGAATGTGTCCTTGGACGGCATTCCGTCGCGACTGGCGCTGCATCGAGGCACATTTGATTAAATTTAATGGTTGCGAGCAATAATATCTGCGTGTTGATGAATTGCATGATTTTTTGGTGATGCAAACGGTGATCGAGCGAGTTATTGCCCAGTGGCCCCCACCCCGGTCCCGGGCAAGAGCTCGCTCCTTCATCGCAGTGAGAACAGCGAAACATCGTACACAGTCTAACTTTTGGTATTGATATGAGTTGTCTATGATTTGAGATACCAATTTATTTTTGATTTAATATTGAATACTAAAAGCTTACACACTGTACAAACACCAGAGGCAATTCACTACAAGCAAAGAGCTGAACAATGAGTAGGATAGAGAGACAAGTCGAACCAATACGGCAAAAATACAAATACCAATACAAAATACAAATACAAATACAAATATATATACCAATAACAATGAACATCACAAGACCATAGAACTCAGAACATGCCGGTGCATGGGTAAAATTATGTGCTTCGCTTCAGTATTGGGCGCACAAAACATACAAATACATGAATACTTGAAAATGAAAATGAAAAAACCAAAATTGAAAATTGAAAATTGAAGAAAACTAACAACTACAAAAAGACAACCAACACATATACTCGTAACCCAAGGAGCTTTATACAATTATACACATACTCGAATGATGGAGTCGATCTCTGCGATCGGGAGTCAGTCAGTCCCAATCTCTCATACATTTGATACATAAATCCACTAGCAAATACTCGATTGTCGATCGTCGATCGTCGATTGTCGATTGTCGACTGTCGGATGACTCTTCTATCCTTAGAGTATGATCTTACAGTATGTTACTGTCCGCTAACTAGCCAAGCACACAATTTCTACAACAAAACTAAGTAAATACACATGCGAAAAAATCTTAAAAATTAACATGGCACGGGAGTCGGTTGAGCAAATGCTAAGGCCAAGACGGGGGAGAAACTCTGACAGATCTTCCTTTACAGACCCGAAGAAGGTCCCAGGCCAGCGGCTTTTCCCTCCTTGACTCCATGCCATTTTCTCGACTCGAGAGCCCATGCCAAAAACGAACGAATGAAATGCAAAATTGAGTTTGACTAATTTCACACAACATTTTCTTTCCACACAAAAGAAAACGTTCAACATGGAATTAATTTTTTAATTTTTAAGTTACAGTTATTCTGCTTCTAATTGTAAATCTTGTGCAATGAAAACAATCAGAATTTTTCTTTGAATATAAAATAAAATAAACTAAGCGAAACAGAAACAGAAACCAAAACAGAAACAGAAACTGATACAAGCTGACACAAATGCAACAGCAAAAGCAAAAGCAGAGAAAAACAAAAACAATAATTTGCAAGAATAAATAATGGGAAATATGATAAGATGATAAGTAACTAAACGAAGTCACAAAACTTAGTCTAAGCCACACAGATTACACAGATTACACAGATACAGACACAGAGACAGACCGAGCTGTAGCTGTAATTAAGATTCTATCCAAAGAGCTGAAAGAAACAGAGATACGAGTACAACCACAACCACAACCAGAACAGCTAGCAATAGTTTTAAGACAAAGACAAACCAAACCAAACCAAACGAGACGATACGAGACGAGGATATTGAGAGATGGTTCTACTCGTATTCGGATTACTTTTAATTTTGTATCAGTTCGGGCTTAAGACAATTTTGAAGCAATTTTATATCGAATTTTGTATGCCAGCCATTTTATAGCTATACAAACTTTTGATTGAACCTTTCCATTTCTGTTTTAACGTTTTTTTCGGGACAGCTTGAATTTGTATGTATAAATAAGGATTAGCTTTTGATAAACGATAAATGGGGTAGCCGAAAACCGAAAATGGTATGTGGAATGGAGATATTTTGATGAAAGGTGAAATTCAATGTATATTTTGTTAGATTCCTACCAGATCAGCGCGAATACAAATAGATCAGCGACAGAGACATAGACGGATGGACAGATTTTGTGGGGGTTTTTGTTCGTCTTTTTGATACGGATATACGTTTATTTTGTATGCTTTTCCAAGTGAACGTCAGTGAGAACAATTAACGATAGATTTCAATCCTACGCATAAGAATATCTACAAATAGAGAACATAGCAACAAGCTGCCAGCATGAGAAATAAAAACAATAACTAATTTTAAATGTTTTATACATTTCCATCATTTGTGCTCATTTAAACACACAAAAAGCCGAGTCTGAGCGAGTCAGAATCATGAACGAGCAATCAAACTCAGTCACTCAAGCAGCTCTGGACAGATTTCAAGCAGCAGTCGATACGGGATTATGTTCAACATTCAATTAGCTGAAGTTGAAGGAGAGTCTACACATAAGCAATTTTTAAACGAAATGTCACCAAAGTAAATAGATTTAGAAAATAGTGTGGCCCCACCTGTGGCGCGCCGTAGAGGTGGAGGTGGAGATGGAGGAACCTAATCGAACATATTATTCACATCCAGACAACTGGGCAAGTTCGCTGGGATTAATACTCGTACTAATACATTTCTAGGGCGTAAAAAGGACAGTTGGGACGGACAGTGGAAAGTGTTTCTTTCATCGTACATGCATACATACATTAAGATGATGTGCATATGTGTGTGTATGAGTGAGAGCAGACATATATATAGATACTTCTTTTTTACACTGGCAAACAAGAATAGAGTATACATACATATAGCATACCTTGTAATACATAATACAAGAAAATATTTGAAAGCAAATGAAACTTTTTCCTACAACTAGTTGCATTTAAATGAATTTTAAAGAATATACATAAAAGTATATATTTATTAAAAACAAAACAAAAACCAAAAACCAATGAAACACAAAAACCAACTCTTTCTCTACTAAAAACAAAACCAACATACGGAAAAAGAATATAAAATAAAACTTTAATATAACATTTAATTAGACATTTAATAAGGGTTCAATGATAACCGAGTCAAAGGAGAAGCATCGTAAACTAGTAAATATTTAAATTAAATTAATTTTAAAAAGTGAAGAACAAAACAGAAAACAAAAACAAAAACACAAAAACAAAAGAGAAGCGCTGATTTTTTATGTCGTTATTAGTATTTAAATTTAAATAATTGCATATAAAGAAAACATACAGAATTAAATGAGAAAACCAAAAATATATGATAATAAAAATTAGAAGAAAATTGACAAATTGGTCATTTTGACCTAGTAAATTATAGAAAAAAAAATAAAACCAAAATTGAAAGTAAACAAAAAAAAAAAAACATAAGATGGAACCCCGAGAAAACGATTGTAAAATTTTAATTATTATTATTCAATAATAAATACAAAAATGGAAAGATTTGACAGAAATACCAACATATACAATTAGGTTTTATTTCAATCCAACTTCAACACTCACATAATTACCTTGGGTCCCGGAGAGAGGATCCTGATCTGATGCTCAAGACCAAAACGAAGATGAAGACGAAGACGAAGCGTCGAAGAGTCGAAGAAACCTTCAAAAGTCGGAAAGGTAAATTGTGTCTCGTCCTAGACATAAGCTGATAATTAAGATATAGGCAATGTACAATAGAACGAGTACACATTAACGTTAACGCTAATGCTAACACCAAGCACATATCCGACCAATGTAAATATGTACAAATGTTCAGTCGACCAATATTCATAAAAACCTATTCCATAGCATCGTGAATTCATTGCAAGGCGCCACTTGACACTTGACACATTGTACAAAACAAAGCTTAGTTTACTTAGTCATAGAAAACAAGCAACATTATAACCTGAAGAAAGAACAGGACAGCACATTGCTCTGATATCATAACTACATATATTCAAAGTGTTAAAATTTCCCGTCTGACTATCAAGAAATAGAAGCTTGCAAATTTTACTAACGAAAAATTCTGATTCCCTGCGCAGTTTGTCAACAACCAGCTGAAAGTTAAATTCAAATCCAGTCGTTCCTTTACGATCTCCTTATAACAGAAATAACTATAAAACAAAAACATATGTATATCCAGCTAGCCAATGCCAATCAACTGATCTTACCCTCGAATATCGAATATCGAAAATCGAATATCGAATAGCAGAAGGGATGCTGCGTGTATGTATGACAAGTATTTTACCAATTCTCATTTTTATTAACCCCTAACCTGTGGAACATAGTTGACATACTGTTTTCGCCAGAAACAATTTCCTAATTAATCGCAATTTTCGGCATGATTTCTTTATATCCTACCGCTATTTATCCCACAACTTCACTCTAATTAGACTACATTTTCTCAAAATTTTCACAAGATTCCCCTATAATCAAGTCAGATTTCACAATACTCTTCCATTGTTTATGAACTAGTTTTGGCATGTGAAATTCCCCTCTAATTGTTCCCATAATTAAATTTATTAACGTATTGACGTCTAATTTTCCCCTTCAATGCCAACTTTGCGAGTATCACGGAGACCTGGAACTGGTGAGTGAATGGAAATTTAAAAAAATTAATATTTTATTCATTATTTGTACATTTTTGTATAGAATATATTGCCGACAACGTTGGAAGCGTTCAATTTGCAGAATACTGGAATATGGAACACAGCTTTTAATTAATCTAATGTTTACAAATGTGTGTTTTAATTTTCACTTGGTTAAGATGTTTCTGCGTACATCTATATGAGTACAAACATGTACATATATTTATAATTTTGTTTCAAATAAAAGTTTGTAACGTTTTGAAAAAAATATGTATAACATACACAACACAATGCTATTCCGTTATTTATTAGAAGTAAGACCACATGTCACCCAGTCAGTTCCCATCAGATTGCTCTTAAAGATTTGAGCAATCGATTCCATTTATATATATTTAATCAATCTAAGTGGAAATCTAAAAAGGGAGGGTTCATACAAACTAAATGCTAATACACTTAATACTACACATATTTATACTATATATTTCTATGCATTTAAATCTTCTGGAATTTCTGAATGACTGGGGACTGATCTAGTGTCCGATATTATGGCTAAAGATGATGTACAGATTTTAGATTTAAGACCTTAAAAGCTAAGCACTAATCAGAAGATAACTGCGTTGGATATACAATAGTTTCGCTAACTTTCGAGAAAGTTAATTACGAGACTGTACGCCCACGCCCAGGGAATGCAGCCCGCTATGCAGAAACGGACAATGTTCCGGCCGAACTGACGAGACGTAAGCAGGAGTGTCAGGCGGAAACCTTAATAGCAGATCACCTCTGGCATAAATTGCTAACTGGTGACAAAATTAATATAATACGATATGTCGTTGGAGAGTACATAAACATTTATTGATTTGGATAAGAATAAATTGATTTGTATGAAATTTTCAAAATGTACTTTCATTCGGATTGGATCAATATAAAAATGTAAATTAAAGCTTGAACTTAAAGGAATCATCTCCGATTTAATGCATATATAAGTATTGTATGGTGCATAAAAACTATGTTTATATGTGGAAGATATTAAAATTAATCAATTTATTTTAATCGCTTTTTTAATCAAGTGAAGCGGCACTTCCGGGATGAATTCTTGAATTTACATCCGTGTATGGGATTTTTTTTTTTAAATAACTTTTGACTCTAAATAAGCCCTATTATTGGTGCTTGGATAGATATAGTATTTTTCTCCAAAAAAAAAAAATCTTAGTCATTCTCAGGGGACAAAAACTATTCCGCCAACTATTCAAAGGCCGTTTTCCTCGAAACCTCAGGCAAAAATGTAATGGGTTTTTTTTGATAATGTTTTTTTAAGTCAATGGCAGCGCCCCTTTGGCGATATGTGGCTGGTTCAGCACCGTTCACATGGAAATATAATCCCTGTTGGCATTATTGTTGTTCGTCACGACCACGACAGTTCAAATTCCGTTCCCAGAATAATTTTTCCTTCCAATTTTGTTATCATTTCTCCTAGAGCGCACTAGATCTCTATCTCTCTCCGATGCTGATTTCATCGTAGGGATGAAGACCCTGACCATGGTGATTATTTTAAAGAAATAATTAGATATCCTAAGACCGAATATTCAACTTTCAACTCAATATCTCCAAGGAATCGATCCGTATCAAAATTTAGCATAAGCATAAGACTAAGCAACCTCGTCGATATCGAAGCCAACTACAACCCTATCACGCCAGAAGAAGACTGGAACAATATGGAGAACGACTTTAAAAATGGTATGATTACTGCTATGGAAGAAGCATTGTCAGAAAATAATTTAACTCGAGCCTCTGCTAAGAACGGAACTTTTCAGTTCACTGCTGTTTTAAGCGCTTTTTCATCGCTTTTTTCGAAAGAACAACAATTTTATTCGATAAATGAATCAAGTTTCTATAAGATTGACTAATTTTTACATGCGTAATATTATTTCATAATTATGTAAAAATGTTTAACGCAAAAAGCTACAAATTAAAGCAATACAATTATTGTCAAACAAATTTTGCAGACTCTTGTTGAACTTTTCCGTTTTGTCTTCAGTCCGTTTTGTGTCGATGAGCTTTGAGACGGAGCTCTTAACTTCACTAATCTTTGTAGAGTTTTGCCTAGATCATAGCCAGGATCGTGCAGCTGCTGTGGAAGAAAAACAAAAAAAAGGAACGCAGCCGAATAGCAATATAGAGGTGGTTCGTTGTCGGTGTAACTTATCAGCTATTGTATTGGGTTAGGTTTATACCTTATTCCTTTAGCTCTAATGTTATCTTTAGCGGCAGTTTTAACAGTAACCCGAAGTTCGATGATTGCTAAGAAATTATTGGTCCTTCAGACTTCTACTTTCGCGAAGCGATGGCCAAAATATAGGAACTGTTTTCGAATAATGCGAGCAGATTACACCAGCATTGCCAGCCGAACCATTTTGCCCCCAGTTTTGTTGGACTACAAATGTCCCGCCATCGGCTTGAGTGGCCGAGTGCTGCCACATCATTAAAAATAGTTGAGCATAATCTTTCAGTCCACAGTGCTGCCATATCGTTAAAAATCCATACCAATATCGGGGGCGCCAGTGAGCAGATGTAATGTAGTGGATGTAGATGTAAGTGTAAAATCTAATTACATGTAGAACAATGTTTTTGGTGCTGCCAGACTAAAGGGAAAGTAACGGTATTTTATCCTACAAACGCAAAGAAAAAAATTCGAAATAATGTCAGTATGGCTCTCAATCAACGTTATACGCGGACTCTGTAAGTAAAAACATATCTTCATGTGCAAATAATATGTAAACAATTAAATAACTATATTTTATTTACTATCAATGCTGTTAATGTTGGTGGGGAAGTGGAAATTCAAATATAAATTTACAAATTTTTTCTGCAATGTCTTCACCACCACCACAACAAGGTAAGTTCAGTAATATATGTACCTACATATAATATACCTGAAATTTTCACCAATCAATCTACAATTATATCTTATATTAACAGCAGGCCAAGCAACTGCATTACCAGTATCGCCACCTGCATTTCCGGCCCACATTAATGAGGCACACACGGATGAGAACAAGATACGATGCATCTGCAGTTTTTCTCCTGGAAAACTACCACAGGACCCAGGCCGTGGCATATTCGAAAGGAGAGACGAGAAGTATCAAGGATCGCCAGGCTGGAGGATGAGGATAACGAGGAGGCCATTGACTTGGCGCCCAGCGGTGGCTGCGATCGGGCAACGACGCACCGGCATCAACGGTAGCTGATTATGGCGACGATGATGCGAAGTACGATAGCGGCATTCTCTACCATAATGTCTATATTACTGATACCCGTATGACATGCAGTGAGAGCGAGAGAGAGATATGCGTCCAGTTGTTCTTCCAGTTGAGCTGGGAGCAGTGCTACGGACGAGTTGATCGATTGCTATACTTTTTAGATACGATTTTGGTGGCTGGCTGGCTGTGTGTTCAAAAACATCATTTAGTTAAAAATTGGGCCTCAGTTATTCGACTGATATCCGGGAGTCGGGCTTAGGGACGACTACGAAAATTCATTTTCGATTTCGTCTATCATGCTATCTCTCTCTTCGCAGCAAATTTAGCAAAGTCTAATTTCATATGGTCATGATGAATTCGAAGATTTTATGCCACCGCAGCCATCCCCGTCACAGTAAAACCAGCCAACACTCCCAGACAGACGCTGACGATTTTTTTCAAGAATTCATCCAACGCCAAGCTAAATCAAGCTTAGCAAAAAAAAACTGTTAAAACATAACAAACAGTCCCGCAGAGAAAGCAACTATCTCCCTTCTGAGTGGCCTTCCAGCAATTGCAGCAGCGATCGCGAGGTCCACGTCCCCATCGGGATCAACATTTCGGCATAAGAGACTGAAAACGGACAAATGGACCCCGTGTTCGGAGCAGAACCCCAATCGAGAGCTGCTCTCCGAAGAAGAGAGAATTATTGGCCTTCAGTCGCATGTTTTGGCTAATACAAATTCATATATTTATATTATACTTATATTCCTATCTTTGTTTAAGATTCGTACTTGCTTGGCCTGCTCAGCGTTCTCTCCAAGCTCGGTCTTCGTTATCTACATTATCTAATGTTTGCTGCGCTCAGCGATCGATCGAACAACGTATTGTGATTATTTTTGTTAAATCGGAATAATTATTCGACCAATCGGGGATAAATACATTATCTGCGCACCACGTTCAACCCGTAAAGCCGTGTCCAGAACAAGTGCCCGCCTCGAAGCATTGACCTTTTGTTGGTTGAGTCATTGATTTGTGGGTTAATTTCTGTGTTAATGTGCTGTCTTACCGCCTTCCCTAAGCTTGTACGTGCATGCCTCTTGAACTGCACTGCCTCTGCCCCAAACGCGCTTAAATATGTATAAATTATTTGTTGGTTTTCGTTCGTTTTTTTTTTCTCTTTTATTCATGTTATTTTTTTAGCTCTCTCTCAAATCAAACAAACCCGGCGATAAGCACACAGGCATATGCCTGGATGTACACAAATCCAGCAGGCGCTCCGCATTCAAGTGGTTTGCACATTGGAGGGTGAAAATCAACGGTAATTCGCCTGCAACACCGACACCGACACCAACACCAACACCCACCGTTAAGTGTGCTGCGTTGTTGCTACTGTTGCGGCATGTTGCGAAAAATTGCATTGCAAATACTCAGACCCTGGCCATCATAATGATAAGGGCCGGCAAGGCTCCCATCGCTCCCCATCCCTTCATCCCTCCATCCCCCCCCATCTATGCCTATGGTTGATTCGCCCTGCCATCGTTTTTTCGGTCTACATTACACATTATTTTTGTGCGTGAAAAAAAGAATGAATTAAAATATATTTTTTTTTCGTACATAAACGATGAACAAAAGCGGTTTAAATTTGTACATAACTATGCTGCAATCTGTGCCTGTGTGAGTGTGTGTGTGTGTGTATATAGGTGGCTGCGTTATTATAGTAGTTGTCTATGTATATAGAGGGTGGCGAGGTGAGGTGAGGTGAGGCGCCTCCTCCTGCTCCTCCTATGTACCCGCACACAATCCCGCACAGCGGTGCAACAACAACAGCAATGCACTTTTGTTGTACATTAAAACTGCCGCCTGTCCCCGCCGTCCATCTGAGTATCTGAGTATCTGTGTGTCGCGAGTGCTTGGGTGTGTGTGTGCGTGGGTTTGTGTCGTGTAAAGTATATAATTAACGGCATTTCACATACATATCTACATACGCAGATACGTATGTATGTGCGAGTGTGCAAATGTGCGTTTCGCGTACATAGGCCTGGCTGGCAGGCCGCCTGCTGCGGCCCCCCTCGCAGCTCACTTACCTCATTACATGCGAAGAATACATAAAGTAAATGTCAAAAGCGACACACAGATACTCGCCAGCACGCACACTGCTGCACACATTTGCATCGCGAGCTGTTGTCGTTGTCGTTGCTGCTGCTGTTGTTGTTGTTGTTGCTTCTGATTGAGTTTGAGATGACGATGAGTGCAAGTTGCGCCCCCTTCGAAGACCCGTTCCGGCGACCACCGCACAACCGCCCACATCTCAACCAATACCACCTCGACATTGGCAGGGCCTACCTCAATATTAGCACTCACACACACACCCACACACACGTATAGCCCATACAAATGGACTCCGCCTGCATGTGTGTGGGTGGTGAGGTGAGGTGAGGTCACCCGTTGTCCGCTTCTTTTGTGGCTCCGTGTGCATCTTGGCACAGTCTCCATCGCCCCCCACCGACACCATCCCACCCACCCAATCTCCGTCTCCTTCCGCTGTCTTGGCCACTGGACCAGGACTGCACAATAAGCACAAATTACGAGTACGCAACGAGGGTGGGGTGGGTGCTCCTAGGAGCAGGAGCAGGAGCAAGTCATGGTTACTTAGAAGTTAAAGGGGTTGTCCATGGGGGTCATCGTCATCGTCGTCGTCGTCTTTCTCGAACTCGTACTCGTCCTCCCCCTCCCTCGTCCTTGCTGTTGCAGTCGCTGTCGTGGGGTCTTCTTGGGTGTCGTTTCTTATGGCAGAATTTATGTGCAGTTTTAATTTATGCATTTGCCGTCACATTCTGGACAGTGTGTGCTGAATTTAACGAGGTTTAAGAAACGGGGGCTTAAATGGAGTGGATGGATGGGTGGACAGTGAGCGGGGGCATATACTTACAGGGGTGTGACAGGCCATTCTGAGGAGTTATAGAATCGGGGGGGAGTGCACTTGAAAGGAGCAATCGGGACTGGGTATGTGTGTATTCGAATTGTTATTTTTTCTGTTGGAAAACAAAATGAAATTAAAGCAATTAGAAATACTTCCACTAGATATCAGGTTGAACTTTTGCTGGATTATTTTAAATATATCTTCTCTCTCTGAAGAGTATGAAAGAACCCATGCAAGAAGAGAGCATTCCGATCTCATGGATCAAGGGCCACTGGGTCTGGGTGGGGGCTGAGGTGCTCTCTCTGGGCTTTGTGCTTTGCTGTGTTGAATTAGTGTCCCTTTGTGAGTCATTTGATCATTCGATAGGCCAATAAACTATAATTAAATCTAATAATAGTGTGAATGCAAGCGGAAACCTTACAATTTCGATGCAGGCCAACTGCAAATGGATCTTTGTTAGAATGCAAATTTAGGCAACCATAAGTCTTTGGTTCTGTATTTATATTACATTTGATGCTGTCATCAATCATTCGGAAAATCTTTCTAGCATTTTCGATATCTGAAAAATTCCTGGTTAACATCAGGAAATTTGTGCACATAATTTTAAAGTGCTAATGCAATATTATAAATCCTTGAAGCGAGACAAGCAAACAAAAAAAACCAAAAACAAATTTCATGCATTTGCTAATGGCAGCTGCCCAATGCATTTGTTTTAATGCACATCAACACGTACTTACACACACTTTGACACTCACCTACATATATGTGTGTGTGTGTGTGTGTGTGTGTGTGTGTGGGTGTATGTGGTATGTAAACACATTCAGACAAAGCTTATGTACTGCAGGGCACTTCTGGTACATAGAAAACTGTACCCGACACAGGGCACATCCTAATTATATACAGAGCAATTGAAGAAGAAACTTATGTGTGCCGTGCCTTCCGAGCATGTGGCCAGGCCAATGCATTGGTGCGGCGAAAAACCAAACGAAAATGCCTCCCTTGTACACGCACACACGCACAGCCAGGGGGCAAGGGGCAAGGCGGCAAGGGGGCAAGTGCAACTTCTAAGCATATACGAAATATATTTTCAGAAATGGCTAAGACAATGCCGGGCAGAGTGGGGCAGCTGCTAGTAGGCTTAAGATTTTCTTCGAGTGGACAATGCAAGGGGCAAGACAAACACAATGAAACATTTTTGAACAAGATGCAGCAAGCACACACACACACAGGCACACTCAGGCACACACTCCCACCCACCCACTCTATCATCATGCTCAGATGTCTAGAGATGCAGCTGCATTGTGCGTGTCTGTGTGCGTATCTGTGTGCGTGTGCCTGTGCGTGTTTGTGTTCGGTTTACTTTACTCATTTGCAATGTTTTTGGTAAAATGTAAAATTGAATTATTTAAAATTTAATAGAAAATCTTTGACTTGCTCAAAAATAGACACACACTCGCATACACATACTCGTGTACACACACAAACAGAAGTATGTAATGTCGTAGTATATGTGAATATTTATAGAGAGGCATTGCAATATCAGAGCCAGTGGTCAGAGCAGGCTACGCAGACTTTCTGAAGACGTTTGTAACCCATAAGGAGGTCATCCTGGCCGTTTTCCATCATCGCATCATCGTATATTCCAACGAGAGTTTTGTATTATTACACAAGTCAACACGACATTTCCGCTGTGGCCAAAAGATACTTTTTCTGATAGATTCGGGGATTAAAAAAATGTTAAGCAATTATTTTTTTTTGTGCATAGGGTGTTGCTTTTTTTCACATTACTTAAGTATCTTACATCTGGTTGTATTGAACTTTGCAGTTCTGAAAAGCTGATAAGTGCAGCTATAAGTACCCAAACACTTTGTACCTGCAGCTTACCGTCTGAAAGTTATTAAGCTTTCAAATTCAAATTTGATCATTTTTTCGGAAATTTTGACTTTGAAAACTCAGGAAAAGGCGGATTTTTAAATCCCCGAATCTATCAGAAAAAGTTATTTTTGGCCACAGCTGAAAAAAAGTTCAGTTTTGTCGAGTAGTGTTTACGGAGAATGAATATTCTTGTCAGGAATATATGAATCAAGTGAATAAGAAGTGAAATGAAAATACGGGATCGTTATACCATGGATACCATATCTTGATCTGTTCAAATAACCTTTTTTTAAATTATTTAAACTTTAATGAAATTACATATTTATGATCTGTATATCCTTTATAAAGTCTGCTCAGAATGCATGCATTCAAAAGAGTGCAGCGAAATCCCATCCCAGTAAAATATACTTTGTATATGCTTCAGGGTATCCACGTATCGGAATGAGACTATATTTATTTTGCTATACTATATATTAATATATATTTTATGCTTCACTTCACTCACACACACAAGCGCACACACACACACACACTCACACAGAAACAACCTTAGCAACATCTTGAGCTGGAAAGCAAAGACCAAGAAGAAGGACTCCGTGCATCGTGTCCTTATGTGTTCGTAGGCCTTGTTATCATTTTGGTAATTGCATTTTTGTGCTCGTCGTTGTTGTTGCCGATGCACTTTGCTGCAGTTTTTGTCTCGGCTCTCAATATTCTCTCGGGGGTTATTTTGGCAAATTTCTCAAGAAAACCCAAACCAGTTCTGCAGTGGGCCACAAATACTTGACTTGGGAGTGGAGCTGCCGTTAGTGGGCTGCCCCCTCAAATGCATACAATGTGTCTACTTCGTACTTTTGTGCGTCTCTGTATCTAATTTCGAGGAAGACATAGAATATTATTAACAAATATTCACAGCATGCATTGCATGGGCATCGTAGGCTGGACTATCCAGGAGCCAGGAGCAGCTTTGTAATTTATATTATGATGACATTTTTCTTTCTTGATGATTTTCTCTGGCCTCGGCATTTGTGCAGCTGCTGGAGCCTCAAACGATTGAATCCATTCACAAACATCCATAATTGGACTTTGCATTTGTTTATCCAAATCCACACAGACGATCTCCTCCGTTTGTGTGTCGGGGATTTTGTTTCTCTGCGAACTTTGCTCTTTTTGTGTGGCTTTCCTGACAAAGAGCTCCTTTGAGAAGCTTTTGAGGCAGCAGCTTAGAATGTCCTGCCAAAATGTCAATAAATATTGCAATTATAAATAAAAACTTATTGGAAGAATCCAATTAGTTTAGCTAAATAATTTCTACTTACGAAAGTTCGGGACCTATTGAAACCACATTTTATCTTAATCTTTATCTGTTCAAAAACACATTATAAAATTAACACCAATCTTTTCGAAACTGATATTGGGGTATTTTCAGGTGAAAGTAATCACCATATCAATCCATATTCATACAGAAATGAATGAAAATATCTCGAATAATAAATACACCTTCATCATTCACATTTTCTTACACAGATTTTTAGCTGAATATTAATGTTGATGTAATTTGGAAGAGTGTGAATTCTTTGCAATGCACAAAGGAAAGAATCTCCAGCTACCGATCGAAAATCAATTACTTAGCGGAGTAATTTGTTGTTCCTTATGATATTCCTCTAACCTTAACTATTCAATGATATTCAAACTCTTAAATCAGTCACTATAATAGGCAGATTCTCTCTCTCTCTCTCTCTATCGCACAGACTCTGCAGACCATGCAGTCTGCGTCCTATGGCGAGATATAACGGCTTGTTGTTGGTGTGAGAAGAGAGAGATAAATGAAGTGGAATAAGCGGTATGGAAACAGATAGTACATGCTCAAATTCTAATCAAATGTGTTATTAGGTGGAAAATATATAAAGGAGAGCAAGAATTGATATAAAAACATAACTAGAGGTCATGGTACCTATTTCCCCTTCTCTCATGACAAGTTCGAGCAAAACAAAGAGAGATCGCGGTCTGCATTGGCTCTCCCCCCTCTCCGCATTACAAAGAAAGAGAGATAGAACGGACATCCGGCAGTCTTGGGTTCCGATATCAAGAGTATAATCATAGGATGACATACATATATACATTTTGGAACAAAGTTGATTCAGTGCGATATCACCGGAGTCTGCAAGCAAGATCCGGTTCCTCAAGCTCTTACCATATAGATTTTAAGAACTAAGCTTCAAACTAGACGGTCAGACAGATATGGATTCTACTACTTGACTTTTGAAGCCATTCTTATCCTTTGAGTACAGGGGATAATTAGATAACTATATAGAAACAGATCAGTCCATACCTTTGGGCCTTAATTTCTCATATTTGCTTTTGCATCATTCCCAGTTCTACGAGTATTTCTATCCAACGAAGAATTTCGAATATTTTTTTAATATAATTTCCCTCCCGGGACTCTCAAAAAAGAAATCTCAAATATCCCAAATATCGAAAAAAATGGCCATATTTTTGAATGCTGTTGTTTTTTATCTTAATTTTTATACAGTTTTGTTGTACAGGTATTGTCTCTCGTGCATTTGAATTCATTTGGCGCTTTGTGTGGCGATTGGTCTCCCAGGTCGAGGCCCGGTGCGTGGAAGGCTCTCGATAAATTTCAATTACTAACCCAATTAAAAAATGCTGTGCGCTTTTAGGCACACAAACAATAAAAAAGGAACCAAAACGAAATAAAATAATAAATGTGGTCATAAAAAACGAAATATTTTCAATATATTTGCAAAGAGCTTAAAAAGAAACGACAATGCGAGTGGAAAATGCAGCTCTGCAGCGGCCGTGGCAGCGGCAGCGGTAGTGGCATCGGCAGCGGCAGCGGCAATGTCGACGACAGCGGCGGCAGTGGCTCAAACCATTTTTAATTTATTTTTCCTCCTCCACCGTCCCGTACCGTCCCGGCTCGGCCCGGCCCGGGTCGGCCCGTCCCGTCCTTACCCAACATTTGCCGACGTCACACATACGCACCATTGGCCCCAGCGGCTGTCGTGGGGTTTTTTATGGCCACCGCTGCAGCAGCCGTTGCCCCTCTGGCCCAGCCCCTCGTGGATTTCCCCCCTCTCGATGGTGGCAATCAGTGCACCTATGTACGTAGTACGTACCCTGATCCTGGGGCCCGGACAGCGCTGGGACAGCGTTGTGCAATCGCTCCGGCCCGTTTGCTTGCACGCGTTTCCACATTTGGGCATCTCTCTTGCTTTTTGTTCATTTTTTGAGCGGTCGCCGGCACGAGGCCAATGGTGGAGGGCAGCACAATGTGTGCGTGCAGTCGGCGTCGTCGTCCTCGTCGTTGGACCTCGGCGTTGGCGTCGACATCGGCTATGGCATCGGCGACGTGTTGGAGCGGTACCGGTATATATTTTTATATATTTTATTTTTCATTCGCGCACGCATGCAATAAAACTTGTAAAAAACACAGCCATGGAAAAAACGAACAAGAGGTAAATAATGTACAGCAACAGGAGTTGCAGGATGGCGAGTGGAGTCGCCTCTGTATGTGTGCTTGTGGATGGGTGGATGGGTGGGTGGATGGGTGGCATGCTGGGTTGCAGGGGCAGTCAGACAGATGGGCAGCCAATGCGTTGCATACTTTTAGGCGCATCGATGCATCTTTACAGGAGTTTGGGTGCTTTTTTTCCAGCATTTGGGGCGTTGTCTGTTTTACTCGTTTTTTGTGCGTGCAACAGCAGCAGCAGCAACAGCAGCAGCGACGGCAATGGCAATGGCAGCGGCAATAATGCGCTGTGCTGGCACTTTTGACAACAACAAAAATGTTAATGATAGCAACAAAAGCAACAACAATTGTATGAAACGCTGGCAGCAAAGCCAGCATCATCATCGTCATCGTCGTCGATGTCCGCAGCAGTTCCGTTCGCTTTGTGCGCTTTTTAAATTGCAACTGAAATATGCGTTAATTTATGTTGCGTTGTTAAGCCCACACCCGCACACCCCCGACCACCCAGCTACAACCTCCTTCCCAACACCAGCACCCACCTCCTCGGGCAACCATTTCTCTTTTTTTGTGCGTAAAATTGCCCCTTCCTTTGCCACTCCACCTCCACCTCCGCCTCTGATGCCCCTCGCAAAACCCTTTGCTGCAGCCTCATTATCTGCCTGCCTTCCTGCCACGAGGCTGCAGCGAATCAGTTTTCCCTACTGCAACTCCCTGCCCGATCCCCTTCGGATCCCTCTCTGTATTGCTTTCAGTGAAAAGTATTATACAATCGCGCCTTTCTTTTTTTACCATTTTAAATCTCTACATTTCACAACGAATTTAATAGTTTAAAAAATATTTCCTTTATTTCGATATCGATTATTATTAATTGAGTGAAAATGGGAAATGATGGCGGTTCTCGTTACGGTGAATATGAGTATACTCGTATTTGAAATTGGGTGAGGTTTATACATATTATATATTTAATCTAATTACATTTTACCATTTTGTTAATACAAATATTCAATTTATTGAAGCCAATGCCAGATCTTACTTCATCCCACAGTTCTCTTTCAGTTTTATTTTTCCTTAGACTCTGCAGCATAATTTTTTGAGGTCAATTCCCATAGTTCAATCAGCAGAAAAACCCGAAGAATGCCCAAAAAATACAGCACGGAAACAGGCCATCGGAAACATAACCGGTTTGAGTTCTTGGCTTTTATCTACAAATTTCAAATAAAAACTCTCATAGATGCGAAACGTGTGGAGTTTTTATTGGTGTCCTTTGGCACAGCATCTTCGGGGAGGGGAGGGGAGATGGAGATCAGCGCAAATGCCAAGCAATTCAGCGGCAGACAAAGAAATAACCAAAACTGGACATTATCTTCGCCGAAAAGCAGAGAAAAAAAGACAGTCATGCGGGCCAAATCATAAACAGACCATCAGCCAGAAGAAACCCACCCCGAGAATCTGAAACCGAAATCCCGAATTGAGCCCGAGACCAAGTGACCAGCGGAGGCTGGGGCTTGACCGGCAGAGCAAACTGGTTACTCGCACGAAAGATGGGATGGGAGGGGAAGGGAAGGGTTGATGTTGATGCTCATCTTGGCCGGAATGGGTGTCAAAGTTCAGCGTCGGTTGATGCTGTTGTCCAGTTTGGAAAACCGGCCTGGATCGGTCGCAGGAGTTCTGGGCTCGAATCTGTTGAAATTTTGATGTGAAAGTTCAGCAAAACGGTCGAGGGATTTCTTATAAAAGTTCCATGTCCTGCCACAGATGCGGATGCTGATGCTGATGCTGGGATCGAGCGTGAGAAAGTTTCCTTCGCCTACCGGCCTCGGCCCCGGCCCCGACTCCGACCGAAACTTGTTTGCATTTAATGTCCTGCCGCAGATGCTGCACTGCTGGTCCTCCTCCTTGCAGATGAAACCAGCCAAGCTGCTTGGATCAACTACTCAGTCGGCGAGTCGATTTATTCATGCTATTTGGCCAGTTGCTTAATTGCTAACCAAATGCCAAATGCCACGGAGCAGCTCCATTCCCATTCGAATTCCGGCAAGCCAGGCGGCCAAACATTAGCTCACCAAATGGCCAAAAGCCATCCATTGTTTGTCTATAAGTTGCTTCGGTAATTGTCCTCGAAAGGAGTCACCATTTAGCTTCATCTGGCTTGGCCATCCGATGAATGGCCATGGCCCCCCGTCGAGTATTAGCTTAGATATTCCATTAGGACATCGATTACTCAGACATGCATTGATTTTTTCACAAGTGACTGCCAATTTCAATGCATAAGCGATGAGAGCACGTCCGCTAATGAGCTGCTGGACAGTCAGTCATTTGTGGCGGGAGCTGGAGGAGCTCAACAGTCTCCTAGGCCAGTCCTGCCGAATCGGTCACTAAGGCAGCTAAATTTTATTAAATGTACCAGTGGTCTAGTTCAGTTGGAATTCGGGGACTTCCATCAATCTTTTACATATTTTTCTATGTTATCTCATTGAACTGTGGCATTCCGATCCATGAGCTAGAAGCTAGAACTCAATGGCTCTCCCTACAAAATGTTTCAATTGCAGTTTTATTCCATAAAAAATTATTACTCGCATATTTTCTAGTCGGATTATTGGTTGCTTTTTTAGCTACATCTAAGAGAAAATCCACGCATTTTTTAGAGGTCTCAAAATAAACATTTAAAAGTACGGCTGCCTGCATAATGAACGAATAATTCAGACAAATGACAGTCGACAGTTGCCCATTTTGGCGGGCCGAAATCAACCAGTTTTTTGTAGTTTCGGCAGCTTTTCGGGTCGGGTCCAGTAATTAAGCTGAACTCTCGGACTACGGGATCTCAGATGCTGAGATGCAGACAGAAGTCACGGGAAAAGAGGCAGGGAAGGGGCGGCACAGCAAACACTCAGAAAAAGCCGGTTCTGGGACAGTGATAGCCAATAGCGAGACAAGATGATTTTGGACAATGCCAAGATAACTCACGAAAGAAAACAAAAACTGAAAAGAATGAAGTAACCCTTAAATAGATAATAGACCCACCACCACCTAAGAGGACCCAATCGAATCCAGGAGTCCCAGACCCGAATATGAATGTGTTAAACTTTTTAAAGCCTGCTTTTGAGCATATTTGCTGAAAGTACTACTAGCGAGGACTACGATTTGTGAAATCAAACACATTTGGAGGGGTCTATTTCCTGCCTTTCTTTTCGCTTAAGAAAAGTACTCAACTCGTATTGACCAACAGCGCAACTTGTGACGCCACAGAACAGAACTAAGCTAACAAAACAATGCATACTTCAAGGCGAAAAGGCGCAACAGGCGTCCGATTGGGTGGGGGGGAAGTTGAAAGAGGAGAGCCGGCATCTAAACGTCATCATCGTCTTGTACAGGGCGCGGACGTGCGAGAAAAATGAGCGAAAATATTTTTCCGCCAAGCCGGCTCTCGCGCGCTCCGGAGCAGCCGGAAAATATGCTACGTAAAAATGCAAAACATCCGTGGTCCGAGTTAGGGGTGGCTGTGGGCCAGGCGTCGGGTTGGGCAGAGCTGCTCGGCATTCGTCGGGTTGGTGGCCCTTCGATTGCGCCACTTATTGAGGTAGGCACTTGGATATTTGCTCGACCGATTTTGGAGATACTCGTACTACAAGATATGTACATTGTACATGCGAGAAGCCAGTTGCCGATGCCTACCCCCTTCTGGTCGTCTGACCCTGTCCTCCTTTGACTTGGGCGTTCAAAGTTCAAAGATGCCCGCAGATGCAACCGGTTTGTATCTGGCAGCCTGTCTTCGACTGGACCTGAAGTCGTTCCGTTCTCGCCTGGTCAGCAGCATCCATCCTTTCGAGACGTGCTCGGCAGGACCGCGATCACTTGGTCCGTCAGTTTAGTTTGAACTTTCATTCGGTCGCGTCGCGTTCGCTGTTGTTGAGTTGATCCTTTTCGGCTTTGGTTATTTGTTGAGCCGACAAGTTTCGACTTTTGTTTTTCGTTTTTGTGGGATTTCTGTTAATTTTGATATTGTTAAACCATAATTTTCGTTAACTCTTTGTTAAAACGTTTTCGTTACAACCAAATTCGTGTTTATGCTGATGTTCTGTGGAGATTCAAATTCTAATCTACATCAGAAGTACGTTGACAAGTGATCAAAACGAGTACAATACAAAATGAAATTCTTAAGAGTGTGCAACTATTCCGTACAGTGCCTGTACAGTTCAGGCTTATTGATGTGATGTCTAATATATAGGCAGAATAAATATTTTACAAAAATATATCAAATATAATGTAAAATTTGTAACGCAAAGAGAGGAGGCGCTTTCCGCCCCCACAAAGTGACCGAGTCGATAATCCGATAATCCGTAAATCTATTGTTTCCATAGAAACTAGTCTTGCATTTGTTTTGAAATAAAATAAATTTAAAGAACATCTGTATTTAAAAGCTTCAGAAAATTTCCCACCATAACTTAAAGTGTAGTTTTTTATTCAGTGTACTTATAGATTTTATAAATTTATTTAGCATTTTTAATTTTTAATAATATTCATCAGATGAATAACCTCAAAATGGATTTTAAATATTTTCTATTTTCCATGCATTTGATTTTTCAACGAAAGTTAACAAACATAGAACCATGTTGCAAGTTCCTTTATATAAATGCTAAACAGGTTACAAATTCAAGTTATATTTATATTTTTATTCGGCATTACAAAAAGAGTCCTGTCATAGTTAGGTGCTGAATGGTTTCAATGGGTTAAACTGGACTGTATTCGCCTTGACGACTGTTCTTCTAAGTCTCTAATTTGGAAAAATCTTAAAAATTTATTTGTGACCTTCTCCCTTTCAGAACCCCACGAAATCCCACCAAACGAAGAATAGAACACAACTTAGCAGAGCCCAACTTGAAAAATTCTAATTACACATCCCTGCTTACCCATCCCTACCCAATGCTATCCATTATCTCTTGGCCTTTGATCTGATTGCGAGAGTTTTGGCAAAATATTTAATTGTAATTGAGCTAGCCCCCAGTGCATGTCGATCATGGAGAAGTCTAATGGAAGTCGCAAGCACAGCCTAGACCAGCTCGAACCTCCTCCGCCCCAGGCCCAGTTCCAGTCTCAGTCGCAGACGCAGACGCAGTCCTCGGCGATGCCTCCCTTGGCGGAGAGCTGGAGTGGAAAGCGGAAGCTCTATGCCATCGATGAGCGCGAAGAGAGCTCGCCGGTGACTGTGGGCGAGGTGGAGGCGGAGACGGCCTATGATGCGGATGTGGACGAGCTGGAGCAGCCCGTGGGTCAGCGCGAGATCATCTACGAGCTGTTCCAGCCCTGGGCCCTCACCACCTACGGCGATCAGGCAAAGACCAAGACGATAACGCTGCGCAAGAAGGCGCGCATTCTCAAGGCGCTGGAAGGCAAGGAGCACAGTCGCCCGGATAGCTCTAAATTTCGATTCTGGGTGAAGACAAAGGGTAAGCACCGAAGGAGCTGCTTCCTGGCAATCCACAGGGGGCTCACCTCCATTTCGTTTGCTTTTGCATGCAGGTTTCACCACAAACCGTCCCGACGGCTATGAAGAGGCTGCCGGCAGTCGGAGACGCCTGAAGCCTCTTCCCATGTCCGCAGTTCTCTCGGACAGTCCTGGCGATGTGGATCTGTTCGCCGCATCGACCAGCAAGGGATTCGGCCGTCGGATCTATCGCAAGGTGGCCTGTGTGGAGGAGTTCTTCGACATCATCTACAACGTGCACATGGAGCTGGGCGGACGCAGCGGGATGCATGCGGGCCAGAAGCGCACCTACCGAATTGTGAGTGTAGTGTACAGGAAGATCGGAGTTCTGAAATCGGAAAACCGTATGACGATTAACCAAGTAAACTTACTGACTAACTTCTATTCCTCCCCCAGATAACGGAGACCTACGCTTTCCTGCCCCGCGAGGCGGTCACCCGCTTCCTTACCATCTGCCCCGAGTGCAAGAAGAACCTCAGACCCTCCTCGCCGACGGGGGGAGGCAAGGACTCGGAGCTGGCCGGCAATGAGAGCTCCTCGGAAGTGGAGAACTATCTGAATTATTCATCGCACACGGAGAGCTCCTTGGAGGCGGGACCCACGGCCAAGCGGCGGCGCCACTCAAGTGCCGATCTCAAGGGTTCAGTGCCCGTGGCCGGGCCGGGCGTGGGCGTGGGCGCCGCTGCCACCAGTGCCAGTGCCACACAGCTCGATGTTCTCGGAGCCCCTCCACCCAGTCCCACCACGATACAACCCCGCGCCCAGGCGGCTGTCGAGACCACGCCGGTTAGCGTGCCCAAGATACGGGTCAAGACACAGTTGCAGCGTCCGTTGAGTCCGCCGGGGGGAGTTCCTAGTTCCGCAGAGCCAGGTGTTTCGGCTTCCGAGCAGGCCAACCCCAACCCCAACCCCAACTCCAACCAGCCACAGTCCCAGAGCTTCAACATACAGCTTCTCAAGTCGCGGGATAATCTCCTCAAGTACTACGACTTTATGAGACGCTTCTATGCCGGCGGCTCGGTGCTCCACGAACCGGTCCTAGCACCGCCCCTCTACGGCAGCAGCCTACTGCAAAGCCTCAGCTATCCAACCACCAACACGACAAGCAACACTACCACTACCACTCCAACCCCTACCCCTGCCCCTGCCCCTGCCCCTGTCCCTGTCCCTGCCCCTACCACTACCACTACCCTTAGCACTAGCACAGCAACCACCGCAGCACAGAGCAAGGGTTCGGCCCCTCCCAGGGCATCCTCCCCAGTGGCGACGACGACTCCGTCCGCTTCCATTACCACCTTCAAGACCTCCCCAGATAGTTTGTCTCGGGCACGCTCACCGATACCGATGGCCTCGGCAGCCACGCCTTCCGATCCCCAAGTGACCCACACGCCGATCAATCTAACGAAGTCTCTATTTTGCAGCCCGAAGAACGGCAATCCGGCCTCGACCTCGACACCAGTTGCCGTGCAGGCCCCGCTCAAGCTGGAGCTGCCCAGTCCGCCCAGGTCGTTGCCAGAGCTTCGCATTCCCCAGCTACGTGGCATGCCGCATGTGGAGCTGTCCCTGCCGCTGCCGCCACTCGACTTGGAGCGACTGAAGCCCATCACCTCCACGTACTTGCAGCTGACGCGCAGCATGGGACTCAGCGACGAAGATGCCTTGCGCTTTGACAACCTGGTGAGTAAAGACTTCAAGTACTCCCTGTAGAGCCAAGAGATCAAACAGAAACCGTCTTGGGGAATGCGAATGTTCCCCATACCATTTCCGTCCCATTTTATATTGAAAAGAGATGCATTTCTGCTTGAATTGATCTCAGTTCAGTTCATATATTAAGATGATTATATTATAGAAATTCAAATTCTACCATCTACCCTTCTATATTTTCAAAACCCCTTCCCCTATTAGGATAATCATGTTTACAATTTGATAGTTTTCGTTTTTTTGACGATAAAACTACGAGTATTTGTTATGACCAAACTTAGCCGATTCCGGCAACAAATCAGTTATTATTATTCCATTGAAATCCAGGTTTATATACATATTTTTCATATTATACGATATTAAATTTGAAAGCCTTTTGGCGATTTACAGCAATTATTAATATTATATAAAAACTGCAAAAAATTACAAAAAAAACAAATGCACATTTTTTTAGTTGCACAAAAAACAATTTAGCATGTACAATCATGAAAATGCAAAACGAAAATGATGCACACGAAATGCACAAATTTTTCAAATATTTATTCCCTTTGTAATTGCTTTTATGCTTTGTTGAATTTGCCAACGCTTTTAATTAGTTGCAGCCCCCGTCGGGCCGGGCCTTGCCTCATTTTCCGCTCTAGACTAGACCTACTATAAGACACCCACCCACCTACTGCGAATCCCACATTTTGATTTACAAACAATTTTTTACTAATCTAGTTTCTCTTTTCTCTGACATGCTTGGCTTATAAATGTAACGCAACTAATGTTAACGCAATGCTAACGAGCGAAAGAGACGCTGACAGCGAGAGAGTTCTGTCAGAACAACAACAGTCACTACTCTGAACCAAAAAAAACACTACAACCACAGCCAGACATCTGCACCACCAACACACACCCGTTTCGGCCACACCAATGCGTTATGCACAAAATTATGCAATATTTTTTGTTTGTTATTAATTTTGCTTTGAAATTCAAATTGCATTTTTCGTTCCGTTTCGTCTCGCTTTTCTTTTTATAATTTTGATCTCTTTATGCTTGAATTATTTTGACTGCAATTTATGTATATGCTTTCGCTTTAATTATGTTGTTAACATGCCTAATCTACATATTAATTTTTACTATTATTACTATTATTATTTTAATTTTAACCTATCTACTATTTTCGTTGAATTTTGATTATTGAAATTATATTTTTTCTTTCGTTCGATTCTTTACAGCTCAGTTGCTAGCGCAAGACAAAATAAATCGATTGTAATAAACTAGTTTAACGAAACAAAACAAAACCATTCCGTTTATGCTTTTTAATGAATTTGGCGAGCAATCTGAAAAATGCAAATTATTTAGTATGCTTCCTTAGGAATAATAATTATTAGCTTGCTTGGAATTTCGAATATCTTAGAGCGCTTTGTAGTTTCCTAACTTTGAAGATGCGAGAGGCGTTCCAGGTAAGACATTAGCATAAGCTTGAAAATCCCTAATATTCCTACTATATATTAAGCATTAAAGAACTATGTTCATTGACGGAGATCGGCATTGACCCTTCCCTCTCCGTCCTCAATCCCCGTATCAGTTGATGTCGAGGTCAGTTGCTGGCCCACTAAATACTCCCTCAGACACCTCGAATTATTCTGCGGGCAAAACACTCACTGATAAGCACTTTTATTTATATTATTATTATTTGTTTATTTTTGCTCAAACTATTTCCGCAAAAACATAATTCTCATTGATAATTCTAAGAAATTAAACTGTCTCAAAGCGCAGTCACTTGGTGGCCTGTGCCTCCTGGAGCCTTGGCTGCTCCTCCCCTCTGACAGTGCTGAGGACAAACCTGGCACTCAGGACGCGTCCATCCTTATCGACAATGGTCTTGACCACTTCTCCGTTCTGGGCCAGTATATCCGAAGGGCTGAGATTCACCTTCGATAGGTAGTCCTCGATGGACTTGTCGCCTTCTTGTGGATCACTCGCCGTTGGTCGTCTGGTGGGCAGTGGAGGTGGATAGCCTTCATCTGTGTTTTCCTCCGTCCTGGGGGTTGTCTGCTGCTGCAAGAAATCCTCGAGAGGGGGAAGAGGTGTGGTCGTCAACATGTCCAGTCCGAAGCTAGGAGCCAGTGGAGGTAGATATGTGGGCACTGCAGGAAGGGGACGGCCCAATGAAGGCCGATTGGGAGTGGGTGGCGGCGCCTGTCCCGGGGAGGGTTGGCTGGGCAGGACTGGGGCTGAAGCAGGAACGGGGGGACTGGGAGCTGCTGAATTCGGGAACTGCGGCTCGAACAGGTTAGTTCCCGGATGCAGAGGACCGCTGTAGAAGCTGGACGTATGCGTGACGGTGCGTCCTTGGTCATCCACCTCGGTCTTGGTGGTCGTGCGTGGCGTTACCCCGGGTGGCAGGCTGAAGGATGGCCAATGGCTGGGGAACTGGGGAAAACCGTTCGAGCTTCCGAAGCTGCCGAAGGTGTTGCCAAAGCCACTGCGCAATGAAAATCCGAAATCCGTGCCAAGATTCGGGCTGAACTGCTGGCTCAGCTGGCGCAGTCGGTTGGGCAGTGGCTCCCAGTCCTCGTTGGGATTAGCCGCCTCCACATTCGCCTCCAGTCTTGCCGGCAGAGTCTCCCTGGTTGTAGTCCGCGAGATGCTCGTTCCGTCCGCCGATAGCTGGTAGGTCACCGAGCACATCTGACCCTCAGCGTCCGGCTTTGTGATAATCACCGGCTGCTTAGTGCGCCAAAGCTCCCCCAGAGTCGCGTCATCGATTTGCAGCGCCCTGGCCTGTTCCATCAACCACTGGCTGGGTCCCTCGGCACTGGGATACCCTCTTGCTGTTCCCACCTGCGGAAACGAGTATGTGACGTCACTTGTGGGTTTAATAAGGGGCAACCTGCTCTACCTACCACGAAACAGAGCAGCAGCGCGCTGCCGATGCTGGCCCGAAGTCTAGCGGCCCTCATTCTCGATACTTGCGAATCACTTGCGAACACTTTGGCTGCCCGAACTGCACTGAACTGAGCTCCGTAGAATTGCCTGATAATTGCGCCCAAGTTTGCCGATCAGACTCGTACATACTTATATTTATTAGCCTATGGGTTATCGCTCTGTGTCGCGGGGTTTGTAAGCAAAGTGGGATTTCGCAATCGGAATGGGAAATATTTTAATTACCCAGAAGTGTAAAAGCTTACCTGCAATAGGGCATACAACTACTGAATAATTATCGCTGTAATGCTGCTTAGCTTCTCTCTTAAAAGCCACAAATGATTCCTCACATTTCCCGTATATTATCGCCCTGTCTCAGCGGTTCCCAACGACTCCCTGGCCGTCTAAAAATAGACAAAAATATAACAAGTTATATAAAGTGGCAAATCAAACAGTCTTCCGCTCACGGAGGCAAATGATAGCGAAGCTTATATAAAAATGAAATGAAACATTGGGAAATGAAGGGATTGCGGAGAGAATTCTCTACCTATTTTAAACATTATTTGAAAGGTGATGGATGATGATCTAAAGTCGTCTATTCACATCGATATCATATGTATGTTTAGTTCTCTCGATGGTCACTTTTTGATGGCCAACAAGCCACACCAGCAACGCCAACACAACAGACAACAGCCTAACTGCCTCCAAGGGTTAGGCACTAAAAATAAAATCTTGCAAAAAATAACGAAAATAATATGGGACCCGAAAACGGTACAACGACAAACACGTTATGATGAGACGACAGAAATAAAAATGTACTCCTGCCCCTACCCGTACCCCTACCCGTACCCATACGTACCCGGTGTTCCGAGTGTGTGGGTGTGCCCTGAACGGGTGACCAGAAAGAGACAACTGAGGATATTGAAGATGCTGCCCCACCGATAGGGACAGGGCAGAGCTGGGCTGGACTGGACTGGACTGGACTGGGTGTCGTGGTCCGGCAACGATCCCCAAAGGGTGCAACAGCAGGACCGGACTCCAGGCAATGCCGTGCAGGATTTACGCTAAAAAGACGCCATAAACTTTGAATGCCAACAGAGAGCAGGAAAAAAGGGACCAAAATTGGAATTTGATAGACGCCTGGGCTCTAGTCCTGGTCCTCGTCCTGGTCCTGGTGCTGGTCTTCGTCCGGCAACGGGCACGGGAATGAGCACGGGTACGGCACGGGTTCGTGTCCGTTCATGTCTCCTTCCCATCCTGCTTCCGAGTTCAGAGGCCGTTGCACGCTTGCCTCTCGCCCTGTCCCAAGTATTGACGACTTTTTAAAAGGGTCGAACCAACGTCGACGCTGTCAAGGATAAAGAAGGAGGACTAGAGAGGGACTATGGACGATAGACGATGGACGATGGGCGAGGACGAGGCAAACAAGGCTTAGAGGGTGAGAGCCAAGGGCCAAGGGCTGCGTTGGCGCGTGCTATAAACCAACCGATTTGAACGCTTTCGAGGTGAGTCGAGCCGAAGGTGTCTGTGTGAGTGGGGTTGGTGGGGGAGTGGGGCATAGAGCAAGGGCGGGACTGGGACTGGGACTGGGGCTGGGACCACCCAAAGTTATAAAACTTTACAGTTAACTAGGCTTGGCAATCAAGCTAAAAGCAAAGGCGTCGTCCTCATCCGTGCATCCGTGTCCCGCTGTCGCTGCCGCTGCCGCTGCTGCTCGGTGTCGCGCATCTCGTCTGGCGCCATCTAGCGACGGTTGCCGGTCTGGGTATCCTTTCGGGTCCCAGCCCCCGAAAATAGGGCTGGCAAGCCCAAGCCCCCAACGCGTCCGAGCACCTCTAAATGTGAGCGGGTCACCTGCCACTTGACCGTATGTGTGTGTGCGCCTGAGTCTGTCCTCTGTCCCAGGTGGGTGAGTCAGTGCGGAGTCCCCGTTCCCCACCCAAGCCCAACGGGATTTGGCCTGCCCAATGCCCCGCTTGCATATCCAAATCGGTTTTCCATTGCCTTTTGTTTCAGCCATTTTTTATGGACATTTCACCCGTCTAGCGCACATTTGCAGATATTGTCTTTGGACGTTCGACATTTTTAAAAGAGTTTCTTACCCCCTGGCAAGGGGTTGCCTTATTTGACCCAAGGGGAGATATTTTACTTACTTTCAAATATATTCAAAATAGCTTGGAAATTAGTTTAAAGCGATCCCTGATAACCACCGGTTAATCCAAGTAGGAATTAGTAATTCCATATTTTAATCGATCTCCATTCAGATATTCAGTTCCTCCGCTTTTCCTCTTAAATATCTTTAAAATTCCCACTTTACCCCGACATTTACGTAAGACACATTCTGGAGTTGAGGGACTTGCTCACAAAAAAGGGAATTCATAGCCAGCAGTAGACCCGCACCCCTAGGTCCCGCCACCAGCCCTTGTCCGTGTCCGTGTCCGTGCCCTTGTCCCTGCCCAAGTCGTAGCCAGAAGAAGCCCAGAGAGGAAGACCGAACCGAACCGTCTGTCAGTCAGGGGCGGTGGGTCGATGGGCGGCGGACGGAGTTTTAGTGCCTCTGGAACATGGGTCGGGCACTTCTTCATTAATTTTCATGGCGGCACAAGAACAATGCCCCGCCTCTCCCCGCCCTGCCCTGCCCCACGTGGAAAACAGAAATGTTGGAGCGAAAAAAAGTTTCGCCGGCTCGGACCAAGTTGTGGGTGTGTTTTGTGCAAATGAGTGAAGGTGGAGACGCTGTCCTGGTTCTCGTTCTCGTTCTCGTTCTCGCCCTCGTCCTCGTTCTGTCGCTGTGCGCCAGAGTGTGTGCCTCTCTATCTCTATCTCTATCCAGCCTTCTCCTTTTCTCTCCTTCTCTCATTGTGGCTGTGTGAGTGTGGGTTGATTACTTTCTGTTTTAGGGAACCGTCGCAGCCCTCCTTCTCGGCTGCCTTTCAGAAAGGGACTTCTGAGGCAAAAACGCATTTTTATGTTTGCTCGCCCGCCCGCCCTGCCAGCGGTCCTTATTCTCTCCCCCTTTTTTATCGCAAGCAGGATGCGAATCCCTTTTTTTTCGTCTAGCTACCCGGCCACACCCCCTGTGGCAAGCACGAGGATGGAGCTGGGGCAGGGGCAGGGAGAGGGACAGGGACAGGGACAGGGCCAGGAGGCTGAGACCAGAGCACTGAGACGCTGCCAGGCAGAGACAATCGGCCCAGCCCCATCCAGCCTTCGATGGAAAAAATTGCAATTTTTGCTGGGGAAAACGGCAAGACAACGTCTTGGAGTCACTTTGACATGGCCATGGCCAGGGACAGACCGGTAACCACTGGCCCAGAGCCAGCTCCTTCTATTTCCTTTCCCCCTGGGCTGCTCTAATGAATTCCCATCCAGGCAACTGGGCATCCAGCATCCCTGCTGCAGAGAGCTGAGACGAGAGAGAAAAAACAATTAAAGTGGGATTTGGATGGGACGAAGATGGAGTTGGAGTTGGAGCTGGAGCTGGAGCTCGGCCCTGAGTCGGAGTCGGAGTCCAAGGCGGAGGTGGAGATGGCCAAGGCAGACGCACCCATAATCATAATTGCGCGCCCGAAACTTGTCGATTCTTCTCAAGACCACCCCCACCCCCCCACACCGCCCCGCAAACCCCTTTCTTTCTTCTAATTCTCAATCCCCCTTCGCTTAATTGTTCACTGTGCTTCCAGCTTGTTTCCTTTTCAGATATCTTTTCCCCGTTCCCCCCATTTTCCTCTTTCCTTTTACGCTGGGGGTTTTTTTTTTCAAAATTCTCACTCGCTTTTAATTTGTCAATTTGGTTGGAGTTTTTCCTCATTTCTGCATCTTTTTCACCGCTTTTTTTGTGGCCGTTCCTGGACGATTTTTGTGTTTGCTGATGAGCTCGGAAAGTTGCCGAACAAGGTGGCAATTACTTATTTTGGCTTTCGCCGAGACTTGTGTTTTAATTACTAGCGAGATTCGAATGGGATTGAGTCCCCTTCTATTTCCCTCCAGCAGACTGTTTCCTTTATCGAGTGTTGCCGGGGATATTCCTTTGATTCTGAAGGTCTTTTCATATACTTTTTAGTGGGGTTAATTATGCAGTATAACGAACTCTGGGGTATTTCTGAGTAATACTTTGCTATGTTCGATTTGAATTCCTTTTTTCATATTCTTGCTGACCATAGAACATGGCGAATATTTGTATTAAGCTGAGGTATTGTAGGGGTATTCATTTGAGCACTCTATGTAGATTTTTTCAAGATATCTCAGGGAGAAATTAAAGTTGTTTTAGCCCCTCAAAGTGTCCATCACTAGAACAAAGTCCATGCAATTTATTTCCCCAATCAATACTCCATCCATTCCAATAAACAATTTGACTTCAATTACCCAAACACTAAAAGAAGTATAAGACAGGAGCGGCAGAACGGAATGCCAAAGGAGCAGCCGTTGGATGCAACAGCAGCAACGGAGGCATGCAACAAGCAACACGAAGTGGAACGACGATGTTGATGACGAATAAACAAAAGATTAACCCCAGACAACGGCACCCAGAACTGATCAAAGAGTGTCCCAGAGAGACGCAGGGCGGGCGGCAGGGGGACAGGGGACAGGGGACACAGAGCCGGTAGAACAAATGAGTGGAACAATCAAATAATGAATTCCTTTGGCAAACGACAAATTGATAAATTAAACGCCACTTACGGCAGCACCCAGACAGAGACAGAGAGAGAGGTGCTTATGTGTGTGTGTGTGAGCCGGAAGAAAGTGCAAAAAGAAATCAAAATAACGGCAAGGACACGCAGGACTACAGCAGGAGGAGAAACAGCCGCAAAGTGCACGCAAATTGAGGCGGCAATAAAAAACAGCATAAACAAGCGACGCCAGCAAATAAAAGCAAAAATAAAAGTCAAAGGACTCTCTCTCACTTCCACACACTTCTACACTTGTATATACAGCGCACACACAGCACACACAGGCGCACAGGCACACACACACACGCATTCACATGCACACAATCATATACAGGCCAGACGAAAAAAATAGAAGCAAAACAATTAACGTCCTTGACGAAAATGTATTTTTTATTTCATTTTATTGTGCGCTGCCATCGAAAAAAGCTAAAAAAGAACATGCTGAAAAGTTGAGCCGTGTGCGGAATAATAAAAGTGCAAAAAAGAAAAGCAGGCGACCAAGAAAATTATCCCCACGGAGGGGGCAGACAGGAGACAGGAAACAGGGAGGTGGAAGGTGGGAGGTGGGAGCGACTGCTGAAGACACACAAAAGGAAGCAAGAAAAAAGTGGAAAGTGGAAAGTGGAGGCAAACAAAACAAACAAATAAGCAAACAAAACGAAGTTGAGAGCGAGACGAGAGCGTCGTCGGGCTCCGGCAGAAAGAGAAGATGAAAAGCATAACCGGAAGGCGGATGATGGCAAGGCTCGGGGGCAGCACGCACACATATCCAGGCACAGACACAGCACACACACACTCACATGAGGAGCGGAAAGAAATGCGAAGGCAAAAGTGTTTGAAGCAACAAATAAAAAACAAGCAAGAAAGACAAACTAGAAAGCGAGCAGCAAAAAGGGACCTCAATGACAATGGAAGCAACAGAGTCGACGGCGGCGGCGGCGGCGGTGGCTGCGGCGGCAGCAACAGACACAACAACCTGTTGAGTCACTCACACACACACACACACACATTCGCATTCACACGAAATCATGCTCAAACAGAGAGAGAGAGCGGGAGAGAGAGCGAGAGAGAGAGAGTCCTGCAACTCAAGCGGAAATGCAAATAAACAAACACGAGGCACACGAGAAACGAGGACGAGGACGAGGCAGTGGAACGATGTGCAGGAGAGACGAAAACCCGCGACAACGACGACGACGACGACGACGATGACGATGACGAGGATGTCGGGCGGCCTTTCCATTGTATTGGTTACTCGCTCTCTCCGCCACACACACACACACACATACATAGTCGGTTCTCGGTTGTATGACTTTGAATAACATTATGGAGGATCCCGACTTTCGACACTTTTTCCGTTTTTGTTTGACCAGAAACACAGCAACAAAACAACTACGAAACGAAATAAAATAAAGCAAAGGCAGAGCCAGAGCCAGAGCCAAAGCCAAAGCCAAACAACAATAAATGAAAGCAACAGCAGCAAAAAGGATGCGATGCGGCATTGAACGGGCGAAAGTTGCCAAAGGAATTTACGACTTTTGGCGAAATCAATTCAAAAGTGGGACAGCCATCAGCGAGCAGGTCCTGCCGGCAAAGATACTCCTTTTGCCCTTTTTATTTGCATATTTGACAGGGCAAGCCGGGATTTACACATTATTATTTTCTCTCGTTTCTGGTTTGGTTTGTGGCATTTTTTGATTCATCATTCGAGTCAGTTCCCCCGCACCAGTTGCCAGGAGTTGTTTTTGTGCTCGTAATTGATATGACCGATTGATTGGATTGTAATTGCTTTTTATTGGATGGAAACTGTGGGGAGAGGGCAAGCGATGAGTGCGGAGAGGGTGGGGACCCTGACTCAAAGGGTATTCGGCAGATTAATGAAGTTCGAGCCAAGAGAGGGACGATGTCAAAGATAGATGCAAATCTCACGCTCATCGAAACTATCACAATCATCTGCCGAATTGGGTTCTTGGGTTTCCCTATGGTTAAGATATTCAAGAGCCCTGAAAGATCTCAATTGCCGCCTTTTAGATGAAAGGAAACTGTGTAGATGTTGCCTTATACGCATGATCCTTACTTCTGACAGTCATTAGATATTTCATTTTCCCTCAACAATTTCATTTATTTGTGCTGGACGAAGCGAAGCTTCTCATTTCCGTTGATTTAAGTCCCGGAGACTTTCAGTCGGCAAAAGGCAAAAGGCACAAGGGATTCCCCGAAAGACCCCACACAACATACGAAAATACCAAGAACTCGAATTATATTTTGCAACTAATTTAGAAGCTGAACGCATCCCACTCCTATGCTCTCTCTCTCCCTCTGCTTCTCTATCCTTTTCTGGCACATACATTTTGAAGAAAATGCATTGATTATGCATGCGTAAAGCCCAAAACTCAACTGTGATTGCACACATACACATACCCAGACCCAGTCCCAGACCCGGCCCTGGAGTGAACCCTCTCCCGGCTCTGATCTTACGCAGTTCCTACACGCCCACTAAACCTCAGGAGGAGTGGAGGCTTTCAAGTAAAAAGATAAGACAGAACGACTACAGACGTGCTACTTTCTCTCGCTCTCGCTCTCGCTCTTTCTCTTTTGCTGTCGCTGTCTCTGTCTTTGTTTCTGTCTCTCTTCGTCTCGGCATCCCCTCCCTAGCTTTCCGACCTTCTGGAGCTGGCCAAATGTCGTAAGATTTACTCAGACCCCAAAGAGCTTTCAGCTCGCTCCCAACACTGGCTCCAGTTGGTATGCAGAATTTTCTTCAAAATTTTGCACTCCTAAGGTCCTTTTGTGCGTGCGTCCTGTGCAAATTAAAAGCATTTATATATGTATATGTGAGCTACCTCCTGGGAGAAATTACCCCAGACTCAGTCCGTCCTCTGCCGTCCTCCTCCCCTTCCTTCCCTCCCTTTTCTGCCACAGCAACACTCGCACACACCCCCGAAACGAATTATGCACAAACGACGTTCGTCCAACATTGCTTATACGTAACGTTGCCACAGCTCCAGCTCCAGCTCCAGCTCCGCTCGGCTCCTGTGCAGTTGCTGCTGCTGCTGCTGTGTGTGTGTGTGTGTGTGTGTGTGATATGTGTGTGTGTTGATTAGATTTTCTTGGAAGAAAACTGACCAAAGAGTTTCCCATACATCAGTTGACCACACACACAAGCACCCACGCCCACACCCACACCCACTCATGCAACCACCCAGCCATCTACCCACACCAAAGTGCACACAAATACATATCCATCTTCGGCTACATAGAGAACCCGAGAGACTGAAGGACAGAAAGAGAGAGAGAGAGCGACAGATTTCTACTTTTACTTGTAAGAATTTTTGGACTCGGGCATGTGTATGCTTGTATTTTAAGAAGCTGACCACACGCACACACACATAGACTCCCTCTCACGCATACGAGCGTGCATCACACACACACACACACGCACACACTGGCAAACCACATGCAGCTGCAACAGCTTCCGTTTCCTGCCCCGCTCCTGGCGTCCGAAAAGTTTTCGTTTTGCTTTCTTGGACTTTGCCTAATGCACATTTTTGCATTTTGCTCTAGACAGAGCCAGCATGCAAATTGCCAGAGCGAGAGGGTTTAATTTGGAAATTTCTTATTAGTGACCCCCTCGCAGCCCCAGCAGGAGCAAGCGAGAGAGAGAGAAGGCGTACCCGAGTGTGTGCAGGCGAGTGTTAGAGCGAGCCAGGCATAGCTCCGAAGAAAGTGCAGCAAAGTTTCGGGCGCCAAGTGCCTGGCCAGGCATAATGTTTGAAGAATGGGCAGGCCATAGCATCCCAGGGAAGCACACGGGCCTGTGTATCAATTGCTGCCTGGGCACGACCAAATCGCATTCTTTTCTTCTTTCTTTCTTTCTTTCTATCTTTCCTTCGGGGGGAAGAGTATTTTAAAGGCAGATTTGACAGTAATTGCAATTTTTATTCCGACCAGTGCACGTAGGGGTGCTGTACTAGAATTAGCAAAACGAAAATTATAAATATTTACACGGCCTTATTTGAATAAATTAATTAGTCCTCTACTTGTTCTTGATTCCTTTCGTAGGGACCTTCCTGAAATAAATATATAATTAATGGAATGACGGATTAATCTAAACGAAATGTGATCCTGATCTCCCATTATTTTTTTTAGTTTATTATTGTTGTTCCGTTAAAAATTCCAAAAAATATGCAAATAAATCTATCTCACATATTTAAGTCCTTATAAAGCCGTATTAAAATGTTGTGCAAGTATATATGTACACGCATAATTGGGAAAAAATAATTGTGAAAATATAGATTAATCGAAAATGCAGAAGGAAAGCCAGAAAGCACCTATCAAAGAGCAGAGTAAATTGCTCATTTATGTATAAAGGATGCCACACCCGAGCGCCCAATGCGTCGCCTTTATTTAGCTGCAACAAGAAAATGCAATTTCTTAAGACATTTGCCAGTTCCACTGCGCTGCATAGAACATCAACCTCCAATTCCCATACCTCCTCCCCCCAATCACCGCCCCATCACCGGCACAGGCCAAAAAGGGAGGGATATACATAAGGAGCGAGATGGACAGATAGATAGGTAGATAGATGGAGATAGAGAGCGAGAGAGATGGAAAAATCTCACGTGTGTGTGTTGGTCGAAAATTTTAATCAAAATTTATCTTAAGAAAAATGAAAATGCCCCTTAAGCCTTTTGGTGTATTTAAGTGTGTGTGCGTGTGCGTGTGTGTGTTTTGCGGGTGGGTGTGTGTGTCTGCGTGTGTGTGTGTGTGTGTGTAGGTGCGTGAGTGGGAGTTGTTGTGCGTGTGTTAGAGCGAGATGTCGGCTGGAGCCTACAAATCGATAGGATTGCATACTTTTAGGCCTCAAGACGTGGGTGTCTCAAGGTACTGGGTCCAGAAGGACCCCCTCTCTCCGGCAGACTTTTCCATAATAATAATTATAACAAGACAATGTTCAGGCCGGATTCGACTCGGTTCGAAGTGGTCGGAGAGTCGGACGAAGAGAGTCGGGGCATGCGGGGGTTTATTTTTCAAGAGACCACTGCCACTGCTCCGTCTCGCTCTGTGGCTAGGGATCTGCCGCTGCAACAGGATGGGCTGGCATCAGGACGAGATTTGTATTTGAGCTAAACTGAAATAATTATGAAAGGGGGCGGGGGCCCGGAACGATAATAGAGTTGGACGGCAGCTCCTTGAGTAATCTCCATAGGTGTCGCCGCCTGCCAAGGGGCCCATTGTCACCCTCAGTCCTCCCAGCTCCCAGCAGCACGCATCGATTGTCTGATTGGGACAGGTTCTGGCCTGGCCTGGCCCCGGGACTAAGCTGCCACTACTCTGGCTCCGTCCCTCCCCTCAAATAGTGTGTAACTCACACCTGTCCGACAATGGCAGGGCCGCTCCCACAGAGGGGATGGCCAAAGGGTTGCCCTGTATAGGGTTGGGTTTCGTACTCTGTTCAGGGTTCGGTTCGGTTCTGTTCTGATTCTGGTTCTGGTTCTGTGCGTGTCGCCTTTGTTCTGCGATGATGCATCGTCGTCATTATGATTTTCTATATATTGTGTGTGTGTGCGGGAGTGTTTGTGTGTGGGTGAGGGTATCCGATGTGGAGCGGGGGAGTCCGTGTGCGCATATAAATATGCACATGGGCCTCTGTCTCCTCCACGCATCGACAGCACATCCGTTCCAGCCTTCGCAGTCTCTCCCACTCCCTCTCGCCCTCTCTGCCTCCCTCCCTGTCAGTCGCCGTCTCTTTTCCACTCCCCCGCTGATTGAGCGTGTCTGTGTGTCTGTGTGTGTGTGTGTAAGCAATTATGTGTGCTTTATGTTTGTGCACTCGATTTTTTTGTTGTTGCCGCTTAATGTTTTTATTGCATTTCTGTGTACAGGTTTTTAGCGCTGGGCCGCTGTCGACATATGCCTATACGGCTATTCAATTAAACGCATTAACTTGATTTTCAATTAACTTTCAATATGACCGCAACAGGAGATTTTCCGCAACAGGGCTATGCGCCCTTAAAGGCAATTCGCGAGGCTTCTCCTGCTTATTTCCTCGTTGAAGACCTCCCCTCTACCTCGCAGCTATTCCAATTAGAATATCTGCGGCATATTTCACGAGTATGTATCACAAAGTAATCCCCCAGCCCAACCCCCAACACTCGGAGGCTTCCTTCTTCGCTTTCCCATTTGATTCTCAAATGACTTGGCACAAACTACACCCGAACATCCGCTCATCCGCACATGCGAGTATATAGTGCGAGTATATCAAAGAACTCGGGAAACCCAACCCTTCTGTGGGCCACCCCCAGTTCCCAGTGTTCCCACCACCAAAAACGGAGAATTTTCACCGCTTTTCCAGCATTATTTCCATCAAATGCTCAAATGTTTTACTTAGAAGCGAAACACAATTAACTGAAATTAAACTAGGCACAATCTCAGTCGAAAACCACCCTTTTCGAGAGTGCCACTCCCCCACCCCCAGCTTCACCCCTACCCCTGGCTTATCCTGTCCCTGTTCCTTGAGGATTTTACCTGCATCTTGGTCTCGTTGCTGCTGCGAACCCTCTCCCAGCCTTTTCGCCACACTTTTTAATCACTTTGTCACCCCTTTGGCGAGAGACGCGGTGCCGAACCCTTTTCAGCCGACTGTCCTAACCCATCCGAGGCCAACCCAATCCCGGCCAGCCCCACAGCCAGAGCCCGGGCAGCCCAAATGCAAATCAGACACATTTCCAACCCAAAATGAGAAATTCCGAGCCCGACGTGAATAAAAATTCTATGTTTTCTGGGGGCACTCACTTTTTTTTCTTTTGCCCTCCCACTCCTTGTCCATCTCTGTCCCTGTCCCTGTTCCTGTCCCTGTCCCTGTCTTTCGGCCTTTGAACAGTAAAATTTATTTTTGATTAGGAACACCCCGGACAGTGTAGAGAACTGGGTTCTGCTTCGGCTTGGCAGTTGGTGCTCATCGTCATCATCACCATCATCAGGCTTCATCGCACAAAATTACGAGAACCAGCTGGGAGTCGAAGTCCACCCCTTCCCCGTCGAGCAAGTTGGCGGCCTGAAGATTTCGTGCCTGGTTGCCATGACGGCCTGACAGTGGGGCCTCCCTATCACCTCATCATCCTCCCCCAGCCATCAGCCATCAGCCCAGCACAGTGCCATGTGCCGTAATACTCCGTGCTAAGAGTAAACCGAGCCCGCGTCACCAGAGTCGTTAGCGCCGCCAGAAGGGAGGGACATCTTTGTATTATTTTCAACATTTAATTTGTTGCCTGAGACGACGAAGATGTAGCGGGAAGGATGGCTACGGATACGGACGAGGATGAGGACAGAGGACGACGTCACCACACTGCATTGGTACCACTGGCCCCGTCGTCTTTGCCACTTTGTTTCGCATTTTCGTGCCCAAAAATGAAATAAAAATTGTTTGGGTGGGAAGGCGGAGGCGGAGGGATGTCCCCCTGAACCACATCCATGCCCGGACCAAATTCCACACCCACACCATTACCCACTCTCCTTCTGCCACTGAGTATGTGTGGGTGTGTGTGTGTGTGTGTTCCCAATTTTGGACGCTCGTTTGCGCTTATGTAATAACCTCGAATCTAATTACTTTTTGACAATATCGAGAGGGGTGCTGGTGTGCTGGCCACCCAACTCCCAGACCCCAATTGCCTTCCGGGCCAGGGGATTTTTTCTCCCTCTTCGGCTTCTTCAATTCCATCCTTCTGGAATGGGGAGTGGGAGAGTGGGAGCGTGGGTCTGCTCTGGTCTAAGGAGCATAATTGAAGGACTCTATATGGGAGAACTAACATAATATTGCTTTTGACATTGGATTCCGGTGAGTAAGTGGAGATGCGATCTGTTTGAGTTTGAGTTTGATTGGGGGCAAAGTTTCGATTTCGATTGGAGTTTCATTTCTGGCGGATAAGTGAGAGTTGATGATGGATTGTTAGGGACATCTACGGAGAGCATGGAATCGTATAAGATACACACCTTTTGCCAAGGGCTTGCACAGAAGACCTGTAAGGGTTGGATTTTCCCCTTCCATCTCCGTTTGTATCACTCCATTCCCCATCCATTCTCCCATCTCTCCCAGCTCTCCCAGCATTTTATGCTTTATTCACATTTTCGTTGGCTTTTGTAGCTATAATTTTGGCATCTTCTTTGCCATTTTGGCCACCCCGGCTCCAAGGTGACTGCTTTTCCTCTGGTTGGGTTCTGCTTGTGCCACCCCCTTTAAACTCTTTTTCTCTCGCCCGAAAACCCTCGCATTATGCAAAGCAGCGGCAGTGGCAGCGGCAGCGGCAGTGGCAGTGGCAGCGGGGGCCGCAGCCGAAGGAAGCACTTGATGAGAAGGCCTGACAGAGGGGGGAGCAATGGGAGGGCGAACGGAACCCGAAATCGGAATGAAAAACAGGACGGACGTGGAAGGGTGGGTTCAGCACCACCCTACGCCCACTTTTTAGGCCTAAAAGCAAACTTTTTTCTGTGTCGACCCAGGAGGAAAAGTTATGAAATATAGGAAGAAAGTTGAAGAAATGGCCTGAGAACTTGGGACTGGGACTGGGACTGGGATTGGGTGCTTAGAGGTGAGCCATGCGGCATATCCTTCATTAAATCGAAGAACAAACGAAGCAGACGAGCAGAGACGAAGCAGCATGGCGTCCAGGACCCAGGCCCAAGGAATAAGAGCTACGGGCTGGGGCACACATGTACCAGGTCCAATAACCCCTCTTCATTTCCATTTCCACTTCCATCTCTGTCCCTGTCCCAGTCGCAGTCCCTGTCCCCAGCCGGATTTCTTTCATTTTAGTTTCCCATTTCTTTGCTTTCCCTTGCCCACACTTCTGCTTCTGCCACCAACTCCTGCTTTCGACTGCGGCGATGTGTGCCGATGTTAGCGACCCTCTTCAAATGTGTTGCCTCAGCCTGGCATGCGACGGGAACGGGGAACAGGGACAGAGACGAAGACGAGGACGTTGAGGACGTTGAGGACGTCGACTGACCTAACCCCCCCACAGACCGATACTCACTCACCCCAGGGCAGCAGCAACGTTTCAAATTCAACGACGACGACAATGATGATGAGGATGGGGAGGAGGATGGCGATGGGGAATGGGGAATGGGGAATGGGGAGGGGGCGGTGTAACGATGTCGAAAAAAACTTTTTCTTGGCATTTGTTGAGCAGGAAACGACGAAGGGATGGGGTGGCGTTAGTGCCGTGGTTGGGGTTGGGACTGGGACTGGGGCTGGGGCTGGGGCTGGCAGGAGGGTTTCTCGACAAAAAGGCGATGTGCCAGCGCTAGACGAGCGCTACTCTGCTCAGCTCTGCTCTGCTCTGCTCTGCTCTGCTGTGATGTGTGCGCCTGGAGTTGGGTTGGGCCAGGCCCTGGGCTCGCCCTTGTTCACTCTTCGAAGGGAACGGGATTGGAAGAGGGCCCTGACTGACGAGTCCCGCGTTTTCATTTTGTATCTGTGTATGTGTGTGTGTGTGTGTGTTTTCTTTTTCCTTTTTTTTATGTTTTTTGTGGAGGTGGAGGTGGAGCTGGAGGTTTTATTTGGGCAAGGCCGCAAGGATATGCCAGGGGGACCCACAGGGGCTGGGTCCGGACAGGCATGTGTTAGTTTGAGTTAGACCCTTGGCTTGGAGCGTTCGCTGGGGGGTTCGCTGGGGTTCGCTGCGGTAACCATGTCGCCTGATAAGACACAATGGACATATCAAATTGTGGCTTAGCTCCATGTGTGAGTGCCAGGAACGGGAAGGGGAACGGGCTACACTTTGGGGCGCGGCATCCAGCTTAGGGTCCACAGGGGTCTAGGGACTGGGGACTGGCAAGTAAAAATATAAATGGAATTTATGTGCGGCTCCTGGCCCCGACCCACCCTCCAATTGGCTCAGGCGAATCGCTTTTGCTTTATGTGGGAACCGCAGACTGAGTCAGGGGCTCCGGCTCTGGCTCTGGCTTTAAAAAGCTTGTCCCGATTCGAAATGCTTTATGCACGGGTATATCAAATACAACTTTGACCAAGCCACAGCAGAGGGAGGGTGCCTCCCGGGGAGGTGGTGCCTCCCCGGTCCATCAACTGTCAGTCGGGGGACGCGAAATGCCGTGGAAAGCATAATGCGCGTTACATGAAATGAGTTTTGATGGGCGGCCCGGGTCCGGGGGCAGCCATGCCCGTAGGCGCTGCATAACATAGTTATCCCATATGTATATGTCGGTACCCTATCCCTATCCCTTTCCCCACTCGCACTCCCACTCCCGCTCTGCCTCTCCCTCTCGCTCGCAGTGGATGTGTGTGCAACGAGGGACAATTTAATGGCCTAGGGTTATTTGGGAATAGGTTGGAAACAAAGCGCTGGTCAAACACTGCAACGAGCCCCGACAGCGGCCAGGGATCGGGCCTGGAAGTGGAAGTGCGGCTGGGACTGGGAGTGGGACGGGGAGTGGGAGTGGGCTCTAGGAGTGGGCGGAAAGCCAGCCACCAGGCACCAGGCACCGGGCACAAAAATATCCAAAGCCAAAGAGGAGCTAGCTAAAAAAAAGAACAGGGGAAAAATATACGGTGCAGCACAAAGAGCAAATGGTAAAAATTAATGCAACAGAGAGAGAGTGAAGCGAGCAAGGGGGGGAGAGGGCGGGACCGTTGGCCAGGAGCCAGGGTAGAAACAGGATGGGAATCGATAGGGACGCGCTGCCTGTAGCGCCGCTTAGCCTTCCCCTCTCTCTCTCTCTTCGCGGCTGTGGGGAGAGTTTTCCTTACCCGCACCCAACACTAAACAACCCACCCACATCCACCCACACCGTCGAGAATTCCCCGACCACAGCTCTGACTTTTGTCAATGGGAGTCCGGTAACGAAGTACTATGGAAAGGCCATGGATTTGAGAGCGTAAAATGTAGCCAAATAATTTGTATGACATTGAAATGAATGTCCTTTGTTAAATGTTACCTTATTTGAATAAGTAAAAAATGTATCACCTTGTCCGTGTTACAGTGAACAGTGTCATTGGACCGTAGAACAAATAAAACAAGAAACATAAAACGTAGATCTAGAAAGAACAGACGAACAAGTCTAACCAGATAACGAAAATGTGCGTGTGAGCATGTTGCAATTGCGTGAATCTCAATCACTAGAGGTGCAATGTGAACCAACCAACAATGGAAATTAGAACGAAGACCCGTACGGAAAAAATGGCAGACAACTCCAACAAGTATATCGAGCATTTACTTGCGACTCGTTTGTTCGTGTCGCACTCTAGTAAGAGCCAATTATTGAATATTACGCTCATCCGAAAGCGCTGACACATTTTCATGAGCTCAAATTCAAACATGAGTCAAATGGTATGTGTGGCGCTTCAGTAAATTGAGACACCACCAAATTGAGAAGCATTAAGCGACTTGCTCTTCGGCACGGATCCTGACTCAAACCTGTTGCTGAAGTCCATTCTCCCATGAAATTCATTCTCCCAAATGATATCGCTCGGAGCCACAGAAATAGTTCATAATACTGCGGCAAAGGGTTCGACCGTTCCGCTAGTATTTCTATTCAAAATTGTCGTTGTATAAATAATACATTTGTAGCAAAATAATTTTCCAAATTTCGAGCGATTTATTCTTATAATATATGATGTATAGAAGACATAAGTTGATCTGTATCTCTCGCTGATTGGGAGGATACACTCAAGTGAAACGGTTCCCACTGTTCCAACTGGGTGCACACCCACACACAATCTCCGCCCGACTCCCTCGCAAGCAACCACTCTCGTCCACCCACCCCTTTTATGACGATTATTTTTATACCCTTTCCCCCCCAGCCAACCCACTCCGAGAGCCAGGGGCCGAGTAGTGTCCCCAACCCTAAAGAACTTTTCCTGCTGCCGAAATTTCAGCCAGTGCCCTTCTCCCCCTCCCACCACGGTGAACCCACTCTGGCCCACCTCCAACCATCAACCCGCCGACCGACCACCCCGCTTTCGCCATCCCACTCGGAACATTTTCCAAGCTTAGCGCAATGGAAAAGGATTTTTGGTCTTTTATTGCACGTCAGACTTTGGACCGCTCGCAGGACTTCTTCTCCGTTTCCGTCACCGTCTCTGTCTCCTGCCCCCCCTGCCTTTCGTCCTGAGTTGTTGGCCAGGGGTGCGGACTACGATGCTTGATGCTCGTTCCTCGTACTCGTACTCGTCCTCGTCTTCGTACTCCTTCCCTCCCACTGCTCCTGCTCCTGCTCCTGGCCATAATGCTGCAGCAGCAAGAAAAAATTTAACGTTTATTGCTTGCGCCAATGAGCTGGTTCTCCCTCTCCCCCCCTTTGCGGTACCCCTTACTGGCTCTGCCACTCCCCCCCATTCCACTCCCGCTTCTGTTCTTTCCTTCTGCTTAGTCCATTCGACATCATGTTGGGCGCCAAGCTGTCCCCGTCCGTATCCAGCGCGACCACGGCGATATCCTCGGCACTCTGGCGTTGCTTTTGGGGTTTTTCTCTGACTCCCTTCGCTTCCCCTCCCTCTCTGCTCTGGCTCTGGCTTGGTTCTGCTCTTGCTCCTGATTCTGGTGCTCGCTCCGGCTCCGGCTCCGGCTCTGGGAACCGCCATCTTGTTGTTTTGCTGAAATGCGAAGGACATTTGATGTAATGATGCCTGGAGGCAGCCGGCAGTGTCTGTGTGGGTGTGGGTGTGTTCGAGGGTGTTTGAGGGATCAGCAGTGGGGTCCTGCTTCCTTTTCTGCAGGAGCACCCCCGAGTCGCCTGCGTCTTTTGTTTGAGTTCACTTAAGTTCAACGCTTGGGTCCGGGGCCCCACTTCCCCACTTCCCCGCTCCCACTCCCACTCCCACTCCGCTGCCACCTAACCCCATTCTACTCGGAAGCTTTTCTGCTGCTTTCATTATCCTTTTGGCGTATCCTTGCCACTCGGGGGCCCCTGACTCATGTGGGCGTCTTGAGAAGCCGTCGCCAAGGCGCAGGAAAAAAAGGCCAAAGAAACCAGAGAGCAAAGAGAGAGCGGAAGGGACTTAGAAGAAGGGAAGGATGGCAGGGGCCAAAGGGAGGAGAAAAAATAAGATGAATTACTTCTTTTGGCCACAGCGCCAATGACCAAACCGAACAAACACCCCACTGCCCAATGCAGCCCAGCCACCACCTTGGAACACTCAGCCAAGGACCCCTTTCCCGGGCTCAACCGAAAAACAGGACAGGACAGCACAGGACAGGACAGAGCAGGACTCGGACCAGGACCAGGACCAGGGCCCTGGCCGGTCATCAATTTTCGTTCTGGGCGGGAAAGGGCAAGAAGCATTCCAAGAAAGCTGTCCGTTTCGTTTTTCGAATGGATGGAGTTACTTGGCCCAGGGAGGGGGACGTTTTGGTTTCGGGGCGAGACGGGGAAGTGGTCAGAGTCCTAGGCAACCGATGTCCAGTGTCCTGCGAGCATCAGCAGCAGTCGCTGTGAGATTAGATTTGATGGGTTTTAGGTGCCCCAGCGCATGTGTCCCGTCCCGTAATGTCCCATCCTGTCCGGACCTCGCCAGTCCCTTTCCATCTCCCATCGTTTCGTCGCTCCACCCTGCAACGAGATTTTCGAAGGATATGTCTTACGTTATTATGTGCTAGGTTTTCTATTTTTTTCTCTCTGTTTGCTGCGTTACTCCCTTGCCATTGCCCTTGCCCTTGCCCCAGGCATTGCGTACGCAATTTATACTTATATTTCATGTTGGTCGCTTTTTGTTGGTTCCTAAGTTGTGGGCTTAAAGAATGGGATAGGAAGTTGTGTGTATCGAGCTTGAACCGAACCGCAGAAGAAAACGGGTAGGAGATGGAACTGTATTGACTGAAAATACACGAAGAAAGCGAATCAAAAGTAGATATTCCTCCAGAGGTTAATGAACTCTGCCATGTGGATCGCAGCACTTAGGATCTCCAAGGATGCAACTGAGTTCAGTGAAGCAGCTTTAATTGAAATATTTGTGAGCTGCTGTCCAACTGTCCACACCACAGAGCTTAAATATTAATTTATAATTTTCAGCATTTCGTTTTCCGCTCAACTGAATTCCACGGCCCACAGCCTGGCCGGGCTTCTTAGCCGTCCTGGCCAGCATGTGCATAAGTTGACCATTTGCCGAAGTATTTCTGTCTAATGTGCATGCCTAAGCACACGCCGAAAGGACGAGAGTCGGGCAGATCTTTTTACTGCTCATCGACAGCTGCAAGTTTAATGCTGCCCAGTCTAGGCCCAGCCCCGACTCAGCAGACGCAGCAGCCTTATTCATCATGCAATCGGACATTGTATACTGCAGGATATGCTCGGCACAATCAATGGCCAACCAATCAAAAGTTGAACACAATTAGTCTAAATGGTTTCGCCTGCTCCGAGCGCAGCCAGGGTGAGGTCTACTTAAGAGAAGAACTTTAATAAACATATATTAAAATTTTAGTTATTTATGTAAATCTCAAGCGAGTTGACAAAAGGCAACGGCAATGGCAACGGCAATGGCGACGGCAAAGGCAAAGACAAATGCAAATTTCAAATTGCAAAATATATTTCCTATATTATGTACTCAAGATACGAGCACCGCGCCCCTCCCATCCCCTCCCCCCACCCAATCGCACTGTCATTCGTCTTGGAAAACGAAATGCCGTGCACATAGGCTCGACCGAGCCCAAACCTTTTGCAATTATTCACATATTTGAACAAAATTTTAAGAAAATGCAGCAGCAACAAATTTCCGAAGCCCAAAGACGTCGCACCAGGGCCAGTCTTGTGTGGGTGCGAGCGAGAAAGTGAGTCGGAGAGGTCGGTGCGAGCAGTGCGGAATGCTCTGGGAAAATCTTAAGAAAATCCACAAGAAAATTGAAGATGCAGTTGCAGTTGCAGCTGCAGTTGCAGGTCCTACCGAGAGGGCAGCCGTGCGTATGCGTAATGTGTTGGACGGCGCCTAAAACTATGCAAAAGTCGGCCTCATATTGTGATGGTGTGTGTCTGTGTGTGACTGTGTGTGTGTGTGAGAGCTGTCCGAAGTGCAGTGCCGAAAATGCAGACGAAGAACAGAGCCCAGCATGCACTTTGCGGGGGTGCAGGAGGCGGACAGGGTGCGGGCTGGGTTTCTGTTTACTTGACATTAAGTGCATGGAAAACTTATTATTGCAGGCTCCTGACAAGCACAAAATGCAACAACACACCCACACTTGTACATGCATATATAGCCGTACGAGGGGGGGGGTATATAAAAAGATTTGGCCTGCCAGTAGGCCCAAGGATTTGCTTTCCAAAAGGAGTTTTCGGGTTTGGGCTATTGCGTTTCTACGAGTAAGTGCAGCTCTTTCTCTCTCTCTCTCACTCTCTCTCTCTCTCTCTGTCTTTCTTCTTCTCGCTGCTGGGAGTTTCATTAAATTTTAAGACGCCTGTGAGCCAGCTTGGGTTTTTTGTTGTACATAAGTGGAAAGCAATAGGCGTACATGGCCATGTATTGGCCAAGGAAAAGGCCCAAGAAAACTCACACTTTGGCGCTGGTGGGGCGTCATAAATTGCCAGAGTTGGGCTTAGTTGAAAATCTGAGCATGCCCAGGGAGGACAGGGCCAGGGGAGGGGTTGTGACTGGGTTGTGTTACGAATGCACTTTGTGAGGGTTTGTGGGGGGGGGGGGTGTGGGTGCTCCTTGTGGGGGTTGTACTGGCAGTTGTCCTAGGCCATCCACTCACGCTCCCTCCTGTAGAGACCTCTCGAATGTGCAGTCAACGCAACTGCAGCTGCTGTCGTTGTGCTGTGTCCTGTGTCCTGTGTCCTCTTCCCCTGTCGTCTTTAATGCATTATTTTGTGTGGCAACACTCAGCGGTAATAACCTCAAGATAAACCCGCCGCCACCTGCACCTGCACCCCGCAACACATCGCATTGGCATCGGGAAATGAAGGGCCCGACACGGAGAAGAGGCCGAGAGGAGTGGGTGGGTGTGTGTGTTTGTGTGCGTTTGTGTGCGAAGTTGAAGATGTCGTCCATGTCCTGGCATTTTCGGGTTAGCCTGTGTCTGTGTCTGTGTCCCCCACCTGCCCGAATGCATCCTGCGACTGGACTTGATTAAAATTGATTGAAGCAAATAAATGGAATTGGATTTTTATAATCACTGATGGCTCCTAAGCGTTCCATTCCCAATGAAATCAAGCAAACATTTTCAGTGAAAGATTTCTAATTACTCCTTGAGACTCTTAAGGATTTCCCACTCAGTGTGGTATGAAAATAGTGTTAGGTTAAGGAAAATGAAGCTAAGAACGAGATCCACTTCGAAATCAATAAGCTTCCTTATACTTCCTATAAATGGATACTTCATCAAGATGAAAAATGTATCCATCAGCATTATTCACTGACGTCGATTGATGCCGAGTTATGCCTGCTGGATCTTCTCCCTTATTGATCCCTACCGATAATTTTCTGTACAGCTTTGAGGCGAGTACATCCTGCAATCATCCATAATAGCTCCGACGACTCGCGATTCGAGACCACACCCACATTTGAGTGTAGTGATTAACGAAATATTTCCACCGTATAAATGAGTAAATATATGTGCATATAGTTTATATCCCAGTGTATATATTCCGCATTTCCACTGCTCCACTGCTTAGCCTACCTCAACAAGCCGGACCGTAGAGCCCCGACGAGGCATGCCCACAAAAAACAAACAAGAGCAGCCAATGGAACACAAGCGGGCCATCACACCACAATCATAACCATAACCGTGGTCTAAGCGGGGGCTCTATGGAACTCCCCTCCCTCTCCCCCACCCGTACATCCCTCTCCAATCCGTTACCCCCTGGATCCAGCCCCTATAGCCTATACCCTGTACCATGCCGGGACAAAGCCCATTGGCAATTTTTGGTCGACGCGTCAAAGCAGAAAAAACATCGTCGGGCACAATAAAAGTTCTGTAGGGGTCGCCATAGCCGTAGCCGTAGCCGTCGCCGTCGCCTACACAGAGGGATTGCAGTTGGAGTGGGTCCTGGGATTGTCTGCCTATGCGTTTGACTTTTTTCTATAGCCTCACCTCCAGCATGGCGCAAAATATTTCGATCAGGCGTAAAATGTGCGCAAAATTCAAACAGCATTTCCACGTTTTTTCACGTCCCAGCACAGCCCTGCCTGAGCAAATACCCCAAAAACGATGGGGAGGGGCAGGGGCTTACCCCATTTTTTGTGCATGTGCATGTGTATGTGTCTATATTTTATTATTTATTATGACCACACACTCACACACGCACACACCTACACCCCGACACCCACACCCACACACATGTGTCGTGTAGTTTGATGTTGTAGTTGTCGCTGCATTTGGTGACGCGCACAAAAAAAATGAAAAAGTACAAAATGCGTTCGGAGCTCTGTCCGCCCGGCGAAACAAATGCGAAAAAAACACTAAAAATAAATTCCAATAAAATTGTTGTTATATACAAAATTGTTGGGCCTGTGTGGGTGCTAGAGAGTGGGCCTTGCATTTTAGTTTTCTGCTCCGCTGAAGCCTCCATAAGGGATGGAGATCGGAACCAGTTCGGGACTCGACCAGATGGAACTTTCGAGGCGTCTAAATGTAATGACAATTTGAATCTGAAGTGATTCCAGATAGATCGAAGTGGAATTATTTCCAAAGAAAAAATAATAGCTACAAGATAATGTAATGTCCGAATTGGACGTAAAACATTTCCCTAAAAATGCAGAGCCTCTAGTCATTTTGGTCCTTTTTCTATTCCCTGGAATCCGAATTCAGAAAAATTTCTTCGTTAAAAGATACATTAGATATATGTATACTTTCCATCCAAGCTAATGCAACATATTCATATATTTGCGTTTTTCTTCAGCATTCAAAAAATAAAGCTTAGCACATTAATTGATCTTGTCACAGCTGCCATCAAAAATAATTCGGAATAAATGAACCAGTTCTATTTGCTATTATTTTACTGTGACAGTCAATGGCAGGATTGCATTCCTGGTCGGGCGGCCCCGCGTCAATCCTTTTTCGGGGGGCTTAAGTGGCAGATTTTTAATTGAATTGGCTGCAGTTGCTGCAGTTGCAGTTGCTGCTGCTGCTGCGGCTGCTGCTGCTGCATTTTGGCCCCACGGCTCCCCTCCCATCGCTAGACACATTTTTTTAGCATATTACTAACCATTTGTTTTTTGCATTAGTTTTTTGCCAGCTGCAGTCGGCTGGGAGGGCGAACGAGCGAACAAACAAATCATTTGACATTTTATACATATTCCATTATATATCCGATGCAGATGCATATATGTGTAGATATATGTATATAGATATGTAGCCATATAGCCGCTGGTGGCCACCTACCACGCCCACTAAACAGGAAAATAGAGGCGACTGCGCATTTAGCATTTCACGCTGCTTTTATTTTTTATGCGGAGCTGCGCATTTTTGCAATTTATATAAATATTTTATATATTATTTATTTTACACATAAAATATTTTTTTAGCCAGCTTTTTTTATTGTCCGCTTTCGTTTCGTGCGCTTTATAAATATTGCATTAATTTTGCTTTTTCTGCTCCTGTTCCTCTGTTTTTTTCTGCTCGATTTTATTATTATTATTTTATGCATTTTTGATGAAATAGTTTTTGGATTTTGTGCAACTAATTTTATGGGCATTTTTTCGTTTATTTTTTGTCATTTGACAGCAACAAAAGTGTGGGAGGGTGCAAGGGTGCAAGGGTGAGCAGCGGAGGGAAAATCGCTTGAATTTATGCGGTAGCCAGTAGCTGATAGTTTTAAAAGATTTACGGCATTTACGAGGCGATTCTGGCATTGGGTTTATTATTTTATAAATGCGTTTTGATTTGTTCCTCCCCTCCCCTCGACTCCTACATTGGAGAGACGTAGGGGATGGTAGGCGATGGGGGTTTGGGTGACAATCAATTACCTGGTCGCTTATTCGATTGCCATATTTCTCGTTCAATTTCAATCAAGTTTATTGTCATTCGATATAATTCAAAGCAAGCAATCCTTTTTTTACATATTTCATTAATTCATAATTGCTCAATATTCGGGGCTCGGGGCTCGGCAGAACAAAACACATAAAAGATAGCATATTTTGCATAATCAAATCTATTGGATGGATATGGAAATATTAGTTTTGATGGATACTCCCCAAATTGGCTTTGTTTGTTGTAATTTTCTCTGATTTACAGAATTTTCAGCTATCGAATTTTAAAAATTTGATTCTAATTGGACTGTTCAAAGCTGTTCAAAAATTTTGCAAACATTAAAAGGTGTCCAAAGCTAAAAAAATCGACCCTTCCCGCAGATATCATGGGATTCTCTCACAGCTATTTTGACTTTGGTATACAAGCATTTGTGCATTGCACGGAGTAGAAAGGATTGTTTTATCCTTTATACCATCTTTTTTTTTTTTATCATTTTCCTACCTCCTCCAAGTCTAGTATATTAACAAAAAAATACTTCAACGGGGGAATTTTGGCAGGATAAATCTCTCTATGTTTCCTTCATGACAGATGGGGAAACTCTTTAAGTAACCAAAATTAAAATGGCTCCATTGCAGTCAACTGTGGCACCTGTCGCTGCGAGGCTGCCGATTTGAAGCAAGGTCACTTGACTTTCAACGGAATGCAGCTATGTACACACACGTGTATGCACATATATGTATCTATGTATTTATATTAATAGCTCTGGCGCCCAATCCATTGAACAATGAGACAATGGGAGAGTAATCAAATTTAACCTATTTACACTCAGAGGCTGATCCACTTCGGCACAGACCATGCGATGGCGGCGAGCGGCCTTTAATTATGCATTAGCCAAACGGTCCGTTCAACGAAACACTTTGACTTTCCGAAATCACAGACCCAGACACAAGGACACCCAATACACGCACACTAATATATGTGCACTTCCTGCGAGCTGTCTGTCTGCGTAGGCAGGAATGTAAGTTGAAACTTGTTCAACTTAGTTCAGAATTCGGCCACCGCGTCAATTTGGCTGGCATCATCTTCAGATTATACCCAGTGCTTGTGGAGTTGAGGTCCAGGATACTACTTATTGAGTACTGATTCCTGTCTCTGGCAAAATCAATCATTTTCGATTTGAGAGTCTATCCTATTCCATATTCTGGATCAGCATCAACAGACCAGTCCAAGAGTTGCTTCGTGAGTTCCGTGGTAATACAGAGGGTATCTGCTGGTCGGATTACCCGACCAGAGCGAGGAGGATATGGCGATGCCGTCTTCGGGATTGTTGATGCAGGAACGTGTTGAATGCTGTGAGCGGGTTGGGGCGACGACGACAAACATCATGATAGCCGTAATAACTATAATAACCATCAGTCGTTGGCAGGGTGGGGGGTGGCTGGCTTTGGGTCGTGGCCACAAATGCTAAACAATGACGAGGCGATGGCTGTCCTTCGGCTGTGTCGGGCTTCCAAATTGAAGGCGACAGTTTTGCGGACTGCGCACTCGAACTCGAGCATAATCACCCAGAGGCCGTTGAGGGATTTGAAAAGTGAAAATCATGCTGTTAGAGTGTTAAAGATGATTAGCCCCACCAGGGGGGGTAAGCGCTCTTAATAGCAGGACTCTCTCCCGCCCCTGAACATTATTTTGTAGTTCCTCTCTTTTATTTTTGATTGCCTCAACTTGAAAGTCCCCGCGCGGCAGAAACAAACCACATCCGCTCTAATTTCTGGGCCTCACACCACCCCGTACCCCGTACCCCATACCCCATACCCCGTACCCCACCATCTCTCATCGCCCGTCACTTATCACCCTCGGTCATGCCACAGTCTCTCCTGCTCTCCCCCTTCCTTCGCTGTCTGTCCTTTGCCGCAGCTATTTCGGTCAGAATGGTGTGACGTAGAAGCCACCGAAAGGAGAAAGGAGAAAGCAGAAAGCAGAAAAGAGGAAAAAGTATCTACGAGCAGCAGCGAATAACCGAAAAAATGAAAAGAACCGTTGTAGACAATCATCAAATAACTGACAGTCCAATCGACGCTTGAAAGCGTTTCCCCCGCTCTCCGCCCTCCGCACTCCCCACTCCACACTCTTCACCCAGCCGTTCCCACTCCACCTGATCTGTTCCCAGTTTTTCCGGGTTCATTTTTCCTCGCGTACTTGCGTTTTTCCCTCGAAAATTCCTAGAAGGGTTGTAGAAGCCGCTGCTTCCCTGTGCGTGTGTGTACGGGGGGAGGATAATAGAAACATAAGGGTAAAGGTGTTGCTTGTAAGCTCGATGTGTATTAAGGAATTTCGATTGTTGCAGAGAAGAGAGAAGAGTAGGTGGGGGAAACATACCAGTTATGGGCCCCGCACATTATACAAAGTTATGTATACGAATTAAAAGCTAGATATCTTAGGTAGACATCAGTGAAGAAACTAAATTGATTCCTTCGAATAGAAAAAAGTTATTACAAATTCCCAGAAGTAATCATTTTTTGAAAATAAAAAAATTATATAGCCTGTATTGGGCTCCGTTGAAAAATCCACTAAAAATTGAAGAGGAAAGAGGAAATAAACCACCACAAATAGGAAAAAATTAAAATGTATTAATTTGTAGGGAATTCACTGGCCTACTTATTCTTGCTGCGCTTAGCTAATGGCTTACAATTTACAATTTGAATTCATTTTCTATTCAACTAATTGATTGATTTGATTATATTTAATTAAATGATTCTGCCGGTGTTGACTTGACGTGAAATGAATAAAAACAGTGTTAAAATATGTCCCGTTAACATAGATAATTATACTGCGCAGTTTCTCGACCAAACACACGCAAAAACACGGTGCTATATGACGGATCCTATACTTGAAAATGACAATAATAATTTCAAGAGACCAAAATATAGTGTTATGCAAGCATTTTGGTTAAATACGAAGATAAATCAGAAAGTACATTGACAACACTGCAAAAAATTAAATACACACATTTTTTTAAAAATTTGCAACATCCATTTATCGCAATTCGAAAACAATAAAAAGTTAATTTAGTGTTTTTTGATTGCCACTTTTTTTAATACGCCCACAGCTACTGCAAAAATGCATGTATTGGTTTCGTTATCAGCACAGAAACTTCATACCGTCAACCAACACGACTCCTCATACTCAGATCAGAAGCTTCTGCTTGCTGCCGAAATTTACGTGGGGGGCCTGTAACTGGGGGGCTCACTGTAGGCATGTTCTCCCTATATTTGAATATTTTCAGAAAATAATTGATCAAGGCTACATCAATTGCAAACTGTTAAAGAATACTTTCTTTTGTTTTGCACTCAATCCTTAATAATCCTATAAACTGTAGTACTCTCCGTAACGATTTTAAGAGCATCGGGAGATAGATTCCAGATGCAAGATATCTCCTGGCTTCTGTCGATTTTCGATTTCTGTTGGGTCTATTTATACACCCAGCGAAAAAAGCCCTGAGATCCGAATTTTTTACATTTAGATTTAAATAGTTATGCGATTTTATTTTCACAGAGAGTGGAAATATTAAAATATTTCATCTGAATACGATTTCATGCCTATAAATTAAAAATATATTTCATATTGAAATACACGTATTTAAATACACAAATTTAATCTAAATTATCAAATTGAACTCTATTTAATTTCACTGTTTTTAAAGCCGAATATTTAATTTAAATATAGGTGTGTCTCTTTTTACTACGCCATTTTCCTCTCAGTGTATCCAATGTAAATAACATAAACGATTTATTATTCCTCTACTTGATCCTCCACACATCCATTTCCATGGAAACATATCCTTATTATACCCGGTACTCGAAGAGTAAAGGGGTATATTAGATTTGTGCAAAAAATTAATGTGTGTAACACCCAGAAGGAAGCGTTTCCGACCCCATAAAGTATATATATTCTTGATCAGCATCAATAGCCGAGTCGATATAGCTATGTCTGTCTGTCCGTCCGTCTGTCCGTCTGTCCGTCCGTCCGTCTTCATTAGCGCCTATAGCTCAAAGACCATAAAAGCTAGAGGAACACTATTTTGTATCCAGACTCCTGTCCTATCGCACTGTTACAAGTGTATTTCAAAATTTCGCCCCGCCCCCTTCCGCCCACTCCAAGGACGAAAATCTGTGGCATGCACAATTTTAAAGATACGAGAAAACTAAAAACGCAGAATCGTAGAGAATGACAATATCTATCAGAGTGTTGAATCTGGATAAGATCAAATCATAAATATAGCCACAATGAAGAAAACCATTTCGAAATGCATCGTTCCCTCTCGCTCTCTCTCACACACAGGGGTAGGCGCTATGCCTGATAGAATTTTTTGACGCCTAGTTCTCAGAGACTATAAAAGCTAGAACCACCAAACTTTCTATCCAAGCTCCTGTGATATCAAACCGAGACGAGTTTGTTTTAAAATTTGGCCACGCCCCCTTCCGCCCCCACAAAAGATGAAAATCTACAATTTTGAAGATACGGGAAAACCAAAAACGCAGAATCATAGAAAATTACTATATCTATCAGAGTATTGAATTTGGATCAGATCGGATCATAAATATAGTCAGAAGGAACAAATGAAATTTCAGTGGCCTTCCAAGCGCAGACTGATTCCCTCTCTCTCTCGCACACAGCCGTGTATGTATATGTAGGAAGTAGATAAAAACATGTAGAAATGGCAGATGTAAAAAATTTATGTTAACCAATATGGAAACATCTAATAGATCAAAATCTCCGAAAAGGTTTGACTTAAATTGTTTTTTTTTGGCTAAAATTTAATTTTTCCTTTTGCGAACATGTAATAAATTACAACAAGCTCACATACATATATACTGACTGAGTACCGGGTATAAAGTAGAGCCGCGGCGCAGACGCGGCTCATAACGTTCCCCCTCGTTTTTTGCTGCATCCAGTCCGAGCTTGTTCCCACTTCTGCCGCATTGCTTCCATTTGACTTGAATGAATCGAACAAAATATAGAAGATAGAAATATGGCTCGAAGTAAAATCAAAAGAAAACCTCACCCTTGCCCTCTAATAAAATATACGCTTACCGCTCCACCCCCCACCCCATCGGGCACTGCGAGAGGGAATCAGTCAAATTAGATGATCGGCCATGGCCGGGCAGACAGCAGCCGAAAGGAGCGGAGCCTTCAAAAATCGTTGAAATAGCGACGGCAATGACGTTGACGCTGGCGACGGCTGCTCCGGATCTCTTCTTCCTCTCCCGTTCTCTCCGACACCGACAGCGACACCCAAACGCCACCCAACCACGCCAAAGGTAGCCATCGCTCTTGACCCTTTTTCACCCAAACCGAAACCCACAAGACCCGGACCCGGACCCAAGCCCAAACCCAAACCCGAACCCGAATGAGAAACAGTCAACCGCCACTTTTTACCCTTTTATTCTTTTCAAAAACTTTACGCTGCCCACACCCACACGGTCCACCTCCCACATGGACCACCCACCTCCCACCTCCCGCCACGTTTCAGTCAAGCAGACAAGCGACAACAACGTTGTCCACTTTCGCACCCCTCCGCCCACACCCAGGCTCACATCGAACCCAAGAGCGAGCGAGAGCCAGCACAGAGCAGCACAGAGAAAGAGCGACAGGGAGAGAGAGACAGAGCGACAGAGAGAGAGAGAGAGAGAGAGGAGAGCAACAACGTAGCCGGCTCATATATTTTTCTCATTTATTTTTCCCAACTCCGGTCCACAGGCCCTCTCCCACTCCATCAGAGCCCACGCTCCTGCCGGCCGACAGCCTGCTATATTTTTTGTGCGTTTTTCATATCCGAAACGCCGACAATGTCCCCCGCCCCATCCGCCCTTCCACCCATCCACCAATCCACCCCTCCTCTAACCACCCATCCGTACCCATCCCGCTTTACGACACCCCTGCCCTCCTCCCTCCTCCCCCACCTCTACAACGATGACGATCCAGCCGGCCTTTTTTTCGCCATGCCGGCGAAAGAAAGACAAAAGCAACAGCAACAGCAACAAACGGTCCTCGAACCCCACACCCCACACCACCCGCCAGCCCTCTCGCCCACCCACTCATTTACTTACTCTCACTCACTCACATTCTCAACTCTCCCCTCCCCTACCAGCCCAACGGGGACGGGACGCTCTCTGGTTGTTGTTGCATTTTTGTCGGCGTCGCGTGCACACAAAAAAAGAGCCAAACCAAACCAAACCAAAGCGAAAGAGCGAGAAACAAAAAAGGAGAAAAAAGCAACAAAAATAATTGCCGCCCAACCCCACTACCCACTAGCCATGCCCCTGCCCATGCCCCTGCCCATGCGCCGGCCCGTGCCCCTGCCCCTGCCCATGTCCATGTCCTTCCCCCCCCATTCCATTCACAAAACTCCGGCTCTCAGCTGTTTGTCAACTCATCTGCCGCGCCGCCATCCGGCTGGATGCCAGCTCCAGCCCCCTCCCCTCCCCAGTCCCTGGCGCTTGGTTCGTTGACGCCGAGCGAGCGTCGCGTTATCGGCGTTTCTCTGTTTTTGTACTCATATCCCTCGCTCTCGCTGGCGTGGGCCCAGAGATGGGAGATGGAGAGCGAGAGAGGGCCATGCCCACTGCCAGTGCCAGTGCCACTGCCCGCCTGGACACATTGTGTTGAATACTTTTTGGCGCTCGCCTTTCACACGCACGTTCGACGGCGTCCCACATTCCCGCTGGCGGCCACTGCGCAGGCGCTGCCACCTAGCGCCTCTCACTCGCTAGCGCTCTCACTCGACGCCGCAGTCGACGCCGCTGCCGGCAAGGCAGCCAGCGAGGCCCAAAACCCATCTGTCTGTCTCTGTTTTGGTCAGTCAGCAGTTGGCTTTCGTCGTGTTTGGTTCGCCCCTGGTGGAAGCGCTCTGAGCCGAGAACAAAACAGAACAAAACAGAACACAACAGAAAACAAAATCCAATCCCAAACCGTTGGCAAATCCAAAAAAATCACAGTAATCTCAAAACAGGAACCGCAACCGCAACCGCCCGCCCTCCAAGCAACTCTCGAATTTCGAAAACCACCCGACAAAAAGTGTGCCAAACAGTAGCCAGTGTACCGCTTGTTGCATTCGTCGCGCCAAACCGCGCGCCCAAAGGATACTCTCATACTCGTACCCACACTCATACTCGCATAGATATACATAGATATTGACGAGGTCTCGTCAGCTGTCTGCTGTCAGTTGTTGTGCCAGAAGAAAAACCCGCCAAAAAGCCAAAGAGCCAAAGAGCCAAAAAGCCGAGAAATCCGTTCCGGTCTTTGGGGAACTCAAGCGGAAGTTACAAGTGTGTTTAGTGCTAAAGATCCAACCGAAACCAGTTGCCTGAACAGCAGCTTTGACATCGTCGCATTTTGGCACCGTTTCCGCCTGTTCAACGCCTTTGTCTTTGGCCGAATTCCTTATCCGACGCCGGCGTTAAAAAAATCTGCCAAAATTCCGAAGAATCCGAGAAAAACACCAAAAACATCGACACGTACCGCATCGGCAACCGGTGGCGGTGGCGGAGGTGCTGGCGGAGGCACCACCACCAGCACGAAAATGGCATCTAAAAGAAAAGCCTCGGTGTTGCTGCACAAGGTGAGTTTTCTCCTGGATAATGCGGGAAATGAATGCTCTCTGATCCAAAGGATCTCCTGAATCAAGTGTGCTCAAAATGCTTTCCATCCTGCGTTTCCAGCAAAGGCAGGCAATTGAACTCTTTCGTTTTGTACAGGAGAGTGAATCCGAAAAAGTGCAAAATCAAAGTGTTTCTCAAATTTATAATAGCAATTTCCCATGATTTCTAAAAGATATATTATCTAATCAAACCCCACATAATGATTGTTTCGTATGACTGGGAAGATATCTCAATTCATCAGTGAAAATTCTCAGTTTTGAATGAAACCCAGGATATATACTCTGTTGCATCTTTGGCATAAGCATTCCTATCATATACCACCCAGATATCTCACTCTATAATCCATACCCGGGCAGCACTTAGACCTGCCTGGAGTCCTGCAAAAGCATTTGCTCCTGCTCTCAACCAGACCTATATGAAATCAATTTTCCCCTTCCACTGAGCCACCATCCTTCGCCTTCGCCCTTCCCAATACCCACCGCAGGCCAGACACATTTACCCAGCCGCAGAATAAACAGTTAAAAAAATACTAGGATATATCGGCGGGGGAAGAGGGCGCAAAAGGGAACGGAAGAGCCGTAGACAGTGGCAAAAATATTGCTAATACGCCGCGTAGGCAGCACTGGCAGGAGAGACCTGCTCATAACGCCTTTTCGGATAAAAAGGCGCCTAGATGGGTCTCGGAGGGTGATGGAATACACAGAACGAAGAAGGTAAAGAAATGGCATAGGAAGAGGCACCCCAACGATATACGTCGCGTCGGTACGGAGACTGTGTCTGAGTGTGGGCCTGCTCCGTAGATGTGTCTGTGTATCTGTGCGGGCTCCTTGGTATATAGAAGCGCGAATTGAGGCTGGGGCAAGACTTGGCTAAGGGTGCGTGTGTCTCTGTCTACCCAGGGGGAAGGGCGGAGGCGGAGGTGGAGGTGGAGGCGGTGGCAACGGGTGTCTGGCTTAGGAGCAGGGCACGACTTTGCACGACTGGGGGGCCACCGCCGCCGAAAATGAAACGAAGCGTACACCCACACCCACACACACACACACACAAACACACACACCCAGAGAAACACTCACCGTAACAGCCCCATCCTCATCATCAACGTCATACCCATGCCCTTACCCTTACCCTCACCCATACCCATACCCATACCCAAACCATACCCATACCACCCCTAGCGAAGGGCGCACATTTGCTCTGCACGGTAATTCATCAAATGACGAAGACGAAGGCGCAGCGGAGGAGGGCGATGGCGATGGCAACGGAAAATGGGTGCGACGGTGTGGGAAACTTGGGCGCCAGCATTGCCGCCACAAAAGAAGTTGCTTCTTGGTCCCAACCGCACCCCAACCCCAAGACATTCGCACCCCACGCCCACTCCCACGCGCGCACAGGCAAAGACACAAAGCGAGTCCAGCGACTGACCAGCACTCCCCTAAAGTTGCTCTCTGTGTGTGCATCTGTGTCTGTGTGTGTGTGTGCTTGTGGTAGGGTGTTTGTCCTAATGCTGTTGAGGAGGGTAGCTTGGACTTGCTATCAGGGCTGCTCAAAGATCCCTGAAGGAGAAGGAGAGAACTCCACCTATTCGGGATTCTTTTGTGACTCGAAAGATAAGCAACTGAAACATATGAAAGTGTTTCAGCATCATTACATATCCCCCAGTCGCCTGGAAGGGCATCCAGACTTCGTGTGACACCGTGTAATATCCCATTTCTTACTTGTTAATGGGGTGGTCTAATCCCCCGTCGCAGCTCGACAGCACCCCCATGACTGGGGCGAGCCCCCAAGCCCGCCGTCAAAGCAACAAAAGCATTGACTTTCGTATATAGTCAGCGGCATTTGTATATAAATAGTTGAACCACCATGTATGTGCTCATGTTTGTCAAAGGAAACCCCACTCCATCTTCGGGTGCAGGCCCAGGCCCAGGCCCAGGCCCATCAACCCTTTGTGGGTGGGTCAAGATTTACGCTTAAGCGCACATAAGCCGCCACAGGACATCCTCGTGTGTGGGGCAGGCGCCCAGAGCCAGCGTCTTTGTGTTTAATTTGAGTCTTAAAACGCCCCCTGTGTGTGGGCCGAAACTTAAAGATTTTGTGGAAAGTTGGAAGTTCCTCCTCGGACGCCCAATCCGGGCACAAATTGTTATGCTGCTCAGCTGTAATCAAACATGATTTGGTATCGGGTGCCGGCAAAGCCAGGGCTAGAGGCCGAGTCGGAGTCGGAGTCAGTGTCAGAGCAAGAATGGGAGTCAGTCAGTCATCAACCCATCATCGGAGGTAGGAAGTTTACAGGTTTGGGCCCGGGCCTCGTCACCGTTACACATCTCAGCATTAGTGTCGCAGGCAGACAACGTGCCAAGCGAATCGAAGCAGACGACGCGTCGGCCCTGGATGGGAGGGAGTGGGTGGTGATGTGAGGTGAGGGGGAGAGGGAGAATGTGAATCTCAACTAGGACCAGTCAATGTCGTCAACAACAGGCAGGCGGGAGAGATGGAGATACAGCTGGAGCTCGGGCAGAGGATGTGGCAGGATGGAGCTCGGGATGGAGCAACTTTTCGCCACGACGGAGACGTCTTTCGACTGTCTTGACTGGAGCTTGGCTCTCTACCTCGGTTAGATGTTACGGAAAATTGCTTACGGTTTTTTGCGCACACACACACACGCACACACACACAGCCACACACACGGGCGTACATGGCACACACATGAATGAAGACTGAAATGGAGGCGGTGGTATGGGGGGACAGGGGGTGGTTATATGGCTGCGTCGCATCATACAAACAGACAAGTTAGACAGCCCAAGACCCTCATCTGCTCATCCATTGCTCGAAAATAGAAATAGATGACAAGAACACCAAAGACGACCTGGCATGGGTGGGAGGAGGGGGGGCAGGACATTGGGTGGATGATCTAGACGGTGGGGTGGCGGCAGCAATGGGAGGGAGTCGAGTCGGTTGCAGAGACGACTTTGGCAAAGGACAAGCGACAAGCACGACGGGATATGCTCGAGCACTGAGCCCTAGTCAGTGGAAAATCATTGAGGATTGCGATCCGTGGAAGCTAATCTACATCTTACGTATCGATTCGTATCGACGAGCATTACGGATTAGAAATGATCAAGACTATGGAACATTATTGTATGTATAGATTGGTCAACAGCATTCAATCGTATTCGATCACTAGCGATTGCTTTTTATTCATCGATGCTTCTATTTTCTTGTACTAAGCATTTCTGTCAGTGCCTTGGTTCCTCTGTGTCCCCATTGCTCACACCCACTTCCTGCCATCAGGTCTGAGCGCCCCTTTCCGAACACTTCTTCCCACAACGAAACCCCAAAACGGGAAAAAAAGAACCCGAGAATTCCACCCACCTAAGGCCGTTACGTACGGGGAAACCCGGCAACCTTTTCACCCACCCACTCATCCACACACATAGACATCGACACAGAACCACCCACACCTACACCTACACCCACTACCACACCCACACCAGCAGAGCCGCACAAGCAATCTGCCAACTCAACTCCATCTTGGCCTGGCCAAAAAAGAGACGAAGAGTGGCACAGGCACAGGCACAGGACGAGGTGGCAGGACGAGGAGGCAGAAGGAAATGAAGAAGGCAACGATGTATTTCAGCTTCAGCCACAATCAAAGTTGCTTCAGAGGATGGTGCCTGGTGGGCTGAGGCTGGTGGCTAGAGGCTGGAGGGGGAGCTGCTGCCAGACTTGGCTCATCCCCGACCCGGGGCGCACACAGAGATAGAGATAGAAAGAGACCTGAGGGATGGGGGGACAGAGAAACGAATCCCACTCACACACACACACACACACATGGCAAAAAGGATGCCCCGACAAGCGATGCCGCCGCCTTCAATCTACTCACACACACACGAATACTCTGGCACACAGGGGCAGGATCTGAAGCACAAAAACAATGCCGAAAGTTTCTACACAAGCGCCTCGACCTCACCTTCATGTGCCAGCTTTCCTTCTGCCTCCACCCCTCTGCTCCTCTGCCCCTCTGCCCCTCTGGCCCTACTCCCCTCTCTCAGTGTCTCCGTGTTGCCAAGCCAAAGACACTCGCCCTCATCCATGCCCCAAACTGTGTGCTACACTTTTGGTAGGCACAAGCCTCAGCCTCACACAGACCCACCCTTCACATGCCTCACCCGCCTCCAACCCCTAGCCCACTCATGTCCTCATGTGTGTGGGTGTGTGTGCGTCTTCGACTTTGGCTTAGTATTTTTGGTTAATTTTCTTGCAGTTTTAGGTTACGTTTTTGGCTTTTACCACTGATGCCTGCTCCTGCTCCTGCTCCCCCATCCATCCATCCAAAGATCTACCCCTCGGGCCTTTCGCTTGGGAAAGACGTTTGCTTAAAAGCCACCACACTACACACACACATACACCCGCACAACCCCCCACCTCCCAGTCGTATTTAGTTAGTTTGTGATGCTTTTTAGTGCCGGGGACTTGAGACCCGAGACATCTTAAAGGGGTGCTGGCACACACACTCCCACATGGCGTCCCCCTCCCTCCTGTCGCCGTCAGGCAGCATACAAATGAAACCCACGTCATGTTGTAGCATGGTCCTGGTCCTGAACTGGCTCTACATCCACCTCCATAGCCACTCCCAGTCCCAGCCCCCTCTCCAGTCTTCTGCTTACCCTTCATTATTTTCCATTTTGCTTCTGCTGCTCCTGCTGCTGCTCCTGCTGCTGCTCCTGCTGCTGCTGCTGCTCCTGCTCCTGCTTCTGGCTTGGGATCTGGCTGTGGCTGCTGATGAGCTAAGCCAACATCTACAAATTTTTATGCTCCCGTACCCCCGTGCCGTCTTTGTGCAGTGTTTCATCAGCCACATTTTACATTTATTACTTGGGACAACGTCCCCTAGCTCCCACCAAAGCGGCTCCTCCTCTCTTCTCTTAATGAAAATGAGGGAACGAACGCTCTTTGCCAGAGTCCGGCGAAGGCACCACGATTGATGTGTAGAAGGAACACACTTAAGGCCCTCTGCCTCCTCTGCCTCCTCAGCCTCCTCAGCCTCTAGTGCTGCTTCCGATTCTGGCCCTCCCCTCCAGGCACAACTGTCGCTGGCAATAACCTTTAGCCAAGTCCTCCCCACGACTTCGCCCACTCGAGTGCTCAAAACGCCAACACGAAACGATTCATCTTCGCTTGCTTTCGAGCGACACCCAATCCAAGACCCAGCACCCGCCCAACCACCCAACCGCCCAAACACCAGCCCCAGTCTCAGTCGCAGCCCCAGCCCCAGCCGCAGCACAGAACCGTTGGACAGGCAACTTTCCGCTTAGCCAAAGCGTTCGTCTTCATTGTATTTTCCTTCTTTCCTTATTTCCTTCTTGGGGGAGCTTTGGACTCGTATTTTTTGCTTGGCAAGATTTCGGCTGCCAGTTTTATGCTTTGGGAACGGACAGGGGATTGCTTTGGCCTGCTCCTTGGCTGACTCACAACGATGCCAATGGTGCGCTCCTCCTGTCTCCACTTACAGCCCCAGTGCCTGTCCCTGTCCCTGTCCCTGGGCATCTGTGCCAGCTGGAGAAAGAGAACGGGGGGGAATGGAATGGAATGGAGAAAAAAAAGGTTTCCGGTTGCGCCAATGTTCCTTACTTCCTCTTCGGTCCCTCCTCGGACACAAGAAACTCAAACACAAATTAGAGAACTCTGCAGGGCTGCCAGCTTGAGTCGAGGACTCGGGGGCAAAAGTTTCGAGGCACAAAATATTGGAAAAAAATTTATGCATAGTCCGCCGTAATGAATAAATGAGGAAGCGGCAAATGGAAGAAGATGAAAGGATGGGAGGGAGGGAAGGGAAGGCTACTTCCTTAAGCGTCAGTCGACTTTAAAATAGTGGCTCCATCTCTGGCGCTTCCTCCCTGGCTGGGGTAATCATATCAGCCCTCGTCTAGCCGCTTGAAATAGACAATTAAGCCTTGCTCCGGCACACAGGTCACACCTCCAACTACTATCTGGAGGAAGCCTACGAACGAAATTAGCTCGCGAGTGCCAGTACTCAGAGTACTCCCCTCCTCAGCCTCAGTCCCATTCGTAGTCCCATCCCCCATCCCCCGTCCCGGCCGCTATCACAACTGCTAATGAAATACGCCACGTAGCGTGCGCCGGCAACTTTCTCCGGATGGTAGCTCCGAGGGGTAGTCGGACTCCGCTCCTCTCGGGCCCCCCCTATTGAATTACTCAAGCCTCACAGTCGCAGTCGTTGCCGTGGTGCTGGTCCCAGGCCCAGGCCCAGGTCCGGGCCCGGGCACAAGTCAGCAACATTTCTGCTGCGGACCAGCGCTTAACGAGAACGCTGTCTTGTACCCTTTCAACGCTCTCATGCCCACACTCCTGCAGGCAGTCCTCCACGGTCCTCCTTCGGAACATCCCACACGGACCCCGACCGAGGGAAGCACTCCGAAAAAAAGAGAGGAGAAAGTCCTATCCTGCAGGGGCTTTTATGAGAACGTGCGCTTTATTTTCCACTGCGAAGACGTCGAAGAAGGCAGCTCTAAGTTGGACGCCATGGACGGACGTCTAAGGATGGGAATGGGGATGGGGTTGGGGTCACACTGTGCTCTGCACAGTGGGCTGAACTGAGTGTACGATGGTACATTCTATTCGAATGATTTTGAAATATGTAGGAAGAGTCCTTACTCGCTCTGAAGCTTTTTAGGCACGAAAATAAAAAGATAGTGTGAAAAACAATGGGATATGTGAGGATTTGATGTGATTTTTGATAGATCCATTCAGGAATAGGTGTCATCCGTAAATATTTCGATGTATCCTGTCCAGTGTCCAGCAGGGGTGAAGGTTCCTTTTCCTTCGCTCATCATGGCTGTGCCCTGTCTTTGATGCTTTCTGCTGACTCAGTTTTTTATTCGCCAGCCACCCCTGCCACCCCCAGGAAGGAGCTGTAGCCATCCAGCCCATTCCAGAGACGGGATTACAGCCCAGGACCCCGTCCTAGAACCGCACCGAACCGGGCACTGACAACGTTGGGCTAGCCGAGGCCGACCCTCACTCAACCCTTACCTAACCCTTTCGTTAGTCTTTCACTTCCACTACCACCCCAGTCCTTTCCCCTTACCCTTGCCCTTACCCTTACCCCATGTGGCAGCCACTCCCTTTGGCTACCCTCGTACAGTCGTCTGCCGCTTTGGTTGCTTTGCCAGAGCAATTTTTATACAAAAATTTCTTGCTCATCCGCCTCTCCTCCGCCTCATCCTCCCACCACCACTACTATCTATCCCCTTTTGTGCAGACACTTGGGGGTGTGGGTTGCGGGGTGTGGGGTGCGGGGTGCGAGGGTGTGGGGCTTGGAACCCTCTTCTTCTGCAATCACACGGCCGGAGTGGGGGAGTCTCTTGGCTGCGGAAGAAGAGACTACGGCGGACTGGCTCACGCGAACGTCGTCCGCCAGGCTGCCTCCGTCCTCCGTCCCCCGCTCATGCCCCCGCTGCTCGCTCCGTCTATGCTCTGACTGTACTCAACGTCGTAGTCGTCGTCGTCGTCGTCGTCGTCGTCGGCGTCCTTGCTCATCAAGCTCCTTTTTCCGTGCCCCACCCCCACGATGCCACACTCTTGGCCATGGCCTACCCTCCCCTTTCCCGCCCCCTGGTGCCTTTGCACGTTTGTCCATTTTAAGTTCGAGCTCTGCCCGTGGCACTCATCCAGCGACGAGTCCTTCAGCAGCCCCAGACCGAGACCGCTTTTCGCCCCGACCCCCGCCCCAACCCCAACCCCAGACCCCTATCCATTCCATCCCATCCACTGTGCCATCCACACCCCTCCACAGCACCATTTGCCCCATTCGCCCCGTTGCCGGTCGGTCCCTCATTTATTTTGTACCCACGCTGGCAGCAAAGTTTGTCTTGCGTTTCGTTTGGGTTTCCATTTTTTAGATTATTCCTTGCGCTGGCTGCCCAGCGCTCCTTTTTTTCCGCTCTCTCTCCCTCTATCTCCCGCTCTCTCTCCGTCTCTCTAGCTGGGGCTAACGAGCATGTTACTCCTTGCCTTCCCTTTCCCATTCCCATTCCCTAGCCATCATTCCTTTCGCTTTTATTATTATGCTTTGGCGCACATTCCAGGGGCAAAAAAATAAAAGGAAAATAGAACCTGCACCCCTAGCCGTCCGTCCCCTTCCCCAGGCGTTGCCACGGCTACCATTCTGCGGGAAGGAACAAGGGGGGGCCAGGGACGGAGCTGCTGAACGATGGACGATTTCTGGGCAAAAGTTGCAGTTGTCCGAGTCGCAGGGCTCTGGCTCTGGCTCCTGCTCTGGCTCTGGCTCTGGCACTGGCCATATAAAATAATAACAACTAACTAAAAATCCGTTCGCTTTAGCTGCAAAATCCTTTTGTTTTCCATTCCATCCCCCCTCCCACAGCACCACTCCTCCACCCACCAGCCGAAAGCTCTCTGTGCATAAAAAAACCCAAAAAACTACTCGCAAAAAAATAGAGAAATTGTTTGCCCCGCTCAAATTCAATGCAAAAGTTTCGCCTCGCCGTCTAGCTACCCACATAAATTTCTACCCCACCCCCCCGTGCAAGCCCAACCCCATCCCCTACCCCTACCCACCCCTCCGTGGGCTGGAGAGCCCCGCACACTCCCCTCCATTGGGCAGGGGACTTTTTTTTTGAGGCAGGGGTCGAAAGTTTATCAGCGCGTTTGTCTGCTGCCATCGCCGCACCAGTTCCAGTTACCCCGAAAAATCCACCAACGCCCCGCAGCCCCCCAGCCCCAGCCCATGCTCGACGACCGCTTGTTTGTCTTACTTTTGACCTCTATAAGCGCGCTGCCGGAGGCTGGTGGAGGGGGACTGTGGGCCGAGCAGAGCCGCCGATAATGATGAATGGGAGCGCAGACGAGTGCAGTTCTTAGCGGGAGCTCTGAGAAGGCCCATGACTTGATGGAGAGCTCTTCGGGGATGGGAGTGGGAGTTATCATGGGAGATCGTGCATCATCCTTTCTTTCTGTAACTAAACTATCCTTAACAGTAGTCGAGTTTTCTGCTGTAGCAAAGAATGTTACAATGGGGCATGATATGTTTGCATGACATTAAAGATTGAAAATTGTTCATATATAATGATGTACGGAACCACATGAGAGGGATGATAAAAGTGGGAAATTAATTCTGTATTTAGATGTACAGTAAACATTGAATAGTTGATGCAGAACCTCTTTTAACACGAGTAGCATTAGTAATACATTTGTTAGTTAGTAGTTTTCCTAATACAGAAGACTTTCTTTTAGGACTAATTTCGCCCAGCTAATTCCCGTTTCTCCTCTCTCTCGTTGCAGGTAAGCAAAACGCAAAACAGTTCACTTCAGTCGAAATGCAAGACATATTCCCCGGCTTGTTGCAAGTGAATTTCGAGGGCGAGGCTCTGGGCCCATTGTCTGGGTTAGTTTTGATAAGCCCTGGGACCGTGCACCCTTTTGGCGCACTTGGTGCAACAATTGCTGCATAATGTTGCAGACGGGGCAACTCCATGGCGATGAAAACGAAGTTTTGCTGCCACGCGCCGCACAAAACGAAATGAAAAATGTTCTCTTACCTTAAGCAGCTTAAAATTAATTTACATTGGCGGAGGGGTGGCGAGGGGACGGCCGTGGTAGCAGGGGCTTAGGTCTGAAAGTGGGACGGGACGGGAACTGGGACTCCGGTCTGTGTGACTGGGGGAGTGGGGGAGGCGAAAAACTTCAGTGCAGTGGCATAGAATTATACATTTGCCGGCGGAAGTTGAAAGTGGCAGCCACGGCACTCACCGCCTCACCCACACATCCATCCGACGCACACCACACTCCCCTCCCGCAGCAAGGATGCGGATGGGGGTGCAACATGCAGTCTAACCCCAAAACCCAGCCCCAGCCCCAACCCCGCCCAGCCCCGACCAAGCACTTAATAATACGGTTTATTAGCGACATAAGCACATCCGACGCTGCCTCGCCCGCTGCCTCGCCCGCTGCCGTTGCCGTTGCCGTTGCAGACATTTTAATTGGTAGGCGAGTGCATGGGTAACATAAAAATTATAGTCCTGCGGTGGCAGGGTGGCGCTGCTAGTGCTAGTCCTCCGGCCAGGGGTGTGTCCCTATAAACAGTGACAGACAACAGGCAGGCCAGGAGTAGGGGCAGGCAGTGGCAGGCTGGGGCAGTTGCAGCAGCCTCCAAGGCTGGGGCAATTGAAAAGTAGGATATACACTTCAATCATTGGCTGCCTGCCTTTGTCTCTGCCAAAGGATCGCCAAGTGGAAGGGGAGCATGTGGTGAGGGGAGGAGGGTGGCGAGAGGCGGGAGGGAGGGCTCACCATTGCCACAAATTAAAAACTGCTGCGTTTTTTAATCAAAGCAGCATTAGGAGGCAGCCACGGCTCTGCGGATACGCCGGTGAATGGGGTGCCGCCCAGCACTGTGCAGCATCAGCTTTGTAGCCGGGAAATGTTTGGAAAATGTACTTTCCATGGATATATTGCCATAAGTTCTATTTCCATTCTATTCTCATATGAGTCCTGCGTCCAATACTGGATTATAAAGTCTAGTTGGAATAAAACTTATCCCGACATAATATTCCATAGAAGCACGACAAGAAAATTACAGATCTCCGTTTCACTTGTGGGGGAAATGATAAAGACGATCTACATAGTGCCAAAAATACGATTAATGTTAAGAATATAACAAGTTCCTAATTGTACTACTTGGTACTCTTCAGTAGGAATTTTCCATAACCGATCTATTTTCTTCGTAGTCCTGCATCTAGCAGACTTAAGCTCTCTTGTGTAAGGAAATTTCCAAAACCTTTTCTGATCGTATCCATGCAGCCATATTGGTCCTACTTTCAAAAACCGAAGCTGTCTGATGGAGCATTGGGAACTAAATCCCTACGTTCCTTTTCTTTATTTAAAAAAATTAGCTTAGATTCGAGTGTAATTGTTTTATTGTTATAAAGAGAATCTTTGGATAGGGTGCTCCCAGAGCAACTGCTGAAATGATTCCGAAATCGTTGCCTTCCTGGCTGCAGCAGCTTAGCGCTTGCCCCTCGCTGCAAGTCTCTCGAAACAGTGGCCGACGCTTACCCTGGAACCCTTTTTCAGCCCGTTCCAGCCGTCGCTGCTGGTGCTCCTGGTGCTCATGGTGCTCGTGCCCAAATAAGGAGTTGGGCAAAGGGTGGCAGACGTACGAATTTTCCACATCCCTAAATCGCTAATCTGCTACGCATTTTTACCGTGCCACACACTCCGAGAGAACGGGGAGCGGGGGAGGAATCTGCTTCCCTTACCCTAGCCAACGACCCTCCAACTTTTCTGCCTTTTTGTAATAATTTCGTCCCCTTCCAAGCATCGGGTGGGAGGTCCTTTTTCGCTCTTTTTTTTTGCACCCAGGCGCAAATCGGTAACTTTGAGCTGTAAAGTTTGGTGGAGCCCAAGAGGGTTTCGGGATGTGCTCGGAGTTGGGCACGGGACCGGGTCCGGGTCCGGGTCTGGGTCCATGCTTGGGTCTGGGTCTGGGTCTGCGTCTGGTTGTGGGTCCGGGCTTCCTTGCACACATATGTGCGAGGGTGCGATAAGGCGGCGGCAGAGAAATTGAAATTGTTGCCATTCGTGAAGGTTGCCGCTGCTAGACGACGTCGAGGACGTCGCGGCTAGGTGTGCTAAACTCCCGACAGGGGATGGGGATGGGGATGGGGATGGGAATGGGACCAGCACGGAGATGGAGGACACGCGAAGGTTGTAAAACCGCCAAAGCCGCCGCTGGTGGAAATTTTGTGTTGCCAACTTTCAGGCGCTGGGGCACGACTCAAGTGCGCTTTGGGGATGCAGCGCGTGTGGAAGGAGAGGATTAGAGGGGAGTGGAGACTGGAAAAAGGAAGCTTGGCTTCCTGTCCTGGCTGGAAGGCGTTGCTGATTATGATGGCGCCGGGCATCGAGGGGCATGCAGGCCCGAAGAGGACTTTGGGTGTTTCCTCCCAGACAGGCGGCACCGTGGAGACGCTCTTCGAGCTGGAGTTCTACCCACCAAAATATAGAGAGACTATGGAACGCCCTGACTATCACGAGTGGTGTGAAAAGGCCTTGATTGAACATCAGAATAAAGCTAAAAAATCCGACTATATTTCAATTCTTTATTCCCTTTAGAAGAACGCTAGAAAAACATTAAGCTTTCTACTCTCTTCCAAGGATTTTTAATGGATAGACCCTTCCTGTGTATGAATGTATATATTAATATATCATCACGGATCCACTCATTTTCAACGGGTTCTCATATGCCAGCAGCTACTCGCATGCAAACCTTTTTACTAAATGAATTCTCATTTGGAAAGTAACCTAACCCCTTCCGGACATCTAGCTGCTATCTAGCTCTTCCCACCCTCCCCCTGAAGGACCAGCTAACCCAAAACTCTTTCAAATTAAGTCTCAGACCTAGCACCAAAGTCCCGAACCCCGAACCCCGAACACCGGAACGGAACCCTTTTGCAGCTTCTGCCCTCCTTTCTATCGATGGTGGGGGCCAAAAAAATAAAAAACTTTTTTATTTCGCTGGCTACAGCCAGAATATTTGTTGTATTATCTGCTGCCTGGGGGTGGGGGGTGGCAGGGCAAGGGAAGGACGGGGGTTGGGCACTGGCCGTAAAGGACGCCCGTTTTTACGAAAAATATCACCAGCCAAACGAAAAAAAAGGGAAAAGGGAAAACAAGAGCCAAAAGGGAGGGAGAGGACTGAAAGCCCACGTGAACTCCTGCCAACAAAACGTTTGCCGCATCTTTTGGGATTTCTTGCCTCGTTTAAAAATCATTCAAGCAGCAGACACCACCAAACCCAATCCAGTTGGCACTGCCCCTCCTGCCACCCATCTATTCTACCCCACAGCCTCGCCCAGGTCCACCCACACTCAGGCAGTGGCACAAATTGTGTCAAAAGCATTTGCGAGAGGGTGGCTGGGGGCGAGGGCAGGCCAGGTCCGCTGGCTCCACCTTCCGTGAAGCGTTTGCCTGGGCTTCGCCGCGTTCATTTTTATGTTTTTTTTCCGGAGGCCCCATTTCCAAAGCCAGCTCCAGCCCCAGCCCCAGCCCCATGCCCATGCCACAATGCGCTCCGTGCCCCGCATACACCGAAACTTTGACGCCTAACGTAAGAGGCAGCAAATAATTCATCATTCTGCCTTCAGACTTCGGAGCATTTCCTCTGCCAAAATCCGGGGCCTTGGAGTTTGGAATGCCACGCAGCATTTGCTTCGATGTCTGAGAAGAGAATCCTCCGCCTCTGCCTCTGACTCTTTCCACCTTCCACCTTCCCAGACGCCACCGCCTTGGATGCTTGGCCCAAAGCGTCAAAGAAGAAAATATTATTTGGAACGGTTTATCATCAATTTTATGTGCGATTTTTCCTTTCTTCTTTTTGTTTGCGCTTTCCTTTTACTGTTCCCCCACCCTGCACCCCCCACCCTCCACTATCCAATCCCATCCCAGCCCACTAAGTTTTCCGGGAAATGAGTCTCGTCCCGGCTCTCAAACCTTAGTTGTGGGGGAGCGTAGGGATAGGACGGAGAAGGCCACTGAGCCACTGTGACTGTGACTGCGACTGTCTTTGCGAGTGAAAATCAACTGAAATTCGATTTGATTATGATTTGTTTCGATTGAAGGCAATGCCTGAGATGAGGGACCGATGGGGGGAGCCCCACTCTGAGAACTCCTCTCCCCTACTCTCCTCCAGGATTGCAATGAGAATCGTGATGGCTGACTGCCAGTGGAAGTTGAATTTGATTTCTCACATTGCTTGGCACTGCCGGGGACGCCGGATGGGATGGGAAAGACGCAGGTAGGGAGGAGGAGGGAGGAGTCGTGACTCTGCTCGGCGCTTTAATGGGTTTCCCTAACAAGGTTTTCTTTTAATAGGGGAATGCTGCTGGGGGCTCAGTTCGCCAGACGGAAAATCTACGAAAAGGTTAGCGAAGGTGACGACTTTACAACCACGAGCTACACTTCTTCTCCTTCGTACAAATGTTTAGTTCGAGTTTTGCAAGTAGTTGTATTAATAAGTGGGAGCTCTAAATGGAATCGGACGTATCTCTGCTTTTTTTATTAAGACTTTAGATGGATAGTACATGAATGCGTATATTTTCCAACTGAGTTTTCGAACTAGTTTCCCGATTGTAAAGATATTTTGCCATATCTAGCAATGGAACCCTTCTTTAATGTGTGTTTTAAATTATTGTGATCCCTTGTTTAGTTAGTAGCTTTATGTTGGAAATAATGTTTGCTTTAATATTAAAATATTTCAATTCCGGAACGCGAAATTTCATATACTCGCACATGCGATAAACGATATATTTGTTTTCGCAGCGTGAACTCGGATTGTGTTATTTTTTTCAATCTGCCGCGTGCTTTTTCTGGCATTATATGGCCGTTGCGTTCTATTCTTTAGTTTTTATAAATACATTTATTGCTACATGCCTGACAAAAACTGTCAAAGACAGCGGACCGCATCAATCAGCGTCCAGTCCGGCAGCGGCGGATATTTTTTATACATTTATCCACATACATATTTGGGTATATAATATTTTATTTTTGAACTCTTCGTTTATTTGGAATTTTGTTTAATTTGGCATTTGTATTTGTTATGATTTTTTGGCAGCGCAGCAGCGTTTTTAGTTTGTTTTAATGCATATTTCATGCGTTCAATATTTAATGGAGCTGCACAGAACTCCCTCCTGCAGCTTCCTCTTCGGCTTCTATTCCATTGTGCGCGCACAGTCGGTTACATAAGTCCGTGTACAGTGTACACATTATTTTTTATCCCGGCCACGCCACGCAGCGGAAAAGGATTCCGAACGAGAACGAAATCAAAATGAATTAAAAAGGTAAAATGCTCAGTGGGGGAAAAAAATATTAAATGCTTGGCCAGGCGATTCTTTTTCTGGCATTTGCATATTCAAATAATTTTGTATAAAATATATACACGTACACACGTACAGCCAGGTGCATGTAAATAATACAAAAAGCCAGAATACTGGGAGAGAAGAGAGAGTGCAGAATAGAAAAATCAGGACCTGCATTAATATACAACGCACCGACCCGACTAGTCCTACCGACCATCCAAACTATTCTGATGATATTCTGCTACAAAACCGAAGCCGAAAACTCTATTTCAATCAATATTTTCCAGCGTAGTTTGCTTTGCTAATTGCATTTTCACCTATGCAAAAAGAAAACATAATTTTAATAAATGATTTTTCAATGGATAAAGCTTCAACCCTCTTCCCAACTGCCATGATCTTTAAGAACCAACTCCAGCAACCCTGGCGAGCATGAGGAATGTCTACGAGCTCCCTCTCCATTGCACTAATAAGCGCAAAATGGGTCAGACACACACACTGCCGTGGCCTTGTCTTGAGCCAACCCTCGCACAGGGCTTAGGGCCAGTCGATCGGATGCCGCTGCCTCGACCCCCTCCTCGTGTGCAGTGACTCATTCCTGGACTGCCGCTTGGCTTTGCCTCACACCTGAAGTGACAGAGACCCGGCATCTCGTATGCCCAAAACGATGCTCTTGGCTGCCAGCACACACGGCGTATGCGTAATGTGCGTGCGTGGAGGCACGGCTAGGGAGCCCTGGGTCTGCCATAGATTTCAGTTAAATGCAGTGCCGACGTGCTGTCGTCAACAGCATCCTGTTCATCCTCGACATCATCATCATCATCATCATCGCCGACGCCATCTTCATCAACTTCATGATGATAATGCAAATGCAAATCCAAAACGCAAATCAGCATCGGAACTCGTGCTCTCGGCTCCCTGCGTGAGGCAGCAACTTGTGCCGGCTTAGTTCTAGGCCTCAAAGAATGCCAGCCGGCTCGGCAGATGAGGCATGCAACAAGGTGATGAGGCATGCCACGCAGGCGAGGGGCGCAAGGCGTCAAAGTAGCTCAGCAAACAATAAGCGGCAGTTAATGCACTTTGCGTAGACCCAATAGAACAGAGCTCTTCGAGTGGCTGAAAGCACCTTGCGCGTTTCGAGTGATAATGTGGACTGTTAGGGTATCGTATGCCAATTATTGGCGATGCGACTTTAGTTACCGCTTATCAATCACGTATCCCCAGAAACGACAACTATTGTTACATTCGGAATTAAACGTTAATTGGGTATACTTATGGGAATATCTGTCATGGGTATTTCGTTTCGAGTCCATGATTTTTTCCTCATTGATAAATTATTCTTTTGGCAGGCAAAAGTCTTTTTTTCAGTTGTAGACAATGTCAACTAGCAGCCAAATTTTATTCTTATTGCAGTTGTTTCTTCTGGAAATCAGATAGTTTTCAAATAATTAGTAAATAATGTGCTCGACAATTCGGACTCCATCAATCGGTGCAGAAAACCTCCATTTTCCCCCTGATTACGGCAGAAAACAAAAGCCATTGCAGCCTATTTACAGGGGCAAAACATTTGCCTACTTTCAGGCGATTTCACGCTGCCTTTTCCCTATTCATCCGTCCATTGTCCTGCCTCTGCCCCTGCCCCTGCCCCACCGAGGGGCAGGCGGCTTGGCTTGTTCAGCTAATGCATTGACTAACGGGGCACCTCATGCGTGTGGCATCAGAGGTGGCGGAAGGGGGAGAAAAAAAGGGAGGAGGCTGCACACAGGGTACAAGAGTGATTTGTAGGGGTTGCAAAAAAAAAGAAGCGCGGGCGCACGGAAATGTGTTCGCTGGGCGGCGGCAAAAACCAAAAATAAAATGCAATTTTTGTTTGCTGTCCAAAAAGGGGGATGTAGAAATTATTGCGAGTGCCGGGCGGGATGGCGGGAAGTGTAGATGGTAGTAGGATGGTAGGAGGACGCTAGTGGGTGGGGGCTGGGGTGGCTGTGTGGCCGAGTGGGTGGCATTAACTGGGCAACTGCCCCTACGTGACACCACCCTGCAGCATGCGTGCGTTTTCGTGTGGGCCGTGCGGCATTAATTGTGATGTCTGGCGTGGTCGGCAGCCGGGCTGATGAGTAAGTAGATTTCCTTGTATGCGCATTCCAGCCTGCATTTTTTCAACCCCTACCCCCACACCTACCTCTGCCCCTGCCCCTGGCCCTGTCCCTGTCAGTTTGTTGTTGTTGCAACTACGCCTACTTTGGGGGAAGAGGATGAATTGGTGGCACGGCCGCCTCATTGATAATAATGCCCCTCGCTCGCTGCATTCGCTGCCTCGCTCTGCGTCGGGCCACGCTATTTTTTTCTCCTTTATATGTATATTTTCGTATGCGTAATATTTTTACACACGGACACCGACATGGAGCGGCGTCGCGGCTGCTGCTGCTGCTGCTGCTGCTGCTGCCGCTGTCCAGTGAGAGCCGAGCCGAGCCAACCGAGTGCTGTGTGGCACGGTGCGTGCTGCGTGTCCGTGGCAGAGCGCGAAAAAAGGACCAAAAAAGCTCCGCCTTTAAAAATATGTGCGCACCAATTGCCATTTGTGTCTGTGTTTTTCTCTTTTTTACTCTCGCATCGGGCACGCATCCTGCAATCGTTGATCAGCACGGTTCTGCTCCTTCCCCTTCCCCTGCCCCTGACCCTGCCCCACCCAGAGCTCCAGCCCCAGCTCCAGTCCCCCATCCCTCGAGGTGGTTGTTGTAAATAGGAAATGCAAAAAATAAGGGAAAAAGTTGGGAAGGCCGTTGAACAAATGGCAAGTGCAAAAAGCGTTAAAAATCGCTGCAGAGCCAGAAGAAGACTTCTCCACCTCCACCTGCCCCTCCCTGCCGCTGTTGCTCGGTTACTGGTCCATATGGGGCATCCCCGAGCATATGCGGGGTATTCTTTACATACTTGTAGGCGTCTTCTTTTTTTTTATTTACGCACCTCTGTCCGATTCAGGGGCATGGGCCATGCCGCCGAGGTATTGGCAGGGCAGGGCATGGGAGGGCAGGGCATGGGAGGGCAGGCGATGTGGTTAAGTGGCGAAAGAGAGAGACAGACCATAAGAGCGGAAGAGCAGAAGAGCAGAGGAGCAGAAGAGCGGAAGAGGGACAGAAAAAAAGAGCGAGAGAGGGGCATATGTGGTTGCGGTTGCTGGAGGAAACGGGCATCAATGTCTGACAATATTATGTTTCAATTTCGGAACATGATGCGGGGAGAGTCATACGGGGGGCACGGGCAAGGCCAAGGGGATAAATTACAAATGAGCCGCGACAAAGGACAGAGTGGAGGAGCGGTCCTTTTGGGTTTTTCAATGCGAGAAATTTGACTTTATGATTGAAAAATAAAAAGGATTCCTCTGGGTAAATAAATATAAATCCTAGAAAAAAAGAGAAATCATTTATTAATAAGATGCATAGTTTCTTGCATAGAGAAAAGATTAATATTCAATTGAAGAGCAGGACAGATTTATAATGGATTAATCAAATGGAAATATCCGGTTTTGAACATAATAATTATCTTATTTAACTATTCCCAAGCTTTGTTTCACTGTCTCATTTTGTTAGCTACTTAACAACATTCCCGCCAGACCAAACCGCCCCTCAAGGAAACAACAAAACAGTAAAGGACACAACAGTCATATTTCCATCCTTCGGCACCGTTTGCCTCGTTTTCCTTATTCGCCTCGTTCTAGCCACATCATAAACTAATCAGCCCATCAAAGGAGCGCTGGCGGCCCAATTGGACACACTCCGGGGTCGGTCGGTCGGTCTTTCAGCGACTAGCTTCGCGTTGGTCAACAGAATGTTGCATACTTTATGGCGCTCGGAAAATAATATTCGCGTGCTGCATAAAAAGCAACCGCTAAGGCCCCTTCGTTCCGCTCCGCATGTCTGACGGCGTGTTGTTTTTGTGCGATTGAGTGGCATGTACCGTTAGTTACAGTGGCCCCGAAATGTATGTAACAGGCGAAACGATTACACGCCCCCCCCCCCCCCCCAAAATCGGTCGCACGGTCTGTATTTGTGTGTGTGTCTGTGTGTGTGTGCGCGATGTGAGTAACTTTGACCCGTTTTGTGGCCGGCAGCGGGTGTAGGCAGAGGGCCGAGCCTCAAAAAAAGCAAATCAAGTACGGAGTGAGGGAGGGAGTGATTTTTCGTTTTTTATTTTCGTTGAATAATGCTGCCTACCGTCGGGTGGCAAATGGAAAACCAAAACATCATCAATGCTATCAAATACGGAGGGCGGAAGAGCGGAAGAGCGGCCTGACTAGGAGCTGGGCTTGGATGTACCGCACAGCTCTACTCCCCCACTCGCACACCCACTCGCACACCCACTCGCACACCCACTCGCACACGCCCAGCTACACCCACATAGAGCTAAGCCTTGATGCCATTTCATGTTCCGTTCGTTGGTGGCTGCACAATGCAGTTGATGATGCCCTTTCAAAGGGTATCTCTGATGAGGGATATGCTTAGATGTTTGATCCACGATGCTTCCAAGAAAGACTGGACTGTAAGCCCTACCGGAAAGCTACTCTTCGCGGGCAAGCTTGTCCAGGATGTTTGAGGAGTCATTTCAATATATGTATATTTCCTGCAAATTCATGCAGCTATTAATATTTTTATTGTTTTTCATTTTCATTTTAAAGGGCATTCCAAAGAATTCCTTCTGCAACATAGCATTTTTCGTTGCCCTGTTCTGCATTTTTTGTTGGCAATTGTTGTTGCACTTTTGTTCATTTCTCGCGGAAAAGGCAAAGCATAAAAATAAGTACAATCCACTCCTCATTCCTGCGCATTCCCATCATCCCTACCCTGCACCTGCACCTGCACCTGCGGACGCATTCGCTTTTTAGTTGCAACAAACATCGGCAACAACAGCAAAGTTTCGACTGGCCTCCCGCGCTGCCTTCCACACCCCTCGCTACTGTGCGTATGAAGCACAAAAAATAAAATAGAAATTTCAGCGGAAACGCTAAAATTTTATAATGGCGCACACGGGGCGTATGAGTGTTGCCAGTTGCCATGGCCAGCGGCGGCTGCAGCTGCTGCTGCAGCAACAACTGACATTTAGGTGGAAAATATGCAGATGATGGGAGCGCAATGGACTGCCACATTTACTGGGGAAATAAAATATGATTATTACCGAGGAAGAGATCGCGAAGGATCAAGTATTTGGATTTAGGTGAAAAAATCTCTATTTGGGTAATGCTAACAGCAACTATTTCCCAGCTCCGGCTGTACTTATGGTACTCATCAGCTCAATCGCAGTGGTGATAACCATCAGGGATGGGATCTATAAATCTATGCACAGCTTACCTAGCCATAATCCCCATTTTGGACCATCGCGCTAAGCCTGTTATTACCTGATTCATCACACGCCCTTTGGTGTGCCTTTTTCGAGCGCCGAACAAATATATAACTTGCTCCACGCACTCCCCACAAGGACCGGAGTCATATATAAATCCTATGTAAACAGACACAGGCACAATATCACTTATGTATATCCCTTTCAATATTTCATATATACCCTCGTATTTGCTGAGAGCTATGCCACCACCCATGGCCCACCATGGCCCGCCATAGCCCACCTCAGGCCCCAGGCCAAAGCCGTGACTGGTAACTAATTTGACACTACCCGTCGGGTCCTACCCATACCATACCTCATACCGATTCTACAGATTTTTTCTATGTTTCAATATATTTTTTGCATTGAAACATGTCCCCCGCCCAGAGGCAGTGTGCGGGGGAGGCTGGAACGTCGTCCAAAACAATTCAGCATCCATTTTGAGCCGCTATCTTTTTGTAATTGCTTTGGCCAGCGCGGTGCAGCGTGCATGTAATTTTTTTAGGGGGCTGTTTTTCTATATATTCTATAGTTGTGCATGCATTTTATTCATGCGGGGGATGATGACAGTGGAAATGCACTGGAAATATCCCCTTTCTGTGGTAGAGGAAAAGTGTCTGGCTTCCACTGGAATGCTAGTAAAAATTCAACGCGATGTGCGGCGCAGCCCTCGGGCAGTGCCCGGGTGCAAGGCGAAAGGTAACCTCAAGGCTCTCCCACTCTCCTCTGTCTGTCTCTCTCTGCTATCCCAATTTACCTGCAGTCCACAATCTACGGACACAACTCCCCAGTGAACTTTCTAATCAAACGGAGAGAACCAAATGGAAATTTGTAGCTGCTCAAGACAACCCTCTGCTCCTGCGGCGGCGTCTTTCAGTTTCTTTTAGCCAAACCCCTTGGCCAGTGGCAGTGCCAGCGAGCATTGGCTATTGAAAAGACAACCACATGAATAAGAGGAAAACGTACAAATTTTCCATTAATTAAAACGATACAAGGCAAAGATAGAGATGGAGATGGAAGGAGACAGTAACTGGACAAAGTCCAATGGACAAAGACATTTTTGTGAGTCCAAAGCTGAGACGCAACCGGAACTACTCCGTCGGGAGTCTTTCGGACTTGACATGGGGTCTGGGGATGTGTGTGCTCCCACTGCCAGTCTCGTCTCAGCTCCTTTTGCGTGAGCTAAGCTCGGGGCTCATCCAGGGCAACCTTGACTTTGCCCGCAGCTACCATTGGGGGAAGGTCCTTGCTTTGCGAATAATTTGTTCTGAGGCTGACAGCACAGCACAGCAGCCCACTAGGCGTATGAGTAACACCTGCAAGGCAGAGCTGCTCCCCCACCCACCCGAATGCATGGGGCTATAAATCCTAGCATTTATTTCCATTTGCCACAACATTTTCTCCACTCGGCTCGACTCGACTCGCTTCGTCTCGTCTCCGAAACGGGAAAGTTGCTTTTGAAGTCTCACACAAATTTGTAACCCTTTTGCGGCAGTGGGCCTGAAAGTATCAGAGAGAGAGAGAGAGAGAGAGAGAGAGAGAGGGGGGGGCCGTGAGTGAGTGTGTGGGTGGGGAGTCTCTCTGAATGTCAGAAATATGCGGGCTTGTGGCATCTTACAAGTAAAGGCTTTGGCATCAGGACAGGAGCAGGAGCAGGAGCAGGATCGGAAGAAGGAGAAGGAGGAGGAGAATGGAGTTCAATGCAGAAGGAAGCCCAAAACTAACAAACTGACGAGGTGATGGGATGGAGGATGAACATGTGCCTGCCCCTTTCCCTTCCCCTGCCCGATGACTGCGCCTAAAAGCAGACTCGGGTCTGACTTCGACGGCGTCTGGGGCACACCACTACAATGCCAACAGCCTCTAAGCACACGCATAATGAATTACCACCGAGCCAGGAATCGTCCTTCTCTGTCTCCCTTCCGCCCGAGCTCGTGCCTGTGCCTGTGCCTGCGCCTCTGCCTCTGCCAACTGCCGATGACATATTTCTCCAGACGAGCCAGCATCGCATCCCCATCCCCCCTCCACAAAAGCAGCGCCTAAAAGGCAGCTAAGAAAATTTGCGTTTAACTCATAAGTGCGTGAAAGGGTTGCAGACCCCCAGACCACGACTCTAGCAGCCCCCGTCCCCAACCCATTCCATCCCATCCCAGAGTGGAGTCCCAAGTCCCAGCCAAGCAACATCCTTTGCCATGGGGCTGCCTCTGTTCCCTGTCAAGGAAATTGTAGTTTAAATGAAATGGAAGTTGCTTTTATCAACGGGGAAGGAGGGCGGTTGCGGGGGCTTAGGGTCTTGGATTGGGGCTGTCTTGGGGTTGAGGATTGGGGCAGAAGATGGAGCTAGTATGTGTGAGCTTTCTTAGAAGTTCGGTTTCTGTGAGTGCCATGCCCATGTGCGTTCGTGTGTGTGTCTGTGTGTGTGGTTGTCGTATATAAATTAAAATGCCTAAACATATGCATTAGTTTTTGTCTCACTCCCACTCTCTCCCCAATATCAAGCAGTCCTTGGCTATGTGCAGGGGTTTGGGGTAGCTACAAAGTTTTTGTGGTTACGACATTGGTTTTCGGGGGAGGTGGATGCTTGAGACAGGCCCAGAAAGGGCCTGGGCGGGTGGCAACTGTCAGTCTCGAGTCTCGAGCCTCGACTCTAGAGTCTCCAGGCCCGAGTCTCGGGCTTGGGCTATGTGGCCTGACAACTTAGTCTAATGAGAATTCAAATTCGAAACCCAACTACGCAATCGTGCTGAAGAAATTAAAAGAAATTGCACATGATGTGCTACGACAAGTGCTCTCCCTCTCTCTCCCTCACTCTCTCTGTCTTTCTCTGAGTGTAGCTGTGCGTGTGTGTGTGTGCCTATTGAACAGTAAAATATTTAGGTGTACATATATATGTGTGTGTGTGTGTGTGCGAGAAATAGAACAAATATTTGATTCACTCTTCGAGTGTGGAGGGAACCCCGGCAACAGACTCAAAAATATTTGCTCAAATTCGGGTCCTGGCCCGCTCTCAAGGAAGCTCAAAAGTGCAATGAAATTTTATGAGGCCTGATGCGAGCGACCCAGGAAAGTTGCCATATGAAAATTGACTTATAAATAAACTGGAACTCAGCTCAACTTCGAGAGAGTACAGTTGTCGAAGAAAGGCTGTGCCCGATTATCCCCAAACCCTTTCCTTACTCGGCATCCACCACAAATCAGTCCCTGGAGCTGGCCTCCCCATACGGTCCCCAGAGATCCTGCAAATTAATGTTAATTAAGAGCTGGAGCCGGGGCCAGGCTTTTCCTTCCTGTCCCAGACCTTTGCCCATTTGAGGGAAAAGAAAGCTGCCCCAATCTCGATGGCCGTCCGCACGAAACACAGCTTCATTTGCGATGGCAGTCCGAGTCCCAGTTCCCAGTCCCCCTCCCTGACCAAGTCCCAAGCCCCACCTAACCAGTGTCCTTCAACCACAAGCCAAAGGAGTGTGCGGGAAAAAATGGCTGGGCTGGGCTGGGCTGTGCCTGTGCTGGACGCCCAACGTCTTGGGCCAGCTAACGAAATGTTTCATTAGAGCCATGTTAGCCGCAAATGGCAGGGACACCACCCAGCAGCAGCACAGCCCCTTGCCGGACCTCGCCAGATCTTGCCCCCATCCCCTCGACTAATTTCCAGTGCACAAAAGGCAGGCAGTGAAAAAAGGCAACCCCAAGACTGGACAGCAAAGGAAAAAAGAAGGGAGGCTGAGAGAAACTGGACCCCTGCTCCCCCCGAAGATGAAAGTCGAGAAAACTTTGCCTCAAATGCTGGGTTGGATTGGGTCTTGTTCGGAGTCTGGGCGTGGGCCTGGACCTGGGCTTCGGTCTGGTTGGGTTGGGTTGTCCGACCCCGAAAGCTTTCTTTGACGTTTCTTCTTTTTCCGCATTCTTTTGAATGGTCTAACGAACTTCAAGCCGGCTCTTCTTCTAATCATTGGGATTTGGCATATCGAACGCAGTCCCAAAACTTTGTGCGGTCTCTCGAAAGTTCCCCAAAAAACGAACTTCCACTCACTCAACTCAGCTTTCTCTTCCCATCTTTTCGTTCTCACAGGAAACCATACCAGCAACACCGGCCACGAACACCGACACAACCAGCACGGTGGTCGGTGTGGGCGGCGGCGTCGGCGCAGGTCTCGGTGGAGGAGGAGCCGGTGGCGGTGGAGGTCTCCTTGGCACCGGCGGGATCCTGGGTGAAGTCGTGAGCGGCCTGGGCGGAGGAGGCGGCAGCGAGTCGGAGGCCTATGCGGGCCTGATGAAGGACGCAGACAAGCTGAAGCTGATGCTCCTCGCCTGGAACTACCAGAACTCGACGGCGGTGCGCAACGGGACCGAAGGGCCAGACCTCAGTGTTGTTGGTGGGCTGTGGGCCCAGTACCAGAACGCGCTCGCCCAGAATGCGGCTGCAGCTGCGGCGGCCAGTGCCAAGATGGACAGCTCGCTGTCACCAGTGCCCCGGCAGGACACACACTCGCCCATGGAGACACAGGACGAGACAAACTCCTCCGGGCAGAAGGAGGAGGACGAGGTTTCCGAGGACGACTCCGACGACAAGCTGGACGAGAAGCTGGCCACCACACACGATCCCGAGCGCCTCAAGGCCTTCAATGTGAGTAAAGCGAGAGCTAGAGCTAAAGCGAGAGAGAGACTTTTCTCTTTCTCTCCCCGTGAGCAGCGAATGTAAAGCAATGCGTTGCCAAGAAGTCGCCAGAGAACTGGTCACCGAGTACGATATAGATTTGCTGGAACGTCTCTTTGTTGCTTTCAGATGTTTGTGCGGCTCTTTGTGGACGAGAACCTGGACCGCATCATCCCCATCTCGAAGCAGCCGAAGGAGAAGATCCAGGCCATCATCGATTCGTGTGCCCGACAGTTCCCCGAGTTCAGCGACCGCTCCCGCAAACGCATCCGCACCTATCTCAAGTCGTGCAGACGCAACAAGAAGACCCGCGACGGATGGGAGAATACGGTAAGCTTAATCGAAGTAAGTTTATACCCGGAAATCGCAGGGTATCAGATTTTCATCTAAGATTATGCAAACTACACTAAACTTACTTTAAAGTATCCAAGTTTCCTGCTTAATTGATCGATTGTTGTCACTTTGTGCTGCCGTCCGTCTGTTTGTGCCCGGAGTGGATCCCGGAGACTGTAAAACTCGTACAATCAGCCAAGCCATGCTCCGGTTATCGCAAATAGCAAAATTGTTACGATCTCAAGCCGGTTGCTTGAGCTTCCGAGCGAAAACAAAATATAAACATATTTCCGGATGTTCTAAGTTCTCATTTGTATAATTGGAAATTTATTTTCGTATATATTAGTATATTTAATACGTTTGCTTCGAATCACCCCTTGAATTTAACATTCCTTATTTGACAGATAAAATATTGACATCGACTACAGATTCTTGTTTTCTTTTAGTTTCAAATATTTATCTAGGATACTTAAAATTGCAAAAGAATAACAGCTAGTAAATTGGTAATAAAACAATATCGATAGCAAACATTTGCGAAAACCGGAGCATGGTTGAATGTAGCAATTTGTAGATTAATATAGTAGCTGATTAAAATGTAATGGTCAGAAGTAACCGAACCTAACCCTTCTGCACTGCTTTTGTTACAGACCAGACCAACCCCTGCACATCTCACGTCCGTGCAGGCGGAACAAATCCTGGCCATTGCCTGCGAGAACGAATCGATGAACGCCAAGAGGATGCGCATCGGCCTGGAGCCCATCACCCACGCGGTGCCGGCTCCGGGTAGCGCCGTTGCCGCAGCGGCTGCGGCAGCAGCGGCCGCTGCCGTTGTGGCTGCCACCAGCTCTGGTGCCGGTGGCACGAGCACCACGTCCGCGGGCAATGCCACTGTCACCTGCGGAGGAGCAGGAGTTGGGGATGCCAGCGGCCTCACAAATGTGGCGGCCGCTGCTCTGCCTTTTGTCAGTGCCGTGGGCTTCGCCCGCTCCACACCGAACTCGGAGCATGCGGAGGCGCTGCCCTTCGGGGGGGCCAGCAACGTGGGCGGAAGTGCGGGCGGCGGCAGTACCAGTGGAGCGGAGGTAAGCTCTTTTCCCACTCTCTCCCCACCTAGTTACTTAGTCTTACGAACTGTCATTATGTGAAAAGTATCATTTGTAAACAATAGGGAAGCAAGCCCGGAGATCCTTGGGTAGGAGTATACTATATCTTTGTCACTGTTACAACGAACCAATAATCCAAGTCCTCAGAGGTTCGAGACAATCGCCAATCGAAAAACCAGTCCGTTTGCTAGCACGTCACTGCACCAAGAAAGTGTATAACTTCTATGGAAATACGTGTGTGCAGAATTGAATCTGTGTCATCACAAAATCTTGATGACACCGTGTTTGACGTAGGTGAATAGGCATTGTAATTTGTCCCGTTCCATTTTTGTAAATGTAGACGCAAATCATTTCGAAATTCGTGAAATTCGTGGCTGCAAATAAATATGACAGCACTTTAGCCTGGAATAGCAATCAATCGATGTTGGCGGCTGGTCTTATTGCCGTATACTTGATCAAATTACTTATATCAGAATCACATAACATCATTTCAGAGCCAGCACCATCACATTCATGGACAGCCGCTGATGCAGAGCAACTGTTCGGCGCGCAGCTCTCCATTGGCCCTCAGCTCGAATGCCAGCGTGAGCGGTGGGGCAAGCGTGACCGGCCTGACACTGGCCAATGGGGCTGTGGCCTCAAATGGGGCTGGCCTCCCGCCCACCAGCTACCCCGGCTACTTTCCTGGGGTGGCTGCCCTGGGTAATGGTGAGTAGATTGCAGATTGAGTTGATTGAAGGAATCAAGCCTGAATCTCGTTTTGTCCATTCCGTTGCAGTGACGCCCACCGATCTCTCGATGAAACCGACCTCCCTGAGCTCCGGCGTTAGCGGCAACCTGCTCAGCAGCAACAACGGCAATCTCTCCGTGGCCGGTGCCATCAACTCCCAGCTGAGTGCCGCCAACCTGGCCACCCTGAGCAACGCCAACACGAATAGCGCTCTGGTGACCGCCACCCAGCAGCTGCAGCAGCTCCAGCAGCAGCAACAACAACAACAGCAGCAGCAACAGCAACAGCAGCAGCAGCAGCAACAACAACAGCAGCAGCAGCAGCAACAGCTCCTGGCCAGCTCCGGCGGCGGTCTTGACGGGCAATCCTCCCGAGTGCCGCCGATCCTTCCGCACAAGCTCAGTCCCAACGAGGTGTCCGCGGCCCGCCAGGTGATATCCGCCTACCGCGAGAGCGCGGCCTTTCTCCTGCGAACCGCCGACCAGGTGGAGCAGCTGCTGGTCCAGCAGCAGTAGGCGTGGCCGGGGGCGCACTCAAGTTTCCAGGACCCAAGCGATGCCAGGCGCGCACGGGTTGTTCCTATTTAAAATTAAATTTAAATTCAATTACACAAAAACTGACCCACACCCTCTCACCCCACACACTCTCGCGCCAAACTAAGCGAAATAGTCAAAGCATAGAGCAAAACGAAGGAGCAACACAGGAGTAGAAGGCAGAGGAGCAGGAGAGCAGGAGAGCTGGAGAGCAGGAAATAGCCAAAGGAAGTTCGTTTAAACAAAACATTTTAAGTGTTTTTTCCTCCAACTACGTACAGAATATTAAAATAGAATTAAACGATAAACAAAAACCAAAACAAATATTGAAAATATCACAACAGTAAAAATAGCAGAGCTGTTCCAGCCACCTGATTGCGTCTATGATTCGAAGATCCCATCCTGGAATATGTATTTCAGAACTGTTCACGCCTAGGCGATCGTCTTAAATATATTAGCATGAAACCGTTCCATTTACTACTAAAGCTGATTCCCGACATTGACTTTGACTGAAAAAAAATATTTCATGATGAATATTCTGACAGTTTCTTCGGATACGTGGTGCCGATTATAATCGATTATAATTATTACTGATTTTCATAATCGTAAGGAATAAATTTACGCATGAAAATCACGAATAATTATTTGCCTATTATCCGGCACTCTCGTATGCAATCCATCACTGAGCGCTGAGCAAGTTGTGCTGGTAAACGCACCCAATTACAATATTACTTAATGTCACTTACATGCTATATATTTTGATCGTTACTCTTAGTAAAGGTTTTTTGACAAGACCAAGTCTAGTGCAGATTTATGATCGCTTTATAGTGGGGCATTCCCTATCCCGATGTCGTCGAAAACTTCGAGTAACGAGCGACGATTTTCGACAACTGTTGCCATACGTGGATGACAAAACTTCTATCCTACAGCGAGATACATACAGTTAAGAGACATATCAGCTAGCTGGGCAGCTCCAATAAAAATAAATCCAAGCAACAGTTCAACGTACTACAGTGTCTACTAAAAGTAAAACTACAATAGCCACACACAAACACTCGCATTGATTTTGTTTAAACTTTTGATTATTGAATATTTTTCGACTTTCCCGGGGGGAAGCCGCGATTTCCGGGCCCGTTTTCGAAGAGCGCGATTTGTTAAAAATGAAAAAAATAATAATTAATAAGTTGAAGTATTGTTGTACATTTTAAGGAATCGATACAGAAAAACATTTTAAGGAAAACAAACAAAAAACTATGAGAAAAAACAGGGTGATACTTTGAAAAATTATTACAATGCATAAGCTAAAAATTAAACAAACGGAAAGGGAAAAGAGAAAATGTAAAAAAAAGAACTCGAGCAAATTGAATAGAAGTTGGTAAATGTGTATTTAAAGTTTAGCTATGTTTCCAGTTTCTTGATTAATGTCCCTCAGTTCGACTGGTTTACTTTCCATTAGGTGTATATATTTTGAAATTTTACCTTTTGAGTTTCGCTGTTGCTTTTTACTCACATTCGATTATGGAAGTATATATAGATACCAAATAAAGTAATTAAATACAAAATAGCCATTCATGTTTTTGCAACTATTAATGTGCATGTAAAAAAAACCACACACACAAATACACAAAAACACAGTGGAACGTCGGTTACATAGGTGAGGAGACGGAAACCCTCAGTGGAAGATCGCTATGGAAGGCAGATTATAGAATTTAATAATATAAATAAATTGCTACAATTATTTAACCAACAGATAATTATTGACTAAACCAAACTAAATAAATATCCAAAGAATTCGATCAAGGCGCGGGATATTTATGAAGAGTACTTAAACGTAAAACAATGAGCGGCATTCGCTGAGAAGAGTAAACTAATTAAACCAGCCCGAACAGAGGAATCACGAGTGGAAACAAGACAACATTTTAAAAATCGATTTAATAAAGAATTTATGAGAATTATATGTACATTAAAAACCATTGTATTTTTTATTGTATCCAAATATCATACTGTTATGGTGAGAATATGGCCTTTTGATATTTTTGATCTCATTAGATGGTGTAGGAATCTTGATATCTCATAAGACCCGTGGAAGGGTGTAAGGCGGAGCACGCAAGATGCGGTAAGTGCGGGCGACTCCGTGCGAGGTCGCGAGCGACGGAATTGGCCTTGGCAAGGCTTGGGACGAGGCAGAACACTTGTCGAAGCACCAGCGGAACTAAATAGTATTAGTATTACTGATTTGAACTTAGAGTAAACTGGGGTGGAATAGGTACGTTTTTTTTTTGCAAGCTCGTGCGATTTTGCACTGATTTTGACAAATATTTAAGTACTTGTACGGATCAATTTGTATGGAGTAAACAGAAAACTGCTAAGCGTCCACCAGAATCGGCATCTACGAAGAATTCTAAGAATCTTTCACCAAGAAATCATGTGTCTAAAATGAATTCCTAGCTCGCGCTGCGAAGGATGAAGATTTCAGATTTTTACGATTATTTTACGGTATTTTAAGGTATTTTAAAATAAATTTTATACCGCTTTCGAGGCAAGAGGCTGCTCTGTGAATTACTTTTTTGATTACGATAATACATATTTCAATAATTTCACAAAATATTATTAATTTGTATCTGATTCGTTTCGTTGCCATCTTCATTCTAATTTCTAATATAGACAATGCACGTACCTAAACACATACAGTAAGCATACAATTTATTCGGACACCCTTGTTTTTCAACTCTTCTCATTAATAACGTAACAGGTATATAAGATAAAATAAAATTAAATCATTCATATTGAAGATCAATATTCTTAACATACAATTATGCAATTTCAGATAATTTAGATAAATTCTCAAATTAAATAAAAACGGAATTTGTTTCGCACAAAAACTTTTCGTAAAATATTGAAAAACATCTTATTTTGTTAAGTTTTTAAAAGACTTATTTTAATTCTTGGTGGGCCCTCCCGTAGCATCGATGAAAGCTTGTAAACGTCGACCCCTACTTTTAATTTAATTGTTTGTCTCATTAGCACCTATTTTGTCCCATTCAGCTAGCAATGCCGTTTTTAAGGATACCTTCGATGAAATGCTGTGCTTCCGTATCTTTTTCTCAAGTATATCAAGTTCGAGCGCGCGAAGCGAATTTTTATGTATATAATATTTCCCCAGCCCAGCACTGTTTCATGTATTTTCCAGCACTGATTTTTGTGCATTTTCCAATTAATTTATATATATAATATAAAAATAATGAGAGTAACTTACTTGTAAGGTATATGTCACTAAAATGTTTGAGTTATATTTTATATTTAAAATTAAATTAAATGTCAACGAAGATGTCACTAAAATTGTCACCATGTAGCGAAAAATGTAGCACAGTGGCGCTTTGCAACATTTGGAATATTTCCAAATGTTGTGCAACATTTTCCGCGCAACATTGAGCATTTACACACATAAATGAGTATTTACATACTCGTTTCTGTGAACTTTTTGCCAGCTCGATAGTTGCGTAATTCAATAATCGTATGACATACATCGTATCGCCGTCATGCAGCGCGCCAGATTCGAATCGAAATTAAAATTGTACGTACAAAGTACAAATTGGCTTGACGATACAGCATTTTTAATGCATTAAAGTTACATTTAATTTTTGGCTGTTGAATTTACTTACACTGCACATCTGCGTATGTATGCAAAAGCTCGTTTGCCCTCTCTTTCTAGCGCATGACTACCTCTAAGTAATATCATCGTGGGGTAAGAGAGAGATGCACATGTAGAATGTCGTAATATTCTGTTTGTTTTATTGATATTTTAACATTTAACTTCTAAATTTGCTGAGTGCGTGTGTATTGTTTGAAACCAAAAACCGAACTACTAGTCATCGATAACTCTCGGAACCAGCACTTGTTTCCGACGATGCGTCGTTGCCAGACCTCGATTAAGTGGAACCGCCACACACATATGTATGGTTATGCATCTGCGCCGCACAGTGGGACACCTCAGCCGAAAATTTATTTTCTGGATTAGCGTTTAGCATTCAAAGTCAATCCCCTGTACCGTGCGCAAGCGAAAGAGACCGTAAACAATACAAGCAACTGGTCCTGTTAAAAATGTTCGCGACGATCACTACGACGGACAAACCGAAATCGAGTCATAGAAAAATCTAAAAACGGTTGTTAATCATATTAGAAATATTTTTAAACTTCGAGCCGTTTCGTAATCGAGAAATGGAAATAACCAAGGCGTGACTCTCACCTTGAGGAGTTTAAGGAACCGTCTTCGGCATGCCCAGGTTTGTAGAGACGGCTCCACCTTACCCGTTTATCCATCGATTTTTACACACAATACCTATAGCGACGCCTAATTAATGAACCTATCTAAGACCAAAAATGCAAGACAAGAAACATTTCTTTTTTAACTTTTCCTGAGTTTTCAAATTCAAAATTTCCGAAAAAAAATACTGAGACAAATGACCACATTTGAATTTGAAAGCTTAATAACATCTTGAGTAAGCTGCATTTCCAAGGTGTTTGGGTACGATCTATAGCTGCCGCTTTTTATCTTTTTAGAACTGCAGAATTAAAATACAATCCGATGTTACATACATAAGTAATGAGAAACAAACTTGAAAAAAACCATAATTTTTAAGTCCCCGAATCTATCAGAAAAAGTAATTTTTGGCCGAGTTTGAGAACTCATCTTTGAAGCTCATCTTTATCAATGCAGTCTCTATTCATTCCATTGGAACAGAACACATCCCGAAAGAGCAACAAAAGAAATACCAATGCAAAATATTGGCCCTTGAGTGGCGAAAGAGAGCGAGGGGGAAGTGGGGGCGTTTTGCTTGTCTGATTTTCAAGTTTGGTTTAGAACCCATTGACATTTGGGTATCAGCACAAATTCAATGGAAGTTAGATTTTATTATTTGGTCTGGCTAGAATAGGATACGTCAGCGGATATTGAGAGCCGTGCCATGCGGCTGATGTGGGTTAGTGGTCTTTAAAACGATCGATAACCCGTTTGACCATGAATATGCTCATAAAGTATTTGCCAAGAAAAATGTTTTTATCGGTTTTATTGGAATATCAGCCCTGATTGTTTTTTGGATCTGAGTACTGGCTGAAAGAGGAGGCTAGGCTAGGAGTCAATTCCAAGTCCAACTTGGTGAAAGAAGCCTTTAACGCGTTAAAATCAGTGTATACCACAAAATCACGACCCATCAGGTAGTGACAGAAACGCTTTCGTAGGAATGATAAATTGACTCAGCGGATGAGGTTGTTTTGCTAAAGTATTCCACCACATGCGGACTACCATCAATTCGATGTAATAGAATAGCTCCATAACCATAGGAACTCGAATCAGTATGTAACTCGATTGGGTATTCTGGGTTGAAAATTACAAGGACTGGTTCACTGGTGAGAATAGTGATGACATTCTTTCGAATCTCTTCTAGCTCTGCATTCCAAACAAAGTTTTCCTTATCCGATGTGAGCGAATAAAGTGGTTTAATCATTTGTGAACTTCCACGAACTTCCGGAAATATGAAGCCAAACCATTGAACTGTCTCAAACTAGAAACTGACCCTGGTGGGGCCAGGGAGCTTAATGCAATGATTTTACTTGGATTTGGCCTTAGCTCACCCGCACTCACTTCGTATCCTAAATACTGAACAGCCATTTTGAGAAAGCCTATTTTTACGCTTAATTCTTTACGTTGAACAAGAATCCGGCCTTACTTACAATATCTAAAACAATTCTCAGTCTTTCCAAACCCAACTCAACTGTGGGCGACACCACCATAATATCATCCATATAAACAATTACATATGAGTGAGCAAGATCTCCAAGAGCATTCATAACAGCACGCTGAAAAAAATAGGGTGCATTCTTCATACCAAACGGCATTTTCAAAAACTCGTATTGCCCTTCATGTGTCCCAAATGCAGTATATTCCACAGATTCGGTGTGCATAGGTATTTGATGATAACCACTAGCCATATCTCAGATTTGCGAGGCACCTCACCACCAACTGCTGCCGCTGCCTGCCGGCAAGAGTACTAAAGTACTACCAAAGCACTAAACAAAACAAAACACTAGAAGACAGCAATGAAAAACATTAGCCATACCATACAATACCGAATGGATGTGTGGGACCAACCTCTGTACTAACCCTGAAAATGGGGGTGACACGATAACGAAGCAGCCGAAAGGATCCTCCTTAATTGGATTTGGCCATTCCATAGGTGGCAGATGGCACTAAATATCTCTCATTCGAGGAGGGGTTTTCTATACATATATGTACATACATACATATGTACATATTTAATTGCATTACACTTCGTACATACCCTTTTTATACCCGGTACTCGAAGAGTAAAGGGGTATATTAGATTTGTGCTAAAAGTGCATGTGTGTAACACAAAGAAGGAAGCGTTTTCGACCCCATAAGGCAGGGGTGCCCAGGCCTATACTCTTGGGCTCGCTTTGTTTTTGTTTTTACTCTTGGGATAGGAACTCACAGAACGTATACATGAACGGCACCAAGAATAAAAAAACCTAACACATGCAAAAATTATATGTGTGTATGCTATGCGTGGAACCGAAACCGTTACTGTTTGCTTGTGTGGATCGTCGTTGCTCGCGAACGCAAGCTGACCAACAACAATTTCGATGCTTTTGTTGTTTTCTTACTCATTTTGCTTCTGCCTTATCTTCGAGCTTGCACTGAAAAAAATCTTTTTTGTGTTCAACCTGCCGGCAAAATGTTTAATAGCGCATGTTTGAGTACATTTTTTTTCGCTCAAAACTATTGTTGCGAATAGCAGTGCATTATATATCCTACAAAATTAATTTTGAATACAAAATTTAATCATTTGGTAAACCTTATTTTTCACATTAGTGAAAATGTATGCAAACTTTTTTCTTCCAGTGCACAAATTGAAATACAAAAAATCGTTCGCCTCTTGGTATTCGTGTTTTTCTTTGTGAGTGTTGGTGATTGCTCTTGCGTATGCTGGCTTTGGGCACCCCTGCCATAAGGTATATATATTCTTGATCAGCATCAATAGTCGAGACGAGCTATGTCTGTTTGTCACTCCCTTCGTTGACACGGGTGCCTGGGCTTTCACTCTCCTCATTGCTGCTACCATCGTCGTTGGGCTTCTCTCTCTCTCTCTCTCTCTCCATCGTTGGCGCGGCGGCTTGGGTGCAGTGTTGCCAATTTAGCTATTTTCCCACAAATCTAGCGTTTTTCATTTGGAATAGCGGCTAGCGGGAATTATAGCTATATTCCATCAAAAACTTGCGTTATTTCGGCTTTTTAGTAATATCTGAAGCTTCATGTATTTTTATGCTTTACTTTAATACTTTGTAGTATTTCTTCCATTTCAGCAATTAAATTTTATCGTTTTTAACTATGAAATCAATTGAATCTAGTTTTATACCTTCACCATCGGGCATAGCTCGCAAATAACAGTTGACCGTTTTTCCCTTTGCGGTCTGCTCACGAACATAACCGAAAAAACCATGCATGCTCGCGCTCGCTCTGAGCAGAACACTTTGTTTCTCTTCGTTTTGGTTTTCGGTTGACTGTTCTCCGTTGAGCTGCTCGTGCTCTGCTCGTTCAATAACAACTCGTAGAGAGCGAGTTAAGGGTCCGCAAAAGAGCGAAAAAAGTTAGTCAGCGTAAAGTTTACGCCGTAAACGGTCTTTTGCTTTTTTTGTTTTTGTTTTCGCTGAGCGCTGCGAATATTATTGATGTGTCGAAGAATACCCTACAGACAAATTTTCCAATGTTAAGTTATGTATGAAATACATTATGTATTTTTACATATATACATTGGCTCATTATATTCTTGCAGTGTATATTATACCAAATTAGCATATCCATTATATGTAAAATAAGTAATTTCTTATATTGTGGGCAAACGTCTTCAACAAGTGTCATAATCTCCAAAGTAATGGGTGTAGGCTTCGACAGCGGCGTCGTAAGAATCACATACATACACGCATACCAACGCACGTGACTTTTATTTTTCTCGCTTGCGACAAACAGTCAGTGAATGAGCAGAGCAAAAGCAAAGACAATATGAATAATAAGATGAGTATCGCCCGTACAATTTCAATCGTGAGCAGCGAAGTTTTCTGTATATGCCTAAGTGCGCGCTGTCTCGCTCGCACGAAAAAGATAAGAGAGAATGAGTTTGCATGTGTGAGTACACACAGAGCTGCAAGCACTTATGTGTGCGTATTTGTGCCGAGCTGCCGAATTTTGTCGAGACGTAAACAAGACAGAAATGTATTTGCTGAGAATTGGGGTGGGGGGAAAAAAATTCGTTGGCGATTGACATTCGGATAATGAAATTGCATTATTCATTTAAATAGTAATAATAATATAATTCTTTAATATACAATGTAATTATATGACCCATTTTGCACATTTGATATTAGGTATACAATTATTATGGTTTTAAAATTTTCCAGTAAAATATTAATATGATAATAGACAATAAAATTTTTGGTTATATCCAACCTGTTCAATGGCAAAATCAACCCCTATACCGCGATTCGCCTTTCAAGAAATTGTATCAAATTGTCTTGTCTTTTTAGCACAAGTTTACGTACAAACGCACATACAGTGGATAACATTAATATTCGGTTTTTTTTTTTTCAACTTTAAAGGCGAATAAAATGTATAAAACTAACAAGAACAAAAATTTAAAAAATAGTATAGTAAAGCCTGGTTTATTACCTTTTCGTAGAGGTACATATATAAGGACTTTATTTCAAAAAAAAGGAAGTAAACGTACAAAAACAAAAAAAAGCCAAAAATTTTTGTTACTTTAATGTTCGTGGCAACTCCAAAAAGCCACGAATGGCCCAAAAAATGGGTTTCCCCGAAAAATCAAAACCTTGACTAACATTCATTGACAGCAAATATTCGGCAAAATTGAACTTTCGCACCTAAATTTAAAATGGGCCGTAAAGGAAATAATTCGTCCTTCGAGCAGCGAAAACTTGTGCTCCAGTCGCATTTAGAGGGCAAGTCTTATAAAGAAACTGCCCAAATCCTTGAGATGAAGCCAAATACTGTCGGTGACATCGTCCGGCGATTTAAAAATGAAGGAAGAATCGCCTCAATTAAGCAGACTGGACAACCCAAGAAATTGACTAAGCGCGAAGAAGCCGAGATTATAAAGAAAGTAAAGGTAAACCCTCGTCTTAGTGCTCCGGAACTGACAGCTGAACTATTCGCCGACCACGGAAAGACCGTTTCAGCCCAAACAATCCGACGTATAATCAAAAAAGAAGGGTACAACGGCCGAGTCGCTCGGAAAAAGCCTTTGCTTTCTGAGCGCAACCAGAAATTGAGGAAGTCGTTTGCCCAGGAGTACTCCAAAGAGGAAGAAACCTTTTGGGATGACGTGATTTTCTTGGACGAGAGCAAATTCAACCTTTTTGGCAGTGACGGGAAGACAATGGTATGGCGGAAGCCAAATACTGAGCTGCAGAAGGAACACCTAAGACCCACCGTGAAACACGGCGGTGGTAGTGTGATGATTTGTGGCTGTATTTCGACGAAAGGAGTGGGAAATCTTGTGTTCATTAATGGAATAATGAACCAAGAGCAGTACCTTAAAATTTTGAAGGAAAATTTGAAACAGTCGGCGGAGAAAATGGGAATCCTCGACACCTTCAAGCTCTATCAGGACAATGACCCTAAGCATAAGGCCCATAAAGTCAGGTCTTGGTTGCTATACAACTGCCCAAAAGTCTTGGAAACGCCGCCCCAATCGCCTGATCTCAATCCCATAGAGAATTTGTGGAGTGAGTTGGACCGCCGTGTCCACAAAACGCCAATATCATCCATATCGGATTTGAAGAAACGGCTTCAGGAAGAGTGGGCTAAAATTGGACAAGATTATACCAGCAAAATTATCAAAAATATGCCCAAGCGTCTAAACGATACTGTTCTAAATAATGGGTACCATACAAAATATTAGACATAGTTTTTTCCCTAGTTAAATAGTTTATAAGTTAGTTTTATAAGATAAAACCGAATATTAAAGTAACGAAAATGTTGGGCTTTTTTTTGTTTTTGTACGTTTACTTCCTTTTTTTTGAAATAAAGTCCTTATATATGTACCTCTACGAAAAGGTAATAAACCAGGCTTTACTATACTATTTTTTAAATTTTTGTTCTTGTTAGTTTTATACATTTTATTCGCCTTTAAAGTTGAAAAAAAAAAAAACCGAATATTAATGTTATCCACTGTACATGCATGCATAAGAACTTCAAAATTCTTTGCATATTTAGTCGACCCACAAATACCCAACAGACATTTAATCGAATGTGAAGTCATTTATCACATAGATTATGTATTTTTACATAGGTACATTCCTTCATTATATTCGCGTATAGTACATTAAACAAAATTTGCATATAAGGGGTATACAAAATACTACTTTTTTTGTATTATGAGCAAGCGTCTTCAATAGTGTCATAGTCCGCAATGAATTCTAAGGTATTCGGTATTTCGTTGAGCGCGGCGTCGTCAACAACCAATACAAACAAGCAGACCTAACATGTGTGCACACGTACAGTTGAATCTCAGCCTCACGTATGGGACGAGAGAGCGGTTCGTTCTCTTTCTCTCTGTCAATCTGTCTCTCTCTGTTTGTGAAGAGCCACACACAAATGGACTCCAAAAATTTTGTATGGCGAGATTTATCTTACTATTTATATTGTCTTTGGCAAAAGGAAGACGAAAAAAGAGTTTTTGGTTGAGCAGAGACCGATTTGCTCAGAGATTGATGTGAACGGTTGATCTCTGAGTCTTTGCTCAAAGGGTCTGTAAATAACAGTTATTTTTGGACAACGAGAAACGGTCAACTGTTATTTGCCAGCTCTGCTAACGGGGAATTTCACAATTTATGAATCGGTCACGAGTGTAAGGTGAAAATGCCTAAGATATGTAAGCAACGAGGGGGAAGTGAACGTTTTGAGCCGCGGCCTTTGTCACCTACCTTAATCCTACTTTATACCCGGTACTTAGTCAGTATGTATGTGATCTTACGATTTCTTTAATTATATGTCTTTTCTTATCGCTGTTTGCAAAACAGGACAAATTAAATTTTTATCAAATTTGTAATTTTTCCGATATTGGCAAATAGTGCCACCACTAGGCGGTGTCATAAGCACTGGCCCATGGTGAAATTATATATAGGTGGTGTATTCCGTTAACTTTTTCAACTCTCTCTGCTCGCAGAGAAAGAAGCGGTAGAAAGAGATAGCAATCGTTTTACGCTCTGCACTCTTTGTTTGTTATTGTTTTAGCTTGCAAAAAAAAACCAATTTTCGCTAGTAAATAAAACGAAATATTTCAAAGAAGACTATAATAGCTTAGTAGAGCAAACATATTATTTTCATTGTTTTCTGTTTAATGAATTAAACAATGAAGAAGAAGACAATGAAAAAGTCGTGCACTGCACAACCTATATACATCACCTATACATAATTTCACCATGCACTGGCCCAGGAAAAATTTCGGAGAACTACATATGTATGTATACACACATATATACACACAGCATTGAAAATGCAGACTGAAAAAGTATAAAAGGGCAGTTAAGCAGAGCCGTCATTTCATTGCCGCTCGAAGCGGCATCACGACTGAGGTCGGTTTAAAGCGTGGTGATTCACTGGCATACTGCAACGAAACATATTAATGATTGGCAAAATAGAGAACCTCCCCTTAATAATATTAAAACTGTTTCGGAAGATACCACTCTTCCTCATCAGGGATCTTTTTGGGCGATCGCGCCATACAAATATTTTTATTTGGCAGGGAGCCGGTCGCCGCCGCTCCATCCTGTATGGCGGGAGTCGCAGGCTTCTGCCTTACACCCCCACCTTTCTGCACTCGGGCACTACGGAGACAGCGCTGCCCTCCTTCCAAGGTGGAATCCGTGCCTGGAGATGTGGCCGCTCTCGGTTGGTTCGCGCGCGCCTTTGCGAGGCAGCGCCTGCCGCGACAGTCGGACCAAGCCGACGCGTTTCGGGTCCGCTCGCTTGCATGTCCTGGATCACATCATCCTCGTCATCCTCGTTGATCTCCTACAGAACAGCCTCGACCGCCTCGTTATATGTAATGTCCTCCCGCTCGGCCCTCCCGCTCGGCCCTCCCGCTCGGCCCGGAATGTATAATTTATGGGCTCTGTGGCGCTGGAGAACGACAAAAAACATAAAAAGCTCCGCAATATTGGATAAATCAGTATCTATTAAATTATAAATAAATAATATGTGTATCGTTTATAAAATTGATAAGAAACAATATCCATATAATCGGCTTCAATGAGATTCAATTTCTTTTCATTATTGCAATTTTCTAGCCGGTGCAATTTTCTAGTGTCGATGACGAAAGAATATAGAATATATCTATTTCAGTCGAGCCCAGCAAATACCACCTTTTCTTTTTTAGTATATATCGCTGCCTTTCCAGTATTAATCGGTCATTTATTTTGCTTTTCTGAGTACTCGTTTGCATGCATTGTTATCGTTTCCATACGAATATCATCCCTGATTCTTGCGCAAGAATATTTTGCTCGTCTGAGTACTAGGCTTTAAGATTATGGTTGGTTGGTGTTCTGAAACGAAATTACGGTGAATTCTAATAGAGAGAATAGAGAGCGATATAGATAGTAGAGTGATGACTTGATATTCGACTCAACTTAGAAGCAATCGGTTCGAGTAACTATACCTTGAGGAAATTTCGTTGCATTTGGCGCTCAATGTGCTATCAGAGCATTTCACTGAGGCTGCGGCGGCATTGTTGTTGCTGTTGTGATTGTTATTTTGGTGTTGGTGCTGGTTCTTATTGTTGGGAGCAAATCCAAACTGGAACTTATTAGCTTTACCACCTGTTCCAGTCCCACCGGAGCGATAGTTGGTCCAGGGCTGGGGGCGAAGCGCCATCTATCGGGAGTCCAGTGAAGCTCTATGGGGCGGGATGACATCGGGGGGAGCAGGGATCCGTTGCTGTGGGCGTAAGGAAGAGAATAGGATTAGATGGATGTATAGGTGAGGGACAAAGGGATAAATAGAGGTGAAAACAGATCCGAACCACGTTTTTCGTGGATAAAGCCATAGTGTTCGGAGGCGAGTGCAGAGTCTTCCGACACCCTGAAATTTTGGGGGTTAAAACCAAAAATTGCAAAAGTGAGTGCCGATAAATGGGGCGGGAATTTGAATTTTAAATTCATGCCGGTGGTATTATTCCTCCCACAGCCTGGCCCGGAACATCACCCCCTAGAACCGGGCCAGAGATTCTTCTTTTCTGCCGAGGATCACTTTTTCTGGAGGCTATACACCACTATTCTAGAGGCGATCAATTTACCTCTTCTGGAGAGGATCAATTTTCCGGAAGACGGCTTATCACACATTTTGGAATTGCTCGGAGGGCAGATTTTTTGAGGGAAGGCTGGATCACTTCACGCATGGGGATCACAAGTGCACATTGGGGAGGAAAACCAGCTTAAACCGAGTGAGTCCGTGCCATAGTGGGTGTGTGCGCTGCCGCAAAGGCGTCTACCGGCCGCACGTCTGTGCCGGGATATCGCCGTCCAGATCCGGACGAGACCATACGGTGCCTCGCCCCCCTTTTGGGCGTGCACCCCGCATTGATCAGTGAGCACTCCGCGTATCCGCGCACATACAATTCACTGCAAAACTATTCACTCAAACAAATGTGGGTCTGTACGGCCAGACTCCACGATCCCGCACATTGCGTCACATTCCTCACATTCGGGTCAGCCACGAAGGCTCGATACCCTGCATATTAACTCACCTCTTAATGTTGTTTGTTCCCAGTGTTGTCCTTTATGTGTACAAATTGTCATCAACCAGTACTTTAAGCACTTAACGTAAAGCACGCACCTTGTCCAAGCACCAACACATATCACGAATCCAAGTCAAAACAGCGATCAGCTGATCGGCTGTAGTGGGCTTAACCCCTTGTGTGTGACGCGGGGTCACTGAACCCCACCGTTGTTGTTGGCACATATATGTGGAAATCTCACCACTAATTATTCCTTCTGCCCCGGGGACCCTTAACAAGAGCTCTTGGTAGGACAGTCTCGGTAGGGCCCAACTCACACGTTTTCATTGCGTGAAGTTTTGGTGTTTTTTTTTGTTTGCTATTTAGTTATCGAGATAATGACTTATACATAAACTGTTAAATATATCCCTGATTAAATTGAAGAGAATGGATTGCTAAATTAATAGAGAGGGGGGGGACGCGTGGCGTGGGCCATGGATTAGGCCAACCGCAGCCGTTCCAGCAGAGGGTGGTCAAAATGCACATTTAAATTTGATCACAGGAAGGGCGGGCGCGCGAAGTGGAAACATCGATGCTTCACCACTTGACTATCATATGTTTGTTTATTTTGTCGTCTCTTTTGTAGCTAAGTGCAGGTTTTTTTTTTGTTGGTATTGTTGTCCTGAGAAGTCGTGTGTCTCGAAACTTTGTCTACATTTGGCGGGCAAGGGGAACTATCCAGCCCTGGGATCGACAGCTAGCCGGCGTTGCCCACAGGGAAACAAGCCAAATGTAACACACCCGCTGGTTGCATTTGCTGCTGATAGGTAGAGGAGCCAGAGCTGGACGATTGGGCGGCAGCAGCGGCAATCGATGATCTTATGACATTGTTAACCCTCGAAGCGCGCGCAGTTGGCGGTACAAACATGGAGGAGGGTGTAGCGGTGGCAGTGGCGGTAGCAGTTATTGGAGGAACTGTTGTTGGGGTGGTGGGAGTGGGAGTACTAAATTGCCCACTAGGACGCTTTAAGCGTCGCATAGGTCTAGTTTTTTACAATCATTTTTAGCTAGGCTAAGAATAATTTTCAGGAACTCCAACTGGCGGGCCAAAAGGACCTGGTCGGGCTCCGCTTCGGCATCCGCTCCGGCGTTCGGTTCGGCATCCGCTCCGTCGTCGGTGTCGGTGTTGGCCGTGCTGTCCACGTCTTCCACGCCCTTTTCCTCCAGAATCCCCGCAAGTTCCACCCTTACCTTCTTTAACTCCTCGTCAAAGTTAAATGCGCCTGGCTGTATTTCCCCTTTCATGTTAAAAGTAAATCTTGCTGACTTGCAATTATTAATGACGGCCAAAGCACGACAGACGTTCGACTAAGTATCGATAGTTTCAACCAACTGTCCGTCCATCATTGCTTTTCAGCAATCCAGATTGAATCCGGCAATGTGTAAAGGCGCCTCTGGCCGGGGAGATAGGAATCAGACAGCCAGGGTCCGTCACAAGAAATTTGTAAATTTCGGAGACGTTGAGACGGGGTCGGGTTTGCCGGCACTTTTCCCCACGCCGTGTTTTTCGGGAATTTTTCTCCTTTATTCCTTTCAGATTCCTATTTCCTTCTTCTTTCTCCGTTTTCTGTTTCCTCTTCTCTATTACTTTACTTCTCTTTCACTCGTCTTCGCTTCAGTTGCGTCAACTCGTCTCTAGCTTCCGTGGCCTGGCCTTCGGGTGGCGATCGGTCGCATTCTTGTCATGCGCACTGCGCCGCGCGCAGCTACTCTTCTAATAATAAAGACAAGAATGTAATAAAAGGGGAGAAGAGGATAGTATATATATGAGTATATATATGAACCATTTTGGCAGCTGCGGGAACACCCTCAGCTCCAGGGTCAGCAGTTTTCCTTTTAGTTGATTTTGCATGTACCAGCTGGCCGGGATTCATTTCCGTGTCTTTCTTTGCCTTGGTGACACTCTGTGGAAATGTGCCCTGGCAGGCACTCCGTTGCAATTCCTGCGTATAAATAGTGTGCCCGAATCTAGATAGTTATAGGATACCTAAATATATCGATATGGGTTATAACAGTATATATGTATATGCTTATCTGCTCCTCGCGGGCTTTAGTCTCGCACCCCCGTAGGTCCCCGCCGCTCCGTGCGGGCTTAGGGCTCAAACGTTGCGTTTCGGCATGTTTACGCACTTCGTCTCATGGTCACGGACCTGGGCCACCGACATCCTTAACGATAGGGAGCAAATTGAGCAGCAATTGCTTTTGCCAGTTTCCTGCCGGCACACGAAGCCGTGAGGCGCCCACCAGCCTAGTGGAGCGTGGAACTCCCATGCCCTTGGTGTAATCTCAGTTACGGTCTGTATTCCATTTTTTGCCGATTGAGGAATCGGCGACTCGCCCGCGGACGTGCTGCGGGACCAGGAGGGGTGTGCGACTGGCCAAGCTATTTTAAAACATTAGTCCCATCGAATTTGAAGAATTCGCAATTTTGCACTCAATAGACAACATTGTTATCTGCAACGTAACGCCTGGTCCAATTTTGACTTTTATCTTTAACACATTTTCACTTCACATTTTCAACATTTTGTTGTACGAATGTAACGTAGCAACATAATGCACACGATGTGACACGAGAAAACACGCTCTATGATCACCACTAAATATGATGCTCTCCTTGTATTCCCTATCCCTCTGGCGTCTGGCGCTTCGCTTTTCAGAATTTCAAATGAATATGTACATATCTGTTGAGAAATTAGCCGCTTAGTTTAGTTGTTGATATTCGTTCATTTCATAACTGGCCTTATTTATACGCTCATTATTGTATTGCCCCGCTTAAGAACCCATCTTTGCGCGCATAGGTGTGTTGCTATTGCTTGTTTCCAAAACTTAACTGTAATGCTCTCACACGTATAGCCAAAACCCGCAGCTGCACACGCATACATCGATGTGTGACGTTTTTCATTGGACCGTCGCATCGCGTGCATTCTTTTCCCTTTTGCTCGACTTCTTTTCGGGGAGTTGAATCTATAGAAAATTCTAGTTGAAAACAATGGCAAGCATCATAGACTAACGCTATTCACATCAAACACGTTGAAATTTAACCAATAAACCGCCAATATTATATAACCAATACATAAATATATAAATAATTCAATATAAAGGAAAATATAGTCCACTTATTCGAAACCAGGCTATTTATCAATTTACATATTACACATTTTTCAAGCGGTAGAAAGAGATAGCAAGCGTTTTACGCTCTGCACTCTTTGTTTTTTATTGTTTTAGCTAGCAGAAAAGACAAATTTTAGCTAGTAAATAAAACGAAATAATTCATAGAAAAATATAATGGCTCAGTATAGCAAACATATTATTTTCATTGCTTTCTGTTTAATCGTGCACTACACAACCTGGATAAACCATCTACAGTGGATAACGTTAATATTCGGTTTTTTTTTTTTAACTTCAAAGGCGAATAAAATGTATAAAACTAACAAGAACGAAAATTTAAAAAATAGTATAGTAAAGCTTGGTTTATTACCTTTTCGTAGAGGTACATATATCAGGACGGTATTTAAAAAAAAAGGAAGTAAACGTACAAAAACAAAAAAAGCCCAACATTTTCGTTACTTTAATATTCGGTTTTATCTTATAAAACTAACTTATAAACTATTTAACTAGGGAAAAAACTATGTCTAATATTTTGTATGGTACCCATTATTTAGTACAGTATCGTTTAGACGCTTGGGCATATTTTTGATAATTTTGCTGGTATACTCTTGTCCAATTTTAGCCCACTCTTCCTGAAGCCGTTTCTTCAAATCCGATATGGATGATATTGGCGTTTTGTGGACACGGCGGTCCAACTCACTCCACAAATTCTCTATGGGATTGAGATTAGAGTCTTGCACGAATACATTTGAAACAGCAAAAGAGACACTCATACACTTACACACAACTATACCTCAATGTATCCGTCTGAGCAAGTATAACCAAGCAAGTATCATTTTCAAGCGAATGAGTACGAGATTAAAACCAAGTACGCCTTGGTACTTGCGATACCGGGTACCATTCGAATGGACTTGTTCGCTGAACACAAACATACATACATGCATATACACACACATACACAAACGCATATACACATACACGTGCTTCTGACCACTGAACACAAACATTAGAAAAAAGGACACTGTCACTTGAGCTCGACTAAGAGATACCCTGCACTTATATATCACAAGTAATAAATAAATAAAGTCATTAAATACATACATAAATCATAATAAAAATATACAAATTTTATTTCAAAACAAAACAAATAAATATAAATTCAAGGAACTTCATTCAGATTTTTTATAATAAAAATGAAAACTGGGTTTAAGAATATTGATTAATTGCAGGAACTTATATTTTTTTTAAATTAAAATTTAGAAACATATATTCATTTATCATATTGCTATTTGTGGCAATATTGCTTCTCTTCTCGGAAATTAAAATTCTGGCTTGAGAGAAAGCCCTTTCAGAAGAGGCACTACTGGCTGGAATGCTTAAAATTCTGCAGCTAACTTTAAACAGTAGTCGAAAATGGTCTTTATTTGTGTTCCACCACTGCAAAACCTTAAACTCTTCCGTTACTGGAATTTTAAGGGACATGTATGCCTGAATTTCAGATTCTATTGATTCCTGAATGCTGTCGTTGCTATATGTAGGAACGAGCCCTGAAAATATTTCTAGCTTTTGAGACGTTTCTAATTAAGTTGATTCATACAATCTTATTTGCTTACTTTAATAGGTAAAATACATAGAAGAAACTTTTTTTAAACACACGATATTATCAAATATGATATTATCAAATGGTGAAATATATATATATATAATAGGTGGTGTATTTCGTTACATTTTTCAACTCTCTCTGCTCCCAGAGAAAGAAGCGGTAGAAAGAGATAGCAATCGTTTCACGCTCTGCACTCTTTGCTTGTTATTGTTTTAGCTGGCAGAAAAAACCAATTTTCGCTAGTAAATAAAACGAAATATTTCAAAGAAGACTATAATAGCTTAGTAGAGCAAACATATTATTTTCATTGTTTTCTGTTTAATGAATTAAACAATGAAGAAGAAGACAATGAAAAAGTCGTGCACTGCACAACCTATATACATCACCTATACATAATTTCACCATGCACTGGCCCAGGAAAAATTTCGGAGAACTACATATGTATGTATACACACATATATACACACAGCATTGAAAATGCAGACTGAAAAAGTATAAAAGGGCAGTTAAGCAGAGCCGTCATTTCATTGAGGGGAGGGGGTGTGGATGCCAGTTTTGACTCTACTAGTCTGGGACTGGCGGCCCATGCGCCGCCATAGGGTCAAGCTCAACCGTTCGCCAACCGTGATGCCCAGGTACCGGTATTTGCCCGTGTATGGCAGGTTTGCTCTTGCAAACCGTACCACTGGCGGCCGTCTAAGTATGCCTTTGAGCAGCATGATCGCCGGCTTACTAGTTGAAACGGCCACGCCGACTTCAACTCCCCAAGCGCCTACGATGGACATCAGGTCCGCTCCTTTTCGCTCCAGCTCTGAACGGGCATTTCCCTCGATGAGGAGGAGCAAATCATCAGCATACGCGCTGAGCGCACCATGTGGCTCCAAGCGGTGAAGCAGCACATCCATCAAGATGTTCCATATGAATGGACCACTTATGGAACCCTGCGGGCAACCTCTTGTCACCGGAACAGTGGCTACTCCATGCCTGCTGACGATGCTCGCACTCCGGCCGGAGAAGAAACTTCGCCACAAGCTTCCTTCTCGGCATCCCAGCTCTAAGAGACGACGTAGTGCAGCATTCCATTCAACGTTGTCAAAGGCTCCCTTGAAATCCACGAAGACTCCGAGCACGTATTTCGACCGGCTGGCCGAAACTGTGCTCACGACGTGCTTCCAAGCATTCTCCACACAGCGTCCTTGGCGAAATCCAAATTGCCATCTGCAGTCATCCGGTATGGTGTCTCACCATGATCCCCTCAAGCACTTTGCCCAGCACTGGCAATAGACAAATACCTCGATATGAGGCAGGATCGGTCCGGTCCTTTTCGGGCCCTTTCAGGAGTGGAACCACCCGAGGATGTTTCCATTCCGTGGGGAAGTGCCCTGTCTCCAGGCAGCGGGAATACAACGCTGTCATGTGCTGAGGGATGGCACGCCACACTGCCTTGCAAATGGCACCTGTGATGCCGTCCATGCCGGGAGAGCGCCTGCTCTTCAACCTGGCGACGTATGCATCAACTTCGAAATCTTCGAGGGCCGGTGGAGCCTCTAACGGGATGGCAATGTGTGCATCCGACTCCGCAACAGGGAAGCAGTTGCGGAGGAGCACACTCGTACAGTCGCGCCATGTTGCGACCAGCCCACCATCCGTCCGAAGGCATCCAATCTCCGTGCTCTTTTTGCGGCCTCGGCAAATCCTGTAGACGTGCCCCCATGGATCATCTCTGTTCTCTCCCACGAAGCGTCGCCAGTTGCCCTCCTTCGTCGTCAGAATGAGCTTCTTGTATTGCGCTGAGGCGATCCTCAACGCAACCACGAGCTGCTCCGCTTCATCGGTCTCGTGCCGACGAGCGTTCTGGAGCCGTCGCCTCAGTCTCCTGACCTCTCGGCGTTTGGATTGTAGCTCGGTCCACCAAACTACTTTCCTCGCGGCTCTCGGCGTACTGCGTCCCAGCACTCTGTCGCACACACTGTGCACTAAAGAGCGCAGTGCAGCCACCTGGTCGTCCAATGGCGATTCGGCGATGTCCTCCGGCAACTCGGATGTCTCCCTTACCACTTCCTCCTCAAACAATCGCCAGCGCGCATTGGAAAGCTTCCAGGACGGCACAGGAGCAATGGGCTCCACTGCGTCGTTCGGATCAGGCGTCACCACAACATGTATCATGTTGTGGTCGCTGGTGTCCCATTCCCTCACTTCCCAATCGTATGTGGCGCACATAGTCGCAGCTTGGTTGACGATTGTTACGTCGATGTCGCTTTGGCCTCTGCGGTTGTCGAACGTAAACACCCGACTCCGAGTTCCATCACGGCTGCTCTGCCACGATCACAATTTGCCTGGATGAAGCTAAACATTAATGTCTAGCTTGAACCCTCGCCAATACCGCTGCGTAGATCGGGCATGCCGCTGACAGCATGGAGAGTGCTGACGGGTACCCGTTGAAGCGGCAATTCCGGCAGTCCACCGGGTTGGGGCATCGCGCAACATTGTGGACGTTTTGTGCACACCGATGGCACACATTCTCCTTAAGGCGACACTGGGACACCTTGTGGTTGAATCCCGCACACCTGTGACAGGCGTACGTTCGGAGCAAGGAGCGGCAGCGGCATCTAAAGCACTTTGTGTACACGCATTCGTGTAGCGCCTCTTGTGCCTTCAAGTCAACTTCCAGCGTCAACTTCCTGTCTCCTCGGGGTCCTTGCTCTTTATGAGCGCAGACCAGGTGTCGCGTGGCTTCGCGATCGGGGGGACGGCGATGGCGCTCGGTGCCGGCAAGCCTGGGAAGGCTGCCGCATACGCAGCGGTGGGGACGACATTGGTGACCTTGTGGACAGCAGCAGCGGCGGCGGGTCTCGCCGGGGGCGGCATCCGCAACTTCTCCTCCAGGCGCACCTTTTCTCCGGCCAGGGCCATGACGAGCTCGTCGTACCGGTTGGTCGCGGCGAGTATTGCCATGGCGGCCTCCGTTGGCAACTTTCCTTTTAAAACTGCCTTGTTCACGGCCATCCGTACCGCAGACAGTTCGGCGATGGTCGCCGAATAGCCGGCCGCGACTATCCTAGTCGCAGGGCACCACAATAAGTACAATTGGAATCATTCTGATTTTCTTGGATACAATCATTTTCACTCTCAAAAAACATACAAATATTTTTATTTGGCAGGGAGCGGGTCGCCGCCGCTCCATCCTGTATGGCGGGAGTCACAGGCTCCGCTGCCCAGAATCCCCGCAAGTTCCTCCCTTACCTTCTTTAACTCCTCGTCAAAGTTAAATGGGTCTGGCTGTATTTCCCCTTTCATGTTTAAAGTAAATCTTGCTGACTTGCAATTAATTATGACGGCCAAAGCACGACCACTAACCATACAATATGAAAATTATTTGCTTATTCACAATTTGCACCTTGAATACTCTAATGGACAATTATTCCAATGGGAGTTATGTATGAAAAATATAATATGTATATATTTACATATGCATATCCGCTCATTATATTCATATTTTTTATATTAAACAAAATTATCATCTAGAGCATATACAAAACAAGAGTTATTCTGATATTATAAGGCAACTGTCTTCAAAACGTGTCGGCTCTAAAAATGCTGAAGTAAAGGGTGACAAGAGCACAGAAATCCAAGAATCTTAAGGGAATTGAGAAATTTCGTTCTACCAGGCAGCAATACTTAAACAATGTACGTGAGCATATATGTGCACCCATCCATCCAAATTCGCTGAAGCAAAACAAAATAAAACAGAAACCAAAAACCCAAGAGCCCAAGAACTGACAATGCACACAATCAAAAATATTGTGTGTATTATAACAAATACACCAATGCAATTACTTCGTTGCTGTCGGCTTCTGCTAGCGCCGCGTCATGAGCCGAACAGTTGCAGTACCGAGCCGAACGCTTGGTACTGCATGAAATGGCATATCTATATATTGTATGGTTATACCCATATGACATTAGACTTTGAAGCTGGACTAACTTGAAAAATAGAGACAGCCTTATGCAAAAAGCATGCAGTGAGAGCGAGACAGATATATGCGTCCAGTTGAGCTGGGAGCAGCGCTGCGGCAGAGATTATCGATTGCTATAGTTTCTAGATACGATTTTGCTGGCTTGGTGGCAATGTGTGTTGTATAATATCATAAATGCAGTGTTTATAATTCGTAAAAGGAGGAAGAAGAAGATGAAAAAAAATGTAAACATCTAACAAAATGGCAAGCATATTGGATTTAAACAGACGAAAAATGCTTTGTGCAGCTTTTTTAATAGTTCAAAATAATAATATGATTGCGTGTCACATGCTGCACTAGCAGAACAAAAAAAGAGAAAGATTTGGTCGGCGAAATGGCTATTGAAACGCGAGTTAGAAGGTAAGTACATCAAACAAATTTTTTCCCCTATACTTTGACTAAAATTATTAATTTCAGGCTTCACATACAAACTGGGGAGGGAAATTGTGGACGAAGACTCTGTACTTTACGGGAATGTACTGCGAATGGCGCCGGCTCAGCTGAATGCACCCAAATCGTTCTTGCCTGCATTTGTCTTCACAACTTGTTGAGGAAAGATGCAATAGACTCAAAAACCCATTTTGATGTTATCCCAAATGGGGAATTGGAGCGCATACTAGGAGACCATTTTATAGAACACAAAGTAGATAATCGCATTGTAAGGTCGTCATGTAATGGTCGCCAAATAAGGGAAGGTATACGGGAATACTTTCATGAATTGCATTTAGGCTCTATAAATTAAAGATATCCTATCTTTGTATTTTTATTTTGAATTTTATTATTTTTATTCATTTATTTGGTCGTCAATGACGCGTTCCAATTGCAAACTTTTGAACTCGGTAATGGTTGTCAACAATTTTAATTCGAGTTTCTTTTTCAAATCGAAGTCCAATTGTTTCAGTTCGCTTGCTACGAAGGCCCCAAACTCGTCCTCATGGGTCGGCTTCTGAAGCTGCGTGGTGAGGACATTCGACAGCATTTCTTGCGAGCATTGAGACACCTTCGAAATAATGTCCACATGTGACGATCCTGCTGCAACCTTCTCGGTGCTTGGGTCTCGGGGTCTAAGGGTCCTCGGGGTCAACATCTAAATACGAAAAATTCACATTTTAATAATCTATCATTATGTTTATGATTAGAGAACTTACAAACTCAGAGAAGTTTGTAGTTGACTCCGTGGGAGTACTACAGGCTGCCATGAAGCTCATCTCATCCATAAACTTCCAATTAAAACGTACGGCTCCAGCCTCGGCGCAGTCCCACTACGACTGGTTTTAATAGCCTTATTCCGCTCAGCAAAATAGTACGTCTTTACGTTTTGCTATTTCTTTTTTTATATCAACTTTAAAAAATAGAGCAATTAATAACGTTTGGTTAATACTTAATATATTTTATCATAATTTTGTGGAAATGAAAGGAGAAGTTTACACCGAGTAACGACTTTAAAAGTCACCAGCAACCATCAGACTTAGTTCTCAGGTTATAACTTCTCCCGATTGCGATCCATCTGAGATTAGGTTAAACTTAAAGGAATACATTATAGCTAATTTGCCATTAAGGGCTAGTTCCAAATAAAAGCTTGATCTGATACTTAAATTTTGTTTCGATTTTAACGTTCAAAAGTAGTTTTACATTTGAAGTACATAATTTCTGGAAAAACTCCTCATGAATTTTTGGGTCTCGGCCCGATCCTCTGCCAAGACTTCTCGCATGCTCTGCACAAAGGTTGCATCGATGTCCATCTGGGTCTAAAAGGACTCGTGATTCTGCGACTCCAGCCTGTCCAATGCAGCTTTATTTTTATCCGATATTTTCTGCAGCATCTCCACGACGTTTGCCTTTTCTGAAATTAAAATTTCATTATTGGAAATTGTAAATTTATTGAAACTCGGAAATAGGCAATTAAAGCGCTTACGGGGAGTATGGCGACTCTTAGGCATGATTGTCTGCACCACGAGACTAGGTTCGGAGCAATTCTCCACAGACGAGCGGCTCGCATCGGCATTTAATATGTCCTCCGTTTCCAGGAACACATCTTCGGTCAGCTCTTCGAAGCCATCGATTGCTACAAATCCGTCCTCGGATGTGTCGACACCTGCAGCCTGCGCCACAGGACGGTTCCCATAGAGCTCATTGACTCGTCGAAGTGGGCGCAAGTTTTCCGGGCAGCGCCTCTGACTGCATTGTTGCGCTTAGCTTCAACTGAGACTGCAACTGAGACCAGAATGATTGAAAAAATATAATAGAACAAATTATAAATTGTAATTTATGTTTAATTTTTTTCTTTTATAATGAAATAAATGTAACAATTTTTAAGTGTTCTCACTTCAACGGTCTGTATTTTGCAATGTTGACACGCTGGTAATTGGAAACCCTTTTTTATAAAGGTGCCGATGTGCACGTGGACCCGCTGAGTTAAGGCAAATGGCTTCAGAGATGCCCTCGTGGGTCCAACGGGTTTTTCCTCCAATCCTTAATTTCCGCACTTGGTTTGCCGTAAAAAAATTGCTGACACACAGGCATTTAAATTGTTAGCTTGTTCCAGCTGTTGATTGAGATTATATTTTTCACTCTGCAAAGCCTTAACTTTAGTTTGCAGGCGCAAATTTTCAAGGGCTATGCCCGCTTCCACAACCTCCTTTCTGAAAATTAAATAAAACAATATTATATGTACATATATGTACAATATATTATGTATATGAAATACACGTGCTGCACACAAAACTATACTCACTCAGTTTGGGAGTTAAAATCCGTTTGATTATTGTTCAAACCCGAATTAAAATGTTCGGTGTATTTGAAAACATTTTTTTTGCGCAATTTTGAACATTTATAGGAATTGCACCTGCTTGCAGTCGTCGTCGTTTTCCTTGCTTTTCATAATGGAAATCATTTTTGTTAAAATTATTTTCACAAATTGTTTCATTTGGTTTTAAGTCAGCTCCCACTGAATCCATCCACAATTTTCTCTTTAAATCGCTTTTGGGCACTTGCACAGCCTTTACGCAACAAATTTTGCACATTGAGCAATTTGCGGTGACATTGCAAAATAAAAACGAGGGGGAACGTAGTGAGGCGCGTCTACGCCGCGGCTCTACTTTATACCCGGTACTCAGTCAGTATATATGTATGTGAGCTTGTTGTAATTTATTACATGTTCGCAAAAGAGGCGAATTTAATTTTAGCCAAAAAAGAAAAAAGTAATTAAGTCGAACCTTTTCGGAGATTTTGATCTATTTGATGTTTCCATATTTGTTTACATACATTTTTTACATCTGCCTTTTCTACATGTCTTTATCTAGTAAGCGCTTGGAAGGCCACTGAAATTTCATTTGGTCCTTCTGACTATATTTATGATCCGATCTGATTCAGATTCAATAATCTGATAGATATGGTAATTTTCTATGATTCTGCGTTTTTGGTTTTCCCCTATCTTCAAAATTGTAGGTTTTTAATCTTTTGTGGGGGCGGAAGGGGGCGTGGCCAAATTTTAAAACAAACTCGTCTCGGTTTGATATCACAGGAGCTTGGATAGAAAGTTTGGTCGTTCTAGCTCTTATAGTCTCTGAGAACTAGTCGTCAAAAAATTCGATCAGGCATAGCGCCTACCCCTGTGTGTGAGAGAGAGCGAGAGGGAACGATGCATTTCGAAATGGTTTTCTTCATTGTGGCTATATTTATGATCCGATCTGATCCAAATTCAACATTCTGATAGATATGGTCATTTCCTATGATTCTGCGTTTTTGGTTTTCTCGTATCTTAAAAATTGTGGATTTTCGTCATTTCACAGAAAACAATGAAAAAATATGCTCACTATTATTTGAATTAAAATATTATAATTAGCTTTGAACTATTTCTTTTGATTTATTTGCGGAAAATTAATTGCTGTCCAGACTGTGGATTCCAGTTAATCCAGAGTCCTCCAAACAATGATAGCAAGTGAATTCACGGAAAATATGCTTATTGCATATAGATTATATATATCTATAAACATGTATTTATATTAGGCCGGTTTGTTTGTAAGGAGTAAAAAAACGTGGTAAGCGTACACCAGCATTGGAATGTACGAAGAATTCTATGAATCTTTCACCAAGAAGCTATGTGTCTGAAATAAATTCCTAGCTCGCGCTGAGAAGCATGAAGATTTCAGGCTGCGATATTTTAAGTAATTTAAGTAAAATAATATTCCCAATTATTTGTAGCGCAGCGGCAAGACCACATCCTTCGCTCCGCTCGCCTCGGGGCAGGCGCTGCACATGGCGCGAATCACCTTGGAGCGGCTCAGCAGCTCCAGTTCGCCACGAATCAGCCCACCATTTTTTGTCTTTTTTTTTTTTTGTGTTTGGACGTTGACGTGCAATGACTGCACCATCAAGTGGCCCATGGGACACCAGCCGAATGCTGTTACGCGCGAATCCCAGGCCAAAACGCAGCCCTCCTCCCACCCAACCGACCGAGGGGCGCTGTCGCAAAACGCGCGACTCGTTAACCGAACCGATCGCGATCATGCAGGAAAGATAGATGTTAGACTAGTATTCGAGGAAAATTAGAACTAATCTTACTAAAGGAGTTAATCATGCATTAAAACTATCGTACACCACAACTACAATTACTAACTACGAGAAAGGTATGTGAGTATTAGTAATTTGAGAAGAGGAAGGGAATTAGTTGCCGATATAATATGGTAGAGGGAATTATAATCCGAGCATAAAACTCTAAAAGGTTCATGCAGGGAATAATTCGATCTACAAATCGGAAGGAACAAAGGTATATAATTTCTAGTAATTCTAATAGGAATCGTGAAGTTTATGCGGCTCAACAAGTCAGGGCTATCTACGTCACCCTTGATCAAGTTGTGCACAAAAATCACACCAAGCATTGTTCTACGGTTAACTAAAGATGGAAGGTTTATTAAAAGCGATCTACTAGAGTAAGACGGCAGTCTCACACTTGCATCCCAGTTGAGGCCGCGTAGAGCGAAAATTAAAAAGTTTTTCTGTACTGATTCTATACGGTCCTGGTGTACTTTGTACTGAGGGCACCATACACAAGAACCATATTCTAAAATCGGACGAACAAGCGATACATAGAGAGTCTTTGTTATATAGGGGTCGTCAAATTCCTTTGACCACCTCTTTATAAACCCAAGCACGCCCATGGCCTTATTTACCATGGTAGAAATGTGTTCAGAAAACTTTAGCTTGGGATCTAGAAGAACACCAAGATCATCAACTAGGGTAATTCTCTCGAGAGAACCCCCGCCTAGTGTGTAAGGAGCCAGAAAGGCGCTGGAGCGATGAAATGTCATTACTTTACATTTCGAAGCATTAAGGTATAACAAATTTGCACAACACCATGACTGAAAGGTATTAAGATCGGATTGCAACCTGGAGTGAAATAAGCTGTCCTTGAACTGGACACACAGCTTAACATCATCCGCATACATAAGTACTCGAGAGTATGTTAATACCGAAGGCAGGTCATTTATAAAAAGTGTAAAGAGTAGGGGGCCTAGATGGCTGCCCTGTGGTACGCCCGAAGTAACCATAACTGGTGAAGATAGGGAGTTTTTGAAGAGGACTCTTTGGGACCTGGAACAAAGGTAGCTAGAAATCCATCTCAAGAAATTGGGTGGAAACCCTAAAAGGTCAAGTTTTTGTGCTAGGAGAGTGTGGTTTACAGAGTCGAATGCTTTACTGAAATCTGTGTAAATGACATCCGTCTGTAGATTACCTTGGAAGCCTTTAATGATAAAGGAGGTGAACTCCAATAAATTCGTGGTTGTTGATCTCCGCCTTATAAGTCCATGCTGGGCTGGAGATATAAGTGATCTGCAAAGATGCTGCAGGTGCGGAGTTAAAATTTTCTCAAACACTTTAGGAATTGCGGATAACTTTGATATACCTCTGTAGTTCTTCGCGTCAGACTTACTACCTTTCTTATGGAGAGGAAAATCATTGCGATGATAAAAAATTGTGTTTCGTTATGACTCGACTTTCGTTATCACTCGAAATGTGTTCAAAGCCAGAACATATGTAGACATATGCATTCCAGCTTGGCACACTCTTCCCGAGACTTTTGACGATTTGACTTGATTTGGTAGTCACATTCCTGATTGTGAATTGGACGTTTTATGCTTCATGCACCAATTGGTCCTTGTGTAAAAAAGATTCCGCCAGTATTTTTGGCCAATGTATTAAGTCTGAAGGGACTGGGAATTCTATTGCAACTTCTTTTATGTCTGATATATTTGTATTGTTGTCGTCTGCATGACCGCAATTAACTTTAACATCTATCACTTTAATTAGGTTAGATTTTAGTATCTGAGTACCTAATTAGCAAATTTGGTCTCTTTTTGGATAACACGAATTTTGCGGAAGAATTAATACTGCATATTTCTTCCTTTTAAATTGAATTCTGCAATAGCCAGAACATTTCATTTTTGCGTGAGTTCTAGATTATCTTGCGGAGTCATTTTGAAATGATGCAAGTGATATAATACAAATTCTTCATTATTCTTTTCTTTTAGATTTTTAACAAATTTATAGTGCCTTCGGCTGTGTGGTTTAATATTTCATTGTCATTGAAATATTGTAGAGCATCGTCTACTAGTTCTGGAGGAATTTCCTCCAAAGCTGGGAAAGCTTGAAACTGATCAATTGCATTTCTTATTTCTTCTTTAATTTGTATTATGTCAGAATTAGTTGGCGTGTTGTAACACGAACTAACAAAAACTATCTATATATGTAGAGTCCTATTTAACAAATTAATGGCATCATAGCCGACGAGTGCGGATCGGAGGACCATACCTTACCCCAAATTGAAATCGCCAACACAGATTCACTTCAAATTTCGATTTAATTCTCCTTTTATCAAATCTTTAAGTTTTTGGCCCAAATTGATATGGTCCCCCACAGACTTCCAACTTCGGGCACCTGGAAACAGAATATACATGAGTATGATATATTTTGGAGCTGCGGCAGTACCTCATAATTTTCGGCAATATACACTAGTGTTGGGTTGCTAATGAGTGAGTGAACAAAAAAGAGTTGTTCACTTCAGTGAGTGAACTGATCATGTTCCCTAATTTTCTGTTCGGTTGTTCAGTTGCTCAGTTGCTCACTTGTTCACTCAGTTACTCAGTTGCTCACTTGTTCAGTTGTTCAGTGGCTCACTCACTTGTTCAGTTGTTCAATGACTAATTTTTCCCTTATTTTTTAAACTTCCCAGTATAATTTTGTCAATATGTATATAATTCAATTCATTCTAGGTTTTTGGTCAGGAAATACAATTTTTCTGTTATCGGCCAATAATAAATAAAAGTAGCAATAAATTAATATTATGTCTTTATTCAAACAACACAAAATAGTTTATTCGTATTTTTCATTACGACGTGTTGGGACTATTATTAATTAATAAGCTTCGACCCTTGAATTAGTGGCTGAGATCCAGAAGTGTTGCGCTAGATAAAAAATGTTTAAGATTAATTCGAGTAATAAAACCAAAAATAAAAGACCTCACCCTTGCGTTTACATGTTGCTGTGGAGAAACAAAAGGCTCTCTACCTTATTAGGATTTAAAAGGGTTCGCCTCTTTCTTATAATTTCGCCAGCTGCGGAAAAAGCTTTTCGCAAGGAACAGATGTTGCCAGCAAACACAAGCGCTTCAATGCAATGGCTTATAATCGTGGATAGGCCTCTCTTCTTGACTCCCACCAGATCAAGGGATCATCAGTCCTATTTAGGCATTCCTCTGCCAGATATTTCTCAACCTCTTTTATGCCAGCTGACATGTCGGCGGATTGCTTCGACGATTCTTTAAATAAATGGTCGTACTCCTCCCACAAGTCGTTTTGCCCAGTATCCTTCTCCACTATGTTGTTACCAGGACTTCCCGTTTCCGTCTGCATCTCAAATTTCAGATCGATGACTTTGGCTTTCAAAGTTTCAATCGCTGCCTCCAAACCATCCTTTGATAAAAAAAAGCGACCTTTGAAACGAGGATCAAGTATTGTGCTCTCTGCATACAGATCGTTTTTTTCAAAGTCTTTCAATCTGTACGTCATTTCAGATTTGACCTCCTCAACAACCAACGCAACCGATTCATTTATAACATTTGAAGAAATTTTTTCCATTTTTAGGAATAATAGATTGCTTGACCTTTGACCTTTGACAAAGTAACATTTTTCTCCGATGATATTTCCAAAGTTACCTGATAAAAGGGTTGTAGCACCGGCAACTCATGCTCAAATATTTCCCAGTCTTGGTGGGTTAGAATTAGATTTGGACGAAGTACAGACACGGAAACTATAACCGGCTCTTTTAAGGATACCAGTCGCTCAAACATTTTAAATGTGGAATTCCATCGAGTCTGTACATCCTGCACCAACTTCAAATGGCAGATTCATTTGCCGTTGTGTCTCTTTTAACTTTTTAGTGCCAACTGCGCTGCGATTAAAAAATTCCACGAATTAACTTAAAAATTAACTTTTCTTCGCGACTCCGATATTTTCCTTAGTCCATTTTGGACAATTAAATTCAGCGTATGTGCAAAGCAGGGTATGTGCCGCCAGTTTCCAATCTAAAGCCTAGTACTCAGACGAGCAAAAAATGTTATCGGAATAAATCAGGGTTGATATTCGTATGAAACCGATACAAATATTTTGCCGGCAAAATTATTCCTCTAGGGTCATTATTTTGGCGGTACTCAGCACGAACAAAATAATTGCCGATATATGCTGGAAAAGTATTAATGGTATTTGCCAGGCACGACAAATTTATTTGGCCGGTGAAATAAATGAAGTGGTGTGCGTGCATATGTGTGTGAATACAATCGAAATAATCGAAATAAAAGTAACGTTGTCATGGATTGCAAAAGGCAGAACATGAAAAGATCAGCAGAGTTTAACGACGAGGAGAAAATATTGCTAATAAAGCAAATAGAGCAGGGGCAGGTGATCTCGAATTTGGCAGACAAGAACCAGAAACTGCTCTACCAATGAAAAAAGTTCACAAAAGTCTTTCTCTGACATGTGAAAGTTCTCAAAGAACACTGTTGGGCTCTCTGTCATATTTTCAAACTACGAAATGTACATAGATGTGTTAGATATGTTTGCATATGTTATTAATAATACTCACATCGGTAAAAAATCGACTCTTCTTGCTTCTTCCCCGCAGATATGGATTTACCCAATGCTGTCTGCGTTTTCTGCGACTGTTGTCCTCCTCCTCCTCCACATAAAGAACTGCCAATGCCACATATAAATCCATTGTATTCAATTTAAATAATAAATTTGAATTTGTAAACAAAACACAACTGACTTTGCAGTGTAACCGTAGGGCATGCACACCTGGTCACACTCGGCCGCTAGTATTTTTATTTTGCAAATTTTGCCGGCAAAATTTTTGCTCGTCTGAGTACTAGGCTTTAACTGCACCCGCAATATTAGCGGCATTGTCGGACGTGATTGCAACGATTTTATCCACGATACACCATTCTGCTGCAATTTTTTTTAGGTACGAGCATAGATTTATGCTAGTGCGCCTTTCATTAAAAGATTCACATGAATGCATATGCGAATGTAATGTTGGCGATTCCGTGTTAATAAAGTGAGCTGTTACTGCCATATAGCTCTCATTTGTCAAGGAAGTCCATCCGTCTGTTGTCAAACAAACAGCAGACGCCGAAGAAACTACCTCTTTAATATTCCCAGACAGCTCAGCACGGACGTTTGTTATCAGTACCTTGGACAGAGTCTTCCTAGTCGGCAACTTGTAGCCAGGGCAATCAGAGACCTCCTCGATCAATTTTTTGAAGTCGGGCTCCTCGACTATTCTAAGGGCGTGATGCCCTTTTGCCACCATTCGAACAAGCTGTCGATCGATCTCATCACATTTGAGAGCCGGTGGTGGGCGATGGATAAAATCGACGATCCTGCGCTGTGTTTCTGCTGAATTGACTCCTGAATCGCTTGAATCAACAGTGCTCTGCCGTTCAACGCGTATCGCAGCACTTGGATGCTTTGCCTTTATGTGGCGACCAAGATTGCTCTGCGATACACAAGACATTGTAACTTTGCAGATCTTACACTTAGCCTTCTGTCGTCAACATGCTCAAAATGATCCCAAATCGAACTGAATTTGCGTTTTAGAGACATATTTAGGTTGTATTTAGCATTAAAAGTTGCAAACAAAACGTTAGGACGCCACGTGGAAAAAAAAGTTGCCACACTAACAAGTGAACCATTGAACAAATGAGTGAAAAACTGAACAAGTGAGTAACTTAGTGAACAAGTGAGCAACTGAGTAACTGAGTGAATTTGAGTGAGCAACTGAGTTTGTTCACTAAAGTGAACACTCTTTACCCAACACTAATATACACGCCAGAGATTAAACCAATACAGAAGGCCAGCTGCAAGAGAAATTAAATTTGTTAAAATTTCGTTATAGCGATTTCCCATTTCTGACTTACCTTGAAACTGTTTGATCTATTTTAACCGTTGTTTCTCTGGTTCATATTTGAAATTGAAACAGCTGTCTGTGAGCCACCCCCCTATATGAGGCTGTCGAAGTACATGCAGACCATATACATTATTGCAATTTTCGCTGTATCCACCTCGCTAGCCACATCGCCACTTCCTGAAAAATGATTCACTTCAGCAAAAGTCTCTTGTGATTCGAAAGTGGGTGCTCACCCTTTCTGGCGACCACATCCCAGATTAAGAATTTATTTTTTCGGGGTGTGACGATTGTGGATGGTGCTCACACAATTCGCATCGGGTGTGCCTCCAGCTGTGGCTGTGGCACAGGGATAGAGAAAATTATGTGGCCCTGAAAAGGGCCTTTTTGATTTTGTTCTGCAAACGGATGCTGGAAGAGAAAGTGGAGCGCATGTAGTGTGTGCCTGACAAACGAATTTGACCACCGCCTCAAAATTAAAACGCAACAAACAAAATTAGGATGAAATTATTTTTTAATTTATTTCTGAGATCATATTTAACCTGCATCAGTCTCTTCCATTTTGTCGTCTTCTTCTTCGGCGGCAGGGGCATTATTGTCATGTAGGGGGCGACATCTACACACCATTTTGGGCAGCAGTACGTCGCTGCCTGCATTTGGTAGCAGCACGGGAACATATTTACTGGACGGAGATTAGATTTGGAAAGACCGAGACCGGAAATCATCTCCTGTCATATGCCAATCAAAGTTGCATTCGAAGGGTTGCATTTATATGTCACGCCCTCTATTTTGACATGCTTCTGGGATCACCGAGTGGATAAAAACCAAGGACAGAAGAAAACACTGATCTAAGGCTGCGCTGGCATCAATCGCAACTGTTCGCCGATAATGTCTGGAAGCGTTGGGTAAAAGAATATACACCAACAGTGACTAGACGCAGCAGGTGTTCACCAAACGCCCGCCAGTAGCTATAGGAGATATAGTCATCGTTATTGACGACCAGCTTCCTAGGAACCTGTAGCCAAAGGGGCGTCTTAGTGACGTAGTAACAGCCAAAGATGGACAAATTCGCAGAGCTACAGTATGGAAACCCAAAGGGATAATTTGAACACATGTTGCCGCCGAAATTTAAACACAAACGGCCACGTAGGCGCATACGGCAACGCCACCATTGACAACACTAGGAAATGACGAATGGGCAACGACAAAAACAGCGGGCGAATGGAGGAAAAAACGCGAAGCAAGAATACAAAGTACCTGTCAAGTACAAGCCCTGAATTGTACTTAAAGAACCAGCTCTCAACGATGACTTAAAATTAATATATTTCGACAACTCATCCAGTTCCGAGTCTGATTCTATTAGAGTAGTAAAGGTATTGTAGCTAGTCCATTCCGTAAACTTCCCAGAGAACTCCGGCAGCTTGAGTTTGGGAAGTCTCGATGAACGAGGTGTGTACTGTGTACTGTTTAGGAGGTCCCTTCTATTGGAATGCCGCCGACCCTTATTCCCAAGACAACTCAATAACTTGGCCTTCAATTCGCAATAAACCTCCTCAACCTAATAGCGGCTTTCATACTCGCTGGCGTCTACACTATCTTGCTAAATTTTGACTTGAATATTAAAGAACTGATTAAAGTTTGTTTCGATTAGACTTAACCTGGCTTCCAGCTCTGCAGCCGTCATGGAGGTGCAATTTTACTCGACATAACTTTTGTTACGGTTAAAGGAATTCACTATCCCAGTTCGAGAGGTGAGCACTTCCGCGTCTTTATTCTTTTTTGGTGCCATTTGCACTATTGTGCTAACAAATTATTTCCCTTGTCAATTTACTGAAAGGAAAATTCCCAATATTGGCATAAGTAAGGAACAACAGTCGATTCAGTCCATTCACATACGAAAGAGAAAACGAACCGCGCACGGGCGCGTCTATACTTACTCCGCATAAAGTTGGCTTTATCTAGCGAAATAATATTAAACGAGGGGGAACGTTGTGAGCCGCGGCGGTAGACGCGTCTACCGCCGCGGCTCTACTTTATACCCGGTACTCAGTCAGTATATATGTATGTGAGCTTGTTGTAATTTATTAAATGTTTGCAAAAGGAACGAATTTATTTTTGCCAAAAAAGACAACAAAAAATTAAGTCAACCTTTTCGGAGATTTATATATATTAGATGTTTCCATTTTTGTTTACATACGTTTTTTACATCTGTCTTTTCTACATGTCTAAATCTACTTCCTACATATACATACACGGCTGTGTGCGAGAGAGAGAGGGAATGAGTCTGCGCTTGGAAGGCTACTGAAATTTCATTTGTTCCTTCTGACTATATTTATGGTCCGATCTGATCCAGATTCAATACTCTGATAGATATGGTCATTTTCTATGATTCTCCGTTTTTGGTTTTCCCGTATCTTCAAAATTGTAGATTTTCGTCTTTTGTGGGGGCGGAAGGGGGCGTGGCCAAATTTTGAAATACACTTGTACTGACGTGATATCACAGGAGCATGGATAGAAAGTTTGGTTGCTCTAGCTCTTATAGTCTCTGAGATCTAGGCGCTCATCTGGACGAATGGGCACAGCGCCCAACCCTGTGTGTGAGAAAGAGCGAGAGGGAACGATGCATTTCGAAATGGTTTTCTTCATTGTGGCTATATTTATGGGTCGATCTGATCCAGATTCAACATTCTAATAGATATTGTCATTCTCTACGATTCTGCGTTTTTAGTTTTCTCGTATCTTTAAAATTGTGCATGCCACAGATTTTCGTCCTTGGAGTGGGCGGAAGGGGGCGGGGCGAAATTTTGAAATACACTTGTAACAGTGCGATAGGACAGGAGTCTGGATACAAATTTGTGTTCCTCTAGCTTTTATGGTCTTTGAGCTATAGGCGCTAATGAAGACGGACAGACGGACGGACGGACAGACGGACAGACGGACGGACAGACAGACATAGCTATATCGACTCGGCTATTGATGCTGATCAAGAATATATATACTTTATGGGGTCGGAAACGCTGCCTTCTGGGTGTTACACACATTAATTTTTTGCACAAATCTAATATACCCCTTTAATCTTCGAGTACCGGGTATAAAAACACAATGTTCGCACCAATTCCCTCCAACAGTTTTGTAATGGAACTCGTCAGCAATCCTGATATTCCTCAATCTGCTCGATGTTAGTTCTTGCTCGTTGGTTTATTTCTTTTCTATTAATTCTAGTGATCATAGATCTTCATACATATTTTATTGATACTATCGATTGCGTTTCTGTTCTGGTACATTATCTTTTTAGCGCCAAGTTCAAATTAATTAACAAGTTCATGTTAACATTGGGGAAGTTTATTAAGACTAAATAATATATTAAGTGACGTCCACAAACAATTTTGGTGAAATAACACAATATACAGCTATGCTCTGGCTATCGCAAAGTTTTACGATTACGACTTCGGAAAAATTCGTACGAATTGAAATTTGTGAGCTCTGGTTTCGCAAATTTTTGTTATCGATAGTGATGTTTTTGCGATATTTTCTCATGAAAAAAGCTGTTTTCTCTGGGCAATCAGTTGACATATTTTTGTTTAAATATGTCTGTCGTATTCGTAATTGCACTACAAGAAGCCCAAAGAAGACGAAAAAATCGCGAATTAAGGCGCAGGCGACATTTGCGGAATAGTGTATCCGTAATGGATTTGGAGGACGAAATTAAATCATACTTTACTAAGCTACAGACTTAAAATTATTGCATTGTGGTTTATTTTAGATTTTTGGAATCATTTCGATTGGACAAAACGTCATTTGAAACGATTTTGGAAAGAATAAGCCCCCACAGGAAATCTTCCTCTCTTTCCAGGGCCACCCAACTTGCAATTGTTTTGCGGTACCTTGCCACAGGCTCCTACCAGTACACCACATAAACGTTGGGAGGAGTACGTTTGGCAAGTTACTGCACAGCATTGTTCCCATATTGGAGTGAACAATATGCTCTGAAGAAATAAAAATATCTATGACGCAAAGAGAAGTGCTTGAATCGACTACTTTTATACAAATTACCAATTGCCTAGCATTATTGCCTGTGTTGATGGAACGCAAATCCGGATTAAGAAACAGTCCACGAATGAATCCATATTCTTTCATAGGAAGGGGTATTTTAGCTTAAATGCAATGGTGGTAAAGAGCAAATTTTTAAAATAAAGTATACATTTTTATACCCGGTACTCGAAGAGTAAAGGGGTATATTAAATTTGTGCCAAAAGATGATGTGTGTAACACCCAGAAGGAAGCGTTTCCGACCCCAAAAAGTATATATATTTTGGATCAGCATCAATAGACGACTTGATATAGCTATGTCTGTCTGTCCGTTCATCCGTTTTCATTAGCGCCTAGATCTCAGAGACTATAAAAGCTAGAGCCAGCAAATTTTGTTTCCAGGCATCGTTCCTTTTTGCTCTCTCTCATACGCGACCTCGTCTGCTTTGCCCGCCGCAATTTTTTGACGCCTAGATCTCTGAGACTATAAGAGCCAGATCAACCAAACTTTCTATCCATGCTCCTGTGATATCACTTCAATACAAGTGTATTTCAAAATTTTCACACGCCCCCTTCCGCCCCCACAAACGACGAAAATCTGTGGAATCTACAATTTTTACGATTCGTGAAAACCAAACCAATACCCGTATCTACCAGATTGCAAATTAAATTCCAGTGGCTAAGAAACACCTTCCAAGCGCTTACTCATTTCCCCTTTCTGTCGTACACAGCCGTGTATGTATATGTAAGGAAGTAGATGTAGACATGTAGAGAATACAGATGTAAAAAACTTATGTAAGCAAAAATAAAAACATCTAATATATAAAAATTTCGAAAGGGTTCGACTTTTTTTCTTTTTTGGCTAAAATTCAATTTGTCCCTTTTTCGAGCATATAATAAATTACATAAATCGTACGCTCACATATATACTGACTGAGTACCGGGTAGAAAGTAGAGCCACGGCCGTCCAGCGGCAAACGAAAAGCATGTGTATACAGAATTCTTTCCTCTCATAACTTCCCTCTTCGCGATGGACTTATCTCTAACTAAAAAATGTCGTTTGCGTTCTTCAACAGTTAAAAAAGGAAAGATATTGTTCATGCAGTACTACATTTTAAAAACGAAGCACCTAGATTGGTAGGCGCTGAAGTAAAACCACATATTTTGAGTGGTGCAGAATATGATACTCGTAATTTTTAAAAATAACTTATTATTTTCATTCATGATAGGGGTATATACTTATATGTATGAACTGTAATTTATTTCCCGAAAAGGTTGGAAAAAGGGAATGGTGGTGGCGGTCTTGGCAGACGTGGCGGTAAAGGCAGACGTGGCGGTAAAGGCGGTGGAGGAGGAATAGGAAAAATGCCAAGTATGGAAGCATCAGCTTCTGCTAGGGGCAAGCTAGGTCCGGGAAATATCAAGGGTGGAAGTGGAAGTCCTGGCAAGGGCAGTACAAAGCACGGCGCCCCAAATATCTGGTGATAATGAATGTGTTGCTCTATATTCGGTTGAGAATTGGTTGCTGAAGTCGTGGACTCCGTACTAGTGTCTGAGGAACTACTTGAAGTTGTGGTTGCCTCTTCCGTTGATGTCACTTCAGTGGTTGATGTTTCTTCGAAAGTTGTTGGTGCATCGGTGGTTGTTGTTTCTTCGACAGTTGTTGGTGCATCGGTGGTGGTTGTTTCTTCGACAGTTGTAGGTGCATCCGTGGTTGTTGTTTTTTCGGTAGTTGTTGGTGCATCGGTCGTTGTTGTTTCTTCGATAGTTGTTGGTGCATCGGTGGTTGTTGTTTCTTCGATAGTTGTAGGTGCATCGGTGGTTGTTGTTTCTTCGGTAGTTGTGGGTGCATCGGTGGTTGTTGTTTCTTCGATAGTTGTAGGTGCGTCGGTGGTTGTTGTATCTTCGGTAGTTGTGGGTGCATCCGTGGTTGTTGTTTCTTCTATAGTTGTAGGGGCATCAGTGGTTGTTGTTTCTTCTATAGTTGTAGGTGCATCGGTCGTTGTTGTTTCTTCTATAGTTGTAGGGGCATCAGTGGTTGTTGTTTCTTCGATAGTTGTTGGTGCATCGGTGGTGGTTGTTTCTTCGACAGTTGTAGGTGCATCGGTGGTTGTTGTTTCTTCGATAGTTGTAGGTGCATCCGTGGTTGTTGTTTCTTCGGTAGTTGTGGGTGCATCCGTGGTTGTGGTTTCTTCGGTAGTTGTCGGTGCATCGGTGGTGGTTGTTTCTTCGACAGTTGTAGGTGCATCGGTGGTAGTTGTTTCTTCGATAGTTGTTGGTGCATCGGTGGTTGTTGTTTCTTCGGTAGTTGTTGGTGCATCCGTGGTTGTTGTTTCTTCGGTAGTTGTAGGTGCATCCGTGGTTGTTGTTTCTTCGGTAGTTGTAGGTGCATCCGTGGTTGTTGTTTCTTCGGTAGTTGTAGGTGCATCCGTGGTTGTTGTTTCTTCGGTAGTTGTTGGTGCATCCGTGGTTGTTGTTTCTTCGGTAGTTGTAGGTGCATCCGTGGTTGTTGTTTCTTCGGTAGTTGTTGGTGCATCCGTGGTGGTTGTTTCTTCGGTAGTTGTAGGTGCATCCGTGGTTGTTGTTTCTTCGGTAGTTGTAGGTGCATCCGTGGTTGTTGTTTCTTCGGTAGTTGTAGGTTCATTGGGGATTGTTGTTTTAGGAGTTACAGTAGTTGTTGTGCACCTTGGTGAAAATGGAAATATAATGCAAAATGCTGATTGTCTTTCAAGTTTTAAATCTGTTGAAGTTTCTGCTATTGCTTCTTCTGTTGATTGCATTATACTGGTCGATACGTTAAGCGCAGCCCACAGCACAAAAATCGCAAAGAAACGCCAGATCTGGAATTAGAAGTTCGTTTAGTATTTTGAGCACTTCCCGAACACTCAGTTCTTACCATCTTGGCCTCCCAGTATACAGTGATGCAATGCGGCAGCGCTAACTATTTATGTACTTTCTTTCTCGACAGTTCTTTTGTGTTGTAATTCGAGTAAATGCACAGATATTTTCGGGAAAAGTACCAGGAGAGGGATTCGAGATAAGAGACTGACAGCACCTTAACTTACGTCAAGAGCATGTGGATAATGAACATATTGGTCTCGAAAGTTTCTGCACTTAGCTTCAGTGGTTTTAAATTGTATTGTCAAAAGAAGCCACAAACGTTCAAGCTTTGTTTATGGTGATGACACCCAATATTGGTTTATCTGCGGCTGTTCTACGATGGTATGAGGAACCAAAAGATAAAAATTCATGGGGAAACTTGTGTAATTTCAGAAGTTTCACAGTAACCGCAATGACCTCATGTGAACCGAAGTGCTGTCATTCGGTTTCCTGGATTGCCGCCCCAAATCCCGCTCAGGTAGCAGAGAGAAAAAAGAACTGTTGAGAAACCGGGCCTATAAATACGTTCAGTGCATTCGGTAAACCCATTATCTGATGGCCTTGAAAATAAATTGAGAAACTCTAAAAAATAGTTTTATATCTGTCGCTATAGTCTCATTGAACGCGGTACTCGAAGAGTGTAGCATGGCCAATTCAACTATCAGCCACAGCCAGCCCTTCTGCAGTACCAGTTGAGCATCCTCTCCTCAGCACCTTGCAATCCACTCCCTTCCCAGGTCGCGGGCCTGTGATGCTACTTATTTTCACATCTGAAAAATACTCTTCCCTAGTGTGCTCAATGATTTGTTTAAACGAAAAGAGTACACTTAACTATATTTTGTTTATTTTACACAATTTTGTAAATTAATTTGCATTTAATGTAATGCCAAAATAATAAATTAGATATGAACTTAGATTAGATCCCATTCTGTTTTCATACTCTCGGTTTTTTACACATTTCTTCTCTTCTCTTAAATTGAACTATTTGTAATGACTGTTTGATGAAGGCGAAAAAGAAACACTACAGGAAAGTTCATGGAAGCACCAAATCTTTGTGTACATCTCTGTCTCATTGTGTACTTGCACCTGTTTTCGAAAGACGGCAATTTTTTCGGCCCTCCCAATGCGTTGGCAAGATTTCACTAACAATTTTGGATGTGGTTGATGAAGACTCCTTCTCCTCCTCGCTTAATCTAACTCTTAAGGCTACACGAAAAACTGCGATAACCAGGCCGATATAATCTCCTTAGACAGTTTTTAATCTCTTCACGCAAGAACGCCGTCCAGGGCATGGATCACTCCATTGGTGGCGGGGATGTTGGATGTGACCATCTGGGCGTCGTTCACCTTGATCTTTCCCGCTGAGGTCTTCTGCAGAATCACGGTCTTGCCCGTGTACAGCGAGTCCTTAACCTGGTAGAAACGCATACCAGCGGAGAAGAGAGCTCCTGGTACTATGTGCTTCATGGCAAACTGCTCGGCGGCTTCCTTGTCATTGTAGAGCTTCTCCAGCGTGTCCGAGTCCAACTCACTGAAGCTCTTGTCCACAGGCGCGAAAACAGTGTACGTTTTTACACCTAAAAGAAAGATGATATTCAATGGCAATTAGGGAGAAAAATTGAATGAAGTCAAGCCAATCCCTACCCTTGCTCTGCAGCTTCTCGGACAGTCCGGAGGTGTAAAGGATCTTGAGGAAGTTGCTGAAGCGACCTTCGCGATCAGATTGCAGAGTCTGCAAAAGATCTCCCACGGGCAGTGGGAACATGACACGATCCACGGCATGGGCCACTCCCTGAGGGATCTTGATATCCTTCTTATTCAGCACAACCATGGCTCCGTTGATGGTAGTGAGCTGCATTGGGAGACATGATCGTTAAGGCTAACCTGCGTAGGGAAAGTTCGTAGGGTGCTCTTACAGTGACATCGTTCCACTCCTGGTCGTGCATATTGTACTGATTGACACGCAGCTGGGTTCCAGCCAGGGACACGCCCGTCATCTCGTCCTGCAGCGTGGCAATTTCAAAGGCTCCGGGGATCACATGGTGAAGTAATAGCTACAAAAGAGCAAATGAGTAACTGGCGTCGGCATCGGCATGCAGAGTTCACACTTACCCCACTCAGCAGTCTTGGATTGGACTGGAACTTCTCCTCTGCGCGCTCGGGTCCACCCAACTGTACCAGGAGATTTTTGAAGGCCTTGTCAGTGGGCACGAATATGGTGTAGGGTCCTGTCTCGTTAAGAATGCTGTCCAAGCCCGACTGGCGGAGGTACTTGGCCATGGCAAAGAGCCCATTGGACTTCAATATCTGTAGCAGATCCTCGCTCGGATTGGACAGAACGGAGGCAACACCCGGACCAGCCTGGGCTGCCTTCTCTGTGTTCTCGGTCTCCTGCACAAGGGCGTCAGCATACTGAGGTGCAGGTGGCAGCAGCTCCGGTGTATGGGCAAGATCCGAGAGACGTTCGGTGACCACTGGCAGGTGGGTGGAGACGGAGACTCCTCCCAGGTACGAAGAAGGAGTCACCGGCGAAGAGCTGTACACGGGGGCGGGCGTGGTGCGGATCAGGCTCGCAGCTGCCGCATTGGAGGTGCTGCTCTCATAGATGGGGCTGTAGCGGGGGGTATAGGGAGCACTAGTCGTTGTGCTGGTGGTCGATGTCCTGGAGGGATGATACTGACGATGATTGCTGGGCGTGCCGCGAGAAACAAATGGAGCCGGTGTGGTCGTTGTGGTGGTTGTTGTGCTACTAGTCGTGGTCAGTGGGGCACGGGTGGTCTGGATGATCTTTCCGCTTTTTATCTCCACGAGCTCATCGTTGGGCAGGGTCAGACGGGACACTGAAGGCGGCAGCTTGATCTCACCGCTCCTGATCCTCTCCAGAATGCTCTCGACTTCCGCGCCAGTCTGCTTGGTCTCCTTCTCGCCATTGGCCTTGACTCCCTGGATCTTGAAGCTGCCATCGGCCTGCTCCTCGAGGTACACGTAGGTGGCCTTCTTCTTGGCCGGCAATGGCGCCGGTGCAGGCGTTGCCTGTGCCTCGGATTTTGGGCTCAGACCCTCGATCTCGTAGCCATCGGGAATAAGTCCACGCTTGGCCAGCTCCTCCAGGGAGGGTGGCTCATCCGAATCTGAAGTGATGACGGCCGAGCTGGCGATGCTGTTGGCTCCACTGCTAATGCCCTGTATGTCACCGGCTCCACCACCATAAAGAGCTGCCAGGCTGGACAGATCTACACCTCCGGGAAGCGATCCGGTTGGGAGGGTGTCGGACTCCTGGGGATCTGGGGAACGCAGGATTTGCACCTTACCACCACCGGGCAGTTCCAGGTCCTTACTCTTGCTGGGAGCCACATCGCTGAGGCTCAACTTGGCCTCAGATCCGAGCGCCTGTTGGGCCAGCAGGGTCTGCAGCTGCTCCTGGGAATAGGCCTTCTGTCCCTGCACAAGATTGGGGTCCGTGGTGCGGATCACCTGGACTCTCTGGCCATTCGGCAGCAGAAGATCCATTTCGTCGTAGGTCTTGTTGCCGGTCAGGGGCTGCTGCGGCGCTTCTGAGAGGGCTGCCTTCAGCTGCTTCAGCAGATCATCCCGGGCAAAGGTCTTGACAGGCTTCTTGCCAGCGCCCTTCTGGCTGGGATACTTTCCGAGCTCCGACTTGACCTGTGCATAGATGTTCTTCTTGGGCGTGGTGGTGGCCTCAGTGGTGGTTGTCGTTGTCGTGGTCGTCGTCGTCGTCGTGGTTGGATGCTCCTTGTAGTACTGCTGGAGGGCACTGCTGAACTGGTTGTAGTCGGTGGGATGGGCAACCGGGCGGCCACGTGGCGGTCCTCCGCCATAGGGCGAGTGCTGGTAGTTGCCATTATGCTGGGTGATGATCGTCGGCAGGATGTGCTGCTTGATCTGGTGCTGCTTGACCAGGAACTCCTCATGCTGCTGGCGCACCTTGTTCTGTGACTTCTCGTACTGCTTGGCCACAAACTGCTCGTGCTTCTGGATGAGCTTCTGCTTGTACTCCTGATCTGCCGGCTGGTGCTGAGCGGGAGCATTCACAAATTGGTGCTGGAATTGCTGGCCTTGGGGTTGGTGCTGCTGCTGCTGCTGCTGTTGGAAGGCTTCTCTCGTGGGCTGCGCTGGGAAGGGAGTGGATTGCAGGGTGCTGAAGAGTGGAGGCACAGGCAGACCCAGCTGGGGTGTCAACTGGTACTGCGGAAGGGCTGGCTGTTGCTGATAGTTGAACTGGCCATGCTGCTGCTGCTGCTGCTGCGGCTGCTGCTGTTGCTGGATGGGATGCGGTGTCTGTTGTGGAATGGTCTGGAAGGTGGGCACAGGCGCCTGGCTGGGCAGCTTCTGGGTGGTCTGGGGCAGAACTTGGGATCCGAATTGCTGGGGCTGCTGGAATGCAAACTGCTGCTGCGTTTGCTGTTGCTGGTAGGTTTCCCTCGAGGGTTGTGGTGGAAAAGCTGTTGACTGCAAGCGGGAATCTGAAAGATAGAGCATATAATCCGCCAAGGGTTAAGTTGTGTAGACCATGAAACTATGCTGCTAAACTGCTACTATACTCGATAGAAGGAATCAATATAGTGGAAGCCAGATATTACCAAATTGCTTGTGGCGTTGGGGCAACTGTTGCTGCTGTGGCTGCTGTTGGTGCTGTTGGTGGGGGTGCTGCTGCGGCTGCTGCTGCTGCTGCTGGGAACCAGCGTAGTTACGCAAGTCCAAGAAGTTCTGATGGTGCAGATCCAGATTGCTGGAAGCCGAGGGCAGTTGCTGCTGCGTCAGCTGCTGCTGCTGCTGCTGCTGCTGCGGAGGGAATTGCGGAGCGGTTTGCAGCTGGCTCTGGGTGGACCGTTGGAACTGCTGATTGCCGTGGGGCTGCTGCTGAGGGAACTGGCCGAATCGGTGCTGCTGCGGTGCCTGGTGGTGCAGATGGGTATGTTGCCCCTGCTGCTGCTGCTGCTGCTGGCGGTGGGGAATGGGCAACTCGACGCCCGCCTGGACAAAGTTTTGCTGATTGTACTGCTGCAGATTCAGCTGGCGGCGATGCGAGTTGTGAAAGGGCGGCTGCAATGAGAGCGAGAGAAGGCAAAACGTGATATTACTCGTACAGCTTTCCATCACCGTGCATTGCATCATCGTGCACTGCAGAAAACCAGCTTCAGATCCATCATCAGCTGGTTTCTCCCTCGCTGGCATGAAATGAAAACTGACACAGAAACAAGAGACAAGGAAAAGCCCCTCGACTCGCCCCAAAATAGACATGAACCAGTTTCAAGCGGCGGTAACAGCCACAATCTCTGCTGCTGCTCCATTTTCGATGCCCAAAACGAGATAATGCGTCTCGGGATTGGTTTGAGGCGAATGCTCTGGGGTCCTTTTGGGGGCCAGTCGGTCAAGTTGAAGCCCGCCAAAGTGGCACAGTGGCGGAACTTGTTTGCAAAGAGATCACGTAATGATAGATCACAGATCAGGCAATACGTGTTTATCGCTGGTTATAAAAATTATAAGTCTTGAATTTGTCCTAGTATAAAATTTATTTTCCCCCCCAATCCATCCCTTCTCCATTCGCATGACAACCCATTTCCATTGTCTCCCATCTTCCATTGCCATTAGCGAATATATCTCTCATAGAGCAACCCGCTTATACAATCTCTCAGGCCAGCACGCCCCTTGAAGCACCTGTCATACGCTGCGTATACGCATTGCGCTTGTCCAAGTCAGACATCGGGCATCGACAATGATTATCCAACATGCTCAGTTCCAAGAGAGTTGAGAAGGAGAGGCCGAGACGCGACTAGATGCTGCACAGCGGCAGGCTTAGATCTTGTTTGTTTCTCTGGTTGGGGTATGGCTAAACTGCTGTATGTACAAATTAATTGCCCGGGTCATAAATCTTCTTTTTTGCTGGGCTCCGTCTGCGTCCCCGTCCCCAGTCCCAGTCCCAGTCTCCGTCGATGCGAGGTTGAGGCGTTATCAGGCTCTCCCCAGACCATCCGCAGCTCTTTCTTTTCGCATGGTAATTATGTTGTTGCCGCTAATGCCGCGCCTCATCATGTCGCTGCTGATGGGGCAGCCGATGTTGTGCATGATGATGATGCTGTCAGTGGGGCGGCGTTTGATTATGCAACCTAATCGCAGTCCGATGATTAACTTGGGGAAAAGTTCAATGTGTTTGGTGGAGGAAACAGGTGAACGAGAGGGCCTGACAATTGGGAAAACATTTCTTACAACAACCGTTGGAAACTGTCCTCGTGGCTCATCCCATCCAACCTTCGCTGGCAAGTTTTTCAGCCCGCACAATGGCTTGTCATGCATCTGTATCATCAATTTGGTCATCGGTTTTTCTGAATCCACAATTTTCTTTCTCTCTAAGCATGACTTTTCTCAACAAATTGCTCGTCTGGTGAAAACCCCAATCAATCATCAATCAACTGCCAATGGCGATGCCAAGGCAATCAACATCCCAGCCCCGAAGCCACTGAACCCCGTCCTCGTAGGGTTTGTCATATTTCTTTTCCCTTTCTTTCAATCCCAGCCTCCCCTTGTGGGTCCGCCTGTCGAACAGACAAGTCAATTTCAGGCTTTAGCGTGCTCATTCAACTTTTTCACGGCACTTGTTCCCGTATGCAAAACGCTTTCGTTTTTAAATGCCAGTGCGAGCCACCAATCAATGACCAGCTAATGCGCTGCGCATGCGCAGCGGAGCTCTGACAGGCTTTTGTGGCTGTGGCTGTGGCTGTTGCTGTCACCAAATGCCACCACAGCCCACGCTGCTGATGCCTCCCCGTTCACTACTGTGGCTGAATGTGTCAAGTGATTGACAACTCCCTCGAGTTGGCGTCGTAAAAACTGAGTGTCAGATATCAAACATTGGGCTGGGAAAAACTATTAATCATGATAGCCAAATTGTGTGGTATATTTCGGGGGGATTTCCCACGTTCCAATGGGTCGAGACTCATTGATAAGACAATTTTTGCATTGCTGGCTGGTGCGAGGAGTCAAATCCTTGGCACACCTTTTCAAAACTGGCATTTCAATCCGTGGAATGCCAATAATTGATTAAAAACTCAGAGTTTTCTTTGGATAGCCAAAGAAAGTTCACAAGATGCAGCCAAAAGGGGTTTGGTCAGCCGTCGTTTAGCCGTCTACAAACTGTATTTCATGTCAAATACGTTTCCATTGGAGGGCCGTCAAGTCGAGTGGGCATTATGCTAATGAGAGAAGATACGGCGTGAGATCGCCGGCAACAGGTAGAAGAGGCAGGGATGGCAAACCAGTTTGCGGATAGATCCCGCCGAAAGCAACATTTTTCACAAGTTTGATGGGGCGTTGTGATCCGTGATGTATCTGTCAGTTACATGACTCGAACTCGCAGCTAATTTGTTAATAATTCATAATTGATTTCACATCGCACATCGGGTCCGATGTATTACGAGAGATAGCCCCGTCTGGATGGGATACAAAATGAAAGCGAATTTGGAAATTTCTTTTCGTTTTCAGTCTCGGTTTCGGTTTCTGTTTCTGTATCTGTTTCGGTTTTGTTTTCGGTTTCGTTTCGCAGTGAAAGTGATTTGTTAGGCATTTAGCCAGCAGTTAAGTTGTTTATGCTAATTAGAATTTAATAGTTCAAATCAGAAGATCTGCAACAGGCGCCCCAAGAGATGCTCCGCTTAATTAAGAGTTGCCCATAGGCCGATGCCACAAATTCTTCAAACAAATTCAGTTGCGCAACGGCATCGCGGCCTCTTGCAGGTTTTCCAGTTTTTTCGGTCATGTCGATGGCCAATGGCATCCGATCTGGCCCCGTTTTTCCCATTGCCTTTCGGATTTCCTGCCTGCCCCCCCCAATGCACAAGCTGCATTTGCGTCCACTTTTCGCACTGAATTTTCGTTTACAGAGTTTTTTACAGAGCCCCCTGGCTGTTTGTCTTCTTTCAGATTTTTTGGTGGTTTGTGAAGTTTCAAGGTTGTTTTTAGTCAGTCGGCTCTGACGATCTGAGGATCTTTTCGGAGGCGCTTGCAGCCGTGTTGTGCAATTTGTGTTCTGGCCATAAAAAGAGATGCACATGTCAGATGTCGGACGTCGGTTTTGGCATCGATTCCAACTGCTGGCTAATGGGGCACTAAGGCAGGCACTCTACCCGCATGCAGTTGTGGGAAACGAGCTGTTGCATTTATAGATTCCAGCGGTTTGCTTGTTGCAGTTTGTTAGCAGAACAAGTGGGCCAATTATAATGAACTTTTATGACGGCAATTGTTCTCGGTCTGCAGAATAAGAATCTATTTTATCCTTACTGCTTTGGCTGTCATTGCAGATGGTCTGTTAGTGAACTGTTATTCAATTAATATCAATCCATGTCTCCCATTCGACTCTCTGTCACATTTCAACATCTAAGTAGGCAATCGTCTCCCGAATCTGGGCCAGATCGTTTCCCCAAATTGATTTATTATTGTGCTGCCATCGGCATTTAACGGCTCATTAAATTGTCTTGCTTATCATCGCAGGGCCTCGTCAGATCGGCGAGATCGTGCTCACATCATTTCAACATCTCATCGATCCCATCTGAATGCAGTTCAGAACTGACTGTGCAGCTTGGGCATGGGTCCACAGTCGGGTCCACAGTCCACGGAGGACCGAAGTCTTCTATCAACTGCCAGAACTGGTTAGCCCCGCTCGACAGTGACTGTTGACAGTTTCCACACGGCATGAAATGTGCATAATAAGGCAGAGTTGATGGCATTTGATGGCTTAGTTTTTTGAGAGGTGCTGCCTCGTTTCGGGTTCCATTCAGACTGTTGGTCAATCCGAAAATTTGGCAATTCCCTTTCACTTTTCCCGACTATCGGCGAGTGCCTGCAGTTGGCTCCGAGATGCCCCGAAAAAGAAACAAATATTTTGTGGATTTCCTAAAGGCATTTTAATTGCCAACAAAATTGCTAAGCAAATAAGTAATTAATTTGCGGCCGCACAAAAGAATGCCCAGCAACAATAGCCCCAGAAAAAGCAGCAGCAGGTACAGCAGCAGCAGGAAAAAGTGAAATTTACATAAAATTGTGTAATTAACTGAGGTAAGTAAGAAATCGCCTCAAGCGAGGCTTCGGCCAACACCTACAACTAGCACGGAAAGGGGCATGGCGCGGGCCAGTATCCACTGGCCGCATGGAAGCGAAAGAAGCCGCCCGCCAGCAGCAACGAAAGGTTCCAGGCAATGCCGCCAGCCCAGCAAAGTAAAGGCAGAAAGCAGAAGCACAAACGTTACTTAACAATCGCTTTGCACACACGAGAAGGGGCCAAAAGAAACTTGGTCAGCTCCGTACTCGCACTCGCACTCGCACTCCCCGCTCAGACTGGAGATGCTATCGCTGCCCCGACGCCCAGCCCTACTCACAAAAAGAGAGGGAAACCGCTTGTAAAACTGTTTATAAATTAGCGCGATTTGTCTGCCAGACCCCGAAATCGTCCGAGTACGAGGCTGATGGGACTTGGGCGATTGTGAATGCTATTTTGGTCACTTTAAAGCTTTAAGATCTCAGATACTCGACAATTGGGGCTAATAAAACAGTTGTGTTGCCATAATTTATGCAATTCAAGTGGAAGTTTTTATGAAGATGGCCTTATAAAATTATTATTGATGTGATATAAAATACTACCATAAAGTACATATATATTTAGAGACTCAGGAGTGTAAATTACTGGTGGAAATGCATTGGGTCTGGTGGGATACAAATTTATTAAGGATGGGGCCTCATGGCGCCCGTAAACCGCATCCAGAACTCGCTTTGAGTCTTGTGGAAACTTGTTTAATCATGGCCATAATTTGTTTTCCAACTAACGGGGCCGCTAGATCCTCAGCCAACACTGCAGCTCGCAGTTAATTGCATCTCTTGCATCCACCAATCTGCACAAAGATTGCATAATCACCTGCATATCCAGCAGAGTTGAGAGTTAACGCAATCGCGACTGTTTTCCCGCTTCAAAGTCGAGTGACATACAAGCTTAACTTAACGTGCGAGTAATTGAATGAGAGGCAGCCGAATGAGTTCGCGAATTAGGCAGAGTGCCAATGGCAGAAGTTGCACAAACTTGCTTCCTGGCAGATGCACCCTCCACGTCGCCCAGCACCCACGCGGCCCACGCGGCCACACAGGCGGCTGCCGTTCGGAGCACGCTCCGCCTGCAGCGGGCCGTCGACGCGCGAGAAGATTTGTGCATGGAAGCCATTCTCATATATGTACCTCTAATTTGACACACTCTGACACTTTATACGAGCTGCGGGGATTTATTATATCATTAGCACTGTCAGGGGCAGCATCGTCAGTATCTGCGAGACACTCGCACTAAACTGAGTCGAGCAAGTGTAATTTGTAATTTGTAGTTTGAATAAACCCACTTCTTTTTCGGTTTCGGGCATGAGAAATTTGGGTTTATGGGCCAGCTGTTTTTGGACAATTAACATGTTCATATGGCTAATTGCAGAGTGGTTTTAAGTCAATACTTAAACAGAGCTTCGCTACGATTTTCGGATGTTGGTCTGCGAATGAGAAATCCGTCCGAGAAGAGGAAGGTCAGCACTCGACTAGAGAACTTAAAGTAGAAAGTGAGTGCCCGATGGGAAGCTCAAACAAATATACAAATGTACTCAACCAACTCTCAGCCATTATTCCCAGTGATTATGTGCCTCAATCCATCACTATCAAGACCATAATCACCTTCCCAAACAAACGACTCAATTTTCAACCTCAACACACTTTCAATTTCCAAACCACACTAAGAGTATCGGACAAATAATATCATAACAAAATAAAAATATTATTCCGCCGACAATCGCCTGAAAGATCCTCATAATTATCGAGTCCGAATTGCGAATTGCGTGTCAGTAGCGCATAAGATACAGACCTCTAAAAATTATATTACTGCTGGAAATAAATTTAAATACGCTGCAATTTTACTTTCCAATTCAATAAATTTGGCGCACGCAGCTAAGCGAATTGCGTGCCACAATGTATCTTTGTATCTCTGTATCTGAGCCGTGTCTGGGCCTTGGCTTCTCCTCAATCGGAGACCGCTGGCGCCCACACCGAGATCGAGCCGGAGATTTATGTGCCGGGGTCTGTTGATGGACAGTAGTGAACAATCGGGAGAACCGTCAAAAACAATGTAATTTCGCTTTCATTGCAACTTAGCCTTGCCCAAGAGATGAGTGCCCGCGAGATTTGCATTCATCGGATTTCGTAACTCAATTTCGCCGTGAAACTCCGTTGCCACGCCCAGTCCTTTCCGTCTTCACGCTCATCAACGTCCAACGTTTCGGACCTTTGTTATACGAGTGCTGTGCTCATCATCCCATCCCATCCCAGTCGCTCGCAATTTCTGTGCAATTTTTTTCTCCATTCATCCATCTGCCTTCATCGTGCCTTGTCACTGGGAATTTCAATGGCACGAAAGCCTTAGATATTTCTCCAACAGCAACACCAACGCCAGTTCGGACTCGGACTCGTATTTACTTTAGTGACTGCAGAGCCATTGAGCTGGGACTGTTTGTCTACTCATTTTCATGGGCTGTCACTTGAATTGAAGCCACTCGATTGCAATTGGTGCGAAGCATTAAGCTTTTGTCGCGTTCGCCGTTCGTCTGTTTGGGATATATATGTATATATGGGTCAGGCAATTGCTTCGCCAGGGGTCTCCGTTTATGTGGGCTGCGACCTTGGCTAGCATTTCGGCTTGGCGAATTGTGGGAAAAGTGTGAAGGTGTAAGGTCGAGGTGTGTGTGATCTTGGTAGCAGATCTCCCACGAGGTCTTCGCAGTAGATACTTCTCAGTCTTGGCAATCTGCCTTGGTAATCCTGCATGTCTCAGCTCCAATAAACCCACTTAGGCATTGCTCTCAGCCCTACGTATCCGATCTTCTTGGCAGTCCGTTTTAGAGTCTGTCTAATGCATTAATTACGGATTACGGATTACGGATTAGCATTGCCTCAGCAGTGCTCTCAGGCATGCAACTGCATTTGGAAACATGCCCCCTCCGGGCATATCATTTGTCAAGTGGGACGCCATTGTTCGGAGCGGAGTGGAGTCGAAACAAGTGAAAAACCTTTTCATATTCAGTTGGAATTCATAATTTATGGGTTAGCAGTGCGCCAGCAACAGCTACAGCAACAGCAACAGCGCCGACAGACTGCGATTCGAAAGTGAAGTTCTTTTAATTACACTTATTCCGCTCCCGGTGGCCCCGCTCCCTGGATCGCAGGGGAACCAATTAAGTCATTTCGAGATAGGATCGGTTACCCTATCGGAGCTGCCTCGTTGGTCTTGATTCGCCAAATGCTCACATTGCTGGCTTTCGGCTTGGTCTCGTGCCCGTTTCTGTTGCCGGTCACGCAAGCCCCGCACCAGGCCAGGTCCGCCGCACCGCCCAGAGGTCTGCGCATGCAAATTACGGAGGGCCTCCGGTCCCCGGTCCCCGGTCCCTGGTCTAAGGTCTTGGGGTCTACGGTCTGACAAATGTTTCGAGTTGCCACCGCGGTACCCAGAGCTCGGAACGGGAGTCGAGTCGGAGTCAGTAAACTGTTTTGCTGCAGTTCGTGACAGTTTTTAGCAATTACCCGGACGGGTCGGACGGGACGGAAGGGACGGATCGGACGGAGTGCGACAATGTCGTTAGACCCATCTGGCCCTCTCGCTGACCATTGTTCAGCGGTTACTAACCCTGGCCGGCACTGGAACTTGTGCTTGGGAGCTAGTTAGCCGTCGGATGGGAGCTCCATGCATATGCCAGTGATCTGGGAAAATTGCTAAGCGTTTATCCGTTTCTGGAGCTCCGTAGTTCTGCGGCTGCGGAGCTCCGCTCCACTCACTCTTCACCCCGGACCCATTTGAGTTTATGAAATCGAAAGCCGAATGCATCTTGCATCTTCCATCTGGCATCTTGCTTCTTGCCTCGCATGCCCAAGTGATGCACTCAAATGCGCAGCCGAAGCCGCGGCGAAACGGGCAGAAGGGGAGAACCGCACAGCAAATTAAATTTTATTATTTGCAACAAAACGAAACGAAACACTTTGGGGCCGCAGAAGACGCCGCCAGCGAATGGAAAACCCAAATGCAACTGAAATGCCAGCTCTGGAACTTCTGCGGTGCTCGAAATCAGCCAAGCTTGCGAAAAGTGTTTTTCTTTTGATTTTCCTTGGCTTTTGTTGTGTTTTCTTCAGTCCACTCCACTCCACTCCCCTCCCCTCCTGTGCAGCAATATAGTAAACTGAAAGTGGCAAACTGAGGCTGCGGGAGTGGGGCCAAAGTTTTGGGGTATTCGGTCGGCCGCTGGCGATAATGTGCCGCGCGAAGGAGCCGCGAGGGCAGACGGCCGCCGGCTGCACCAGAGTGTGAAGTGGGTTGCAGCTTGTTGCAAGTTGGGGGCGTGTTTGCATCTGACAGGTACTAACCAGAGTATCTCCTCTCCTCTCGAGTGCTTTGACTTCTCCCAGGCGAAGTTTGGGGCGCAGTTGCATCAGCCATGTTGTCTCCACTCTTGATAAACGATCCTTCAGGTTTAACCATCATTTTCCCCTCTTACCCATACAACTTGAAGCCCATGAAGTGTCCTGTTCAAGGATGCCAAGACATAATGCAATTCCCACAGCCTTTGACCTATTCAACGACCCAACCCGAATGCGAAATGCGGTACTGTTCAATTCATTTTTGAACAATTCACAGACGAAAGTTCGTACCGCTTTTCCACCAATTTTCCATTGCACCACGAAAACCACAAAAATGCCATTAAATAATTTCTTGTACATTTTCGACGCTCAAAACAGAAATAAAGTGCAAATCAATGGACAAGTTTTTAGCGTCTTCGGGCACGGCGAACGAACCCCACAAAACTTCGACTCCCACCAGATAGCCAAGAGGAAAACACACAAATTATGCAACTCCTCTTTGGCTTGCAACATCTCTCGGCAGACCAGACCAGACCAGGCCAGGTCCCGGCCCCAGCCCCAGCCCCTGCACCAGACCCAGCAGCAGTTGCAGATGCCATTGCAGTTGGGCTGGAGGCTGCCACTGCCACACCACCATCATCATTATCAGCAGCAGCATCATCATCATCAGCAGCAGCAGCAGCAGCAGCAGCGGGCTATTTCAAGTCTTGTTTTGGAACTCTGTGCCAGCAACAAACGCTTCTTCATTTTCGCGCAATAAACTTTTCACCCAGACAAAAGGCAGAGCCACAATAAGAAAAACGAAAGTGCAACAGCATCGGGCAATAACGGGTTGCCCAGCTTCAGCTTTAGCTTCAGCTTCAGCTTGAACTGCCTCGGGTGGCTCGGGAGGCTCGGGAGGCTCGGAGGTCCCTGTCCCGGCCAGATCTTTGGGCTTGGCTATTGCATTACGTGTGGGGTAAGCGAAGCCTCGACGAGGATCGTTTGACTTTTGGCCATATTCGTGTTGAGTTATGGCGAGAAAGAAGATGCAGCTGAGGCTGCAGTGCACTGCCGCCAAACCCGTTTCACGTGGCGTATGAGTAATGCGGAAGTTGACACTTGCTGCGCTGCACTTGGTACTGGGTGCTGGGTGCTGCTGCCGCTGCCGCTGCCTGCTCCATGGTGGGTGAAAATTGCCTTGATATATTTACTGCACATACCACATCTAATTGCGGCGTTCATCAGGCGACTCCGACTCCGACTTCCAATTCCTATTTGCCGTAATTTGTAATTTGTGAGGCAACAATAACAATGAGAGGCTCGATTTTCCTCGAACATTATCTGGCATTGCCGTTTTTTGGGAAATCCAAGCGACTTTTAATGACCTCAAAGAAGAGAAGCCACTCGGCCGCCCCCCCCCCCCATTCCGCCTGTCAATAACAGGCGATGAGTTATGTCGCCGAGCCCTTTTACTTTCTTTTCCCTCTCCGTCCCCGTCTCCGTCTCCGTCTCTGGCAGATGCTGTGCCTCATTTTAATGGCCAAAAGGTTTGTCCGCAATTGGCATGTGAAATTATTGTTTCCCCAGATAATGCCTCCGATCGTTTCCATTATATTATGCGCAACAGACGCTCTTCTGCCCGGGAGAGATCACAGTCCATGTTAATGACTTAATAATTGAGAAGTCGGAAGAGTAATGCGGAGCCATCGAAAGCGGAAGGCGCCCCCATACACGTGTCCCCGATGAGATCCGCTGTTCTTGGAATCCGCAAACCGTCTTCAACTTTTACCCAGCCCGCGTCGCGACGTTCTACTTGGGCTCAGATGTGGGCCAGAGACCGGAGAAACTCAATCGAACGGAGAGGAACAGCATTTCATAATCCAAGTTATATCACAATTGCAACTGCATTTTACATTCGTTTCCTGGGCAGCACTCTTACTCCATTTCCCTTTCCATTTCCCTTTCCATTTACTCCTCTGCCCAATCAGGCATGACACTTCGGTTTCAATCACTCTTCGAGCAATTTTCCTCTCATTCAAAAGCGAAATTGATTTAATTCTCAATCAGCTGAAAACTGAAAACTGAAAACCAGCTGGAAGCAAAGCAAATCAAATTAAATCAGACCGCACGGCGTCCAACGAAAATAAATAAAATTGAGAAAGAAGTAACTAATGGTGGGGCAGACCCCAATTGGGCCTCCCCTCCCCTCCGCTCAGTGTGTGATTAGCGTTCAATTATTTTATTTGTTTGTGGTTAGCAGCTGAAAGGCGATCTCAATGGGATTGGTTTGATGCGAATCGATTTAGAGTGGCGCCTGGCTAATGGCAGCTTGTTACTTTCCTCAAGTGGAAAAGCCGGGCAGACAGAGAGCCCATCAAAGGCGATTGAGGTGCGATGATTGGGCCCTAAGCTCGATTAGCTCTCGGGCCCTGGCAAGTGCCATCGTCCTCTCTCTTTCCCTCCCGTGCTGTGCCTCGACAAAACAACTTTCATTTTTCAAGCCAAATCCATTAACAGTTTGTCACTTCACCGAAATATCTTTCAGATAAATATGCAACCGAGCAACAATATTTATAAAGATCTCTCGATTGACCCACTTTCCATGCCATCCAAACGACAGAACCAAACTCGCAAAAAGAAATTACAATGAAATGTGCGGCGAGTTGTTATGATTGTTGCTGTGGATGCTGTGGATGCTGTTTCTGGTGCTGCTGCTGAGGCAACAAAAGCGAACCGACAATGAACAGGTTGTAGGGTCTGGCCGAGACCGAGGGCCCGTCCGTCAGACACATATGAAATTATTGCCAACCCAACCAGTTTCAATGAATGCCCCAGCTAAATCAATGGGAAATGCCTGTCATATTTTCAGCTTCGGGCCACATTTAATCGAAATTGATAAGCCAACCAGTAAAAAAAGCATTTTAAATGTAAGATTGATTGTATAATATCATGGATGGCTATTTGGGCTTATAAGTATGGGAAAAGCATGCCATTAGGATGGGTTATCTGCTAAAGATGATGGGAGATTATTCTTTTAATATACTTTTCTACTTTTTTGTTCTTCTGGTTGAGGATTTATCTCTTATATATATATATATTTTGTTTTTTACTGAACTCCACAAAAGTGAAAGCCCAAGAAGAAAAATATAAATAAACATTTTGAATAAAAGCAAAAAACAAAAAGCTTTTGCAAACAATTCGGCAGGCAGGCAGGCGGCAGGCAGGCCCAGCAAAACATGTTCGACGACAGACAGCAAATTGTTGTATCTGTCGGGATGGATGGGGATTTCTGCTTTGGGGACTTGGGACTGGTGCGCATGCGCAGTGAACTCTGGACGGGATGGACATGGACCTGGACCTGGACATGGACGCTGGGCAACAGATGTTGCTGTTGCCTGCCTGCCTGGCTGCCAAGTTGGCGGCAATTTCTGTTTACACGACACAGCGGCAGCCCAACTGCAAATGCTACGTGAGGCAATATAAATGTACAAAATAATAAAAGTTAAAATAAAATTAAGCAATAGCAAAAACAAAAACCGAATCGCATAAAGGAAATTGCAGAGCCACCGAAAAGATGCCAAGTCCCAAAAACAAAACAAAATACAAACAAAACTCTTAAGACATCAACTGCAACTTCGACTCTGCCTCTGACTCCAACTTTAGCTTCGGCTTCGGCTTCGACCAGTTCCTGTTCACTGCCAGACAAAAGGAAGATGATGATACGGCTGAAAAGCGCTTTTTCGCTTTTTGTATTTGGCTAAGCCTTTGCTGCTGCTGCTGCTGTTGCAACCGCAATCGCAGGCCGTTGCCGTGGCAGACTTATGTCAATGGTGAGAGATGGTGTTGGCAGCTATCTGGTGCAAGACATGGACACGTTTTCCCAACGCTTTGGAAAAATGGCTGAACTTATTGAAAAGGAAATCGGCAAGTCAATGGCTGCGCCGAAAGGTTAAGGACAATGCAGTGCAAGATGGGACTTAGCTGAGGAAATTTGTGATTTGTGATGGTGAAATAAATTCAAGGGACACAAAAGAGAGTCTGCAATGGAATGATACTCGTATTTGTCTTCTTTTGTCCATCGTACCTGCCCCCGAAAGCCGCACAAACATCAGCTCCGATGAGCAATGTCTCTGCACCTCTCTCTCCCTCCAGCCCATCATAATCCCGTATCAAAACATGGCCTGCAGCTTGAACAATATCGAAATTAATCTTTTTACGTAATCCCAGTCTCAATTATAGGCATTAGTTCATCCTACAACAAAACTTTGGCCACCAAAAAAAAGACGAGACAACAAAACCGATGATTTCACATCGTAAATTGTTGTGGCTTTGGCCAAAAGTCTTGGCTCTTTGGACTTAGCCATGAAAGTGAAAACTGTAACAGCGGATGCCCAACGCGATCAGCTTACATCAACAGCCGAGGGGGGGGCGAGATCAACTCCAATCAAACTTTGAGATAATCAATTATCTAGGTGATAACATGAATATCTCCGGAGACCTTCAACTTTGCAAGCCCGAAGGGTTACTCCATAGGAAATTCTCAGGCATTCACATGACTCTGCAGTTTGCGGCTCATCCGCTGCTGAGAGATGGATTTCTTTTTGTACTCGGTTTCTTGACCACTCCAAGCGAACAGGTTTGTGGTCTGAGGCCTTAAACGGTGTCTCATGCCTTTGCGGCATGCCTCTGACTCTCAGCCCGATTCGTGGCGCTTTGCTTCCTTTGCATCTTCATTTAATCAAGATCCGCACCGTACCCTCGGCCTGCTGGCCGATCAAAATATTTCTGTGAAAAGGGAAAGTTCATTGAGGCGTTGAAAATCGTTTTGGTTTTCGTTTTCGATTTCAGTGCTGCCAGCAGCAGCAGCAGCAGCAGCGCACACAATTCTTCCACAATTAATATTGAAATTTGAATACAAATATTTGAATAATTGAATTGTTAAATAGTCGCTTAAGATCGGACTCCAAACTGGGCCTCTGATCGTTGTGTGGTTGCGTCTATTGGTAGAAAGTCTTATGCAAGTCTGTGGAATTTTCTGACTGGGATTTGCTTAAGATTTAGGCGCAGTCTCTGAAAACTTGTCCAACCGAAAAAGTGTGGTGTCCGTCTGACATATTTATGCGAGTAGAGTACAGGGAACTTTCTTTGGGATTCCATTTTGGCCAAGAGTCTGAGCGAACCATCTTAAAACTGTGTCAATTTGTTGGCCAGACCACAATAAATATTTGCATAACATTCAATTCAATGGAAATGCAAATTGAGTGTTAAATATTTCTTTCTTCTATCTATCCGATTGCTTGGCACACATTCGGATTGTTTGGGCTGGATGACGTTTATGAGGCACTGCCTTTGTCAGTGGAATGGGAACATGTGTCACATGTGGCTAACGATCTCAATTCGACAGATTAACGAGGCTCGAAAACTGGTAGAAATGTTTCATTTTGACGCTGCATGAACTAGGATGAACGCCAGACTTACCGCATTATGAAGGCCCGCATTGGGAGGCGGAATAAATCCCTGCGCATTCGCCGTGACCACCCACAGGCACAGAGTGCCCCACAGTGCCAACGAGACTCTCATGATTCACCGAACCCAATGTCGTATATTTTTGGTGGATACTTCCCGATGGATCCAATATCGTTGCACTATTTTCTTTCAAAACAATCACGAAGGAGGGACGCGAGGAATGTCTGATATGCGATTGGGGAAACGATGCACAAAATCAAAATCCAAGTCAACTTTTGCCAGAGTTATTTTCGTTTCGTTTTCTATTTGCTTTATGCAAATGATGCAGTTTCTGTTTCTGTTTAAAATTCCGTTAACGTTCGAGAGGCGCGTTCGAGAGGAACTGGGAGCTGCAGGTGGAAGCCGCAGACACGACTGGTCCGGTAAAAGTTCGAAGACTAACTGAAGATCATTAAACGTTTGGTAACAATTTAAGCCAAGCTCGCGCCGAAGATGCCAAAACGAAGACCGCGACGCAGACGCTTGCGATGGGCCCGCAACATGTTGCCAGAGTCGAAGAGGGACTGAGCCAAGCAACGTTTTGGCCAGGCCGCCAAAACCGAAGAGAAAGCAAAGAGCGCAGATGAGCGCTCGAAAGAGAAAGTGTTGCTGAGCCCGAGCCGGCAACATGAGGAAATGCCATGCAGAGAGCTCGGATTTTTCCAGTGAATCATTGTCGCAGTGTCGCCGCTTATCGAACCCAGAAGTGGCCGCCGATCCACATCTAAAAGCCATCTGCAGCGATTGCCAGTGCTGCTGGCCTCTGCTCTAGCCATCACGTAGCCGACTCGGAAGTGCCGACAGCACTCGGATGAGGGCGTCCGAGAATTCGAGTTCGCGCCAAAAGAACGGAATGATGTACTTACGCCGTTTAAAGCATCATCGTGCCCCACAGACGTGTGGCTCTGCCCTCAGCTCTGCTCCGGCCCCAGTAGCCCCGAAATTGGAATTTCATGCTCATTGCCGCATTAATGATGACTTTATGGCACTTTTGTTGAGCACACAATTCATCTGCGGACTGATTCATATACTTATGATATGGCCATGATTAATGCTCTGTTTCCCGTTCAGTGGTACGGAGGAGGGGGTGTCCCGCTGCGATCGCAGAAGGCGATCACTACTGACTTACATCACGGATACTCTACGGATACTTGGGAGGGGATCAGCATGTCATTATGCTTGATTTGATCTCTTAATGGATAGCTCGGGGATCTGTTTGCGGATGGAATTGTTTGAGTGGGGACTGAAAGTATTTAATTACTTTTTTTAATCCATGCAATACTATCTGCTCGAACATGAACAAATTTTTGTACTCAAAGAACAAGAGTCTATACACGTTCACTCATGTAAACAGAAACCGATCTCTAAATTTAACTGAAGATATTACATAATGTAGATTCAAATTATTCCATAATAGTTTGCACTCAAATGGTCACCCGCAGTATCGATGTATCCCTTCCTTGGGTCTAGCGATAGTTATAGAATAGATGAATACATTGTAAAATCACATAAAGGGCTCTGATATTAAGAATTTCAGAATTTACCACTCAACTCAATGTCTAGAGTTTTCTCTTAAGGTCTTAGCAGCACTCACAATGAAGGAAGAAATCATAATGGTATTTGAGTTTTTCTCATATGATAACTATCTGTTGTATCTGCAATTTGACCTAAGAGAAGCTTTGATGTCTCTTTTATTTCTCCCTGCAACTCTGGCCTTTGATTTGGTCAATTTTCCCGCAAGATAATCTCTGTGCAACTCTCCCAATTCCTCTGACCTAGCCAGCCGATCGAGTTAGTTTAATTATTAAATTGATTTCCTCTTGTATAACAAGTCATTCACAGTTCCCGACGCATTTCTTATCAGAAACAGAAAACACAGGTACACCGTTCAAAAAATGATTGCATTTCCAGCTTTTCACCCAATTATCGCAGCAATTTTCCCAGATCCCAACCACTTCAGTGCCGGGTCTAGCGACTGATCAACTAATCCCTCAATCAGTTTATCAAATGGCCATTTCATCGCCTTTTCACTTTCCGAACCGACCCGACCCGAACCGCCAATTATCTGAAGCCCGAAATGCAATTCTAGAAAATACCGCACCCGCACCCCAGCTCCAGCTCCCTTCGAGGGGCGATTGCATAATCAGGTAGCAAGCGCCACAGAGCTTATCAGGTTCGGCTCTGGCTTTGGCTCTGGCTGTGGCTTTGTGCCCTCACAGACAATGATAATGGCCCATGATGATACTGGAACGGGGCTCAATCGCTCGCCGGTTGTCCAAGTCATTGACTGCAGTCCGACTCGGGCTCTCCTCGGGTCTCGGGTCTCGGGTCTCTTGTATCTTTTGTGTGCTTACATTTTATTTGATGGCTTTCTTTGTTGACCGATCGGGCTGTGAGAAAAGCCTTTACACAATATCCAAATCCAAATCGGTGGAAAATATTTTCACCTGCTCGCGGGCCGGATTGAATTGTTTGCACAATCCCAAGAGTATTCAGGAAGTTAGCCCCTTGTCAAATCAGTTTCTAATTACTCGATTTTTAATTTCTTTTTTCATAGTTTCATCGTGCTCCTCTCTCCCCTCTCTCTCTCTCTCTGTCTGTTTGGATTCGGGTTTTCGTAATTACTTCCCACACACAGAGCCAGCTTTGACTGATAATTGCCAATTTCGCTATTTTGTTATTTTGTTAATGGGATGCCATCAATATCTGGCGCCCAGGGTCAGACTCGCATTGACAAAAATGTCCAGTGGCAGTTGGGATCTTGTCTTCGATCAATTACATCCAGCCGAGGGTGTAACTTTTTGTGGCTCCCAATTGGTAGTGGGATTGGTAGCTGTTCCGCACTGTATCGGTCTGCCCTTGTGGATAGTCATCAAAGTTTTTTTATATGATCCACAAAGCCTTGCCGCGCTATCTACTAACTGGGGAGCTTGGCCTCTGGCAGAGACATTTATGTCTAGCTGCAATTTGTTTTATGGAAAACGATATAACAGCCGCTCCCTCCCACAGAGAGCGAGGATAAGTGCCCTGAATGACCTCATGGCTAGTTCCAAGAAAGAAAGGAAAAATCATAGATGTGAGCCACTAAAAGACCGTAGAGCAGCGAGAAAAGTTCTGAAGCGGCGAATAAATGACCTTAGACACGAATAATTTGCACTTTCAAAGACCAGCTCCAAATCATGATGAATGGGTAGCCAATAACTGGCAATAACCGGACGGACAGTCATACATCTATCTGCCGGAGATTAACCGAAAAACAAAAGCCATTGCCAGCCAGCCAGCCAGCCAGGCAGCAAGAAAACAAAAACTGAAACACCGAAAAAGACTAAATGCTTTACAAATAGCAACAACAAGCTGCTTGAGGGAGAAAGACTTTCACCTTGCGACGAATAATCACAAGAAGAAAGAAACAAAAAATATAAAAACACAAACCGGAGAAGAAAAGGCAGACAAAGTCGCGGCAGAGGCAGAAGCAGAAGCGGCCTTCGAGAGAGCCTCCACGCCTCCGCGGACCGATCCGAGCCCGACCTGCGATGGCCTCACCTGGCAACAAGTGGACACCAGTCGACGACAGCCATGAGGGGGGATTGGTCATTGGTCGCCGCCAGAAGAGGCAGAAAGGCGATGAAGAAGCCACCGCAGCCGTACGTCAATAAACCTTTGACTCAATGACGCTTACGGCTTACGGCTTACGGCCTGTGCTTATCACTGGAATATCATGGGGAATCGGTTCGGTTCGGATCGGTTCGGTTCGGATCAGCTCGGATCGGCGGTGTGAACGATCATCGCCGGCTGGATCGTGAGCTGGCAACTTTTACTTTTCATTCAAGAATGGGGCGGGCGACGAATCTGGGCATCTGGGCATCGGGGCATCTAGGCATCGGGGCACCTCGGATTAAGTCATATGGCGCGTACTTAGAATTATACTTTCCCCGACATCTTGCGCCCTGTCAAACCCCACGCACCACACCACTTGGCAGTCAAAAGTGAAAACAAAACGCTGTGCATCTGAAGCTGTCAAGCCGATGACAGGCCGAAGATCTTCAGGTACAGTACAGTACAGTACAGTACAGTACAGTAGTGCTGTGTTTGCTAGTCTTTCTCCAACCTCAGACTCCTGCTCAGAGCTCGAAGTCATTTTGGATAATTGTCTAATCGCTGAAGTTTATTAAATATCTTGTGAAAATGGAAACACAAATTTACAAAATATACAAATCTTAGGTCAACCCTGGAATTCGCAACTCTGCTTAGACGCTGTCGGAAATTGCATAACAATTCACGCAAACATCAAGATGCAAAAAAATCGATAAATGAACCAACGCGAAGAGCCCCCGAGGCATCCCGAATGGTGTCACGTGGAATCATTATTACCGACACCATCGCCACCGTTGGGAAAGAAGAAGCGGTGCTGACAAAGTAGACTGGAAGGAAAATTAATGCCCTTTAATAGATAGCCTATTATTGCTTCCGTTCGAATTTGATTGACTGAGTAGATGGGGCAGATGGAGATGCGACAAATCAGAGATGGCCAGACCGAAGACGTTGCAAGAATGTCTGGAGGGAGCTGCTCCCGCCACTCGATGGCGTTGACCTCTTGGCCACATTGCTCACCATAAGCTGCCACGAATCGAGACAAACACGCTTGGTGGTCTTCCATTGCCAGATTGAGTAAAGGGTATCTGCCAGATTGAGTCCCATAATGGCACAACTTTCGAGTATGTGAGGCCGAGGCCTGCTTGCATCGGCCTCCTAGAGACTAGAGATCGAGCGATGCCACTCCCTCCCAACCTCCCGCGTGAGCAGCTTGCACTTCAGCTGGGCAGGCTCTGACTCAGTATGGACACGCAGTTGGGATTTATGGACCACGATGGTTTTTGATCCTCACGCCCTTGTCTCCAGTCTCTATCTATCTGAGAATCTGGCCAAGACCTGCACTGCAACTGCCACTGACTCTTCCTGGCTGATTGGGCGCGCGTTGCTATGCATTTCCATTTGCATTTCCCTGCCAAAGTCAGTCCGGCCGAGTCTGCGTAATAAAATGCATTTGAATTTGGCCAAAATGTAAACATGCGCAGTCTGCTGTTCGCATTTTGTGTGTATTTGCTGAGGTTGTGCTGCGCATTTCCGCAGTGGAACCGATGGCAAAGTGAATGCACAATCCGACGACCCTCCAACGAATCCAAAAAATGTAATCAAATCCAGCTGCTCCGCCTTCTATTTGGGTCTTGGTGAAGGTGATAGTAGTCTTGGCTTCTCCAGATTTCATTGCATTTCGTTGAGGAATATCTGTCAGTCGCAGTGTACTTGTCCTTGACTGACATGAACACGTCGGTGAAAGTAGCACTCCCAACATCCATGTCTATGCCCTGATCTGCTTTGAAGTCAACGGAAACACCCTCCCCGGTTATCCACTGGGTGAACCTTCTCAACGTGGATGCATCAGTAGGTTCCTCCCCTCCACAGGAGAGAGTAAGTAAAAACCAAAATAACCCGCATGAACTCACTTTTGTTTTTACTATTGACCAAAGATTTTCAAGTCAGTTTCGTGAACATTCACTCACTTTTGCTCGCCACTGTATGTGAGAACGCCTAGGAACTTGCAGATGTCGATTATCCAGAAATTGGAAATACATATGTACATACATATGTACTTCAAGACGACACCTGTTCGCATCGTGGATACAGAGAGTGGACGTACTGATTTGATCAAATATGTGTCTGCGGGTCCTGGCTAGGGAATGTCTTCATATTTTGCTCGGACACAGCCTTTAATAATTAATATACTTAGAAACTATAATTATTAATAATAATAATATTTTTTTTTTAATTCTGACTATGAGATGTAGACCGTATCCTGAAATTTTACTTGTACATTACATGTGTTTAACAGAAGATTTCCTACATGCGTAAGCATAAAAGTATGCTAAGGAAATTGACGTATCTTACGCGTAGAATTCATGTAGTCTGTATCATGTACTCGAACATCTACATTCCGTTCAATGCACTGTGGGCGAAAATGACGTTGGATAAGCATAAACCCGCAATATTTGTGGATCTTTTCGATAGGATCTATTAGAAAATACCCCAAATAAGAAAAAACCAAAGTTTGGAAATTGTAACTCTTACCCTCTTTTGGGGGCAGCTCATCAAAGTCAGGTGAATTTTATGTACATATATATACGAGTATGCCGCTTCCCGACATTCAATTAAAATTCGATATTTTGAGTACATAATTTTTCATTTATTCCTTTTTTTGTTGTAATTGTTGTAATTGTAATTGATTACATGTCGTTTTCTCGGTTTATACAAGTAATATGATTCATTAATTTAAAATTGATATATACGTATATATGTATTTTGTAATTATAAGTAAGTTTCCATTCGTATGGTTTCCTTCATTTAGTTTAAATTTAAGACTAAACGTTAAATTCGAACACACTTTGTAAATCAAGTTTTGTTTTGTTTTGTTTTTGTTTTTGTCGAAATCCATAATAAAACACAGAATACATGGAAGAGAGTAAATTATTGGATATACGAGCTACGACGAGTGGCAGAGAAATAATACGAGTCAAGCTCCTAGGATCGCGGCATACTATACGAGTCGAGTACATACTATTCATACATAGTGTAAATATTAGATATTTTAGTAGAGTCTAGTGCGATGCGATATATTCAAAAGTCATGAGCAGAAGTTGCAATTTGTTTACAGTGTTTACAGTGTTATCTAAACTTACGGTATTACGGGTTGGGCTACAAACATCGTTCTAAGGACAGTCTAAACACACTTTTGCCTTTTCGCAGCCCAAGTGGTTTCGCTTTCTTGTTTAGTGTCTATTTTAAAATGAACAAACTGTAATTTGAATAAAATTGTATTTATTTGTTGATTTGCTTCCACTAATACGGTTTACATAGATGTGGCTGGCGCTCTATAATTATTGTACGGCTATTCTGATCTGTTCTTCCGGATTCTCTAGTTATTGTGGTATTGGCCATTCTTGTGGGTTTATCTGCACACACGATTCTACGCCTAGAGTTATAGTAAATCTAATGTTTATTGAATATGCGTTTCCGTTAAATTATGACATGTATTCCGTGCGGATGGGGGCAGACGGGCGTGGTACCTCGTACTCGTTGAGTGTGCTGTGTGTTGTGTGTGGGGTAGGACAGGACTTCATTCACTCTCATGCAAATTGATCATGCAACTTCACGCTGATTGGGGCTTCGCCTGCTGTGAGCCCTTAACTTACGAATACGATTACAGTTACAGTTACAGATATATAGATACATTTCATTTCTGTTTTGCATATGTAACTAATAACAGCCTTGATACTGTTGCAAAAGACATGGAAGCTGTATGAAATTGTTACAGATTTGAGTCGCACGTGCACACACGTGACCCTAAAAATACGAGTATGTATAGTATGTATCTCTGTGTGTGTGTGTGTGTGTGTGTGGGAGAGAGTGGGGGGTTGGGGGTTAGGGGATGCGTTGGGTGAATCGTTACAAATGTTGTCTACGTCTACGTTTAGTATAGGCCATATCTTATAGACTATATCTAGGGTATGTTGTTCCTTTGAGCTGGCTTCTGATTTCATTCGGTCTGACGGTTTGCTTTGTTCATGTTGCAGAGTGGAAGACACGACACCGGGCCACACCTTGCCACGGGCCTGTTCAAAAATGGAGGGAAGAGAATACTTTCGGGGGAGGTTGGGAGAATACGATTGGGAATACCTTTGGCTATGGCAGTAGCGAAATAAGATAGTTTGGGGAAACTTAGAGAATACTGCAAAGTGCTGCAAGGACCAGGACCGCAAGGGACTAGCCTGACTGTCCTGGATGTACCTACATACATATTTCGAGTGGGGGTGGATGCTTGGATGAGTTGGGAGCAAGTGGGAGTACAACAGCATTGCGCTCACAGACAAATACAATACGCACAATTAAATCTTCCTATGTAGCTTATACGACAGATACTATAACTAGGCCAGGACTGGCCGGATCAGAGTCCCTTTCCTGCTCCTGCGACTGCTACTGCTCCTGCTCCTGCGACTGCTACTGCTCCTCCTCGCGCTCCTTGACGGCAGCGCACTGCTGCGGACGCCACTTCTAGCTCCAGAAGTCCATCATGTTGACCAGCTTGCACTTTTTGAGCTCCAGCTTGGTGGGGCGGGCTCGGAGTCAAGCCCTCCCAAAGATGGCTCTGTCGGAGACATCGCCAGTGGACTGAGAGTGCGACATGGCGCCACTGGCCGCTCCATTGATCGCCGGCTGGCCGACGGCCGCGTGGTGGTGGTGATGGTGGGTGGCCGTGGCGATCGTGGCCGTCGACGCGTTGTGGTGGCTCACATTGTGATGGTTGTGCGCCAAGGTCGAGCTGCCGTATTTGGAAGACGCGCCCACGTTGCTGACCCCGTTCAGATGCTTCCGGGTGGCCGCCGAGGAGACGTGGTGGGTGCTGCTGCTGCCCACGCCCCCGTAGATGCGGTGCAGCGAGTACTGCTGCACGGACTCCAGGTCGGAGACGCTCGAGGTGATCTTGGAGCGCACCGCCACCTTCTGCATGCTGTTGTACTTGTCGCCGGCGCTCAGCTTGATGTCGGGCAGGTGTCCATTCGACTGGGCGTGACTGTGGCTCGTGTGGTTGATGTGGTTGCTGTGGTTGCTGTGGCTGTGACTCTGCTGCTGCTGCTGCAGCTGCTGTTGCTGCTGCGGCTGTCTGGACTTGGTGGTGGTGGTGATGGACGCATTGCTCACGGCTGTGGTGCTGGTGATGGAGGCCACCACGGGGCCTCCGCTGCCCGGCGAGATCTCTGCGAAGTTGTAGCAGGAGGACTTCTGGGAGACGCTGTTCAGGCCCGAGCTGGAGGAGCTGCTCGACATGCGGCAGCTGCGATGGCGACTGGAGGTGGAGGGCTGTAGGAATTCGTGGTGGGCCGCCTCGTCGGGCGTCATCCGCTCCGCGGGATCCCACTCCAGGCAGCGCTGCAGGAAGTCAATGAAGTACCGATCCTGGCAGTGCAGGATCTGGGCCAGGGACTTGCTGCCCGGCGCCCTCTTCCGGCCCTTGGTGTTTGTGATGCAGCGCGGCGCATCCCTCGAGTCGAAGAACAGTCGCCGACGCCGGGCCACCGAGATAAGCACCTTGGGCGGCAGCCCCAGCACCTCCATGATGCAGGCCAGCTGCTCCACCTCATTCTCGCCGGGGAAGAGCGGGAATCCCGTGTACAGCTCCGCCAGTATGCAGCCTGCAAGAGAGAGAGAGGGAGAAAGAGAGGAAATTAGTATTGATTCTGAGTGCGGGCCATTCTCTGCGGGGACCTGCCGCAGTTCGCTGTTTTCGGGCGGTCGGACAAGCGCATTGACCTTGACCCTGGCCCCCGTCCGACATTATTTATTTCCACTGCACTTTCTAATGGATCCGAGGCAGGACGACTCATTGACGGAGGCTGCTGACTCATGGGACGAGATGTCACAGGAAAATTTGTAAATAAATGGACATGGCTGCGGCTGAACCTTCTGACTCGACCAATTTCCTTTGAACTGGCATTGCCATTCAATTTATCGAAGACGTAATTGATGTAGATGGCAGAAAGGAGGTCTGGCACCTCCCAAAGCTCTTCCCTGTTCAAACAGAGCAGCATCATCTGCTGGCTTACCTCAGCCTGCGACCTCATTTTTCTAATGAAGCGCAAAGCAATCAAACCCATCGCCCACACACCCACTCGCACTCGCACTCCCACTCCCACCCCCACTATCTGTTGCAGTTGTGTGCTTCAAGGGACCCAGAAAACTGAGACCCCTTGGAATTTGCTGAGAGCTGACATTATTCAACACGTACAGTAACCCGAACAGTTTCCCCTGTGTGCTCAGTGCACAGCAACTCAAATAAGTAAGCACACGGACGGACGGGGACGGACAGGGACGGGGACGGACAGGGACGGGGACGGACAGGGACGGACACGGACCCACACGTGAAGAAGCCCAAGACAGCGGATAAAAATAAACCGAGCTGGCTTTTATTAGGCTCCGGCTTCTGCTGGCCCACGGCCCACGGCCCACGTCCTGCGCACATTTAATGAGTCTTTTGTTGTCGGCCTTCCCCTCTCTCGCTGCCTCTGCATCTGCCTCTGGCAGGAGCCCACGATATTTTCTAGCGCTGACCGGACGTGGTTGTGGTCGGAAATGGGCGCTAAAAGGATGTGCGGGGTGGCCAGGAAGTGCCATTCCAAGTGGCTAAGAGCGGGCCACGGCTGGGTGAAATTATTGTATACATAAACTTCAAGTGGGGCACTTGTTGAGTGTCCATGTGGCCCCCTCATCCGCCACCTTTGCCGATATCTCATTGTTCCTTCTGGGGCTCCTTTGCCTGTTGCTGCTAATTGGCATAGTGCGTGTCCTTACATTCGACTGAGCTCTGGCCTCTGTGGGAGGGGGAGTGGGAGTGGGCGTGGGCGTGGGAGCCACCCCGTGTGACCCACAAACCCACACGTGCAGTGGCAGGGGCAGTGGCAGTGGGACCATGGGAAATGCTTAATATTTAATCCGTTTCCCGCAATATCCATGGATATTTATAGGGCCAGAGTGTGTGCAATAAATTTGACTGCCAAATGCCGAGCAGCGTTTAAAATTGCATGGCCCTCCTCCCCTCCCCCTCCCCCTCCGCCGATGCACGAGCACGAGCACGACATGGCAGAATGTTTTTAATTAAAAGTGGGCCCTAAAAGCCCCACCCACACTCACCCAGGCTCCACATGTCGATGGCGGTGCCGTATTGCAGGCCCAGAATCACCTCCGGGGAGCGATAGAACCTCGACTGGATGTACGTGTAGATCTTGCGATCCACATAGCAGGAGCTGCCGAAGTCGATCACCTTGATGGAGCTGCTGCCGCGCTGTTTGAGCAAGATGTTCTCCTGCGGGAGGGGAGTGTTAGAAGGGTGATTTCCAAGGGGATTATCCAGACACTTACCGGCTTGAGATCACAGTGAATGATGTTTTCCTTGTAGAGCAGTCGCAGGCACTTGACAATCGAGTTGCAGAAGCGTCGGATCAGACTCATGCTGAATCCGTTGTAGTTGTTCTTCTTGATCAGCTCGTACAGGTTCAAGCTGCAAGGACACAGAGTGCCAGAGGGGGGGAGACTGTTAGCGGGGTCCGTGTATTGCAATGGGGTCTCTCCTCTCCCACAAGGGAGAACCGAGTCAAATGCCGGCTGTGCCGCTTAAAGCCCGCCCCGGAGCACCGGCAACACGGGGCAACATGCATTGAATTAATTTCCATTGCATGTCGGGCACGAATTTGGGCATTCAGCGCTCCACGTCAGCAGGTGAGGCAGGTGGGGCAGGAACAGCCAGCAGACAACGACAAAACAAAAACCCAGCCAAAACGAGCCAAAAAGGGCTGCCAAAATACCAACTGGCTGAGGCACAGTGGCACAGGCAACCAATCGCAGATTTCATTATACCATAATCCCCCCAAGAATACAATTTCCCGAGCGTCCCAACCACGGTACAGCCCCTCCCCTCGGGGCCCAAAATGTATCTTGTTTTGTCAACCCATTTGCTGTGTTTTTCCCTTTTGTTGTCTGAATCGGTTTTTGCATTCGCAGTTTCTGCGATTTCCGCGATTTCTGCCGATTAATTAACTGATAACAAAGGAGTTTCGGCTTGCTCAATGTCACTGCAACCACCAAATAGACAACCACCACCCACCTGGGTGGGGTGGGATAGCCAAAGTTGATCAATGCGAAAGTTTGGTCAATTGATGGGATGGCATATATATGTACGAGTATGTAGGATAATGCTACGGATGGCATGGATGATTGATGAGTTTCTGTGGCAGCCCCAGAGAACTCATCTCGCTCGTATATTGCCACAGATTTTCCTTCGTTCATCCCCCTTCTAAGCTGAACTTATGAATTCGCCTTCATTTCCGCTTCCTCAATAACTTTATCGTCTGTTCGTGATTGCTCCTTGGCCAGGCTTGACCCGTATATAGTGCGTATACTATGCAGAGAGGGGGAAGGCCGAAAGTAATAACTGGCGATGGCATTTGAGGACTGAAAGGCGGATGCGTGGGTGTGTGGGTGGGTGGGTGGTTTGGTTTTGTGTGTGCGGTTGATGAATGCTAAAAGGTTAAAGGTTAAAGTTGCCGCTATAGAGAAGCGTTCAGATAGAGCACATATATCTGCATGTATTGCAGACATTGAGAGGCTTTAGGCCCCATGTTCTACAACTGGTTCATGGGGCAATCCAATTAAAATTTATGTCAGCTGACAGGGGCGCTTTTCCTTTCCCCCAGAGCACACACATCCGTCTACACGTACGAGCTGCTAAGTGCGCCTAAAAGCCCGCTAAGCTGATTGGGTTTGGGCTTAAAAGAGGCGTCAAGGCCGTGTGTCTTCGCCCCTTTGAGCCACATAATGCCCTGGCATAGATGATAGGGGAGGGGAGGGAGTAGCGAGAGCGCAGACCAGACCGCAAAGGTCACGGGGCTTTTAATTTGAAAACTTTTCCAATGCCCTGGCGCCTGAAAGCAGGCAACGCGAAATGCCAAAATGGCAAGCCAGCCTGACAGGCTTTAAGTGGCGCCCGCTTTAAAGCAGGGACTTCCATCGGACCGCCATTGATTTCGCGAGGACCCAACTATTGGCAGACAGACGGCAGGGGGGGGGTGGGGTCTATAACAAACCAATAAGAAAATCATCAAAATGTCATAATTTCAATCGGCAATCGGCCCAGCGACCCACACACCCTGTGTTTGTGTGTGTCTGTGCATGTGGGGGATGCCTGGTGGAATGCGCCCCATAACTGCATTATGACATGCCACATGGAACCAATGTCAAAAGTCCACGAGTCCGCAGTCTGCCATGAACTTGAGAATTGCCGGGGGCCCCGGAGGGGGGCGCTTTTTTCCGTGCCGAAATTCCGTTGGTAATTTGATTGATTTGCCCTGCCACCCCGCTCCTGCTGCAGCTGCCACATGCAACTGTAACGAGCCACTAATGCCTGCATTTAGCACACCGAAAAGGGGGAAGAACAGAGAGAGGGAGAGAGAGAGTGAAAGTGAACGCCCACCATAAACAACATCAACTCCGAAGGTCTATCCTACTATATCTCCAGCTCGGATCTGTTCGACGAGTATCTGTGTATCTGTCACCGACTGCGGATAACTCACATTTCTCATGGCTCGTTTCAGGGCTGTCAATTGGCCACAAATGAACTTGTCGCCGCACCGAGAACTGTGTCACCTTTCCTGAGGTTCGACTCGGCTCGGCTCGAGAAGGGAAGGGAAAACTTTCGCCAAGTTTCAGCATAAATTCGAAATTGGTTTTCTTGGGGAAAGTGAAAAGATTCCCTTGAAATTGATTGACAGGCGCCTGGGACCGGACGGAGAGCCTCAATCTCTGCTGTTGTCCTGATTTGCATAGCAAATTCCGCCGCGCGAACGGAGCGGTAGGTGGAATACATTAGGGATATCGATTGCCAGGAGCAACTTCATTAAACATTAAGGCCTATTCGTGGAAGAGATTGAAAATAAATCCTATTTCATTTAATATCCCCTCAAATATCCATAAATATTCGAGTTAAGCAGCTTAAACACTGAACCACCGCACAGAGTCTCCTGAATTAATGATGCTCTGTCCCTGGGACTGGGGCACGACGCTGTGCCGAGGCTCGACCTTGGCGCGACGGCCCAAGGCCTTAATCCCAAACAAAATATCTCTCTCGTTTCTATTCGTTGTGGGGCCCATTTTAATTAGTCGGCAGGACCGAACCATTAATAATCACAGAAGCAGTTCTGCAAGAGACATTCCACCAGCAAGAGAGAGCAGAGAGAGAGTCTACTTTACCTTTCAGCAGATGGCAAATAACTTGGCCTTGGCCCTGCTCCACTCTGGCCCCCCTCCCCACCCTCCTGACGGACAGTCAAACAAACCCAATGCTCGGGAAATGTCAATTAGCAGTAATTACTGTGCCCTGGCACGGCATAATAATAACCTACATCAACATCAGCAGCAGCAGCAGCAGCACGGCACGGCACGGCTGTGAGGAATGTTTATTCTCCTGGTAACTCAATCCACAGGATCTCTCTCTATGTCGTCCTCGCCGCTCCTCAGTCCCCTCTAATTGCAATTTACACGCTCGCTAAGTGCAAAAATTAATTTAAAAAATAGACTTGCAGGACTCTGCTCATTTGCATGACCACGCCCCTGCGGAGACGTGCACGCCGCACGCCGCCCGCCGCATGTTGCATTTTAATTAAAAATCATTTCTTTCTCCTTGGCCAGCAGGAGTGCTGCAGTGCCAGCGTTGACGCGTCCACGTCTCCTGTCAGTTGCCACACGCAGCGAGGCAGCCTGTCAGAAATAGTCAATTACATGGCCGACGACAGGAGCAGGAGCAGGAGCAGGAACAGGAACAGGTCCAGCTACATGGCCACATGCTGCATCTGTTTACTATTGATCGGCTCTGAGGCCGATGGACTGGCAGTGGCAGCGGCAGTGGCAGTGGCAGTGCGGCGCCCATAAAGTGGGTCACAAAACGCATAAAAAAGCGGACATTTTCAATTTAATTTAAATGTTCACTTTGATTCTGCATATGGTGCATATATGCACTTAAATATATGTAGTGCAATAAAAGGACAAGCGCAGGTGTTGTCAGCACTCTGGAGAGGACCCCATTCCTCCCAGCTGTGGAAAGCTTTTCAATCGTTTAATTAACTTTGATTTATGCGACGAGTTTAAGGGGAATTGCAATGAATTTATAATTTAATTGTGACTTCCATTTAAATTAAAAACTGCATTTCCAATCCGGAATAAATTCCTCGTAAATAAGAGCAACATTAAGGGCTTAAAGATCCCGTGTGAAATCCAGGAATCCTCTGGTTATGGCCCAAGGCTTCTTTGTAGATGTATGCACAGATTTGCACTCCGTCATGTACACGACATTTATGTTGTTTTCCAATTATCGGGCATTCTCTCGAGCATCAATGCGTCGCCCCATGTTGGAACGATGAGAGCAGTTGGGAGCCCTCTTAGGGCTACATTCTCTACAAAAACATAAATTTCCATTTCAAAATTGGTCCCCTCGAGGGCGCTGTCTTCCAAGATACCTTTAGCTGTGTTCAAATTTAATTTCGTGGCTAAAACGGCTTCAAAATCAAACAAAATTAATTCCCCGATGATTATCGCTGTCCCCATCTCGTTATGGGTCATAAAAATTGAAATTAAATCTTGACACATGACATGGCCAGCAACCAACGAACAACAACCGCCGAGAGAGAGAGAGAGAGAGCGGGAATGGGTTCCTCTCTGGCCTCTCCCCACCCCAGGCAACATTAGGCTGCAATTTATGGGCCTTCAGGCACACACCCACACAGTGGCAGGGCCAGAAACTTGGCCACATCCACGGCGCAGACGAGGCATGTTCTTGGCCAGAAACGACGCAGAGCAAGCGAAGCTGCGTCATCGTCATTGGGACAATATGCTGCATAGCTCTGGGCGCACCGCGTGGTGCGGCGGTATATGTATGTATCTTCCCACCCCCGCCCTCTGCTCGCTGTCGCTGGCACTTTGGCAGCTCCCATTTTATCGCCGTCGCTGTGAATTATGAGGCTCATAATGCTAAAACAAGTCCCAGACGAGCCTGAAGCTGCCACCTGCCAGGGTCGAATGGAGGCAGAACCATCCAAATGTTTCCCAGACATTCTGCGTGTGTGTTTGTATTTGCTTATGTTTGTGTGTGCGAAAATGTGTCACTTGGCGTCAATTTAGTTTTTACCATCCTTCGCTGCGCTGCGGCACGCTGCTGCTGCTCATGACACTCTCTGTCCTTTTTGCCAAATTAAGTCCTTGAATGAGTGGGCGTGTGTGTGAGTGTGTCACTTTGGGGCCACAGACACAGACACAGATTAGGTTTCATATTTACAGAGACAGTTAGGGCAGTCTGCTAATTAGTTAATCAGCTTGGAGGTGCTTCCCTGCCATTTAGGGACTTCCACAAAACGAGCATCAGCTTTCGTTAGCCCAAAAAGCAATGGCTACACCGAGTACTCGCCCCTGACAGGGGGGTATACGATTACATTCGTTTACCAGCGAGACTAGAGTCGAGCTGCGAATAGCCTCGATACGCACACTTTGTGTATTTTGTTTTTGCACTCTCGGTCACGAGTCTCTTCATTCCGCATGTATTTTGTTTTTGGATTCTCCTGCATTCCCTTTCTCACTTTTCGCTTGTGCGCCTGTGCCTGGAGCTGGTTGTCGCAGAACACATCTCGGGCCAATGGGAGCAATAGGGAACATTAGAGAGCAAGGAACGGTAACAGCCAAAAGGAAGCATTTCGGACCCCATAAAGTATACCGATCATCAGAATCATAAGGATTATCATATAAGCTACTTGACTACAGTTTGCATTATTATTATAGTCAGAATAGAGAAAAGAAGTGGAAGCAATAGGTTTATTGTTTCGCTCTTTGAGCAACTGGCTTCCGATCCCTGTAAATGCTACTAGAAGGCGCTTTCGAGTGCATACTTTTAGGCTGAAAAAATTCGTTACTGAGAGATTGAAAGTGCATGAGACCTCGAGTTACGGGCGAGGAAAAAATTCGTAATAGAGAAATATTCGCTATAAGGAAAACAAAAAATTGAACGAAAATGCTGTTTTCCGGAAATAAATTCGTTATGCAGAAAACTTCGCTATAGGGAAGTTCGTTATAGAGAAGTTCGACTGTATTCATCTAGATATTGTAGGAACTAAATACCACTAGCACCATTATAGAGTCACTGCATACGATAGTTTTCGTTTGCTCGGAAAATGAGTAACTTTCTGAAGCTCACACTGAGGACTTCCCCTCTCTCCTTCCTACTTTGATCTTTGAATCTTTCAATGAATTCCTACACTCCTACAGAAATGTTCCCATTAGCCAGTCCTTCCATTCCTTCCATCAGCCGACCCCAAAAATTGTTTCTTGGACCTAAACCCCTAAAACCACTAATCCAATCACCCAAACTCAATCTCATTCCGCCCCTGATCCCTCTCTGCTCCCTCTGGGAATTTCCCGTGGAGGGACGTGCGTGCACGTAAATTTAATTACGTAAAACTTACCGTACAATTTGTTTACTCGTTCAAAACAAACTTTAAAACTTGCCACCGGGTTGTCAATGCGGTTCCCTTTCCCCTTCCCATCCACCCCACACCCCTACGCCTGTGTTGCCCCCTCGGACCACACTCGGACAAAGTTTTCCCATTGCGGGAAAACTTCCTCAGGGCAAAAGAAGAGTAGGAAAAAAAGAACAAGTGCGCCCTCGAAGAAACAAACAAAAACAGCGATTTTGCGGCTAATTAGTCGCAGGGCAAATAATTAATTAAATTTCCGCCCCGGGGATGGATGCAAGATGTTGGATAAACATTTCAATTCGGCTGCTCCATCGATTGCCGAGTGTTGTCTGCAATTAGAGAGGAGCCCCCAGGGGGAGGAGCAGGAGGAGGCCGCTTTTCCGATGGCGTGCCACTAACCCATTCGGATTCGGAGACCCGAACCCCCTAATACCCAAATCACCCAAATCCCCCAAATCAGTGCTCAAAAATGTCAACTGGATGGAGCCTCAAAATGCAAAGAAGCGAAAAACTTTCGTAGGCTGGCAATTAAGACAAATTAGTCACCGGCGACTGACGGAAATGTCAGAGCCACCGGAGAGGGAAAAACAGCAACAGCAACAGCAACAACAACAGCAGGACGACCTTCGACGTTCGCTTTCCACCAACTGTGGGCTGTGTTGCAGCGCATCGCGTGCCGCTCACGACGTACATGTACATGGTATTTGCAACGAGTATTATTTTTACCATATTTGCGTTGCTCGCTGTCTAAACTTTGACATGGCCGTATGCAGTGGGTTCCGGTCTCAGTCCCCCGGACATACCCTCTACCATATCAACACCTAAGGTTCCCTGTTCAGGTTGGGCTAGAGGCATGCCAATCAATTAGATTTCTACGCCACGCCAGGAAGGATCCATCTGATCCCAGAGCAAGGGTGCAACGAACAACAGGTCGGAGCTACATATGTGTGGCGTATGGCCGGAGGAGGCGTGCCGCACGTGGCTGCGCCTGCAAGTAGGCCACACACACAACACACAACATTCAACATTCAAATTGAAATTGATAGCCGAGCGCCGCCTGCGGTGGGTGCACCACTTGATTCAGATTGTGTCTGCGTCTGGCGCTAGCTTGTTTGCGCTTTTGTGGCATGTAAAATTACAGTCAGTGGCAGGGGCAGGGGCAGGAAATTAAATAGAAATTTATATTGTTTAGCCGGAAAATGGGTGGCCGGAGTGGGTGAGCGCATTAGAAAGCCAAATCCACCGACATTGCAAAAACACTCGTTAAACGAATTATGAATGCCACTTAAGACCGTTCATAAGGAGACCATAAACAAGCAGTCAGAATTTATGGCCCAATCTGAGCCGAAACAGAGCCATGTGATGGGTCTACCAATAAAACTCAACTGAAGAACAATGAAAACCGAGCAGACAGCGCACATATGTGAGTATGTTGGAGCCAGAAGGACTTTGGAAAATGCGTGCTAGGCACTTGGGAGCATGGAAATTAATAATAGCCACAATTTTATGGCCGGCAGGCACGCGACGCACGAAAGTTGGCACAAATAATTGGCAGAATGTTAATGGAAATGCGAGTTATACGCGCTTTTAATTGAAGACTCAACCAGAGACGATTCGAATACGAATAGGAGTATATTCTGTGGTGTTTCGTGACTGGCAGCCGAATCTGCATTGACGTCACAGAAGCATAAACCAGGAGCCAGGAGCCAGGAGCCATGAGCCAGGAGCCATGAGGGGGAGGCGTGCGACTCACCTCATCAGCTCGAAGGTGATGCACAAATGTTTGCGGAAATATGTGTAGTCCAGCATGTGGATGACATTGTGAGATCCGTCCGCATCCTTCTCGCGCAGCTCGTCCAGGATGTTCAGCTCGACGACGGCCTGGTTGAGGAAGCGCTTCTTGTTCCGTATGATCTTGATGGCCACGTGCGTGTTGGTCTTGTGGTCCAGGGCCCGGATCACCTGCCCGAAGCTGCCCTTGCCAATCACCTCCAGAATCTCGTAGCGGAAGGCTATGTGATCGTGTTCGATCTGCAAGCAAATAGGAATATAGTCAGTAATGGAATATATGGGAGATGGTATAGGGAAGCACTCACGATCTTGTAGTTGCCATTATCGTCGTCATAGCCCAGGTTCGTGGTGTTGGCTGTGGGGGCGGGCTTGTTGTAGTTCTTGCTGGCGTGCTGGCCGAAGTACCAGACCTCCTTGTACACCTTCAGCTCCTCGAACTCCAGATCGGTTAGGTAGTTGCGGAACTTCTTCACCAGCTCTGCGTTTGCATCGGGGAATCCATCAAATTAGAGGAGAAAAATATGAAAATATGTTAGGAAAATGTACGTAATAGTGCCAGAATTATAAGTGGAAAATGAGCTTTCGTTTCGCTGCTTTTCCATTCATTTTTCGGCCCTTTTTTGCATTTGTAGCCAAGTGAAAGGCAAAGGTAATTGAGAATTTTCCCATGTGGCAAACGCCGCACTCTAGAATCCCCCATTGACCCTGACCTCAATGCCAGTTTTATTTTGCTAACAATTTATATAAAATTAATTAGTGAGCAGAGGAGGAAGAGCGGAAGCGGATCAAATGGCTGCAGGGCATCCTCATCCCTCACTAATTGGCATTGAGCTTCAGCCAGGCATTCGGAACATCCCCACCCCCAGATGGCTCCCATTTTGGGGCGCTTACCAGATGGCGTCATGGGCGTGTTGCACTTGAGCTCGGCGCTGCCTGTGCTGCTGGCCGAGTTGCCGGAGCTGCCGCTGCCGCTGCTGCTGTTGGACTTGGTGGAGGAGCCGCGCTCGTTGCCGCCGTTGCTGCTGCTGTTGGTGGTCGACGAGGAGACGGGGGAGCCAATGTTGTTGTTCTTGTTGTTGTTGTTGTTGTTGCTGTTGCTGTTGCCATTGAGGGAGGTCGTTGTGGTGACAGGCTCATTCACTGCCAGATGGTTGTTGTGGCCATCCAGGCCGCGCCGCGACCCGTTGCAGAGCTGCGGCAGGTCCAGGCGGGAGCTCGAGAGCCGCACGTCGCGTCGCAGCTTCTCATTGTCCAGCTGGATCTGTGGAGCAGACGAAGCGATACCCATTAAACATTTGCATTCCTCTTGAAGGGGATCGTAGCCCGAGAATCGATGCTCCAAAGAGAGGCTGGAAGAGCGCCTGCTTTTCATATATTTTCCATTCGTACTCCACTTCATTTTCTTTTTTTTTTTATCAAATTGGATTGAATATATAGATTTTATGAATTACATAATTTAGAAAAGCATTTCCATGCCGGAAAACTCAAAATTTGTGTGTGGAAGGTTGGGTTCGTTCGAAATTAAAGTTCTTAGATGGGAAATACCATCCGGAATACCTCGAATTGGAACTGAGGATCAGGGTACAGAAATATTAGAGCCCCGAATCGATTCGGTGGGATTCGGGATTCGTTTCGTTCGGTCCCACCGAATAGCGATTCGGCTTTCTCATAGACACGATGTTGCTGAAATTGATTCGCAGTACTCGGATTCGGTTTGAAGTGATTCGGGGGATTCGAATCCGACTGAAGGCAGGATTCGTAATGTTCGAAGACATTGAAGTGGCAGGAGCATATTCCTGTGATTTCAGGAATACTGTGGATCCATTCAGATGGTCTGAAGACCTGTTATACCGGATGCTGAATGACTTACCGGCATTTCGCATCGATCCAACATTGTGGCGACTTCTGTGTATGGTCGATTCTCTCCGGAGGAAGATACGTATCCCAGAATTGTCCGCTTAACCGCTTAGCCGGTCGAGTTCTCTCCACTCTCCACTCTTCTCCACTCCTCCAATGCTTTTACGATTGATAACTTTCGGGGTGGCTCGTCTCTGGGGCGCACATTTGCATTTGTTTTGGTTGTTGGGGCCAACTGCAAATGGGGAAAAGAAAAGGTACAAATACATTAAAATACAAATACGTTAGCAAAACAAAAGGTTTCTCTTGATGTCGTTTAAGCCCTTGACTTTTAACCCTTTAACTGCCGCAGGGGGCGGGGCAGCCGGTAACTGGGTAACCGGCAACGAACCCCAACGAGAAGTCAAAGGAATATCATTATAGTAAATAATAAAGCATCGGCGAGCGAGCAGTGCGCATTCCAAGTGCACACCATAAATAAAACCCAAATCGCAGTACGTTAAATGGCGGAGAGAAACGCCCCCGAAATACCAATGACATGTCACAGGGCACAGCCGAGCCCCGTCCGTCGTCCGTCCGTCGTTCGTCGTCCGTCAGTCGGAGCGACAGCCAGAGTCCATGGCAGTTAGCAGTTTTCATTGTCAAGGCGGCGCGGCGACGACAAGCGGCGTCATCAGAAGCCCCCCCAGAACTTTGTTCCTCGAAAGGGGTCGTAAAGGGTCTTCCAGGTAACCCATTCCCTGGTCTCCCACTCCTCCAAGTGCAACGGCTGACAGGCATAAAAACCAAAAACCAAAGTTGGAAACCAAAGTCAGGGCCAATTATGAACCCTTTTCCGGGCCCCGTTGCTGGCTCGTTGTGCATTTGCCCGTCAATATGCATAATAATCCTCCCTAAGCCCTTTCGACAGACTACAACCCCCTTGGGCAGGGCTAGTGCAGCGGAAAGTTAAGTTTGTTTGATAAGTTTCCCCATGAATAGAGGCATAATGAAAGCCCACACTAAGAGGATGTTGGTATTCCTCGTGGAAGGTGCCCGCTCCTTCGCTCTAGTCTCGGTTTCTCTCAGTGCACCTCGAACAGAACAGGTTCCCATCGACAGTTGCTATACCATTTTCTTTTGCCTGTTTTTTGGCCTGCTGCCCTCCGGGTTTCCATCTCCAGTTAAATTTATTGGCTTTTAAAACTTTTCTGTCATAAAATGATAATTTACAGCATTCGCTCTCCCCATCAAACGCTCGACAGTTGCCGGTTCACGACGACAGTGGGAGTGGGAGTGGAGTTCGGTTCGGTTCGGTTGGGGTCCTCTCTGGAGTTTTCCTCTATATACATTTCATAAAGTATTTCGGTGTTTTGTTGTCTGCTTGTTAAGTCGTTAGCTGTGGTCGCTTTGTGCCCTTCTTTTTGCTGCAGACTCGGGCAGAGTTAGCTCTTAACTTGGTTTCTGATTTGGCTTGTATATTGCCAGTCTGTCATTCAGTCAGTCTGTCATTCAGTCAGTCTGTCAGTCTGGCTGTCAGTAAATGCACTTTTTGGGTTGGCCATTTCTCTTGCAATTTGTGTAGAAAGCCCAGAGAGCCAGATAGACAAAGACCCCAAGAGTGGGGCCACGTCTCGGGTGAGGTCTGGGCCTGGGCCTGGGTCTGGCTCTGGGCCTGGGCGTAAGTAATTTGATAAGCGAAAGTTTCTTGAACCCCACGAAAGGCCAAGCCGCCTGCAAGGCTGCAACTAAATTTAGACCCCACCGCTCAGAGAAGGTGTCGCTGCTGACGGCCACAATTCCGTATTGTTCTCTTGTTCAGATTTAAATGACAAATCAATTGAGACGCAAACCGTGTGCCACTGGCGTCAATTGTAATTGATTCCAACAATTACACGCCTCGGAAACCGATTCCGATGCCTGATTTCGCATTGATTTCAATTGGAATTGAATGGCAAGACAGAAAAAAACCCCAAGATCTTTCGGATCGTTTGTCATTGCTGCGACACCCACCCGATATCTGAGCTATCCGAGAGATATCTGCAATTTCTATTAACGACATTGAAACACAAATGTCAGACTCAATGCTGTCTGTCCGTCTGTCTGTCTGTCTGTCTGTCTGTCTGTCTTTCTGCTCTCAAGTTTACGAAGATGTCTTTGGCCGAGCTCTGTTTGGGTCTGTCTCTGGCCTCGAGATGGCTTTCGTGATTTGTATTTGTATTTTTTTTTTTGCCCTGAATAATTGTGCTGTGGGTACTGGAAAACCTCCAAATGGCAACCCAATATCAGATCACATTTCAAATCGAATTATCACTTGGGTTTCCACTGACTCATAGGCGCGAACATGCCAAAGGAGTCATTACATAATGAACTAGGAAATTCTGCTCAGTGTAAGTTCAGATAAAAAAGCCCTGACATTTAATTATTTGATCTAAAAATGTATACCAATAGATTTGCTCGCAGAGTGGAAATGGAAAACAGTAGTTTTCAATTACATTTTAATTTTAGTTACAATAAATATATTTCATAATTAAAATATATTTCCTACGTATGTAGATTTTAGAGCCCTGCATGAGTTCATAGTAAAAATAAAAATTATCCCATCTCGGACAATTGAATCACTGAATCAACTAGCACTCTATCAATATATCAAACTTTCTACTAAATACATATGTAATACATTTATGTTCAAATCAAAGTCTATTTCTATTCATATTTTCTTTACATTTACAATTAATTTTATTTATTTTTTCTTCTTCTACCCCAAACATTTAATTTAAATAAGTCTAAAGCAAAAAAGACACATTTTCCGCACGGCCATTACATCTTTTTCCCCAAGTTATTGGTGTTCTATGCACTGAAAAAACCAGCTCCGTTTTCAAGGATTCTTTCGATGAAATTTGGCCTCTCCGTATCTTTTTTTCGAAATTCCCAAACAGCCTCAGTGGTACTTAAGTCCACTATCCGGAGTGCAGCTGTCAGATGCTTTCCTTTTATCCAAATACCTAAGAGAGAATTCAGACATTGCTGGACCTTGTGCTTGTACTCACAGTGAGCGCAAAAAGTATGCTGCGAGTGTGTTCTGCTGTCAGCCGCTAATCAGATTACGTGGCACTACGTCCATGAGGTCCGAATGAAAGTCGACCCCACTGAACTTTAAAACGAGTCACATTTAGCCAGCAGTTTTTATTGCTCCCCGCATTGCATAATCCAATCCCCACGAGCCCCCTTCTCGCCTGACCCCTCCGCACTTAAACACACAAAATATGAAGCCATTCATTTGAAATTTCCACGTCCAGTGTCGGAGCAGAAGGAGAGGAAAATTGGCCACTCAAAGTAATTGAGTTGCACTAAACAGAAATTTCGGTGCTTGTCTTCGGAATTAACGATCCCCCAGATGGGAGGAGCCGTGGCAATGGCAATAAAAGTGTCGGGAAATTTATGGGAATAATTTGTCAATTTATGGGCCAGTGTCTTATTTTGACAAGCGCGAGAAAAATGATTTCAATCGCCCCGAAGAGCAACCAAATTTGTGCATTTATTCCGTCAAGTGCACTCCCGGCCCCCTCCCCTACTCCACGAGTCTTTTAAGGTCTCGTCTGCTGCGGTTTTTATTGTTGTTGTTTTTTAATAAATGTCAATTGCTTACCGAGGCGGCGTTATTGAAGAGCGGGGCACGGGGGGCGCGAAAAACAGAGAGAAATAAATAAATAAAACAAAACAACAAAACGTGACATTTGGTTGTTGACTTTTGACACTTGCCATCATTTTGGGCAGACCGAAGACCCGACCCGATGCAAGATTTATGTACGAGAGCCGCTCGACTCTGGCTCTGGCTCTGACTCTGACTCGACAGATCTTCGTGTAAATAAACTTATTTTTCCGCTTTTTGTTTGCTTTTATTCGGATATGCATTGTGAGTATTTTGCATAGGAAAATGCACCCTCGACTCGACTCGACTCGACTCGCTTCCAGCTGCAAAATGTCAGACATTGTCGAAGGAGAAGGAGTGCCATCTGCCATGAGCCATGAGCCATCTCCGAGTCCCCGATTTCGGGCATTCCCCAGCGAAATGCCAAGAGGGGGAGGAGAGATTCTCGAGGGTCTCCATTCGGTATTCTCGATGGCCTCACCGCGTCAATAGGCTGTCCAGAACTCTGCTGGACTTATTGAAATGTTTCCCTTTGAGGCCTCAAGTGCCTCCGGACCGAAACTCCGAAAACGTTGAAATTATTCACAATTCATATTTCTCGATCGCACGTCTATGGGGTTTTTATTCCATTTATTTCCAGCCTATTGTTCGATCCGCTTTATTGATTCGTTGTCTGTGCCTGTGGCCCAAAACTGCCAAATATTTTTGACACTTTGAATCGTGTGTGGGGTGGGGTGGGGTGGAAAAACACATTATAGAGCTTTGATCTTTGGATTTAACAATTTAATAATGCTGAGGAATGCCAGACAGAATAGGAATTTTATGGCGGAGACGAGAGCCGGGCTTGGTCCCTCCTTGAAGCACACTCCACCTGCAGTGCCTACCCAGCCATAACCAATTTCATAATCGCTTCACACATAAGGAGACCCCCTCCCCCCAACAATTTGCATGCTTCCTGCCCCCTCCCCATAATATGCAGTAATTTCGGAGCAATTTCAGCGAGCACTGACAGAGATATGCCTGTGGGGGGCAACATATTTCCCTTGCAAATGGCAGCACTTCGATTCGCGGGATGGGAGCACATTTGGCACACGTGACCCACTTTCAGAGCCCCTCTGGCCAGGGGGGGGCGACTCCATTTAATTATAGGGCATGGCACCACACCCGAGAAAGGGGCAAATAAAGCATCATTTGTCACAGAATTTCGGTTAACTATTACCTCGCGTGGCCCAGAAAGAGCGAGCCCCCACGAAAATAGAAAATAAATAGAAAATGGGCACAAAGAGAGAGCAGTCGAGCAGCCAGGCAGCCAGCCAGGCGACATGCTATAAACATTTTTGCTACATTTAATTTCGCGCAGACATGAAACATAAGTGAAATTCATTTATTTTTCATTATTACGATTATTTTCGCATGCCAAAAGCCAGAAGCAGGCGTGGAGCAGGCCGCCCAATCGACGGGACGGGGGGGGCATTAACCAGCCAACAAAATGCACGACTCCCCTCAAAATGTGACCCCATAAACCGTTGACCCACTAACCCCCCGACCCTAAGTAATGACCTCAGGCACAAAATGTCAGCTAATCCACCCCCCACCCACACCCCACCCCTATTATGTATATTTCAGCCCGAAATGGGGAGCGGAAGTGACCAACGGTCGCCTGTGGAGTGGTCACCGCGAAAAGTGTTGAGCGGGGGCATGCCACACTTGGGTTAGGTCGATGCCATTCACTCAGAATATTCGAATGCAAGAATGCCATAGAACTTGGGTCGGAAGAGCATCCAGAGAACCAGCAACAGCAACAGATGCCACTCGCTGGAATGACACACAAACCCTAATACCGAAACGCCGACAAAAAAGCCGCGAACATCCCCCAAGCTCTGCCGTGGGGCCACGGTGCGTATGTGTGATGGTGGTCAATGCACTGCCCATGCCCGAGGGGAGGGAGGGAGGGGAAAAGCAATAGCAATTTTAATAACTTCCGTTCTAGAAACACTTTTCACTGTCTATCGAGTGGGTTCGAGCGTTTGTTCGGTTCGGATGCACAAAGACAATGGGGAGGGACGGTTCGAGATGGGGGGAGAGAAAGAGAGAGAGATAGAGAGAGCCTTTCCCCCTTCGTGCAGCAAGTGCAGCAGGTTAACGGCGGCTGTTTCGGAGGGGCAACAACGGGTACAACGAGTCCATCGCGCTTTATCGAACCTAACTGGAACGGCAATAGTCGTATAAAAATCGTAAAATCCCCCCCCGTTTTTGGGTGAAATGAAGTGGAGTTGAGTTGTCGCTTTTGTTGTCGGAAAATGACAATTAGCTTTTAGTGTTTTCCCCCTGCCTCTCAGCTCACGGTTCACTCATTTGACAGTTGACTGCATTTCTCTTTGCCCCCACAGACACAGACACGGACACAAACAGATGAAAAACACACACAATTACAATTACAGATGAAAATGGAAAAACACAAGGGAAACAAGCTCAAACATAGATGCATCGTCGCGGAAGTCTTCCACTGCGATTCCAGATTGAGTAATGAATACCCCAAGTACTCCCAGTACTTGCATCTGTGCAACAGCTGGGGGCAGCCAGCCAGTCGCATTGCATTGCATTTGCAAATTTTGGTTAATGGGTCTGTCGTCTGTCTGTCTGTCTGTCTGTCTGTCTGCCTGTCTGTCTGCCTGTCTGTCTGTCGGGAAATGCAGGAAGCGAACCCAAACGAAACTGTTACGATCTGCCTCGAAATTAGCCCCCGGGGCCTCTTATTTGTTTTCAAAATAGAGTCAACAACAATGATGAGAGCGACAGGGACGGGGAGACGTTCAGGGGGGAGAATGGGGGCGGATATCGCAAGTAAACTTTCGACTTTGATTGATACGAGGGCAGGTGAGAGGTGAGGTCGGCCTCCAGCTCTCTGTCTCCCTCTATCTCGCTTTGATATACGGCTAGCGGTGGATGACATTCCATTTTCTATATGCTCTTTCAAGATATAAGCTCTCTTGATTCCTGGATCTCTAAAATCTGCTATATCTACTGGCTTTTTCAGGAGAAGCGCCGCATTCCTGTACACTCAGTATGTAGAAGCTTATGGGTCACCCCTTATGGGTCACCTTTTGCTGCTAAGCCACACTGAGACATAGAGAGAGACAAAGAGGTGTCCCAACCACTTATAGAAATTTCTACACCGCAGCTATATGGTGAAGTTAAATATCAAATGACTTAGGATATGATGTATGTATGGCCATATCGACTGGGCTGTATTCACGCCAAACAACATCTATCCAAGTTAGAGTTGGCTGCTTTTATGTCTTAGAAACTTCTTCCCAATTTTAACATACCCTCTGGAAGGAAGGGTACAAAAATCATATAATACAAACAAATTCAAGGGATTCTTGGACACACAATTCTTGTCATATCACAATATTTTTATGGCCCTTTTATGGCCACTCACACACACTGCTTATTACATTCTTCAGTTACACTGCCACACACCTCACCACACCACACTCGCTTGTATGGGTTGAAAACAAAATCTTTTCCACTTATTCAATTGGCGGTTAATGGTCTGCGCAACCTTGATGTTCATTAACCCCCCAGAGCCAGAGCCAGAGCGCCTCAAGTTCAATCACAACAGTCTCAGGGCACAGCAGCAGCAGCCGCAACAGCAACAACAACTACGAAAGAAAAGTATCAACTAATCAAAATGTCACACTTTCCATCCAGAGAGTGGAGAGAAAAAAGCACACGACGAAGTCTGCTGACAGCTGACAAAACCAAAACCAAACAAGAAATAAAAATGACAATTCGAGAGCCGAATCATGGGATACTCTAACGGATAGAAGATCACTCTATCGTATGGATATACTTGTAGTAGTTGCATTTTCCGTATCAAAAGGAGTCCTCGACTCGCAGTTGATTATGGATTCTATATTTTACCTTCCTTCTCTGCATAACAAGCAAATAGCTATAACCCCTTCGAGGGTGAGGGTATGGCAACAACGCAACACCAAAAGGGGTGTGAAGGAAGGGGCGTTGGCACTTTACAATGAGCCATGGAATACGTATACGCCGTATAGCCGGAGCAATTGCCAGCTACAGCGTGGGGCAGCCACACCGCTCGGATTACAGCAGAAAGCGGAGGAGCTGGGCACGGCGGAGCAGGCAGGCGCTCAGCGACGTTGACGACTCGCGCGACAATTGCCTCAACTTTGGCGTTAATGAACATGAGCACACTTTGCCACAGCTGAGACCGGGACGGGACGAGACGAGACACGATGAGATGAGAGCTTTTCACGGCTCAAGCCCCCCTTCCAGCCCGATTCCAAAGGCGGCATAATGAATTGATGTGGCCACTGATGGGAAGCGATGATGGGAGGGGGGGATGGGGCGGTGGAGGAAGTCGTACATAAATTGTGAAAGAAGCGGACAAAAAGCATTTTAACATATAATAATATGAAAATAATTGAAGCAATTATCAAAAGAGCGACGCAGTCCGAGGCAGAGTGTCCACATTGACAGAGTGACAGAGCGAAGGCACGATCAACGCAATTAATGATATTATAGTTTCTTTATTACCATCTCAGCATCTGCTGTATATGTGACAGTAGTTATATAAAGCCAAAGAGACAGAGACAGAAGGAGAAAGAGAGAGATCGCCTAATGAATGACAGTTCTACCAAAGACACCAAAGACCGCTGGAATCATTGTAGTATCTTGTAGGTCTTTCTCGTTACCCATTTTATTTATTTTTTAGATTTTTTTTTAAATTTTTTGTTTAAATATGTTCATATGTGTTTCTAGTGAATGCTTGGTATATCATTACTAATACTTTCTTAGTATAATTTTGGTAATTTTTAGTATATTTAAGGTAAATTTTTAGTAGATGTTTGGTTTATTTTCAGTATTTTTATTTTGGTATATTTTTGGTAGATTTATTGAATATACTTAGCAAATTTGTAATATACATTTGGTTTATTTTTTGTATTTCCAGTATATATTAATATATTTTTGGCCAATTTCTAATTTAGTTAGGTCTTTTAGTTATTTAGTTTAGTTTTTTGTGGTATATTATTGGTTAATTTTTAGTATATTTCTAGTTTATATTTGGTATTTTTATTCTAGTATATTTTTGGTATATTTCTAGAAAATTTGTAGTTTATTTGTGGTTTATTCTTGGTATTGTGCTAGTATATTTGTAGTATATATCCAGTAAATTTTTGTATATTTTTTGGGTTATTTCTGGTATACTTTTAGTATATATTTACTAGATTATTATCTGGATTATTATTATAATCTGGTTATCCATTACCACTAGTTTCTCTCACTGATTCCATCGATTCATGTGTCACACATGCACTTAATATTTTCCTCTTCTGTCTCTTATGGATTATTCCCTTGGTGTAATCGATATCCCTATCCCTATACCTCATTGTTCTAGCTCAACTCTTGGCTCTTCTTGGCACTTGCTTTTGCGGTCGATTAGTTACCCGACTCGTCTTACCTCTCCATAACTACGACTGGAGCTGGCTTCCAGACTGTTGCCCTCTGGTGTCTGCACCGCAGAGGAGTCAATGGATGTAGGGAGAAAACCAACAACAGCTGGCTGAAACAATTGACATTTGATTGACTGACAGTTGTTTGTCAGTTTTTCGACAATTAGGCGGCAAAGTGAAATTGCTTTCGATTTCATACGAGTACGAGTACGAGTATGAGACCCATTGATTGGGCCCGAGACAAATGCCCCACAATTGCCTTGAAAATTGATTGGGAAATTGTGGGACGAGCCCTCATTGGCCGTGGAACTATTTTTAACACGAGACGAGACAGTTTAGTGCTATTTCTGCTTCAAGCTTCGAGCCCCGAGAGAATGCCTGCCGAAATTGGGTCAAAACTCTCCCACTTGACATGAGAAATGATGATGGGGCAGAAGCCCGCAGCCAAGGAGAGCGAAGTAGAGCGAGTGCTTTCAATTTGAATATGAAAATAGTTAGAGGGTGGCGCAGAAAAGATTTCTAATGAAGTTATCAAGTGGCATCCCTTCCGTCATCATCATCGCAGATCACTCTTTGTGGATGATCTGTGGCTGCCCCATGCCCCGTGATGGCACAGCGGGCGACGGGTGGAGCGGCTGGGCCTCCCGTGTGTCTGCTTTTCATGTAAATTTCTATGGCTTTGAACCAGTTTCTGTTGCTGTATCTGGGATAGAAGATAAACACATCAATTGGCCAAGTTTTACGGCATTCATCTGGTCATCGCATACACATCGTATTTTTATTGCTAATTTTCACAGCTTGTGCCCGGATGACACACAACAATTTGGGGTTCACTGAACTCCCCCTCCCCAGTAGAGGGCGGAGGTGATTAGTGATGGATGATGCTATTATGGGTTGTAGAATGAATCGATCTAGATCCAATCAAACTGAGAGGAGCCTCACTCAATAAATGAGATACAGATACAGATACATATCCGCACATGAGACTCGACTTCAAGTCCATCGACTACGTGCCTGGCATTCGAGCACTATCCACAGGCAAAGTAGAAGCCACAAATTGCACTAAAACCCATTCACTGCACAATCTGCACACCCTGCCCCCCCTGCAGCCCCCTGCACCCGGCACAGGGAAACTCTCAAGTGGTTTCGGGTGGTCTCGGTGGGTGTTGCGGTGGTCTGTGGCACCTCCACAGCTTCTCAAGTGCTGCTCGTACCTGAAACAAATCCCCACCCCTTGGAAAACTGTTTGCAAATGTATTTTATTACACTCTTCAAGGCGCTCACCACACTCCGCTCCTTCCCCTCCCACTGAGCTCAGGGACAACAAAAATTGCTTTTAAGGGTCTTTATTTCGGGGCTGGCATCCATTGTTTCAGTATTGTGAGTATTTTCTCCGTAAACATTTGCCACCATTAAAAATGCTCTTTTTATCGCGCTTTTTCGTGGTTGAGTTCGGTTTTTCTGGTTGAATATCTGGACCATTGCGCGTTGAGGCTGGGCAAGGTTTCTGCTCGGCTTTTCGGAGGGAGAACAAGCGAATTCTTTGTTTGCATCTTGTGCGGGGGGTGGGGGGCCACAGGCACAAGGAGTCATTAAAAACTTGACCCACTTTTGGGCGAGTCGAACGCGTGCCAATTTCTTGAACTTTGGCCGTTGCATAAGTCGCACCTGGCAGCTGGCACCTGGCGACGTGCACCATTCGCGCGCGATTACCGATAACCGCCATGGCGATGACGATGGCGATGGCGATTTCTATTCCGATTCCGATGACCAAGCCCCCAAGTGCCGGACTGGTTTCTGTACAGCAGCTGGCCAAGGCTGTGGCCAATCCATTCACTCGTCTTGGCCTCAGCTCCAGCTCCAGTTGCAGTTTCGGTTTCTGTTTCGGTTCCGATTTCGCCTTTTCGTTCATCTCTCGAACAATGAACAATTGCCAATCGTCATGAAAAGCAAACAGCGAAGCGCACAGCACAGCTCAGCACAGCACAGCAGCAATTAGACATGCAATTCTCGAAAGTACAAGTAATGTCAAAGTTGTAATTAAGCCATAAGCCATAGCTGTTCGGGGGAGGGGGGATCTGAGCCGTTACACAACTCCATCCCGAAAGTGACACTCGTATGCCGCATTATGTATGCAAACTATCCATCCGTTTATCCATTTATCCGTTTTCGGGGGCCCATACATCACTTTAAGCCACTCAACAGCAGCAGCCGACAAACAAATGTCACAAAAGAAATGGGAAAACTCGTAAATAAGAAATGTCGCACGGCATTTCCATATGAAAGACTTTTTCGGTCGCCAGTTGGCCAGAAAGTGGAAGTCAAGGTCTGTCGGGGGTCTCTTTCCTGGTGGAACTCTTGCGAGTGAAACAAATAAATTATAAACCAATTGAAAGAAAAGCTACACGAAAATGGAAAGTAAATGACTCAGAAATGACAGTCCACTCAATGGAAAGTGCAAGTCTTTCCCCCCTTTCCACCCCCCACTCGATCAATATTGATCGTCGACTCAAGATCTATCAAATTTTTCCAGATTTCTTCCAACGAAATCTCATTATGAAGTTGTCAATCAAGGCGGGGGGTATGAGCTAGGGGGGCACACGGAAAGTAACTGAGAGAGAAACCTTTCCAAACTTGGCAAGTCAACTATGGCTCCTCCACTAATTGTACTTGAGACACGGCTAAAAACCCTAACAAGCCGCCAACTCGGACCAACCCGACTGGAGACTGGAGACGGGAGACGGGAGTCTCGAGTCTGGCTCTGTCTGGGGGTCCGAAACTTGCTAAACTGGCTTTCGAGGCTTTTGCTTCTTTCACATGGAATGGACATGGCCTGGACCTGGACCTGGCCTGGACCTGGGCACTCTTCGGTTGCAGGTTTTTTGAAGATCATGGTCCATGGTCCATGGTCCAACTTGTTGCTGCTGCTGCTGGTGCTGCTGCTGCTGTCGCCAAACGCATGCCTGCCTCGTTCCTGGTGTTGGCGATGCACTTAGGCCTGGCTAAAGATTGCCAGGGTCAATGCACTCGAGTTCGTTGTCGCTTCTTTCCTGACCAAACATGGTTGCAGTGTTGCACTGTTGCTGTTGCTGCCACAGTCGCTGCTGCTGCTGCTGCTGCTCCTATCGTGATCTTGTCGCAATTTAAATTTTCATGCACCAATAAATGCGTAAATAATAATTACCCGTTAGGCTCTGCTCTGCACATAAATTGCCATCAATTTTCTTTGCTTTGGTTCGGTTTTCTTTTGCGGTTTTCACTTGGCTCTCCCTCTCTCTCCCGCTGCATCTCTCATTTTTGAGATGTGTTTTTTGTTGATTTTGACAAAATATTACGCATACGCAGCGATGCACGCCGCAACATCTGCAGCCAGCAGTCTCTGCCGCCTGCAGTCTGGCACTTTCACTTTCCCCACTTCGGATGCTTAATTTAGGAGACAGATTACCTAACTGACTAATTCGTTACGGCCGCGGCTGTGGCTGTGGCTGTGCGCTGGAGAGCCAAGTTTATCGACTTGGGCCGCACTTTGATGCCGCAAAGAAAGCAACCGCAGGGCAGGGCATCTGGGGCATCAAATTAGATTTCAAAGATCGGTTTCTGCATTTCTGATTTTCTTATATCTAAACACAATGGGGCAGGTGCTTCCACCAATATCTGATCACTGACCGATGGCAATGCCTTCTTTAGAACCTACGAAATTGGATTAAAAGTCAGTCGGAGCGTCTCTCAACCCTAAGATACTCAGTACTCCATTTCTATCTCTGCATTTATGTAATAATTATGTAATAAATCATGTAATAATTACGAAGGAAAGGAATATTTTCGAGTACGAGTCCGAATGGGAAAGACCAAGCTGCGAAGAGAACTTTCTCCTTGGCTGCTAAGCTACTCTGAGAGAGAAAGAGAGGCAGAGGAGGCCTCAACTGTAAATTGTTTTCTTCATTCTGATATGTACACCCAAAATCTGCAATCTGGTAGATATTGATTTTTCGTAATTGATTTTTCGTGATTGATTTTTCGTTTTTTTAAATTTCATATTAGAATAAACTATTCCTGCACATTTTCTTTTATTAAATTAAATTTTACCTCATCTCTGTCCAGAAATATTATTCATGCTGTCAAGTAGAAATCTTTCGTCCGAATTCTTTATGATTTCCGATTGTTTATTCATACATAATCGTAAAATCGTTCCAGCAAACGTGAATAAAAAATGTGTTGAATATTCTGTGGCCGGTTGGCCAAATGGGTCAGTGTGGTCGCCAAGGCGTTTACCGATTTGGGTCAAATGTGCCCAGAGTACAAACAGCCCAATAGCAGAGAGGCAGAAATATATCTAGTAGATAGTAATGACGATAATAATTATCACCATTCGCATGGCAATAAAAAGCAAGACACACACAAGACACAGTGCTGGGGCAGAGAAGAGGCGGGAAGCCCGAGAGGAAGTCGTTAATTAATACCCGAGACCAGAGAGCTGGAAAAACTTCTGGGGATCTGGAGTCTGGTTTTTTTCTAATTAAAAACTGGTAGCCATAGCCGTGGCTGTAGCCATCCGTTCTACGGTTTTATGTCTGGGCCACAAATCTTTTTTATGCCCGAGTGAGTGCTTTGTCGAGGGTCATCTTTGGGGCGGAATGAGGCGGGTGACCCGATGGTGACCCCGACCAAAGCGAGAAATTCCCAAATATATGTATATTGTGTGGGTGGAAAGAAGTTGTTCGTCTCTTACTTGCATTCAAATCTCATTCCTCTTTGCCTGATTTGCTTACCTGAAAAGAAGAGATAATTTTGTTTATTTTATTATTCGAAAGACTTTCTTTTGCAATAGGAAACAAGATGCAGAATCTGCCAACCACTTCCTAGTCTCGAACCATTAGGAAGTCTTTTTTCGAGCTACTTTCTATTGATTAGCCCGATCTGCGGCCAAACTTCCGCCCATTTCCTGTGTCTTGTGGCATCTCTTATCTGGCAAATGTCGCCCCGTCGCCCCACCTATCTGTGTGCCGATTAGGGGCCGGTCCCGGTCCCTGCCTGGCTGTCTGGCCGCATAACTCGAACACCTTCCCCGAGAAGCCAGCGAGAACCAGAGCGTAGTGCCTGCCGGCAGCATTTTAAGGGCAGCCAGGGTCGCTCGTCTTGGCTATTTATAAGAACCAGAGCTCTGCTCTGCTGTGCTCTGCTCTGCTGTGCGTGTGCTCTTTTGTTTGATTTGGGGTGGGGTTTTTTGGCAAGCAATAAATTTGTGTCTTCTGGTCACTTGCACTGAGACCTGACAGCTGTCAGTGTCCGTATCTGCATCTGCATCGCAAAGATTCGCACTTGGAGCAGCAGATAGCGCTCATCGATTTCCCTGCTTTTCCAGCGAATGCGACAATTGTTTTCACTTTCCATTTCGCAGCAGGAACAATGCCAGGGACAGTGCAGCTTACAGGCACGCCCCTCTCGTTGCCAATCAGCTTCGGCTTCAATCTCGATTGATTGATTGCCTGGGACCGGGATAATCAATTACTTATTAACTGCCATTGTCCATCAGTGGCACTTGCATCATCGAACATCGAACATCGTACATCGTACATCGGGATGGAGCTGCATTAATTACCAAGACGAGCCGTCAATCAGGTTGCAGCCGCTGCTTGCAGCTTGTTGCATCAGTACGCACGCCCAAAGTCAATGAACCAGCCGGACACCCAGCCGGACACCCAACCGGGCCCCCATCCAGTGACAGACCCAATTTCCCAGCAATTGCTTGGCTCTGATTGTTTTCCCCCTACAAGAAACTCTTTTAATAAACAACGAACCCAGCCAGAGATTTACTTGGAAAAGCAACAAAAAAACGAAGAGGGAAAAATTGAAGCTTTTGACTTAACAATCGCCTGCCTGCAGCCACAGCACAACAGCCATGGCCAATCAATTCAGGTTTTTTTTTGTTTTTGTTGGTTGAAAGCAGGGACTGGGGCAAGGGCTGGGGCAGGGGCTGGGGCAGGGGCTGGGGCAGGGGCTGGGGCAGGGGCTGGGGCAGGGGCTGGGGCAGGGGCTGACCATTGACCAGCATCTCGACTCCATCGATTCGGAGCCGCTGCTTAATCATAGTGGAGCAGAGCAGAGTCCAAGGCGAAGGAGGCCAGGCTCCGCTATCCATCCATCTTTCTATGCATCTATGCATCTGTGTGAGTGTGTGTGTGTATCTGTGTGTTTCGGTTCGATTCGCTGTCTCTGACCCACGATAAGTCTCGCTCTCCGCCTGATTATACCCACCAGAGCCCCCGGTAAGGTCTCTTTTTCTCTGGGGGAGGTCGCTGTGGTTCAATGGTTGAGATATTTTTCGAATTTCTAATTGCAATTGAATGCAAAGCATTCCTTGAACAACGGATCGTTACATCTCGAATGCCTTATCCAGTGAACAGTGCCATCCCCTTCCACTTGTGGCACACACCTCTAAAACCGTCAGCAACCGCCTCGATTGGCCCACTTTGGGCCACTGTTGGCCACCTGTTGGCCACAAGCCACACACACACCTAAATATTTCCCAATAATCAGAATAAATTGCTCGGAGAAATGCTCATCCACGAAATGCATTGACTGAGAGGCCAGGCACCTCCGGATAAGCACAAACAGATACAAATCAGGGGCGGACTGGATTTTCCAGCGAGAAAAGCCAGAAAATTAGGCAACAATCAGAGAGGGGGGAGCAGGAGGTGTGGAGGGTTTACCTGATCTCTGAGTAAATAAATAAAAAATATCAGGAAAAAGAACCAGCAGGGAACCGCGCCGCGTTGTGGCCCCCAAAAGAACTGATCAGATCGGAGACCCAGACAGAACCAGACGCCATCGAGACCGACCCAGTGACCAAGATATGGCAGACAACCAGGGGAGGAGGAGGATGATGATATGGTGGAGAAAGGAATTCACATTTCCCGCAGAGGAACGAGAGGCTGGAATTTATGAGATATTTCGTGTGTGCACCCGAACACGTAATGCGAATATAATGGACCGATCATCGCTTATACTAGAGGCGGGAAGAGTGATATGGAGATAGAAAGATACAAAGATACGAAGATACACAGATACGAATACTAGATTTAGTAGATAGACGAGAAGAATTCTCCGACTAGAACGATCTAACGCTAAATGGGGTGTGGGGGGTATGGGGTATGGGGGGAGGGGCACCTGGGGGCCGAATTGTCAATTGAAAATGAAAAGCGCAGAAGCGCGCGAACCAGTTTCCAGCGCAGCTTTTCCTATTTTCGCAGTGAAATCGATATCATCGATGGTTGGATGTGTGTGTGTGCACGTTTTATATATTTTTGCTTTGTGTGTTTTCCCAGAGCAGTAAAATTTCCCTGGCTGCAGATACAAGATACGAGATACGACTGCCAGTAGATGCATCTTCGAATCGTTCATATTTCGCTTTGTTTTCGCTCTGTTCGTTAATTAGCGCTTCTTCTGTATATCTGTCCGTCCGTCCGTCCGTCTGTCTGTATCTGTATCTGAACTGCTTTCCAATTGAATCTTATTTCGCTATTTTTCTCTCCTCTTCAAACGAAACAATTTTCACGCGCCAATTCCTGGCATATCTTCGGTTCGTTTCGAATCGTTTTAATCGGCACGTACACACATATAGTAGCTAAAATGTGCTTTGTATTTTTAGAAAATTCAAACAGAACAATTATTCGGGCACTTAAGGGATCGCAGGAGATGCGACACGAAACGACAGCCATCCCATCCCAAGATAGTCGATGGCAATTCGTGATATTCGGTCCAACAATAGCGACAACAACAAAAACAACCCTTAACAGGGAGCCTCGAGTCGAGCATCACTCTTCAGCGTCATGCACACGACATGTATGTTGTTGTTGTGCTATTTTCAGGCATTCGCTTGCGCGTCGAGCATCAAAAATCTACATTATCCACGTGTATTTTAGTGTTGCATTTTCTCCCCTCTTATTTTTGTTTTTGCAGCGAAATACCTCTCAGAGAAATGGAAGAAATGCTACGAAAGGCCTGCCCATCGCTGCTCCAGAGGAAATTCTGTTTCTCTTCGATGATTGAACACCATGCAGCTCCATCAGCAGCAGCTCCCCTTCCTTTCGGAGCGGGAAGTCATCGAAACATCTGTTCTTTGTGTTTCCCCCAAAAACGCTCAACAAGAGTTCAATCCATCAGCAAGTCGTTCCATCAATTTACAACGAATTTGTCCGAAATGCCATTAAATTATTTAGGACTCCCGAAAAACCAAGAGAAAATCTCTGAGGAGTAAACAAAACTGCCGCCAATTTATGACACTCCACAGAACGGAAAGAAAAACGGGGGAAAGAAGTAGAGACCCCCCCAAAACTAATTGCATTTCCTGTCGTCGGCGGAGGGGCGGGGAGCAAAGCGCATAAATTAACAAAAACAAAAAAAAACACAACTTCCGATCGGCAATAGAATACAGCACGAAACAAGGCATAAAACAGAACAAATGAAGCGTACGAGGGGCAAACAATGGACGAGGCAGTGGCAGAGAGGCAGGGGCAGGGGCAAGGGCTGTGGCAGTGCCAGTGGCAGAGGCAGGGTGCAGGGTGCAGGTCAGGGTAGGGACAGCCGAAAGATAGCGTTGTCAAAGGGTCCAGCTTGAATTTCATTCATCCCAAAGTGGCGGAGGGGAACACTGGAGGACTGGGGAGTTCTATTTGGAACAAATTCCATTCTACTTGTGGTCTGTGGAGCGGGGCTGGGGGCAGGGAGCGAGTTGTCAGAGAGCAGAGTGGAGAGCCGTCAAAGCGTGGCGAAACTGCAGTTCCCTTTCCATCACTGGCCGCCACTCAGTGGTGCAGTCAGCGGGGGACCAAAGGGGGTTTGACCACCCCCTTAAGTGCGTATTTGATACGGGATTTGTTTTGTTTTTAATTTATTTATTATTTATTTATTAATTTATATTTCTTTAAATTATTTTTATTTAATTTATTATTTTGTAATTTATTTTTTTTTAGTTTATTATTTTTTAATTTATATATTTTTATTTTGTTATTTACTTGGCCTAATTTTTATTTTAAGAATTCGATAGTTTCAAACAAATATAAATTTTATTTTAATTTGTACTATTTATTTTTATATTTTTAGAAATACGTGGAATTTGAGGATGCAGTAATCCTCTAGCCGCTTCATTTCGATGTTTCTACAACCTATCATTATATCGAGCACTGTGATGGTTTATTTGATCCCCAATTTGAGACCTCTTTGGAGCACTGTGGTCCGAAAAACCCAAGCAGCACCTGTCATCGCGTTCTCTTGGATAGTTATTATTTCCGTTGAGACAAGTTTTCTTTAAAACCCCCTTCCACCGATAGTTCTGGCTCCGCTCCTGCCCCACAGAGTCGCCAACAACTCCTCTAGACTCGAACGAGTGATGGGAAGGGTGGGGAGGAGGGAATGTTAATTAGTTCTGCTGGCTGCTGTGGCTTGTTTATGCTGTTGTCTGCTGTTATGCCTGTTGTCCGCTGCAGTTTATGTTCCCTAATTTTTATGCCCAGTGTAATTAAATTCCTGGACACTGTACGGAGCAGTGTGGCACTTCTGACAGCTGGCCGGCCGGCCTCCTCCTCCGCAGCAATAAAAAGAAAGTCGAAAGTCTCGTGAAAACTCCAACAAAACGCAACACTTTATGGCTCTTGGGAGCTGATCATCCAAGCGACATCCAGGAAGGAGCAGGCCCTTAGGGGGATGCATTTCCAGTTAAAAATCCATAAAGTGGAATATCACTTCGAGTTCGAAGCCAGAAAGTCTCTGAGGCGTATAAAAATTAGAATTTTGCATAAATTACAACAATTACTAGGGGGAGTGGAGGAGGGGCAGCTAGAGGGGGAGGGAGTTTCATTAAGATCTGGTTATGCGCTTACTCAACCGCATCCCACGATGGCCATGGCGTGAGAGGAAGGAACTGGGGAGTTTTCCATCTTTATGGCAGTATTTAATAGATGTATCTTTATAGCTAAACATCAGTTTGTGGCATTCAAGGAGTAATTGTTGTGCTTTTGAGAACATATCAATCCGTATCCGTAGTATCCGTACTTGATCACTTGCCACCGCCCAAAAGATCTTCGAGTGCAAGTGCAACGTCACTTTTGCAACTATTAGCTAACAATTGTATCTGTATCTGTATCTGCATCTGTAATTCTGCTCTGCTCTGCGCTTACCTAATCTGTTCTATATAGAATTACGCGTGCCACAGCAGCCGTAGCAGTATTTCGTAATCTTCTCACAATAGACAGAGCCGCTAGGGAGGGGGAGTGGAATTTGGGTCCGCCTTCTGCCTTCTATCTTCTATCTTGTATCTTTCGCTCAGTGTGTCAGTCTAAATATATACCATATACTCGTATATTCGCCCGTTCCCTCATTGTTTCGCTGCATTTCAATTGTGCATTTCATTCGAGCATTACAATCTCAAGAGATCTATGCCAATTGATCAAGTGTTGGCGTTGTCGCTGCTGTTGCTGCAACCTCAGACAAATGTCGAACTCTTTGAGTAATGTGTCTCTATGGGGGATGGGATGGGAGATGGTCTCATGGGGAATTAGATCGACTTGTGGGAATCCAACTCATCCATTCCGATCCTTTCTATCCCCCCTTTGGCTTTCAGCTTCCTCTATTACACACAAATGTATCTTAGCCCCCGCCTGAAGATGGCTTCCCTGTGATATCTTTGGCTTAATTGTTGCTACGTGAATTTTCAGATAAATGTTTGCTGTCTTGAAGATAATTGTTGCCTATTTGCCTGCCTGCTCGACTGCTCGACTGCCTGCCTGCCCGTTTGACCGATTCTCTGTGCCACACGGCCATTCCGTTCCGTTCCATTCCGCTCCGCTCCGCTCCGATCTGTTGTATAATGTCAATTACTTGTGATTTACGACAGTTTAATGATAGACGGCGATGCCTTTAGGTTGACTTCACTGTCTTCTGGCATGCATGCGTTGTCGTTGTCGATCTCGGGCCAAGGGGGCGGGGCGGGGCGGTGCCAGGGAGGGGGCACTGCATTCACATAATAGTCGAACTTCGCATGTGATGGATGTGATATTTGAGGCTCAGTGTTCTCGGGGCCACTCTTGCATGTAATTGGCTCATAAAAAACTTTGCCAATTTGCCCCCAACCAAAGGGCAGGCCAGGCCAGGACAGGACAGGGCTGGGCATCTCTTCTTCTCTTCAATTAGGAAAAGGCACATCAACATCGATGCTCAGGAACTTTCCTCATTAGCTGCCTGTCAAAGTGTGAGTGTGTGACGTAACCTGAACCTGAACTTGCAACAACTTGTGGCTGTGGCAGTGGCCGGTCCATCACTTGGATTATTCATGAATGAGGTCCAAAAATGCAGGTGTTTGGTGTCGGTCGCACTAAATAACAATTAGCCATATAAGGAAAAATGATTTCGGTTGCTTTTGTTTTTCTTCATCTTTCTTCTTAGCCTTAGTCGAGTTTTCTTGGTTTTTTGTCTGTTGACTGAGTGGCTTAGCCAGGCCATTCATTTGGATAACGAGTTTTTGAACAGCAGGCGCCAACGCATTTCACTTCACTTGGAAGAGGTGCGCGGAGAGACGTGGAGGAAGACGTGGAAGTGAAGAGGAGAGGTGCGAGACGTGGAGAGGCATGGATGACAGGTCAAGACGATAAATAATCGAAAAAGTTTAGTTGCTAATCAAGTGGGAAATGAAATGCCAAACATTTCGGATAGCAAAACGATTGCCACATTGAATTATCGATATTTAAAAATCGATTTTATTTTCGAAAAAATGTATAATGGAATGGGAAGGTAAACGATAGAAGATTGCTTTTATTTATAACTATCGTAATTCAAAAAACGATATTAACATCGATAAATATAGATTTATATACATATTGGATATTTAGAAGTTTTAAAAAATATTTACACTGCGCGACAAAATGGCACTTTTGGCATGTACTTTGCACGAGACAAAAATTAGGTTGTAGGCCTGGATGAGTAGATCAATTCCTCGTATTTGGCATTGGCAGTATACCCCCAAAATATTTTCTACAAATTTAAAAGCCGTGACTAAGCTTTACCCGTGACTTTGCGTGTTTTTTTAATTTTTATTCCGCATCTCCCTCACTGATATCCACAAAAATTGATGATTTGGAATGAAAATCGTCGGAACTTTTTATTCGTATCGATAAAATGGATATACCCAAAGATATAGCGACCCAAAGTCTAAGTTAAAGCTATATGATTTTTTTATCATAGAAGTACACATAATTTGCCAATATTTTTGCAGTTTTCGCCCATAGTGCAATCTTTAAAGCTCTATTTTTTGCAGATCACAACAGAATGAGTAACCCAACAGGTTCTGCTTGAAACGTCTGCATGATATTCTCGCTCTTTTGTGTGTTGTGGGTTCAGTTCTAAGCTGAGACACCGCCACCGACAGAGGAGAGTGGGAGCAGAGCAGAGCGGGAGCACAGCAGAGCGGCAGCAGAGCAGAGCGGCAGCAGAGGGGGAGCAGAGCGGGAACCGGCGACCACCGAATGACTACCGAAAGGGAAACGAACTCATTGAAATTCTTGACGGGCTAGGTCCGCGAATTGTGTGGAATAACAAAAGAAATACATAAAATAGAGATAGAACAGATATGGAAGCAGAGGAAAGGCGAAGAGGGGAGGGTTCTGGCTGTGCGGGGGGAGGCAGACCACATGTGGCGGGCTCTACGTGCAGCCCTACGCTGCCACACTTCTAGGGCTTTCCCTGCTTTCCGTTTACGGCGGCGCCAAAGCGGAAAAATTCGCTGAACCAAGTTCGCTTCCCACTGACCTCCCCGCGGGCGACTAATAAACACGAAATATTAAATGTTGATGCCAGGAATGGCAGGCGAGAAAGCGCTTTAAAGGACAAGGAGAGGACAAGGACCTTGCAATAAAGGCAAGGGCTCATAGAAGCAAGTACACAAGGAGAAGTATCTCCAGTCGGGAGACAATACTCGTAACACATATTGGAGTGGCATCGCACCCATTGTTTATCGCATACAGGAAGGGAAAGCCCTTCTCGCCTCTTCTTGGGGTTATTACACTCCCCAGAGAGCTTCTGTGTAGGGGGGGAGTGCTCTGATTTGTAATTGTTTCCACTCTTCAATCTGCTTTTTGTTGCATGCATTTAGCATTCAGCGTTTATCAAGCCGCAAAGTTTATGGCTGATTAGAGAGTCGCGTTGCGTCGCTTTGTCGCGTTGTCGCTGTGGTCGGTGCCTCTGTGTTCGTGGAAGTGGGTCACAGAGAGCCGTTGTTGACTCAAAAGGCGGCACGGTGCCAGCACAGAGGGGCACATATGTATATTGATAAGTGTTGCTGTGGCAGTTGCATTATGCATTGGCCCAGCGACTGAGTGTGGTGCAAGAACTCCCGATAGTTGAGGGTGCGGCCAGTGTCAATCGGGAGTTTTTGGGACTATCGAGAAGTGGGCTAGTGGAGCACTACTTCGGCTGAGATGTTCCCCAATAAACTCAAACCTGAGGGCTATCCGTGCAACGACCTCTGACTGCTGCTGGTCATTTCGAAACTCGCTCTCTTGCATAAGAACTCCTAAGTATCCGGCATTCGATACGCCCCGCAACAGAAACCGAAACTCAATTAATTATTATTTCGATGTTACCTTTCCGCGGGGGCAGTGGGGAGTGGGGAGGGGGGGTAACATGAGACCCGATCGAGCGGGAGTTCGACTACTCACCTTTTCCAAAACAGAAATGTTTGCGCAACTCTTGGGACGTCTGCAAGAGACCAGAGACAATGAACGGTTAGATAAATGCCAGACACACAGTGCGAGTACGAGTACGAGTACAATAATAATAATAATTATTAATTATGGCCAGAGACACAGCTTGTTCTGGTGACTATTAAAATTAATCAAAGTCGTTCCATTACAACCCATTGCCGTGTGGGAGCTAATAAATTGTGCTACTTATTCTACCTGAACCACATAAATACTCGCCAAACAGCCGCAGAACACCCACTATCCTACCATCCACCGACCACCACTATCCCTGCAGAACCCAGAACCCAGAACTTGTCAACTGTAACGCAGACAATCGACAGAAAATGCATAAATTAATAAGAGCAAGAGAGAAGTAGGCACAAAGCAAAGGAAAAAGTAATAGTAATGGTATCGAATGCACGGAAGCCAGGGCTAGTCCAGAGGAGGGCGGGGGGGTTTGCACATGTGCGTAGAGAGAGAGAGAGACAGAGGGAACACAGGGCCAGGGGCAGGGCCTGAGCCAGGGCCGGGGGCAGGGGTTTTCTGTCTGCTGCACGCAGCTAATTTCATGCCCAGTGGCGCAGTACCGCTCATAATTGATAGTCGCTCCCCGAAGTGGTTACACGATACGAGTATCACAGCAAAACAACAAACCACAGCCGACTCCTCTCTGCCGAAGGACAAAGGGAGGCGGCAGGAGCTGCAGCCAAGAACAAAGTTTGAAAAATTCTACCAATTAACTTGGAAACTTCAAAGCGCACATTACAGAAGAAGGTTAATCACGACATGGATTGGTGGCCATGCAATGGACATTCTCTGTTTATTACTGCGAAATTATTCTCAGTGCATGATCTGCTATGCTGCTTTGGGGCTCCGTTACTTTTTGTCATTTGCCTATTCCCTTGTTTCTGCTGCACTCTGAGCGAGTGCTGCTGAGAGAGTGCGCAAATGAGAGACTCGCTCAGAGAGAGCATCGCAAGAGCGAGAAGCTAAAAGCCCCGTGGTGCTGCTGAGTGCGAGGGAATGGGAAATATGCCTGGTCTTGAACTGCATCGTGTAAAGTTTGCATTCTAAAGTTTACAGTGTAAACATTCGGCAAATGACAAGGGCGTAAATTCAAGTCGGAAGGGGAAACGAATGATCTAAACACGACAAATACCCTATAAAAGTCAGAATATCCTGAATATTAAATAATTTCTTCTTTTAATATCTTTCTATCGCGAATGCAAGCAAATCTATGGGCTATTTTAGACTCTTTCCTGATTCCCGAGTAAATTTGACCATAGCTAGAATATTTAATAATAAATAAATACTAGTTAATATGCATCATAGTTTACCCTTTTACACACCCAAGTGCCATCGCCCATCAAGATATCCATTTTATGGACTCCATAACAATTTCTTGCGCATTATCACTCCCCTCCCCCCACCACTCCCCTCCCGCGGTATCTATCAACATCCGTATCCTCAGGTTCATTAGCACCCACCGACTCGTAGAGAGGACCCCTCCCTCCCTCACTCCCGCCCTCCCTTGTTGCTTATTCCTGGCAGTTACTACAACAAATTGCCAATCAACATTCAGTCTTTGTCGTTTGTCGTCTGTCCTCTTTCCTCTGTCGTCTATGACGTTGTAGTTGTCCTCGTCGTAGTCGCAGTCGCAGTCGTTCGTTGGCCCCATCCAGGCGGGGCCCCTGCCACCCCCACCGCCCCTGCCATCCGTTGCTGGTGTAACAGCTGATGACACGCACTTTGCGTGTTTATTTAATAAATAAAAATTTGCATAAATTTGCCAATTGAAGAAAGTCGCTGTTTGAACAGAATCTGCCTCTGGGAGGAGGCGTTGGGGCGCGATGTCGAGTGGAAATGCAAACAAATTTATTCAGCCATTTGTTACGGGTGCCCTGGCAAAAGGATTCATTCGTTGTGGCGGAATGAATTGCGTCATAACTGCATACCCTCGCTATCCTTTGTGTGAGAGTCAAGGTCCTCCCGGGGTTCAGTTTACCCTTGAATTACTCGGTCTCCAAAGTACTGTGGAATTAGCCATTATCTCAGCTTAGTGGAGTACCACTTTCCGCCATCTCTAAGCCGTTCTCGAGCACTCCCCGAATCCACACGGCGCTTGCCTTGAACCCAATCCGCAGTCCAAGCCCCCAGCCCCCCAGCCCCCCAGCCCCAGTCCAGTCTTATGTCAGACACTCATCATGTAAGCCATCCGTCCGTCCGTCCATCCATCCATCTCTGGGCATCAGATTTCTGGGCGCCCCGCTAAAGTGTAACTAATATGCGAGCGAGAGAGGGAGAGGGAGAGAGCGAGATGTTGGAGTGCCTTTTGATTAATGGATGCCGCTACTGTTTCGGAGAGGGAGAGAGGAAGTGGAAGATTTACCAAAGCATAGAAATTTATGCGCGTTCTGATTCGAGACGCACGATCGGTTGGCATCGGACGGCATCGGACAGCATCGGATGGCATCGAATGGGATCGGAATAAGAGTCACAGAGCCGAGCCCCAGAGGCGTAAAGTACGAAAATTATAGAAGTCGCGATCTCCGACTCGACTCGACTGGACTCTCGGGGCTCGTTCGGCGTGGCTCTGGGAGTTAATCGAGTTTAAGTGATTGGTCGGTCAGCGGTCTATTGAGCATATCATTTATCTTTTCTCGATATCTGAACATAGAACAAAGCGGGTCGGGTCGGTTCGGTTTCCTTCTGTGCCTCCCTCCGACTCAGACTCCGACTCCAATCCGAGCCGCCAGCAATTAGCGGCAATCATTTTTCATTTGTCAGCCATAAGATACACAGAAAAGCGCACATCTGTATCAGTATCTACTCGGCTGTATCTGTGTATCTGTGTATCTTAAGTGCAACTGGTTATCCGCGTCTCTCAATGTCAGCCTCTCGGTCCGAGCTTCGAGCCACTTCCCAAGTTTTTTGGTCCGATTCTCAGTGCATTCTCGTGGTTCTAAGCTACAAGTATCTACATATCTAATAATTTGCGTAGTTCCGCTTGCGAAATATTCGTTATTATATTTTAGCGGGGGGCGTTATTTTGTTGTTGCTGTTCTTTGGGGATAATTATGCCAAATATTCAAATAAATTATCAAGCAGAACAAACGACTGGGAGGGGAGGGCAGGGGAGGGAAGGGGGCTAGTGGCTGGGGGGGCGGAGGCGTTGAACAGCTGCACAGTAGCCGCGATTTTCAGGCTTTTGTTCGCTTCACTACGGAATGTTGCACAAAAGTTTTACATGATAATAAATTTGTGTGTTCTATTGCCACACAGAGAGAGAGAGAGGGGGGGGGGGGGGGGAGGGGGAGGGCGTATATGTATCTGTGTGTCTGCATCTGTGTGAAGCTTCTGTAGGGGGCTTGAGATTCTTTTGTTCGCATTGCGGAGGGTGTTCAGGGCCTGTCAACCCAAACAAAAGCGTCAAATGTAGAAATGGATATAAATTAGATTCTAGGAAGCGCTGGAAAGATGCATTTCTTTTCATTTCGAGTCATTTCTATACCCACTCTCTCACAGTGTGGCTTAGCATTGGAGAGTGAGTGCGCAGCAGCCCCCTGGCTATTTTCCTCTCTCTTCTTTAGTCTGAAGGATACAAATATTAAAATGTATCTTAAAGATACCAAGTAGCTCAGATTAAATAACTGAATATAGTCTTAAGAGGAGCTCTCATCTATTTAAAGACCATTTAAACTTTTTCTAATTATTTCTTATATGCATAACCAACCCCACAATCCCCGTCTAAAGATGTTCAACCCATCGCCATTACCGCACAAAATGTATCTCTTGGCTTCAAGGCGGCTCATTAGCGTAGATAATTATGCATATTCATTACGGACATTAGCCACAAAGCTGGGTGAATGGAATAGTTCGCTCTGGAGCCGATTTCCTCCATTTTCCGAGTGTGACCAAAAGAAAATGCAACGCGCTCGAATGCAAATGCCAGCCTTGGGACTGGGGGAAGTCTTGTCACGGCTTTAATATGCAAAGTATGGCCAGAAGTGCGCCTGCACTTAAAAGATATATCTTAAAGCAGACTTTTGCTTTGAATATATACCCCCCGTTTGGAGACGGGGAAGGGTGTGGCTTCTGAGAGATCTACGCCTTGTTCCAGCCATTAGCAAGCCCGCTCTGTGGTCCTGCCTTTTGTTGATTGCCGACCAGCTGACATATCAAATATTTAATCACCGCCTGTTGTTTTTTCTACCTTAAAATTATAATTCTCTTGCGGTTTATTTTTTGTCTGTTTGCGGGCACTTCTCGTGTGCAATAACCTTGCCAGAGCCAGAGCAAGAGCAAGAGCCAGAGCTCAACAAACTTGACATGGAAGCCTCTTTTACATACTACCAAAAAACCGACCAAAAACACGCCAAAAAATATACCAAAAAATACGTATCGTTGTACGGGTATGTGTGTATCTCCACAAACACAAAAACGGAGCGCAACATCTTAGATAAGTCGAAGCTGACGGCTTTTTTGGGCAGTCTTCGCGTCAGGCATCAAAAGCGGCTCATTGAATGCGCTGCTTTTGGCTCGATTTTATATCGTATATATCGCATATATACATCGGGTATATGTTGTACTTTGCGATGTTTACATTTCACTTTGTTTGCTCGCTTGTGATTTATTTCACTTCCTTCCTCCCCACAGCCCAAGGCTGAGGCTGGGGGCTGAGGCTGGGGCTGCCCCTGAGGTCGACTTTCACGCATCGTGACGGCGGCGGCGGCGGCGTCTCCTCCAGTCGCAGTTCTGTAATATTTTTTGTAATTGGAAATCGATTTCGATTCGCAATTCGCAATTCACAATTCGCGATTTGTGTGCAAGTGGCGGAGCAGCGGCAAGGCTGTCCGTCCACTCATCGAGTGGTTTTTCAGCTTTGTTTTCTGCCACAAAAAGTATCTTATCGCGCAGTGGGGGGATCGAGTGACACAACCGGGAAATTGCGTTCCCAAAGGTTGCAGATAGCTTAGAGCCTCGCCATGTGCGCCCCTCATGGAATGAGCAGTCTAAATCATTGAGGTCTCCTCGTAATGCACACGACATGTGTTTTGTTTTTCGATTCGTGGCACCATACCTAGTCCTCAGTTTAGATTCGAGCATTTTCATGCACACGATATTTATTTTGTTTTTAGGTCCGAGTCTTTATTCAAGCATTCATGCCCAGGACATGTATTTTGTTGTTGGATTCTTTGGCATTCTGCACTTTTCGCTTGTGATCCAATATCACATAGAAATATCAACTATGACATAGCTCACTATCACTTATGATAGCCACTTATATTTTGGGCTAGGAAAAATTCAGTTAAAGTAGGATTACATAGTTAATGGAGGGGAAACGGAGCGACATCTAGGACCAGTTCGATTCGGGTATTTGGTGATGCTAACAGTACGCTACGGAACTTGTCCTATAACCTCCTGTTGGTCAATTCAGAGGGGTGCACCAGGGCCAAATATTATTATCAGATTAGTTGCCAAGATTGCCCTCTAAGTATTATTAACGATTATCTATGATTATCTATGATATGATATATCTATGATATAATTATCTATGAACTGGGAGCTGTTGGAGATTGTAGCTTCTTGGAGTCTGGTTAGGAACTGATTTTATAAGCACATAACAGAGGGTGGTCTTATGGGAGTCCCTATGCGGGTGATCCTATGCGGGTACATCCATTAATGTGACATCATATCCTCTTACTCCCTTTAAAGGGTCGGTTCCTACCTTGAATTGAATGTTTAAGCACTCATCTTTATTCGTGCGAATTCGCATTTGATTCATTTTGAATTTGTTTATACAATTTCCATGAGAGCACGTGTGCCTACCTTATCAAAGCGGTTCCGACCCCGCTGAAACACTTCCCTGGCTGATAACCAGAAGAGTCGCAGTGGAAAAGCATTTGCCAAGCTGTGATTCAACCCCCTCCAAGGGTGCCATTATCCGAGAACCGAGAACTGAGAACTGAGAACTGCGACGCAGCCAGAACGAGCCATGGAAATGCGTCTCTAATTTAATATTCCAGCGGATTATTCATAAACATTTGAACGAATGAGATAAATGAGTGCAGAGGGCCCCCTCTGTGTTTCACTTGTTATTCAATTGCACAGCTGTTTGCATTTCATTATGGAGTGCATCTTAATGTGCTGTTCAGGAATTTGCATAAGGAATGTGGAAACGCACCAGAACGCCTCGCCAATTCCATCGGAATGGTAAATGAAATTGGAATTCTCCGCTGAATCATTGGGTTTAACGATCGCACACTAAGGCCAGAAACTTACCTAGAATTCCTTGATGTTCAAGAGCTCTAGTTTCTTCGATTTGCTGTTTTGCTGACAAAATAAAGACTTCTGCAATGAAATGGATTGATACAAAATATTATTACAGCTGTCAAATGTTGAGAAACTATCGGAGTCTATCAGAATCTATCGTTACAAAGAAATACTATCATCGATAGTTAAACAGAACTAGTTAAATATTACAAAATCAATCAAATCGAAATCTCTTTAAGTACCTCTCGGAATCGTAGCCCCAATATGTGACCCACTTTACGGAAATCTAACCCATTTCCCACATAACGACGAACCTCTCCATCTTATCTATAATTTACACAATTTACGAGGCATTGTCCCTCATCTAGCCGAAAGTAAACAACGGGCGAAGGAGTCCTAACATATCGCTCGAATTTCTACATTCTCGCACTCTGGATCAATCTCCTTATCGCGATGCGTGTCTGCAACAGCGTAATTCCACTGATAAGCGATGAATACCCAACATTCCTAATCAGCAATTTGGGGGCGTCCGTGAGTCAGTGTCTGATGATAATATGGTGGGAATCCAGGAAGGTTCAGTTCGTAAATATGGTTTATTTTCGGAATACATTGTTGTGTAGGGTGGGACTGATTTGTCCTCTATTTATCTATAATAAATCACGTGGAATGCTTTCAATTCCGTATGTCTGTATAGAGATGGCATTTTCATGTTCTCTCTCTTCGAGTAATTACTAAGCCACTCTGAGAGAGGGAGCGAGTGCATAAAGAAGGGAAGGAAAAACGTGGCATTGAGTAGAAATGATTTTAATGCAATTTTCTCCTTCACTGCTAAGCCACACTGGGAAAAAGAGAGAGAATAAAGAAAAGTGCGGAATAAAGAGATTTCTCTTCTTTCAGCAATATTCTTATATATTCTTAGCATAACATTAAACTGGAATCTCAGAGATACTTTATCCGCTGAATAAAAACATCTTCTCACATATTTCATCTTTTAAAAATCGAAATCGAATCGTGAATTCGGCGAAAACAAAAACTAAAGACAAGGCGATATATTAGCAGCTTATCCGCACATATGGCCCCTCCAGAAATATATTCGCATGACTTTTGAAAGCTTTGCAGATCTTGGGATCGGGTTTTGATAGCCGTGAATCACGTCCCAGATGCAATATATTTTGCTTTGTTTCGTTTAATAATTTGCATGGTTGGGCAATTTCTCATTGGGTATCGAGTGGGGCTTCCTGGGTGTCCGCGCTTCCGAGACCAATCCCCCGAAAGCAGGGCTCCACCCATTTAATTTATGATCTCCTGCAAATACTTATGCTGTTCCCCATTTGAATATACTTTTAGATTGCATGAAACAATTAAGACTTTTCTGTTTTCCACTCGCCAAATGAATGAGCACCGCAAACAGACAGCAGACGAGAGAAAATCACAAAAAGTGGCCAAGTGAAAGCGTCATATGTGTATAAAAAACCGAATGATAATGCTGCTCTGCTGGCCAAACATTTCGGCAGCTGTTTCGGATGATTTTGCGTCTGTTTTATTGATTCCCGAATGGGTTTCGGCGACTTAAGTGTGCCACGAAAACAGATTCAGATTCAGTTTTTGTGGAGCATCAAAATAATAATAAACCATCGGCATCCATCGCCATCCATCGGAGACGTAACCAAAGGCCCTCTCTGCAGAGTGCGGATCATTAAATTAATATTATTATTGGGGATTTCAATCAGTCGGCCGACACACCCCCACCCTGTCCACCTTTCCCCATAAATATCTCTTACGAAACAGTTCTCAAATCCAATTGACACTCTGGACAATGCCCGAATCAGAGCGTGGACGGTGAAACAATGTGTGCTGGACGGAAAATCCAATTAGGAAAGCCACCCGACCCCCGGCCCCCGCACAACACCCAAAGAAGAGGCGAAGAAGGCGACTTATCTGCAGGCCCACAGGCGGCACCAAGCCAACACCAAACCAAACCAAAACTTGGCGAAAATCTCTCATTCGTCCTGGGAGCAAGAGCCGCAAAAAAGATTGCCATGTGCAGCTGCTAATTTAACAGAGAGACAGAGCGACAGACAGACGGACGGACGGCTGAGAAATATGATTAACCGCACGAGTAACGAGCCAACGGGTACAAAATGGGTGTTGCAACCCGGCAATCCGCGTATCCAAGTATCCGAGTATCCGAGTGTGCAACTGTTAGATACGAGCCGAGGCCTAAGCCAGACCAGGCCTGGCCTGGCCGTTGCATGATTTTCCACTCATAATGAAACCGAAAGCAGACAGGCAACGGCACCACCAGCACCAGCACCAGCCCCAGCGCCACATCTGAGAGTATTCAACTGTTTTGGCGTAAATTAACGTAAATACTCGAAAACAGTTACCCCAGACAGACCCCGAATGGAGAGTGGGGATCCGCCTGGGACTGGGCACACACCTTGATTTACCTACCTGCGCACAGTAGTCGGGCAGGCAGGCAGGCAGGCAGGCACCACAGGCAGGCAGGCAGGCGCTGATGCTGCTGCTGCTGCTGATCTCAGTCTTCATCCGTGGCTCACAGCCAATCCCCCAAATCTGGGCAACACGATCATTATGAGGCATCTAAACGGTTATGGTTATGGTTATGATTATGGCTAGGCTCCAGGCGTATCTTTTCACAGGCGTAGAGATTTCTTAGGCGATTCGCACACGTGCACGGGCATCAGCCATTTCGAGGGAAAAGGAAAAATATGAAAAGCTACCTTTGGTACCTGCTCAAGCTCTCAAATATCGAGAGGGGTTTCGAGGGAAACCTCCCCTTTTCGGGTTTAGTAAATGTAATTTATTTTTAAATTTACAAAATATTTCTTTTGAATATTATCATTAATATTTTAATTAAAGTGGAAAACTTAAGTGCGAAAGCGCGAGAAATTTTTTCGAAGCAAAAACTATTAAATACGGAAAATGACAGTCATGAAATTTATAATAAAGTTTTATTATAGATTTTTTTGGAAATATGTTTTATCCTCCAATTTTCCAATGTGTTGTTGATGCATTTTTTAAATATAAACTAAAAAATGTATTTATTTATGTTCTCTGAGAATATTATTTCAAAGATACCAAGACATGGAAAAGATAAATGGAAAAAGTTGTTAATTAAATAAATAGGGAATAAAATAAAATAGTCCTTTTTTGGTAAATCGACTAAATCCCTATAATAAATCCTTAAATGGGAGCCTATCCCCTTTACTTCAGTAATTAAAGAATCAAAATATTTATATTATATTCTGACACAAAGGCAGATAGTACTAAAAACAATTAAAAATATTAAAAAAATATTCTACTAATATTCGATAATCTTTAAAGCCGCTATCTTCAAGTGTAAAATAAATGCCAAAAGCAACGAATTTGTGCCCCTAGTGGAATGGTAGCAATTTCTCCTAAGCGAAAGGATATTTCAAACTGAATCGCCACACGTGAACCTCAGATGGAACAGATTTTCAGCCTAATCCGATGACCAGTAATCATTTAATATCTCCCTGCGCATAGGAGGAAGTATCTGTGGCATTTTGCAACCCATCTCTTGCGTAATTGTGGCTGAAAAGATGCCTGAAAGCGTGGTATGTAAAAAATATATAACATATGGAGTGTTTGGATGCTCATTAGTCGAGTATTTGATTCCTCATTACCGAGGAAAGAAAGGGGAGCTGGCCAAAAAGAGTTTCGAAACACATTATCAGCGAATAAAAGTGTAATATTTTGTGTAATTATTTTATAGTTGGAATTTCTCCACCACTCCGAGCACACCCCACTCCTTGCCCACTCTCGCACCCACTTTACGCCTTTCGATCGCCGTGGGGGGTGGGTTGGGAGGGGGTGCCCACTCTTTACATCATTTATTATGTGGGCAATCGAATAATGGACCTACGCTTCGACCTGCAACAGCAGGGGGAGGCATGTGTTGCATGTGGCTGGTGGTTGGTGGTTGGTGGCTGGTGTGGCACGCTCCGTTGAGTGCTCCCCCTCCATACTGCTGGCCCCAGTAGCCATAGATACGCGCACACAGCGCAGCATTCATCTTGCAGATGCATTTGTATCTGCTGGTGGGCGTGCCACACACTCGAGTGGCGAGTGTCAAGAACTTGTCTTGGCCATAAACAGAAACCGGCAGAAATGTTTACCGAATGCAGCAGACAGTCAAACATTTTGGTTTTGATTTGAGTTTGAGCTCTTTTAACCAGTTTCCTGCCACCGCCAGTGGCAGGTCCACTTGCAGCTCTTTTTATGGCAACCTGCAGAATGGGGAGTACTCTCAGATCATGGACAATGCCTCCCTGCGATGCTCCCGGAGTCAAAGTCAATAAACTCTTGATCGCCAGCCAGCCCCACTGATCCGCCGGGAGGCGGGTGGGGGTTTGGGGGGTGGGGGTGAGGGCTAGCCATCCCGCAATCAAAACAGGTCCAAACGAGTTTAATTTATAACTGATTCGGTTCCATACTGTTCCGAGAGATAACTAACCCTCACAATGCCACAAACTGCAACTAAAGTGAGTTCTGAAACGAGAAGTGCAGCAGCAGAGAGACGGAGAGAGGGAGAGAGGGAGAGACATCGCCTATGAACCTGGCAACCGGTTTCCGCCTCTGCGACAAACAAAACTTCAACCTCTCAGGCCATAAACCAAACAAGTCTCAAAGGGCAGGCCTCTCTGGGACGAGATACTGGCACTGGCACTGGCACTCGCACTGGCACTCGCACTCGCACTTTTGGGGTAGATACAAAATCAAGTTTCCAGCCAAAGTCTTCTTCGAACTCGTCGAGAATATCCAGGAGCCAGCCACAAGACAGTAGACACCAGACGGTGGACGGTAGACGGTAGATGGTAGATGGTAGGAAGGCGCTTTTTGGTCAATGGCTGTCTCCGCGGAGGGAGCACTCTCCCTTCCTCCCCTCCCTCCCTCGCTCAGTCCAAAAAACATCATCATCATCATTCATTTTTCACGGCTGAGTGCCTGGCTGCCTGGCAGGCAGTTGGCTCTGATTGTTTACAGCTGCCCCGTAGGTACAAGCTGAGATCTAAACGGGTTTCGTACCCCCAGTCGCAGTCGCAGACGGAGACGCAGACGCACAGCTGTTCTGCTCTGCTCTGTTCTGTTCGCTGCAGATCCAGAAACTTAATATTCCCCACAACACAGGATGCAGACGGAAGACCGACAGAGGGACAGACAGACAGACAGACAGACACTCAAGTGGCTTGGCCGGTCGCTCCAAAGGAGTCACTGAGCCCGGGCACAGACCGGGCCCCAGACCAGGGCCCAGGCGGGTGCGGTTTGACCTAAAACGTTCCCCGAAGAACGCGTCTTCTGCTTGCCATCGTATCCGATCCGATGGAATGATGAAATTCTCTCTTGGCTTGGCCCAAAGCTTCGTTTTGGCTCTGGCTCAGGCTTTGGCTTTGTTGTTTTTTTTCGCCAGAGTTCTCCTTCTTCTTGGGGTCTGGTTTTTCAGTGCTGTTGCAACTCATTATTTTGCGGTTGAGGCAACAGCTTTTGTTGTTGTGGCTTTCAAGTGCATAAATATCTCCTCCTTTTTAAACGGTAAATGATATACGCTGCTGCTGCTGCTGCTGCTGCTGCTGCTGCTTCGACTGCTGCTGCTGTTGTTGTTGTTGCTGTTGTCATGGGCATCATCTCTGAGGCATTAATACCAGTCCAAGTCCCAATAAGAAGTCTCTCAGTCTCCGTCTCAGTCTCAGTCTCCGTCTCAGATCTCTCCCGCGATAAGCGATGAAAGCGGCTGGCAGAGTGGGGTGGGGGTGGGGGTGTTGGGGGGTTCTTGTGCGGGTGGGTGATGAAATGCGATGATTCTTTTTGCGGTCAGCGCTGAAGAGGAGAGAGAATCGGAAGGCTAACGGAACACCCGGTTCTTGTGCAATTTATGGCTGAAAGGACACGTGTGCAAAAAGGGGAGCGGAAGAAGATTTAGTGCCTGTCAGAAGCAGCAATCAGACAGTGCAAAGTGGAAAGTGGCAAGCGATAAACGATAAGCGATAAACGATGTTACTGTTATCGTTTCCATATACATCAATTAGTCGGGTGTGGGTAGTATTTATTATGGAATGCATGATGGAAATCAGTGAGGTCTGGCACTAAACCCAGCTATCGAATGCAATCGGGCATCATCTACGATTTATTTATCGATTACTTGGATTTTTCATCAACTTAAATCGATAATAAATCAAAGTTTTAAGCAGGAATGAGAACCATTTGTATAATCGAGGCAATACAATTAAATCGAGGCAAGTAAAATGAAACCAGATCAATTTACGTTTTGCAGTAATTTAAAAAATATCGATAGCCCATGTATGTATATCGATTATATAATTAAGTCTATCGTTTTATAATCGAGGCACTACTCAACAAGCAAAAAGAAATAAAATCGATTTAGGTTTCGTAGTAACTAAAAAAAAATCGATTATATAAATTAATCTATCGATTTATAATCGATGAACTACTAAAGAATTATAATAAAATCAATTTCGATTTTTAGTAGTTAAAACAAATTAACCATAGCAGATATCGATTATATTATTCCACCGATTTATACTCGAGGTAGTGCCTCAATATGCTAAATGATCGATTTATGATTTTTAGTGGTTGCCACAATTCATGGAAAACAGCTATCGCTTACGTCGTTTATCTATCGGTTTATAATCGTTCCATCGGAATGATCAAAGCTTTGCCTTCCATTCTATGGCTACAACAGATTTACCATTTTGAAACGCACTGTACTCTAATTAAGGCAAAATATGTTCCCATTTCTTCTGTTTTCTAGGGGGATGGGGTCACTTTTGAATTGAAGTTTGGGTAAAGCCAGGAACCTCTTTTGCAGCCTCATCGCATGGCAGCCATCATGACCATTTCCATTTCTGTCGGTTTCAATTAAAGTTAATTCCACCAGCAACGAAAAATCAAGAAGAGAGGTTAATTAATTACGAAAAGTGTGGATAATGAATCAGAATGAATGTTTAATTTCCCAATCAAGCCATCCATCCCCTCGCAGAAACGCCCAGTCATCGAGTCATGGAGGAGGAGTTTCTCCATCGTTCGGGAAATGCTAATTAAATTTCTTGAAGAAATCTCGTTGTGTAAATCAAATCCAGACCAGACCAGGCCCGACCAGGCGCTCTGCTCCGCTTCGCTCAATCGTATCGGAACTCAAAGCCCACAAACTTTGCAAAAATATGCAATTTTTCAATTTGTTTTCTGCATTTTCCATATTCTCTGGGTCTCTGTGGCAGCCCCTGTGCTGTGGCAGGGGCAAAGCTGCGACGACATGAGCGAAACTTAATTAGGCGTCTCACTAGCGTCTCTGGCGCGAAGGCAGGTGGGCTGGTGGGCAGCCCGCCCCTCCATCGATAACGCCTCGTCGAGTGCTTGCTATCAGCCCCCGGGCAGGTTGTGTAATCTTCTGAGCCAAACTGAAAACTGAAAACGGAAAACGAACTTGGGCCTGACACTGCACTTTTCTTTGTCTGCGCCTGCCACTAATGCCAATTTGCACAGACAGCAAAGAGGCAGCGAAAACCGATGGAAAATCAATAGAAAAAACCATATTTATAGCCGCAGATACACGTTTTTGTGGTGTGTCTGAGAGCTTCGAGAAACCAATACTTTGGAGGAGCAACGATGGATGTGTTTTGAAATATCTACAACTATCTCTCCCAGAGTGGCTGAGCGGTACAGCTCCATCCCAGTGAGACATATAGACACGGAATAGCCCGTCCATTGCAATCGGATTATTATTATATTATATATTTAGTTCCCAACAAGCTCTCCCGCTCCTTCTCTCCACCAGAGTAGCTTAGCTTAGCCGAAATGTACCCAAACCACACCGCTAGCTCCAACCCAGTGAGACATGATTTTTATATGTTGAAAAAAATCATTGAAATCAGAGAAACAATCGATGAATATTTCCCAATTATAAACATCTTCAAACACATTTCTATACAGTCATGGAGTCGGTATTCCTCGCCTTTCGTCTAGACAGCAGATCGCCCCAATGCCAATATCTCCATTAGCCACTTGTCAAGGTGCAATACAGAGAGAGAGAGAGACAGAGATAGAATAGGTATAAATATAAATAATTAAACTCTAATTACGACATCCGATTGCGAGCGACGGGGAATGACGGAAAATGCAAATCACTGATTGACGATGGAGGATGGAGGCAAAATGCTGGCTAATTGCTAAGAATCTTGCGACAAAAGTGCAAGTGTTAATTCGAGGGGTGCAGGGGGAGGGGGGGAAAGTGGCCGATGATTAAGAATTAATTACAGCTTTTAAATAAAGAAGAAAAAATGAACAGCACTTGGCGATTTCACTTTTTCTAAGGCACAAAAAAAGAAACAGAAGTTGCCTTCCAATTTGGACTTGACCCACATTTCGAGAGAGCGCGACAGAGCGGCAGAGCGGCAGAGAATTGAGAATCTTTTTGAAAATTTGAAAACGAAAATAACGAAAGAGTTTGCTCATCAAGTGCCTCACAGTTGCCTCTCGGTGCGTTACGCCCCCGTGCGTCGCGTGTGGCATGCGGCGACTCACGACCAAGACCCAATTCGCGATGACAAAAGGAAAACGAATTCTCATTGAGGCAGCGGCATATTGAATGTCTCTCGAATGCGTGGTCTCCATTACTGCCGCAGATACAAAGATACAAAGCTCTGCAGAATAGAGATCTAGATGTGGGATGGTGGGACGGTGGGGCTGTGGGGCTGTGGGCAGTGCACTTGGCACCCACGAAAAGCGGAAAGTCCGAAGCGAAGGTCTCCTTTCTCTGGCAGGGAAATTCCTAGAAACCCATTCCATTTAGCATTGAGATTTGTGTGTGCTCCGGACATAATTGGTCGTCAAGTGGAGATCTCTGCTTGTTTCTGGCTTGTTTCTGGCCTGTTTTTGGCTGTTGCTGTCTCGCGTTAATTAAGGCAGTGCGTGGATGGGATGATGTCGTCTCCATAATCAATTTCAATTGGAGGTGTCATGCTTAATTGTTTGACAGCTCCAAGAGGCCGAGTGCAGAAGGTTGTCCTCCACAGAGCGGATCGGATATCACAGAGAGACCCCCCCCCACCCCTTCGATTGCAATCGAATCTAAGCTGTCATCTATCTGATAATTTTTCCAAACAAATCTTTTTTTCCTCTATTTGCAATTCCACAAAAATGTCTGGGAATATTTGCTGATTATTCCCATTTCGAGAGTCTTATCAAATGTATCTCATTTACGTATCTTAGCTGAAATCTCATTGATTAAACGTTCCATTTGCATATCCAGTTTCTTGGGGTCGCGGTCTCCATCGAGTATCTAAAATATTCGCAACAAAAGCTCCCAGCGACACATGCTACCACAAATTAACCAATTTCCGAGTATCTTTTATCTGTGCCACAAGCAACAAGATAAAGGGAAACTACAGGCTGATAAGAATATCGAATGATTCAGAGGGAGAGAGGGCAGAGAGAGGGGCAGCTCCCACTACACGTATCAGCTGATGTTTCCAGCTGTAGGCTAGATCAGGAAACCCTATAAAAACCCGCACACGTACACACACACACGTACCGTACCCGTACCCATACCTGTACTCGCTCTCGTACAACCGATCTACGTATCTCTAGAGAGACAGAACTGTGACGCACTTGACGACTATAGGCTATAGCCCATAGATCTCCCTCTCTCTGTATAGTATTGCCCGATGCCTCTGATGCTAAATTTAACAATACAAAAATCCACATTTGGCGAGCATCAATTATTGTCTAGCTGGAGAGTATCTCTGAGATACAGATACAGACTCTACTCTCACAGAAGCACCTGCTGTTGTCTTCGCGGGGTTTCTTCCGAATGGAGACTCTCATCTGGCACTTCGCCGGAACCTCGGTATTTGTCATCAGATTTAGGAGGAAGTTATTCACGACTTTACCCAGCTCTCTTTTTATTTTATTTTATTTCGTGATAACAAACAAACTTGATTTCTCATCAATGACGTAGAGATCCGTCCGTAATCGGGGGCTTTCATTGAGGCTGATAAGCCGCGCCCCGCCCCGCCGTTTCCTTACCTGTTCGCCCTATCTCTCCACACGCAAAGTTGCAGTTTTATAGGATCGTAATGTTGGCTGGCACTTTGGCCCTCGAGTTCAGTCTCGGGTTGCCGTTCCATTCTGATAGTTCTGATAGCACTCGAAAAAGACAATCAGACAATCATTTACTGCCGGACGGACTCCGGTGTTCGATTCGAACTTGTGTCTAACTATAGACTATATTCCTCTTTTGTTTGCTTTAGGGGCGGCAGTTCGGAGATACAAGATACAAGATACTCAAGTGCCTCGATCAGGTGAAGGCAATGACCTTAGCGGCGGAGGGCGGAGTGGTGGCAGGGGCAAAAGTAATTATATTCTTCGGGTAGGTCTGTTTATGTAACGAACGCGAGATTGCGGCAATAGTTTCCAATTTTAAGACCGAAATGCCTCAATAGAAATTCTACAAATTCAAAAAAATTCTTAAAAATACAGTAAAAATTCTCTAAAATAATTAAAGGGCTTTCGGCAGACGATTAATTATATAACTTCAAATATATTAAGAAAATATTGTAATAAATAGTAATTACATGAAATTATATGTAACCGTATTCGCCAGCGCTGCCTAATATTTAGTTTACTAGTTTTAAGTTTTAACTGTAATCTAGCTGTATATAAATAAATAAAAAATAAATAAACAGCTTTGTTTGAGCAGTACTACAGGGTATGTTTGCGCCGAGAGATATAATAAAATTCTGATATTTTGCCACATTTTCAGCAAATTGAATGGGGGGTCACCTAACGGTGCTTTCATTGCTGTTTATTTGCTCGGACCCCCCAAAAAAATAATAATAAAAAACTCCACTCACTCAACGAACGACTCCTCTCGAGACGAGGCCGCACACACACACACACACAGAGAGATAGAGAGAGAGGGAGACACAAAACTTTTGCGCACTTCATAAAAGATTGCGCAAAAAAGCAGAGCAAACAAATGAAGAAAACTACAAAAAATAAATACTTATAGTAATAACATTTTGGGACCGTTAGGAAAGCCAAAGCCCCCGACCCCCACCCCACCACACCGCAACCCCAACCCCAAGTGGGGGGCCAATGCGACTCTTCACCCAAAAGCCCGTGGCGCGCAGGCAACATTTGAGATACATTTTGTGGGATGGAAGATCCCATGGAAGATGCATACATACATACATACATATATGCAAATTTCGAGCAGAGCCACAAGCCACACCTGAGGGCATCGCATAATTGTGTCACTGTGAGTGAATTTCGTTAGAATTTTATTTGTTAGAGCAGCAGTAGGAGGCAGCAGGCGGCAGGCAGGCCTTGGCTTCCCTTCTTCGGAAATTCATTTGAAATTTGCATATTTATTCCCTCAGTTTTTGTCTGTTGTCTGTTTTCCCAGATTTATGTATCATTTTCCTTAATATTTCACGGATCGTATGGTATCATAGTTCCGCAGTTAGCCGCTGGTTTGGGGCTTAATTAATTGCATTTCACAACCCAATTAACACCCAAAACAGACTTTCGAATGCTGAAATGCCAAGATCATTCCTCCTCGATAGGTAGATGGATAGATAGATAGATGTATAGCCTTTTCATGGAAATGAGAGATCAAATGGAGTGGAGAGGCCCCCAGGGAGGAGGCTGACAGGAGGGCAGAACACGAGTCAATCGAGTGAAATGGAAAGCGGCCAAAAGACACACAAAAGACGAGACATAAAACGTGTTGCAAATTGTATGCAGGCCAGAAAAAACACAGATTAACCGAAAGCCGAAAAGATTAATAACAATAGGGGTAAACGGCTGGAGCTGGAGTTGGAGCTGGAGCTGGGGGGACAGCCTCGCGTTGATTAGAGCCGACCCCGAGGCGGATCTGTGGAGAAAAGTATCTTCGAGATACATACACCGTCTGTCTGTCTGTCGTTTAGCTGCGGCTGTGAGTGCAAAGAAATTCATCTTTCGATTTTGGCAATCGAATCTATTCGGTTTATTTTCCCTCAGTTCCACTCCATCATTGCCTTTTATTTGTTTCTCTACTTTGGCCTATGGATTGTTCTTGAAATATTTCTGACTTTGAAAAGAGGAAACAACAAACTGCAAATCGGTTTATGTCCGTCCTCGGAACAACATCATTGAGTGGATGGGGCAACAAGCCATAAAAATCCACCTTCTGTTTTCTGTTTTGTTTTGAGTCGGTGCAGAAATAATTCATTTATTAAGAAATAAAACCTAATCGTTACTCAAACGAAAATAATACAGATTTAGCACAGATTCTCCCTACACGTGCCACCTGTTCTATATAGGTTCCTTATCTCTATCTCTAGCTTTTATTCAATTAATTGTGAATAATCTCAAGCGCCAGTTTAATTTGTTTATAAATTACGAAATCTCACTGCAGGGCAGGGAGAGTGCCAGAGAGAGAGGGAACTTTATATGTATGTATAATACCCGTTAAATAATTACAAATATGTAAATTGTTTCCCGGCGATCGTACGGAAAGTCGTTGAACTGTCGACATATGTGCAACAGAATTAATTGAAACATAATAAAATGATATAAAACACAACAGAATCAGCTGAGATCCCACCGGATAACGTAATATAAATTATAAGGAGGGTTGTAAATTACAAGCTGTAATCGTAGTACTATATAAATACTAGATTTATACGGAATTCCGGAGAAAGAACTAATACTTTGAGGGGAAAAGGAATACGATTGGGTAGAGCCATTCGTTGGAAAACTTTTTCCATACTTTGGCTGGAAGTTCCTCAGATATTGGCATTATAGTCATTGCCGATCATCTCACAAACATCTCTCGAGGGAAATAGAAAACACAATCTACCACGAAAAGATTTGTAATTTCAATTTCTTTCAATTAATTTAATGAAATATCTTCTAATAATAATTCTACTTTATATCCATCTTTAGCATATCCACTGTCTCTTCAAGTATTTATCCATTCTCGTATTTCTTTATCAGATCTATTAACCAATTTAACCGCATTCAAATTCAAACGATTCATCTTATGCATTGGAATATTCATTTATCTGTATTTCTCCCTCTAGACATCATTCAATTTGTCTATCCATCGTATTCAGTTCTACCAGTAACTTCTCTACCTGCCCTATAGAAGGGGTAGGTAGAATCTTGACGCGGTCTCATTCAATTGAAACTCTATATTTCATCCATTCACTCCATCCCTTGTTGTCCTTTGCTCTCTCACACAACTTCAGTTGAGAAGGACAAGAAGGAAAGGATGGCAAAATTTCTGCAAACACACACAAACACACACACAGACACAGGCACATGGGATGCTGCAAAAACAACTTCAAACTTCTGTTCAACGCTCTGAATGCTCTCTGCTCTCACGTACTCTCATTCTCTCTTCTAGCAACAACAAACTTCGTTTTGGGAGTTTTGCACATGGAAATATCTCTCTCTCTCTCTCTGTCTATCTCCTTTGTTGATGCATACAGACCCCCCTGCTGCAGCATCATGCGGAATTGTGTCTGGTGGGGGAGAGGGGGAGCGAGGAATGTGTATACCTTTGTGTGAGACAAAAAATTTACACCGATTTTCGTACCTTTATTCAAAAATATTGAATGTTTTCCGGCTCTCAAAATGATATTGCACACCGAATCACCTGGATTCTTGATTATGATTTATTCTCTAGGGCTGCTATTGCTGTTGTTAAACTGTTAAACACTTTAGTATCGGATAATACTAATTATTAATTGCCTTTAATTGGTAGACTTGTGATTGGATTTGTTTTTGCTTTACTTCTCCATTCAAAAAATCACTTGCACGTCGTCGCGTTGTGTTTGGTTCACCGTTCCACGAATTTCACTTTCGATTTTGAGCGTGGATTGGATTCGATTTCTATATCCGACTATTCCGACTCTTTGGATAACATAGCCCGCAACGTAACCCGTAGTCGTCGTCCCGAATATTCAACAAAACGCCAAGCACGCGGAAAACAAAAACTCTGTTTTGACTCGAGTTTGGATAATTTGAATTTTAACGGGCACGGCGTCCGCTACACAACCGCGCAACGTGAACAAATTTTTTTTACTGTTAAAAATCCCACGATTTGGTTCCCCTTGATGGCAAGAGCTATGGGTTTTTCTCTCTGATGACAAGAAGTATGGGATTTTGTTCTCTATTTTGTTACGTTGCTCAGTTTTGCGTTCCATGACTACCACCTTGCTGTGCTAACACACCCTGCAGCCGAGAGGAAAATACTCAAACGGTACAAGTAAAACCAGAAAACAAACACACACAGGAACAACAATGGTTGGTGAGATGAGAGAGAGAGAGAGAGCAATGTAAATAACATGGAGCGGACAACATAATTGAGCTGGTCGTAAAAAGCAAGAAAAAACGAGGGAGAAGACGGAGAAGGAGAGAGCGAATATGAGAGCGAGAGAGCAGCAGAGCTTAGAGCTGTTGCAGGCACAGTGGGTCGAAAAGAGCAAATTGTGGAACAATGTTCCATTATTTTCGTTACCTCACCAAACATAGCAGCAGTTTTTATATATATATATTTGATTTTTTTGCAGATTTTATTTCATTACTGGGTATGTAGTTACGGGGTAGCTACTTGGTAGCCACCTCCACCTCAGGTACTGAAGGGTAAGAGTTAGCCAATATCAATATCACGAATTATACAAATACTGGTTATCATTATAATATAATGATAATATAATTACAACAATATAATTATTATATACTTCAACAATACTTCAAAAAATAACATCGAAAACTAAATTCCATGGTAAAACGAAAACTGTGGAGCATCAATGTGCATGTAAAATGTAAATTTTAATAAAATACTGCCACAAAATCAAACCCCCAAAAATGTTTCATAATAATCCACCATTTATCTCGAATTTCATCTGTGAAAGTTCTCACAAAGTAAAATTCCACCCCGAGTCGAAATGCATTTCGATTAATGCCAACAAACCACAACAAACACAAGAAGGCCCACATTTAATACACATTACCATTATACAGATCGATCATGTTGCATGCCAGACGAAAACACCCTCAAGGGCTCATTATGAGACATCTGGGGAGTGCGAAACATGAAACACTTCAAACAAGGCCCGCATATGACCGATGCGTTGGTACCGTCGTCCCGTATAGAATTCAACACTCCCCCGAACTGATGACAAATTGGCTGGTGAATCGATCCACTGTGGATCGATGATATTGGCACTTTCATGGAAAAAGCCAAAATAATAAGCAAACTGAAAGCAAAAGAAGCAATCGCCATTCCGACTATAAAACACCCTGTACAATTGGTGGCAATAAATTCATTTTAACCAGTTAATTCAATTCAAATATAATAACCAGTTTTGTTTCATATAGGATATGTGTTTCTGTAACATCCATCTCCAAGTTTACAATATACCCTTTTGCGAGTACTGGGTACCAAACCCAACATTTCTTCTGCACACGTGCTCCCCCTTCATATTTGACTCTCGTGCAGCTGGCTGGCTGGCGCTCTTTTCGCTTCCAAAAGCAAACACAAAAAGTAAAAGCAAACTCAATCGCTCTCTCGCTCCCGCTCTTGTGTTTGCCGTTAACAGAGCAGAGCGCTGTTAATTTAACATCAGCCTAGCCACAGAGATAACAAACTCGAAAAGCATAATTTAATTAAGGAATTAAGTGTACTTTACTCGGACTTTAGCAATCGCTTCCAATATGATGATAATGTGTCAACCAGACAAAGACGCTGCCCGACTCTGAGGCAATCTTCTGCGGGCACATTCCACTCCACCGCACCAGCAGCTCTTATCAACCCACAAAAGTCACAGCAGCAGCCACAGCAGCAGCAACAGAAATTGTTTATTCCAATTACAACACAAGCCCACAGCCCACAGCTGGCCAGCGGCCACACAGCAAAGGCAACAACAAAGCAAACAACAACAAGGCAAGGCAGCAAAAACAAAAGTAAAAGAGCGAAACCCGAAGAAAACAAGAAATGAAAACAAGCTCACAAATCCAGAGGAAATAAAGAGGCCAGACCCGATTCGATCCTATGGAAATTGTCGTTTGGGTTTGTCTGGAATATTTATCGTATGCAATCGATGATAATACAGGGGCTCCGGTGACTCCCAAATGGTGTCGACATGGGTGGAACGCCCACCGATCTGCTTGGAGAGTCTGAAGATCGGGCGATCGAGCGATCGGGCATGGAAATCGCTTGCCACAGGGGTTGAGCAAGAAGAAATTCTTGCAGATATTTTCTTCGAGAAGATATGCAAATGGCCATAGATTTGATTTATTTGAATTCCTTAACGCAACTGATGTACCGGATCTTGTAGAACAATCCAACCATGACTTGACCTAACTAAATCATTTCAGATGGCACATTTCTCAGCCATTCTTCGAGCTCCCCAATGGAGCTGCATTCTTAACAGAACTCTCCCACACTTAATATGCCGCCCCGATTTTCCGATTTCCTTATCCGCGACCCAGCATCGCTTTTACCACATTCACCCGGGCCGAAAACGCATCTTGAATGATAAGCTGCGAAAAACCAGAAAAACCTCCATTACGGAGACGGGGAGGGGGGCGGGGCCCCCACGGCCCTGCTGAACGTTTTGGACATATCTTTTGCTTACAACATTTACGACAGGAAGAAATCCATCAACACGATTCTTTGGGCCAGGTCGGACCGGCCCGGTCCGGGCTAGGCCTGCCTTCGGGCCAAAAGACTTTCCATCAGAAAAAACAGCGAGGTGGCGGCGGCGGCGGGGAGGAGAGTAGAGGAGAGGGAGAAACATGGAAAAAGTTGCATTCAACACTCGCTTTCTTTGCGAGTCATGTTGTAATGGTCGCCCGAGGCCCTGCAGACGACTGGCCCGACCCGACCCTTCAGCATTAGTTGGATGGTGTAAGACCCTGCCCCCCCGCCCCGCCAATCACCCTTTAAAGTTTAAACACATTTTACACTGTCACGGGAAATTGTTTGTTTAACATGCGCGGCGCGTTTAAAATTACATGATGAGCAGCATTTATCAAAAAGCATAAAGAAATCAAAACAGCCACATGGGAAGAAGGGACTCCACTCTGGCCCTCTCCTCGCTGCGATGCGAAGGCTATCGCCCGCTTTGTCTGGGCGAGATCGAGTCGCAGATCCTACGCAAGTCTCTGCCGCTGCATCATAGTATATCTTTTCTTTTTTCTGTGTTTTCTTGATTGCAAGTATATTTAGCTGCCCTGCCTGTCTCTGGGGTCGGCGACGGGGTCTTGATTCAATCGAACGAAACGACGAGACAACGACCACCAGCTCCAGCTGCAGCTCCACCTCCACCTCCACCTCCAGGTTCCTCTCCCGCCCCTTGCTCTCTGGGCAATCATCGGTCTTTGGTCGCGGGTCTGTCTGGTCTGTCTGGCGACCTATGCCGATTTCTCGGAAAGAAATTATGATATTTCTTGTGGTCATCCGATGATGAGTGGCCGTTGTCTCATCTTTTGTTGAAAAGAACTTCTGGTTTCTTTTCCTCTGGCTCTACCACCCACACGCCCAGAACTGCTGGTAGCCATGGGAATAATGATTACTTAATTGGACCGATTCATGGGAGTGAGAATACGACGTATGTATGTATAATTGACTAGAACGAGCCGAGGTCGGAAATCATTGGAAAGGAAGGTGAAGGTTCTGCCAGATATACGAGAGGATGAGGCAAGACTGATCCACATATGAACTGTGCAACCAAAGAATAGACCCTCATTTCTCCTAAATGGTACATCTATTTATATACCAGAGACTCTTCAGGGTTCATAATGCTCCATTAGATCGTTATACACATAGTCGGTTGTAGTTTAGTTATATTCTCGTTAGTTATAAGTTGAAATTAATGGTTAGGTACTTTAATTAATTTTTAAATAAAATAAATAATAAATATTTGCTTTTGTTCAAAAAAGGTTTGCATAAAAATCAATCATACAATTTTTAATGTGATAATTACGAATATTGCACATCATTGTCCCAAAAGCAAAATGGAATGACTGTTGCCAAAGAAAAATCCGCCTGTGGTCCACTTCCTGGGATGTGGGTCCATAAATATCCATGCCGGTCGGCAGCTGAACGTAAATCTTCATTTGGAATCGTTTGTTCCGAACTTTCCCTTTCCCTTTGCCTTTCCTTTTCCTCATTCGACAAGTTACGCCCTACGTGAACGGATAGTTGCTTGAGCAGAAGTACAGTACTGCCCCCGCCCCACCACGCACCACCCACCACAGATGTTGACAATTAATCACAATGAGTACGAGTATTGTAATATGTGCATATACAGTGCGTCTCATAGGTGTATGTGGGATTCATTTCCGATGCACATGAGGGAAAAAACATAAATAACTATAATAATGGATTGTTCTTTGATTATATTATAATTATAATGATTTGAAAGGTAATGCCACAGTTACATTCAGGAATGACGTTGTTTCCACTGAAATCTCAATTTTTCCATATTTTACATGTTGAATTCTTGTTGAATATTGCCATAACATTATTATTAATGTTTTAGTATACATATATCCCATGAAATATCGTTATTGTAATAAGATACAAAACTCTGGAAGGCAAAAACCATAATGTGCCTAAAGCGATGCTTATCGATATCTTGTTCTCTTATTTTTGAATATTACCACTAACCATACCATATAGCCGTTTGTATGAAATGGCATATCTATATATTGTATGGTTAGTGATATTACATCATTCGATAGATATCTTCAAGTGATAGCTATTCGATAGCTGAAGAAATCAGATTGGATTGAAAAGCAGTAGTTTTATAGCGCTGCACCGTACTGTACTGTACGTTGTCTGGGGTTCAGTCCATAATTACCAGACTGGAATGGCTCCCACTCCCCCTCGACACTTTACCTCCTTCCCCACAATCCCCACAGCCCCTCCTTCCCACCAACACTGACACACCCTCCAGGCCCGCGCACTTGAAGGCTCAAAGTTAATCGGCTTTCACAGACCCCCAACCCGAAGATAAGACTTGCCTTTGCCCGCCTGCCTCTGCCTGGCCCCCCCGCTGCCTCATTATCAAGTAACGGTTGATGCACGCATAAATTAATTACTCCACAGAGCGATGCGATCCACGAATCGAACTCGAAGCCCGAACGCGGACAGAATGTTAATTAGGAATCCAGAACCAAGACCGAAATAGAAATGGAAATGGAAATGTAAAGAAATGTTGTGGGGCAATGTAAGCAACAGATCAAAAAGCTTTAGTTGGCGATAAGATTTTCGACTCTTAAATCTGGGCTCTCAAGTGCTTGGAACCGGTTCTGAGTCCGCGGTTCATGACAGCAACCCATCAAACCCCCACCAGAATCTGGTCAAAGTCCATCCATCTATCCACCCATCCATCCATCCATTCGACCATTCGACCATCCATCCATCCGTCCATCCGGCAGTGTGAAATTAGTCGAATAAATAAAATTGGAAAATGGTTTTTTTTGGATGAAATATGGAATTGCTCTGTGGGGTAATGAGTAGCCCCCGCCTTCGTCTCAGTGATGGGAACTCTACCAAGTGAAAGACTGGGGGAGAATCCGTTATGTGTGGCAGGGGGCTGATTAGTACGGAGTCAAGTCTGTGCCCCCTCTTAAGGAAAAGCAATCCAAACGCTCCAAGTCCGACTTGTCTGCTCTTCAAGAGCCATGCAACATGTAATTCGATATGACGCCTTGCCACACACAACGCTGGCAAGGAACTGAGGGGGCTGGGGGTTGCAGTAGACTCCCTATAGTAGGAAAAGTGTGCATTAGCCTCTAGTCAGCGTTGATATGATTTTCTTACGACTCGTTGCCATTTCAAATTGAGCGAAAAAAGAAATATAACATTTCTTACATACATATATGCAGAAATGAGTTTATAAATGTCTGCAAGGCTGGGGCTGTGAGGGAGTAGGGATAAGAGGTGTGCCAACTAGTTGGCAATGAAGCAAAGACCAGAATTCCCCTCAAACTAGATTAAATATAGAAAATCGCTGTGAAAAAGTAGAAGGAAAGGCTCCGACACTTGCTCAGACGAGGGGATATCATACATATCTGTTAGGGATAACTACATTCGAAAGAAACAGAGCTAAGAACACATTTAATGACTTAAGGAAATACCTAAGAAAGCGCAAAACTAAGGGAAATTAAATGGTGATAGAATAATTCTAAAAGAAGGAAGTTCATTTATTTCTTTGTATTAGCGAGCCTTAAAAATAATTTGATATGGCGATGATTAATGATAACTTGTGGAACTGAAAGTGTGTAAAAATCATCTGATCTTATGCCATAAATAATTATGGAAAATACAAGGAATTGTAACAGTTAATGGAAGTCGTATGCGGAGTACTATCCAATCCCTACAGCGAGGTGGGAAATGCTTAAATTGTGGTGGGAAATTGCTTAACAAAAGAATAGAAATTCCAAGATCCGACCTTAGGAGAATTAAGTTCAGGGGATATTGATCAGGAATGACTGAAATTCACAAGAGGAACTCCCAAAATAATTCAATAATGTACAATTTTAATTTGAAATTTGATTTGAAAGCAATTTTCTGTAATGGAATTTCGATTGCAGATCGCGGACCTTGAAATCGTTCCTGATCTTGAAATTCGTACATAGACTCGTGTGTGAAAATAGAAAAACCAGCTTCCCCCACTTGACCTACTCTGCATGCAATTGCCGTAATTAAAACCTTCAAATGGAGGTCTCGTAGACTCGTAGTTTACAGTCCAGAAGACACGAACAACCGATGTGTGCGAGAAGAAATAGCGACCCAGGCATAGGCCTTGCCCAACCACCGAACCGCCGGGGAGAGATCAACCAACCGATCCCCAGCGACGACCCACATACCACATAAAAGGCCGAAAATATGAAAATGGGAAAATTACTACATTTTTGCCGGCACAAGTACTGTAATCGCGAGGTAAGTGAAATTTTGTTCGGTCTGCCCAAGACGATTTGCGTCATCCAAAGGTCGCTTTCTGCACACCCTAATGGGTTAATTACGAGTACCCGTACAGTGCAAGGGTTAAGCGCGCAAAGGTTTTTGTTAGCTCATGTTGATGGCAGTTTTACAATCTTTACAGCCTCAACGGACTGGCCTGCATTCCGCCTTCTGACTGGCATAAACAAACGCTAAATAGAACGCCAATCATAAATACCACACTTTTTGTTGGCCTTCTCTGGCGCTGGAGAAAACAGCATGGGATTTGCCGAAAAGCGCAGCGAAGTCTTTGCCCCACGCGGCAACTGGGAAACTATAAAATGCACGCGCTGCAATCCACCCAAAACGGGAAAAGGGAAAGAATTTTCCTTTCGCTATTCGGGGAGCGGAGGGCAGGGAGCGAAGGCAAAATACAATTTTGAGGCACGCACTGGTACGAGTATGTGCCAGATGGTTCGGGAAACGTTTTCCCAGGCAGGAAAAGCGTGGAACTAATGGCGCCATATAGGGGAGGGTCTATATGCAAAGATCTACACAACCTCTGGTGAAATTTCCTAGGGGGCTAAAACTTACAGAAAGTATAAACAAAGAAATGCTTCTTTTGAATGCTGTGAAAAATGTTCTTTTCGAGACTATTCGAAGGAGAAAAGACAAGGATTTTATTACCAGGAACAAGGGCAAACCGGCGGTTAATTCCGTTGAAACTGTTACAAACACAGATTTTTTGTATTTTTTGTAAGCGAAATAACGGATATATGACGAAAAATTCGGCACACGAAGGTTTTCTTACTAAAATTAAAAATCTAAATAAGAATCTATCGAAAATTTTTTTATTTAAGCCCAAGAAATATTTTTTTTCCGACTTTTCCTAAGTTTTGAAAGCCAAAATTTCCGGAAAAATACCACAAAAAGATCGAATTTGAATTTCAAAGCTTAATAATTTCCAGACAATAAGCTGAAGCTATGCATTTTTTTGGCCTGATTTTTATCTGTATTGATTAGATTTTGAAAAAATCACTTTCTTTTAAAAAAACATGAACAAAAAATACCAGATTTCAAAAACTAAAATAAAAAAATAATCCTTGGAAAAAATCCATAACTGCTTAAAAAAGTTTAAGTCCCCAAAAAAGTTTAATTTTGTTGAGTAAAAAATCATAAACTATAAAAAATCATAAATTGAAAATAATTAGGCAGGGGTGTAAATAATAAAAAGATAAGATAAGACTTAAACATAATAATTCTTAGAAAATAAATGTCACAATATACAAAAAGTAATTGAACGATAAGACAACTCAATATTAATGGAGATATAAAAAGGCGAAATTGAATGGCATTTTCGAGTCAGTTGTCAGTGGGTAATCATGCAGTCAATGTGGACCTACTTGCTGTTGGTGGTTTTCCTTTACACAGGACTAGCAGATGTTGCAGTGGTAAAGTCACGAGTGTATTTATAAGACACAGAAACAGAATTAGCTAAGAAAAAACCTACTTTCAGGGTTTCGTAAGTGGAACGGGGAATACTGATTTTCAGAATGTTGAAGCTTTGGCTATTCTGGACGATGCCAGATGTCCTTTCGATTACAGTGCGCATGGTATATATAACATAAGTGTACCGAACATGGAACCCTTTGAAGTTTTCTGCGATACAAGGATCGCGGGTCCTGGCTGGACTGTGATCGCTCGTCGAACAAACGGACATGTGAACTTCTTTCGTAACTTGGAGGAGTACAAGTGGGGATTTGGGGATCTTGAAGACGAGTTCTTCATAGGGTTGGATAAACTTCATGCCATAACAAAGTCACAGCCCCAAGAGCTGTACGTACACCTGGAGGATTTCGAGGGGAACCAGAGATACGCCAAATACGATGAGTTCCATATCGAAAGTGAATATGATTATTATCGGATGTCAAAGTTGGGAAGATTTACTGGAGATGCTGGTGATTCGATGGACAAAAACCCGAACCAGAAATTTACAACTTTTGACAGTGACAACGATGAAAATACTAGCAGAAACTGTGCAGTGTTTCGCTTGGGCGCATGGTGGCATAAAAGTTGTACCGGAAGGTAAGTGTTATATACATAAATATATGCTTAAATAATAACTTTATTTTTAACCCTACCTTACATAACCTCACAATTGCAGTAGCCTTTTCGGCATGTATCTAAAGGGTCCCCGGGAAGGCATGGCGTGGCAGGGAATGAGATGGGATACTTTCCGCGGCGACTATTCACTTAAAGAAATGCAAATGATGATTCGTCCAAAGTAAACATTTTACATAAAGAATTAAAATTGATATTTTAAACTGCAACATATCCTGTAATTGTATTCCCAGAGGGATTTAAATCGCCGTGATTAGATCTTTTGAAGATTGTATTCCTCTGTTAAATTCGTGTCTTCATCATCTGCTTTAAAACGATCATCTTCTATCTTTTGCTGACGTACACAGAATTTTCTTTTTGTGCTTTCCTTTTAAAATTCACATATTCTTAATTGTAACTTAAGTTTGTGTGGAAATGCGCCCTTCGAACCCCCCTTGACACGGCTCTGGATACACATACGAGTTTGCAGTACTTTGAAGTATTTTGCGTCTTTGTGTAATCATAAATATTTATCACACACAGTCTGAGAGGAATATGCTAAGCAGTTCATCCATTCCAGAGTCAGTAAATAAGACAAATCCGAGCCGACTGCTGAATGACCCATTGAGTACATGCGCGTCTCACAAGCTTTGTATTTCAATTGCAAAATAAGAATTGAAATGCGAAATTCACTCGGAGAAATCTAGCCAATTGTGGAGATTTGTTTTGGGAGCCTTGAACTTTTACTAGGGACAGCAATACACTCTTCTGAAACACTGAATTAGAGGGATGCAGGATGCAGGATCAGCCCGTGTGAGAGTGGATGCAGATGCATCATCAGAGGCCCAAAGGGTGGACTCCCACAAGGGGTGTCTCCCTGTCTTTCCATATCTTTCTGACTGTGTAAACAGATTTCCAGGATGCAAGGGCCCCCAAAAGGAAACATGGGTGAACAAAGATAAGCCGCAAGCATAGAAGCCCGAAGCTACTTGGAAGATCGGGAATAACTTTGGGTTTGATGAAAATATAAAGCAAAAATACAGAGAAGCACAAAGAGCCATGGCATATATGGCATAGAATGGTATTGCGGCCCAAAAGGCCCCCAGCGGACTCTGAAATATACATAAATATATTCTGCCTGAAATGCTTGCACCTATTTTTAGTCTGATTGAATTTTCAAGAAAACCGATGCCCAGCGTTTTGGCTTGAATATAATTGTACCTATATATTTCATCAACTATCTGTTCTTGAATCATTTTTAAAAGACTTTCGACATCTCCCAGTAAATTTATATAATATATTTTCCCGTGAAAACACGCATTTATTTCAACGTCCCATTTCTGGGGAAATCGCGTGTATAATTTTCAGCGAACTCATTGACAAATTGCTTTAGCAGTCTCTTAATTGACTCAAAGGGTATTTCACGGAATGGCTCTTGCACCTGAAAGATGGTGAGAGCAACGAAAATACACCGAATCCATTGTGAAATGGAAGCGGAAAGCCAAAAGAAATTTCTATAAATTTCTACAGATATTGCCTTTTGTTTGCGTTCAGTACACGGAAGCCGGTTTCGGATGGAAATAGCCAACAGAGAATGATATCGGTCGGGCATATTTGGCATGAAATATTTCGCATTGCCCAATTCATTTGGCGGAGATCGGGGGGCACAGAGCACGGAGTCGGAGACAAAGCACGAGGAAATGGGAAAACGCGGGAAGGTCAGCAACCCGAACCGGGCGCTGGGGAGAGACCGACTTCTCTCGCCTATTAATCAACAAGTGTCTGTGACAGGTCCAGGCCCAGACAGGCGTGGCCTGTGCATTGCGAGTATCGACAGCATTGTGAGTAATATGCTGTGTATTACACAGTATATATTCCAGTCCAATCCATGTACATTGTACAACTCTCACATGAGATTTCCCAAGTCACGCAAATGCTTTGTTAAGGCGGAAATTGCACACAGCCTGATGCGAAACGGAAGTCAAGTCCCCGCGTGGCGAAGGATAGCAAGTAAAAGTCTCTTATGGACAGATCGCATGCCAGCCAGAAAAATGCGGTGCCTTGTCCAGGAGTAAGAAATGAGGATAGGATGATGGGATGATCGGATGATCGAATGATCGCATGATGGAGGAGGCTTGCGTGTTCAATTTTCGCAGCGAAATTAAATTATTAAACGAAAGGAGCCTGCGGAATAGTATCCACGTTCACACGCCGAAGAGGGGATGCCCTTCAGGGCTAGTAAAAGTACACGTAAATGATTAAATGGGGCTAGAGTTATTTAATAATTTAATATAATTACATATATAGATAGTTTGGGATTAATTGAGCAGTTTGATATATTGATAGACCAAGAAATAGTGGAAAATAGATACAGGAATCGTACATAATGCTTTACCACTCTCTATATTATATCTCTCTTAAAGTATCCTCTCTCCTATGAAAACTCTTCCCTAAAAATGTTAACTAACTTTTGTTTGGGCTTGTCCGCCAGCCAATATATTTAATGGCCAAAATGGCCCGAACAGCGTTTATAAAAGTTATTAGAGTGCGTCAACGCCAGCAAACGCAAAACAAAAAAAACAAAAACCCCAATCATTGCCCGCTGTGGGACTCGATAGATGATCAAATTGGCTGTTGCCGCCGCAGTCGTTGCCCAAAAGTGATCATTGACCGTCACGCCTGACGCCCGAAAGCGCTTTCCAAATTCGTGGGCCCCCCCAGATGAGTGGGTGGTTGGGGGACGAAGATTATCGCTTTCATCGGATGATACATACATATGTACTCGTATGCACGGGTTAGATGGAGGCAGAAACGAAAACAAACGCCCGCTCGATGGCAGTGCACCATGGAAAATTAGATTATGGAACAAAAACAAGAATCTACCGTAGTGTGAATAAACTTTTGCTTTGCCTGGGTGGTGGGGTGGTGGGATGGTGTGGGGGGCCAGGGGCCTGTGAGTCGTCACTGCTCGGTTATGTTTAGATTTGTAGATTAAAATAAATTGTTAGAGGTCGGCACTGGGGAACACGCTTCCGAATGGTTGCCATGTGTGTGGATTTTACGGCCACGTTAATAGATTGCCTTCAAAATACATCAGCCAAATACGCGCAGCGGTGTGAAGTGTATTCGATTTTGATGGATTACAAGAGGAACTGGCGGGAGGGGGAACTGATTTGGGTGTGGATCGGAATTGCGATGAAGTGAGTGGGGTATCAGTTGGGTATCCAATAAAATAATAGACTGATGCAGATAATTGCTAATAAAACAGGTGAGGCACCAAGGTGAAGTATTTCCTATAGATTATAAATCGTTATCTGAATCAATAATCCATTGAATATATGACCATTTAAGCCTATAATTGAGATTTCTTGGCTTATTCGTTTGGTTTGTCTGCTGATTCACTCTTCTTATCATTTATTTTCCTAGTTAATACCACAGCTTAAAGTCATAGATCCCATTTTCCCTCCACAAATGTTGATGGGAGAATTGCCCCAGGCTCAACTCGGGAAAAAGGAAGGACTTGCCCAGACAGAAGGCTTCCATCCCACAAATGTATGTACATGTCACTTATGTGTCTATAAAGTGGTGTCTTATGTATCACTTTCCCTTGTTTTCTATGTATCCACAGGCCCAGCCACGTCATATCTGGGAAACAGGAAAGGGGCCAGTCCTGTCGGAAGGCCTTCGCCACCGGCACCCAGGCAGCCGGGCAGACGGCGAGGGGTGCCCTGGATGCATCATCATCATCCATCCGCCATTCGTTTTCAAACAGGATACAGAAACAGTCCCAGTGCCACAACATTTTAGCCTAATTATGCATATACTTGGCAACACTCTCCGTTTTACCCAGCAACATCTAGCAAAAAAACGAGAAGCGGAAACGGAAGGGACATTTTCAATGTTTTCATTTGGCCCAAACCTCAGATTTGTTGCCTTCTCCCTTTGCCTTTCAGCTGTTGATGCTTTTCGGAGGCTTTCCCTCTGCCTCTGGTCCTGCCTTTCTCCCTCTCTCTCCCCCCCTGTCTGTCTGTAAGGACTCCCTTTGGTGTCCTCTGTGGACTGCAGCCTCTTAATTTTATCGATTTCTATGTGCCGAAATGTTGTTCTTGCTCAGCTCGCTTGATGGCCGTTGCCAAATGGGCTTGGGGCTGGGCGTGGGGTTGGGGTAAGGAGAGGCGCTTAGACCATACAATGTGTTTTTTATTGGTCAGGCGCGGTAGGAGATGGAGAGAGAGAGAGAGAGTGCGGCATAGCCTTGACAACGTGCTGATGATGGTGGAAGGATGGCCGCTCGACTGAGGCTTTTCAGGCTTTTCCAAAGAAAAAATGTGTGCGGATGGATGGGTGCTTCTTTGAAATTTGTTGTAGCTTTTAACATTCCATAGGTTCCAGCAATATCGCATAAAGATGAACAATTTTGGCTATCGAAAATCCATTTACTAAAGTGTTTAATTCAAGGAACTATTCGCCACGTGCAGAGGCTTTGACCTTTAGCGGGCTGGTAAATATTTAAAAATTAACGAGTGAAGGAAAACCCTGAGCGCCAGCTGACGGAACTGTTGCCCACATGGGCGGGAGGGGGTGCGGGGCAGACGAACCCTGATAAAAGAACCATTTCTTTTATCCACAGACGAGTGGAGTGGGAACAGGGCATGGTACGAGTATATTGTATCTTGTACAGACAGGACGCTCGTGTCTATGTATCTGCCGCTCTCTCAGTCCAATGGCGAACAGCATTGGCCACAATGGCCTCCACAAATGTTGAGTTCAAGGAGACGTCACCGATGGAGTTGTCGCGGCGGCAGCATCCACATAACAGCTGTTGGCCAGGAGCCTCTCACAGAGAATGCGCACTGCTGCCTCTCCACCTCAACTTCCCCCCCCATGTACGGGCATATCTCTGTGGGAAATGCATCTTCAGCACTCAACAATTATGCAATGCTACCCATATTCGGGGGCTGCTGTGAACCGAAACTCTGTAGCTCTCCTCCAGGGTGCCTGCTCTTATATTCACCTCACCCCCTCGACGATGACGTCGCAGAATGGAGACTGTTATACGAGTAGAATAGTTGGGGCTCTGCTGCTGACTTATACACAACACAATGACGTCAATGTGGGGCGAAGGCCCTGCTGGCCCCCACCCCAGCATCAGTTGGCCAGGACTTGGATGGGAAGTTAATGGCAGCTCTTAGGGTGGCAAGGGTTTTGATGCTAAAAGGCTAAAAGGGGATTCGAAGTGAAAATAGTACAATAGGGAAAGCGATTGAGCAAGACTGGATGGAAATCCGCTATTTTCAGTCTCATTCCCTTGAGATAATGCTTATATCTAATAATACACATTGAAGCGTTCCGACATATATCCATATGTTATTGATAAGCCTCCGTCTGGGTCTCCGATTGTTATTCTGTTAATATGCAAAAAATAATATAATATTCCTATTGTTATATATATTGATATCGTATAGAAATCATTAATAATTTCCACCAATTTCGTATTAATTACTTGTAGGGGATGCCATAAGCCAAGTAGATATGGGGATGCAACTGGTCACCCAATAAATAGTGCCATTATCTATTATTATAGTGGCGTTATCATTACCGGTTGGGGGTGACTCCCAGTCTCATCTCGATCTGCCTGCTCCCGCGCTGGTCCGCTCCCACACCCGATAAAGATTTCAGTGAGTTTTGTTTATGTTTTGTTTAGTCTTCCCTTGGGCCTGGCTGCCCGATTCGATTCGATTCGAATCGTTCAAAACAACATACTATATTTTTGGATGTCTTCATCGTTGGATCTGTCTGTTGGACAGGCGCCATTTCGGAGTCGATTTTATTTTGGATCTTGTAAACAAAAAGCGCATTCAGCACACGGAAGACTGAAATTCAAATCGAACTGAACTCTTTCCAGGGTTCAGCCATAGACACAGACTAGTCGAAGCGGTCGCATAGTGACCAAGGTTCATAAATATTTAAATTTTCGTGAAAACGTTTGACTGCAGTTTTCGGGGGCAGATGTGGGCGGCTTTTGATTGGCTTGGATTGCAAGACAGCGCCTCAGATTGGAGTTACATAAGGCCCATTGAGCGGTTTGATTGGCTCAAATAATATACCAGCTAATGAGGGCATTGAAATGAAGTTCAATCTGTCGATAAGAGATTCGATAGGCTAATGCTTATAGCACACAAAAATATATAAATATTTATTATCACTATCAGATTACATATTGCATAAATGTATGCATTGAAGCCATCAGGATAAGCGAATGAGCAAGGCTTTTCCTTTATTTACGAGTAGAGAACGTGGAAAAGTCGTTTTCCCTGAAATATATATCTGATTATTACTATGAAGGACTCCCTATCATATGTACATGAAGACACTATGGATCCTCTTGGACTATTTAGTGTTGAATACTTCTTTCATTCACTTTATTATCATAGCTTGTTTTCTCGAAATCCGCTCCATTTGTCCGTGCCTGGGGGTCGTGCCCCGTGCCCGTCCTTCACGCAAGGCGAGGCACACACACGCATGGAGCTGCACGGAACTGCAGTTTGCCATGGGATGGATTGCCTTTAGCTCTGTTTATTGCGTTACTGGTTAAACAATAATAAATACTAGTCAGGGATCACAGAGCGTGTACACGGAAAAGAAAACCTTGCAACTGGAATATAAATTTCCCATTGCAATCCACATGCTCTCCCTCTCCCTCCGCCTCTGCCTCTGCCCTTGCCAGAGACTTGAGATGGATGCCAATGCCGTGCGGCAGGAGCATCCATTCGAGCATCTGTGCGCCACATGGCGCTACCTCTACCTTGGCCCGCGTAGGCCAACTGGCGGCTCTGCATCGGACTGTCAGCGCCACGAAGTCGAATGGCTTTAGATGCAAATCTCTCACATTGTTTTCTGCCTCCCATCCGACAGCCTGCTCCTTTATTATCTGAAAATCTGTTTATTAACTGTACAGAAATATTCGCCACTAAATATATTTGCGAAATCGTTTCCCCAATATTCTCTCAATATTCAGTTTCTATTCAAATGCAAGTGCAGCCGCCCCCACAGACAGCCGAAGAGCACTCCGAGTGCTCCTGTCAGGTCGGACCTGACTAATGGGCTGCTCTACGCATCGGATCGGGGCTAACGATTTATGCGGGGGCGTGGCAGCTGTCAAACGGCAGCGTGTGAAAATTGTTAACAAACTGCGGTGTCGAAAAGTTTTAGGAACCGAAATTTCATTGATTTTATATTTAGAAAATATTTATAAATATTTTTGTTTCGTTTTTCTTCTGCTTTCGAATGGGATGCATTGGGTCGGTGCACTCAAAAGTGAAATGTGTGAAAAATTGGTGTTAATTTTTCAACATTTTTGTTGCTGCTTCTTGGGGCTTTTTTTCACTTAGGCTTTTCCGTGTGGGTGGAAATGTGGCTTTAATTGACAATTTACTTGGCTCCGTTTGACTAATGGGCTGTGTTCCTGGCATTGTAAAAATCGGAGAAAAAATACTAAAGTAAGTTGGAAGTTACAATTTGTCCCTAAGACTCGAACACCTTATTCTTCAATATATTTATTCAATAATAATTACACTTGGATTTGCTTTGAGAATGGAACTTGTGAAAAAAACGTATTTTTTTTAGCTTAAATTTTGACATTAATATGATTTTAATATGTGGCATATTTAAATTAAATGTTATCATATATAGATTAAATATACTTCCTAAGAATTGTATACGTTAGCTTTATTTATTTTAAAATTTTTGTATATTTCGATTAAAATGTATGCCTAAAATAAAATGACTCTTTAATATGATTATGTTTAAATAAAAGTAAATTCTATTTAAATGCAATATGTTCAAGGCAAAAAATAAAAAATATATATCAAATTAGTTGTGGAAATTGAGGATAAGCCAACAGACCGTGAGTGGCCCAATTATGTAACTTCTTTCATTGCCATTCTATCGGAATGGGAAAATACGTAAATATGTACACTGGCGAGCCCCGCTGCCGTCATTCCTCATCACCATAATTATTAACGCGATTATTGACTGATCAGCAAACGAATTCTGCCTGCTCATGGGGCCGCAATTGGGTCACCCTCCGGCGAAAATTGATTGCAATTCGCACCTGAATATGGAACGCATTACGCTCAATTAACCCACTTTGCAGGTAGGAATATCTCTGGGCCTGGAGGAGCGATCCGATCCTCCTGCAAATCATTGCCAATTGGGGTAATTTCTGTAAATTACTGCCCCATCAGTCGAGGCTTTTTATTGTCGTCGCTTTTGGGTATTACGAGTAAGTAAAGTATATTTTGGTAGTAGCTACTTTCGCTTGGCCGTGCTGTGCTCTCTTTTTGTTTTCTTTTTCCCAGCTTTGCTTTGTGTTTAATTTGTGCCTTTGCCTCATTCGCATTCTACTCGCACGCACTTTCTTTAAAGGCGAGAGCAGGCCAAGCCGGACCATGAGATACCCTTGCAGATGGATCGTTCCCATGGGTTAGATTAATTTCAGCCAAGTCTTTGGGTATCTGTATCCAGTCTGGCATTTCCAAAGAGAGCTCTAGTACCCAGCTATCCCTACTCATCCCGCTTTTCCTCTCTTCCGCCATCCCAGCAGAATCGAGCTACCCTTCCCCACTGTCAGTGTATGGCAGCAATCTTGACTTGAATTCAAGTGCAGAAACGAGACCCATTACAAGACATGCGCCACTTCACTCCCCCCCCCTGCCCTGGGGGTGGGGGATGTGCTGTAATTTCGCAAGATTTTGTAATCTATGCGCATGCGTCAGTCAGCCGGTTGGCCACCGGCTGAAGCTGCTGCTAAATTCAAAAATAAACAGCAAATGCGCAAACGGTTTGCGTAAAGCATTTCGCGTCGAATGAGTAATGGCCAACTGATTCATAAGGCCACTGTGGGGCCTGTCAATTTTGACAGCTGGGGCCCATTGTTTGGCGCTCGACCGCTTTGTGGAGCAAGGACGTAAAAACCTCCGATTTGGCCAGACCTTGCATTTCCTGCTTTCACCCGCCTTCGGGGCGGGCCACCGCCCACCGCCACATCCCCACACCCTCACACCTTACACCTTACACCCACGTGCGCAAGACGCCCAAATACGGTTAGGCAACTCTCGTGAGTGGTTCGCGGGTCCGACCAAAAGAAAGCTCCATTAAAATAAATCACCTCTTTTATATGCTTATATGCCCGCGAGGTGTGTCTGTCTGCCTCTCGGTCTGGCTGCGAGCAGCTGGGGGCGGGGAGGGTGTCGAGTGGGGGGCTGGTTGTTGGAGCTGCCAAATTCAATTTGCATTGAAATGCAGCGAGTGTGAATGCGTGGCAGAGACATGCTAGGGCAACCGTGCGAATTAATCTGGGGAATTAATCTATTTAATTGGTTCAGCGCTTGTCGTGGGCCTACAGACATGACCTCTCATAGAAGGAATAGTTACAGACTCCAGGGTCAATGACCGGAATGTACTTATTCCTTGCCCAATGGGAGCCTGCGATTGAGAGAGATTGAGTGAATGAATCCTTTGCCAGTTTGAGATCTCTTGAAATACCGTTTCCAGTTTTAAGGGGAATTGAAGTTGCAATAGAGTCCTGGTATCCTTACTTCGGCGTCCTCTCACCACTGAGATGGAAAACATTCTCGGGTACAATAGCCTATCGATTTCCTCAGGGCAAAGACAAAGACAAAGACACTTGGACGAAGCCTGCGATTGTAAAATGGAAATAATCCGCTTAAGAGACTCGATTTCCAGCCAGAGACAGAAGCAGAAGCAGAAGCAGGAACAGAGATACAGCCTGAACCAGAACCAGAACCAGAAACTGAGCCCAGACGACGGGCAGTCATTTGCAGCTGAGAACTAAGCTCCGGCCATGTGGGATTTGAATAGATATTGATTTTCACCTGTGCAAATACACGAAAGCCACCAAGATAAGAGGACGGAAAGGGGGCTATGGACAGGGACGGGCCGGGACGGACACGTGACAAGGCAGGTGCCAGACATGTGATTGCGGCTGAGAGGGGCTAATGTGACTATTTTTATCCCCAGAGCGGGTATACAGTGGCCTGGCCTGGCCTGGCTTGGCTTTGCCTGGGATAAGTGGCCAAAGACACCGGCTAATCAAGCCCAAAGCTAAGTGAAGTGCCCCACCCATCTGTCCGCCACCCCACCCTGCCGAGGTGACCCACTTGAACATGCACCGCTCGTGACATTCGGCTGGAAAACGTGCAGAAGCGACGGGAAATCGACAAGCGCGAAACAAAGCTGCAGCAGAGACAAACAAAACGTCGAAACGTGCAGAACGTCACTTTGGGCCACCTCGGGGCGGCAGCAACCGGGCCCGAACGGAGATGCGTCACAGCGGAAAAGCAGCGTCAGCCGACAACCGACGGCCGACAACCGACAACGGCGCAAAAGTGTTAAGAAAGAAATGCACTGCACAGAAATAATACGGGAAATCAGGAAATGTAACCAGCGAGAAATGCGCATCGAGGCGACCGGCAACACGCACCACAGACAACACCGAAGGCACCACCAGTAGGAAAACTCCACACGAAGATACGGATGGGTGGGAAGGCGAAGCTTCAAACACCCTAGAAGATATAGTGCATTTTATTTAGATAATATTTTAATGATCCGGTAGAGAGAGAGAGAGAGGTAAGATGCATCAGTATTCCCAAAAGGATTTGACAGTCATATGATATTGTGATCCACTAGTCCGGGCAGCGATTAATAGGAGAAATATCTAGAAATATAGATAGATGAAAGACCGCTTCAATTGCTTTGCTTCTTTGGTTGGCAAACAGCTCGTCGCCCCTGAAAGGGTATATGTACAATGTACATTGTTTAATATAATAATGATTTGGTAGAGAGCGATAAGATAAGTATTCCCCAAATATTGGTATAGTATTGTGATCCCCTAGTCTGCGAGGCAATTAGTAGGGATCTGTTTCGGAATAAATAGAGAACAGAAACCGACATACATATATATTTGATTGTTTCTTTGGTTGGCAAACATCGCGTCGAAATAGTAATACCTCCTGCAAGGGTATATGTACATATATTCAAATAACAATGTTCACAGTTGTTGAAACTGACAGTTTGACGTTTCGACTCACGCGGCAAACGTCCAACAGCAGCAGCAGCAGCAGCAACAACACCAATCCAAGCATTTCATACCCGCAGCCGCAACAATAGACAACTCAATGAGGACTTTTGATAGACACATCTGACGACGGCAACACGCCAAATGAATAATATCTCTGACAATTATTTATGCTTGATTTCTGCAGCATTAAAAAATCGGAGACGCAATCTACGTATGTGAGATTTCTATGGAGAATAATCGCAAAAATCAGAGGTCATCTATGTCAGGCTGTCAACTGGAATCGGAAATAGTCGTAAAATATTTGATACAACTATCTTAACTTGATATGTTTACTACTAAGGAAGAGAAGCAGAACGACGTTTTCTGGGAGTATCACTAGGATGGAGTTATAGCCAAAAAGAGAGCGAGGCAGGGCAGTCACCCACAGGAACTATTTTTTCTTCATTTTGTATATAATAATGGTTCGATTGCAAGATCTGGTAGATACGATGAATTGTTTTGATTCTGTTTTTGTTTTGTTTTTTCGCATCTTGTAAGAGATTTCGAGATTTGATGGACCGTTGTAGGGGTTCTCAAGTATCCGTGGGTAGTAGCATCCCAGTGGAACGAAAATGATAAACGAATGTAAATGTGTGTTACATGCAAGATATTATAATTTTCCTGGCTTTATTTTCCATTTAAAATTATATGTTGTATACATTTTGAATGGGCTGCAATTTCGTGTCTTAAATCCCACAAGGAGAATTGTTTAATTTTAAATTTCAATATTTCTGAATTTAATTAAGTATATAACCATAGAATTTCCAGAGAACTATGCGACTTCGATCTACTTCCACACAACAATCGAAATTGTTTGCAGCTTGGGTGCCTCGCATATGAACAGGAACAGACTATTTCCATCGTCGGTACAGGGACGATCGTTCAGTTCAAACTTTATAGAGTCCCCATATATGTAGCCCAGGTGAATGCAATGCTCTCTTCCCTTCGAGTTGTCGGGTTGTCCGCGGGCCCACCTCTGACTGTTGATCCGCTGGGCATTGGTGAACCACTTGTGGGTTCCGGTCTTGCCCAAATCATTCCCCGAGGTCCAGTAGTGGGCACGATCTCCATAGGCATTCAGATGACTGGCAATGGCATCGAATTCCTGGTCTGTCTCGAACGTAACCAATTCGGAGTCCAGCTCACGGCATTTCTCATAGGCCACGTACCAGTTGACTTTCTCCCTCCCAAAGAAGTAGTATCCATCGTTGATCTTGGTGAATGGATTCGACTGTAGGACAGCACCGATGCGATTACCTGGGGATTAGCACATTATTTCACTCCGTTCTTGTAGTTCACTCTAGGACTTTACCATCAGTCACCTGAACGGCGAACTGTTCCCGGCCCCAGCCTTCCCTTGCACTGGATACCAACACGAGGAGTAGAACCGTATACTTCAGCATTTCTCTGAACTCTGCTTCAACCGAGACATGGGGGCTGCTTTTAAGAATTTCAGCTGAATCTTTTTTATAATACAACGGCAAACCTTTTTATTATCATTATCTGGGGAACTCAAGAGCTGCAATATACTAGATTACATGTAATATGTCGATTCCAGGGACGGAACTTCGTTTGTCAATACGAATTTGTCGAGACCATTGCAATCAATGCTATCAGCGAGTATTGTTAAAACAAAACAGATAAACATAAAGGAAATGTATATATATATCGCAATGTTGGTTAATTGGTTAACTTCCAAAAAATAAGGTCACAAGAAAAGATACCTGGTATACCTGGTACTCAAAGAGTATAGGGCTAGATTAGATTTGTGCCAAAAGTGGATGTGTGTAACACCCAGAAGGAAGCGTTTTCGACCCCATAGAGTATATATATTCTCGATCAGCATCAATAGCCGAGTCGACATAGCCATGTCTGTCTGTCCATCCGTCCGTCCGTCCGTCTTCATGAGCGCCTTCCCTCATTCCCTCTCTCTCTCACACACACTTCCACGAGCCGTATATGTAGTTGTAGAAATGTAGGAGACAGATGTAAAAAACATATGTAAAAAAATGGATAAAGGGTTCGACTCAATTTTGTTTTGCAAAAATTCAAGTCGTCCCTTTTGCGAACATATTATAAATTATATAATCTCATATATATGTATACTGACTGAGTACCGGGTATAAAGCAGAGCCGCGGCCTTTGTCACGGCTCACAACGTTCCCCATCGTTTATTATAATTACGACATACATGGATTTTCGCTAGTAGGGGGGCGGGTGGAAGGCCTGCTCCAAAAGATTACATTTTTTTCTGAAATTTTACTTTAGTTCAACTAACATTTGTGCAAATTTATACAGTTCTAGCTTTAGTCTTGGAATAAATGAAAGAATTTTCGACTTTTTACCCATAGTGCACTGCAGAGATCACAAGAACAGTTTGACATCTTTTCGAGGCACAAAAATCAAATTTCGTAATGTCTTTTTTAGTGTTTGTCTGTTGTATGCACATCTTGCCTGAGAGCAATATGGAAGCATTTGCATGAAAGAGAAATTAATTCGGAATGCAGTGCAGTAGTGCCCCAGTTGACCCAACTTTGATCACCAATAAGTGAGCCAGCAGCAGGAAAAAACAGGGAAAAGCATGCAAGTCGAGTATCTTGTCGGAGGAATTCGACATCAGTCGCGTGCGATTCATGGCGCTGATGTGCAGTAGGTTGTTATCTTTATATAGTTGGCAGGCAACTGACACTCTCAGCCCAGAGCAGAGCGCACAAATTAATAGCAATTGGCGCAGTATGCTGTAAAGCTGTAAATTGCTGGCTGACCAGCAGAGAAAAGATCCAAAGAAAGAAAGATGCAACGACCCGATCTCTGTGTGGGTTGACTGCCAGTCGCAGTGCCCACAAATAGAGGAATGACATGGGGTGGAAAGGCATGCACTTAAGCACTTGAATGCACACACACTCTGACATGTAGTTAGAAAGAAAGTCGAGTGGAAATTAGTTGGACAACAAATGTCCCGAGTGTGTGTAAGTGTGACCAGGAAGAAATGTCTAGCACTTTGTCATGCTCGGGGCTGAAATTGGTTAATGGGTTCTCTCGATAGAGTGGGAGCTTGTTTCGAAGTGCAGGGAAAACTTTCCTTATTGATAGAATTCGCATCACAGAACTCGTATCGTATGTCTAATTACTCGTACCTTTTGGTTGCAAGATGACCTCTTCATGAAGTGGTTCCATTTTCCGTGCCTCCATTGGGCTTTCCTACGCAAATGACACTGAAGTTGGAGCACTTTGAGGATTGTCGGAGACCCCGATTATCTGCATTAATATATAGACATGGATATAAGCTCAATTGTTATGCGATTTGGTTGGGTTCGCAGGGGAATGACGACAGCAGCGACCTAGAGCCGAACAAACAAATTCCATGTAATTGGACAAGCGTGTTATTTATTACATCACACAGCAAAATTTACATGCCAAAGGAAGTTGGCACAGTACGGTGGAAGGAACAACAAGTATCCCAGACAGTCCCCGTACCATCCTGTGGGGATATTACAGGCAGCTCTGATGGAAAAGGGCAAAGAAAAATGTTGTGCGTGCGTCGGCAAAATTTAATTTGATTTATTTTGCATAGCGGGAAAGTTTACTCAACGTCGTAGAGGCAAAGAAAAAGTGGGAAATTGGTTTATTCTTATGAAACCTGTTGGTAAGTTTGTTCCATTTCATAGCCAGACCGAAGAAATTGCAAATTAAGGGCAGGTACCTTTTGGATGCTTTAGAATGTTTTCAAATGGGTCCAAGTTGCGCTAAAAGGAGGAGTCGGGTAAACTCGGGCTACAAGTTGGTAACAATTCAAATTCAATGTTCCCCCGACGACGAAGCGAGGATTTGGAGTATATACCGCGGAGTGGAAGTGAAAACCAAGCCACACCTCCTGGCCTCTGGAACTGGGCTTCTGGGAACCTTGGAACCCATATATCCCGCTTGGGGCGGGATATATGGGGCACATGCCAAGAACGACTTCATACAAGCCCCATACAAGCCCCAACAGTGTGAAAAACCTCCGTTATCCACTTTTTACATGCATTTTTTTTCCGAAATTTATGAAAATTGACATTTTGATGCCAATCGATGGGAAATTCGATGCTGACCCCGATAGGGGTGAGGAAGGGGGGTCGGACATGCCCCAAAATGTAATTTCTACGTGATTTTACGTACAAAAAGCAAAACCATTTGGAGCGCAATCGTATTCCAGCAGATGGCGCTATGTTGATCGTTTTGAAGTTTCTTGTGGCATACTTTTGGGGATTCGTTTTTTTTCTTTAAATTAAGAAATTAAAAATGTCCCAAAAATGTAATTTATTTGTAAATTAAGTTATTAATTTTGTATTAATTTTAAAATAAAAATGTCTTACATTTTAAATGAAATATCTTGTAATTTACATTATTTTTGGACACATATCTCTGATAATAATTTCGTTGTCCGTGCCAGATCATGTCCTTTTTGGTTTCAAAAGGATATCCATGATCCATTTCGTTGAATTTTCAAAAAATATTATAATAATAATATTTTTGTTCTGTAAACCCACAAAGTTAGCCATTTAATGGCGCTATCAGCTCTGGTAGTATCGCAGTGCAGTGGCTGTCAAACTGCGGCGCGTGACGTAGGTACTAGGTGTTTGTTCCTATAGTTTATTTATGTACTTATCCTTATAATCTCTTACCTCACGAGGAGCACAGAAAGTAAATGTAATTTTCTCACCTAATTTGCATGTAATTTGTTGTATCGTCATCCCAGCCTAGCCCTTCGCCCTTGGCCCCCTTTACCCTTCGCTGCATGCATAAGATACCGAAACCAAGTCAATATTTCGTAGCCTGTTCAGTGCCAGAAAGATGCTTATCGAGGTGACAACAACAACTGAGCCAAATTGGGCTGCGAGTGGTGTTGGGGGCTGGAACGGGGATCCTGGGACAACACTTTGCATACGACGGGTGCGATGTTCCTGTATCTGTGTCTGTATCCAGCAAATATCATGTTCATGCTGTGCTCTGTTTGGGTAACCCGATCAGCATTGTTGCTGCTGCCGGTCTCTGGGATCATGTCTCCTTTTGGGCAAGACCATTGGCCCAGTTGGCAGCTGTTTGAGCATGAGCTCCTCTGGGTTCTTGCCTGTTCCCTGGTCTGGTTTTCGTAATGCGGAAGCTTCTCTTGGTCTCTACCTGCGGAGGTGTCATTGCTTGCATTTCGGCCATGATTGATTGGATGCTGTCAGAAGCAGTTTATTTTTGGTTTGTCCCAACTAATGCGAATGCTTTGTTGTTTGTTGGGGTAATGAGAACATAACTTGCATGAGCAGGGATCTCTAATCTATCGTCTATCAGCAACACAAAGCCTTAATCTCCAGCTCCAGCCACTTTTCCATATATTTTGCACCAATTTCTCTCGGCATTCTTCCTTATCGATGGCAACACTCTCCGCTTTCTCCACCTACTTCACACTAGTCGAACCGTTCGCTCACACCAGCCCACGTCTGCGATTTTCTCCAGTCCCGCGACTCGGAAACTAAACGCTTTCGGCCAACACTTTAATACCTTTAATTACGCCCCAAAATATTACGGTTCAGGCGGCAGCCACTGCCTCTTCATGCCCGACCCGACACTCGATATGATCCGCTGTTTAATCAGAAAAGTAAAGAAAATAAAGTCTGGCCCAACGCAGCGGGAGGGGAAATGGGAGGTGGGTGTGGTACGAGGATCCCCTGCGAAGAAGACTGGAATGTTATCAGAGGCGAGGGATCAGAGGCGGCCAGCGTCCAGCGTCCAGCAGCCACTGGAAAAGCAATTACATGCCACATACGAGTACATATGACTGTGCAGCAGTACACCAGTTTAGCCAGCTTGTGCCCGCATTACACCTGACAATGTTGCACGCTTCACACACGCTTCACACACACACACACACACACATACCCTCCGATTGCCCACCTGTTCGCGGCTCAGCTTACCTTGAACTTCTGCCAGCGACTGCTTCTGTTTCGACCAACTCAGCGCCGCATGCAAATGGTTTGGATAATAGACGATAATGCACGAGTATTTTGTGATAATTTACGGCTTACATTTCGCTGCCACAAATGGTGTCCCCGGGTCCCAAATCATAAATAAACCCATAGCTGCAGCCATTTCGGATATATGCATGTATTTTTACGATTTTGTAATGGTTCACTTTATAGCCAGCTGAGGTGTAAGTTTCTGTGGTGATACGTGAGTTGCCTGTAAATATTACATTAAATTTAAACATACAATAATCGTGTATGGGTATGTGCAGCCACCTCTCAGTAGATATCCATTTTTCCAATGGTCCCTCCTTGTTCTTAGCTGAGAGATCTCGAATAGAACCCACTTGAATTGGACTTTGTTGGGTTTCGGGTGTTCATGGAATGGAATTGCGTCTCTACTCCCTTGTCCCCGCCCATTTTTAAATGATCTCTCAATTACTATTTGCATCTCTCGCTGTCCTCCCATCCGACTGCAGTCACAGTCTCAGATATCCGAACCGTGCAAAAGCGATGGGGAAAATGGGGAAAAGTAGATGTTAACCCATTTATGACCCCGTTCCTTGAGTGTCTAACAATGGCAATTAATGGACATGCAATACAGCGAGGCAGCATTTCCTATGGCATACCGAACAGCACACAGCTCAGAGCACAGAGCCAGCTCAGAACAGAACACTGAGAACACAGAGAACAGACAACTTTATTAGCTTAATTAAAACTCTTCAAAGGTTCATCAAAGCCTAGGGGCCAAAACCGAACCGAACCAAACCGAACCGATCCAAACTGAACGGCGGTCCATTGGTTGCGCTTCTCTTGGAAAGAAAAATGCGTTGAATGCCGGCAATTTAGCAAGCTTACAGCTCTCCCGCTCCCTCGGTCTCCCACTCTCCGGCCAGACCTTGCAGCAAATAATGGAAGCCAATCCCCAAGCACAAAGCGCCCAGCACCCCACCATCCCAGCACCAATCCAGTCCCAACTCCCCAGTTGAATGACGTTTTACTTGATTGCAGTTAATTTTTTTTCTCTCTCTTTCTCAGCTGTCTGCTGTCCCTGGTCCCTGGTCCCTGGTCCACGGTCCCTGGTCCGAATGCAAATTCCCCCTTTTCTAGGCTCCCTTCCAAGTGGCTTTGCGGTCGGTCTTGTGGCGCTGAAGCATCTCAAATCCAATTGAAGCCACAAACTTTTGATTGTTTGTCCCTGGCCACGTTGGACTGTGGATTAGAGGGATCTGGCAGATCTGGCAGATCTGGGAGACTGTGAGAATGTGAGGGGGGAAGTCGTAATAAAAGGAATTAAGTTGTAAAAGGCTGCAAAAAACGTGTTGAAAGATGTTTAGGTCTAAACGAATTCCTTGATTTGCTACAATTTGCACTCGTTTCTGTGGGGATATTGAAATTTTATAGCTCATCAATGGGGATTTCGTGGAATCGTTGTTTATAGAATTTTCAATGTTTGAATCGGAATCTGTTGGTAGGTTTCTTAATAATTGGATCAAGTATTGCTTACGTTTTAAATGGAGAAAATTAAGGAAAATATTGAGAGGATTCATTTTATTAATAATTTAAATATTTAAGCAGGGACCGCAAATAATAGTTATTGAGGCGCAAAAAAGCCTCCAAGAAAAGAGGGGAAAATAGACATATGTTATTTTTGTTTGGAAAATTAAAAAACAGGATAAACTTATATTAGTAATTTTTTTGTTTAATTATTTTTAAATATTAAAATTAATGTATATGATAAAAATAGCAAACTATTATTATAAGTAAATTTGTACATACAAGTTAAGTCGTAACTTTTATTGAAAATTTGTATAATAGTTCTGTCTTAATTTTAATCGAAATATTGATATATAATATTTATTTTTATTTTTATCAAAAAGATTTATTATTTTTTTGGTTCTTAATTTTTTGAATTATAATCGATTTATAATCGGTACGGTTTTTAAGTATGGTAAAACTCTTAATCTTTTTTAAAATTATTTTTAAATATTATTATTATATTTATTTATATAATACAAGTAAAAAATTATTAATTTATATCAATTTTTATTTAAAAATTAAGTTATAGCTTTTGTTTTCAATTTTTAAAATAGTTATGACCAAATTTTTAAATATTTTTTATGACATATAATAATTATTTTTATTTTTATCATTTAAATAAATTTTAATAATTAAAAATATATTTAAAAAAAAATAATATTTGTATAATAATTATAATCGTGACGGTCCCTGTATTTAAGTATGGTAAAACTCGTAATCTTGAAAAGTGCATTCAGTCTTTTAGAACAGACGAATAAACCCCTTGAATAGGGCAATGGGAAATGCAAGTTTCATGACTCTTTGATTGTGGCCTCCTCCACCGTTCACCGTTCAGCGTTCACCCTTCCCCGTTAACAGTTCACAGTTCACCGTTGAACTGTTGACCTGGATAGTTTCCCAAAGTTGCCCACGAAGTCGTCATTCGACTGACGTCGATGCTGACGATGCGGTTGATGATGACTTGTGTTTGATTTGGACAGTCCCCGGCCGTGCCTGGGGATTGAAACATTTCGCCAATTGCCAGGGGCAAAGGTCAGCCAGGAATAGGAGAATTGCCAGCCTCAGTCTCAGTCTGTTGGCCACTTACTAAGCCAATTAGATGGAATGACAACTTCCGCGGAGCGTAGCGGAACGGAATGGAGCCGAACCAACCCGTTCTGTGGGGCCCGCGACAAAAGGAAAACTTGTTCTTTCCGACCATCCGAATCTATCAATTACACAATGCGGGGGCTTGTGCAAAATGAATATCGCATCGGGGAGCAAATCGGGCGACTCGCTTATCTAATAGAGTCATAAAATACCCACACACTCACATGTGTCGTGAGTGACTTTTTCAGCGATTTTTCACAGATTTACTAATAATGCTAAAGGGGGAAATTGGGTGGGGGGAGGGGGATAAAAACTTGAGTGCCATTTATGGACGACAGCATTTTTGTGGCAATTAACAGCGTCAGTTTGGTGCACAATTAAACGAAACTGTCAACAATTTATCTTCAACGACGTGACTTCCCAGGAAGACTTTTGCGCCTCCTTAACGGGGCCTAGACGCGGTGGCAATGAGTCGTCTCTCTCCGCCCGGAATGGAGGTGGAGGTGGACTGCATCTGCGAGTGCATCTGCGAGTGCGACTGCGACTGAAACTGCAACTGGAACTGCCACTGTCACTGCCACTGAAAAGTAAAAGGGTCTCTCGTCTCGTCTCGTCTCTGGCCATCTCTCTAATTGGCACCAAATAAGGGGCCCTGGAGCTGAAGCTTGGAACTAAATGTGGGCTCAAGGCTGAAGGAATTTCCCTTGTCCATATGAGTTATGTCAAAATGTGACAAAATGCGTGTAGCTGTAGCCTTTCTCCTTTCCCGATAAATCCGCAGCACATTCCGACGAGTCCGATTCCGACTCCGAGTCCGAGTCAGAGTCCGGCGCACGGATCACCATTTAAGGTGTTCATTAGTCGCAGGTCGCGCTCGAGAAGGGACCTCGAGAAGGAGAGGCCAAAAATGGTTATAAAATCTCATCAGCTGAAGATCATCATTATCTTCGCCATCGGGATCATCACGATGGTCCGGCCCAACGACGAACGCATTGATAATGTCTGGGTCTGGAGCATCGGCCATCCATCCATCGATCGATCAGAGGCCAATCAACTGCATCTGTAGGAGTGTGTGGATGGTTCTTTGTTGTCTCCTTTTGCTGTCGCTTTCCGTGGGCATAACTGTAACTTTTTGTGTACCCTTAAATGAAAAAACTTGGCCTGGCTCTTGGCCCGAAACTTGTCCAGTTTTGGCAACGAAAATGAAGCGATTTTCGCGTAGCATTTACATTTTGAACTGAATTTCGATTATTGTCTCTCGATCGGGTGCTCCAGAAGGTGTTATGCCCAAAAAGAAATCCGATAGCCGACAGGCCAGACTTTCACTTGTCTGGCAGTTGACACGATGCCATGGGCCATGGGCATGGGCCATGGGCCATGGCCAGAGGAGCTACCAGAGCTGCTGGTTGGTACTCTGGAATTAAGTGATTTGTCTGGAATTAAAGATACACTTCCAAAGATATATGAATGAATGGATTGCCTAAGGTCCAAATGGAACAGAGAAATTAATGAGCTTTCGGTAGCCAAAAGGATGGAGATTTGCATGCGTTGGTGTAGGAGTTGCACACTCGCGTTGCAAGTTGCAAGTTGCGCGCTGCAAGTGGCGTCTGGTTAATCAAAATATGTATTCAAAACAGCTTCCCCTGGGGCACGAGACTGGATGCAGTATAAACAAGTCGGGGGCTATAAATAGCTGGCAAAGGCTAAGGAAAACGCAAAGGATGAGCCGCGGCATCCAGCTGGCTCCATCAATTATGAAAGGAGAAGAAACTCGAATGGGGTCTGCTCTGCACTCTTCTACTCCTCTCTCTCTCTCCCTCTCTCGTGACCATTTCATAATATTGCATTAAACAATATGCAACTTAACGAATGCGCTTAATCATCGCTTGGGTGGGGGCAGATCCCTGGGTGGAGGGATGGCGGGGGAGGGCGTTGGAATGGCTTTGTAATTGCGCATGCGCGACATGCCCCAGGCGGCGACAACAACGAGATGGCGGCCCCTTTATATCCGACTCGAACTCGCATTATTCGTATTGATAATGCCTTTTACGCGAGCTGCATTGATTGGCCTCGAATCACAGCTCCCCAATCCCCCGCCATCACCCCCGCCGCCGCCCCCGCTCCCGCCCAGACACCCATCTCGGACCCAGCTCTTTGGGTGACCTACTAAACGCAGAAAGGTTGCCCGCTCTCGTCACGCAACGTCGAACAGTTCTGGGCGTGATCTGGCATTTCCCTTTCGTTGGGCGGAGTGGAACCGAGGCGAGCAGGAAATTGTATGGTGGCTCCAAAGAAATACGAGTATATATATATACTTCTGGAATTAATAGCTGTGCTAGAGTGTGCTAATCTCTGTGTTTAGCGAGAAGATTAGCTGAACCAATGGAATCATGGGGAACAGTCCTTGGGGATCTTTAGATTGAATTTTAATGAAATGAAATTAGAAATAAATGTCTGTTCGATGTGAAGAAGGATAAGAAGAATTCGAAATTGATTTGTTAAAAATACAGATTTATTCTCTTTATTCCATAATAAACATTGCCCGAATAGAACCCTTTTCAATATGCATGACCTCAGACGAAAACTCCATCATTAAATCTCCGACTTCGACCACTTGTGCCCCCGCCACATGACTGTGCATACCAAACATCTCTTACGATCTTGTAACCACATAAAAAACGAATAACGAATAACGAAACTCCTTCAATCCAGTTCAATGTATTATGCGCAGGCGCAACCTGCCCCAAAACTTCTTCTTCTCAGAAATACCTTTGAAATGACAAAATTATGCCAGCCGAATTCCAAATCAACCGAGGGAACATGCAGCCCCATGGAAACCACTTCGAGGGTCAGAGGGTCAGGCTCTTGAAAAACCGAAACCCTCGACCACCCTGTGAGAGGAAAATGTATTTACTAATTTCTCACTGCCTCCACAACAAGAAGATGTTACCGCCTCTCTCTACCCGGCCGAAAAAGGGTTCAGTTCATCCACAGTTTATGACCTTTTAAGTGGCATGCAGCGCCCTTGGCTATTGACACTTGGCTCAGTGCGGCGGGGACTGGATGGGGATGGATGCTGGGGCCCAGAGCCACCAGCTGTGCCCCTAAGCGGCGCTTTGAATGGAGCTACTAATTAGAGAATTTTATGGGAAATTAATTTGACTTCGCCCCTTGAAAAATGTTGTAAAATTAAGTTGTAATTGTGGGTTCGTTTTCTGGTTTCCAGGTGTTTTCGGACAGCCAGGGACAGCCAGGTCGGTGGGTTTACGATCGGAAAATCTGAGTCAGGGGCGTCACTCAAGGTAATTTAATTAGGCGATCCAATTCCAAGTGGAAAAACCTATCTTGAAGTGGGAAATTTCTGTATGGATAAGGTCCTTTCAATTCACATAATAATTTGATCTTTATTCTTTGAGAAACTGCCACAATTGTCTATTTTTATCTTAAATAGATCCATTATCCTCGAAGCAAAAGTCATCCACCCTCCCCAAAGGATCTGTTCCCACGCCGCAACCATTAATTTTCATGCCAAATGCACAGAAAGTCCTGCCAGGCATTTCCATTTAACCGAAACCAAAACCAAAACCAAAACCAAAAACCACCGGCAACACTAGTTTATGGTCTTGATCGTACTTGACTTGCCTTGTTAGCACTTGGACAACACTTCACTTCACCCACGAGACTGAGACCGAGACTCGTCGGCAATTTACATAACAAGACCAGTTCCCAAGGCAGTCCCAGGCAGGCAGACAGTCAGACAGACAGACAGACACCCAGTGGGGGGAACCAAAGACAATCAGTGGCGCTCTACAAAACTCCCGAAGCCTGTCAACGCATAATCCATCAAAAACACAAACAATCCGAGGGACATGTGAGAGTTAACAAACCGGGAATAGTGTGGTGGCAACTACTAGAAACAAACATTAGGAGGGGACTGGGGCTGGGCTGGGACTGGGACGAGAGAAGACCCCCTCTGGGCGATCGAAATCAATTTGGCGCTTTACCACACGAACATGCCCCACACATGACACGCCCACCCGTCCGTCCGTATGTCTGTGAGTCCGTGCGTCCATGCGTCCATGCGTCCGCCTGTTCGTCTGTCTATCTCCACTCGGAGTCGCACAAATGCCCCACAGGAATAGCTCGAACCAGGCCCAGTCGAGACGGAAAAGCCAGAGCCACAGCCACAGAGCCAGAGTCAGAGACAGAGCAGAGCAGGCACCTAGCTCTAATTGGGCATAATTTAAATTCCGCTCGTGAGCGCCATGAATTGTATTTAACGTTTTGGCGCTTCCCCAACTTGGACTGCGACTCTCTTCGGGCTTTTGGCATTGGCGGTAAATTTCATTTGATTTTATTTGGTTTTCCACCGTGTGGCTACTGGCGCAAGGAGCCCAGATCGCAGACGATGATCCTCATGAATACTTCCTTATTTGTTTCCAGCTCTTTCTGTCCCGGCCTGCCCCTGGTTGGCCCCTGGTTTGCCCCTGGCCTGGCTCAATGTGTGTTTGTTTCCAGCTCTCTGCTTAATTGGTTTTGCGCCTCGAGCTGGCTGCCCGAGACACACAGAAACAGCAACAGAAACAGCAACAGAGAAGATATAGAGGGAACGATTTGGATAAAGTCTCGATGCCTTAGTTTTGATTAGGAGGCGGCTATTAGAAAATTGAATATATAAATGTGTGTGGGCCTGGTTCTGTTTCTGTTTCTGTTTCTGCAGTGTGTGAAAGGTTGGGGGAATGCGATTTTTATCCAGCGAATGGTATGCCAACCGGCAATGGTCGTGCGGTGGCTCCCAGTGGGTCGTGTGGTGAATGGGCGGATGGGTGGGTCATCCATTGGAAAACAATTAACGAGTATAAAGCTGGTACTTGTAATTTTCACTGTAAGTATTCGAGATTTTCTTAAAGTACAACCTGATAAAACTTCAATTAGGAAAACCTTCGAATGTTTCTTGGGGAGATATCTTCGTTAAATTGAAATTAAGTCAGAATGAGAACTAAAAAATAAATATATACAGAACTGGACAACCCCTATTCACTTGCTTAAGCAACAAAAAAAATACCCTTGATGGACCGCGATTTATACAGAATTATAGAGAATTGTTTGGAGGTCAGACATTTCTTGCTTTTGAATAAAATATACGAAGACAGCCCAAAATTAGTAAATATATAATAATAATAAATATACATAGATGTTATATAATAGAGATATTTAACTAGCGGATTGAATAGAAAAGATAACATTATTTGAATGGTGAGGATGGCTATTAGTTCTTATAATTCTCAATTCATTCATATAATAAAAATCCTCCCAGCATTTTATCTGCCAAGTGATTGGTGATTTTCTATTAATTTCCAACCATTAAATAATAAAACTCATGGAAACCCATTTCGTTCGAGGGGGAAGATGAGCAAGGATCAATAAAACCCTTCCATTCCCCTACAAAAATTCAAAATTATTTAATTCCCATACCCCCTCCTTTAAACAGATTATTTTTCAATCATTCTCATAACATTCCAACACTAAAAGAACAATTTCAGTGGAACTGTGAGCAGGAAGTCCTGTCCTTTCATTCCCAGATATCCTCTTCTATTGGCAGCCCAAGGCCAGAAGTGTCCTCTCACCGTCCCTTTCGGCTGCTTCGTTCCCGTCCCTCTTCCTGTTGCGCACTTGCGCCAAACAATTTGTAAGCCATCATTTCAATTAAGATGCATAAATCACGCCGAAATCAGCAGCCTCATCCGCGGCAACAGCTCCAGCTCCAGCTCCAGCAACAGCAACAGGCAGCAACATCATCATCCCCGTCATGGACCTGGTTATCCTCTGCGTACACATCGTTATCCTCAAGTACGTCGGGCACTTAAGCCAGCGCTGGGCATGCGCACAGCCTCCAGGAACCCATACACACTCGTACTCCTTCCTTTTTCCTTCTCTCCAATCTCCAGCCGCGCTCGAGCTCGTTTCATTTGATGCCGCCTTGGGTTGAGTTGGGTTCGGTTCGGTTGGGTTCTCGTTTTTGGAAAACGAACGAACCAATTTAAACGGCGCAACGACAATGGATGAGTGCGGCAAGGAGGAGGAGGAGTGGGCGCAGGTTAGTTCAATCCTTGTCAGGGCCAAGGGATTGGGATCCGCGCAGCAATTGCAGCTCTTTTAGCGGGCTCGTGAAACTGCTGTTTCACGCTTCGACAAATGCCCTTTGTGCCCAAGTGCAGCAGCAGCAGCGGCAGCAGCAGCAGCGGCAACAGCAACAAATTGCATCAGATACAAAAGGGTCTCAGCTCCGCTCTGCTCCGCTCCGCTCACTGGCAGATAATCGAACATTCGACGGAACGGATGGAGCGGAACGCAAACTTATTAGGAGCAACGAGGTATTTATGTAAGTGCCACACGATTGGGCTGCAAATAGCCGCGGGCAACATGAAACGTGCGCCACCGTAGAACGGCGAAGGATGAGCCCTCGCATGAGTGCAGCCGGCATTTGTATCTTTCAGATACGAGTGCATGCGAGCTGGCGTTAAGTGCCACAATTCGATGCGCGCCTCCAGGGCCTGGCTCTTCACCTGCTGCCACGCCGCGCCGAGGGCAGCAACAAAATCACCGCAAGGATAATCAGAAATGGCCGTAGGACATGTAGAGTCGAGGCAGCAGGCAGCAGCAGGCAGCAACAGGCCGCTCAGACCCTCGACCTCCGCCAAACTGTCAAATCGAAATGCCTGACAAACAATACATTGCACACGAAGTGACGAAGGCAGGGAAAGAAAACAAGGAGCCGACAACAAAGACGAGGCCTTCAAGGACCACAAATATTTTCTTTAGCGCACCGGGAGTTTCCCCACGGCTGAGTGCCGGATTTGTTCCCTAGTTGGCCGATACCGTACCCATACCCAGGGTAAATTCAAACGAATTGGTCATAATTTCTCGAAGAAACAGGTAGACATGGAGAGACCAGTACTTAAGAGAACTGGCACCGACCAAAGAGAGTGCGCCGTCATCGAAAGAGAACGAAGAGATCAGTGGATCGTAAGTTGGTTTTAAAATAGTTCCAAAGGAAAGACGAGAGCAGAAAGCGAAAGAACAAATCAACATAGGTAAATATTAAATATAAATAATAAAAAATAAATCAAAAATATAAATATAAAAATAGTAAAAAATAAAAATAAATATAAATATATTATTTAAATATTTTTGTTACTTATTCCAATGGAGTTTGGAGTACATTAAATCCCATTAAAATTACAACTTTCTTATTATCAGTATTTCTACAACATAATACTTTCAGCATTACAATCCATGGGTGTATTCTTATCCGAAGTTATATTTTAAATGCTGGACATACAGAAAAGTATCCGTAAAACAAATATACCTTTTTCCATACCTAGAAAAGTATCGCTTTAATTTTTCAGTCAATAGCAGATCACAGAATAACACTTCTTCGGCAAGATCAATGAAATCGCCCAATTATGATCAGAGGTGTAACCTCTCTACCTCTGTTGGTGAGTGTGTTTGCAAGGTATTTCCAAATTATAACTAAAATAACCAATCACTAACATTCTAGAAAGTTGGCTAAGGATCTCCGGCGTCTCCTTGTGGAGTGCAGTGGCAAAGGACTCGGAATAAAGTCAGCATCTACCTATTCCCTAGTATGCCCATCCGAAGCGTCGTCTGTTTCCTCGTCTTGCCTCCAGTCTTCAGCCTCCACTCCAGCACAGTGCATTTCGAGTGCAACTCTTTCCGAATGCGATCGGGTCGCTCGTGTCGACGACACACACACACACACTCGCGCAGAAACGAGCGACCGATCGTCTCGTTCGGCCCGAAGTGCAAGATTCGAATGGACGAACGGCACCAGTTCGCATTTCGAATTTGACGGTCGTTTGCGTAGGACGGAGAGACACGCGCCGCCTGTGGTTCCGTTCCGTTCCGTTCTGTTACGATCCGATCCGACTCGGTTGTGATGGGTGCATTCTAGATGATAGTGCGTTCGAGTAGCTGGTAGTGCTGGTAGCTGTAGTGCGATAAATGAGAGTGCAATAAAGTTAAATGGAAATTAGGCGATAAGCCACTGCAAATAATCATAAAGTAATGAATGCAAAAGTAATTTATGCAATTTCCGAGGCCCTGCAACAAGATCGAAAGTGCTGCTGCTGCTGCTGCTGTGGCTGCTGCTTCTGCTGCTGCTGCCGCTGTTGAGTCTCGATTCGATTCGCGTTTTTCCGCCGCACATCGAGGAGGATACCGAAATAGCTGCAGAAGAAATTTGTGCCTGTCGCCGAGCAGGAAAGTGTAAATGTGTAAATGTGTCTGAAACGAAACCGAAATAAAATAAAATTAAATAGCGCAAAAATGTTCGAGTAGAGAAGTTTGCCGCGAAATAAAAGTGAGAAATTCGCAAGAGCAAGTGAGCAAGAAAAATCGAAATAAAAAATTCGAGCGGAAATCGTAAATGAGTTTCATGAAAATAAGAATAAAACAACGAAAATTACAATCTGTGTGGTGCACTCGGGCATAAATCAGATTATGAATGAAAATCTCAAGCAATGTGAAAAGCTTGAGGCTGAATGAGTTTTCTGTGGAAGAGGGAAAAATCTGATAATTGAAAATATTCCAAGTTCCAAGTTCAAAGTCGAAAGTGGTGAAATGTGCTGCTAGTTGGTGCTCGTCGAGTGCAGAGTGTAGAGTGTTGTGTCTTCAAAGGATTTAACATGCAAATCAGACATCCACTCGCCCAGGGGTCCCTGGGCTTGGTCCTGCTCCTGGTCCTGCTGGCCATCGACTGCCAGGCCAAGCGTCCGGGCAAGCGACTGCCCGGCCTGTCCCCCGCCCAAATGCTCAGGGAGTACGATCTGCCAGCCCTCAACGACAGCTCCCAGGAGCTGGCGCAGAGCATTGTGTCCTGGACAGGAGCGCGCATCCAGCAGAAGAGCCAGAGGAAGCAATCGACGCAATCGACGCAATCGATGCGCCGGCGCAAAACCAAGAGTGGCCTCCTCATAGAAAGTAACATTGCAGAGGAGGAGTCAGCATCATCCCCGGCCCCGTCGGAGTCCCTGGCCAAGAAAAAGTCATCGCAGCGTCGCCGCAACGGGCGGCTGCAGAGGCCGGCGGGGGGAGCCGGCAGGCCGAATGCCAATGGTAAGTGGCTATAGCTGCAGTATGGTCAAGTCTTCTAAATATGGTTCTCTGATCGATTTGCTCGAGTTGCTCGCGTTTGGCTTCCTGGTCTCCGGTCTCCTGTCTCCGATCTCCGATCTCTGATCTGGTCGTGTGCAGCGTGTCTCGGCTCCATATTTGGTCGCTCAAGTTGAAAGAACTTTCATGTGAAAGTTGTGACAGGAGGAAGAGATTCTTTAATTTTTTTCTTTTGCTTTTTGTCTTTCTTGATACTTTTTTCTTTTTGTAATTCTATACGTTATTACGTGAGAGGTCCAGTTATGGTCCAGCAATGTTGTAGTTGTCGTCGTCGTCGTCGCCTTAGTCTTGGTCTTGGTCTTGGCTTGTTAGGTTGGCTGCTGCCCCAGCCCTGTGTTGCCTTAGCCGTTGCCATTGCCGTTGCCGTGGCCAATGCTGTCCATGGCACGGAGGAGCTTTGCTTTGTGTTATGTGAACTTTGCCTATTAGGCGGAATATAAAATGCTCGCTCTGGCCTGGCTCTGGCCTGGCTCTGGCCAACAACTGGATGCTGATCGATCTCTGGCTGTGGCACTGTGAACCCTGTAACCGTTTGAGGGGAATAGAAAACAGTCGTGGTCCAAGGCAGACCTTTGCAAGAGCAAATGCGGATGGGAAATATTAAAATATATTTCATGCTCATCTTTAAATTGGAACACCGAAAGCTAACCCACTGAGAAGGGGCATTAGGGCGGTCCAAATTCCAAAACAGCTTCAAACACCAGTCAAAACAATTTACAGTCTGACGGCAATTGAATGGAACAACATGGTAATTCAAGAACAAAAGCGATCCTACAAAGATGAATAGAGAAACATTCTACATGCCATGCGAGTACGAGTATATGGACAATATGTGTTCTCTGACGTCTAGACCCTTGGAGACTGCCTGAGAGACGAGCCTGTGTGGGTTTGAGCCAGCACACATGACCCCGTGCTACTTGAGGGAGGAGGAGGAGGAGGAGGAGGGGTGAAAGAACAGATTGAGGACAACAATAGCGCCAGGGACCACAGTTGTTGTCGCCGTAATTGTGGTCTGAGAGGCTAGGAAGCTGGAAGACCCAGCAACTAGGCACAACAACAATGGACAATTGTTAGGCAGGTCGTCTCTGGAGAGTCTCTGGAGAGGATAATTGATGGAGGCATGCGTATCGCAGTCGGGAAAACCTCACGCGCTAATAGGAACATATGTTCTCTCAGGCCTCCCTCTAGGAGGGAGTGAGGGAGGGAGGGATCGTCGAGGGACACAGCCCGCACACATATGGCCTGGCCAGAAACAGAACAGAACAGAAAAAGAAAAAGGGTTTATTAAAATATCTCCTATTCTCGTCATGGCCATGGCCATAAAACCTAAGTGGCTTATCGTGTCTGCCGCGGAAAAGTTTTGTCATAAAAATTTGTTTTAGAAACCCAAAATTAGTTCTGCTATTCTTACTAGGAAAAGTTGGGAGCTTCCAGGTTGCGTGTCGAAATATTTGGGAAAATTTCATTGTTGGCTTATTATGATAATCGCTCCTTAATGCCAGAGTGTGGTTAATACAAATGGCCGATGATTAGCCCAGAAAGATAAGAATGAATAGCGTGTGAGAGAGAGTTTCAGAATGGTATTGTCAGGCATTCCAAAGTCCATCCAGCTACTACTGGTGAGTATACACTCATGCAACTCCTGGAAAAGTGTTTGTCAAGTGGCAAAAAACTCCATGCTGGGGCAACTTTTTAATGAGCGATCGATTCCGATTGGCTTCCGATTCGATAATGATTGCAAATCAATTCCAAATCATTAAACGGCAAGTCCATTCAATGGTACACTTTTCACCGATCAACGCTCAAGCCGCGCAGACATGAATGCGAATCGATAGAGCAAATTATTGGCGATTATTCCGAGCTGCATGGAAACGCATTTATAACGCCCAAACGAGACTACTTATTGGCATTAATTGATTGATTGATTGATTGGCTCGGCTTGGCTTGGCTTGGCCCGTTGTGTTGGGTTTCGTTTGGAGTTGGATTAGAGAAAACGAAAGTTTCCCCATGGCGAAATGGGTCACAGATACAGATACTCGAGCAAGCAATTCGGAGATACAATAGATACGAGCGACGATTGACCCGCGCTGCATTTCCGCTCTGCTCCGCGCAGTTCGGTTCGGCTCGGCCCGGCTCGGTTCGGGTGTTGTCTTGTCCATTAAGCCATGCCCAATCAGGCACACAGATACGATACCGCAGACACACACTTTATCAGCTCATTAAGCATCTTGTGGATACATTCTTTACACTGGCAGCCGCCATAAGTCATGGCCATACCATACATACATGGGTATGTATTTATGTACATATGTATGCAAGTATGTACATATGGCCAGCGGCTGTTTGCCGTTCGCTGTTCGCTGCCGTTTGGAGAGTGTTTGGGAAGAGTGCATTCTTCATTGATTTTCCCCCATTTCGCTGTGCCTTGTTTCTGTTTGTTTCTTGTTAACTGAATTACCCAATGGATGCCCAGCTCCAGCGGCAGAGCTCCTCCTGTGACTGCTGCTTCTGGAAATTTAGATTGGTGGGAAAAGTGTTCGACAGTACAGTCCGTATGCTGACCCCCTGCTGACCGACCCCTGCTCGTCATTCAGCTTTATTTGCTCTTAATGTTTTATTGACATGTGAAGTTCGTGAAAGTTGAGTGAACTCTGGTCGCTTTATGGTCGCTTTTCTATTGCCATCGAGTGCGTGAAAAGCAAAAGTCTTTAACTTGAAGAGGCTTCCCATAGTCCGATCTTGTGGGAAGAGATACATCGTGCATTTATGATGGATCTAATGGAAATGATGTGCCAAGATGGGGGAATATTTCATCGAATTGCGGCCGCTTCTGGCCATGATCTATGGCTCATACACGCGTACCGTTCCCTTTGTAACTCGGACTTGTTTATCGCTTATAAATCTCTCATCTCACACCTGCTCATACCCAGATCCAGACCCAGACCCAGACCCTAGCCCTTTGTTGTGATAATTTATTTAAATGCACTTTATAGATCTGTCGAGTGAGCAACACCTGGCGGTTCCCCCTCGCCCCAGCGGAAGTGCACACAGAATGATGGATGATGGATGCGGGACAGACGGCAGGCAAAATAAATGCAACAGTCGATGGAAGAAGTGCACTGCAAGAAATTCCCTCCAAGTCCGAGCACATGTCAGAACTCGCCCCCGAACAAAGGAAAGGATTCCCATGATGGGAAAACAATTGCCGAACCGAACTCATTAAGCGCACAAACAATAGGCCCTGCTCTCGGATGGTGCTTGTTCCTCGGGTAATCCGATATCGAAACTCAATATATCTCCGAACCGTTCTGAAACGGTTCTGACAAAGCCTTTTGAAGTCCCTCTGTAAATCAAGCACTCCCGCCGCCACATAAAACTAGAGTTGAGGAGCATTAAAATATTTTTATAGACCACAAAACCGAACAGAATAGAAACAGAACTAAGAAGCCCAAAACTCCACATGTACTCGTAAATATCCAAAACAAAATATCAACGGGGGGAGTGGCTGGGGGCTGGGGGCTGGGGGCTGTTGGCTGAGGGCGTTTATAAACAAACAGTTCTGCCCTGTGGACCAAACAATAGGAACTTTAACACCAACTTTGGCTGACCAACAGACGCCACAAATGATCTATGGAAATTCCTCAACATCAACATCAACAGCAGCAGCAACAGCAGCAGCAACAGGCGAAACAAAACGAATCGGAGTTTACACAAATGAGAACATTTCCCTTTCCCCGTTTTATGCTTAATTGCGGGACCGAGATTTTCGATGGTGGCCCATGTATCCCCTGGGATACCAGGTCTCCCAGAAGGGATTGGACTTACTTTGAAGTGGCCTGACTACGACTCTCCCCACTCCCCACTCCTCACTCCCAGCCCCAACTCTCCTGTTGTCCAGCTGGTCCCTCCGTCCGTCCGCGTGTGTGTGTTGTGCTGTGTGTTTGCATTGGCTATAAATTAATGTTATAGACCAAGTTTTGATAAGGCATTGACGCCGTCTGCTCGGCGGCGACGACAACCGCCACAGCAACAGCCACAGCCACAGCAACAACAACCACGATGACGGCCACCAGAACATTTAACGGGTCAGCTGTGGCTGTTGATGTGCAGTCAGAGACGGAGACGGAGACGGAGTCGGAGTCAGTCGTTGGTGGGTTAAACGTACGGCCAATGCTGGGGGGCATGCCACAACGGGCCATGCCGGGCCCAGAGAGGGTATAACAAATTCGAAGCTCGTTAGTGCAGACACTTGAGATAAGAGATGGGAGAGCGAATAAATTGTTTCCAGTTTCCAGATTGTTTTCTTCCCCAGAAGTGGGTCACCCATTGTGCGGGGAGCAGCTGTCTTCGGTGGAGCTTATACTATAGAAAGGAACCCCTTTTGATGGAGATACTAATTGAATCGAAGAGGAATGGAATGAATAGTTCCTAAACGTGGACAATGCACAAAGGCCAATGGGAATTGATTTAGTTTTCGTTTTCTGAAAAGTCCAACATTCTTCACATTTTTTCTTACCTCTTCCAAACATTTTCCGCAAAGTATTCTTATCTGAATATTTTGTATTAATATAATAGGAGGAATTATTCAACTACTCCTTCATTATTTTAGTAGAATAATATATATGGCTTCCAAAGATATGATCGCCAGTCTATACCCATCATCGATCCTGATACTGAGAGTCGTTCGAATCGAGTCCCTCTTGTAACCTCTATTCTAGGCAGAATATAATATTTTAATACATAAATATCTATATTATACGTATACTATCTTTATATTTTATTATTAGTATCCTCCCAGCTGTAATCTCTTGTATGCACAGAAGATGGAAAAAGGTTTCCCCACAGATTTCGCAAATGTATTTTCTTACATTTCAAAGTGTATAAATTCGATCAGCATTCGATCGTAGAATGCCGACAACTTCTTTACGTTTACCATTCACAAACAAACTTCAGCCGTATCGCAGTGTCACCCAATCCTACGATACGAGTGCATCCCCACATGATCAACAGGTTGAATGGAACGTTTTCATGTTCCACTTTGTACGATATCTGGTAACCTCTGCCAAGACCCATCGGTCGGCTGTTGTCTTTATCAGGCTGTTTGTCAATATTCTCCGGTCTGATAAACGATCGTTGATCGAATGCCTCGACAACTGTCATTGAACTTCATTGATAAATGCCCCTGGGAGGCCGGTACGGCTCCAGGTCTGATTCGGAGACAGACCAAGACAGCACCAACTGCCGAAAAGTATCGACTGGCGATCCGAGTGATAAACTAAACACATACAATCCCTCCAGCCCAGTCCCAGTCCCAGTGCCAGTGTCGGGTTACAGTTTCTACCTGTTGCGGCCATGGGGATGGTCGGGGGCCACTGGCTCTGTCGTCGGTCATCTGTCGACAGGCGTCGGACGTAATGACCTTAAATCGCGGCAAATATATCAATATCAAGCCCCTGCATTTCCACACATCCCACTCCAACACCCCCCACTCCTCCTCCCATCTGTGGAAAACGCTTTACTTTGGTTTTCTTGAAAGGGAAATTCATGGAAAGGCGGAAGGCACTCGAAAGTCTTGTGTAAATATTATCGGTAGTGCATCGAGCGGGCTGTCAGGGCCGTGCACTAATTATGCTTTATGTCCGCGCTGAAAGAAGTTCTTCCGATCTTCCCCTAAAACTAATCAAACCGATGAAAGCTGCATACAATAACAGCGGTCTGGTTGATCTTTCCGATCTTTTCCTAGGAAATGTGGCACAGGATGTGCAAGTTTTGGATGCTCCTAGGAAATATGGAAATATACTCCCCCATTGGTACGCGTGCTCCTCTGCTTGGATCAAGCTATATTAGCTATATTACCGCACTGACTCATCCCTCGGGCAGACCCCGACGACCTCCGCAGATTGTGTTGCAAGTGGCAACGTCTTCCTTGTCAGTGGTGCGAGTATGTGTGCGAGGAGTATCTTTTACCCACTTGCGAGGCGGGTACAAGTGCGCCGACAATCAGCGACAACTTTCCGCCAATCTATTTTGAATGTGGCAGACGACGAGCGAGTGAGCGGCCCAACGGTGGCTCATCCATCAACAGACAATGCCCGGGGGCTGCTGGAATTAATAGCACATCCTCCATCCTCCCCTCCAGCTGGCTGACAGGCCAACAGACCAAGCGACCAGCAGACCAACTGACAGACAGCTGCCGAAACGTGCCTCCGAACATGAGTCACGCATAGAGTGTGAAAATCTGGAGGGGAGGCCTCTCCCGACGATGCTACTTGGCCCACAAGGGAGGCTGTGGCATGCCCCCTGGAAATTGCGGTGACGCCCACGCGGAGTCAGTGCAAAATGTTTTCAGCGGACATGAGTAATGGAAAAGTGCTCAATGAGTGCTGCCTGGAAAATAGGTTTCCACAGACACCACACACACACACACACACACACACACACACACACACACGCGCAAGCACTGAGTTTTCCCCATTAAAATGCCAAAATCAAGTTGGAGACTGAAAAGTAATGAAACGACAAAACAAATTGTCTGCGGACACGCGTTGCCAACACGCCGAAAGCCGGTAGAACCGCCAGACGTCCGGGAGCGGAGAGGAGCGCAGAAGATCAGGTTCAGGCTCAGCCTCTGGCTGGAGCTCTGGGGCTGTGGGGCTCTGGGTTCGGGTTCGGGTTCAGGTTCAAGTCTAGCTGTCGCCTGCCGTTGGCAGCCTGTCTCCTGGCTTACGGCCTCCTGACAGCTCTGGGCAGCATCAGCATCAGCATCTCCGCTGGCATCGATTGAAACATTTGGTATCTACTCGAATTGCCATTGATTAGTGTTCCAAATAACGCAACTGTCGTGTACCAGCGGGGGGAATTGGCACGGCACATGCAAAGTGATCGGGAGAATCAGGGATGGGATGAGGGATGGGGAGATGGGGAGCCTTTGGGGGATTGGGATCAGAGAGGCGACCGACTCGACTTCACTCCGCTCGACACGACGCCTGACAAATTGCTTAATTAATACGACTCGAAGGCTATTTGTTGCTGAAACCAGTTATTGACATTTCTTCTTTAATGAACATTCCAGTTCGATTTCGAGTTCCCCAGAAAATACTTTAAATTCGTTTTCGCAAAAAATTACTCTGCTTAACTGCTCTCCGTCTGTCCGTCTGTCCGTCTATCCGTCTGTCTGTCATAATTACTTTGCGGTTTTTTGGGGCATCCTTGAAATATTTGTATATTTTTAAGAGCTGCTTGAAAGGTCTCTCAAACAATTTTCGGAATAAGCTCATTAGCAAGTCAATCGAATGGGTGCTTGGATTATAGATTCCTATAAACTCCATCGAGTTTTCGTATCGAACGTTCACTGAATCTTGGCCAGGTGGGATTTCCCATTTTCCTGTGCAAAACTGTTGACTTTATAGCCAATTTGGCTTGGAAATTTCCCAAGCATTTTCGCATTCAACTTAGGAGATAATTCCCCCACAGCTTGTTCAATAAAATCGTTAATTGCCACTCAAATGGACAACATTTCTGTGACGCGAACGCGACAGGATAAAGGCTTATCAAATTGCAATAACAAAAACTAACAGCATCCGTGGAGGAGTGGGGCGGGGCGGGGCAGGGCGGGGGAAAACTGGTTACAGCTGGTGCTGTGCCGGAGACTGGGCGATAAAAATTTGTAGTCAAAAAGAGAGATACGAATCATCGACAGTGTCGGGCGTCAGGCGACATGCGACGTAAACAAGCAAAATTAATGCAATTTCTTCAATGTATGTATGTGCCATATAGTATATAGTAGTATGAACAATTAACCAACTCCTCAGAGGCGCTGATGGAGCAGAAGGAGTTGCCTGGACAATTGGCCAAGGCAGTGGCCGTTTGGCGGCGCCATCAAATGGTTCAAATGGCGCCTGCAGCGCCGCGGCTTCGTCGGCGTCTTTTTACAACCAAAACTAACGCGCTCACGGACTGGACCATGTGCTAATTAAATAGTTTACAAGTCAACTCTGATTGCAGGAGGACTGGCGGTGGCGCAGGCCAGCGAAAACACCGCCAAGATTTATTGAAGTCGGTCCGGAGTCGGAAAGTCGGAAAGTTTCGGGACTGGGCGGGCCAATGGGCTTATAAACTTGTCTCCGACAACTCTCTTGCGGCTAAATGATTTGTTTATTGCCGATCGCGAATGGCGTGTGCCATTAATGGCTGCCGTTTCGGATTAACAGCAGTTCCAGTGGCAGTGGCAGTCCCATTCCCAGAGACAGTGGCAGTCGGAGATGACCGAGCGACCCAGTTAGTGTTGACTCGTTAAAAACCCACAAAACATCGAACAGCCACTCGTAAATGTAATGCTTTTATGGAGCAGTTTTGGAATCAGTTACGGAATACTGCCCGTAAAGTATATAGCTTAAGGAAGTATGATCTCATTTATTTCGATTCGAAATTCAATGATTATAGTAGATATGATAATGGAAGAGGTGGTCTTTGCTTGCCAAACATAAATCTGGAGATTATTATAATAATCTTACGTCATCTTGCAGTCAGACTTATCCCGTTTCGCTTCCTTTCCTGTGCACCCCAGAAATTCCTTCACTCTGCCTCCATCTCCTCCTTCTTGTTATGGCTTTTCCTGTGACTGTGACGGTGACTGCGACTGCGACTGTGACCCGTCCGCAGACATAATCTCAGTCTGTCTAGACAGACCACAATGTCGGCGACACGTCTTGTCAGCCCCTGTTCCTGCCCCTGCCCCTGCCCCTGCTCCCGTCCCTGACCGGGGGAGATGACTCAGATTTTATAAATTTAATTATGACATTACTTATTATGCGACTCTCGCCTTGACTCGCGACTCGAATGAAAAGGAGGGAATGCACGAATAATGTACATATGTACATATTTATGTGTCCAGTAAGAGTCGAGTTATTAATTAAATCTGACAGCTCCTGACAAATTAACAGTGCACCGAAATCTCTGAGAGGGATACGGATACCTCCCGCAAAAGAAGTGTGGGCGACCCGTGTCTCTCTCTCTCTCTCTTCCAGGGGGGCTTAAGCGTGTTCTCCTGCAGAAATCCCAGATATCGAGTATCCCAAAGCTCAACCACACCGAACCCGAACCCGCTCAGGCGAAACTAATGACTGCGATACGACCGACTACTTGGATGAGATGGGGTCCCAGAGACCCCAAAATGAGATCTGGTTTGCGCTTGCGCAGCGCAGCCCAGTGCAGTGCAGTGTTGGTAAACACAAGACAAATGCATTTCGAGTGATTGGCAAACACTGCCAGGCCGGCGGGCCCCTTTCCATTCCCCACATAATGGATACTGGCTGAATGGACACTTCGACGCCTTTTCGTGCACTCTAAGACGATTGCAAGTGCCCGATAAGAGCTTTTGGCTCGTAAATCGTGATAATTATCGCAGTACAAGTGCACCGAAGGTTGCATTTACCCTCGCTACCCCCCGCTGCTCCCACCACCAAATATCTGAACATTTTCATGACTTCGTGGCGCTTATTAAATTATTAAATGAACCGCTACACGAAAATCTCTCGCTGCTGGCTTGCACAATGGCCCGATGGGCGATTAGATAAAAGTCTCGCCAGCCTCTAGAGCTGAGGCGAAACGAGTCGCCTAATTAAGCGGAAAAGTCGCCAATTTGAAGGGGATGTCGTTGTCGTGTTCATTCGGGCCTTAAGAACATTCTGACAAAATACTTTATTAGCTAGAGAGCTGCAGTAGATGGAGAAGAAGATCCTATCCTTAAACTAGATGCGATGTTGATGCCACACATGCCACATGTGTCATACAGATCACAAACTAAAGCAACGAATTCCACACTTCATTGGGAATGACACCCCACACCCCACCCCACTCCACTCCACACCGAATTTTCAGCAAACATTTTCCGTTCCTTTCGCAACCAAAGTCGAAATCAAACATCCGCATGGAGTCTTTCCTCCAAGAACTTTTCTCCGTCTGCGACAACTGCAGCAAAAGTTTTACGATTCCCCCCCCATGGATGGGCGTGCTCTGGCACGCAGAAGAGGGAGCGAGGGAAAGGGCGGGACAGGTCTGGTCTGGGTACAGGTACTTGAAAAATTAATGTACCCGGTCGGTGTTGGCAGCCAAACGCTTGACTTGTCCTCGAGGCTCGGGAAAAATGCATAGACAAATGTCAAATATTTATTGAAAATAAACAAAACTGGCTAACAAATAAACAAACTGACAAACAAGACGACGACGATGACGATGACGACGACACGACAAAGATGGGTTCTGCGGATGGGGAAGTCAACAGATTTCCAAGAAAAGAAATAAAATGAAGGAAAGAACAACATGGGCATCAAACTGACCAGAACTGAAGATGTTTGGTCATGCATCGGTGCGTCGCCGCGTTAAAAGCCGGGAAACAGTGGGAACCCGAACGGGTTAGGATTGGAGCTGCAGTTGCATCCAAGTGGATGGATGGTCGGATGGATGGGTGGTTGGATGGATGGATGGATGGATGGATGGATGGACGGATGCTGCATAGTTCGGTTCTTGTTGGGTCTCGTCAGTGGGTGCTTCAAAAGCCGCTGACCGATGGCCGATGGTGAGAAGAACACATGCTCTGTCCACCACCAGCACCACCACCAACATCTCCAGTCTCTCCCCAGCAAACCAACTCCGAGTTGTCTCCTCCCCACTGGGCTACCGGCATTTTCTGACGCGTTCAAGTGGCATCCAGTCCAGGTTCTGGGCTCCAGCTCCATGTTCGCTTCTCTGGGGCTCTGTTCTGTTCTGTTCGAGTTGTGCTTTAGAAAAATATTTATCCATGCCCGGTCTGGGTCTGGGTCTGAGGCCCGTTGATCGCCACATGATGATGATGATGATGATGATGATGATGATGATGATGATGATGATGATGATGATGATGATGATGATGATGATGATGATGATGATGATGATGATGATGATGATGATGATGATGATGATGATGATGATGATGATGATGATGATGATGATGATGATGATGATGATGATGATGATGATGATGATGATGATGCCCAGCAATGACTACGGACTGGTCGATGTCGATGACTCTGTCTGTCGGGTTATGCAAGTAATGCTTGATTTGGTATTGAAGACTGGTAGCTGCCACTCGATTGCACTTACTGTTGATGCGATTGTTGCGTCGGTGACTCACAAGAAGCATATCAGTGTGTGGGGGATGTGGGGGCACCAAGTAGCATAGCTTGAATCAGTTTTGAATTGAGTTTCCCTTTGGCTAAATGTAGCTGATTGATCCGAAGCGGATTGTATGTCTAAAAATGTCTCACATCCGAGCTGTTTCGGTGATTGAGAGGTCGCGGAGTTAGAGGAGCTCGAGGAGGCTGCTCGATCCGATCCGAACCAGCTGCTGCCTCCACCTCAAGAAGTTGAAAGCATTTCACTGTTTTCCAGCCTTTCAGTCATATCAACATGGCGCAAAAGATACAGAAATATTTTACTATTTTTGGACAGACTGCTATGGATTTGGCTATCATCCTCCGACTGGTCCAGAGTCCGGAGTCCGCAGTCCACAGTCCGCAGTCCACCCGGCGGCTGTGCTTGTTTTCCTTGGGGCCAATTATGCATACAAACAGACGGACAGACGGACGGACAGCTGGAGGTAAAAATTACAGGGGAATTACAGGGGTGCTTGTGCTCGTACTCCTCTCTCTCTCTCTCTCTCTCTCTGGCTCCTTTCTCTCATTTCCATCTTCATGGCGATGCTGCTTATTAAGTCGTTCCAATTGCGTTCCAACTTCAAAGATTGCACTGCAATCCAATCCCAATTGTGGGGCAGGGATAGACAGATGGACACACGGAGTAGACAAGCTGCTGTTAAGTTGGCGAATGGAATGGAATGGAATGCAAATGAATGGAATGCTTCCTGTCGGAGCACAGTTCTCTTTTCCAATCAATTTTCCCCACTCTTTTGCATAACTAAATTGCGTTCAGTCTGCATATGAATAATGACTTTCAGTAGCCAAAAAGCAGCATCGCAAACTTCATAAGGAGGAGTCCCAAAAAGGCAAACCAAAATCAAAGTTCCCCCCGCTCTGGAGCGGCGTGACGAAAGCAAAACTGATGCAGTTTGACAGCCAGTCCCGGCTACCGAAAAGGGAATGAAGGATGGATGGATGGTAGGATGGTAGGATGGATGGAGAAGTAATCAAAATTGTGGCCATAAATAGGCTTCACTGGAGACCGGGGACTGGGGACTGGCGAGTGAGTTTGGGGCTGCGCCTGTGTCTGGGTGGTGCGAAGGTTTCGGCAAACGGCTCAATTACTTACGAAAATGGGGACAGATGAGAGGGTAAAATTAATGGAATATTTGCAGTGCAAACATTAATCGAAAGCAATCAAAATTTAAGCACCTTTCCCCAGATCCAATGGCAGGGGCCACTCGTAAGTGTTGGGACAGTAGAGATTGAAGAGGAGCGATTCAAAGTCATCAATAATCGACACAAAACACGCAAAGGCCGCAACATAGTTGCGTCACTTTCACTTCGAATGCGATCTCGGAAAACTAGACTTGAGAGCCCCCAAAAACTATGTAGAGGCGGCCCAAGCAAATTTCTTTTAGCCTGGATAAATGGGAAATGCCTGCCTTGGGCAAAGTTCAGGCATAAAGTGTTAAAAGCGTGAAAGAAAAACTTATCGACAGCTGTCAAAATCACCGCCCAACTCGAGAGGAAACCGCCAAATGGCATTTAAATGTTTTGACAAATGACAAATTTGCGGTAGCCGAAAAATCAAAGAAAAAAGAGAAGTTAAATAACTGCCGAGTGGACGGAGTCGAGTGGAGTCGAGTGGAGTGGAGGCTGCGGGCTGGAGGTGGTATTTTCAACGAGTCTGCACAACACCCAAACAATCGCATATTTCCATTTCCATTTCCATTCCCATTTCCATGCCCCGCCATGTGCGAATGTTTTCACGTTTTCCAGGCGCTGACAGCTTAAGTGAGAAAAGTTTTGCTGATTAAATGTTTTGACAAATTGAATGCGCCACAAAAAACGAAAATATTTATAAATTTGCCATAAACCTTGGCAAGGCTGAGCACAAAAAGCAAGAAAATGTGAACGTTTCGATATAGATGCAGGGAAAATTAAATATTTAAAAAATGTATTCCGATTTCCTGGTTGCCCAAAAACATTGCTCCTTGACTGGGGCTCTGTCTTGGGTCCATTGCAATGGTATTTTCCCATCTTTCCACCTTTGTCCGTAACCCTTCGCCATGGCCTGCGAGGGTATGCAGTTTTAAAGCAATAACGTCAACAACTTTGTGTTGTTCGCAAAAGTTTTCGTTGACAATTGCCAAAACAGCAGCAGACTGGACTGGACAGCAATTTGGAGCTACCAAACATGCAAATGGCATACCAGGTCAACATTTGGGCCCGGGCCCGGTACTGGTCCCGGTCGCGGCCCGGACTGCAGCCAGCTGGCTGGCTGGTCAGCGATAAAGTTTATCTCGAAAGTTGTGGCCTTTTCTGTTGCCAGCCAGGGGTATCTGTGCACACCGTGAGATACTTCTACTCCCACTCCCAGTCGTACATTATTCAAGCGGGCCAATCAATAACGCTTCTGGTGCAAAGTTCGGAGCCGCCCCCCGCCTTGCCACTGATTTATTGGCAATGCTGGCTGGAGGGCTTGTTGTCGACTTGTTCGCCGGATCAATTTAATTGATTGGCATGGGAAAAACTGTCAATCTACAGAAGTGCATGAACCCGATTGAATTCGAACACGGAATAATAAAGATAGATGGATGGATAGATTTCGGGTACCCTCTAAGTCGCCTTTTGAGGTTTGATTAAGTAATACGATAATTTGATTGGTTTACTTTCAGCCCTCCGCTTGCTGAACAGCCAGCAAGCCGATGACGTATCCGCTGGCGTCGGATCCTCGTCCAGTTCGGGAGGCCTCTATCCGCCGCTCTTCAATGTGGCACCTCGGGCCGCGATCACAGTGAATGCCACGTGCGGACAGCACGGGGCCGAGGAGTACTGCAAGCTGGTCGACGCCTATCCCCACCGGAACTGGGCCAAGCAGTGCGGCACCTGCAATGCCCACTCCTCAGACCGGGCCAAGCAGCGACCCATCGAGTCGCTCATCTCGCCCGGCTCCGGCTTCGAGGAGATCTGGTGGCAGTCCCCGACGCTGCAGGGTGGCCGACACTTCGAGTATGTGACAATCACACTGGATCTTAAGCAGGTGAGTCTGATCGGAGATCGTGGATCGTGGATCGTAGATCGGTTAGAAGGAGCCCCGATCGGACTGTCATCCGACAACCCGTCGATAGGGGCCGAGGAGTCGAGGCTAAGCTCTTGTGACAGACGACAGAGGAGGGACGAGAGCTGTGATCCAGTTTGTAATTAAGCCGCTGAGTTGTCACTCATTTACAAGCGATTTAACGCCAGCTCCATGATCCATCTACGTACATGCCATGCCATGGGCCAGTCCCATTGGAACTTTGAAATATGATCATCGCGACCGAGACTGGAACGGGAACTGGAACTGCGGCTGAAACCAGTCCCAATGCCCATTCAATTCTAGTGCTCAAAATGGCCAACATAAATTGCTTTTGATGGAGTTTTGATTAAGCCATATTAGTTTACATACCACACTATTATCGGCAAGACTTTCTCTAGTTATGGAAGCGTGATTTCCGGGGTGATTGAGTTGGATTTGATGAGATGATATCCGATACAAACCATTCTAAATTGGAGGAAGAAAAGGAGATACATTTCTGTACGCACCATAGTGCTCTTCCAATCTAGCTCCCCAATCCAGATCGGCCCACCCGGAAGGTATCGGCAACAGTTTCTCACACTTCGAGGGGATATTTAAAACTCGATCGAGTGCTAATAGTCCTCCGATAGTGTTAATTGGAATTCCCAATTGCAGCCCACTCTCACCCACAACGCCTCATCAGCATCTGATCCACACATTCACAACCTGCCCCCCATAAACCGATAATGTGCTGAAAGGAGAGCAGAAGAAAACAAAAGAAAAGTGAAAAATGTACATCTGGTTAACATCAGCCTCAGCCGACACAAAGTTGACATTTCAAGTGCAGCCTGCACTCGAGTCTCCCGAGAGATACATATTTCAATGTTTTGATATAATTCTTTCACTGCCATATGCCCCGGATCGGATCGGAGCGGATCGGCATCGGCCCTAACGAGACAGACAAAGACGCTGGCCGGAGAGGCCAAGGCAGAGGCAGAGGCAGAGTCAGAGGCATCGAGTGTACACTTAATTAAAACGAGGAGCAGCCAAGAAGGAGGAACATCCACATGCACATCCGCAGACTGGAAGTGATTTAAAATTAAAAACATTGTTTTTGCATATGCCTCAAAGTATGAAAGATTTATGACAGCCATGCGTTGCTCTCCAAGATTATTAATAAATTCCTGCACGCAGTTCCCCCTCGCAGAGCGAGGCCAAGAGCTCCCAACCTCAGAGACATTTAAATTGTGCCCTTCACTTAATTAATTCCGACAGTGCCTAGCAATTCGTTTAGATGGAGCTGAAATGCACCAACCTTTTTTGGTTCCAACTACGGCTGACTATGTCGAGTTGTCTATGTAGATGTCAATAGTTTGGCAATTTTTAAGCGCAATTGTCGCATGTGGAACCATGTATGTACATATTTGGTCAGACATCGACCGAGAGGGCAACGGAAAGACTTATGGGTTGCCATGATTTTCTCGCATGTTCAGAGAGGAAGCTGGGAGAACGGAGTCAAATGAGGGGCATGTGTCACAATTTTCACGCTCTCATTACGTCGATTTGCTTGGGCGACGAAGGAAATAGTTCTCAGCCTGTCAGAGGGCTTGTTAGACTGAACTTCTTTGTTGTTTATTTATTCTGAGATTCATAACTTGTTTGCTCTATTGATTAGATGGAAAATATCGAAATCGGTGGCTGCTAGAGCAACCGGACTTTGTCTGAAAGCTTGGTATTGGTTGGCATCACAGTTAGAGAAATAGAATGATCTTATCTACCAGGATCTCATAAAATAGTAGGCAGTATAGGTAACATAAATCTCGCAGAGTGGCTGACTATTGTGCTCGCTCTTTCTCTTTTATCCAGAGTGGCTTAGCCGATCCCACATGATCCTCCTTCCCGATTTTTAAGACTTTTGGAAAATTAAGATAATTTAATGTATAAAAATATTCTGTCACGGTTTTTTGTTTATTTTGATATTTATGCATTTTTTTGTGTATTTACTGGGTATGAAAATAGGTCGTAACCTTCCTATCACAACCCAAAATTTCGGGTATGAAATTGCATGAACAATATCCAAACATCACATAATCAAGTATGATTTAATCTATTTGTGTGTGTGTTACGCTTTTTGAGACTATGAAAGGTTTTTATACCTATTTTCAGTTAGGTTTCAGTGAACAATGCCAGCAAGATGCAAGGGGACCCAGTTGCACCCTCGAAAAGTAATGCAAAAAGCATGCGAAGTAGTAGAGCAGACAAAAATAGACGAACGAATCCAACAAGATAACGAAAATGTGCGTGTGGGCATGCCGCAATTGCGTGAATCTCAATCACAAGAGGCACGAGGAACGGAGACAGCGACGGTTCGCCGGTTGACACTCACAGAGAAAATGGCCGACAACGCCAATAGGTGCATCGAGTATTTTCATCGGCTTCGTTCCTTCGCCTCGCATTCGATTATGAGCCAGATACTGAATGTTACGCTCATCCGAAATTGCTGATTGGTGCTATGGCAAAACGATGTTACCACTGTCATGCGCTCGAATTCAAATATGATTAGAACCAGAACTATTGCTGGAACGGCTGGCTTATCGGCACGGTTCCAGATTCATTCCGAATGAAATAGCTCTGAGCAACACAAATAGTTGTATTCACTTTGATATACTTTATTTATGAATATTTGGCATTTTAGATAGTACTTTTCCTTGAGTTTTCGAGTATTATTACTAAGGCTATAATACATGTAACGTTATTTAAGAAATTAATGGATAGGCAGATAAAGTCGGCTGTTGCAAAGGATAGCTGTACGGCAGGAAGACGGACACGGTGCATCGAATCGTCTCGTTCATCTCATCGGCAGCTCAAGGCAAGGTCTGTTTTCTGTTTGATCCAATCTTTCATGTATTGGCTATTTAGGCTTGCGACAGTCGCTTCCTTGGAGCAGGCTGATTCACGCTCCCCTGCTCCCGTTGATCTGCTGACCACACCAACTAAGCACTGCTCGGAGCTTCCACACTTCACGATCACCCCGGCTCCACTGTCGCCCTTACAGAGTTTATGGTCGAGTACTAGTTTAATTGTCATATCGCCATTGTGCTGTGACGGCTCAGTGATAGGACCGTGGACACTCCTCAAAGACCCAGCGGCCGACCAAGATACCACTTTTGAATCGGACCCGTTGAAATTGGTCGTGTTAATCGGGTTGATGCTATTTGGCAGACAAACCACTTGCAGATCTTGCCGGACCCTGATATGATTTTTCAATATGATGATTCCCACATCATGGTTGTGGTTCATTGGCATATACGATCTAAAATCGAAGAATTGTGGATAAAAATAAGTGATACTCGTATGATAAAACTCCAGTCCTTACGTGTACTTTTCGGCATCGCCAACCTCATAAAAGTGTTCAGTAATTTTCTCGGCTCTGGTGCCGGTGGGTCCAACGCGTATTTCCCCTGGCTTCCGACCAAATATGCAATGCCCTGCAGTCAGAACCACATTCAGTCTAATCAAATTCCCAACACATTCGAATTCATATTGTGTGGCGTTCTTTTTGTTTGTATAAATGGGTACGACCCAGGATGCCTCAAGGGAGTTCGTTGGAACCCCCGATTTGCTGTAGGTGGTGGCGTTATTGAGGGAGTAGCACTGATAGCTGCACAGCTGATCCTGTTTCGAGCACAGCTCCGACAAGCCCTCCCATTGGCCATCTGCGTTACAGCTGACATAATTTATATACTGGCTCTGGTGCGTGTAGCCCTCGGCGCATTCGAACTTGACCAGGGTACCGGGAATCAGATAGGATCTGTCCCCACAATTGACGCGGGGTCCATTCTCGCCACGGTAGCAGGTGGGACTCAAAGAATGGAGTCTGGTTAGCTCCGTTGGATCGCAAAGTCCTGAAACGGGAGACGGGTAAATCTTCTACTGGGAAAAGACACCTTATAAGATGGGATACTTACTGGTACAGCGCGGATTGAAGTGCTTCTCCATCCACTTGTTATTTGGTCCGCAGATAATGTTGGCGTCAGCGAGGCGGTAGGGCCGAAAGAAGTATTCATCTTCGCACTGGAACCTCACTCTTACATTATGGATGGGCGGTACGATGTCCAATAACGACCCGTTCTCTTGAACCTGATAAATACTCATGGTCCTATTGTCGTACCAGTCCAATCGACATCCGTTTGTGCCATTAGTGTCCGGGTTTGTGTTTACGAGGACAGGCTTGGTCCTGCACGAGCGAGGCTTGCGGTGCCAGGACCCGTCATGCATGCACACATTCCACTCTGTGCGGTTGGTTGTCGGGCATTGCAGCTGGGCAGGCTGATTGGCGTAAACAAAACGCGTTCCGTTCTTCGAATAGAACTTTGTGGTGCTGGTGAATATGTGGTTCTCGCCGGTCGGCTCTGTGCAGATCGGATCTGGCCTTTCCACCCAGCCCTTCTCCCCCTGGCAGACACTGAACAGCTCATCGGATCCGTCCAAGCAGTCGACTCTGTTGTCGCAGATGTGCTTTCCATCGACTGCCTTTCCATTGGCACATTGAAAGCAGTTCGTGCAGGGTTCCAGGCAGAGTTCCACGGACTCATCTCGACCATTGCTGCAGTCGATGCGGTCATCGCACATCTTGTCCAGATCTACGCACTCCCCGGGTAGACATTCGATTTTTGAATGATTTGATGGACATTTGATGTTCCAGTCCTTGAATTTTAGTCCGCCAACCTCATTATCACATAGCTGCGGCAGTTCATCAGATCCGTCAGGACACTCCCTCACATTGTTGCACTTTTCCGCGTTTATGGGCACACCCGTGGCACAGTGGTATATGTCTGCCTCCATGTACGCGAGCGAGGTCTTGCACGCTGCAAAGGATTCATCGCTCCCGTACTTGCAATCTGGCTCAAAATTGCACCGCTGCCACATTGGGATGCACTTTCCATCTTCTAGACACGTGAATTCTCCTTCATCTTCCCTGCAGACCTCCGCTGATCCGCACCCGAACACGAGTATCAGCAGCCACACGAGGGACCTCCAATACGAATTTAACATTATTCTTCGAAATCCGAAATGAGACTATTAAAAAACATCCGCTTTTATTTTACGTCGTTGATGAACTGAGCAGCGAGTCGCAACTAAATCTTTATTCTCTGAGGTTATTCTCTACAAGAGGTTCGCGGATAAAAGATAAGTGCGCATCCGAAGCACAGAATCTTAAATACCCTTACAGTTCGGCGAAAAATAGTTCATTTTCTCAGATCGGATAGTGGGGAAAATAATACAAATCTAAGAGCTTGGGCTCAATTTTGCAGCTAATGGTCTCCTCCTCACGCTCTCTATATATTAAATATATAACGAATGCCTTCAGTGTCGGAGATGAAGCTTTCGAGAGGGAAATTGTCCGGCTTATCAGCCTCTCTCTCTCTCTCTCTCTCTCTCTCCAGAGTCTCCTCCACGAAAACGAGGGGGAACGTTGTGAGCCGCGGCAAAGGCGGCGATATCTCCATTTTTCTCATAATTCTATCTTAAAATATACGTATCGGGTTCATGTGTGTTTTTGCTGCTATTCCATCAAAGTGTTGGGGCAATATGGCAATTGGTGTATTTGAGGGGTTTTCTCAAGGAATAGTTTGTTGTTTGTCAATTAACTTTTCCTATTTTAATAGTTCGTAGGTGGCAGTGGGTCCAGTGTAACTCCCAGGTATTTGAAGGCAGTATGTTCGTCTAGTAATGTTCCATGATGGAAGAGTCTGTGGCACAGTTATCAGGAAATATTGAGATATGTCGTTTGAATCATTCACAGCGCGATATCGTTAGTTTTGGGCACATAATGTGTGATTGATCTGTAGAGTGTAGAGATGTATGGATAACACTACTCGACAAAATTGAACTTTTTTCCGCTGTGGCCAAAAATTACTTTCTCTCTTATAGATTCGGGGAATTAAAAACTGTTAAGCAATTATGGTTTTTTTAAGGCACAGTTTTCTTTAAAATATTTTTTTTAATCTGGTATTTTTCAGAGGTAGTACTTCTTTTTTTCACATTACTTATGTATCTTACATCTGGTCGTATTGAACTTTGCACCTCTAAAAAGCTGATAAATGCAGCTATAAATCGCACCCTAACACTTTGTTCATGCAGCTTACCGTCTGGAAGTTATTAGGCATTAAAATTGTATAACTTTTTGCGGTATTTTTTTCGGAAATTTCGATTTTGAAAACTAAGAACTGCAATTTTAGAATTGCAAAGTTAAATACAAAGAGATATATGGTACATAAATAATGTGAAAAAAATAACAACACTAAAAAAAAACCGGATTTAAAAAAACTGGACCAAAAAATAACCATAATTGCTTAAAAAATGTTAAATCCCCAAATCTATCAAAAGAACAGATTATTGGCTAGTGTTGACTAGTGTAATTAAATGATTAGAGAAGATAAGTTCATGGTTTAAGTTCATTCTGGCAGATCCGCATTACAACATGACCTTGGCTAATTTTTTTCACTGGCGGTCAGAGATATTTGTATTTTATTTGGATAAGTGAAGTGTTTTGTTTTCTTGCGTGCTCGGGTGGTGGAAATATCTTAAACATTTGTCACAACTATTTAGAAACACATTAGAGAAGAGATCTCCGTTGTTCGGCTGGCCCGTCCCCCGAAACTCCCGCCCGAACCAGACCAGAAAAGAAACACAATTTATGACCTCTGGCGAACAGTCGACATTGACGTTGGGGTCTCTGTCCGTGTCTCTGTTCCCGGGCGACAAATCCGTTGGGAGCACTGGGACCGTTGGGAGTAGATTTTAACAATTAGACTAATCGAGTGATTTACAACAACAACAGCAGGCGGGCGGGCGGGCGGTCGGGCAGCAGCCAGAAGAAACGACAGGCATGTGTCAGCGATTTGACAGCTTAAAATATTTTCCCCTTGTTGGAAACAGGCGACAGTCTCAGACGGTCTTCGAAAGACCGGCCGGCCAGAACTGTCGTACATATGGCCAGAGGATTCCGTCTGTCTGACAGGCAGTCAGGCATTCCGTCAAGCAGTCAAGCAGTCAGGCAGTCAGGCAGTCATTCAGTCAGTGTGGCAGTTAAACATTCTGTCAGGCTGTCTGTTCCGACAACAATGTCTAGATTTATGCTTCAATTGCTTTGGGGCGCGCGTGACTAATTGAGAGTCTAGCGAGAACTCAGGGAATCGCGAGATTATAGGAGCTCCGAAGGCAGAGACTCTCAAACTGTTGCTGAAATATTCTAATCGCACTGATAGGAAAGTTATGCTCAGTTATAGGCGAGGTCTGTTTCTCAAGGTCAGCTGTATCTGTATCTGGAGCATAAATATCGCATTCATTAAAACGTCCGTAATTGCGGCACTAAAATACACAATTCTCTATATATCTATATATCGAAACAGACAATCGACTGGTGCTCTTTGCAAAGGTTTTCTGCAATTAACTGAATATGATTACCTCTACCTTTTCGTTTTTATAAGAGCTATATAGGTGCTTCAGATATATCGTTCTTCCTTAGTAATTAACTAAAATGTATGTCACAGTCGCACTCAGTTCCTTCCCTGGAAAGCAGGGATCCTAAGAGCTATAATTTGTATAATACAAATCATTATATTTCATAATAATAATTTTATTATAAAAATCAGAAAAAAGTTTTATTTTTGATTTTTATTTTAAAAATTACAAAATGATTTTTATTTCTGATTTGAATGCAAAAATTATTTTGGCATTGATTTTTGTAAAACATTACTCTTATTTGTGATCCCTGCTAGAAAGCTTTGAGGGCAAACGATCCTGATGTCCAGAATTCTCTAGGACTCATTCCGAGGAGTTCTTTAAAAAAATAGAAGCTCTGATAATTGTTTTTCTCCAAACCGTTTCGAGTTCTTTTACACCAAGTCTGGAAAAATCGGAAATTTTCATTGGATATTGCGGCAAAGTGTTTAAATTTTGTCGGCAAACATCTGACCGAGCTCAGAAATACGGGTACGAGTATTTGCCATTTTCAATGTTTGATGTTGGTCGTTTGTTGTCGAGTGTGTATCTTTTTCTGCAGACATTTAATTGCTTCATTAAATTTAGCCAAATTTGGGAGGAAAAAAAAAGTCAGACTCAAAAATACGAGTAGTTGGCGGGCACTCGAGGGGCCGGTCATTTGGCATCGGTATTGGTTTCGTAACTGTAATTCAAATGTTTGACAAGTTGTTGCAACATTCGCTGCACCAGCAACAGCAGCAAGCAGCAAGCGGCAAACAGCAGCAACAACAGCAACAAAAGCAACAAATGCAATGGCAGCCGGGCTGTTGGCTGCCCCCGACTGCCGCAACAACTGCGAAAGCAACAAGCAAACCGTGATACAAGCCACGTACGCGACGCATTTTAGGCGCAGCAATTATTTTAATGGTCAATTTATTTATTTGTTTTGGCTGTGATTTCGGTTTTCTTTCTTTCTTTTTTAGGATTTTTCCTGTGAATTTTCAAAGCCTTTTACAGAACGCTTCCGTCTGCGGTCGTGTGTTGCTGCTGCTGCTGCTGCTGCATCAACAGTCTGTTGCATTTGCATACATTGCGTGATTGAAGCTCCGCCTGAGATGTTTTCATGTTATTTACCAGGAAGCCTACCCCTTATGCTGTCTGTCGGTTTGTGGCAAACTCAAGAGTTCTCAGAGTCGACAGCGAAATTCATTAGAGCCGTTTAAAGTCTCTCTTTTGACAATTTATTAGTGTTTGGGTACTTCATGCACTATATTTGTCTCCCCAACAAGCACAAATAATCAATTCATATTCGAGGTGCAGCCAGAGAATAATTCAAAATTATTCAAAACCACATTCCTTGCCATTTACCAACAAAAGTGGATGAGAGAAGTAGCCAAGCGGAGCCGGCCCAAAGCCAGTTACACAAAACTTTGCTCATTCTTGAGCCGCATTAATGCGCCAATTTTCACAGATAAAAACTGGCAGCAGACAGACGGAAAACTTTTCGATTACTTCAGAGCGAACACAGCACACGTCGCGTAGAGTATGGGAGGAGAGCGAAGAAAATGCACGAAAATACACGAAAATACACGGGAAGGAAACATGTCTGCCATGTGGGTTCGTTCACCATCGCGTTGGGTGTTATCTGAAAACGTGCCGGCCCAAAAGCGGAGACCACAGAATAACAGATTCTAGTATTTCTTCAAATGGGCCAGAAAACTTTATAATTTGCCAAAAAATATGCCGAGATAGGACGAGTGTGGCAAGGGGCGGGGGGTGGTGTCTAGCAGGCGAAAATAAAACTAAGACCAAAGCCCCAAATTTGTTGTCTTTTATTTGTGGTGTTTCAGTCTGTCTACTTCAATTTTTCGCCCGTTTATTTTTAAAATTTTACGATATACGATTTCATGAGTTTTCCGTTTGGCTCCCTTTTCTTTTGGCAATTAACTGAGCAGCAGACGGAGGAAGTTTCGCTGTCGGCTATGGCTGATGGCTTTTCCTCATTGAGCGGTAAATATTTGATTGCCATAAATGTTAATTTGGGTAATTTACAACACGCAATGTTCTCCCTCCTCTCCCACTCACTGACCTCTGTCTATCTACTCTCTGTCTGCCTCTGACCCATTCCCATTCCCAATTAAGTTGTCTCGGCTGAATAATTTAACAATTTTGTTAGACTCTCTTCGATTTGGCCCTATCAGTTGACCAGCAATCTGGCAACAGGTTGCCGTCTCCTCCCCTCGCCAAATATTTATACTGGGAGTGATCTTCATTGGTCCGTTGTTGGTCCATTGGTCTAAACTGATAAAAACGTCAGAGCGCTACCCTTGAGGCCGTCACAGTCACCTGCCACCTGCCGCCTGCCGCCGATTGCAATCTACAACGATTTTCACATCTCCACATGGCAGGAGCAGAAGGAGTCCATGTTGCCCCGTCTCACGGCCTTATCTGGAACTTGTTTCTGTTCGACAGGGACAAGCAGCAGGCAGCAGGAAGTGGCTGGTTCGCAGTCCCAGAAGCAGTCCCAGGCTGCCTGCTCCCAAGCTCTCAAGCTGATTGCGATCAAGGTCTTGGGCAGCAATTTGAGATGGACAACATAATTCAGTGCAGATAACTTATCGATTTAGTTTCATTGTGTCAAGTCCAGGGCAAGTGCAGAGCGCATCCAATCCCTAGAGCATCGAGAGAGAGAGAGGAATCGGAAGTGTCTAGGAGTGCTGGCCCCTAGATATATTTGAGGGTAAATGTTGTCTGAGAGATTGAAGTAATAATTATTTGATGGCAACATATCGGATACTTAATTTCAAATCAATCAATTATATATTTATTTATTTTTAAAGCTAGATTGGATTGGAAATACAAATGATTGGGGATGAGTTCTTAAAGAATTTGAAACGTATATTGGTCAGTTCAATCCAATCGAACTACAGTTCCCACTTGCACATGTGATCTAGCCATGTATGAAACTATTTTCTGAATTTCGCACACACTCCAAGCTGCTTCCATTTCCACAATCACAATCAACAGCAATTTCTCACTTCTCGAGTATTTTCCCGATACAAGATATATGCGGCTGCACTTTTTGCCCGTCTCTTTCGGGTGTTTGCTGATGTCTGTAATCTTATCAGTCGGACAGCCGCTGTTGTTGCTGTAATCGAATACAGGCGGCCATGGCAGCCCGATGGTCCGATGGAGAGCGCACGCATGCGCACCCCGGCTGCCCACTCGCCTCCTTGGGTTATCTATCGCCTGGTCACATCTGGGGAAAAGTGTGACGAGGAAAACGCTGCTGGCGATGCCATTAGCTACTTAGTGGGTTGGGGCAAACAAGGGGCTTTGAAACTCGATAGAGTCGTTGGGGGCTGGCTGGGAGGATTGTCGGCTGCTCTCAGATATCGTGGAATTTGGAATGCCAGTGCCGCTGCCTGGCTTATGATGACTAGCGAAAAGCCGATAGATAGAGAAAAAGATAGATCGAAATATCTCGTTAAATGGCGCCATGTGGCCAGAGTTGCTGCGTCGTAATCAATTATACACCTTGCCACACCTTCGCCACAAGTCGCCCGTCGCAAAATTCAATTGCATGCCTTTTATTGATTTTTTTTCCCTCTCTGCGGCCTGCTCCTATGTGGCTTCTATGTGTGTGTGTGTGTCTCTCTTTTTTTGGTCACTGATCCTCGATAGGCGCAACATTTTCAGCGTCTCGCACACGCGACGCTTTTGGCATTTCGCTTTTTGTTTAACAATTTTTCCGAATATCGTTTGTCAGCCGGTGCTGCCGGCCACGTTGAAAGAGCCAGGAGGGTCGGGTGGTCGGTTGGTCGGGGGGTCGGTGGGTCGCTCTGGGGCTGCGGTTGGTGGGTTGACAGTTTCGGGAAATTTATGACGCGCCGATGCCAATGCTGGGCTAAGAGATTTCGCTAGCACTGGCAGAGATATAGACGCAGTTTGTTGGTAGTCGCAGATGCAAAGATATATGTACTGGCACACAGCACAACACAAGACAACCCAACACAACCGAATAGAAACATCAGCCAGTGACAGAAACAGTGACATTTGGGTGCGTAGATAATTTATAGGCCATTTGCTCAGTGGCTGTAAAACCACCAGGCGGGGCTGGAGAGGCCTCAGTGGCGGGAAAATTAGTTAATTTAAATACAAACACATTACTGAATGAATGGAAGTGGAGGCTGAATTTATTGTGTGCTCTGTTATTGAAGGATTACATGGAGACCCTGTATCTATATCTGGTTTGAATTCTTCTTTCTTTCATAATGGATTATTTAATTTAGTGTATTATTATTTAATGTATTATTAAATGAAATTACATGATTTTTGTATTGTAATCTAAATGATCTTCTAAAGATTTCCCCATACATTCTCATACCAAAAGTAGTTTATTGATTTTCCCATCTACCCTTTCCATTTTCAGACCTATCAAATATTCTTTGTGATGCTCAAGTCGGCCAATTCGCCGCGACCAGCCTCGTGGATACTGGAAAAGTCCCTGGACGGCATCGACTACGAGCCCTGGCAGTACTTCGGCCTGAGCGACGCGGACTGCAGGCGTCGCTGGGGTCTGTCCGGCCAGAACGGCAAGTACGTGTTCCAGAACGACACCGAGGTCATATGCTCCACGCAGTTCTCGAAGCCCCTGCCCCTGGAGAACGGGGAGCTGCATGTGTCGCTCCTGAAGAATCGCCCCGGGGCCATGGACCAGAGCCCAGAGCTGATGCAGTTCATCACCGCCCGCTACATGAGGATCCGCCTGCAGGGAATGCACTCCACGGCGAACCTGGACAACAGCGTGGACTGGCTGCTCGACTCGCCGTCGCTGGAGAAGCGCAGCTTCTACTCCCTCAAGCAGCTGCGGGTGAGTGCCCGCCTGGACTGCCACGGGCACTCGGACCGCACGCAGGAGGTGGCGGGCAGCCCCGAGGTGCAGTGCGTCTGCCAGCACAATGCCTGCGGGGTGCAGTGCGAGGAGTGCTGCCCCCTCTTCCAGGATCGACCCCACCGCCCGAACGAGGAGTGCGAGATCTGCCAGTGCCACGGCCACGCCGAGAGCTGCTCGTACGACGCCTTCCTGGACAAGGGCATCTGCCAGGGCTGTGCGAACCACACGGCCGGCAACGAGTGCGAGTTCTGCGAGAGCGGCTACTACAGGGCCCTGGGCTCTGGCCTCACGGAGCCCTGCGTGGCCTGCAGCTGCGACCCCGTCCGCTCCACCGGCAGCTGCCACCCCGAGGGCGGCCATTGCCACTGCCTGGAGGGCTTCCAGGGCAAGCAGTGCGCGGAGTGCGCCCCGGGTTACTACGGGGCGGAGTGCAAGCCCTGCGAGTGCGACGAGAGGGGCACCCTCTCCTCCGACGGCTCCTGCTCCGGCAAGTGCCAGTGCAAGCTGCATGTGGAGGGCGAGGCTTGCTCGGAGTGCGCCCCCGGATACTTCGACTTGAGCGCCCAGAACCCACTCGGCTGCTCCAGCTGCTGGTGCTCCGGCGTCTCCGACACCTGCCACAGCGCCAAGCTGCAGACCCTGGCCTTCGAGACCCTCAACGACTGGAAGCTCACGGACATACAGAGGCAGCAGTGGTTTCCCATATCGGTGGATGCGGAGAAGGGCCTGACCTTCGGCAACGAGCCGGACGAGCTGGAGGCCATCTACTGGCAGGCCCCGCTGGGGTACTTGGGCAATCGGCTGACCAGCTACGGGGCCAGGCTCCAGCTGCTGCTGTCGTGGGTTGTGATGCGGGGCGACACCTCGGGAAAGTCCTCCACAGGACCCAACGTGATCCTGTGCGGCAAGAACGGACTGAAGATCGGCTATGCCGACGACTCGTTCGTGGGCCTGGAGGCCAGCCTGAACGTGACTCTGACGGAGGAGGGCTGGTACCACGTGCCGCCCGCCATCAAGGACATCAAGACCCGCCTGAGGCGCACCGAGGGCGGGGAATATCACGGGGAGCCGGTGACCCGGTCCCAGTTCCTCTCGGTTCTCGTTTCGCTGGACGCCATGCTCATCCGCGCCGCCTTCCACACCGACCAGGTGGAGACCTCGCTGGTGCGGGCCGTCATCTACTCCGGCGGAGTGGAGCTGGGCGCCCAGGCCTCCACCCAGGTGGAGCAGTGCCTGTGCCCGGCCGGCTACACGGGACTCTCCTGCGAGGGCTGCGCCTTCGGCTACAAGCGCATCTACGAGAACTCCACGGAGCACCAGCTGCTGAGCAAGTGCATCCCCTGTCCCTGCAACGGCCACTCGAACTCCTGTGACCTGCAGAGCGGCAACTGCGGCGATTGCATGCACAACACATTCGGAGAGCGGTAAGTTTTCAAATCGGTTTTCCACCTTCAGCCAAGGCATGAACCAAATACGGTTTGTGAACGGGCTAACTCAACACGAACTAACCACTGGAGCTTAAAGCTCTTCTGTCCTATTTTCAATGATGTGGCAGCGCTGCCAACTCAAACGAGGTTCAACGATGTGGCAACGCTCTTTCGGGGAGGGATTTCATCAAAAATGCTTTCAAATTATGTTTTCTGCGCTCTCTTTCAGCTGCGAGCGATGTCAGCTCGGCTTCTACGGAAACCCCCTGCAGGGCACGCCCCACGACTGCAAGCGGTGCGCCTGCCCCCTGCCCGAGGACTCGAACAACTTCTCGCCCAGCTGCCAGCTGAAGAGCTACAACTACATGGACCTGAACCCGCAGTTCGAGCTGATCGAGCACGCCGAGTACATCTGCACCCAGTGCCCGGAGGGCTTCACCGGCGACCACTGCCAGGTGTGCGACGACGGCTACTTCGGGGATCCCCTCCAGATCGGCAGCAGCTGCCAGCGCTGCGACTGCGCCGGCGGACCCTGCAACGTCACCACCGGCGCCTGCATCACCTGCAAGGGAAACACCGAGGGCTGGCACTGCGAGCGCTGCAGGCTGGGCTACTGGGGGGATCCTGCCGTCGGCTGCGAGCCCTGCCTCTGCCACGCGGAGGGGTCGGAGAGCGGCCTCTGCGACAGCGCGGACGGGCAGTGCCTGTGCAAGCCCCGATTCGCCGGACAGAAGTGCGACGAGTGCGATGCGGGCTTCGCCCACGTGGACCTCCGCTGCCCGCCCTGCAGCTGCGACCCCCTGGGCTCGGCCGTTCCCGACACGTGCGACCCGCGGACGGGCCAGTGCCAGTGCAAGGTGGGCGTCATTGGGGTCAAGTGCCACGAGTGCCAGGACGGATACTTCGGCATGAACGTGGACGCCCAGCAGCTGGAGGATCTGGCCGCCCTGCGCCTGGCCGAAGACGATGCCGACTGGGAGCTGGTGGCAGCGACCGACGATCCAACGGATGCCCCCACGGTGGCCTGCGAGGGTAAGTACCGAAGATTCATTCACCCGCCCAAGAACAAAGAAATTCCTCAAAATGAGCTCTCTCTCTGATAAATCGGGTGCACCTTCAAATGTATGGAAAACAGATGTGTGGGGCGGGTCGGGTCGGGTCCATCAATAACTCGGAAAACATAATTGAATTTCTGCTCTACATTCGGGGGCAGAGTGCTCTTTATTGGCCTCAATTCAAAGAGCCTAATGCACAAATCAGTCAAGTTCTCGCTGGGATCATCGATGCATCTGCCTCTGCGGCACAAAGTGGAACGCACAGATCTCGAAGACCGTTGTTGGGTGCTTCTCTTAAGAGTTCTTAAATTAAATTACTGTTTAAAAACATTTCTTAATTGCTTCAAATCACATTTTTACATAATCCCAGCATTAGGCAACAAAATTACCATTTTACCTCCAGTCTTCATTGCTTCAAATTCCACTCATCCATCATTCAAAATGCATTACGGGCCCATTACAAGCCCATTGTAATGGGATACTCTATGGTAGATGGTAGATGGTGGCTGGTAGCTGGTTCTCCTTGGAGTCGGCTTTTTCATCATTTTTAACACCATTTACAGAACGGACAATAAGCAAAAAGCCGTCCCGTCTCGTCTCGTCTCGTCTTCTCGAATAACCATTTGGTGCTTGGCTGTTTGGCTGCTTGGCTGCTTTGGTGCTTTGTGAACCAAAAGTGGCAGCCAGCCCGAAGTAACGCCATGAAGATGGCTTAGTGTAGTGTTTTCATTGAGTTGTACTTGGACAAGAACTCGGATTGCATAACCTTTTCTTTTCATTCAATTTTATGTCTGTAAGCGAGTGCTTCTGTGGTTTTTCTCTTCTGTTTTCTAATTGTTTGTCTGCCATATCTTTATGCTTCAGGTTACCCCCACTCCCGCTCCTCTACCGCCCCTTGGGCCATGCGAAAATCTCGTAGCCCTGGCCTGTGGCTGAACGACTATTTTCATTTGTCGGCAGTCAGTCTGCGGATTTTATGGGCCACCAACTATGAATTTCAGTTGAGTTCTTGATTTGTGTGCTTGAACATAATTGATTTTCCAAGGAAGTCGGAAACCGCAGGAGGAGATAAATACATATATATCGCCTTGAGGTTAACAAGAATCTTTGATAAGCTGAATTTTGCTGGTTAAAGTCCACTTTTAGCATCACTTATTCCCGACGCTCATCGAAAATTAGTCATGCCCAAAGCCGCCATAACTATAACTCCAGTCAAAACATACAAACTATAGAATGTGCTTTGGAGCGACAACAACAAATTGATTTATGGCCAATGGCCGAGAAATCTAAGTTATGACAGAGCATAAATGTCGAAAAGCTATGCAAATGGCCTGGCCACAGCCCCACAGCAGCCATCTCCACCCAGCACCACCCCACGGCCCACGGCCCACCACACGCCCCACGCCTCACGCCCCACGCCCCACCCGATCGGACCGAAATGAATAACGAGACTTCCCTGGAACAGGTCAAAAAGTGTCGAAAGACACGCCAAAATCTTGGGAGGAGACCGAGGAGACCGACCACCAAAGATTGTTGTTGCAACATTTTGCGGGCTGTGTGTCTCGTTTTGGGTCAAAGCATCAAGAGTCTTATGTGGAAAAACCTCATGTAATACTTTGTGGAAATGGTTTATTCCAGCGATGTGGATTTTCGCGGCACAGTTTGACAGCCATTGGCAGCTCCACTCAACTGGTTCCGGCACTGACGGGGGTCATAAATCTTGGACTTCTGTGCGAATAGATACTGAGTCAGTGGGAAACCACCAGGAAAATGGCAGTCTTTCGAGTCTTTCCCTCTGCTGTCGATGTCTCTTATCGATGCATCAGAAAATCTGCCAAAAGGAAAGACAAGAAGCCGGCGACCCTGGCCATGAAGGCCAGGAAGAAGAGTCCCAGTCCCAGTCCCGTGCCCAGACACCCACGCTGGGAAGCTGAAGCTGGGAAAGCGCTTTTCTTATAATTAGAAAGTACATTTTGGGGCAGGAAAAGTAAAAAGAGCTCTCCTGTTCCTCCTCCAACTGGGACACCATGGCCCACTGGTAGCACAGCTCTGAGCGACAGGCACTTGGTCATTAGCCAAAAACAAAGAGCTCTCGGGGAGCTGCAACATTTACCATTACCAACAGTAGCACGTGCGTTCGGGGCTAGGCCTGCTGCAAATTTATGGCCCACGCATAAAATTGTGCAGCTATCTGAGAAATTAAGCAGCCAGCTACGAGATACATTTAGCCGCTGGTCATATTTTGTAATCAGTTCCATTTGCCGCTCACCGAGCCACATCGAAAACAGACACACTTTTGTGTCTCTCGACTGGACCACAGACCCCACTCCACTCCACTCTGCACCGCACCACCAGAGCCAGAGCCAGAGCTAGAGCCAGAGCCAGAGTCTGGCTCAGACTGCATGGAGCCACGATGGTGCCACGATGGTGTGTGGTGGTGTCCAGTTTTAAGACCAAGCCCAGGCCCGGGCCCGGGCCTAGCCACTTTGGCAATTCGAGCCAAGCGGCATATTTTCATGTGGCCGTTGTTGTTGCTGCGTTGACATTTTTATGGACATCGGAATGCTCTCGGGCCCCAGACTCCTAAACAGACCCACCGAAACACAAAACACAAAACACTAAAAACAAAACCACATACGAGTACAGCGGAAAAAATGGCAAACAAAAATCCATTTCGGTTTCCACTTTGACTTTGCCCCCTTTCCGCAGCGGCAAACTGATTAGCGAAACAATTTCAAATATTTGTGTTAAATAACTTGACAATTAATTGCATTTTGTGGATGTGGCTGTGGATGTGGCTGGGGATGTGGATCTGGCTGGGGATGCGGTTGCGTTTGTTGTGGTTTAGCTGCTCCCGTGAAGGTGGCTCTGGTCCGATCTGGCCTGGTCTGAAACAATCGCGGCCAAATGAAGTTATACTCGTCCAATTTGAGAGTGATTTTTGTGGCGGCACTGGCGGTGCCTTAAAGAGATCCGAAGGCCATTTCGGGGAGATAATCAGATGAAGGGAAGATGAATTGTAAGTGACTTTCTGCCGAAACATTTCTGGGAAATTTGCAAGCCAACATCTGCTAACAATTCGAGATGCCTCGCTTCTCAACTAGGCCAGACAATTACCACACAACGAAAAAACAGAATAATAATAAAAAATGGCAACTGGCGCAGTATCTTTCTCATGATGAGGCTGAAAAACTGGCAGAGAAAAAGCTGCTTTATAGACAAGACAGGCCGAGACTGGCCGAGACGGACTCCGGACTCCGGACTCCAAGGTAATCAAGAAGCGTCTAAATGGACAAAATGGAGCACCAACTGCTGCTGCTTGTAGCTTGTGGCTGGTGGCTGGTGGCGCTCCACTCTCGTTGCAGTTGGATCTGTCAACGCATCAGTGGGGAAAATGGGGCAAGAGGATCCTCTTGCCTCGGGGCAATAAATCTCGTATAATTTCCAAACAAATGTGACATAAATCGTCTGGCTAACGGTAGCGGAAGCATGCAAACCAAAACATTGACACTAATGAATGTGGCCAACAAAGTGTAATTGTCAAATGACAATTTGCTAGCCAATGCCAATGCGGAGCAACAACCAAATTTATTGCCAGCCAGCAGAAGGAGAGCATCTCGGAGCAAACTGCAGGAAAATGAAGGGTATGCAAGGGGTTTCAGGCAGCTGCTAATGAGGAATATATGAGCAGTGGGGTATACCCCACTTGTACCCTCTGCCAGGACTTATGCATTGGCTCTGAAACTGTAGCCGGGTCATTATCGGAAACACTTTCCTGCGGCAATGCGGGGGACAGCGACAGCGACAGGGACATTTTGATTTTCTAATTTATGGCCCAGACTTTCGCCTCCTGTGTACATACTGTGTATCTATATGCTATATCTTCTGGTGGCCTCTTGCCATGTTTTCGCTATCGCCAACGTCCATGTTGTCGTCGGTCGTCGGTCGTCGTCGTCGTCGGTCGTTGTCGTCGTCTGCTTCTCCATTTTGGTCGTGGTGTGATTTTAATTGCTCTTACAAATGTTCTTCGCCGCGCATGCTCCGCAGACTTTTCGCCTTTTCGACTTTTCGAGTGCAAATCTATGTAGCCCGGCTCTGGTCTGGCCCGGTCCGGGCCGGTCCGGGCTGGAATTGGGAATTGGGCAAGACAAAGGCAGAGATTTATAGCCGGCCACATGTTTGGGAGGGAATTTTTGCTATTTTTTTGTTTGCTGAGCATGCAATGTTTTCATTCCAGCCCGATTGCGTGGGTGGAAGGCCGAAGCAGAGACTCCCCTTGTGGTTAGAGTATCATTAGAAGAATTTCTATATATCTATGCGGATTTTCGAGAATAATTCACTCAATAACCATCCGTAAAAGACATCCCAGTACGACCTTCTCCCACCCATCGGGCGCTATCAATATGCTCCTTCATTTCTCCCACTTGTCTGGCTTGTCACTTGACACTTCGCATCATTTGCATTCTTCTCAAACTATAAAATATATTTATTTCCTGGTAATCAGCTTCTACCCTGCTTTGTGGTGCGATTACAAAACAATCGCTCGAGTCGCACAATCTATTTGAAAATGCCACCCAGCTAAGCCATAAAAACCATAATCTTTCAAGCTTGGGGAAAATATTAATTGGACAAAAAATAAATGTAGGCATAGGCACAGGCAGATGCCATTAAAAGGCACAAAATAATTAATAAATTATTTCCAGTCAATAAACTTTTCCAGACTCGCTGTTGCAACATCTATTACGAGTATTTTTCAGCTTCCAGGGGGCCTGCGGGGCTGCGGATGGGCGAGCGCCGCACCGATCGACTGGAGTCGATGTGGCAGTCGCCGCCTGTCGGTTCATTAGGGTCAGGCCGGAGTACGGAGACTGTGCGCGGAGACTCTACGGACTGTACGGACTGTATGGACTGTGGGCCGAGGCTCTGCCTTGGCGGTTCATAAAAATTAGTTGGCCATAAAATTAGCCTGGCGGTTGAGGAGAGAGTAGGGGATTCAATTCTCGTAAAATGCACACAAATTGAATTGCACTCCATTCATGGAAATCAAATTCCGTTCGCTGTCCATTTTAATTGTCCAATATTTAGATACTTTATGGCACACAGATTTTCTCAATGGAAGTCAGCAGAACCCGAAACACAGTTCAACACACACACGCACACACTCACACACGCACACTCCTGTACGTGTGAGTGAGGAAGTGAGAGGCAGGTGCGAGACTCGCAGAACCCCCCGGCAGGTGAGATGCAGGCTGGTGCGACTTTTAGCTGCTCGTAAACAGAAGGTGGAAATGCTTGGGCTGTTGGTGGGGAAAATTGAGTGTCAGTGACACGACAAAGCGATGCATTGGGTGTGCGAGGGCTCTTTATGGCCCCTGGGAAATTTGTTCAAGTGGTTATATATGCCATAAATGCCATACATGACCCTCTTGAGGCTACAATGTGTTGCAGTAGGAATTAGACACTAGAACAGTCTTCGGGTCTATGTTTCTGACTTGTTCCAGCTACGCACACCCCCACATATATACGAGTATATCCCAATTTTGCCTCCTGCTTTCCAACGTTAGCTTTCCTCGGCGCATCAAGCGAAATGTTCGATACTTTCTCCAAGTTTTCCCTGCCCCATTCTGATCCTGTCATATGTGGGGTCCGTGTTCAACCTTCTCTAATCTGAATGACAGCCCGTTGGACTTTTCGGTCTTGCCCGAAAAACATTGCCGAAAATATTTTCGTCTTGCTTCTTCGAGTAACAGCACATTGATTGATTACAAAACGTGCGCCGAGCATTTCCACGGCAGCAACAAGGCCTGGCAATTGTTTTTCGCGCAGAGCCTTTTCCACAATGCCATTTTCTTCATTTGCGCCTAACAATGGCAGCACTTTGTCACGATTTTCGCCGCACAACTAACAAGACACCGGTAACATGTTGCTAGCGGTGGATTTGCTGTTCGCCGCTGCTGCTGCTGCTGCTGCTGCTACCATTTAATGTTGCCCCTGATGCTGCTGCCACGGTGCGCCGTGTTGAATTATCACCGCGCATGTGTGACTAACCTCCCGAGGCGGTGCACAACAAAAAGCGACCCATCGCCAGGCATCGCAGTCGGAGCCATAAAAAGCGCCACATTGCCTCGACCGCTCGCTTTTTCGGCTTTGCTTTCCTTCCTCCAGAGCCTCAGCCGCAACCTCAACCTGTTGCTAATGCTTTCCTCGACCCTGCTCCGCCTGCCGGCCTGCTCGGTCTTCAGTTCAGTCATAATTTCTGCTGCCAACCGCTGAATCCCGAAAGCAGTCGACAAGAGGCTCCTTTTTTTATTTATGGAGCCCCCAGATTCTCCTTCTACTGCAGCTGTGGCTGCCACTGTGGCTGCGGCTACTGTAGTGTCTTTGAATTTTGACCGTCAGCGGCATGTGGCACGTTAATGATCTTGTTACCCTGGAGACTCGGTCGGGCCCTTTTGCATAGGCCAGTGAATGAGGTGTGCAACTAACGAGCGCTGGCCCCCTTTCTTCGCGTCCAATTGTCTGGCTCTCGAGTGTGTATCTGTGAGTCGGAGATTGAGTCTCTGGGCATGTGTGTGCGATGATAGATCTGTGAATCATTAATAGCTAGAAAAGGGCAGAGAATTGCGCAGAGCTGTGAATAATATTCTCCCCAACATTCCATGCATGAACTTCCACTTGCAATTCCATGCATCTCCAAAATGGGAACGGCAAAGTCAGAGCTATGGAAATCATTAGACATTCTCCACATAAATAGAACTCCATTTCGCAACATTTGCCTTTCCTTCCAGCCCACTCCCCTTCTGGGGCAGCCGGCCTCCCTTTGGGCATTTTCATCGCCATTCGATGCATTTTCGTGTTCGTGTTCCGTGCTCCGGACGATTAGCACTTCCCATGCACTCGCCGTCGCGCTGCGTCGCAGTTCGAGCTGAATTTGTTTAGACTGCTGCACTTCCGTTTCGTGGCTCGGACTGGGTCCCCTTCTGCCAGCTGCTGCCCCAGTAATCTGTCTTTGCCACACCAGCAACACCATCTGCATCTACAGACTCACAGCAGAGAGGGGGGGCAGAGCTACAGCGACAACCTCCTGGAGACAAACAGACACGACACGTCATCAACTTGACATTTAAATTGTGCTCTTGATAAAGTTGCCAACATTTTTTATGCGAGAGAGAGAAGGAGAAGGACGAGGCTGGGACTGGGACTGGGACTGGGATTGGGACTGAGACTGAGACTGGGACTGGAGTCCAAAAGTCGGCTAGGCTACATTGTTGCGGAAACACACAATGCCTATCTCGTGGTCAGCTGTCATATTCCCCAAGAGTTGCTCGGATCTCGGTGTGGTCCCCAGAAAATGTGTATATCACGCCAGGCAATTAATGTCAAGTCAGGGGACAGCTTTTCTTTATCAGCTTGAGGTTTTCACAGGCGTATGTGTGTTGGTGTGGTACTTTCGACTACAGCGGTAAAAAATATTCCAAAAATCTGGAAAACAATCTACATTAGTTTACGCTCAATTAGCTCCGGTTTTCGCAAATTTATGCGATTACGATTTCGGAAATATTCGTGCGAATAGAAACCTATGCGCTCCGGCTTTCGCAACTTTTTGCAATATTTCACTTTATAAAAGAATCTGTTTTTCTTTGGGAAATTTAAAAAAGATATTTAAACATGCCTTCGTTTTGGCAGGCACATAAATGAAATCAAAAGAAAAAGAACAATTTGTGAATTAAAGAAAAAGCGAAATTTGTAACCCATGACAACTATTAATATCGATATTATATCTGTCAACGGGAATTCGCAATTTGGCGTTGTTTGGGACTAGAACATTTAATGAATATATTAAGATATACGAAAATAAATTGCCAATTGCTTAGATATTTTTTTTTCCCGCTCATAAATATGTTATAGATGTATATTCATGTAAGCACATTAACAACCGCTTTTAAGTCGCAAGAATCTTACGATTGGCGAAAACCGGAGCACGCAGTTTTACTATTTAACAGTCAAAACTATTTTCCATTTTTCTATTTCCCTTCATGGGATCTAAGCATGGATCTTTTTTACATGGATTTCTTAATGTACAGTATTGAAGAATTTATTCCATTTGCTTTCTGAATAGAGTTCTTAAAGTGAAGAAAAAACATTTCAACATTTCAATTACTATGAAATCATATTTGAGTGATGTTTTCTCGTTCTCTCTACCAGAAAATCAGTTGGAGAGTGAGCGAGAAAAAATCAGAATCTTTCGGATGTGAAAAATTGTTTTGAGCGAGTGATTGATGTAAGAGAGAAAGCTCAGAAAGGTCAGGTGTGACGCTGATTCTAACTGAACGAATGAATCAAATACGAACACCGAATCCCACCGAATCAATTCGGTTGGCTCTTCATACTGATCTCTAATATGAATAATGTCTTTAAAGACTGCGAATTTCCTAAAGCTAAGTAGATTCGAAACAAATAGTTCGCGGTGAGGCATTTGGCTTAGTGAAACTTTAGGCTTTTGGGAAAAGATCACCGAAAGCATCTCCGCATCACCGTCAGAGTTCCTTGATTAAAATTTGAACACCTCGTAAAAGAGAGCTTGAGTCATCCACAGAACCGAGGCGCATCCAACTCGTTTCCAGCTCGCATTTTACGGTTATTACAATGCACCCCGCACCATTTCCACTCCACGCATGCCGCACACATTAAAATATCGTGAAATTGGACCGAAAATACTGGGGTAATTACTTTCGGTACACAGCTCGAGAGAGTTGAATGTTTTGCTGTGCCATTAGTTTTATACTACTCGTTATATCGGGACTGAATCGGGACTGTATCGGGACTCTGGTTATATGGCTCTCCGGTGACCGCTGAGCATGTCAAGTCCATTTAGATAGCAAATGCATTTCGGGAGAGAGAGTATCGTGGTTTTTGTGGGCGTTCCCACCCCACGGACCACGGACCACGGACCACGGACTTTCCCCAAATGCGTTCAATCAATCACCATTTCTCATGACTAGAAGACAAGGCTCATCCCATCGGTTCGGCCGGGCAGCACGCAATCCCGCATCAATCCGAGGCGTTTAACCAATGTGGGTACTCGCACTCCCCTCTGCGGAGCCAACAACCAGTCCTCCTCGCGTGCAATTGACTCGACACTCGACAACGTAAATCACAGGTGCAATTAACAAGGCAAACGGCGAAGATCATCATCAGCCATTCGATTAGCAGCCGCAGCAGCGGAAATGGCTGTTTGCTCAATAAAAGTAAATTGCAATTAAACAAAATTGCTAATTTCAATGATGACAGACGCCATAAATCCGTCGGGTGGGGCAGAGGGCGGCCATATCGTTAATCTATGGATATTGATGCGCCGCTTGGTGGATTGTCAGCTGTGGGAACTCCGAAAATGAACATTTCCTAGTCTAAAGAAGAAAGGTATTCGCATGAACCTGTAATAGGTATACTGTATTCGAATTGTTTCAGCTTAATGCAGGCTTCGGCATGGCCCCTGCTCCATTTTTCTATCAGTGTATCCCATGTGCATAGGAAAGACTATAGATTATAGATCTAATAGATATTTACAAGCTTAAGTGATTCCTTATGCTGTATCCGATCGATCAGCCTGTTTGGCCACCCACCACGTGATAGGCATCCTTGGCCAGTACCTGTCCCGCAACTCCGAATAACTTTCCCCATAACCTCACGTTCTCTTCTCTCTGGCTAAAAACAAAGATTTTGCCGCCAATTGCAACAAGCTGAAAAAATCAATTAAAACCAAGACGACAGCTGCCCCAGCTGGGGCAACACCAGCCAAACGGCAGGGGGACCAGGGACAGGGAGAGGCGAGAGGTAACAGCCAACAACAGCATTTGGTCAACGTCAAAATTTAATGCATTTGCACTTGACACGCAAAGGAAGTTGCGTTGCAACAGTTGCTGCGGCAGTGCAGCAAAAAGTCTGGCCTGACCATGGCCAAAAAACGAAACATAAAAAACACCAAAAGGGGGGAAATGCTTGGTGCAGAAACAAGATCAAAAGGTCGAAGATTGCGCTAACCTGAGGACGCCCACTTTTTCGCACGCTCCACGCCGGATACGGGGCAAACAAGGGGATACGCGGATACGTGTATCCAGATAAACATGGGAGTACGAGTGCAATCCACAATAGTGCCTGGTGGGGGCTAGCGCACCTCGAACAAAGAGATCCCCTCCGCTGCGTCGGGGCAGCTGGCCGTAAAGTTAGAAATTGAAAATAGAAAAAGTGGCAACGACAGCCGCTGGGGAAATTCTTTCATCAGTTAGCGCTTTGGGTGGAGATTGAATGGAGATGAGAGCACCTACGGGGCGGCGGTGCAAAGTACACATTTAAGAAGTGTCCAAATATATTGCTCATCTCTTATTCAAACCACTCGAGGACCCTGCCGAGAGGAGCGGGCAGGACGGCAGGCAGGCAGACAGTCCATGTCCACGTCCATTCAGCTGGCGTAGCCAAAACAACCAATAAATAGTATCAATCACAAGTGATCGCAAACGAGGAGGCTGCGGCTGCACCCAGAGGGTCGGGTCCCAAGTGGCCAAACTTGCAGCTGTCTGGCCGACCGAAATCCTCCCGGGCCTGCCGCCCGGCCGCCCTGCCCTCCGTGCCTGCTCCGCTTCGGCCAGGCCAGGCCAGGCTCCAGCCTGGGCTTAGCTCAACAAATAATGATTCATGCGAGGAAAGTAGCGGCCAGAACAGGTTCTAAGTGGCCAAGCACCAAGCACCAAACACCAAACAACGAAACGTGACTGCCAGAGTGCCAAAGTGCCAGAGTGAGCGAGTGAGGATGGCAGAGAGAAAGGGTTACTCGCAGCCGATCCTTGTGCGGCACATGTGCAACTGCAACTGCAACTGCAACATTGACGGCATTATGGTTCAATAGGTCAACGATGCGTTGAATGACGACCGCGAGCCGAGAGCCGCCCGAGAGCCGGAGAGACGCCATAAAAGAGAAGATCATTGCATGAAAAATTACAGCGAGACACGTCAATCGTCAAACAGATCTCCCAGACGAGCCATGTAATTGTAATGGACCCCGAAACTCTCCGAGCAGAACCGCAGGTAACTGGAACGTACTGCACTGCGAGGTGGTTCCATTCCAGCTCCATTCCAGCTGCATCCCATCCCATCCCAGCACCATCCAGTCGAACTCCATGGCCGATTGCGATCGCAACAAATCAGAGAAAAGTTGTCTTAAACGCGACTCCTCGACTCGACTCGTCCTCGTCCTCGGCCGCTCTTCTCCCATAAGCAATGGGAAATGTGTGGCGGACCACCAGGGGGATCTTGGGCGATCGGCGGGATAGCGGCGGCCCGGACGGGGCTCAGTTTGCAGTTTGTCAAAAAGATGTTGGCGTTTTGATAATTTGCTGCACAGCTCAGAAATCGGTGTGTAGGATTTCCTGTTTCTAACTAAAGTTTTTTACCATTTTTCCCCATTTTTCCCATTTTCCTCTTCGTTTTTCATCTTTTTCTGTGGCTTTTCTCTGCCCATTCCTGCGAGGCCGCAGCCAATCTGTGGCTGATTTAAATCTTTGCATTTACTTATTGTTTCTTTGGTATTAGAGGTTTATGGGACTCACTGTACGTCTACCTATACTTATACTTATAGGTGCGAGTGTCAGAGTGTCGGAGTGTCGGAGTGTAATTTTGTGGGCTTGTGGGTTTGACTTTGACGACACCACGCGGAGAGGAGGGGGTCCAAGAAGCTAAGGCGACAGAAAGTCTCCTAAGTGGTTTCTTCTTCCCAATAAAAAAAAACAAACTGGTTGATCTCCTCCCAGCAGGGACCGCAACGATTATAATTTGTATAGAAAAGGTTACAAAAAATAATTGTTTTTAAAAATAAGAATTATTTTTTAATTTAAAAAAAAGAGTATTTTTTAAGTATTAAAATTGATTTATATGATAAAAATTGAAGATAATTTTTATATATTTTGAATTTTATATAAAAATGAATTCTTAACTTTTATTTTCAATTATAATACAAATTGAAAAATTACTTTTCTTCTCAATCTGTACTATAAAAATTAAAAATACAAATTTAATTCAAATAACTTTTGGCCAAAGGAGACTGCTTCACAGGGTGCTCCTGGCAGTACACTTTCATAAACAATCATCATAGATTTATTTGAATACCATGAGTTTTCATTATTTTCCACTTTGCTATAAAGTGCGCTATATCCAGATACATGAACCAATTCAAATGCCTGCCTCCCGACGCCCTCAATAGCCAACATGTGCATGACCTTGTTTCTTTGAAATATCACCCCAACCCAAGCCAATCCCACCCAATCCAACCCAATCCCATGCAACCCATTCTATGGCAATGATTTCGGATCCCAATCCCCTGTCCCTGCCCGTATTTATGGCCATTTCTTGTGGATTTTAATTGTTTCCATTGTAATTTCGGTCTGCTGGCGCGATAAGATCTACAAAGAGCTTTATTTTTGTCTGCACTTCAGCACGTGTTGCCATGTGCCCCGTTTCGATCCGATCCGATCCCTTTCCTCATCCGATCGAAGCCCCTTCTGGAAGGCACACCCTACCCTACCCAACCAGTGCCAGTGCCAGTGCCGGGGCCCGTCTGTGGGGTCTGTCTCCTAGGGTCGGGTCTAGGTGCTGCATGGTGCATACGTAATTCCGTTCATGGCTAATTAAGTTTTCTGCGTTGTCTGCCACAATTCGATGGAATAGAAATCGGAAAATTGTAATCCCAAGCTTTTCATTATGCGACACTCGTCGATTATGGGCCATAATTTAGAGCGGGTTTCGGTGTTTTTTGGTATTTCGGTATGCATTCTGCTTTTGACACTTTTATGGCTCACTTAGACCGGCCTAACTAATTGGTGATTGACAAAAAGTTTACGAAACCCGACGAGCCAGAGCCACAGCCAGAGCCAGAGCCAGTGCCAGCCACATGTGAACCACTTGGCCGAGGAGCAGCTCGGATCGATTTGCTTTTAAAATGCCTGGCACGTTTCCAAGACGATTTGCTTTATTGGAAAAAGTAGCCAACCAGCAGAAGATCGGAGCGCAAGTCGGTGGATGGGAAGGGGAAGGGGAAGAAAGGAGAGAGAGAAATAATTTTCCTGCTGCTCTCTGCGCACAGAATGCGGACACACGCAGCGGACTCGAAGTCGGACTCAGACTCAGACTCGGACTCTCGAACCGGCTGCATATTTTTTGCCCAGAGTCTTGGCAATTAAAATATTGACAGTTGTGTCCGTAGAGAAGAATAATAAGTTTTGTGTTAGATTTCACATGCATAAAGCTTGTGGCTCTCTATAGGCCGGACCGGCCCGGCCCGGCCCCCTGCTGCTTGTTTTCGGTTTTGGCCAACGAAAGGTTAACGCGACATGTTCATGTGACAATGTCAGCAAAACTGCCGGCAGTCCGGCTGTCCGGCAGTCCGACTGTCTGTCCACTCTGTACCGTCTGAAGCGCATAAATAACTGCGTCTGTGACATGGAATGTTTCTTTCGTCCAAGTGTAAAAGGCCCAGCCAGTCGTAGGCCAGATCTCACTGCCCGCCAGTCTGGCCATGTCTGGCGCGGATTGCTATGAGTCTTGGTCTCATAGTCGGCCTCCAAGTCGGAGTCAGAGTCGGAGTCGGAGTAGGAGCCGCTAAGCCAGTGGCCGCTGCCGCTGCTGGTAGCAAGGTGCGGTGCCCATATGCAGACAACCCAAAAGCTATTTGTAGCTCACCTCACTGCCTGATTATGGAAAAATTGCAAGATGTTTTCCTTGTGTCGGTTTCTTGTTAGAGTTTGCTTGGCAGCCACAGCCACAGCCTCAGCCTCAGCCTTAGATTCTTCTGCTTCTGCTTCTGCTTTTCCTTTTCTCTTTCCGTTGCATCACAGCGCAGAGGGGGACAGAGACGATCTGCCCCATCCGATAAGAAATTAGGTGGGCTGCAGGTGCAGACATCATATTTTGAGGGCGATGTACGGCATACAGTTGAGATGATATGAAGAAGATTACGAGTAAACCTTTCCATGAATCGGATTGGCAAACAAGAAATTTCCTAACGAAAAAAGGTGGAAGGACATTGAAGCGTCTTTGCATTCGTTTGCCATTTTAGGTATCATCCAATAGTGCTTAAACCTTTAAGATTACTAAATGTCAGGGACCGTAACTATTGTATGTTTTAAGATACGAATTGCAGTCTAACAATTATTTCCCAATTCGTATTGAAAAAACTAGTAATAACAATTATATTTGATTTTTTAAATAAAAATCAGAATTAACGTTTCATTTTTACTTTTATTTTAAAAGTCACAAAAATAAGTTATTCTGTAACTTTTATTTTAAAAATCAAACATAAAAATTTAATTGCATATTGAAATTTTTTCCGATTCTGATTTTTATTGGAAAAATAATTTAGAATTATTATTTCTTATTTTTTCAATCAAAATTTAAAATAAGAATTAAAACTGATTTATATCACATAAATCGCGAATATGCGTTTGCTTCTGATATCGTAAAATACGACTAAAATATGCATTTTGGTGTCTTCCATGTTGCCGTAACATTGTTCCTTTACGTTGATTTATTTAGTTAAAATTTACGGCCCCTGTTAAATATTTAATGAACACATTTAATTTTTTTTTTATTTTATATATTTACTTTTTTTATTAAAAATTTGGTTAATCCGATTTGAATTGAGTTGTAGGGCTAATTGAATCCTGCTCCTCGATTAATGTCTGGCTGCCATTCTCATATACCTTACTGGATTCCCCAAAGAAATTAAATATCTTTTAATTCCGCCTGACACTGACCGCTGTCCACTGCAATATCAGTAGTCTGCTAGCTACATAAAATTCCTTTGTTTTATTTGGAGTGTGGATTGGCTCATTCTCTTCCTGGAAGAGGCCCCAGCCCCTGTGTCTCCAGAAAATTCAATAGGTGCAATTTCTAAAATTTCTACATTAATTTCTGCATTTCTTTTGATTGGTTTCAATCCCATATTGATCATCCGCCATGGGTTCGCTTATGGCAGGACTGTCGTGGTTGACATATTTCGCGCAAATATACATAACTTTATATGAGCAAAAAAAAAATATATTTTTGAAGAAATTCTGTGAGTGGTTGTGGGAAATATTAAATAATATTTGTATCCGTGCCATTACCTCTAGAAAAATTATTAGTAAATTCAAAAAGGTAGATCATGGCGTCTGGATTGACTTCTTGTTACAATGATTATTCCCTTTACCCAAAAAGGAATGGAATAGAAAGCTCCTACAAAATAAAACTGAATATTCTGAATTTGTAATCCCTTAAGTTGCCAAGAGATGGCATATAATTACGTAGTTATAATCTTTCATATGCGATATGCGATGTGCCATGAAAAAGAAATTATGCCCCGATTCTGTAGTGCTTCTGGTTCCAATACAGGATAACGACAAAAAAAGGCACCTGCTCACAAATCTGTTGCGAGGCTGCGGCAGGCCGTGCCTCGGCATCAAACAGCAGACCCATCCGAAAGCAGTGCGTAAGAAAGAACCGCAAGCAGCGCAGGCAAATGCTACCAACCTGGCGGTTGGACGGCGCTGGGGCCCAGAACCGATCCCGCTTCGAACATGTTGCGGTTGCGAGTGGTTGTGGGGCCGGGCCCGCGTTTGTGGGGCCTGGCTGCCAGTTCAGTTGCAACGAGACGAGGCGGCTGGATTCATGGAAATCGCTCGCGATCGCGATCGTATAACGGGCCTGTGTGGGAAACTGTCGAAGTCGCGTACGAGTGCAGAGGAGTGTGCAGTGGAGTGGAGTGGAGAAAGAGCATATTTCTGAGGAAATGGCAATGCAGTGCAAAAATCGCATCACATCAGCAATAAAATGTCGACATTGATTTGGGCGAATTTCGATTGATTTGCCCGGTTCGCGCCGCACGTTTCCCGCACGGGAAACAGAACCGCCGACAAAAACCTTTTCATTTTCCACGGCTACTCGCGAGCCATCGGATGGATGGATTGATTGCTTGATTGATCTATTTTTGCACTTGATTTGCGACGCACGCGCCGCAGACTCTACGTGACTGGCGCTTCACTCCACTTGGAGACGGAGTCGTGGTCAGAGCAGTCGGAGGGGTCGGAGGAGTCGAGTCGGGGGCAATTATGTTGATTTGTGCAACGCGATCGTGGCGCGTAGTCCTCGTCGTCGCCGTCGTCGTCGTCGTCGATCTGCGAATGTTGATAACGAAAAATTTGCAATGCAAAGAAAGAAAATTGATTTGATGATCGCTGATCGCTGATCTCAGCACGAGATCTCCTCGATCTTGACACGCCCACTATTTGATTACACTATTTGTGTATATCGAAGTAGAGATTGGTGTAATACAATATATGTGGTCTATTCGTGTGACAGTGAAAAAATCAACATGTGAAATGATTCGGAAAGAGTGAAAATTGATTTAAACAAAACGCTCAAAAAGTGTGTGAGAATATTATAATATAAAAAATACAAAATTTATTCCTGATAGTTGCAGTACTTTGTGGGCAAAAAGACACAAATTTCGTAGTAAATTTCCAAGTTTATTAAATCTTTTAATGGATTCCTTGGTGTTTTGGATTTTTGGAAGTAAACTAGTTACAAATTCAAATTCAAATGACTTTAGCTTTAAAGTGCCCTTTAAGTGTCTCTTTTTGTGGGGTTTTTGTCTGGCTGGAAGCTCCAAGGTTTATGGTTTGTGGCTGCCCAGGGCCCCATCCCATCCCCAACCCATCGCCTTATATAAGACGCCTCTGCCTATGTGGATTTACATATGTAATTACCAGCAGATGGCTTTCCATAAGTCCAGCCTCCTGCCCTCCAATAAAAGCTGCCTAATTAAAAGTACCAAATCAGTGAGTGGACTGCTAATAGCCGAAATGATTGCGCAAAGAGCCACAGAGCCACAGAGTCCATAACTCATTAGCAGACGCCCAAGAGGTCCATTTAGTGGTAGCCGCTGGACTAGCAAGTGATGATTGGGCCTGGACATCATGATGATTAATGGTCTGCAGTGCTGGGCAGCCAACAGATTTATGGGATGAGCCGATGAGCTCCCAGTCCCTCGTTTCTGGTTCTGGGAATGCTAATAGAGTTGCAACCTGGAGCCATGGCTGCAGCAGCTGCAGCTGCATCTGGAGCTGGAGCTGGCCCCCTTTCGGGGTTTTCGGGTCGAGTCGGGTCTGCTCTTCTCTCTGCTTCCCCGGAAATCTGTACAGTAGTTGCCTTTTGTCTCTCTGGCTGGCACTGGCACTGGCACTGCCACTCTGTTTGCCCAACATCCAGATAACGTTTACAAGACACCAGCGACTTACAAGATGAGTTTTTCCATTAGAAGAATTACATTTCACACTGCCAGCGACGGAGGGCGGAGTGCGGAGGGCGGAGATAGGCGGCAGACCCCACACTGTTTGCTCTCCGATAAGCGAGGAATTCGAGTGTTTGCCTGCCACAAACAGAGGTTGGCCCAATAGCGCGGCCAATAGCCCATTCAAATGAGTCTAGGTCTATAATTGCGAAACTCACGCCCAGTTTTATTTACGATCACTCAATGATGACTCAACTCCTGACGCCAACAGGCGCGTGTTGCCGAAAAATTAGCTGAAAAGGAGGGAGACAGAGGGACAGGGGGACAGGGAAACATAATCAAAAGGCGGTAATCCAATTAAATGGCTCTGTATCCAAAGACCGGCTGACCCAATTAGGCTCGCTCCCCGATCGATCCGGAGGATAGTCGTCATCGTCGTCATCGTTTCGCATCGCATTGAACTTGAAAGCGGCGCCTGGCCATTGTTTTCCAACGTAGTCCCAGTCCCAGTTCCAGTCGCAGTTCCAGTCCCAGTCCCAGTCCCGATCCCAGTCCCAGTCCCGATCCCATCTCGCAGTCGGTTTGTTGTGCCGCTCGCAAAAAACAAGTTCTAACTCCCTAAATAAAAGATCGCATCGGTTTCGATCTAACAGCCGCAACAGCCCTGCAAAACTCCGGCTCGGCGTTTCAAATTGTAGATCAAAGATCAAGCAAAAACCCGAGAGAGAAACCACAAACGAACCACAGAAAGAACAGCCCAAAATTGGCATACCGATCGGAGAGAGAGGCCCGCGGGAGTTCGAAGTCTGACTACCCTATGATTTGGTTCTGCGAGGCGAATGATCATAAATGCGATCATGAGTTGAGTGCTGATCAATGATCATTAACGGACAGCCAGATAAACAAAACAAACCTTGGATGAGGGAGGATCATCAACATATTGCATGGTCTTCGACCCCACCTAACTACATAATCATCCAAGCCGTTCTCCTGGCAAATCCCACAGCTGAATTGATGTACTCCACTCCGCACATCAGCTGCAGATCCCATGTCCCCTGTCGATGTTCTTTGTATTCCACTACAGGCCATCGCTTAAAATTCCGCGATCATATCACACTCGAATCGATCAGAGGACCTCCCACAAAAGCTGGGCCAGGCACATAAATCTCAATTGTCGATCAGTCGGGTCATCTGGAATTTGTCATTCCCCAAGATCGTTTGGGACTTACACTGGGCGGATTCCCATTCTGAATTGGCCGTTCAAGTGCCTGGAATCGGAATCGGGCAGATGCTAGTTTGAAAGTCCGCAGCTGGGGATCAGTCGGCCGAGACAAGCGGGCCAAGAGTCAAGCAGTACAAGTGCGGCTGGTCAGGCCGATTCATATGCATATGAGTGCCACTTTCTACGCTCCACACTCTCCGGAGACGGTAACCCTTTTCCTTTTCCTTTTCCATTTCCATTTCCCATGGCCCACGACACACACGATTAATCAAATGACACACAAACACACTCTCAGTGAGAGCGAGAGGCGAGAGGCGAGAGGCAGCCACGATCGCTGATTGTTATCCAAAGAGGCATAAACTGACACAAAGTCAAAGTCAAAGTTAAACAATGCAACTTGCTTGAACTCTCGCCTAGACGAGACCGGAGTCTCAGTCCCAGAGCTGGCTCCCCAAGCTGCAAGCCGTGTGCGATCTTGACAATCAAGATCAATATCATCCAGTTACAATGTACAAATATTGCCTTCTCTTCTGTCTGGTCTACCGGAGATGGAGATGGAGATGGGGACGGAGACGGAGACTCTTAAACGGTGCCAGCCTTGGGGTAGAAAACGGAAAAAACAAGCCAGAGAAAATCTGTCTTTCTGATGATGAAAATCAAATACACTATCCATTAGAGGAGAGGCTCAAAACTGTATGAAATATTCAATAGAAATGTAACCAAGAGGTTTAGATTTTATTCAGTATTAGGTATCTTATTCTGATTAGAGTATAGAGTATAGAACCCACCCGTATCTTTTCCCAGAGCATTCCCCAGACGATATGCAAACAATCGAAGGCTCTCTGGCAGGGGGCTGGAGAATGCTGAGCAAATTAGATGGAGCCTGGGCAGCCGACGTGAATGTGGATGAAGCAGTCATTGGGCGGCCGGAAAATGCTATAATTATGCAATTCCTCAAAGGCGCTGACGGTGGTCCCCTACATCCTTCCATCGGCAGTCCCCCCCTCTCTATCTCTCTATCTCCCTCTCTCTCTGCAAGCCGAGTCAGACAGACATATAATCTGCAAACGATTCGCGAAATTATTGGCTAGGAGTCATGGGTTGAGGCCTTCAAGTAAATTGCCGTAAATCTTTATTTGTGCAGCTACTTAAAGACCCCAACCCCTACCCGTACCCGTACCCGTCCGCACCCCTGTCCCTGCCCACTCGCATCGCTGGAGTCGCACCCGAGGCCGGGGTTAACAAGCCGCCAGCGATTAAGTCATTTCTTATGTCGGTTCATTATTTTCCTCACCATTTTCCTTGTGTTTTTCCTGCGCCCAGGCATGCGTAGCTACTGGGCTTGTCTGGTCCCTGTCCCCACTGCCACTGCCGCTGCCAGCTGGGGTGCAATTTTTCTTAGTCTAAGCCCCAAATTTAATGGAATGTTTGCTGCAAACTCGTTTTTACACGTCGATCGCCCCTATCCTGCCCCTGCCCTGCCCTGCCTGCCTGCCAGTTTGTTGGTAAAATACGAGAATTCTCCTTTTCGCATTTATCTTGACAATGCGTGTCTGGAGAGGAGAGTGTCGCTCGCCTCGCCCCGCCTCGCCTCGCCTCGCGCCGCTCGAATTTGTTTTAATTAGATGTGACAATTCTACGTAATTAGCTGGCCCCGTCCTCACACTCGACTGACTGCCGCTCGGGAGCAGGAAGGTCCCAGGAGGCATGGCAGGATCCGGAATGAGATATCAAATTCCCAGCTCGCTATTGATTTGGATGTTTAGCTAATTTCGATAATTAAATGTGACAGTTTCGCTTCTGTTTCTGTTCGGGTTTAAGTTCTGAAGCTTCCGAAGGAAGACTTCTGCTGAAAAACGAGCCATTTTAATTCTACCTAAGGTATCCTCAATCCTAAGTCCCCAATCAATTTTGCGTGAAAGGAGCAAGATCAGTATCCTTATTCTGTTGTTGGAAAGATTAAACTATAAAATCTCCCACATGTTCCGGCACACATCTATCCTGCCCCTTTACTTTTTCCATTCATCCAGCGGAAATTCTCCACCTGTGGACTCTTCCTTCTTCCCCCTCTCCACTGACACTTGCTACACACACACAGACACAGACACTACACTCACAACTTCATTAGATGTAACCCACTTAGAGAAACTGTTGTACATTTCGCACATCTCCCAGTGGGCACAATTCACACCAGAAACAGCAACAGAAACGGGCGAACAACTGGGGGAAAACTCATCATTTAACGCCTTCATCATTCGAAAATAGAGAGAAAGGTTCGGGGGGAGAGAGGAGAACTGCCATAAAGTATTTGAATATCTTCCAGTGCTCCACAAGTGCTCCACGGCGCACTCCACCGTGCAACCACCCGCTGACCCGTTTGATCAGTCTCCCAACTGGACACGGCCACATGTGGATTCGCATATATGTACGTGGAAATGGTTTCGTTTCTTTCGCTTCGCTTCAGTTCGGTTCAGTTTTTCCAATCTTTATTGCATAATTGCAATTGAATTGTTTGTCGAGTTTCGATTTCGTTGTATACTCTGTAAATTGGAAATTGTGTTAATTATTTGATCTAGAGCGTCGTAGGCTGCCCGATCAGCACACACATTGGGTGCCAGAGCTGCGTCATAAATTTCCTTTATGGAAACATTCATTTTTTGGCAACAGGAAAATGAGGAAGCCAATTTTGTTTGTTGTTGATGAGCTCCATTCAGTGGGAGGCAGTGGCAGTGTGTTGTCTCTCTCTGGCTGATTCGATGGTGAAATGATCTAGGGGACATGGCAGTAGGAGTAGGAGTACGAGCACCTCCACTCAGCGGGGGACTTGGAGAAAGGTTCGGTATGGACCAGTATGGACCAAAAATGAGGCCATGGAAATGGGGTTAATGCTGTTGGTAGTAGCTAATGAAGTTCTCCGATCGCTGATTTATTTTCTTTGATCTATCTGGAGGTAGATCAATAAATGCCTCTGGAAATTGCCTTAATCACTTGATCTTTTGGGGTAAACAAAAATGTTTGATTGCTTTGGAAGGATAGATGAGTGTAATCTAAGCAAATGATTTTGAAAAGAGATCAACGTACGTTCTTTTGATCGCTGATCGAAAATGGGGTAAATAAATATACATATCCCAAATAACCTGTAGAGAGTATTCAGTGATCTGTGGGCACATGAGTCACATACTCGTATGTCCCTGCACTTTCCTTCCCAGCAACCCAAGGAGCCACCCGTGTCAAAAGCATTCCGGAGTCGCTGCGAAACCCCATCCCGGCCCCCACATCACATTCAATTAAATCCAATTTGAGGTATAATTATACACGCACTCAGTTCTGGCGTTTTCTCGAAAAATGTTACATTAATTTGGCACTAAACTGTCAGATGGGGAATGCCAGGCCCTGGCAGGCCCTGGCAGGCCCTGGCAGACCCGGCCCTCACAGTTACACCGGGGGGAGAGGCAAACGGCCAGGTGAGGCAGGCGGTGGTCCACGGGGCGAGTCTCTTGAGTCTCTTGAATCTCTTGAATGCCCCGACAAGTTTTCTTCAAATTTAATTGTAATGTGAGAAATTTAAATTAGGTAGCCGGTAGAAGCGGCCTCTTGAGTGTCTCGAAAAAAATGGACAGCGACGACCACAAAAGAGCCAAAAGCAAATAAAAATGCCCAGACACAGGCACTGGCAATGACTGAGAGAAACAGACAGACGGACAGACAGTCGGACGGACAGTCGGACGGACAGTCGGACGGACGGACAGACAGAACAGCCAGAAAGCGGAAGATGTCCAAAAAAAACCAAAAATTATGAAAAAATGTTTCTCTTTTTTCCAGTGTTTCAGGCAGGGCTTGTTGGGCAGCCGAAGAGGAAAGATCAAATGACCGAAAGCCGCCGAATTTCAAAGGAAAACAAAAGCTCGTTCACGTATTTGAAATTTTGTTGGCCTTTCAACTAATTTTCCACTTGTGAATACACTCATACTCATACTCATACTCACACTCATAGAGTGAATAGAATAGGCTCTGAACTCACTCTACGGACTGTCCATTTTGCCTATTTGTCGGTCGATACGATATTGGATTATTTACGATCCTCCTTTCAGCAGTGGCTCCCCATCCCCCCACCCCCGATCGCCGTTTGCGTCATAGGCCCAGCATACGGGGGGAACGGGAACGTATTGCCTTTTTATAGATTAACAATACTCGATCCAAACAGATCCCCAAGTATTTGTTGTTCACAGCTTTACTTTTTATGTTTCTGCTGGAAATTTATTACATCACGAATTCGGATTGCGGATTGAATGTATCTGCGATTCCTGAGATGATCGTTTACGGTTCGTTCCGTTCCGTTCCATTCCGTCGGAGTCCGTCGCTGTTCGCCGGTCTGTGTGCGAATTTGTTTGCAGCTGCGCTTCCTGGAAGACACTCGTATTTATTTTATCTAGCGGATGCTTCAGTTGCCCGGCGAGCGGATCCCTTTATAATGAAGTTTTCAAAAACAAGTTTATGGGATTTGCCCAGCAAATTTATGCCATCTGTCCCGCCATACATTGTTTGGGTCGATGTTAATACTTCCCTGTTTATCTAGTATTTTGGATCATTTTTGGGGTACCGACCGGCACGGATCCCCCACTGGGGAATGTACGCTTCCCGCGGGTCTGGGCCAGAACAAACAGGCCCGAAGCTCCCCAAATTGTAGCACATTTGCCCAAGACTCTGCTATTTTCGAATGCCTCCTCTAATTAGCTCAGACATTGCCCGAAATACATCTCTCTGATCTGTGAATGAACCGAACGAGCGTAAATTATTCTTTGTTTATTTACGAATTGTCAAATGTTGTTTTTCCGTCTGGCTTTTTGTGGGAAAACTTGTTGATTCGTTCTTGAAATGGGGCCAGAATATTGTTCTATAAACTAATTAACCAAATTGTTAAAGAGCAGAGGAATTTGTAGCCGTTTCTTGCCACAAAATGCTGTAACTATCAACCCAAAAACCAAAAGAAACTCCCACAATAAATTTAAAAAAAACAAATAATTTTCATGTAGAAGAAGTTAATGCAAGTGAAAACCACAAACAAAATGCGACACAAGAATTGAAGAGTAATTCGGGAAAATCGCTCAAAGCCCACCAAAAGGAAAAACCACGGAAAATGTCAGCGTCTGACAAACGAACTGTCGAGATGACAGACGCGTTAATAGGGCCACGAGAATTACAGACACAAATGAAAGCAGCCACAAAGCCGCATCCAAATCCATCATCAAAGTGGCTGCTGCACGTATGCGTCTTTCTAGTCTGCTTGGCAGTGGCAGAGACGTTGCAGCAGCAGCAGCAGCCGCAGCAGCAGCAACATGCCTCGCCCCAGGGCAACATGCTGCAGCAACATGCGCAAACCAGTGTAAATAGCAGTGTAAATATCAATATAAGCAGCAAATTCAATGAAATTATACAAACGGCCACGGCCAGTGCAACGGCAACAGCAACGGCAACGGCGACGGCGACGGGAACAGGACTGGGGCTGGGAGCAGCCACATTCACATCGGTCACAGCAGCCACAACCATCACTCCAGGACGCCGAAAGTTTCGGCGGAAATTCCCCCCTCAGCAAAATCGAAATTCGACCGTGGCCAGGAGGAGAAAGTTCCGGCCACATCTGTATGCCCGGAATGCCACACATGCCACTAGGACAACCACGGTGGCCACTGTTACTGCCACGGCAACAACGTTGATACCAAAGATACCCCAACCGCCGTTGCAGCCCTTCAACTATCACTCCCGTGTGCACTCGAGCTTCCAGCATCAGCAGCAGCATCATGTGGCAGGAGTGCAGGCGACCCACCAGAAGGAGCAGCCGAATGTTGCAGGAGTGCAGCTGAACCAACAGCATCAGCAGCATGAGCACATTGTGGCAGTTACTCCGCGCTCCCACCTGCAGCAGCAGCCACAGCAACAGCAACATGGCTTTGCCATAGTGCCAGGCTACTACCAACAGCAGCAACAGCAGCAGCAGCAGCAACACAATCTCCTGGGCAACCTTACCCAGAAGCAGCAGCAACATCTCGTAATACAGCAGCATCCCGGCAGCAGCAACTTTCTGCTCTACAGCAACCTGGGCCCGATCCCGCCCTGCCCGCCAGGCCTGCTGGCAGGGCCAGGAGTGCGTCTCTATCCGCAGCAGCAGCACTTCATTCCCCTGCGATCGACCACGTCCCAGCGCCCGAGGCACCGCGGTAAGCAAATCTCCCCAGCGGAGAGCCAAGCAATCACGATTCCTTATTCATTTAATTGTCGTCGCTCGCGAGCGAGAAAGAAGCGCTAAAAGAGCATCTGTCCGGCTGCAAAAGGTGTTAATTACGCTAATAAAAATTGCATTCACAGCAGTTTATGGCATTTAATGTGGTTGAATTGATGCCTAGATGGACTGGGACCGTGGACCGTGGACCGGGCACTGGCGCCTTCATCGCCTTGTCCATGTGCAATAATTACCCCCAGCGGCGTCGCGCGTAGAAAGCCCGCCTAATTGGTCGGGGCAAGCGACTGCTTTTTCGGTAGCCAGGGGAATTCGAAAGGTGCCAGAGAGGATGGCAAGCTATTCCATATATTTGTTTTATTATGCGCCATTCTTCACTCACATCTTGAGCAATCTTGAGCCTTCCCAACACCCAATTAAATTCTACCAAATCTCCATACAATGTATACTCCATGTCCACTGGCTCCCATCGCCAAGTATCAATAAATCCCATTAGGAAAATATAATCAACAAGTTGTCAAACATTTTCCTTATCAACTCAAAGTGTCAGTATTTCAAATGGGTACACAAATATTTTGATTGGGGGTTATTCGTGGCTGTGGCTGAGGCTGAGGCTGTGGTGGTTTTAATGGTCAAGTATTGGGCAAGTTCGTGCCTCGAATCGGTTGACAGACAGGCAGGCCTCTAAATGGAAGAAGAAATAGCTCAAAAACTAGCTCCATTTCGAATAAAAGTAAAAATAAAAACAAACTTTGCAAATGCAGCCAGCTGGCTGCTGGAAATGTGATTAAAAATCAATTGGGGAAAATGTATAAATTGCGAGCAGGCGCAATATTTTTTTGGCGGCTGCTGTTGCAATTTATTGATTTTCTCTTCCCACTGACTTCTCCCTAGTTCGCTTATGTAATCGAATCACTCAACAAATTTGCAAGCAAATCAAATTACACACACATTAAAGTGTGGAAAAGCCACGAGTACTAGTACTAGTACGAGTATAGGAAGACATTACGCAGAGACTCTTGGCCAGGCTACCGCACATTGATAGATTGTCCCTGGCTGTGGACCTGGAACTGGGCTCCCCCATTTGGCGCCTGGCAGCTCGGCCCGACGCTCAATTAGCATTTCGGGGAGCACAGCCTCTCAGCCTCTCAGCCTCAGACATGGCCCCAAACCAGCACGAACCCGGCATTAAGTGCAGCAGAGGAGGGGGGGAGAGCCAGTTGTGGCCGCCTTTAGGCCATTTTTGGTTACTGGTGTGTAAAGTGGCGCCCAACAGGGGGCCGCTGATGACATTCTCTGCCATCCGAGCGAGTGGGTCCGCTGCAGCGCCGGGATTGTTCCATTTGGCCTGGGAATGCCAGTCTCCGGTTGGAGTCCCACTCGATTGAGGCCCGAATAAACTATGCAAATTGTACCGATTTGATGGTTCATTAATCTTTGGTTCGTTGATGAATGATCCATTCAAGCAACCAAAATCGAATTTGTGAATGCCTCGTCTTTGATTCAAGCTAATCAATCAATAATACTCTTATATTATTGAAAATATTTGACATTATCTGAGTTTTTATTCATCTGGCAATTTAAATCTTACTTTATTTCCTTGGATTTTCGACACATTAGCCTATAATTCGTAATTGCTCAAGTCGGTCAATTAGTGACTTGGAAACTGTGGAGCGTGGCTGGATTTCAGTCCTGAACCAGAGCATTGACAAGATATCTCCCAATTAAGAGACAAATACATATGTATCCGCGTGCTCTCCTCTCCCCACACAACGAAGATCATCGACCCACGCTCCTGCGGTGCAGCAGATTTTCTTTGGGTCAGTGGTTTCTGTAGCCAGACACCCAGACTCCCCCCAGCGGTGGCCAGCCGCAAGAAAATCCCATAGAGCGGGCTGTCACTAGCATTAAGGCACGCCATGAACAACGAACAACGAAAAACTAACAGCCATAAACCGAGACTGAGCCTGAGACTGAGACCGAGACCGAATTCATCGACTGGCTGGTTAAGCAGCGGCAAATATTGACATTTCCAGTGTCTCCGAGCGAGATCTCTGCGAGCGTCCCGCCGGACAGACAGAAACAGAGAGATGGAGATGGAGTTCGGGGCAGAGGGACGGGACACCTACATGCATGGCGATCCATATGGGTGTACGAGTGCGAGTGGCCAAGTCAAATCTCGGGGCAGACAACATGTTTCTGGCAAAACGTCGATTTTTTAATTACAATGAAACGTGCCACCAAAGCAAACAAACAAACAAACAATGCGACCGCTAATTGCACATAAAACCGAAAATCACCCAAAAAGGCGACACAAAACGAAATGAAAACCAAAAAACAGGAAAAACAAAGCCTCTGGTGGGGGGGCTGGCAAGAGGTTGAGGTTGAGGTTGAGCCAGAGCTAGAGAAAAACTCGAACTGTAGCAAACTTGATGTAAGCGGAGCAAATGGCCGGGCAAACAAAGCCACACAACAAACAACAAACAAATGAATAAACAAGAAAACAAACAAGCAAACAAACGAGCCGAATGACAAATGCAGCTGTCAGACTCGGCCCCAGTTTGACAGTAATCTGCAGTGGCTCCAAAACTGTAAGGGTTAGCAGCGGAACGCCACTCGATTGTGGGTGGCATTCGCTGGTGTTGCAATGGTTTGGGGATTACGTTACAGTTTTGAAAGTACTGAGAATGTCGGGTAACAAAGGCATTTCCAGAACTAAGTGGAACTTGGGACATTCTGTCAATCACAAACAACCAATATATGAATACTTCGACTAAGAAAGAATTTTAAGAGTAAAAATACCATAAGTAAATCAATATAGATTTTCAGTTTTAGCTTGGACTAAAGTTATATGGGGATATTTTGGGAAGGCTAAGGAAATATTTAAAATAATGGCAAATGTATTTCTTAAACATTCATTTAAACATTTTATTTTAAATGTTATCCGACTATTGTAGATTTTATTTAGAGATTTTATGTCCATGGAGAAACTTTATTTTATCATTTACACACTCCAACAAATTCGTTATTATTTTTAATAAAAAATTCAACATCGGTATATAATCTGAAATAAAGAAATATAACAGTTTTCCTTTTCTCATATGTAGCTTCATATTAACTTTCATCGAAAGATTATCTTGATCCGTAAATGCTTACAACATGCTAGCCCAACAAATCCAGAGACCTCCCACAGCCCCATAGAGTTTTATTTTATTCCCACATTGCTCATGAGAGTCCAATCAAATCTGAGAAAATATAATACTTCGCCCAGTGCCAGTCTTACTGGAATTGAATATCCCCAATCGAAGATAGCATTTATCTACTCGTATATCTTAAAAGGAAAATATTAATTCCTCAAGAGTTTGGCGGGTTTTCTTGGTCGGGGATTGGGGGTTTGGTAGCCAGCTTCTGGGTGTTAGAAACCATTAAGCCAAAATATTGCGGCAATTTTCAGCAATCTTTTTCTTCTCGCCTGCCGCCTGCTCGCCCGATAATATTTATTATTCAATTTTCATTAAATCTGATTATGCGGAACCCGTTTCGGGCCTCCCTGGCTTGGCAGTGCGGAGAGCCAAAAAATGCAGGCAAATTATTTTTCTGACGCTTAAATTAAGCATTAATTTTGCAACGGCAAAGACTATCATAAATATCCGTGCAGCCGTTTCGAAGGTGTTGCTGAGCCTGTTGCAACAACACAAAATGAAATTGAAAATTCAACGCTTTGATGAGTGATTTATTGCGTAAAATGTGGAATAAATGTCGGGTTTGTGGACAAAAGAAATGGAAAACACAATAAATCCATTTCCAATTAAAAGCGAACACCAAATGCGGGGCCAAAGACCGGAAACACGAGACCCTAGCAGCAGTCATTTGTGGTCTCGCACGGGGATTGAGGTTGATCAGAGGGAAAATTGATAATGTGACACATGGAAATTTCACTTTTCCATCCATCCATCGGGGGAAAGGGGGATACGAGGGGTTCCCGCTCCCCAGAGGTATTTTAGTTTAGTTTCTGGGGTTCAACTGGTTCAGGAATGTGCCCGAAAAGTATTCCTTCAGACTGCGAATGCGCGACTGCGCCTCCGACTAAGAGTCACGTTTTCATATTTATTTGGTAATTTTGCTTCGAGTCCACATCCCAGAAAACAGAGCCACCACAACGTGTGCCAGGTTGTCAGAGGTCAGTGACGGGGACCGGCCCAAACCGACCCGGCCTGCCCCTGGGGCCAAAAGCAAAGCCAGCAACAAACAGAGAAATCCAATAAGACCAACAGCACCCTTGCCCTGGCGCCTCCTCGGTCACTTTGATCTATGCACTTCAAATGATTTTTCTGGCGTTGCCGTGTCTGTATCTCTGTATCTGTATCTGTATCTGGATGTGTGTCTGTGTCTGTGTCTGTCTCTGTATCTGGATATGTGTCTGTGCTGTTGTTTGTGCCGATGCGTAAACAACGAAGCGGCAGTTTAAATGAAACGGCAACTTTTCCCGTCGCGACGTTGAAGCAGCAAAGAAGTTGGCAGATGCCTGTAACATGTGCTCGACTCTGAGGATTGGGACGAGTGGTCGTCGGAGGGCAGACTGAAGACTGAATGTGGGGCTGAACGGGGGGGGGTTGGACTGGCGGTTAGCGAAATTGTTGAGCCATCGAAATGGAGCGAAAGGTGCCTCGAAGGTTTTTCTATTCATGTGGGTTTTTGTGCAATAATTATTTAGGACTCAAAAGCTGGTTCAAAAGCTAATCAATTGGTATTCCAGACCAGTTTAATCCATACAGAGGTCATTCAGGGCCAATAGAAACGACAAATTTTATACTGAAACAATTTCCAGCTCCAATTAGTACAGACTTACAGGCCTGAGACCTTTGACTGTCTCGACTTCAGTCTCTGGTCTCCAGTCCCCCACAAAATATACGGCCATTAATGCCTGGAAACAATTTTTCCCGCTTAATTAAGCAATTCCAATTAAAATCAAAGATATTTCACTTGGATTACGCCCACCGAGGGGCAACACCCACCGAAATAGAGAGCCCAGCACTCATGTGTGTCCTCGTACTCCCGATAGACATGGACCCGTGTACCCGTACCCGTACCCGTACCCGTACTTTCGCCTATCAAAAGCTAAACGCAGTCAAAAGTTTAGCGCACTCAAATTGCATTTCCTGTCACTTGGTCGAGATCGCTTGACTGTTCCTCCGCCTCGCCTTCGCCTCCTTCTGCTCCTGCGCCTGCGCCTGCCCAGCTCTTGGCAATGGGTGTGTTCACGTCTGTGGGTCTCCAGATTGGATCGGACGGAGACCTGGCTCTGGGTTGCCATTGCCGTTGCCGTTGCCGGGCTGTCTGGGGCGGCCAACTCGCACACACACCCGAGACATGCAAAGTTACCTGTATGTCAGCCCCAGCCCCAGCCCCAGCCTCTGCTGGCGGTGGCGATGGCGAACACCCGATGTGGGAGTGTCCCATGGGTGTAGGTAATGTGTGTTTCCATCCATACAACATCCAGCATCAACACCAACACCGAAACCGACCATAAACTGAGGCCAGTTACTGTTACATGACATATGATGTCAAAATATGAACAGTAAGCCAAATGATACAAACTGGGTGTCTATGAGCCGATTAAACACCCTTGAAGCGGATCATTTGTATACTCATTGGAGAAGGACAAGCACCCCATCCGTTCTCCGGAATCTTGTGACGCACTGGATACCATATACAACATGTGTCGATCAATCAGTTAGAGTATTACTTAGAACATAGAACCACTAAACATTGGGGTACTAGGAATATATTGAATACATTTTGGATACGAGTATGGAACAAATCTATAATTCCACAAATCTAAGTGCTTTCATAGGAAATAAATCGCTTACAAGATCGATCAGCCAAGTGTTTATATGTAGAATAAATGTACATCTGGTGACTACATATGGGAGGAATTTGAAAGCGAATAGAAAGCCATTAAAATAGTATTTTAAATATATGAATCGAGTGTCGAATCGGGTGTTGAACTACGAGCCCAACTTTTAGCTACTGAATTCGATATTCATATTCCGCTTCCTGACAATCGTTAAAACTCTCAAGGTTTTCACTTAAACACCTCCCATCTCGGCTTGCAGCAGGTAAATTGAAATTTTTGAACACTCTAACGAAAAGAGCAGGCAATTTTTAATTACACAACTTTAACAAAGAGGTTTCCGCCTCCTTCGGGAGCCAGCCAGCCAAGGAAGTGTATGCAGCCACGTTAATGTGTTTTTGCCTAATTGCAGTTGAGTTTTAATTACAACGGGGCCGCACTTTTGGCTATTTTTAATTAACTTTTAAGGCCCGCACTCGAACCACCCTCGCAGGGGCGGCGGCCGAGGGGCCGAGGGAGGGACAGTGGCACAGGTAATCCTTATCTTTATTAGCGACATGTATTTCCAATTTTAAAAGCAGCGGCTATCAAATATTTAAGCCCCCTCGGACGCCCCCACCACAGTCGGTGGGAATAGTTTTCGGTCGCCCAATTCGAAGTTGCTGTCGGCAAAAAAAAGCAATCTGGAAAACGAAACGAAACAATTTTCGATAGCGTGCAAATTCATTGAGTGCACGGACGGGTATCTGGTTTTATTTCTATCTGTGTGGGGGGTGGAGGGGTCGAATAGTTTTGTTAATTGAAATAAAATTCGATTTGACGTTTTTATGGCATGTGGAGATAGTTTGGCTAAATACGTGAGAAGCTGCAGCCGCAGATCCGGAGTGTGAAAGTTGTTAGAAAGACGCAGCCGGTCCGCAGCTCCGGCTTCCCGGTGCTTCGTTTACGCTGTGCGAGGGCAAATCGGGAACTCGGAAAACCATAATCATTGATGTTTAATGTGCTTTTTTTGCATCTTCACGGCCTAATCCTTATGGTCCCATAATTCTGCTAGCCAAATCCGAAATGATATAGTTTATGCGGCCATATCCAGCGACAGGCGAGCCATCGAGCGCATGAATGGTATTTTTCTCTGCTATTTCAGTTTTCCTCGCGCAATTTCACGGCACTTTATTTTTAGACCCGCCGTCTGGCAGTTGGAAATGCAGTTTCTTGGAGTCTTGGCCATGGGGAGGTGGTCTTAAGACAAGTGGCAAGTGTGGTCGTAAAATGCCTCCCATACATATTTAATCCGCATATGCAAATTCGATTCTGCCGATGCGGGCACAATTTTCCATGCCATAAACTTTGGTATTACCCCCATGAGGTTTCCCCCATGCGACTGGGGATTTGGTTTGGCAATCGCACAGCAGTGGGGCGCTGCAGCGCTGTGACCTTTTCCAATTCTTGTCAAACTGTGCGGCCCGCATGATGGATTGGAGCCGGCGTTAATGAATGGCACATTAATTTGCATTTAAATGTGCCAAAAATACCTCGCGCTCTTTTCTGCCTGTCATTGACTAATGAGCGGGCCACGAAAATATTGTACGTAAATTGCAAACCGAAAAATGGAAATACTCGTACATATTTTCGCGGAGCATTTTCGTACAGCGCAGCGGCAGGAAACATAAATTACAAGACCCCCGACCAAATAGATTGGATTGCTAGTTGGCCGCTCAGGAATATGAAAAATATGAAAAACATTTTGTAAATGTCACATTCGCATGGCTAGGAAAACGATCTCCGTGCCAAATTTCAGGCGCACCCCATTTCAAAAACTAAGGTTTTTTTCTCTATTTTAAGTTTCTTTTTTTTTGTGTGAAGCGTTGGCGGCATTTTGTTATACCCTGACAGAGGGTACTGAAATTTTGGCTAGCAAATACTGAAACAATTAGGAGTCTGGAATATATAAAATACTAGCAGATCCGCGCGCTTCGCTGCTTACTAAATTAAATTTGAATTTAATTAAATGTCGTCTCGACACTTAAATTTAAAAAAGTATACAAAAAATCGATCATAAAAATATTAATACCTTAAGATTAAATATTATATAAAATATTATATTAAATATTATCTACCTTAATTATCTTCAGTGTATGCAGCTTCGGTGTTATATTTTCTTTCTTATTTTTTTCCATATTTCGTGTAATTTTCTGTTGACAGTTTTGTGCGTGCAAATTTATGTACATTAGTTTTCGAGTCTGGGACACGAATCGGCTTTCGGCACATCATTTGAAGAGTCTTCTGTTCATAATGCTGGCAATTATTTGCGCAAACAGTTTTCGAGTGTTTGTCTTGAGTGGTTTTATTTCTGGCTCTCTGATGTTTCTCGTTTTGTCGGTAGTTTGTGATGATTTTTTTATGGCCTTAAATGTAGCCTACGTGAGTCGTTTAGATGGGAGTTGATAATAAAAGAGTAGGAGGTAGCTTGGGTAACATTTGCCCCTACCTGAAAACTATTCGTTGTAGTTCGTCGTACTCTGATGTGGGACGATGTCATTGATTTCGATCAGCAAAATATTCCTTTATCGTCCAGCAATGTTTATTTTGTAAAAAGATTATGTATCTCCATTGAGCGATTCTAGTCCAGATTCCATTTCAATTCTCTCGCATTTCTCTGGCATTCGAACCAGACTCTCCCCCAATCGCTGGCTGCCACACGATTTCCGCATCAGGCCTCAATCAACCCAATCCGCACTGAAATGTATAAATTGCACACAAGATCGGACTTAATGTGGCCACTTTCAGAGACGCCGCCACTTATCGGGGCGCCGTTGATCCAACACCAGCACCAACACCAACACCAGAAACACTGGGAAACCACTTATTATGGCAAACAAAATGCTATAATTAATTTTTCTATTATTTTCTCAAATACTCCCCGCCATTAGGAGGAGTAAGTGGAGGAGCCAGAACGGAGCCGGCGAGCAGTCGGACACAATTTCCTGGCCAACTTAATAGTCCATTAATTTACGAGGGGCACGAAAACAATTGAGATGCAGTGGTACGACCAGGGACCACGGACCACGGACTACGATATGACGTGCCGGGGCAAGTTCGATCAAAGAAAGCATAAATAACGTCCCGACAGCCAGGCGGAGGAGCAGCCGAGGCCAGCTGGAACTGGTTCAGGATTTAGCTGTTTCTTCCGCTGGTGGCCGGCCGCGCCGAAATTTATGCAAACGGGTTAATTAACTAAGGCAGAAAAAAAGGAGGAAAATCGAAATTTGGAACGACGCGCGCCGGCTTCGGGAGTACGTGAGGCTGTTAGGAGACAGACTCCAGCCGGGTGGTCCTCTCCCACTCTCCTCCCTCCTGCTCTCCCTCAATGGCTTTAAATGTGGGTCAACAGTGGGCGGCTAACGAGCCAATAGCCAACAGTAATCGCTGTTACCAACTGCCGAACCAACTGCATTTGTATTCCTCATTTCAGACATTTCGGATGTCAACTTATGTACAAGCTCGGATGTATGTATGTATTGATTCGTGCCATGCCGGTCAGTGAGTCAATCACTCAATTCAGCCCCACTCATTTACTCATTCACTCATTCACTCATTCACCCATTCACCCATTGATTCATTCATTTAGGCCGTCTGTCAGCCAGCGTGTTGCCACCAGATTGTTATCGCAGTTGCCTACAGACTCTTAATTGCCGCTTGATTACTCGTGGAAATATCGAACGGCAATCGCTGCTATAATGTATACATATATTCACATGCTCTACGTTAGACGGACAGCTTCAGCTGATACTCTATCTATGGGTTTAATATCTGCGATATACAACATTAAAGGAATTTATGGAGATTTAATATAGTTTTCCTGCTTTTCTGCTCTGTGCAGTGCTCAGGCAGAGTATCTGGTATTTCCCATGGTTGATTTTATCTTATTTATTTCTTCTGTTAAGTCAAGATTTACGATAATTGATTGTCATGCGTTGGTGCATTTTTTTCGTGGCAAACAGCATTGCGCATACGCAGCGTTGGCCGAGCACGCAGTGAGCGAATACATAAATCATTTAATCAATATTTTGTCATGTCGATAGCAACAAAAGTTGTGGTGCCCACAAAACACGTGCTCCAAATTAAAGTGAGCCGAAAATTCAGGCATATTTGTTCCATTCGCTGCTGTTTTTTGTTCCTATTCTCTGGTGCTGGCCGAAACGCAAGCGACTGTGCAATTAAACTGTCAATTCATGGGTTTTTCTTTTCAGAACTATTAGTATTTTATTGTTAATTTATTGCCTTGCATTTGATTTGTGGTCGTTTCGAAATGTCAGTCAGGTTTACTCTTGGCACTCGCATTGTGTATACGCCATGTTGTGCAGTGAAAATGACATGATCCAAGGCCAATATCAAAGTGAGACACAAGACAGTCGTTGAGTTTGAGGGATTTTGATTGATTATTCCACCAGAGCCTCTCCACCACTGCAGTTTCAACTGATCTTCACTGCTTTTCCTACCCAGCAACCTAACATCTAAGTGCACATTCAGCCCACAAGGCAAAAGGCAATCCATCTACTGCCATTTCCGCCCATGCAAATGCAGGAAAACCTTCGGATTTTACGCACATTCAAAACGAGAACCGTTGAACGAACGGAAGTACTCTTAGGACTGCCCACACACGGGATCTCTGACCACGGACCAGACGAAGAGCCAAAAAAAAGAACGGAAAAACAAAAAACAAACAAAACGTGCTCATTAATAAAAAATCAAACAAAACGGAATTGTCAATAAACCAAAAATTGAGAGACCAGCAGTCAAATGCAAAAGAGTCAGGCCCGACCCACGCAACATACTGTTGGCCGTGGGTGTACTCCCAAGTGGCTCCCAAACTGTTGCATGACAGACGCTTTTCCAATCAAAGTACCAGCTACAGCTCAGACTAGTTATATATATTTATATCTATATATATGTATGTATGTACAGAAGAGTCGTGATTCTCATTGTACGCTTTAATGACATCATTTGCTCAGACGAAGCCTCTGAATGGCGTCGGTGATTGAACTTTTTATTGGTGGCCCGTTGTCTGAAGAAGTTGCTGCCTTTCTCTCCCGACTCTTTCATTCATGAAAATGCAAATCCCCGAATGCCGGCGAGCACTTGACAGCTGTGCTGCAGTCGGGCAAGTCTTGTCAGGTCCCTGCAACATGCCAAGTGCCTCGAGGCGCAGCTTCCTTCCCCCCATCGTCATCACACTCCCCATCCCTCCAGCGCCACCGACCACGACATCAGCGACGGAGTGGAACCACTATCACCTCTCCCATCGTGTCGCGTGCTATGCTTGTTCATAATTTCAGATGTACATCCATTTGGCATACTCTATGGCTGATCGAGAGTTTTTTGCCTTGAATGAAGTCCCAACCTTGCAAACAAAACCTTTATCGATATTTGTTTGAGAGCCTTTTAAACTCTTTTAAATTTTAAAATGAAGAATTTTAAAAGTAAACATTAAATATAATATGTTTCTCTAACCATTCTCTGACACGTCATATCACGCTTTCCCTGTCCTTCCATAGAGGACATAGGAAAGGAATATATCCTATCCATTAGAGCACTCAAACTTCGTTTATATCCATGCCAATGCTCTTCGAATTTTGTATGCATTTTTCGCCTATTTTTCAGTTTTTTATAGATCGTGCAATCAATTTTGAACATTTTCTATATAGTTTTGTTGCTGTTGTTGTGGTTTTGCGTTGGTTTACCGGATTTATGAATGAATTTATTTTCGCATGTGCCTCCTCCTTGGCCACATACGAGAGTGGAGACTTGTCTGGCTTGTTCCGTTGTCGCTGTCTCCCACAGTTTTCTGGTGTCCATCGTCCATCGTCCGCTTGGGCCGTCGTCGCATTTGTCGTTTGTCGCCCGAATAGGAAACTCTGCTGTGCATACGTACATACATATACATATATGTGGGCGGGCTTCGAGGTGCTGCCTACGCGCAACCCACAAACCAACTGGCTGGCTGGATGGCTGGCTGGATGGCTGCCTGGTGGCCACGGGCTACGGGCTACGGGCTGGGGGATGGTCTGGTTGGTCTGGGGCAGCAGTTGGTTGTTGTTTAGGTGCAGTTAGTTGGCTGCCACTGACAATGGTGCAATGCCGCAATGGTGCATTGGTGCATTGGTGCATTGGTGCTTGTGGCCCAGTAACCCAAGAAGGGGAAAGCTCGAGAAATTGGATTTATTGGAGCTGACTGGTACCTTGAGTACTCGTACCAGTTGGGAGTAAAGTCTCGCGTCCTAGATCTGTTTTATAGTTGATATCCCCCAAACACTCGTACTGATCATCTGTCCGCTCTCCTTTCTTTCAGAATGCCACTGCAGCAGCGTGGGCTCCTTGTCCGCGGCCTGTGACAAGCGATCCGGACAATGCGCCTGTCTGGCCAATGTGACGGGCAGACGCTGCGACAAGTGCCGGGCGGGTCACTGGAACCTCACGCAAGGCGTGGGCTGTCACGACTGCCACTGCGACCCGCACGGATCGCGGGGGGACGAGTGCAATCCCTGGACGGGTCAGTGCGACTGCAAGATCGGAGTGGGTGGCCAGCACTGCAACGAGTGCACCGAGGGCTTCTTCGGCTTCAGCACCGAGGGCTGCCAGCGCTGCTCGGCGTGCACGGCGGAGGGTCAGGTGTGCGACTCCCACAACGGACGCTGCATCTGCCCCAAGTTCACCCGCGGATTGGGCTGTGGGCAGTGTGTGCCCGGCACGTGGGGCTGGCAGGCGCGGCTGGGCTGTCGGGAGTGCGAGTGCGATCACATTGGCTCCATTGGCCAGCAGTGCGCTACGGCAGACGGACAGTGCCAGTGCCGGGAGGGCTATGCGGGCAGGAGCTGCGACTCCTGTGCCGCGGGCTACTTCGGCTACCCGGAGTGCAGACGCTGCGGCTGCGATGCGGACGGCTCTTTCACCCGCTCGGATGGCCTGATTGCCTGCGACTCGAATGGCCAGTGTCCGTGCAAGAGTCTAGTGGTGGGTCTCAAGTGCGACACCTGCATGCAGAGCACGTTCGGGCTGTCCGCCCTCAATCCGGAGGGATGCACTCGGTGCTTCTGCTTCGGTCGCTCCGGTGAGTGCCAGCAGAGCGACCTATCCTGGGGCCACATACGGATGTCCGAGTCCCGCAACCTCAGTGTCCAGCAGATTCGACCCCAGCACGTGCCGAGCGCGGAGTACGAGTACATTGTGGTGGTCCAGATGGAGGGGACCGTCTTCCATCGCGAGGATGCGGAAATACAGCGCATGAACGACCTTAGCCTGGTGCCGCGATCGACCGGCAATGTCTCCATCGGCGCCTACGGGCAGTTCTACCATCCCCTCTACTTCCAGCTGCCTCCTCAGTTCTATGGGGATCGCACCAGCAGCTACGGTGGCTATCTGTACTTCTCCCTCGTCACCGAGGGAGCCCACACTCCGCTGGAGCGCAAGATCCTGGCCCAGTATCCGCTGGTCCAGCTGCACGCCCATTCCAGGCTGCTGCTGGACTTCTACGAGTACGAGGAGTTCGAGTACTCCCTCAATGTCACGCACCGCGTGCCGCTCCACGAATCCCTTTGGAAGTATCACCACAATAATCAGCCCGTGGATCGGGGCACTCTCATGGCCGCACTCCAGAACATTCGCCACATTTTCATCCGAGCGTTTGCCTTTGCAGATTTCCAGGAAGTTGTGTAAGTCCATGGATCCAGCCTCTCATTGGATGCATCTCTAGTTCTTTCTCTCTTTTGTCTAGCCTTCAGAATGTCCACATGGACGCGGCCATCTATGTTGAGGGCTCTACCAACCTGATAGCCAAGGGCGTGGAGCGTTGCAAGTGTCCCAAGCGCTTCGATGGTCTCTCCTGCCAGGACCCTGGACGATCATTCTATCGCTGGCGCAACACCAGCGACGTGGACAGTGTCTTCATTGAGGACCTGATTGGACGGGCAGCTCCCTGCCATTGCAATGGACGCAGCAGCGATTGCGACAAGGAGTCGGGTGTCTGTCAGGTAAAAGAGAGAGAGATAAAACCAATTATTCCTGATCCAATATCTAACCTACAATCCCATCGACTTCTAGAACTGTCGCGCCAACAGTGGGGGAGACCATTGCCAGCAGTGTGCCGAGGGCTTCTATGGCGATCCCAACTCCCCGCACGGCTGCCAGGCCTGCCCGTGCCCCGAAACCAATCGCAACTTTGCCCGCGGCTGCAACGTCTGGGACGGCGAAGTGAGTTGTGTGTGCAAGCCCGGCTACACGGGCAGGCTGTGCGAGCGCTGCCATCCAGGCTACTTCGGCAATCCCACGCTGTATCCCAACAGCAGCTGCCAGGCCTGCAACTGCAATCCGGACGGAATCCGGGCCGAGGGCTGCGACTCGGAGACGGGTCAGTGCTATTGTCGAGAGGGTGTCACGGGCCTTAAGTGCAGCAAATGTCTGGTCGAACGACATCACGTGGTGGACAATGGATGCAGGGGTAAGTCGTATTTTCAAACTAGAGATGTGCCCCAGCAGAGGGATATCCAGATGATCCTGCTCATGACTCTTGACCATGCACCACCAAAAAATTACTCTTATTTACCGATAGTCGTGATTCAACAAAGAATCCAATAGTATCCTTGTGGCATTTATATAAATTACCTTTTCTCATAAATAAATTTGTAGCATATACAGGAGACACTAAAGGGCACTAAAATCCGCCTCCTGATACATCTTTCGGCTTTAGTTGAAGAACTGATGCACTATTTCTGCTTGCAAAATGCACTAACGCATACGTTTTGCAGCTACTCAGTTCGCAAAATGGAATGTCATACGGCCATAAGTTAGTTTGCAAAATATAGTGTCATACGGCCATAAGTCGTTATTTTACTTCGTTCGTTTTTGTTGTCCCTAAACAGCTGTTTTTTGGTCATTGATCGTTTTTGTGTCCTTCTGTTATGTTTCTGTTATTGTTTGTGATCATTTTTCACGGAGAATGATATTCCCATGAGCTGCACGATCTTTGCGAATAGATGCAATGGGTTTGAAGCTTCTGGCAACCGAAGCTAGCCTTCCTTTCTTCCTGAATATCTTTTCATTGAACATTTTTCCACAGTTTGCGACAATTGTACCCTGTTACTCCTGGACTATGTGGAGCTGGTGGGCCACAAGCTGCGTCGCGGCCTCCACAACATGGATCTGACCGGTATACCAGCGCCCTACCTCAAGTTGTCCGAGTACGAGCGAGCCTACGACACTTGGCGGGGACGTGAGCAGGATTTCAGCCAGGCCAGGCACCTGCTGCAGGACTATGATACCGCTGGCGTCCTCAAACTGGATGCCCATGCGGAGAATATGAAGTTCCAGTCGCGCAAGGCGCTCTCCACGATCGGAAAGAGGGAGTTCGCTATCAAGGCCATGCATGATGACGCTGTGGTGCAGCAACACGATGTGGGCCTGGTGCGGGCAGAGATACTCCAGACCCTGCTCGATTTGAGGAGCTACGGGAAGAGTGCCCAGCACCTCAGTCTGCCGACGGCTCTGAAGCAGGCCCGTTTCTATCTGCAGGCTATCCAGGAGCATCATCAGGGAATCGAGGGCATCCGCAGCACCAACGACTGTGCCTGGCGTCACTTCTACCTGTCGGGCAATGCCTCGGATGCCGCTTTCGATGAGCGCGGCCGGCTGGAGATGCTCTGGCGAGATCTGAACCAGACCAACCATCGTGTGGTGGACATGCGACTGCAGCTCGATCGCACCCTGGAGGTGGAGAGCGAGGCGGAGGACATAGTGGAGCATGTTCGGAACCTGAGTGGCCATACGGCCGAGGCGCATCAGGAGCTGAATGAGCTGGGCCAGCTAATTGGAAAGCATCTCAATCAGAGCTATCTCGAGCAGGGAGAAGAGCTGGCCAGCCTCACTCTCGAGCGACAGTCTCTGCTGAGCGAACATCTGAACCAGTTGGACGGTGCGGCTGTGCTCCTGAATGCCACCCTCGGAGTCAAGGCCGAACAGCAGCGGGAGGTGCGCAAGCACTGGCTGCCCAAGGCGGAGAAACACGCGGATCGTCTGCTGGAGAGGTCGAATGAGTATGCTCGACAGTTCCAGCCCACGAGGAACGGAGCGCGCATTGCCATGCTGGCCAGCTCGGCGCATAGCAACATAACCAAGGCGATCAACGATGCTCGTCAGGGCTCGATCCTAGCCAAGGAGCGGGTCTACGAAGCCCAGAGAATGCTTTATCCCAGCGATGGCAGCTCCATGATTGAGCGAGCCAAGCACTCACTGCACCGCTCCAGGCAGCTGCAGCAGGAGGCCCTCAAGCAGATGCACAAGTCCAACGTGCTGAAGGAGAAGCTGCACCAGCAGCAGCAGCAGGTGGAGGGCATTAAGGCGACCATCTTCGAGTCAGGGCTGCGCACCAACAACATCTCCAGCCAGTTGCAGACCCTCACCGACAGTTCGGCCCGTCGTCATGCCAAGGAGAGCCTGGACCTGGCCAGAAGAACCGGCGAACAGATGCGGGCCGAGCTTCGAAAGGCCAAGGAGACGCAGGAGGCCATTCAGAACATGCGCAAATCCTTCACCAAGCTGGAGCCCGACTGGGACATCAAGCTCGGCATGGCGCAGGAGAACATATCGCTGACCAAGACCAATCTCCGCCTGGCCAACGTCTCGCTCAGCTATCTAGAGCAGCAGGCGTCAAAGGAGCAGCAAGTGTTCGAGACCTGGAACAATAGCATGGCCAAGCAGCTGCAGCAGCTCAAGGACCAGATAGCCAAGGCCAGGCACGCAGCCCAAGCGGTGAGTGGGTGAATAGCATGGCTATTCAGAGTGTAAACCATTGTTCATTCCATTTACAGATCGATGTCTCACTGGAGTCATTGGGCCCCAAGTGCATCCGCTCTTATCTGCCCTCGTCGTATGGCCTGAGCACCTCCAACAATTTGCGCCTCAGCTTCGCGCTGGCCAACCACATCGAGAGCTCGCCTCTGATCCAAGTGGAGGGCAGTGAGGGCCGCCACATCACCCTGGAGTTGTATAAGCGACGCGTGCGCCTCGTGTGGAATCTGGGGGGCACCACGGCGACCGTCACCCATCCCATGGTGGTGCAGACGCGGGATCCCAAGTACGACGATGCCTGGTACCACGTGGAGGCCAATCGAACGCTCAATCTGGGCAGCTTGGTGGTGCGACGGATGAATAACTACGGGGTGCTGACTCCCAGCAGCCCGGTCACCATCACCGGCTCCACAGACACGGAGCACACCCGCTTCTATCAGTCGCGAAACGATCGCATATCCCTTGGTGGCTTCGCCTCAAAGGACTTGCAGCTGACGCCTGGCCTCAATGTGGTCGTGCATCAGGTCGAGGTGGACAACAAGCCGCTGGGACTGTGGAACTTTGTGGCCAGCGAGGGGCGGTGCGGTGGTTCCATGATCGGTGCCCGCGAATCCTCCGCCTCATCGACGGCGCGTCACTTCAACGGCCTGGGCTATGCCCAGCTAATGAAGACCCGTCCCCGGCCATACCGCAAGAATCTGTTCTCTGTGCAGATGACTTTCCGAACTCTGGACGAGAATGCGTTGCTCTTCCTGGCGGTTGATGACAAGAATGTAAGTCACCAAATGTCGCCACTATTTGCTTATTAACTTGTCCTTTTTTGATGTTTCCCCAGAACCGCTCGGTGTCGGTAACATTGAGCCGTGGACGCATCATGTTCCGCATTGACTACGGCGACGAGTCCAAGCTGGAGATCAACACGACCAAGAAGTACAATGTGGGTCAGTGGATTAAAATCGAGGCCGCTCGCGAGTTTTCGGCCAAACGAAGCACAGAGAACGGCATGCTCCGCGTGAACAACGATCGTCCCATCTCCGGGGCACCCACACTGCCCGTGAACGCACAACTGCTACCGGATTTGTCCAAGGCTGTTTATTATTTGGGTGGAGTGCCGCCAGGTAAGGATTATTGACTGATCCTTTGGGCTTTTAACCCTTTCCTCATAATGTTCTTTTCTCTGTGTTTAATCATAGGCTTCACATCAGGCACGACGAAAGCTCCGGGCGCTGACAATCCCTTCCTTGGCTGCATGACCGATGTCCAGGTGAACGGCGAGACATACGATCCCCTAGAGAGCTCCAGCTACTTTGGAGTAGAGCCTTCCTGCAAGGACATGATCACAAAGTGAGTAATCAACTTGAACTCCCAAAGATCGGCTTCGCTAAAATATTATCCATCTATCAGGGCTGGATTCTCGGGGAGCGGGTATCTGGAGCTACCTTCGCAGTCGCTGAGAAAGCGCTCGAATACTGCCCTGGTCTTCCGCACCCTGCAGCCGGACTGTCTCCTGCTCCTGGCCGCCTATCCCCCCGAGGTTCTGGACGACTACGATGACAAGGACATCAAGGGCAACTACTCAATAAGCCTGGTGGACGGCCAGCTGCACGTCTGGGTCAACTCTGGCCGCAGCTTTGTCAAGATGGCCTCCAACATCAGTCAGCTGAACGACGGTGAACTGCACGTGATCAACCTGATAAAGACGGGTCGCAGGCTGGAGCTGATGGTGGACGATGAGCTGCAGGATGTGCGCAGCCTGAGCGGCAACCCAACGGTCATAAGTCTGCCCCGGGAGGCGGGAGGTCTCTACATCGGCGGAGCTCCGCCATATGAGAGCTTTACGCCGCTGGCGCCCACCTTCGTCAACCTAGAAGGCGCCATTCGGGATGTTGTGTTCAACAACCGGACCGTGAACTTCAACGATGCCCTGACCTTTTCCAATGTGCAGATCGGACGCAATGGTCCGCTGATGGGCAGTCTCAAGGGCGGACTCTACGATGTGTTTCTCAAGACCGAACCGATGATCGGGAAGAGTTTCACGGCCTCGCCGGAGGGCTGCAAGCGGGTGAGTTGCTAAAGCTGTTTCCTTCTTTCTTGGCTTGGTATGGGAATTGGTGAGGAGACTGGGCGGGGAAAGATCTTTGGATGGGACTGGGACTGTGACTGTCCATACCCATCCGCAACCCTGCATGCGAATTGTGGCTGCCTAACTCTATCTTAAACTCAAACGCAAACGTTTCTCTTTGTTCTTATAGGATTTTAGTTGCTAAGCAATTATGTCAAAAGCTGCTACGCTAAAAGCTTCAAGCGCTGCGCTTCAAGAAAGCTCATTTGTATACTAATTTCGCCTAAACACAAACACACACAAACACACAAAACAAAAAGCTAACCAAACAAAGCTACTCTATGTGGTCTACATGTGGATTAATATAACCAATCATCATCAAAGATGCATACTATATAACCTCAGCTCAGTCTTAGCATGAAAGTTGTCCCACGTGATCATGATCATGAAAATCCCAACGAAAAGATAGATATGTTCATGTTCATGTAGGGCATCTTGGCTAGCCTTAAGTACGGCAGAGGATTGGTTCAAGCTCCTGGGCGCATCGGGTCCTCGGCTAACACAAAAAAAAGCGCCATAATCATAGTTGATAATCATCTTTTATACGACATATATTTTTTGTAAATATTTCATACGACTTTTGCTACACGATAAGTACGGCTCCGAAGCTCAGTCTAGTCCTTAAGATTCACACCACTCATATCAACGCTTTGTGTACGTTTTTGCTTTCATCAATGTATCATACGATTAACACTTGCTTACCTAATTCGCGACCACAACACGGACATTTGATTGTTATCACATCTTTTTTAAATCACGTTTCAAATAAAACATTTTTTACAACAAAAAAACCGAACAAATATCATGGCAAAGTTTTTATTCTTAACCCAATCCAATCTCACCGAGTGTTCTCTCTGGGAGATCGCTACGCTTAGAGCGCAGAAACTAACACAAAGTCGTCGGGGTGAGTTGCGTTCCTCGATAGCTTAAGCAGGTCCTGGGACTAATCGGGGATCTTTCTTGCAGATCGGCAGCTACTCCTACGAGCCGAACGCCTTCAAGTTCGGAGACGAGATGTACAGCTACTCGCAGCTGAAGCTGCCCGAGCGCCACTTCTGGCAGCGCAACTTCCGCCTGAGCTTCGACTTCCGCTCCTTCTATCCCAACGGCATGCTCTACCTGTCCCCCGGCAGCAAGGAGAAGCCCAAGCACTACGTGGTGCTCCTGCTCAAGGACGGGCAGCTGGTCCTAATCGTGCGGGGTCGTCGTCGCGAGGAGCTCCAGCTCACCGCCAAGCTCAACGATGGCGAGTGGCACCGGGTGACTGTCAGCTGTCACGAGCGCAAGGTCACCATGTCGGTGGAGATCGGCCGAACGGACCAGAAGACCTCCGCCCAAATGAAGTTGCCGAAGAAGATTGGGGCCTCGCAGCTGCTGCTGGTCGGCGGCCTGCCCCAGGCCCCAGTCAAGGTCTCGTCGGAGCTCTACATGCGAATGGAGCCGTTCAAGGGCTGCCTGCGACGCGTAACCATCAACAACAGCACCCAGGACCTGGCACGTCCCGGCAAGCACTCGAATGTGGGACAGTGCTTTCCCACCGTCGAAAGAGGCAGCTACTTCCCCGGCGATGCCTATGCCATATATAGTGAGTTATACTTAATGTGCTACAAAGATCTTGTTCTCCTAATGAATGGTTCACTTTTACAGAGAGAAACTTTCATGTGGGAAAATATCTGGACCTGGAAACGGAATTTCGAACGTCGGAATTATCGGGAATATTGCTGAGTGTGTCCGAGCCAAATGGATTCCCAGCTCTGTCGTTGGAGCTTCACAACGGCAACGTAAGAGGAAATTAAATGTGTTTCCTGGTTAAATCTAAGCAGTATCTTTTTCTCATTTTGCAGATCGTTTTCTCCTGCGATCTGGGAGATGGAATGCCCCTGCGTCTGGAGTCGGCGTTGCCAGGGAAATATGCCCTCTGCGACAACAAGTGGCACAACATTTCGGCTCTCTACGATGGCGAGCAGATTGTCCTTCGAATCGATCAGCTGCCAGCCGTCATCAGTGCTGGAAACCAACGGAACGCGGGCAAGGTGCAAACCCGTTCGCCCCTCTACGTAGGCGGGCTGCCAGGTAAAGGAACATGGAGACATGATCTATGGGAAAATCAAGCAAAAATACTGATATCTCTCACCTTTCAGATGTGGCTCCCAGCGGTTCGCTGCTGTCGCGGGAGAACTTCAAGGGCTGCATCCGAAACGTGTCCATACGCAACGAGAAGCGCGACTGGATCGATATGGACGAACTGCGTAACGTCCTGCTCAGCGAGTGCCTCGTGTCCAGCGACGAGACGTAGCTGAAGAACTGTCCGGCCGCCGTCCGGGGCGTTTCTGGTTCCTGTTGACGACACACCAAAACTTTTTCCAAATGTATTGTGATCAATTACGAGTTTTATAGCCTATCACTGCCATATAAGTTAGCCTAGCCTAGGATTAGCTTTTGATATACTATATAGTACATATCTCAACTCAACTACTTAGAACTTTCATTGCCAGTGACTGCATTTCGAAATCCGCAATCTGATTTTTATTTATTTCGCTTATTTATCCCAGTTCTTCTTCACTATCACTCTCACTCTAATTTATTTATTTTATGTTTTAAAAGAGGCTTTAAGTTTGTATTTCTTTTCATTCGACTTAACCGAATCTCCTATTTGTACAGTCCACAACGAGATACCTACCATTAAGTAGAATTAGCTTATACGACTTTCATTTGTACATAGAAGCGGCCATCTAGCTTGTAAGCATCATACAATTTAGATTTAGTATTGGCACCTATATAAATTAAATAAAAAACAATTTATTAAATCGATAAATAGGGCGTTGTCATTTCTTGAAGTAATTGCTTTTCAAAAATATTTAATGCCATTTAAACTAGCTTCGTTGGATTAAGTTTTAAATCAATTTGCAACTATGATCTTTTAGTGATCAATTTCAGCAGATCGTACAGTAACACTAGGCAACAAAATTGAACTTTTTTCCCGCTGTGGCCCAAAACGACTTTTTATGGTAGATTTTGGGACTTAACAATTTTCTAAGAAATTAATTTCTGTACCATCCCAAATGCCATCTTACCATTAAAAACTGTTACGAAAAATGATTTTTGGTATTCTTTGTAAAACAAATAACGGTTATACATATGTCGACTAACGGAATTTATCGGGAAAATTTGGCATACGAAGGTTTGGTCAAACGCAACTTAGCCGTTTATCCATCGGTTCTACTTATCTGAAACCCAAGAAATATTTTTTTTCCTGTATTTTCAAAGTTAATATTTCGGGAAATATACCGCACAATAGGTTAAAATTTGAATTTGAAAGCCTAATACCTTCGAGACGATAAGCTACAGCTAAAATGAATTCAATTTTCTAAAAGTAGTTCTCGACTTGACTGAGCTCTCGAGTTTCTTAAAAAGTCCACTTAAACAGAGATTGGCATCCGCAGAAACAGATAAGCTCGGGATTTCGATTGACTAATAAATATAGTATTCTCTGTGACGATAAAATATCCAAACTATTTTATGGCTTCCCACATTAGTTGCCTTTGAACATTTGAATAGCTCATCTGAGAGATTTGTGTCGCATATCTGGTTCATCATTATTTATATATAGTAGCAAATATATATTTTGTAATACTCCACACAATGAACACTGATCGGAGCCGACGGGGCAACAGGAAGTCCATGATCGATAACGGCTATCACGTCTACTGCATAAATTTCTACGACAATGGGCTGAGGGCGGTTCGCGACGAGTTTATAAGTCGAATCAAGTGCGGCCTGCGCCGACCCCTCTTCGTTATAGATGTAGAAAACGAGGTGCAGTTAGCTAACCAGCAGAACGAGCTGCGTATGACAAAGGCGTATGTGAAGAGGACGGGTAAGTGGATAAGTCCAGGGTAAGTCAGCAGGAGCGGCAGTCAGCACAACTCTCTTGTAGGATCAAGCGAGATAAAGTCCACGGACCCCGTCGCCATTACCCTGCTACGAATCCGGGAAAGCGTGGCCGAGTACGACAATATAAGCAAAAATATCGAGCAGGAACTGCACTTCGATCTCTACGAGTATTGGAAAAAGAACTATCCGGCCGAGCTGAAGAATATCTCGGGCGAGGTGAAGAATATTTCGACAGCGCCAAAGAAGGAACGCAAATCGAAGAACGGAATAGACAGCATGCGCCCCAATGCCCCTGCTTCCGGGATGACAGCCAAGTCCAAGGCCGACAAGGGATCTAGCGAGGCGTCGAAAATGGAGAAACTTCAGTGCGTGTCCGTCACGGCCAAAGACCACCACAAAGCTGGCAAGGGACAGCCGCTGTCCAAGCGAATGGTAAGCAAACTAATCAGCGGATTGGTTAATCCAGAATAGTTTTACCAGGTCATAGATCGTATGTAGCATAGTAGGATACATAGGATACTATTTGTTTAACCGAGAGGTATACTGATACTGTGGATACCAAGGAATACGCTGCTCTACAGTCACCTTTCAAATCCCTTCCTCTAAATCACTTCTCTACTCTGTTGTTCTCTGTAGTACATCAATGATAACCCGCCGTCGACGAAGATCATGATACTGGTCATTGGCCAGTTCGACAATGATTTCTACAAGACTCTGTTGGCCAACAATCAGCCAGTTCGGGCCATAATTCACTTCCTACCCGAAGAGTGCGCCTACGATCTGCTGGTGCCGCGTCCGCGCCGGGAGAAGTATCTGCAGGAGACCATTGAAAACATCCAGAAGGACATTCACTCGCTGCGCAAGAGGACGATCACCAAGCAGGTGGGCATATTCCAGCAACAGCTGCCCCAGATGTCCGTCTGCCTGGCGACGAAGTTCACGGACGATATCTTCAATCAGCTGAGCTGGTTCATGTACGATGTGGAGACGCTGCGGGAACAGTACACATCGCACTACCTGGTGCCCTACCAGGAGATCAACGTGAAGATGAGCCCGGACGCCAACATGCAGCACAGTTTCCACATGGCCGAGTCGCTCAGCATCCAGGGGCACTACCTGAAGGCGCAGATGCCAGCAGCCAGGGCCGACGTTGGAACTATCTATCTGTACGTGGAGTCCCTAATGTGTGTATTCGGCGATCCCCGGGAGCTGATGACCGAGATGGAGGTCCTGCTGCTGGCCAATCCCACTTCTGCGGCGCAGACACGGATGCTTGACAAGGTCAAGGTCTATGCGAATGCCTTCAAGAGCATTGTGAAGCTCTCCAAGAGCGAACGACTCTTCGTCGAACAGGGCAATTCCCTGCTGAGCAGCATGCTCTCCTACATGGACCAGTCGCTGATGTCCAATGTCTACCACGGCTGTCTGGAGTACAACCTGATGCGACGCTACTTCACCACCGGCTACATCACCGAAGCCCTTCCGTACTCCCCCTACAACGGGGAGTTGGAGCCCATCTTCCTTCCCAAGTACGCCCAGCTCTATCTCACGGACGATGCGGTCACGCAGCGCGTCATTGAGCTGGTGAACGACTACGATGACTTCACCGTGGAGGAGGTCTTCCCCAGTGTGAAGCTCTACACATTCAGGCGGGCTCTCAACGAGGTCTTCGAGCAGCAGAAGCAGACTGTGCTGCCCACGCGCCTGTGCTTCAGGGACTTTACCCTGTTTGAGATGGAGCAGTTCCTCAAGGACCTGGTGACCCCCGAGATGTTCGATGAGGCCATGGAGCAGAAAGAGACCTTGGCTACGGCTCACAGCATTTCCACCATGCACGGCGGCTCTGAGCACGAGCCAATGACCATTAGGTGCAAGGAGGGTCAGCGTCTGCGCATCGATCCAAATCTCTTCATTCGGCCGCAGTCGCTGAAGGCGCAGAAGACACCAAAGGACAAGGACAGGGAAAAGGAGGAACAAACTCCAGCGGGCGCATCAAATGCGGAAAGCAGGAGGAGTACGAAGAGTCTGCTGTACTCCAAGGCTAGCCTGCAGACGAAGTTCAAGTTCATGGGTGGGAGCGATGAGTCCATGCCCTTCATTGGACTGGGACCCAATCATCCCATGCTCAAGGGCTACAACCTGGACGACACACAGCAGAAGATCAAGTCCAAGACCTCCAAGTACTTCTTTGAGGAAGGCCGGATCACGCTGTACGAGGAAAAGTGGAATTTTCGGCAGATGAACAAGTGCCTCTCGTTGACCGTCGACGGTCAGCATGTGCACTTCAGGCACTCTGCCGGAAGTGTGAGTACCACGGATGGCAACATTCGCATCGAGTCGCAGAACGGAGTCAGCCTAAGAGTGCTCCCCGCGGATGCGGAGTGCGCCAAGGCCGTGGTCAACTACCCAAACGGTCTGAGCACCTACTGCCACGACACGCATGCCGAGCACCTGTGGTCCATTCAGGAGAACCAGCTGGGCGAGAGCCGCCGAATCTGTACGCCCTACGGCTGCGTTATTGTCTTCTACAACAACAGGTCCACGGTACTGATCATGCGGTACAACGGAGAGGTCTACCATCTGTCGAGCCAAACCCAAGAGGAGGTCGAGGACGGGGAGGAGGCAGAAACCGAGTTCATCAATGCCTGCTCCACCCAGTCCACCTACAGCAGCTACCATCCCCTTTCCAGCGGGCCCAAAAAGAAGAAACGTAGCGTTGTAAGAAATTCGCAGAATGTTCGTTCCTCGGCCGGCGCCGATTCCCTCTCTCGACCCTCGGTTCAAAGCCACAGCTCCAAGGGATCCGCAGCCCGCAAGGAGCGACTGGCCAAGGCCAAGCAGGCGGCAGTTCTGTTCGCCAGCATTGACTTTGAGCTCCGATACCTCAAGTTCATCATGGGCTTGTACAGCCTCAGCTACAAGCACCTCAAGCTGGTCACCTCGATGGGCAGTGTTGTGCACGTGCAGACGGACGGGCAGATCTGGTGCGGGAAGCCCTTCAGGAACACCGAATGGCACGACTACTATGCCAACGAGTCGTATTCGATGCGGAACGATGGTGTCAAGACCATATGGACGAGAGACGAAACGAGATGCTACCACAGCGACGGCACGGTCATCCGGACTGGCACTATTGAGGGCTGGGACCCGGGCGTACTGGTGGACGACATAGATGCCGAGATAAGTTCCAGTAGCTCGCATCGCGCACCAGTTCGAAGGCCTTCCAAACCGAATGATATCCTCCCCACCAACACGTATATCAATATTTCGGAGCCTGACGATTTCGACATTTTACCGGGCTCGCGGTCCTCTCAGCATAGCCATCAGAGCGTAGAATCGCAGGTGGGAAACAAAATCAGTATGACTGAATATCTTGTAGAGGAGGAGGGAGAGGAGGTCACCATCTATGACATGAGCTTCATAACCTACGTCCCGAATAGCTACTTCCTTCAGCACCAGCTCTATGCCGGCATCCACTTCACCTTCACACACCTCACGGACGTAGATCTGAAGATTGAGACGGAGGTGTTTACGTCTGACAACCTTAAGGTTCGGTTGTACAAGGCGCCACAGATCGAAGAGCAAAATCCAGCTGAGGCCAACAAAGGAGGATCTTTTGGTGATGCCGAAGAAAATCGATTGACTGCCTTTGAAGTAATCCAATCCTCCGAGGCAGACTCAGATGAGTGGACGAAGGGAAGAAAGGGGTCCGTGCCACCGTCGCCGCAGCTGCATTTCGAGAGCACCATGGTGGACATCGAAGGCGCCAACCTTCGGATAACTGTGGGCGAGAAGCAGGCCGTTGTCACGGCACGGTTGCGTAAGTTTGGATGCGACGAGAATGCCCTGGTCGTGCGGTAGGTGGCAACTGTATGTTCTGTATGTTCGACCAATTAACCCTCAATTCTCCTCCCCTTCCCTCAGTGAGGATATCACGCTTCAGGTGAACTTTGACCAAAACCTGTCGACCATATTTCGCAATTGGGTCGAAATACTGACCAAGTTCATCAACTGCTTCTGTCCCAAGTGGAGGACCGTCTACTTCCTGGAATCCACCTCAGCACAGTGTAAAAGGAAGGGTAAATTATCACACGATCCGTCATTCATCTGTATCGACTTCCTACCCATTATTATCGCAGGCTTTGAACTGGTTAAATCGATTCCTCCCCTGGGCAAGTACAACTTCTGTGCTGGCAACTACTTCATCGACGTGAACGAGCTAATCTCGGTAAACAAACGTATGAAAAACGATCTGGATTTCTATGACAACGATATGGTCAAATTTCCACGTTTTCCACTCCATAAGACCGTGCCCCAACCCCAACAAACTGAATTTCCCATGCTTCTTAATGCCAAGTACGTATTAAGCACAGCACGAAATTGTTTCTAAGAATACGGTTTTAGGATCTTTGTGGAGATACCAGCACTGCTGGCCAATACGGATCGGATTCATCACTTCATCAATCCCTTTGACCGGATCAAGTTCCGGAAGCTGCGCCATCGTTTCAACGAGTGAGTGCCGTAGAGAAGCCATAACCTTGTCCATTTTTGATTGAAGCCCTCACTTTCAGGTCGGTTCTGTTCCATCTCCACCCGCGTCTGCGTCAATTGGTGCAGCAGGAAATCAGCAGGCGCAGCTGGGCGAACCATCTGCAGGAACTGCAGCGACGCAACTTCTCAGAGCAGCAGCGCCTCACCCTCTACATGGCCATGCTGAAGCACAAGGTGTATCCAAATTACTTCCAGTTCAAGGACCAGTTCTACTACCATATCCGCAACATTGACTTCTTCGAGTTCATGGCCGTCAAGTGCAGCGAGAAGGCCAATCCCGAACACTACCGTGAGCGCATCGAGGAGCCAGAGGAGCCCACTGCACCGACAGCAGTCCCCACACAGAAGCAGAAGAAGAAGTGCTTGTGCCCCAAGTACGTTAGGTCGTTGCAGTAGCGAACACGAGTGCCATTACGAATCACCTACTACGCCTACACAAATCGAAATGAAGCTTCAAACATTTATTTCTTTTATTTAACTAATCGCGTCGCTTACTCTAAAATATTAAGCATTTAATTTGGATTAAGAAAGAATTATCTGAATGGCCCTCGCAGTACAAAGAATCCTACGCTCAGCGTTTTACTATCATTACCATTGTCATAAACTCCCCATAAAACCCTAGTAAATAGTTAATAATAATAAATAGTTATACCCATCGACTTATCTTTTGCTTGGCTAATTATTAGATCGATTCCAATTCATTTGCTGAGAATTATCCCATCCCCCCATCCTTGAATTAATATTAATAAGGAAAACGCTCCTTGTTCAAACGATTCATTCTAATGACTAATATGACATTCGACTTTTCAAACTGACTAGCTGCAAAAACAGAGATAGTATTAAGCTACTTAGCCTTTTCACTAACTATTGGACTTAGGTTAATAAAAAGTCTATGTATAGTTCGCTATGTATAGTTTATTGGGCTTATATATATAGTGTATTTAGCGGTATAGTGCCCGAAAATGACTGAAACTATTTTGCTAATGAGATGCATATATCGAGGTCGATTCATATGTCTGTAAATTCAAGACCGAATATATCCGAGTTTGTATCTGATAATTATGGCAATCGTCTCAAGACTAACTAATGGCAGGCTGACCGAATTGCCGGTGAACTAGCACAAGCAAGAGAACTAAAGAAAGAGAGCATGAGAGCAACTCAGGACTGATGCTAGCCTGAGCCCGAGCGAAAGAGCCATAGATTGAGGGATAGAGCGCGAGAGAGCAGCTAAGATGGCGATGCGCAGGGAGCTTGGAACGGCTCTATTCCGCTGGCTTTTATATGGAAAAAGGCATTTGGTCTGGCCTTGGGAAACGTGACGGAAGATATTGTTTTTTATTTTCATCTTTCTGTTAAGTAACTGGCTCTGGCATTTCGTTATTGACATCGGCTGCCACATTCAACTGGGGGAAAGTTCAATGCATCCAAGCTAGGCGTCCACTCTCTGATTCCACGACCTGAAGATAGTGAACGGCGAGATGATGCATAATTCATAATCGCTTCATTTATTATTCAGCCTTGGAATGTGCTGGAAGGACAAACTGCAGAACATTTTTATTGTATGTATTGGCAGAAACCGGCAGGCACTGCCACTTATGTACATGTTCTATATCCGTATGTGAAGATGATTATACATTTTTTAGAAATTTTCTTTTAATATTAATACAGAATTAAACTTTGTAATTCATCTATATCCATATGCTAAGACGATGTTAAATGTATAGGAATATACTTGCAAAATTAATATTTAATTAAACTTAGAAGTGTGAACACATACGTCTGCGAAAAAAGAGAATGGTATGCCTTATCTGACTTTGTCAGGATGTTCAGAAGATGATGACAAATGTATGGAGCTTTACTCGTTATACTAATATATAATTAAATTTAAAAATTCATCCGCAGGCGAATCTGACTGCATTGTATTCTGCCATAGGCAATCGTCGAAGACTGCGGTACGCCTAGTTTCCTTGAGCACATGGTTCTACTGTGCGCTTGGGGAAAATCTCTAGACCGCTTCTGAAATCGGCAATTTCTTTGTCGTTGACCTTGGGTTTTTAAATTCCTGTTTGTGTTTTGTATCTGACGATGGAAGCCCAAGGACATGAACCGACAGTTTGCGTAAATTTGCGCCTACCGTGTCGTCCAGAAAGCGAATGACATCCGCTTGGGTTAGGGTGCGCAACACATCCACCTTCCTCTGTGTACGACCGAAGATGTAGTCGTCGTCGATTATCCCGCTAAAATTGTCTCCCACCTCATTCAACAGGGTTCGTGGCGGGCCAAGTGCCCAATGGGTAGGCTCATCTTTCCAGAACGCAAAGGCCTCAGTGTCCATTGTCTTGGGAATCCACCAAACCATGCGGCGAAATGCCTCGATGTCGTTTTCCATTTTTTCGAGCCTCTCTTCTCCAGGAGTCGCCTCAAAGTTAACTGAGAGGGTGTAGCCGACAATGCCGTTATTGACGTGGACACTGCCTGCCACCTCTTCGCCGAGTTCCGCGAGATACAAGTCCCGGCTATTGATCAACGTATTCAAGAGGTCGAGTATGACCTTCACGCGTAAAGAGTTTGCTCCGAATTGGTAGTAGTTCGTGGTTCTAATTTGCACAGAGAGTGCGTGGCAGCGGAAGACTGTGCGGCCCTGCGGAAGATTAACGATGCAAATCTCCACGAGCCGATGATCCTAAATGGGCCCGCACTTGAGCCGGCTGAGCACCGAATTGAGCACCTTGTGGGCAGACTCCTCCGTGTAGTTGCCCTGTATGAGGGCCTTGATGTACAGCTCCTGTGGTAACTTCTGGGCAAATACCTTCAGATCCTCCAAGGTGATGTCTTTAAGTACCTTGTACTGGTCAATCGTGGCCCATAGATTTTCTCCCAGCACACGGGAGAGAATGTGCCTAAGATCACAGATTATAAGTCGAGATGTAGATAGTACAGGGATATAAATTACCTTGCTATAATGGATGGATATTTCAGTGGTCCTAAGTAGGACTCGCCCTGCATATTGCGGTAGGCGGTCAGAATAACTTCAGAGAGGGTAGCGCCCACATGGACCATACCTTCGGCAATGGCCTCCACAATCAGATGGACCTTTTCGTTGTTGCCGCTCACAAATAGCCGCAAGCCATTGTCGCTAACCATGAAGCGGCAGTTGAGATTGGCCTCTTCGGCGAGAGCCAGTTCCTTGTGCACGTGCTGATTCACCAATGAAACGTACAAGTCGCACATAGCAGCACTGCAAAAATCACAAAAGAAAAGATGAAAATCAAGAAAGTTATTGGAAATACATTCGATGACTAGATGGCTAGTGTGAGATGGAAAGCGCTTACTTCTTCGCACTCTGACTTAGCAGCGGAGTGATGAAAAAGAAGCATAGGTAGGCCTGGGGCTTCCCGAATTTGTCATCCTGTCGGAACCACAGCTCGCAGGTGTCCGTCTTGACCAGCCTTTTGGGATAAGGGGGCAGCTTGGGCTTGCACTGCTCATTCCAGAACATCTTGAAGTCGTGTGCCACGAAGGGATTGGCTTCGGGCAGAAAGAGCTCATCCATGGGCTTCATTTGATCCAGCTGCTTCCACCTTACTGGCATGGGTAAAGTGGTGTATTTCGTTCCGAACCACTCCTCCCGCTTGTCGTATGGCATGCTCTTGTACGGCTCTTGCGAAGTAATCATTACGTTGAATTTAAAACTGTTCAGGTGCTGCTCGTCAATATCGCAGTAGAGCTACCGGGCAGTGAGTATATCCTTTGGCGGATAGTATTTGATTTGAAGACCAGTTCATCGACATCATAGGTTCTTTATACGATCCCGGAGGCGGAACTCCGCGAGCTTACTCTTTTGCTGCTCTTCGTACAACTGACGCAGGGAACCGTTGGAACAGTTGGAGAAGACCTCAAATAGGCAAAGGTGGCGGACAGCACTTCAAAAAAAGAGTGAATCGAGTGTAGATTGAAGTCAGGTCGGGCGCCTTGACGTCATTGCGGAGCACCTTGGAAAAGTGGCGGACCACCATGTTCTCCAGCACATCGATGGGCAGGATACTCTGCAGGCACAAGTACATGCGATTGGCCACATAGTTATCGCGACTTCCTTTTACCCCAGTTGAAGGAGCCTTGCGGATAGCCTTCGGTCGCCAGGCTGGCGAGCAGCTGGTTGCCACGGTGACAATCTTTTTTGGCCGTCCGCTGAAACTCCGAGTCCACAACTCCGCGCCCACGTTCCATGGTGTCCTGCAGCATGCTCCAATATACTCCAATAGGTGGGCCAAGCCCTGATAGTTGCGCGGATCGGCGAATGGACCGTGTTCGATCATCAAGGCACAGGAGGCGGTATTGGGATATCCTTTGGTCATCGGCGGCACCGAGACGATCAAAAATTGTAGCCCATTGCCCAGCACAAGAGATCTTAAAGGGGCAATTGAGTATCGTTTCTATGGCGTGACTCACCATTTCACTTACTTGTAGATTTTCCTGTCGTTTTCCGACTTATAGGGATCGGGCAGATACTTTACTTGTTCCGCCATTCTTATGCGTGTCGACAAATATGACGGAGACGTTGAAATTTGACTTGCGAATTATATTTCACTTGTTTCTAAAGGTTAGTTGGATTATTTTTAGTGTAAAATCCGCCCACGCCAAGCTCACGCAAAAATCAAGATGGAGGAAAGGAGCGACACAACTTTCAGTGGTGGCCATAGCGATAGTATCGATTGCTCAAAATCATGTATCGACTATAACGATTGCCTATGCATTCAAGAACGTTGTAAAAAATCATTTAAAATTTAAGCAAAACCTGTGCAAATAATATGTTTGAAATATTTTTAAATAGCATTTGTTGTTTATTGTCGTATTCCATTATACGTCAAGTTTAGGTGGCAAGACCAAATATAAAAGCATGCAGTGTGAGCGAAAGAAAACATGGCTTAGCTTAGCTGTTTTAGTCGGTCTGGTGACAGCGCAGCAGCAAAGATCGCCTATTACACCTAGTACTCAATGCTATCGAGCAGAATCAGGGTTGATATTCGTATGAAACCGATAAAAATATTCTGCCAGCAGAATGATTCTGCTAGGGTCATTATTTTGGTTGTACTCAGTTCGAGCAAAATAATTGCCTATATATGCTGGAAAAGTATTTCATGGTATTTGTGGTATTCTGCCAGGCACGACAAATTTCTTTGCCCGGTCAAATATATGAAGTGGTGTGCGTGAATGTGTGTGTTTACAATCGAAATACAAGGAAACCAAGCACAAAGCTGTGGATTGCAAAAACCAAAATATAAAAAGATTGGGGGAGCTTAGCGACGAGATTATATTACTATTGATATGGATGTATGAGCGTACAATTTTTAAATCTGCCTATCGAGCTGAGAAAATTGAAGTTATCGTACAAAAATAAGAAATATCGCCCATATCGAATGCATACAGAAATGTTTGTATCGATAGCGTGTTTGGCCGATAACGGATCCACTTTGTTGTGCTAACACAGCGAGTAAATTTGCATTTACTAAATTCAACTTGTTCGCGCAAGTTACGGTCTCAGTGCATGGACGCGCGTTGGCGCCAAATTTTGCAATTCCTAAAAGCGGCATTTGGTGGGTTGTTTGTTTAATATTAAGCATACGGTTATTTACGTTCCTGTCATGTATTTTGTTCAATTTAGGTAAATTAACTTTCAATTGATAATGGAGGAAATATGCAGAGTGTGCATGGGAACGGCCGGAGCATTCACAAATATTTTTGATGAGCGCCATAAACGGGACACGTGCATTGCTGAAATGATTGCGGAGTGTACCGGGTACGTGGTTCGGCGCGGGGATTTGCTACCAGAAATCGTATGCCCGTCCTGTCTTGAGGATGTTGTGAATGCATTTAATCTTAAGAGAACCTGTGAGCAGAGCCATATCCTCCATTTCTCACGGATGGAGGATTATAAAGAAGAAGACATTTGTGACGATAAGGAAGACGAGGACCGGGAATCACAACCGTCAGACATCGGAAGAGAGCAGTCAAGCAATTTTGAAACCGATTCAAAAGTGATGAGTGATAAGGATGAACGACCCTACGGATGCTCTAACTGCTCGAAATCATTCATATCAAAGAGTAAACTTAACAGACACATCCGCACACACACGGGGGAGCGACCCCACGCATGCTCCAACTGCTCGAAGTCATTTATAAGAAAATATGATCTTAAAATACACACACATACGCACACGGGCGAAAAACCCTACAAATGCTCTAGCTGCTCTAGGTCATTTAAAAAGAAAAGTAACCTAAGCGCACACATCCGTATCCACACGGGTGACCGACCCTACGGATGCTCTAGCTGCTCGAAATCATTCATATCAAAGAGTCAACTTAACAGACACATCCGCACACATACGGGGGAGCGACCCCACGCATGCTCCAACTGCTCGAAGTCATTTATAAGAAAATATGATCTTAAAATACACACACGTACGCACACGGCCGAAAAACCCTACAAATGCTCTAGCTGCTCTAGGTCATTTAAAAAGAAAAGTAACCTAAACGCGCACATCCGTATCCACACGGGTGACCGACCCTACGGATGCTCTAGCTGCTCGAAATCATTCATATCAAAGAGTCAACTTAACAGACACATCCGCACACACACGGGGGAGCGACCCCACGCCTGCTCTAACTGCTCGACGTCATTTATAACAAAATATGCTCTTAAAAAACACACAATTAGTCGACACACGCAGAACAATAGTTAAAGTGTTTCAAAAGCAAAAATGTATTTATGGTTTAAGCAACAATTTGTTTAAATATATTAAGATAGTAAATAAAACTATTAAGTTTAGTAATGGTTCCATGTACCTATTAGCCAATGTCCCAACCAATGTCCTTCTGCCGAGCTTGCATAGCTCAGAGGTGCGCTTCCTTTCTATGGTCGGCCATGTTTGCCGGGATATTCGACATCGTGGTACTGATTGCCACGTGTTGTCTCTTAGTCGCTTATTTTGCTCTTTTATGATAATCTTACAGGTGGCCATTGGCAACATAGTCTTATAGAAGGGGTATTGTAGTGCCAGATCTGCCAACTCGTCTGCTATGCAGTTACCTTCGATGTCCCGGTGGCCCGGGACCCATATAAGGCTGATAGTCGCTGAGCCATCTCGTGAAGAGATTTGCGGCAGTCTGCCACGGGGGCCGAGTTCGAAGAACTACAAATCTGTGTTTGTAGCAGTTTCCAACGGCAAAATTGCATTTGAGATGGTACAGAATGGCAAAATTCGGCATACGAAGGTTTGGTCAAACGGCTGCAACTTAGCCGTTTATCCATCGATTTTTACCAACGATCCCTAAGACGACGCTTTAATAATGTACCTATCTAAAACCAAAAATCCAGCCCAAGGAATCATTTCTTTTCGACTTTTCATGAGTTTTTGAGCTCAAAATTTCGGACAAAAAAATTCTGCAAAAAATGATCAAATTTGAATTTGAAAGCCGTCTTCGAGACGGTAAGCTGCAGTGTTTGCGCCGGATTTTTAGCTGCATTTATCAGCTTTTCAGAATTGCAAAGTTCGAAACAACCAGATGTAAACAAAAATAATTGCTTAAACATTTGTAAATCCCCAAATCTGTCAGAAAAAGTATTTTTTGGCCACAGCTGAAAAAACAGTTCAATTTTGTTGCTTAGTATAATTTTCAAAAGCGTATGAGGTGCTCTCAACTGCATCGCCCACTTGTAGTATTGTGTCTTTCACATGCAACAAGCTGTGTTATAGGAGATACTATTGTAGGACATTTTCTACAAAATTATCTAACATTCGCTGGGCGGTGTCTATATTTGATCCTCGTAGCTTTGGGAGGCATAACAGCCGATAGGCGCAATGCAATAAAAGGATAAAATAATATAGATCGTCAGATGGATATATTAATTATGTTGGGTTTTACTATTTTCATAAAAATTTGTTTGGTCATAATTCCAACTAAAATTTTGACTCCTAATTTAATGAGCTGCATACAGTATACTTGTACCAATTGTAACCATTTCGGAAGATTTCGATAGAGCAATTATAGAACGACGACAGATACATTTGAGGAGCTTTCATGCTGAGCCTATTCCTTCATCCAGCTTAGGAATTTATTTAGTGGAGACAGAACCCCCTCCCAGGGAAGAAATATTTGCATTAAGTCAAATTGAATTGTCACCCTCTACATGGCCATGCTGAAGCACAAGGTGTATCCAAATTACTTCCAGTTCAAGGACCAGTTCTACTACCATATCCGCAACATTGACTTCTTCGAGTTCATGGCCGTCAAGTGCAGCGAGAAGGCCAATCCCGAACACTACCGTGAGCGCATCGAGGAGCCAGAGGAGTCCACTGCACCGACAGCAGTCCCCACACAGAAGCAGAAGAAGAAGTGCTTGTGCCCCAAGTACGTTAGGTCGTTGCAGTAGCGAACACGAGTGCCATTACGAATCACCTACTACGCCTACACAAATCGAAATGAAGCTTCAAACATTTATTTCTTTTATTTAACTAATCGCGTCGCTTACTCTAAAATATTAAGCATTTAATTTGGATTAAGAAAGAATTATCTGAATGGCCCTCGCAGTACAAAGAATCCTACGCTCAGCGTTTTACTATCATTACCATTGTCATAAACTCCCCATAAAACCCTAGTAAATAGTTAATAATAATAAATAGTTATACCCATCGACTTATCTTTTGCTTGGCTAATTATTAGATCGATTCCAATTCATTTGCTGAGAATTATCCCATCCCCCCATCCTTGAATTAATATTAATAAGGAAAACGCTCCTTGTTCAAACGATTCATTCTAATGACTAATATGACATTCGACTTTTCAAACTGACTAGCTGCAAAAACAGAGATAGTATTAAGCTACTTAGCCTTTTCACTAACTATTGGACTTAGGTTAATAAAAAGTCTATGTATAGTTCGCTATGTATAGTTTATTGGGCTTATATATATAGTGTATTTAGCGGTATAGTGCCCGAAAATGACTGAAACTATTTTGCTAATGAGATGCATATATCGAGGTCGATTCATATGTCTGTAAATTCAAGACCGAATATATCCGAGTTTGTATCTGATAATTATGGCAATCGTCTCAAGACTAACTAATGGCAGGCTGACCGAATTGCCGGTGAACTAGCACAAGCAAGAGAACTAAAGAAAGAGAGCATGAGAGCAACTCAGGACTGATGCTAGCCTGAGCCCGAGCGAAAGAGCCATAGATTGAGGGATAGAGCGCGAGAGAGCAGCTAAGATGGCGATGCGCAGGGAGCTTGGAACGGCTCTATTCCGCTGGCTTTTATATGGAAAAAGGCATTTGGTCTGGCCTTGGGAAACGTGACGGAAGATATTGTTTTTTATTTTCATCTTTCTGTTAAGTAACTGGCTCTGGCATTTCGTTATTGACATCGGCTGCCACATTCAACTGGGGGAAAGTTCAATGCATCCAAGCTAGGCGTCCACTCTCTGATTCCACGACCTGAAGATAGTGAACGGCGAGATGATGCATAATTCATAATCGCTTCATTTATTATTCAGCCTTGGAATGTGCTGGAAGGACAAACTGCAGAACATTTTTATTGTATGTATTGGCAGAAACCGGCAGGCACTGCCACTTATGTACATGTTCTATATCCGTATGTGAAGATGATTATACATTTTTTAGAAATTTTCTTTTAATATTAATACAGAATTAAACTTTGTAATTCATCTATATCCATATGCTAAGACGATGTTAAATGTATAGGAATATACTTGCAAAATTAATATTTAATTAAACTTAGAAGTGTGAACACATACGTCTGCGAAAAAAGAGAATGGTATGCCTTATCTGACTTTGTCAGGATGTTCAGAAGATGATGACAAATGTATGGAGCTTTACTCGTTATACTAATATATAATTAAATTTAAAAATTCATCCGCAGGCGAATCTGACTGCATTGTATTCTGCCATAGGCAATCGTCGAAGACTGCGGTACGCCTAGTTTCCTTGAGCACATGGTTCTACTGTGCGCTTGGGGAAAATCTCTAGACCGCTTCTGAAATCGGCAATTTCTTTGTCGTTGACCTTGGGTTTTTAAATTCCTGTTTGTGTTTTGTATCTGACGATGGAAGCCCAAGGACATGAACCGACAGTTTGCGTAAATTTGCGCCTACCGTGTCGTCCAGAAAGCGAATGACATCCGCTTGGGTTAGGGTGCGCAACACATCCACCTTCCTCTGTGTACGACCGAAGATGTAGTCGTCGTCGATTATCCCGCTAAAATTGTCTCCCACCTCATTCAACAGGGTTCGTGGCGGGCCAAGTGCCCAATGGGTAGGCTCATCTTTCCAGAACGCAAAGGCCTCAGTGTCCATTGTCTTGGGAATCCACCAAACCATGCGGCGAAATGCCTCGATGTCGTTTTCCATTTTTTCGAGCCTCTCTTCTCCAGGAGTCGCCTCAAAGTTAACTGAGAGGGTGTAGCCGACAATGCCGTTATTGACGTGGACACTGCCTGCTACCTCTTCGCCGAGTTCCGCGAGATACAAGTCCCGGCTATTGATCAACGTATTCAAGAGGTCGAGTATGACCTTCACGCGTAAAGAGTTTGCTCCGAATTGGTAGTAGTTCGTGGTTCTAATTTGCACAGAGAGTGCGTGGCAGCGGAAGACTGTGCGGCCCTGCGGAAGATTAACGATGCAAATCTCCACGAGCCGATGATCCTAAATGGTCCCGCACTTGAGCCGGCTGAGCACCGAATTGAGCACCTTGTGGGCAGACTCCTCCGTGTAGTTGCCCTGTATGAGGGCCTTGATGTACAGCTCCTGTGGTAACTTCTGGGCAAATACCTTCAGATCCTCCAAGGTGATGTCTTTAAGTACCTTGTACTGGTCAATCGTGGCCCATAGATTTTCTCCCAGCACACGGGAGAGAATGTGCCTAAGATCACAGATTATAAGTCGAGATGTAGATAGTACAGGGATATAAGTTACCTTGCTATAATGGATGGATATTTCAGTGGTCCTAAGTAGGACTCGCCCTGCATATTGCGGTAGGCGGTCAGAATAACTTCAGAGAGGGTGGCGCCCACATGGACCATACCTTCGGCAATGGCCTCCACAATCAGATGGAGCTTTTCGTTGTGGGTCTCTTTCCTATAAGATTGATCTTGAATTGTAGCATTGTAGCACGAGCATTGGAATTGACTGAACTATCGGGTGTCAGTGTCTTTCCCACTATTGATGAAGCTGTAATGAGATTTGACTTTGCTAAATTTGCTGCGAAGAAGGAGAGAGATAGAATTATAGACAATACCCAATTTTAGCCATCTTTAAACCCGTTTTCCGGCTATTAGTCGAAAAACTGAGGCATGCCCCCATCCGCCCCACAAAGGACGAAAATCTGTGGCATCCACACTTTTTAAAATACGAGAAAACCAAGATGTCTATGTATTCTGACTGAGTACCGGGTATAAAGTAGAGCCGCGGGCTTTGCGGCCCTTGCCGCGGCTCACAAAATTTCCCCTCGTTTAAATTCAGAATTTGGGGTATATGGTAATCACCGCTTGGCCGGAATTTTAGTTATTTTGAATTACAATTTGATAATAACAATTTCGAATGGCCTTGTTCCATCAGACTTAAACAGTGATAGCATTAGCTTGTGCCAAAGCAATGTTTTCCAACATGCACAGCCGATTTAGACCAGCCAACTCGTGAAACGGGACCCCTTGTGGATTAATAAACAATTTTCGATCTGAGCGATCTTGCAGTTGCCGTTGTTTTGCATTAACGGAACCACTTAGCGATCTTGCCATTGCCTTTGTTTTGCATTTGCCTTTGCCTTTGGCTCTAGCTTCAAGGGCCGCTCTTAGCGCTGTTATAAATAAACCAATTCTAACGTAAACACCAGCTTCCGTTCGAAGCACAAACATCTGCGTCTAATTTGGAATATATTCGAGATCGGTCAAACATACGAGTTAGGAGTAAACGTTTATAATTCTTGTGTAATGAGTTTAATAAAAAAGGTTTAGTTCGAATATAAAATAAATTATATTTTTAATCAGTTATCAGTGAAGTATTTTAATTTGCATGTATAACGTTATTGCACATACGGAGATTGGTATCGTGCACAAACATTCTGCTCAGACTTCTATTATTACAGGGATATTTAAGTATATTTGTTGTCTTACTAAAGCCCCAGTGGTTAGGCTGATTATCCTGTTTCGAGGAACTTTATTGAGTAATACGCTTCTTGTTTCTTTGGGCAGCAATGCACCAAAAAGGCATTGGGCGCGGTCACCAGCACAACTTGATCAGCGACCAGTTATCTTTATGATACAATTTGGCATAAATTCATGAATCACATGTAGCGTAAATATAGTTGCGATACTTCACTGATCGCTGATCAAGTTGAGTCGGTGGACGCGCCATTGCATACTTGTAAACGGTCGGTTGTAGTCCCAGACGGATCGCGATTTAAAATCCCGTTTCGATATACAGGCGCGGCCTTTCCAACAAAGTAAATTGTATAGTATTTGCACTAACCATACAGTACATAGATGAGACATTTCATACAAACGGCTGTCGCAAGCGAAGTCTGAGATTTGCAGTACCAAGCGTTCGGCTCGGTACAGCAACTGTTCGGCTCATGACGCGGCGCTAGCCGAAGCCGACAGCAACGTGTGTTATTATACACAACAAATTTTTGATTGTAGGCATTGTCAGTTCTTGGGCTCTTGGGTTTTTGGTTTCTGTTTTATTTTGTTTTACTTCAGCGTATTTGGATGTATGGGTGCACATATATGCTCACGTACATTGTTTAAGTATTGCTGCTGGTAGAACGAAATTTCTCAATTCCCTTAAGATTCTTGGATTTCTGTGCTTGTTACCCTTTACTTTAGCATTTTTAGAGTCGACACGTTTTGAAGACACTTGCCTTATAATATCAGAATAACTCTTGTTTTGTATATGCTCTAGATGATAATTTTGTTTAATATAGAAAATATGAATATAATGAGCGGATATGCATATGTAAATATATACATATAATATATTTCATACACAACTCCTATTGGAATAATTGTCCATCAGAGTATTCAGGGTGCAAATTGTGAATAAGCAAATAATTTTCATTAAATATATATATTTGTAAATAATTAAGTCGTATAAACATAAAGACTATACAGTACTATATATACACATATGTATAGTTAATTGTATGGTATATCATATAATATATTAATATATATGATCACAATCAAATGTGATAAAGTAAGTCATTTTCCAAGTAGACCTTACGGGACACACACAAAATTCCAAATTAAAGCAAAAATTTCGAAGTACAATTTTGAAAAAAAAAGACCAAATTAAAAATAAAGAATTTCATAGTAAACTTCTTCTTAAAAAAATGTAAAGGACAGCGGAGCCTTGAACCACTAACCATACAGTACATAGATAAGACATTTCATACAAACGGCTGTCGCAAGCGAAGTCTGAGATTTGCAGTACCAAGCGTTCGGCTCGGTACAGCAACTGTTCGGCTCTTGACGCGGCGCTAGCAGAAGCCGACAGCAACGTGTGTTATTATACACAACAAATTTTTGATTGTAGGCATTGTCAGTTCTTGGGCTCTTGGGTTTTTGGTTTCTGTTTTATTTTGTTTTACTTCAGCGTATTTGGATGTATGGGTGCACATATATGCTCACGTACATTGTTTAAGTATTGCTGCTGGTAGAACGAAATTTCTCAATTCCCTTAAGATTCTTGGATTTCTGTGCTGCAAGATAAAAAAAAATTTTTAATAATTGCTCCATTCCATTTCCCATTTCTGGCTTACCGTGGGGCTAAGAATGGGACAATTATGTTCAAGCACTAACCATACAGTACATAGATGAGACATTTCATACAAACGGCTGTCGCAAGCGAAGTCTGAGATTTGCAGTACCAAGCGTTCGGCTCGGTACAGCAACTGTTCGGCTCATGACGCGGCGCTAGCCGAAGCCGACAGCAACGTGTGTTATTATACACAACAAATTTTTGATTGTAGGCATTGTCAGTTCTTGGGCTCTTGGGTTTTTGGTTTCTGTTTTATTTTGTTTTACTTCAGCGTATTTGGATGTATGGGTGCACATATATGCTCACGTACATTGTTTAAGTATTGCTGCTGGTAGAACGAAATTTCTCAATTCCCTTAAGATTCTTGGATTTCTGTGCTGCAAGATAAAAAAAAATTTTTAATAATTGCTCCATTCCATTTCCCATTTCTGGCTTACCGTTCGGCTAAGAATGGGACAATTATGTTCAAGGCTCCGCTGTCCTTTACATTTTTTTAAGAAGAAGTTTACTATGAAATTCTTTATTTTTAATTTGGTCTTTTTTTTTCAAAATTGTACTTCGAAATTTTTGCTTTAATTTGGAATTTTGTGTGTGTCCCGTAAGGTCTACTTGGAAAATGACTTACTTTATTGGGACATTTTGCTTTTGACACTTTTCCAGGAGATTACTGGGATCGGCTGTGCTGCTGAAAAGAATATTTAATATTATTGTATGATCAAAATGGAATTTACCTTCCATTAAAGTTGTCCAGCAGCCAAAGCAGATGGAGATTTGAGAAGCTGAGAAAGCCAGAAACAGAACGGAATGCCAATTATTGCAGAAGCCTGAGCAGTGACTGCCTGCCCCCAACGAATCGGATAAAGCCAAATCCACAAGAGGCCTATCGACACGATTGTGGACTGAGAGAACCGCTGATATTCAGGAACAAACCATTTCTGGGGACAGCTCAACCTGATGTAGACGAGGCCACTCCTCTAAATTCTTGTTCTTACATTTGCATGTGTGCGTACTTGTGCCGAGCTGCGTCTTCATAAAGTCATAATCTCCAATGAATTCTTTGCATTCGCTTCAGAAAGCGAGGAACGATTGTTGGGCTATGACACTAAAATGTGTATAGACCCATTCAATACCTATTTATATGTCATTAATATCCATAATAATGGATGATATACATATCCATATCTAATTTTTTCAGCGCATATAACTTTTTTGTATGTGATCATATATATTAATATATTATATGATATACCATACAATTAACTATACATATGTGTATATATAGTACTGTATAGTCTTTATGTTTATACGACTTAATTATTTACAAATATATATATTTAATGAAAATTATTTGCTTATTCACAATTTGCACCCTGAATACTCTGATGGACAATTATTCCAATAGGAGTTGTGTATGAAATATATTATATGTATATATTTACATATGCATATCCGCTCATTATATTCATATTTTCTATATTAAACAAAATTATCATCTAGAGCATATACAAAACAAGAGTTATTCTGATATTATAAGGCAAGTGTCTTCAAAACGTGTCGACTCTAAAAATGCTAAAGTAAAGGGTAACAAGCACAGAAATCCAAGAATCTTAAGGGAATTGAGAAATTTCGTTCTACCAGCAGCAATACTTAAACAATGTACGTGAGCATATATGTGCACCCATACATCCAAATACGCTGAAGTAAAACAAAATAAAACAGAAACCAAAAACCCAAGAGCCCAAGAACTGACAATGCCTACAATCAAAAATTTGTTGTGTATAATAACACACGTTGCTGTCGGCTTCGGCTAGCGCCGCGTCATGAGCCGAACAGTTGCTGTACCGAGCCGAACGCTTGGTACTGCAAATCTCAGACTTCGCTTGCGACAGCCGTTTGTATGAAATGTCTTATCTATGTACTGTATGGTTAGTGGTATTTGGTAAGATATATTCATATATTTACAGGCAGTTAATCAAAATTCAAAACTGAAAAGAAGTAATAAATTATTACTAATAATTTAAAGTTTTTGCTCAAAATATAATAATTATTTCATGGGTTTTTTTTTTGCTCAAAAATAAAGATTAATGATTGAGTTTTAAAGTATAGCTCAAAATTAATAATTATTGTGTAAGTCTATACAAATTAAAATTAAGTATTATGAACAAATTTTAATAATAAGAATATAATGTTTGCAGTCCCTGGAAAAAAGTCGTCACAACTGGGCGGACCAAGTCTTTCAAGTCTGGCATCCACTTTCTGATTCCTTCCGTTTGCATAGGGCGCAGCGGTATGTTGTTTTTCACCAGCTCCCAGTAATCCGTGTCGCAAACATTGCTGCGGACTATAAGGTATGGCTTAAAACGTTAGTCCTTCTTCAAATAACTGCAATGATATGGCCAGTTCTTTTGGGATTTCTTTGCAGACTGGGAACGTGCCTGAATTACCTTGAATCCCTCCATCGGCACCTCCAGCAGTAGTATTTGACTCGGACAAGACATCGTAGAGCAGGACAGACATTCGTGCCGTGATATGCGCTGTCCTGTTCCTTTACATTGTAAAGTTTACAAGGAACGATACGTCCGAATCGAGCTAGTTTATGTAGATTAGATGATGTTGTGCTCTTGATTTTTACTTTTTTTTTTGCTTGCACGCGCTGGCATCAGTGTGACCGCGTATCAAATATACCGTCCGACCCGCAGAAATATACCGAAATATACGTCTCAATTGAAAAATATACCGATGAAAAAAAATGTATTTTGATTGTTTTTTTTAGGTGATTTATTCTGAAAGCAACTATATATCTGGTCACACTAAAGTTGTCATGCAAAAATGAGGTAAACAAATACTTTTTTTCCCGTTATTTGCCGTCTTTCTTTTGTTTAATTAAAAACTTACACCTGACAGTCTGTTGACACGACTTTTACACACTTCCCTTCGTTGCAGTTCCATGAAGAGCACGCATCCTTCGGCGGATCGCAATTCGCAGCCCATTGCCGATGCCCTGTTGGTGCAAGTGAACAAAACCACACCGAATTTACAGTTTCTTGAAATCGCCTCGGGATCGGGTCAGCACGCTGGATTTTTGGCGCCTTATCTGCCGAACATCAGCTTTCAGCCCACGGAAAATGCACGGGAAATGTTTCCCTCCATTTCGGCTTACGCCGCAGATTGTGTGACTGGCAATATACGGGAGCCTTTGCATGTGGACATCACACTGGAGCCCGGGAAGTGGGAGCGGCCGCCACAGGCAGCAAGTTACGATTATATGTTCAATTCGAATATGATGCACATCAGCCCCTGGGCCTGCAGCGTGGGGCTCTTCCGGGCCGCTGGGGTGCTCCTCAAGAAGGGAGGAAAGATGTTCACCTACGGACCATACGCCCAGGATGGCGTCCTCCAGCCCCAGAGCAATGTGGACTTTGACCGAAGCCTCAGGCAGAGAAACCCTTCGTGGGGAGTAAGGGACATCAAGGATCTCAAGGATTTGGCCACGGAGAATGGTCTGCGGTTGGAGAAACTAGTGGAGATGCCCTCCAACAATAAATTTCTGACCTGGCTCAAGTTGTAGTCGGGTTTCCCCATTTCTGCTGGCCACACACTACTAATTTTTATTAAATGCTGCCACAAATTGCTGGAACTGTTCAGCCGGTTTCTGGTCGTTTGGCACCTTGTTTTTCGAAAGTCATTGGTCAGAGTCTGGAAGAGAGATGCTCGAGAGAGTAATAGCACTAACCATACAATATATTGTATGGTTAGTGGTAATAGCTACGATTGGAACTTTAAAATATGTCACCAAGGAGAGTTCACCCTTTAATTAATTATCTTCGATAGAAGGAATTGATAAAATATGTTATGCTAAAAAAGTATTTCATGGTATTTGTGGTATTCTGCCAGGCATGACAAATTTATTTGGCCGGTGTTGGCATATGTGTTTGATTACAATCGAAATCGAAACGTAAATACAAAGCTATGGAGTTCAAAAAGCAAAATATAAAAAGATTGGGGGAGTTTGGCTTATTCATGCTGCTAGCAGCTAAAAGATTTTTAAAAGAGACAAGAAAAATGATAAAAATCCTAATTATTGTTGGTACTCATCTGCAGTGTTTCGTTCTCACTACATGCTTCGCAGCAGTCAGTAGACCAAGTCTAATGTCATACAGCCATTAGTCAGTTAGTAATGCTTAATACCATAAGCCCATTACTCTAATGTTAACGCAAAATTGAGCACAAGAGCCCATCTCTATAGCGATTTCAGTGTATCGGAGAGCTTTGCCAATCGAACTTTTTCTGGCAAACAGCCGGGCCGGCCGTTTATTTGCCTAGTCCGCCGCCAGTATTAATTTTAATCGCATCCCCTGACTTATTAGAACGGCACCGGGTTGAGAGCGAAGCACACGCGTTTCCAATTTCGTTGTGTTTTTGTAAATAAACACAATTAAAAACTACGAAAGCGCAACGCACGGGGAAGGCGCGACATAAAATAAATAAAACAATATTTCCGCTGTCCAGCTGAGTGTTTTCGTTGAACGAGTGCTCTCTAACTAATTCAATTCAGGCATAATATGCCGTGCATGGTACCTAATTAAATCTACTAAAAAACTAACCTGTCGCAGGCGCACAAATCGAGTCACAAGTAATGGCAGCTACCGGCGGAACAGCAGAAGCAGCGCCTACATCGCTGGTCAATGGGAATGCGGGTGGCATCGTCGCCGATTCCGCCAGCGCCGTTTTCGAGGAAAAGCTCAAGCAGGAGGAGCCCAACGAGATCACGGCCGTGCCGCGCTACGGCCTCAAGCTGAAGTTCGGCCATGTGTGGCCGGAGCGGAGGATCCAGAATGTCCGGGCATCCATCCGGCAAACGCTGCCCATGGTGCCCCTTGTCTGCAGGTGCGATATATGTGTACACTGTTTCTGTTTCTGATTGTGATGCTGATGCTGTTGGTGGGGGGAGGAGTAGGAGGATGGGCGAAAAGACACGTTCATACATAATTAAACGAGGCACAATAATGCGAAATCAATAACCGGTCCCAAGAATACCCCAACAGGAGTGACACCGAGCAGGGCAGGTCCCTCACCCGTTCCGTGGGCCTGTGCGTGCCAAATATAGCGCCAGGACCTGGCCAACACACAGATACACAGTGGGCTTTAGGAGTCAAATTGGATTCCATTGTGGTCTCGTTGCCAGCTTAATGACATTAAAAACGGCAGCAGGACAGGCTAAAAGGACACCAGCACGCGAGGGACTGAAGTGAAGTGTGTGGGGATAGATGTTTCTATAGATAATGCAAAGGGGATTCCATATTGGCGTCTAGGGCGATGCTCATTGAAAGTCGAAGATTAAAAATATCCTAGGAAAAAACATCCTATGGAATTTGATAATATACTCTTGCTTGCTCTTATTTATGTATCCTCATACATGTGTATCTATGAATATGAAATAATTATTCTTTGATTAGTCGTACCTTTACTTATATTTTGTATGTATATCTTGGGGAAAATGTCCCGCACCGCAGTTGGGCGCCACAATGTTACCAATGTTGGGGTTAGCCTCCAAACCTCCCCACCTTCTGTCTGCCCGCATTGGCGCCAAGTTGGGCGTCCTGTTTGCGTGTCCTGGTCGCATTTTCGGAGCTACGAACAAACAAAAAAGAACGCGCCAACCCATAAGAGTTGACTTTTCCACAGAGAGCGTGAGAGGGTTGACAGAAGTTTCCTCGGCATTCCACATACTCCCATTGTTGTGGCCGGGAATCACAGCCCTAACTGACCTAACAAACTGTTCCGTACAGAACAGAGTGCCTTGAACTCTTATTTGCCCGAATATGGGTCGTCGTTTAGCCTAGTATATGAATCATGGAACTCGGAATTTTATTAAAGTTTTAAAAGTACATACGGATCAATTACACAACTCATTTGGTTGGTAAGGTGTGACTAAGCATTTCATTCACTTGTGTGACGTGTGTTTGGGGAACTCGAACTGATTGTGCCCCTGCCTGCCTGTGCTCAAAGGTATTCTATAATCTATAATCTCCAAAAAGGCCAGCAGCTGGCCTATCAGCCAATATTGATAGGTGCCTGTGGGAGTGCTGATTGATAGCCCTAATATTCCGCTTACAACAAAAAATGTATCGTCTATTTATAGTTTGAACAATACACGTCCAGGCACACAGAAGTCATTCGAATATAGCGGCACTAGTTCAATACCCGACTCTTGTTAAATAAACATATTTTTATTAAAACATTCCCCCCCCTAGAGTTTCGCAGACACTCTTCGACTGCAAAAAGTTTCTTAGAGCTCATATCTTTTTGTACTTCTAGAAATCATCATTCCCCAACGAAAACCCGAACCTTTGCTTATCTAAAGGCATTTCTGAAAATTCACTTTTGATTTCCATGACGTTGCACAATGGTTTACCGTCGCAGGGAGAGAGATACGAGTAGCATAACACACTTGTTCCCCACTGTAGGGAGGGCTGTAGCTTCACACCGGCAGATATCGGGCCATGTCTGATATTATAGCCTTATCAAGAGGTGTGGCAAGTAATCTGCGTTGATAGTAATTTGTGGCTCTTCTAATCTAATACATGAGAATACCTTTTGGGCTATAAGCCCAAGACTGCATCTATGAGATCACCATAAAAGCCGAAAAATATTCCCTACGATTAAATGCAAATCTCCAGCACTGACCTGTCTAATAAGTACGAGTATGGAAAATCCAGAGAACGACTTACACATTTTCCATCTGGCGCATTATCAGCTTTTGAGCACTTACTATATGATTTGTTTCTACTACTTACTCTTTGTTTTATAGCTCAAGGAGTGATTAGAGAAGCCCCATCAAGGTTGACTAGCCCGAGTCTGATTAGGCATAGTATGTACTATACTTTAATACAATCCATTGAGAGTAAAGTAATATTTATGTCCGTTTTCGGCTCCATTCCGCTCTTTATCTAGGAAGCTTCAAACTAGGAACAGTTATGTGAGCCATATTCAGGGATATTAGAGGGCTGTCCTCCTTTCAGACCTTCAAATTGAATGCCCCGAGCTCTGGCCCGAGTTCAATGTAACTTCGATGACACAGTTCCTGCGATTTCCGTTTCCTGATTGCCAACTACTTTTCACTCAATTCCAATCCGAGGCGGCAGCATCTTTGCCCCAAAACAAATTATGTGAAAGCAGAGCAGAGTGCCTGGCGCCAGCCCGGAAAAGCATAAGCCCAACTCCCACCCCCACTCCCGCTCCCGCTCCTCAGGCCCCATCCAGCATGTCTGTCACACATCAAACGCTTTTGGCACAGCTCCCAACGAGATGTGTGCATATACGAGTACCCTCCTCGAGCTCCTCCTTGAGCCAACCGATAAGCAAGGAGCCTCTTCAGAGCATTCTCCATTTTTCAGTGAATGTGGAAAGAAATCTGTGAAGGGGAAGCTCCCAGCTCACAGGATGGTGTCCTCTGGCATGTGCATTTCCAAATGGAAAATAAAACATTTCATTTTCCCTTACGTATTTTCCCTCTCCATGCATTCAAGTCATACGCCTATACAGGCGGAGCACTTTTCCTTATTGTTTTTCCATGCTAAGGCATTCTTTCCCGTCACCGCTGAACACAGCAGAAATGCTCAGTTTCTGTGACGAGAGAGGACGAGAGAATCTTCTGCATATTCCCTGCGGGCAAACATTGTAGTTTGAGGAGCTTGAAGAGGAGTCGGAGCCGGAGCCGGAGAAGGAGTGGGAGTCGGAGTCCCTCCTGGCTTGTGTCGCATTCTGTTTATTTTTGATTTGCCCTCAGAGTAGTGTTATTTTTTGGTTGGTTGGATGGCAGTCTGCGACTTTCGATTGCAGATTTGATATTTATAGAGTCTTGGGGCATCTTGCCCCGTAGCTAGGTCTGATGGGTCTGTGTGGAGAGAGGGCATGAAGATGGAATGTGCACTGACCTCACTCGGAATTATTTAGTTCAAAAGATAGGAGCAAACTTCTGTAATCTTCTGCATCGACTATGGACGAACTTTATCTTATTTACCACCTTTGCTTCCTGACAATCCCTTGCCCAAGTTGCTCCAACAAATTAGACCCCAACCCGCAAGAACTTATCCAATTCCCCAGACGACAACAAAGTTGTGCATTAATTTGAGACGGCAATCCATCCGTGTACCCGTACATAGCACACCAACCCGCGATGGCAGAGTCCGACCAACTTCATTTGTTACTTGCCACAGGCACATGGCAATTTGTGGCCCTCTCTCTGCCTCCTCCCCATTCCGCCCCATTTGCACCTTGACGTCACTTGACCCACGCTGACCCCAGCACCAACTCCTCTCCTGCAATTTCACAAATTGTGTGGAACAGAAAAGTTTCTTCCCCAACCCAACAAAAATATGCAAAGCAGCGAAGTGTTGCTAGATTCGGGGCAGGATGGGACAGGGCTGGGCCTTTGGCTGGGCTCTAACTCAATTAAAAACAATTTTCGTGTCATGGCAGGGGCCTTGGGCTGGGCTTGAAGGGATTGAAGCATCTGGCCTGCGAAAGTTTTGCTGATTGAGCACACAGAAAACTGTGACTTTCCATGGCGATAAGGAATATGTAGACTTTGGTTTAGAGCTAATTAGTCTGTCTTCCTTAGTAGCTATTTTTAAATGTTTCGATTGTATATATACAGTTTATTAATAGCGAAAGGTTCGAGATATGTAGGGTATGTGTGTTCATGAAGAGTCAGCAGTCAATTAATCGCAAGGGCGGACGAGGCAAATACTTAATGTCCGTTCCCTATGCAAGCGAAGCTTAGAAAGAAAGCGGGGAATCGAGAGCGAAAGAGAGAGATAGATAGAAATTCTGCTGCACTCTCTGCTCTAGTCTCATCCCAAATAAATCCGGAAATTTTAGTAATTATCAAAATTTGTAACTCACGTATAAGCCGAGTCAAAAGCGCCTGCTAAGGGATTGTCCTACTCGATTTTCGGGTAGAATTCTACGCAGTTTCTGGGCAAAACGTAATCGAAACAAATAGATGCCATAAAGCCAGCCTTTAAACATATATCTATATTTATATATATATTTATATCAGTCGAGAGTCACATGCTCTGAAATCAGTCAGTCTCAGTAATTCCCAGTTTGCATCTGTATCAGTCGAAGGCAGGCGAACGTTTCGCATTGTTGATGAAAAGGCAACCGCCGAAGGGTAAGTTCTGGAGTCCTACCAGCCAGCACTGATCCGGAACCCACCACGCAGGAAGATGAGTCGCCACGAGAATGTCGTATGCCGGGGATGCAGCAGCACGGGATTCACGGGTCGCTGCTACCGCTGCTTGAGCTGCCCGAACTTCGACATCTGCGCGGACTGCTATGACCTGGACTTCACCACGGAGACCCATCTGTTCGACCATCCGGTGAAGTGCGTGTACACCCCGGCCGACGTGGAGCTCTACTTCGAGGGGGAGTACATCAGCAGCGACCCCCCGCAGAGCTACAGGTGCCCCTACTGCAAGCTGTGGGGCTTCAACGAGGCCACGTTCCTGGAGCACATCTCGGCCACGCACCCCAACGCCAGCCCCCTGCTGGTCTCCACAATGATCACCCTGTTCGAGCAGCAGCAGGCCTCCCGCATGTTCCTCGAGAGCGAGCAGCTGGCCTCCATGACGGCGGCGGCGAACTCGCGCAACGAGCAGATGCACCACACTGAGGGCACCCTGGTCCTCCACCTGGAGCCGCTCAATCCCGATGGCAGCTACCGGAGGGAGCCATCCAAACCACAGGCGTCATTGGGCGATGCGCCCGCGGATCGAAGTGTCGTGCTACGTCGGCCCGCATCGGGGCCAGAGGAAGTCGCTGATGCGACCGCTCGTGGAGGAGGCTCCGGCAGACGACGAGGTGTTCTCAGAGCTGCCCAGGCATTCAGGCTTCAGGGATTCCCGGGCTACAATGTACGCTCAGTCGAAGGCGCGAATTTCGGCCACTCGAGCTACCCCTCCCCGGCGAATGGATCCCATCAGGCGCCGCCCGTCTCCTCGTCCTCGTCCTCGGGCCAACGCCGCATAGTGATCGACATGATGCGCAACCTTGGGACCACTCCGCTGCCGACCAGCCGAGCCAGTCGGCCCCGGACTCCAGCTTTTGGCCAGAGCCCTCTCTTCCACAGCGGCTCCGCCAGCGCTGGCCACCGCTCAACCAGCGACCAGGCCCAAGCAGCGCGATACTTTGTCCAGCCATCAGCCCGGAACTTCTTCCTCGTGGATTCCCCCACGATGGATCAGTTTCCCGGGTCCGGGCCCGGCCTGTCCCGCCAGACGACGGCTCCGCCAGCTTTCAGCGCAGACCCAGAGATGACCGTCCCGCACGATACACGTGCTCCGACGCCTCGTGACTTGGGCGGCAACAGCTTGCCCCCCGAAGACCGTGACGCCATCACCCACAGCTTGAACGAAGCCCTGATCAAGAGCCTGCTGGCCTCCATGGAGAAGCCGCCCCCACAGGAGGAGCGGGACCCCCGGTACCTGTGCAGTCCCTTTCTGTCCCTCACACCGCAAGAGTCCACCGAGCAGGACGAGTTCCGAGCACATCGGGCCGAGTTTGTGTCCCAGCTCCTGGCCTCGACACTGCATGAGGAGGGGCTGCCTGAGGATCGAAGCACCTTCGAAGGCGACGCACAGCATCGTCCCTCGCAAGCACCACAGATGAAATCCATCCCGAAAAGCGATCTCGCTGGGGCTGGCGATATGTCGGATATGTCTCCGCGCTGAGCGATCTCAGTTTATATATTTTTTTGTTAAATTTCCAGTTTTGTTTTCGGATGACTTCGGAACTCCATGCTTCGAGACGAGGCCATTAAATTTCAAGCGTTATTAAGTGATTTTGGTATCAAATAGTCCATCAAATAAGTATAACTTATTTGATACCAAAGTTATATTTCTCTGAAATGCCCTGCAGTTTGCATTCCGTCCCGGATGATACTCCAGAGTGCCAAGGGGGAGCAGAGCACGCTCCAAAAAAAAGCGAACAAGTAGAAGATGGTCTCCTTAGCAGTGGTCTTCACGGCGCTATATCGTGAGGATAAGAAAGGATAGGATTCCTCGCCCTACAATTATTGGTTAATTATCTACCGCTATCGTATTTACTGGGGGGCAGCCTGGTATTCCTTTTTGGTACAAATAAGTACTACATATAATCTATACCATACATTTGTAGAAAGAATCGACTTTGTAAGGGGCTACCTCCGCCAAGCGCGGACCAAATTGCATGCGGTTTTTTTAAATGATAGCCAGAGTATGTGGCTTGGTTTTTATAAAAAAAAAATTTGTACTTTTTTGTAAAAAGGTTATTCAAACAAGAAAAATTAGTCAACAAAGTCTCAAATTTTGGCAAAAATGTGTATTTGAACGACTATTTCATTTCAATTGGTCTAGCAGCGAAGTGCGCAAGTCTGTTAGTTATTTCTATATTTCTACATTATTTCTACGATTTTTGGAAAGATTGGAAACATGATTCTTCATGATTCAAGCCTTTCGATGAGTTATGTTGGTCTGTCTTAACGTCATATTTATCCACAATCCCGTCATCAGAAATTAGTGTAGGGCTCTTGTGTAGTTCTCTCTTTCGAGTGTTTACTGTGCCTTTGGGTAATTATAAAGTCCGCAGCCTCCCACTCAATTGGCTTGCGGCTACTTGGAATCACTGCCATCTTCATAAATTTGCTTGCTGAGTAATTTTCCCATTTCCACATTTGCTTAATTATTTTAAATGGGAAAATATGCAGCGAACTGCAAACAGCTTGTCTGCGGGATGTGAATAACGAATTTCTTTTTAATTGAAAACTCGGATAATTGGATAAATGACATTAAAGTGCACCTTTGCGTGGCTTATCCTTTGGGCTTTTGCTGCGTTTGTGAAAGCCGAGCATCCTCTTTGGGATGGCCTGACTGCCTCGGGAAACGTAACATGAACATGGCAGGCAGACCCTCGTCATTAATATTATTATTTTCCCCCCGTCTGCAGTCAAAGGAAAATATAAAACATTAATTTAAAGGCTCTGCACTGTAGCGAATCTCTGCTTATTATTGTTATTGCCATTAAAACACACAATAAAAATCACATTAAGCCATATACACATTATAGTGTATTGTATGTGTGTGCACATACGAGTATTCGGTGGCTCGTCCCATTAACATTCTAAACGGTTGACGAAAAAGGTGTGTCTGCTTGCTTCGGGCCATTTAAAGCGTTTGCCAAAGGTGCGTTTCGAATGGCAATCAGAACTACTGCCAAGCCCTCTATGAACCATAAAAAACAATGTAGAATGTGCACAAAGATTGGGCCTAGTTGTTACATACTCCATGATAGGGGTTTAGAGCTTACAAATATATAGAAATAGCCAAATGGTATAAGCTATAGAAATGGGCTCTACAAGGGATCTGCTACTGCAATCCAATGGAATGGACTCGAATGAAACCTCTCAATCCCACTCATTCATTTCGTACCGCTTCGCTGGATTGTAGGGTTACGAAAGGATGCTACTACTCCTGAGTACCCAGTTCAGAGTTTCCCGCATATATTGTAAGAGAACTGCTTTACAAGACCATAATTAATTATGTGACAATTGCGCTTTGGAACATTTCCGTATTGGGGCCAGCCCCCAGCCCGGCCACTGCTGCCTTGCACTTGACTTTGCCAACCACCGAGACGTTTGCTGACCTTCACAGAGCCCCAGCGCCCCATGAAGGGGGGGAAGCTCCGCTAAGCTGTGTCAGCCCTTACATTCGATGTGCGTGTGTAGGTCGAAACGGTCCCAAGCGGAAAGCTCACACAACTATGACATCATCGGGGTCAGGGGCAGGATGGCGATGGGGCACGGGAAATGGAGATGTAAGGGAATATGGGGAAATGGGGAAAACTTGAGCAGCTGAAATCTGACTTTTCACTCTGGCCCCTGCTCTCATCCCAACAGATATGCGGCCTACTACTGGAAAGTGTCGCGTGAAGGTCGTCGGGTGTACATGGACTACTACTACATGGAGAACGGGAAGCAGATTTACGGCGTGCCCATCGGCGGGATAGGCGGCGGCACCATTGGTCGGGGCTATGCGGGCGAGTTCTGTCGCTTCCAGATGCGTCCCGGCATCTACGAGTACAACGTGGTGCAGGCCAACCAGTTCATAGTGACCATCAAGGACCAGAAGGGCTGCACCATCTTTCAGAGTCTGCTCTCCAGGTGCAGGTAAGAATAAGTTTTACACTTTTCCTGTATTCCTCTGCCGCGCCATCTGCATTACATCTGCATTACTTTCCAACCATCCAAAGACCTTCAAAATGTAGATACTTTTCATTTTATATAGCTACATCTTTATTGCCATTTTATGCACTTTTATTTGCCTTTGTTTTGTTATGCCTGATTCGTGTTGCTTGCATGCTTTGAATTTTCCATTCATTCGCTTTCTCGGGATTTTTCACTCTTCTAAAATTCGTATTCGTAAGACCTATTATGTGGGGGCTGCATTTATTATTATTTTTTGCACATCTTGATGGTGTTTTTCCGAGAATGGCGTGTCCGAATTATTCGGGTCATTTCTTTGTACCTATTATACGAAAATAGTGTCCAATTTGGATTTATTGGGCAGTTGGGCTTCCAAATAATTGGCAGCAGTTTCATAAATATTTAAACTCGAATCTGATACATTTGAATGCCTATTGGACTGGAACTGTAATCCTTTATCTTAAAGCCCCATTATTATTGGTATTTAAGAGCGTAAATCAAACGGAAATTAAAATGAGAAGGTGGGTGACTTTTTTTTTTCTGAACGGACCAAAAAGACGTGAGAAATGGTTGACCGCACAAGAAAAGTATCCATCAAGGCTAGTTTCAGGAGTATTGCTTTAAGATCCTTTTGCCTGTCTACACACCTGTAACCCCACTCCAAATTAATCACGAATCAATTCTTTGGTAAATGCATAAAGCATGGGCTCTAATTTCTCTCAACTGTACCCCCCAAAAAATATGTATATAAACGCCTTACAAAAATGGTATTTCATTCCGACTTCTTCTCATTGAAACGCTGTTCTGTTCGGTCTTTCCTGTACTGTACTTCTATATGTATCTCACCACTAAAAAGCACAGTTCTCTACCCCAAAACTCATCGTGAAGTGTGAGCCAACCATCTACTCTGTGGAACACTGTAACATTTGAAACACTAGCCCCAGCTAATCCTCCCCAGCGGCGATGGTTCTTCTCTGAGACAATTTGAAGCGAACTACAACTATAATTTCGATATAAAATATTTTTCTCTCATTCTGGATGCACACCATACACCAAATACGAATTATTAAACACGCAACCAATCGACAACACCCACAACAACATCATCACTGGGATACACCATGTCTGGCATGGATTAACCTGTATATCCGATCCGAATCCGAATCCGATGTGGGCTATTTGATAATGGGGGGGGGGCTTTCTGGCTTTGTTGCGCTTTGCACTTTGGTTCCGATTTGGTTTTGCTTTTGCTTTGGCTTTGCCACATGCGACATGCCACATCCAATCCTCACATCTAGCACCATGTCGAAGGGCAGCAACGGCAGCGACCCGGATGCCGATGGGGAGAAAACTAAATGTCAACTGCCCAATTGCAGCAGCCGCCCCAAGCAGCCGCTGAGTGCCTGGCACTCGAACATCGAGGACGCGCGCTGCAGCTACACGGGCCTGTACCCGCGCTCCTGGACCGAGTACGATCTCTCGCACTACGGGGTGCGGCTGGTGTGTCGCCAGGTCTCGCCGGTCATCCCGCACGAGTACCGGGACTCCAGCCTGCCGTGTGCCGTCTTTGTGTGGAGCGTGGAGAACGTGTGCGACCAGGAGCGCATCGTCTCCATCACGTTCACCTTCAAGAACGGCACGGGCAACAAGAAGCAGGACGCCGAGGGCGGGGCCGAGTCGCAGCTGATCAGCGCAGGCAACGCCAAGGGGGTCGCCATTCGCCAGAAGATCGCCGACATGCCGTGCAGCTACAACCTGGCCTGTCGCGTCCTCCCGGAGATCAGCATCACGCGCTGTCCCCAGTTCGACCCGGCCGGCAGCGGAGAGCAGCTGTGGGCCCAGCTGAAGGAGCACGGCCAGCTCAGTGAGCAGCCCACCGGGGAAACCATGAAAAGTGAGTCCTAGCAACCGTCAATCACCAACTTTCTTTATTAATCTGCGTCTCTCTCTCTCTTAGCCAAAGACATTGGCGTCGCTGTCTGCGCCCAACTGGCCCTCAAGCCCCAGGCCTCGCATGATCTGGAGTTTGTCCTGGCCTGGGACATGCCCCAGATTCAGTTCCCCAGGAAGATGCAGACACACACACGCTACTACACCAAATACTTTGACGACAGCGGCGAGTCGGGACCAAAGATATGCGAGTACGCCCTGAAGCAGTACCCCAGCTGGGAGCGACTGATTGACGCCTGGCAGCGGCCCATCCTCAACGACGAGTGCGTCCCATAAAAGACCCATTAAAGGCCATTGTAACTAGCATCTGTTCCCTTCTAGCACTCTACCCGACTGGTACAAGTGCGCCATCTTCAATCAGCTCTACTTTATCTCGGACGGAGGAACCATCTGGCTGAAGTGCGACTCGTCGCTGGGCAAGGAGCTGGCCTACGACGATCCGCGGCTGGCCTATGGGCGCTTCGGCTACTTGGAGGGACACGAGTATCGGATGTACAACACCTACGATGTCCACTTCTATGCCTCTCCAGCCCTGGCCCATCTCTGGCCGAACCTGCAGGTGAGCCTGCAGTACGACTTCAAGGACGCCATTGCAGCAGAGCTGAGCGACACCCGAAAGATGCTGTACGACGGCAAGGTGATGCCGCGCAAGGTCAAGAACTGTGTGCCCCATGATCTGGGCGACCCCGACGAAGGCAGGTCCCAGACACAGACACAATTGGAGGGAAGGAACTAATGCGACATTTCGTTTTGTTTCAGAACCCTTTACCCTGATCAATTGCTATAACATTCACGATGTCAACGATTGGAAGGATCTCAATACCAAGTTTGTGCTGCAGGTCTACAGGGACTACTACGTCCTCAATGAACTGGCCCAGGCCCAAGCGGACAATGCCAGCAAGTTTAGCTCCATTGAGTTCATCGACAAGGAGAGCCTGTACGAAATGTACTCGCAGGACAACAAGCGCAAGAACTCGTCGGACGAGAAGCAGCGTAAGTGCCTCGGCAACTCCAATACCCTACAGACCGACTGAACTCTTTCCCTGTCCTGCAGAGAATCGCAAGTCAGCCTCAATGTATATCAACGAAACCAATGGCAAGGTGTATCTCATGGATGCGATTGGCTATCTGAAGGCCATGTACGGGGCCTGCAAGGCCATCATGGAGCGAACCATTGAGTATGACAAGGACAACGATGGCCTAATCGAGAACACCAAAATGCCGGATCAGACCTACGACTCGTGGGTGATGGACGGGCCCAGTGCGTACTGCTCGGGCCTGTGGCTGGCCGCCTTGCAGACAATGTCGGCCATGGCCACCATTCTGGACCAGCCGAACGATTGCCTCCGCTACCAGGACATCCTGGAGAAGGGCAAGCGATCTCTGCAGGAGAAGCTCTGGAACGGCAGCTACTATCGCTTCGATCTCTCGCCCAGTCATCGGGACACGATTATGGCGGATCAGCTGTGCGGCCATTGGTATTTGAAGACGTGCGGCTTCGACTACGAAATCTACCCCAAGGAGAATGTGCGCACAGCTCTCAAGAGGATCTACGACAACAACGTGATGGGCTTCCACGAGGGCAGCATTGGGGCGGCCAACGGCTTCATAGCGAATACGGCAGACCCCTCCAAGCCGGGTCATGTGGACAACAGCAACATCCAAGCAGAGGAGGTGTGGCCCGGAGTGGTCTATGCGCTTGCAGCCACCATGATACAGGAGGGCATGTTTGAGGAAGCCTTCCAGACGGCCGGCGGAATGTACAAGACCCTCTCGGAGCGCATCGGCATGAACTACGAGACGCCCGAGGCGCTGTACGGGGAGAAGCGCTATCGCTCCATTGGGTACATGCGGCCATTGAGCATCTGGTCGATGCAGGTGGCATTGGAGCGGCGCCGGGCGCTGCGCGACTAAGTCGAGAGTCAAATCTAACCCCCAGTCTACGTGTCTACAGTCTACGTGCTACACAACCAAAGATATTTCTAAGCGAGCACAAAGAGGTTCTTAGCATTTAGTTTAATCTTTTTTCGAGGTGGGAAACGTAACGAGCTTAGTGGCTGGCTACCGGCGGGAGTGGATGGCAAGGATGGCATTCCAGTTCGTAATCAATAGCTTTACATATACGTATTTCCAGGCTGCGATCCGTTGGCTGCTTGCTCCATGTCTTCTCTAGCTATAAATCCACACACACAATTCAATCTGCTAGCCTCTGTTGAAGTACAACTACGAAATGGTATTCAAATGGAGCACAAAACGTATTTAAATTTAAATGTTAGCTAAGCAAAATATTTAAATCAATTATATGTCTGTTTCAATTAATTACATATATATGTCTTGAGTAAAGATGCAGCATTCAGCAAGCATCTGTCGCAGTATTCAATTTATCACGGCATTATTTATTTATTACTCATCGAAACGAACAAATGGAAATCATTTGCACAATATTCTCCCTGCTCATGGGTCTGCAGGTGTTTCCTGAGATCTCACTTGGCTCTTCCAATGCTGTAGGAACTTTTCATACTCTCTCCTGCTGCGACAAAGGATGACCAGGGAGGAGGGGCGACACCCATGGCTCTTGAGCTCCTCCATACGGGCCTGGGAGGTCTTCAGGCTGTGGCACAGAATACGGGGAACTTGGGCTATTTCAAATCGCGTGAATTTCGCCTCATCAAGCAAATAGTCCAGCACCTCCTTGATCTGCAAAAAAAGAAGCCAATTGCATTAACCGTGTTTCGCATATTTGGAAGCGTCGCTTGCCTTTGTCACCCGCACCGTGTGAACCTGCGGGTGTCTGTCCATGATCACTTTGGTTTCACTCACGCTAAAGCCCAAGCGATGGCCCAAGTACTCCACGACGGAGGAGTGCTTTCCCAGGACCTGAAGCTCATCCTGCGTCAGCTTGAGGGAGCGTTGCAGTATGGGCTCGGGACAACGAACCATCCACGGCATGATCTTGTCCTTCTTAGCCCGCTTTGCCCTCTCCAAGCGCACCTGCACAGACCGCGGGGTGTACCGAAAGGCCCACAGGTCCTTCAGTATGTTGATGGGCGACACATTGTAGTCGATCATGTGCCGCAGGTTCTTCTCGAACATTTCGTAGGGCATCTCCAGTATGAAGAGCCGCTTGGACAGGTACTTGGTCACTATCTCCGGGCTCACCTGCAGACACTCGCTGATGTAGTAGACGCGATTCTGCTGCGGTATCGTCTTCATTTCCGCATTGAGGGCGGAAACAAGCTTCCGGAGGCGTGGAACAGTCAGACGCAGGAAGGGAACAAAGTGATTGATGTCCCGAATGTTCATCGACTTTATTAGCTGCAGTTTCAGCGGCAGGCGCTCTGTGGGAACATACCGGTAGACATAAGCCAGTCGCTCAGTAGAGGGAAATGTACTCACTGTTGTCCAGCGACAGAAGCCAGGGATACTCCACAAAGCTGCGTTTGCTAACGCCCTCCAGTTCCAGCATGTCCAGCGTCATGGTCAGGGAGCGACTGCGGTAGCTGCGGTGCACCGAATCGTCGCTCATAATCCGCTGGAGATCGGCATCGTTGAACCGAAAGCGTTCCCTCAGTGTGTCAATGAACACGCTGGCTTTCGTCCCCATTTCCTGCTCCAGGCGATACGGCACGTAGTCACTGTCCGCCTCGTTGCCGGGGTTCGCTGTGGTGGCCGCTGTCGCCGTCAGCAGGGACTTCTTTGGCCTTGCTTGGCTCTCATACTCGTACTGCGTGAAGAGCGTGCGTCTCGAGCAGCCAACTGTTGCCGCCCTAGCCAGAACTGGAGCTATAGGCGTGCTTGTGTGAAGTCTGAGTGCAATCTCGAAACTTCGCAGCAAATTTCGCAACATTCCAAACAGCTTGGACTGCAAAATGTCCAGTGAAACGGTTTAATCTAAAAAATTACAAAACAATTTTTGAGTTCCCTTGCGACCGCTGCACTGATAGTGCTGCCAACTTGTTGAATATTCGCGGTGCTGAACAGCTGACTGGACAGCTGACAAAAGCTGACTTGTATGAGACACAACTTACGGTAATTGAATAGCGATATATCAGCCGTTTTTTTTAAATTCAATTTTCTTTCTTTTCATTAACTTTTGACTTTATTGCAAAAAATACTTGGTTCCAAATTGATTTGGAGCATTAAAGGTAAACACCATTACAGATTTAAAAGCAAATCATGAAATATCTATCACAAATACTGAGAACAGCTGCATTTACTCCACGTCGACGTCTTTGGTGACGCGTCCCACCCAATAGACGAAACCAGTTTGCACCACAGTAGCCATGAACTTGACGTTGCCCTTGTAGCCCGCTGGTGGGATCCACTCAAACTTGACGCTGGTCAGTGGGCTGCCCTTGGTGGCCTTCAGGTGGGTCAGCGTGTCTGCCTTGCCGGAGCAGTCCAGTGTCTGGGAGTGGGCGGCATCGAGCACCTTGAATTCACCCACCACCCGGTTCTGTCCGTCGCGGGCCTGGATCATGAAGCCAAGGAATCCCTCATCGCCGCCGAGGGCAAGCTGCAGCTTCTGGCCGCGTTGGACATGCGGGGGGCCGCTAATACTGTACGGGGGCTTCTCCGTCTGCAGCTTGGCCCCGTGCTGGGGCGTCAGGTCCCGACAGGCGGCCTTGGGAGCGCCCTCCGAGTAGGCGTGGACACTGATGGCCAGGCAGGCGGCGATCGTAAGGAATCGGAACATTGTCGCTGTGCAGGGAAAAAAGGAGGAGTTATAGTCAATAAATCCGTTCTTCTGTGGCTGCTGCCACATGGCTCTCAGCTGCATTTAGTTGCTGTTCGTTCATTAATTAATTAACATCTGCAGTGAAGTGAGACCTTTGCCGTGGGGCCTTGGCCAGCTTGGCTCTGTGTTTAAATAAATGTATTTTTGCTCAAACGTTTTTACATATATCTACCCACATGGATATATGCAATTATAAATGCATCGGAAACCAGCTCCGATTATGCAGTATGCACGCGCCGCCTTTATTATGCAGTTTGTTCAGTTTCTATAGCGAGTCATGCCATACAATACATATATTTACAACCATGCTGTATGTTCGGTATAGCCTTGGCCGTTGACAGTTTGGGATCCCAATCGAAGATCTGAACTCTGAAGAAGAAGCTGGTAAAGCATCGTAAATACTTTTAGCCAATTGGCAGTTCAAGCACGCTTTTCCCATAAGTCTTCCATTCGCCAAAATACGACGAAGAAGGAGACAAGCGCAGATCTGTACATACAATTATAAACTTGGCCAACTTGCATGCTGATTAAAACCGATTTGTCAAAATCTATAAACTGGTTTTTCGGCCAAACACGAACGCTCTGAAAACCCGTTTTTAGTACATAATTTCCATACAATCTAAGCGATAATTATTTTCTGAATTGTCACTACTCTTTGATTATAATCGAGTAGATGAGAATCGTGCACAACATTGAGAGCTAAGCAAGTACTTCCTCACACAGACTTCAGGTTCAAGGCAGAACTGAGCGGAGTGTGATCTGATTGATCAGCTCTTCGATCCGAGTTCGAACAGTTCGAAGAGACCTTGTCAACCAACGACAAAAGCCCAAAGCCTAAAGAGCCCAGCCCGAAGACAAGCCCCGATTTGTCGTCTTGCAATATGCTAAAGTTCAGCATTGGACAAGTTGGTTTGGTGTCTACGTCTGTGCCAGGTCTCGCCTTACTTTGTCTTCTGTTTTTCTCGTTTCTCTATCGGCGTGTTTATGGGCCTTTGTCCAACCGGTTGCTGGATTTGTTTAGATAAAATCTCATTGGTAATTTAATTTTTTTGGTTTTTGCGTATTTCTGTGACTGCCATTACGCTCGGCTCTGGGCAGAGGCCACCGCAATTAGCTTGGCTCTGTAATATGTGTATTATGATTATCAAATGGCTGGGACGGAGTTGCTGAAGCTTGAAGTTCCCATAGAATTCAAAACTATGGAAACTCATTTTGAACGGCAGGCCAAACGTTAAATGTAAATACAGTAATTAAGGGAAAATGATAAACAATATGCTAAATACTATCTATCGAAATTATTATATTGTAGAAGGTCTCTCAGAATCTTGAGTCCAGTACAGAACTATGAGTACTTTGCATGGATACATGGCAATGTCATTGACAGGATTTTGAAACGTTATTGGGAAATCACGGTAGCACACCACACCGAAGAACTTTCCAGACTTCCACTGAACTGATCTGATCTGATCGCTTAGGACCATCAATAGTATTATCCATTTATCCACTTGGGGTCTCGTACTACCTACCACTCTTAGAGAAAGACTAGCACAAACGATACAAAAGAAAAACTTGAAATGAGCTGAAAATTCTACAACAGCTTCGTATTTATACGGAAAGCGGATCTACAATACGAGCTGCTGAGCTTTGCCGATCGATTGGACTGAAAAGCAGCTTCGGTCTGAGCCAAAAGCTCTCCAGCCCAACACATAAAATGGCAGTATAAAATTCAGTTCATGGGGACGGGAGCTACCATGGACCTTATGGATAGACTAAGCAATGACTAAGGTGTTTACTTCGGGCTGAAAAACAAATGCCAGGTTAATTAGCAATTCGATCACAGAGAAACGCGCAAACTAGAATTCGCTAATAAATGTCACATCTGGGCAGTAGAAAGCTGGAGAAGTATGAATATATTAACTTGGGAAATGGATATGTGTTCCGGAATCCATGCGGCAACATAATAAGTTCTGCTTCCGGCTCTAGTTATATATTTTGGAAAGTCAATTTACTTGCTTCGCTGGAATTCAAATTTTCAATAGTAGAATAATATAACTATTTACTTTCTAAAATACTTGTATGTAGGGGAAGTATGCCTACTAGTTAAAGGCTCCCCCACGTAAACTTGGACAGCAAGCAAAAGCTACTGATCTCCAGCGACTCTGACTTGGTTCAAACTGTTGAGCAAAGAGGTATGGTAAATAAATTCAATCGTCCTGACACAAAGCTTGTCAGGAAGATGGGATTTGTTTACCATACCAGCCCTTTCGACAGCCATTTCTTCAGCGCCGTTTACATCAACCTCATCTTCGAGCGGCCAGCACTTTTCGTAGGTATTGGAAAAAGCAGCTAAAAGAGCGGCACAGGTACCAGATATGCAGGCATCTGTTTCTCCCCAGAAAAACCGTGGACGGAAGGCAACACTAGTCAAACCAAAGAAACCAACTAAGCGCTCAAAGGAAACACCATCTAAGCCATCGGTTAAGTGCAGCAAAGAAACAGGAGGCCAGTGTAGCCTCTGAAAATAAATAAATTTTCCTTTTTTCCTTCTTTGTGGTTTCATATTCATTCCATATTTCTTAATTTTTAGCGGATTTTTCAAGAGGCTCAAAACAGGCTATACAATTTATATTTTTTTTTTTAATTATCACTTCAGTGAATTCCTGATGACGTTTTTCTATTAGAAGGAATCAGTTTAGTTTCTTCACTGACGTTTACCTAAGGTATCTAGCTTTTAATTCGTAAACATAGCTTTGTATAATATGCACTTGGTCAAAAGATATGAGGCAAAAACCAAAGGGTTTCCAAAACCGTCATAGTTCGCCTAGTTTATTTTGCAGAATAAGAAATAATTGTGATAGAATATATAATATAACATATAATTATACCATCCTTTGCATAAAAATATCCAACGTTTTCTCCAAGCCTTAATTTCATTCTCATGGTGTAGTCTTCAACTCACAACGTTCTAATCCTTCCAAAACTCGAAAAGATATATCTAATTGAAAGGAATATACACATAAAATAATACATAGTATGGCGAGCAATTTATCGGTTTGCATCTCTGATTTAAATAGTTTTACTTTTGAACAACGTCCGTAGTGGTATATGAATTTTTCGCCAATCTAGTAGGTCATCTGTCGGTTTCTCAATCTCTGTCCTGTGAAACATTAATTCTCCATGAAAAATATGGGCGCAGAACAATCGGCTTTATGGGCTTCATCACAATTTGGACCGCCCGAAGAGACCTTAGAACTGGTCAATTCGGAATTGTTTTTCAGTTCGTATTTCGACAAAATGCCCGAGTCCAGGACGGGTCCTGTGACTCAAGCTCTGCTGCGTTTGGTGCAAAACATACCCAACGAAAACGAATCCTTTATACGTAAGTAGCTGCTCCGATATGAAAGGATCAGGTATTCAGATCTAACCAAGCATACGATGCAGCTTCACCACAAACAAATATGAGTCCTGGCAGGAATGGGGAGGAGGATTATGATGTCTACAGTCTAAATTCCATGGCATCCATAGAGGAAGAGGACTACGAATTTGGCCTTGAGTTGGAGCCCTTGCAGATAGCCGAATTCGAGTCCACGGATGAGTATGAGATAGTCGCCGAGCCAGTTGACCCTAGTCCCTTGCAAGATGCCCTGCCGATGTTCGAGATGGATGTGGATGTAGATGACTTTTGAGCGAAGCAACCAAATATTAATTTAAAATATGAATTTATTTACAAAACTAATTGCAATTTGTTGAACATTCCTACTTAAAGTTAACCTTCTTCAGCCTCAGCGATTTGATGGGTCTGACGATACTTCTCCTCTCGTCGCGATGCTTCTTCAGCTCCGCCTCGCGTTTCTTGGCGTGGTACTGTGACTTCTTCTGCTTGTTCACCTCGAAGGTCATTTGTCGATTGCCCAGCGAGCGACCCACATTGGTCACCTGACCTTCCAGCTGGGACATGACGCGCACTCGATCCTGCAGGCTGGCCTGCTTTATGCGCTGCTGCATTGGGCCGTTTGCTTGGTGCTGATCAAGCGGGGTCATGGTAAAGCGTTTGCCAATTCCATTGGTGGGTGGATTATGGTAATTTCCATTCTTCAATGGTCTTGCTTGGTCATTAGCGGCTTCCCTCTGCAGCTCTTCGTTATCTTCCGCTTTTCCCATCTCCTCATCGGCCTCGTCCTCATCCTCGCGCTGCCGCTTCACCTGTTTGTAGGCCTGTTTCATTTCCTTGACATATTCCCGTCTGTCATCGTCATCCGAAGAGGCCTCATCGCCGCTGTCCTCGTCCTTCTCGCCGTCGCTCTTTTCAAAGCCGAACAGATCCTCGTCATTGTCGCTGTCTTCCCGCGGCTGAGCCTCATCGGCGTGCAGCTCGGCCACTCTAGCCACCTCCACACGCTGCTTCAACTCCTTGGCCTTGGACTTGTCCAAGCGGTTGAGAACAGGAGCCAGAAGACGATACTCCTCCGCCTCCTTGTTGACTGCAAAGTCGGCGTTTTCGAACATGGCCTTGAAACGTGAATCCTCCAGGAGATTGGGCACATTGCGCTGCTTGGCACTGTTTGAGGGATTGGCCTGCTCGTCCATAATTTTGAGAGCCAACTCCTTGTTGACTTTTGGCAGTTTTGAATCGATCTGCAGGCGCGACTTTCTCTCACTTTCGATCTCCTGCCGGATCTTGTCCTTGCGGAATCGGTCAAAGGCGAAGGGTTCTACAACAGCCTTGGCCTTATTGTACAAACGAGCGTCCATGAAGTAGCTAAAAAAGGAACAAATGTATTTCCCAAACCGCTCAATTAAACATTAAGTTCTGCTTTGCACTCACCCATGCATGTAGCCCTTGAGCAGATTGGTGCCAACGAGATGTTCCATGCCCAATTCTGCCAGCTCCTTTGCCGTAACAAACTGATAGTCATCGTAGACATTTTCCAGAACCTCCGATTCGATCTCCTCGGTGAGATTGTCCAGGAACGAGCACCAACGGGGAGCCGGTCCCATTGCGGGGACGTAGTAGGTCAACATTTTCACATCTTCCTGGGCCAGGAAGAACATGCCCGTATCGGGTATGGTACAGAAATCGTTAAACGAACTGGTTGACTCCACATAGGCAATCTGCTTGCCCGTCTGCTCGTCCCACAGCTTCAGCGTCGCCTCGTCCAAGCTGTACACAGCATTCTGGGCGGGGTTGAAGGCCAACCGCTTGATAGGCAGTCGATTCAGGTGATTCTTTACTAGCAGCGGCTGCTTGGCACGTATATCGTAAATAAGAACATGGCCAGAGGCTGTGCCCACAGCCATATGCAAGCCATTGCGGTATTTAAGAGCTGTGACTGAGGGGAACTCCTTGACGCCGGGCAATTTCATAGCCACATCCAAGGTGGAGCAGCGTTGCTTTGTTCGCGGGTCCCATGCCTCAACCGTGCCCTCTTTAGTGCCAGCAACGAGCAGATGATGCTCGGGGTTCACATCGCAGGCGTTCAGACAGCTGGCGTCCGTCTCAAAGGGCTGTAGGAACTGGCCACGCTCTAGATTCAGTCGATAAATGTCCTGGAAAGGAAACGATCAGAATGGGAAAGGGGTCGATGGTCTTTATGCTCACCTTGCCCACTCCCACAATGTACATATCACAGCTGGGCTTGTGGTACTTCATGTCTCGTCCAAAGCGTGGAATCCTGAGCCTATAGTGCCGTCCATGTGCCGCGTGAATCTCTACATAGCGGTCGCATTGCAGGAACACCATTTTACTATAGTCGTCGCTAATGACCTCGAACGTGGTCACCTCCGAATCAAAGCAGCGTTCGAATTTGATGGAGAGATTGGAGACTTCGAAGCATTTGACACGCGGCTTGTACGTTCCTGTGGCTAGGATGTACTGCTGGTCGGGACTCATGCGAATGCTGGTGCACACGCCGGGCATGTCAAAGTCTTGGATGAGCTCGATCTGCCGCCGCGAGTCCACCTTCTTCATCAGCTTTGACTTCTTTCGTCGATCCGTCAGCCACTAAAAGGGACAACATTCATTTGGCTGCTTCATTTCGTGGATAAGGTTTAACTTACATCGGGCACCAACTTCCCGGCGCTCAGGTTGTATATTTTCACATCGTTAACTTCGTTTACGAACATGTTTTCGGCAATATATTACAAAATACTGCACATAAACAAACGAAGAAGTCCGCAACACGTGCGCACCGATAGAACTGCAAGAAACAATCGATAGTATAAATACTATCGTGAGTTGAAAAGAGTTTTTTAAAGCAGGGTTGCATTTTCAATGCGCAATGTGCTCAAATGCGCATTGATTTTGTACACGTATTTGCGTTTTTTTGAAGTCATTCCAAATTATATTCCACATTTTATAGGCGTATGTGCAAGCCTGTATCAGCAAAAGCGCAATGATTTGATAATTATCTTGCCCAGATTTTAGCCGCGCAGCTATCGATAGGGAACAATGTTCGATAGATTCCATAGTACTCACGATGGTACTGCAGCTCCAATCGATACGCTGTATGCAAAAACAAGAAAACGCAAAAGAAAAGTGTACTGATTTTCTGTAATTTGGCCAAATTAACAATAATTAAATCAATACCATTTTGGTGGCCTGGCCATTGCCCATCACACGAGTGTGTGTAACAGCACAGTGCTGTGCTGCAGTTTGTATTCGAAGATATCTGGTAGGAAAATCTGCTTGTCCGAAAACAACAATACACACACACAGGCGCACTGGTACACAGGCACACGCAGCCCCCCCGCCAGCTCTTCGTAACCGCCCTACATTCCATCCGCTCCCTAAGGTGAACTAAAACGGTGAGTAATATTGCGGTATGCTCGTGTCTAAGCCAATTATAAGCGCTGTGTTTGTGATTAAATTATTTAAAATGGAAAACCATCTTCCGAAGAGTGGTGGGTGGTGGGTTAATTATTCCCAACGCATCAGACTTTCCCCTGTACTAAAAGTGTACTCGCTCTCTCTCTCTCTCTCTCCTCCGCTCTTATTATTTCTGTATTTTGTTGAGTACTCATTCCTCCGCTCTGCCCGTATCCCCTGTAACTGTATCCACCCCTCCAATGTTTTTTTCCGTTGTTTTGGGTGCGCCTTTGTGCTTCTTGTGCACATTACGGGTGCACTGGCACCCCATGTTTGGTGGGGGCGGGGTGATCCATTCTCCGCATTTTAGACCTTACAGTTTCCGCCCTCTCCCGACTCCAGCCGCTCAGCGCTCCTTTCGCTGGCTGGCCTTTTGTGTGTTGACTGATAAGAGACGGGACCAGCGACCCGGACAAATCTAAATTTCATGTTGCGGGGTGCCAGGGAGTCTATAAAATTGATTATTACTGTGCCGTTTCACAAGCAATTAAACAGTCGTCGGCAAGCGATAGGGGGTATGCGGATCGCAGGAGGGGGGTCGCAAATCATATGCAAGTCTTGGCAATAGGTCAAGAGTGTCTGATGTCAAATGTACGAACTCTCTAAGCGAACATTACTCCCAATAATCGTATTAGCTTATTTTTCCATTCATCCGTAGTAGTAATAGTTCATAGTTCTTAGAGCTGATGAGCCTTTAAATTATGACTAAGAGTACACATGTAGAAACAGGCAGATAAGCAGCTACATCCCAATGCAAGTATTACTGGAACTTGCAACATACTCGTATAGCGAATGAATGAACGCTATCGCATATCGAACAGCTAATGAAACAGCTAGTGTTCCTGGTAATATTCAAGTGCACTCACTTCCCACGCTGGCCACGCGACCTTGAGACCAATCTCGCTTCACTTCAGTCAATGGTATGCTCCGCTCACTTGCGCCCCTCGGAAGCACGGCCCCTATAAAAGCCTGCGAGGCGATGCTGACACTTCAGCAACTTCACGTCAAGTGTCATGCGTGCTGCCCCCTGGAGGGTTTTGCCCGCCGCAACATCAGTTGGGCTCGACTCAATGAGCAAAGAAACCTGGTCGGCTGTTCAAACACAGGCATGCCTAGGAAAAAATATCGGGGGCAGCTCACTAAAAAAAGGGGGAGCAAAATGCTGTGAAGTTGGAGCCACCTCGACGCCGCAGAACAAATTGATGTAGTGCGGCAATATCTTGATAAGCACTCTTGGAAGTTCTCGTGCATTTGCCTGCATAAATATAGCACAAACCTCTTCGTTGGCTGCTTGCTTGGGCTAGGAGGTCAGCACGATGGCCGTCAAGATGAGCAAAATACGCGGCATTGCGAACAAACTGCACGAACGCATCGACTGTCTAATTGAAAAATGTGTGGATGTCGCCGAAGAAGCTGGTTTCTGGACGTGACTAAATTTCTTTGCCCTCTTGCAGGTCCCAATATGACGGCAGCCCCGTACAACTACAACTACATCTTCAAATACATCATCATCGGGGACATGGGCGTGGGCAAGTCCTGCCTGCTGCATCAGTTTACCGAAAAGAAATGTGAGTAGACCTCCAGCGAAAAAACGAGCCTTCCCACTTAACTGGTCGTTTGCCTCCAGTCATGGCCAATTGCCCGCACACCATCGGTGTGGAGTTTGGCACCCGCATCATCGAGGTGGACGACAAAAAAATCAAGCTACAGATCTGGGACACAGCGGGCCAGGAGCGATTCCGGGCAGTTACTCGCTCTTACTACAGAGGAGCCGCCGGGGCCCTAATGGTTTATGATATAACGAGACGGTGAGCAGATTCCAAGGAAGATCCTGATCTATGTAAAAGAGTCCATATTAATACTTATGATCCTTTTAGCTCGACGTACAATCACTTGAGCAGCTGGCTCACCGACACGCGTAATCTCACAAATCCCAGCACTGTGATTTTTCTGATTGGTAACAAGTCCGACCTGGAGAGCACTCGTGAAGTGACCTACGAGGAGGCCAAGGAGTTTGCCGACGAGAATGGCCTCATGTTTCTCGAAGCAAGTGCAATGACGTAAGTATAAACAATCGGAACATTGTATGCAGTTACGAGCTAAATCTCTTCGTACAGTGGACAAAATGTGGAGGAAGCGTTCCTCGAAACCGCACGCAAGATCTATCAGAACATCCAGGAGGGACGACTCGACCTGAATGCGTCCGAGTCAGGGGTGCAGCACCGACCTTCGCAGCCGACCCGGACATCCCTGAGCAGCGAGGCCGCGAACGTCAAGGATCAGTGCTCGTGCTAAATGGACAAACCTTAACTTTACACACTCCTAGCTATACAAATCTATCTTAATTTCTAACACCACTCGTAATCATAATGATTTCCGATCTATCGAGAAGCAAGCAAGAAACCATTGTATCTAGTTCAATGATTCGATTAGGCACGGACGTGTGAACAGAATAACTAAACCAAAATATAAAAGCCCTCCCCCGTAAATAAGAAAACATTCAACATTTGTATTATCGAGTAAGCATAATTATTAGAAAATTGAGACAATTGTTGGTTAGCACGGATCGTTAGAGGAACCAAAGTTTTTACCTATGAAATTTCGAAAGGTTTATCGCCCAATACCACACCTATATACTGAAGTGGTTAGTACACACACACCTTAGGTACTTTCGTTCTATAAACCTTGTTTTGTTGGCTCTATCTCTGTATATATATGAATTTTGTATCTCCTGTATAACCACTTTTTTGTTGAGTATTTGTTGTAAACGCGTGCGAAGTAATAAGTAAACGAACAATGTTATATGAATATTAACGACGTATTAATGGCATAATGCAATAGGAAATAAAGAATTGGTATTTATAAAGCCCCCAATATAAATGAATTTCGATCTCTAATTCAAAAGTTAAACAGAAATACTGTTGTGGGTTTGAAAAACAGCGCAAGAATTATAACAGAATCCTCAAATCAGGAAAAGGAACATTTGCAAATGCGCTGCTGGGCTAGCTGGATCATGGTGACGCGGCGCGAGCCGAAGACCTGCGACCCAATCCAGGGAATTCGTTTGGTGTCTATTTACTATATTGTATGATTAGTGATATTATCAGAGACTATACCATACCATGATGTTGCATGAGGGAGCAAAATCTTTTCTGTGGCAGTGTTTTTTCGTGACTCCCCGTACAAACAGGTCTCAATCCTCTTGTCACCTATATATGATTCGTCTCTGATCGCGGCCAACACATCAGCTTAGGCCAGAAATAAACCGGGGCCCAAGGACCATACAAACTCGTGCAAAGGGACCAAAATCCATCCAAGCTATACTTGTACTATATAATAAAGTTTGTTATAAATTAATTATGTGTGTAGGCTTTAAAAGTAACTGCTCGGCGATTCGGCAGGCATCTTACATTCGACATCTTGTGGGCCTATAGCTTTTTCCTCGCCGGGATCTTGGGATGTGTCCGAGAATGTACTCAGCATATATTGTATATCACGCTTTTCTGTACAAAGTCATACAAATCCTTGCCGTGATGAGGCAACATAGTTTTGAAAAATAAAAGAAATATTGGCATATAAAATATCTACACACACATTCATACACTCAGCGTGAAAAGTACATAACTTTAAAAATATTTCGCGTAGCAGAATCGCATATAAATAATACGTATTACATATGTAGTTAAAAAATTGCATATACTGCAATACGGCAAATAGATAAGTTTAGTAAATTAGGAATATGTATTGTATGTATTTAAATAAGCAGAGGCGCTGGAAATGAATGGTAAAATATAACTACTGACAAATACAACACAATTAAAATACATCATTTACTTTCTTGTTTTAGTTTTTGTTTCCGTTTCTACTTCCACCTACGATAGAATAGAACTACGACAACACTACTCGACAAAATTCAACTTTTTTTTCCGCTGTGGCCAAAAATGACGGATGCCAGAAATTACGGATTCTGACGGATTTCGGGATTTTATGATTTTTCCAGAGGTAGTGCTTCTATTTTGCACATAACTTAAGCATCTTACATCTGGCTGTATTAAACTTTACAGTTCTGAAAAGCTGACAAATGCAGCTATAAGCCAGAGCTCAACACTTTGTAGCTGCAGCTTGCCGTCTGGAAGTTATTAAGCTTTCAAATTCAAATTTGATAATTTCTTTCGGTATTTTTTTCGGAAATTTTGACTTTGAAAACTCGAAAAGTCCAACAAAAATTATTTCTTTGCCAACATTTTTGGTTTTAGATAGGTACATTAATTAGGCGTCGTTAAAGGTATCGTTTGTAGGAATCGATGGATAAACGGCTAAGGTGGAGCCGTTTCCCCAAACCTGGTCATGCAGAATTTTGCCGATAAATTCCGTTAGTCGACATATAACTGTTTTTTTTCTTACAAAAAATATAAAAAAACATTTTTTGTAACATTTGTTATATTAATTTTGATTTATATGATACAAATTAATACATAACACTTGTTACGAATTTGAATTTCGTGGAATATTAAAAATTTTTATTTGCTCATTTAACTGAAGGTGAAGGTTTCGAGGACATGACCATTAATAATGTGCCAGCGTTGTTTGAAGATCAATGCCTACGATGACGAAGTCATGGTTGAGATTGATGTGAATGAAGCAGGTAATGAAGAATCAGCTCTGAAGAAACCAAACTTATAAATGGTTTAACGGTAAAAAAACTTCAAGAAGGATTCGCATATGCTAGCAGCTTGAAAGCGTGCTTTGTGAATTCTGATCCGCTAATCGAAAGATGATGAGTTTGAGAGAAATTAAACAAAAATACCTTATAAGGAGTGCTACAAAAAAGCGTCTAAAGTCGCTAATCAATCGATGTCTGATTTTTTTTTGATAAGCAAAACAAAATGTTTTCTTCAAAAAACCGCTTAGATTATAATTGCCACAAAATGGATTTTGAATTTAATATTTATATGTTATAGCCCCAAATTACATTTGAAAATGTTTATCTTTAATGATAAATATCTATTAACTATTAATGATAAATATGAAATGAGAATTAACTTTTGGTTAATTTTGAAAAACAAAAATCTTTTATAGCACAAACTGATGCTCGAGGCAGTGAGGCCTATGCAGCGTTTCCAAGACTGTGTATTTGTTGTTGAAAATTTTCCGACGAAAAATCGTGGCCTGATTGTCGTTTAACACATCAAGTGAATAATTGTAGTTTAGAATTTTCCTTGTTTAAAAAAATACTGATTTCTGAACTTGCAGTCGATTCCACCCGGAGGCCTGTGAAAACGTAATTACATACCACGTACATAAAACCCTACATACATATGTATGTAGAACCCCCAATTGTCACCTTATTGTATCACAAATGACCAATAAATGAGTTTGAAGATTAAAACAAAAATTTGGAGAATACTCTTGTTTTGGTAAATTTTTGTGCATTTTGAGTAAACTTAACTACTAGCTTCTGATGAACGACCATCTAAACCATATAATTTGGCAACTACCCCGTGAAAGCTTTTAATGAATATTTTATATAGGGGACGGTCATTATTCGCCGCAGGCCGGTATTTGACTCATGTAAAATTCTCTTTCGAATTTCCTATACATTTGGAAATTTCATCAGATATAAAAGCGTTATCGGTCAGTTCTTTCCATTGACAAGGCACTCCTAAAGTCAAGAAGTCATGTTTAACCTACAACAATACGCAGATATCAATTTTCGGCTACCAATTCAATGTGTCTGGCTGAAGCTGAATGGCTCTTGGCCATTTTTGCCGGCATCAAGGAAGGATGACAGGTCAATTTTTTCTTTAATATACACCGCATGGGCCTGGTACGTCATAGCATCCGTTGGTATAACGATCTGGTTCCAAACAGCATATTTGCTAACCCACTTGTCGGATATTATTATGACTACGGAAAATTGCTGCACCACATTCATGGGCGCCCTAAACTTTGTGAGATTGCTTCACTTACGTCTTAACCAGCGAAAATTTCGGCAATTAATTGAGCAGTTTGCTCGCGATATTTGGATTCCGGAAAACACCCACACCAGCATTAATGCCGAGTGCCATAAGCGAATGTTCACCTTCAGCATCATGACGGGTCTGCTGTCCTGTCTAATCTGTATGTACTGCGTCCTGCCTTTGGTGGAACTTTTCTTTATTACTGGAGTAGACGCAGCGGAGAAGCCATTTCCCTATAAAATGCTCTTCCCTTACGATCCGTACAGCAGTTGGATGCGATATGTGCTCACCTACATGTTTACGTCGTTTGCCGGAATTTGTGTGGTGACCACACTGTTCGCCGAAGATTCAATTTTTGGGTTTTTCATAACGTACACCTGTGGACAGTTTCGGCTGCTGCATGAACGTGTCGACAACGTGTGCACTGCGGCTAGGGGACGAGCAGCTCAAATCACCGCTGACGAGCAACGTTTGCAGCTGCAGCGACTGCACAGTATTGTTCAGCAGCACAACAAAATTATCAGGTTCGCCAAGCGCTTGGAAGACTTCTTTAATCCCATACTCTTGGTGAATCTCATGATTTCATCGCTTCTAATTTGCATGGTGGGCTTTCAAATAATTACTGGGAAAAATATGTTCATCGGAGAATACGTTAAGTTTATTGTTTACATATCCTCCGCGATTTCGCAGCTATATGTGCTTTGCGAAAATGGGGATGCGTTAATCATACACTCCACGACCACAGCATGGCACCTCTATGGATGTGAGTGGGAGGATCCAAACATAAGCAATTTGTATTCGTACACCGCCATGAGCCAGCAGTTCCGCAATGACTTGAAATTTATGATACTCTGCAGTCAACGGCCAGTCAGAATAACGGCGTTTAAATTTTCAACTCTCTCTCTTCAGAGCTTCACGGCGATTCTGAGTACATCCATGAGCTATTTCACATTATTGCGGTCGCTTTACTACGAAGACCAATTGTAACCGATTTCTCTTACGTATATCATATAATAAATTGCACTTGTCCCGCAAAATAAACCTTTTTAATTTTACACATGTAATTTTCACAAGATCTAATATAGATATAGGACTGAATCAGTCTTATCTTGTTCTGAGAAGAACAGATGGTGAGCGAAAACACTTTTGATTACGTTTGCTCTCTCCTCATTCTCATAGTGTCCGTAGATGATCGGTTTTTTTTGGCACTTTGAAATGGTTGAGGGTTATTTGCGAGCTCTGGGACTGATCAACTATTATTGCTATTACTTATTGGTGATCTATTGGTTGCACACTAGTTCCACTTGGGCTTTTTGGAAAGGCTGGATTCCCCTTTAAAGCACAACGTTGTCGGATTTTTAATAGGACCATTCCATTGTGAAATACATTGAAATACAAATACCGAAGAAAAAAATCAGTATATTTTAAAATTTCTTTACGATAAAGGCGAAAATGCAAGCAAAGGCGACTGAAATTGTAAACGAGGTTAATGGTGTCGATGAAAAATTCGCAATTTTGGTTTCGATGGTTTTGCTTGGAAGGGAGTCAGCTAGTACCATGAGCCATTTCAATATGGGCAACACTCAACTGGGACCTCTATTGTCAACAATTGAACTGTTATACAATAGACCAGAAGGGACCTGAAATGGCCAATAGGAAACGTGTTGTGCTACATCAGGACAACGCTAGACCACGCACATCAATAATGACGCTCACCAAACTTATGCAGCTTGGATGGTATAGTCCGGATCTTGCACCAAGCGTCTGTCATATTTGTTTGTCCTTTTCTTCGCAATTCAATTAAGGACTACGAAACTATATTGGTCGAGTCTTTTAACAGCAAGGACCAGAGGAATTTTAAAACTATCCTCAAAATGGCAACAAGTCATTAAAGAAAACGGAACATATTTGAAATAAATTGGACAACACAAATCGTTAAAAATTACCTTTAACCTTACTAAGTTTAAATTCTCTATAATTTGTAAATGGAATGTTTAAAATTCACGTACGATCATTTTTAAATTTATGCCGGAAAAATGGTAATTTGAATGAGAGAGTGAAATATTTCAGCGAGGTTACGTTTTTCAGATTCTGTCAGACTGGTGAAAACATATTTCACTGATTGGCAAGACTATGTCTGATCACATAATTTTTCTCAATGTACCAAATATTGCATATGCATGATAGCCCTACTAAATTTGTCTGTTTTAGAGTACGAGCTGTTTCCTGCATATTTCATACTCGTATGTGTCTCGTCTCCTTTACCTGGATCTCCTTTATTCTTGTCTATTGTATTGTTGTTCCGGCGCTAGTAGGACCAAAGGAAATATAATAGCAAGATGCGTAACGTCCATGCATTTCAATGGTTATAAAGCGGCGACTTTTTTAACATCCACGAAGCTCGCGCTGGGCGACTAATGACTGATCAGCTGACCAAGGAAGTTCGGTCCGTCGGTCTGTCGCGGGGCTTTTCCCTTTTATTTGCATAAATCGATGGACTGACACAGACCGACTACAAGGTGTCATTCGTATTTTGGCGTTTAATTTATTCTTTTATTTGGGTTCTTTTGGGTACGTCGGTCATGAAATATGCTCTCAGAAGGATTAAACAATTTCTAATCTCTATTGGGAGCTGGGATCAGCGGTTTTCAATTAACCTTCAACAAAATTCTCAAATCGTGGATACTGTATAATAGCATCACACCGATAAGGCCGCTCATTATGCCTGAAATTATAAATACCGCAACACACACAGGAATCATTTCGTTTTAATATTTCGTCTAGTGAGGTTGTGCATTTGAGTTAATTGAATGAATGTCTAGTCAGCTTTCCTCTTGTAGGTTTTGATTGCTGTGCATCTGCAAGGATACTTGAGAAGTGATTAGGTGAGTGAGAATTTTGAATAATATGGAATATATAGTGTAATTTTCCTAATTGCAGACTTTGCCGACTCTGAGCATTGTCCAAGTCGGAAATTCCAAGCCAAGAGTTGCGGCCACCGATGAGCTTTCCTTTAATTCCATTCAGCTCTTCCTCGCTTCTCGGAGTCGCCAGATAAGTCGCCATCTGACGGCATATATTCGATCCGGAGAACCAATTGCTTGATCGACGCTGCTCGATGCAAAAGAACCGCGAACCGATCTGAACGAAGTTCTCCAGTTTCTTTACTTTCGGCACCTCCTTCGCTGCTTCACGACATGTTGGGAGCTGGGATCATTGCATTTCAATGATCTTTGAACATATTGTAGATATGGCAATCAAGTGAATTGAACTTTGGCCAATCACGTTTTAAATTTCTCCATTTGATGAAATATTTTCCTGTACAAAAACTCAATCGCTGATACGCGACGCTGATGCTCTCGTTGCAGCCTTCGCTGCAGGTCCAGTGGATTGCATTACGTTAGAGATAAGGTAACTTATATAACAGCGATATGGCCGATGAGAATATTTATACCTCAACTTATGCATAGTTTTAGCAAAATAATTCTGGAGATTTCTTGCAGACTTGTCGACTCAGATCACTGAAAAACAACGCGATAAATATTGCTTTAATGCTCTGAAACCGTTGCTGAGCCACATCGCCTCCAATCAGCATCGATGAAGTGCTTGCGACGCCACCAAGCTGGAAATCACCACCAGACAGGACAGGATGGAGAACCAGCTGGCCGCCCTGCAGGAGAAATTGTCCTCAATCGAAGCAGTGAAGAAAGTGCCGAAAGTAAAGAAACTGTAGAACTTCGTGCAGATCGGTTTGCGGTTCTTTGACATCGAGCCGCATCGTAGTGTCAATTGGTTCTCCGGATCGAATATATGCCGTCAGATGGCGAATTATCTGGTGACTCCGAGAAACGAGGAAGAGCTGAATGGAATTAAAGGAAAACTCCCCCAACGCAGAAACTATTGGCTGGGAATTTCCGACTTGGCCGATGAGGGCCATTTTGTCGCAGCCCTCGGGAAACTTGGCTCCTCTTCTCCGGACAAAAAAGAATGGGGAAGAACATTGGGTAGGATTTCCAGCAGCATGTGAATTTTTGATCAATAACCTTCCATGTGCTTTTAATGCGTATTTCTTTTGCAAAGCAGGTGATGAATAAATAAATTAATGAATTATTTAGAATGCTTTCTGTCGAAGAAGGAAGCGTACTCGACCACATAGATACCTATTCAGAATATATATGCTATTCATAATATACTCAAAATCTTTGTGACCGAATAATAGAAGCCAGATTGAAGAAGCAATCAAAATAGAGAATAGTCAAAGTAATCTGACGCTGTCTTTCTGGAAATCCCTAGAGTCCTCCCCGATAAAATGCCCGAAATCCAGAGGAATGTGAGCAAAATGTTCATAAGTATTCATTTAGAAAGATGAGCAAGCTCTCATTTGGCATCACAGCTTATTTGTTCTATGTTCTATATTGCTTCTTTAATTTTCTATAATAGGTATATAATGTTTGTATTCGATTACTTAATCAAAAGAAAATCAGTTTCAGTCAAACCATATCTCAAGCCAAATTATACAGTTTATTAAGTGCAAAAGTCGTTGATCGCTTTGACACGCACCTCGGGATGACTGATAACACAGCCCCACAAAAAAAAGTAGAGTCGTGCGTGGCTGATTTTTGGCTTTTTGGGGTCGCCGATTAAGAAATTGATGTCAGTTCTCAAAAATTGAAATGGCAGATCCAATACGGCCGGAGGTACTTAAAACAAATAACTCTCCGACCTTGCTATATGTATCGCCTGGTTTGACAAACATTTACTTAATTCTATAAAATCTTTTTCCCTACGGTATGCAAAATGTTGCTCATTCCGTGCCCATGCTGGCCCATACAAATTGAATGTTGCTAACAAAATAAACCCCACTCGACGGCATACAGAAACTGCTGCATGGGGCCGACTATACACCTCTGAACTTTGCCGCCCTGCAATTGGTTGCGTTCTCTGAAATGTACAATTTTGATCATTTCAATGTATTTTAATTTATTTGGAAATATATTATAAGACTTACCGCTTGTAGTAAAAGCACCACGTTTAATTTTTCGCTGCACATTGTGTCATACAGTCTATCTAGCTTATATAAAAAAGTACATGTTTTGAGGCAAAAAAGGAAATTACTAAAATTCATTAAAAAAAAAAAACGCAAACAAAGAGCAATAGTATTTTCGGTTAAAAAATTAGAATTAATATGCAATTTTATATTCATATTTAACAGTAAAAGGTACGTACGTAAAGGTACGGAAAGCAATTTATTTTAACAATTTCGGTTTTTTTGTGAAAATTACACAATTTTTGCACCAGGTGAAAATTTTAACAAACATTTTTTTTTGCTCCAGAGAAATCATATGTGTACTTTGAGAGCGTACAACTCCGTAAATATCGGTGTTAAAAATAAGAAAAAAATATCCACAAAATCCATGATGTATTCTTAATGGAATGGTCAAAGAAAAAATAACGTTTTTCGGTTTTGGAAAAATAGGTTTATACAAGCTCGCCGTTTGACCCACTGTGCGCTGAGGACTCTGAGAAATTTATTGTATGTTCTAAATAAATTTGAATAAAAAATAGGAAACAAGGTGGGAAAATCTTCAAAAGATGTCCGCGTTGTGTAGAGCATGCCCGAGCCCGCTTATGCACCAAAAACCTCCGCTTTAAATTCTAACAGAGTTTTAGAGTTCAATTTCAATACAGTAAAACAAAGCAACTTAATTTTGTACGTGGTGTAGCAATGGCATTACTATTAACTCGTTTAAATATATAATCACGACAGCCTTATATTCAATTTGACTTAATGCAAATATTTCTTCCCTGGGAGGGGGTTCTGTCTCCACTAAATAAATTCCTAAGCTGGATGAAGGAATAGGCTCAGCATGAAAGCTTCTCAAATGTATCTGTCGTCGTTCTATAATTGCTCTGTCGAAATCTTCCGAAATGGTTACAATTGGTACAAGTATACTGTATGCAGCTCATCAAATTAGGAGTCAAAATTTTAGTTGGAATTATGACCAACAAATTTTTATGAAAATAGTAAAACTCAACATAATTAATATATCCATCTGACGATCTATATTATTTTATCCTTTTATTACATTGCGCCTATCGGCTGTTATGCCTCCCAAAGCTACGAGGTTCAAATATAGACACCGCCCAGCGAATGTTAGATAATTTTGTAGAAAATGTCCTACAATAGTATCTCCTATAACATTCACAGCTTGTTGCATGTGAAAGACACAATACTACAAGTGGGCGATGCAGTTGAGAGCACCTCATACGCTTTTGAAAATTATACTAAGCAACAAAATTGAACTGTTTTTTCAGCTGTGGCCAAAAAATACTTTTTCTGACAGATTTGGGGATTTACAAATGTTTAAGCAATTATTTTTGTTTACATCTGGTTGTTTCGAACTTTGCAATTCTGAAAAGCTGATAAATGCAGCTAAAAATCCGGCGCATACACTGAAGCTTACCGTCTCGAAGACGGCTTTCAAATTCAAATTTGATCATTTTTTGCAGAATTATTTTTTCCGAAATTTTGAGTTTAAAAAGTCGAAAAGAAATGATTCCTTGGGCTGGAATCGAGATGGCTCAGCGACTTGCTATCAGCCTTATATGGGTCCCGGGCCACCGGGACATCGAAAGTAACTGCATAGCAGACGAGTTGGCAGATCTGGCACTACAATACCCCTTCTATAAGACTAGGTTGGCCACCTGTAAGATTATCATAAAAGAGCAAAATAAGCGACTAAGAGACAACACGTGGCAATCAGTACCACGATGTCGAATATCCCGGCCGACCATAGATAGGAAGCGCACCTCTGAGCTATGCAAGCTCGGCAGAAGGACATTGGTTGGGACATTGGCTAATAGGTACATGGAACCATTACTAAACTTAATAGTTTTATTTACTATCTTAATATATATAAACAAATTGTTGCTTAAACCATAAATACATTTTTGCTTTTGAAACACTTTAACTATTGTTCTGCGTGTGTCGACTAATTGTGTGTCTTTTAAGAGCATATTTTGTTGTAAATGACGTCGAGCAGTTAGAGCAGGCGTGGGGTCGCTCCCCCGTGTGTGTGCGGATGTGTCCGTTAAGTTGACTCTTTGATATGAATGATTTCGAGCAGCTAGAGCATCCGTAGGGTCGGTCACCCGTGTGGATACGGATGTGTGCGCTTAGGTTACTTTTCTTTTTAAATGACCTAGAGCAGCTAGAGCATTTGTAGGGTTTTTCGGCCGTGTGCGTACGTGTGTGTATTTTAAGATCATATTTTCTTATAAATGACTTCGAGCAGTTGGAGCATGCGTGGGGTCGCTCCCCCGTGTGTGTGCGGATGTGTCTGTTAAGTTGACTCTTTGATATGAATGATTTCGAGCAGCTAGAGCATCCGTAGGGTCGGTCACCCGTGTGGATACGGATGTGTGCGCTTAGGTGACTTTTCTTATTAAATGACCTAGAGCAGCTAGAGCATTTGTAGGGTTTTTCGCCCGTGTGCGTATGTGTGTGTATTTTAAGATCATATTTTCTTATAAATGACTTCGAGCAGTTGGAGCATGCGTGGGGTCGCTCCCCCGTGTGTGTGCGGATGTGTCTGTTAAGTTGACTTTTTGATATGAATGATTTCGAGCAGTTAGAGCATCCGTAGGGTCGTTCATCCTTATCACTCATCACTTTTGAATCGGTTTCAAAATTGCTTGACTGCTCTCTTCCGATGTCTGACGGTTGTGATTCCCGGTCCTCGTCTTCCTTATCGTCACAAATGTCTTCTTCTTTATAATCCTCCATCCGTGAGAAATGGAGGATATGGCTCTGCTCACAGGTTCTCTTAAGATTAAATGCATTCACAACATCCTCAAGACAGGACGGGCATACGATTTCTGGTAGCAAATCCCCGCGCCGAACCACGTACCCGGTACACTCCGCAATCATTTCAGCAATGCACGTGTCCCGTTTATGGCGCTCATCAAAAATATTTGTGAATGCTCCGGCCGTTCCCATGCACACTCTGCATATTTCCTCCATTATCAATTGAAAGTTAATTTACCTAAATTGAACAAAATACATGACAGGAACGTAAATAACCGTATGCTTAATATTAAACAAACAACCCACCAAATGCCGCTTTTAGGAATTGCAAAATTTGGCGCCAACGCGCGTCCATGCACTGAGACCGTAACTTGCGCGAACAAGTTGAATTTAGTAAATGCAAATTTACTCGCTGTGTTAGCACAACAAAGTGGATCCGTTATCGGCCAAACACGCTATCGATACAAACATTTCTGTATGCATTCGATATGGGCGATATTTCTTATTTTTGTACGATAACTTCAATTTTCTCAGCTCGATAGGCAGATTTAAAAATTGTACGCTCATACATCCATATCAATAGTAATATAATCTCGTCGCTAAGCTCCCCCAATCTTTTTATATTTTGGTTTTCGCAACCCACAGCTTTGTGCTTGGTTTCCTTGTATTTCGATTGTAAACACACACATTCACGCACACCACTTCATATATTTGACCGGGCAAAGAAATTTGTCGTGCCTGGCAGAATACCACAAATACCATGAAATACTTTTCCAGCATATATAGGCAATTATTTTGCTCGAACTGAGTACAACCAAAATAATGACCCTAGCAGAATCATTATGCTGGCAGAATATTTTTATCGGTCCCATACGAATATCAACCCTGATTCTGCTCGATAGCATTGAGTACTAGGTGTAACAGGCGATCTTTGCTGCTGCGCTGTCACCAGACCGACTAAAACAGCTAAGCTAAGCCATATTTTCTTTCGCTCACACTGCATGCTTTTATATCTGGTCTTGCCACCTAAACTTGACGTATAATGGAATACGAAAATAAACAACAAATGCTATTTAAAAATATTTCAAACATATTATTTGCACAGGTTTTGCTTAAATTTTAAATGATTTTTTACAACGTTCTTGAATACATAGGCAATCTTATTAGTCGATACATGATTTTGAGCAATCGATACTATCGCTATGGCCACCACTGAAAGTTGTGTCGCTCCTTTCCTCCATCTTGATTTTTGCGTGAGTTTGGCGTGGGCGGATTTTACACTAAAAATGATCCAACTAACCTTTAGAAACAAGTGAAATATAATTCGCAAGTCAAATTTCAACGTCTCCGTCATATTTGTCGACTCGCATTAGAATGGCGGAACAAGTAAAGTATCTGCCCGATCCCTATAAGTCGGAAAACGACAGGAAAATCTACAAGTAAGTGAAATGGTGAGTCACGCCATAGAAACGATAATCAATTGCCCCTTTAAGATCTCTTGTGCTGGGCAATGGGCTACAAGATTTGATCGTCTCGGTGCCGCCGATGACAAAAGGATATCCCAATACCGCCTCCTGTGCCTTGATGATCGAACACGGTCCATTCGCCGATCCGCGCAACTATCAGGGCTTGGCCCACCTATTGGAGCATATTGGAGCATGCTGCAGGACACCATGGAACGTGGGCGCGGAGTTGTGGACTCGGAGTTTCAGCGGACGGCCAAAAAAGATTGTCACCGTGGCAACCAGCTGCTCGCCAGCCTGGCGACCGAAGGCTATCCGCAAGGCTCCTTCAACTGGGGTAAAAGGAAGTCGCGATAACTATGTGGCCAATCGCATGTACTTGTGCCTGCAGAGTATCCTGCCCATCGATGTGCAGGACCACCGTCCGCCACTTTTCCAAGGTGCTCCGCAATGACGTCAAGGCGCCCGACCTGACTTCAATCTACACTCGATTCACTCTTTTTTTAAAGTGAGCATTGGCCTCACCTGCGAGGGATTCAAGCACATCGATGAAGTGCTGTCCGCCACCTTTGCCTATTTGAAGGTGTTCTCCAACTGTTCCAACGGTTCCCTGCGTCAGTTTTACGAAGAGCAGCAAAAGAGTAAGCTCGCGGAGTTCCCCCTCCGGGATCGTATAAAGAACCTATGATGTCGATGAACTGGTCTTCAAATCAAATACTATCCCCCAAAGGATATACTCACTGCCCGGTAGCTCATTGCGACATTGACGAGCAGCATCTGTCCGAACTGATCGGCCACCTGAACAGTTTTAAATTCAACGTAATAATTACTTCGCAAGAGCCGTACAAGGGCATGCCATACGACAAGCGGAAGGAGTGGTTCGGAACGGAATACACCACTTTACCCATGCCAGCTTGGTGGAAGCAGCTGTGGATCAAATCGAAGCCCATGGATGAGCTCTTTCTGCCCGAAGCCAATCCCTTCGTGGCACACGACTTCAAGATGTTCTCGAATGAGCAGGGCAAGCCCAAGCTGCCCCCTTATCCCAAGAGGCTGGTCAAGACGGACACCTGCGAGCTGTGGTTCCGACAGGATGACAAATTCGGGAAGCCCCAGGCCTACCTATGCTTATTTTTCATCACCCCGCTGCTGAGTCAGAGTGCGAAGAAGTAAGCGCTTTCCATCTCACACTAGCCATCTAGTCATCGAATGTATTTCCAATAACTTTCTTGGTTCTCATCTTTTCTTTCGCAGTGCTGCTATGTGCGACTTGTACGTTTCATTGGTGAATCAGAACGTGCACAAGGAACTGGCTCTCGCCGAAGAGGCCAATCTCAACTGCCGCTTCATGGTTAGCGACAATGGCTTGCGGCTATTTGTGAGCGGCAACAACGAAAAGGTCCATCTGATTGTGGAGGCCATTGCCGAAGGTATGGTCTATGTGAGCGCCACCCTCTCTGAAGTTATTCTGACCGCCTACCGCAATATGCAGGGCGAGTCCTACTTAGGACCACTGAAATATCCATCCATTATAGCAAGGTAATTTATATCCCTGTACTATCTACATCTCGACTTATAATCTGTGATCTTAGGCACATTCTCTCCCGTGTGCTGGGAGAAAATCTATGGGCCACGATTGACCAGTACAAGGTACTTAAAGACATCACTCTGGAGGATCTGAAGGTATTTGCGCAGAAGTTACCACAGGAGCTGTACATCAAGGCCCTCATACAGGGCAACTACACGGAGGAGTCTGCCCACAAGGTGCTCAATTCGGTGCTCAGCCGGCTCAAGTGCGGGCCCATTAAAGATCATCTGCTCGTGGAGAGTCGCATCGTTAATCTTCCGCAGGGCCGCACAGTCTTCCGCTGCCACGCACCCTCTGTGCAAATTAGAACCACGAACTACTACCAATTCGGAGCAAACTCTTTACGCGTGAAGGTCATACTCGACCTCTTGAGTACGTTGATCAATAGTTGGGACTTGTATCTCGCGGAACTCGGCGAAGAGGTGGCAGGCAGTGTCCACGTCAATAACGGCATTGTCGGCTACACCCTCTCAGTTAACTTTGAGGCGACTCCTGGAGAAGAGAGGCTCGAAAAAATGGAAAACGACATCGAGGCATTTCGCCGCATGGTTTGGTGGATTCCCAAGACAATGGACACTGAGGCCTTTGCGTTCTGGAAAGATGAGCCTACCCATTGGGCACTTGGCCCGCCACGAACCCTGTTGAATGAGGTGGGAGACAATTTTAGCGAGATAATCGACGACGACTACATCTTCGGTCGTACACAGAAGAAGGTCGATGTGTTGCGCACCCTAACCCAAGCGGATGTCATTCGCTTTCTTGACGACACGGAAGGCACCACTTTACGCAAACTGTCGGTTCATGTCCTTGGGCTTCCATCGTCAGATACAAAACACAAACAGGAATTCAAACACGATGTCTACGACAAAGAAATTGCCGATTTCAGAAGCGGTCTAGAGATTTTCCCCAAGCGCACAGTAGAACCAAATACAATATAAATAACTATATAAATAACAATATAAATAACTATTTATAATGTCTTTGGTAGAACCATGTGCTCAAGGAAACTTGCCTATGGCAGAATACAATCCAGTCAGATCTGTCTACGGATTAAATATAAGTATAATGAGTAAAGCTCCATACATTTGTCATCATCTTCTGAACATCCTGACAAAGTCAGATAAGGGATACATTCTCTTTAATCGCAGACGTATGTGTTCACATTTGTAAGTTTATTTAAATATTAATTTTGCAAGTATTCCCATACATTTAACATCGTCTTAACATTTGGATATAGATGAATTACAAAGTTTAATTCTGTATTAATATTAAAAGAACATTTCCAAAAAATGTATAATCATCGTCACATATGGATATAGATGAATTTCTAAGTTTAATTCAATATTGATATTAAAAGAAAATTTCCAACAAATTTCCAAAAAATGTAAATTCATCTTCACATACGGATATAGAACATGTACACAAGTGGCAGTGCCTACGGTTTCTGCCAATACATACAATACAAATGTTCTGCAGTTTGTCCTTCCAGCACATTCCAATGCTGAATAATAAATGAAGCGATTATGAATTATGCATCATCTCGCCGTTCACTATCTTCAGGTCGTGGAATCAGAGAGTGGACGCCTAGCTTGGATGCATTGAACTTTCCCCCAGTTGAAAGTGGCAGCCGATGTCAATAACGAAATGCCAGAGCCAGTTACTTCACAGAAAGATGAAAATAAAAAACAATATCTTCCGTCACGTTTCCCAAGGGCAGACCAAATGCCTTTTTCCATATAAAACCAGCGGAATAGAGCCGTTCCAAGCTCCCTGCGCATCGCCATCTTAGCTGCTCTCTCGCGCTCTATCCCTCAATCTATGGCTCTTTCGCTCGGGCTCAGGCTAGCATCAGTCCTGAGTTGCTCTCATGCTCTCTTTCTTTAGTTCTCTCGCTTGTACTAGTGCACCGGCAATTCGGTCAGCCTGCCATTAGTTAGTCTTGAGACGATTGCCATAATTATCAGATACAGACTCGGATATATTCGGTCTTGGAATTACATTCATACGAATCGCCCTCGATATATGCATCTCATTAGCCAAATAGTTTAAGTCATTTTCGGGCCCTATACCGCTAAATACACTATATATATAAGCCCAATAAACTATACATAGCGAAACAACATAGACTTTCTATTAACCTAAGTCCAATAGTTAGTGAAAAGGCTAAGTAGCTTAATACTATCTCTGTTTTTGCAGTTAGTCAGTTTGAAAAGTCGAATGTCATATTCGTCATTAGAATGAAAGAACACAGCCCCAAATTGTAAATCGTTTGAACAAGGAGCGTTTTCCTTATTAATATTAATTCAAGGATGGGGGGATGGGATAATTCCCAGCAAATGAATTGGAATCGATCTAATAATTAGCCAAGCAAAAGATAAGTCGATGGGTATTTATTAACTATTTATTATTATTAACTATTTACTAGAGTTTTATGTGGAGTTTATGACAATGGTAATGAGAGTAAAACGCTGAGCGTAGGATTCTTTGTACTGCGAGGGCCATTCAGATAATTCAAATTCATTCAGATCTTAATCCAAATTAAATGCTTAATATTTTAGAGTAAGCGACGCGATTAGTTAAATAAATGAAAAAAAAAATGTTTGAAGCTTCATTTCGATTTGTGTAGGCGTAGTAGGTGATTCGTAATGGCATTCGTGTTCGCTACTGCAACGACCTAACGTACTTGGGGCACAAGCACTTCTTCTTCTGCTTCTGTGTGGGGACTGCTGTCGGTGCAGAGGGCTCCTCTGGCTCCTCGATGCGCTCACGGTAGTGTTCGGGATTGGCCTTCTCGCTGCACTTGACGGCCATGAACTCGAAGAAGTCAATGTTGCGGATATGGTAGTAGAACTGGTCCTTGAACTGGAAGTAATTTGGATACACCTTGTGCTTCAGCATGGCCATGTAGAGGGTGAGGCGCTGCTGCTCTGAGAAGTTGCGTCGCTGCAGTTCCTGCAGATGGTTCGCCCAGCTGCGCCTGCTGATCTCCTGCTGCACCAATTGACGCAGACGCGGGTTGAGATGGAACAGAACCGACCTGAAAGTGAGGGCTTCAATCAAAAATGGACAAGGTTATGGCTTCTCTACGGCACTCACTCGTTGAAACGATGGCGCAGCTTCCGGAACTTGATCCGGTCAAAGGGATTGATGAAGTGATGAATCCGATCCGTATTGGCCAGCAGTGCTGGTATCTCCACAAAGATCCTAAAACCGTATTCTTAGAAACAATTTCGTGCTGTGCTTAATACGTAATTGGCATTAAGAAGCATGGGAAATTCAGTTTGTTGGGGTTGGGGCACGGTCTTATGGAGTGGAAAACGTGGAAATTTGACCATATCGTTGTCATAGAAATCCAGATCGTTTTTCATACGTTTGTTTACCGAGATTAGTTCGTTCACGTCGATGAAGTAGTTGCCAGCACAGAAGTTGTACTTGCCCAGGGGAGGAATCGATTTAACCAGTTCAAAGCCTGCGATAATAATGGGTAGGAAGTCGATACAGATGGATGACGGATCGTGTGATAATTTACCCTTTCTTTTACACTGTGCTGAGGTGGATTCCAGGAAGTAGACGGTCCTCCACTTGGGACAGAAGCAGTTGATGAACTTGGTCAGTATTTCGACCCAATTGCGAAATGTGGTCGACAGGTTTTGGTCAAAGTTCACCTGAAGAGTGATATCCTCACTGTGGGAAGGGGAGGAGAATTGAGGGTTAATTGGTCGAACATACAGAACATACAGTTGCCACCTACCGCACGACCAGGGCATTCTCGTCGCATCCAAACTTACGCAACCGTGCCGTGACAACGGCCTGCTTCTCGCCCACAGTTATCCGAAGGTTGGCGCCTTCGATGTCCACCATGGTGCTCTCGAAATGCAGCTGCGGCGACGGTGGCACGGACCCCTTTCTTCCCTTCGTCCACTCATCTGAGTCTGCCTCGGAGGATTGGATTACTTCAAAGGCAGTCAATCGATTTTCTTCGGCATCACCAAAAGATCCTCCTTTGTTGGACGTGAACACCTCCGTCTCAATCTTCAGATCTACGTCCGTGAGGACTCCAATACGACACGTCCTGATCGTACCTTATACGTGTAGAGCCCCTGCTGGTTTTCGATGGTTTGACGTGAGTATTTTATGAGTATTTATAAACAATTCATGTTTCTTCTTTTTACGCCTATTTAAGTAAATAGCCATTTAAAATGCTTCTCATTAAATTTACTCATATGTAGACACTTAGAAACAAGTGATAAGTGGGAAAACTGTGTGCTTAGCAATCGAAATATTCCCCTTTGGACAAACAAAGTAGACTTTCAGAAGAAATGTAATAAATCGCAATTTGAATTATGTAGCCTGCGAACCGGTGCGCTCTACAGCACATTTTGTGCATGTGCACAACATCGATAGTGGAAACAACCAATAACATCGATACTATCGTCAAATTTTAAACCCCGAAATAAACATATCAAACAGTAGGAGAACAAAAACAAACCATAATAAAATAAATGAGAAATTACAAAAAGGTAATTAATTAAAATATATTTTAAATTTCAAAGTTTTTGATCAAAAACAGCAGTGTGTCCGCATGCGAATTACTGAACATTCGTTCAGACTGTTGTGGTAGTCCAACGGATTCACCACTGTAATAATAAATTGTTTCGAGATTACTCCTTGTTTTAATTATTAACCATTTATGTGCCTTTATTATTAAATTCTATTAAAAATTTGTGTGGATTATACAAATTTTAATAGTTTTTAGAAGTTTCACATTCTCCTGGAGGATTTGTTAGTCTGCTTTAAGTCGTGGGTAGAAAATCATAATTTTTACCATTGTAGCGCTTCAAAAAATTGTCCATTTCTTGTTTCAAAATCCTCGACTGAAGGAATGAACAATTTTGCCGGGCTAAATTTTCAACCATCGATACTATCGATAGTGGCCACTATCGATTTTTTCCCAGCCCTAATGCAAATTACCAAATTAATTTATTCACAATTTACAATGACGAAATAGTGTCCAAAATCGGGCTACGTAAACGAATCTCGACCTATGATGCAAATCAAACGACTACTCTGCAAGTCCTGCACCTTGGGCACCATGCTAGTAGCCGCAGTGTGGATCCTGGTCCTGTTTCTCTACAGCCACAATCTCAAAAGTTCCATACACACGGCTGGCTGGAGGTTCAACAAATCGAGTACTTCTCCCAGAGCCGAGCTGAGCTACCAGGCAAGGGTCACCCGTGGCTGCACTCCCAGCTCTTTCAACACCTCCACAGCAGCCGCAGCGGTTCCTTCCGAGCCCCTGGAACTCCTGGGAGTGGTGCGAAACAAGCAGGACAAGTACATTCGTGACATTGGATATAAGCATCATGCCTTCAATGCCCTTGTATCCAACAACATTGGGCTATACCGCGAGATTCCGGACACGCGCCACAAGGTCTGCGACAGGAGCGAGACCAGCGAGGCGGAGCAACTGCCTCAAGCATCGGTCATCATGTGCTTCTACAACGAGCACAAAATGACCCTGATGCGGTCCATTAAGACCGTACTAGAGCGCACGCCCAGCTACCTGCTTAAAGAGATTGTCCTCGTCGACGACCATAGCGACCTGCCCGAGCTGGAGTTCCACCTGCATGGCGATCTGCGCGCCCGTCTCAAGTACGACAACCTGAGGTACGTGAAAAACAACAAGCGGGAGGGCCTGATCCGCTCTCGTGTGATTGGCGCAAGAGAGGCCGTCGGAGATGTCTTGGTCTTCCTGGACTCGCACATCGAGGTGAACCGACAGTGGCTGGAGCCCCTGCTGCGCCTCATCAAGGCGGAGAACGCGTCCCTGGCCGTTCCAGTCATCGACCTGATCAACGCAGATACCTTCGAGTATACTCCCAGTCCGCTGGTGCGCGGGGGATTCAACTGGGGCTTGCACTTCCGGTGGGAGAATCTTCCCGAGGGAACGCTCAAGGTGCCGGATGACTTTCGGGGTCCTTTCCGCTCGCCCACCATGGCCGGCGGACTGTTTGCAGTAAATCGGCTATACTTCCAGGACATCGGCGAGTACGACATGGCCATGGATATCTGGGGTGGCGAGAACATAGAGATCTCTTTTCGCGTGTGGCAGTGTGGCGGCGCCATCAAGATTGTGCCCTGCTCCCGAGTGGGCCACATCTTTCGGAAACGTCGCCCCTACACCGCGCCGGATGGGGCCAACACCATGCTCAAGAACTCCCTGCGCCTGGCCTACGTCTGGATGGACAAGTACAAGGACTTCTATCTCAAGCACGAGAAGGTGGCCAAGGAGTACGACTATGGAGACATTAGTGACCGGCTGAAACTGCGGGAGCGTCTCCAGTGCCGGGACTTTGAGTGGTACCTGCGAAACGTCTATCCGGAGCTTCATATACCAGGCGAGGAGCCAAAGAAGTCAGCCTCGGGTCCCGTCTTCCAGCCCTGGCACTCGAGGAAACGAAACTATATTGACTTCTACATGCTGCGGCTGGCGGGGACGGAGCTCTGTGCATCCGTGGTGGCACCCAAGGTGAAGGGATTCTGGAAGAAGGGCAGCTCCCTGCAGCTCCAGCCCTGCCGACGCACGCCGAACCAACTGTGGTACGAGACGGAAAAGTCGGAGATCATACTGGACAAGCTGCTCTGTCTGGAGGCCTCGGGCGATGCTCAGGTGATTGTCAACAAATGCCACGAGATGCTGGGGGACCAGCAGTGGCGCCACACCCGCAACTCCGACAGCCCCGTCTACAACATGGCTAAGGGAACGTGTCTTCGAGCAGCGTCTCCGGCGGTGGGAGCCCTCATTAGTCTGGACCTGTGCTCCAAGACGGGGGGCCTGGGCGGTGCCTGGGACATTGTGCAGCAGAAGAAGGACGTGGAGAAGGCGGAAAAGGCGCTGTGAGCGGCGGGTTTTGCTGGTGCAATGCAATATTAGACTGATAACTTTTTAGGTGCAAAGTGTATTATGTTTAAATAGTCAGTATTTTTGCATGAACTTTAATAATAACAATGGGAAAACCAAATCAAAAAACATTCGCACTTGACGCACATTCCATTGAAGAGACTCTAAATGGTTTTTTTTCTTGTCATATTTTATGGTAAGTGGTTGCGCCCATGGTTAAATTATTATTATTATTTTTTTTTCACTTTTTGCAAGAAAACCAAGTGGAGATCATTTGTTTGAAAATACATTTCGTGCAGAATCCGGGTCTTTTCGTTTTATTCCCGCAATTTGGCTTTGAAAAAAGGCCAGATTCCGAGAAAGAAGCTGAGTTGGCAACACTGGGCTGCGAGCAGCACTTAACAGCACACTGTTAAAGAACACCGAACAGAAGTATGTTCGTGTTGCGTCTAACAGCACACTGTTAACTAACACTATTGCGGGCAAAATATCGCCTAGCAGCGTTTTCTGCGATAACGATACCCAATCAGCTGGATTTCGCATTTTTAATAAAAACAGGCGCGAAATTTTCTCAATTGTTTAAACCATAAAGCATAAAATAGAAACACCATGCAAGCCAAAGCCACTGAAAGCCGGCGGGAGCCAACACTGCACATGGGTAAGCTCAAAGCCCACGAAATGAAAACACATGTACTGACAATTCCTACTCGTTTAGACACAAATGCGCGTCGCAATTTCATCAAGTACCATGCCAAGCTCGGCGAGGTAAGTCTTGGCCCGATCCGAAAATCAAAGCATTCTAGCTCGTCTTTCACAGAAACCCAGCACCACAGTTCGCTTCTACGATCACGCGGACTGCTATACGGTCCACGGCAGCGATGACTGCGAGCTGGTGGCCAAGATTGTCTACAAGTCCACCGCGTTTATTGGGGCCTTGCTGCCCGACGACAAGGAGACGCTGCAGTTCGTGGCCCTTTCTAAGGGGAACTTTGAGCTAGCAGTGCGCGAGCTGCTCCTGGTGAGGAATTTGCGCGTTGAGGTCTACGTCAAGGGTAATGAATGGCAACTGGAGTACCGCGGGTCTCCGGGCAATCTGCTGCAGTTCGAGGACATCTTGTTTGCCAACAAGGAGGTCCTAGTGGGCAACAACATAATCTCACTTCAGGTCAAACTCGAGGGCGGCGCTCAGCGTCGTGTAGGTGTGGCCAGTGTGGAACAGAATGATTGCCAGTTCCAATTGCTCGAGTTCCTGGACGACGACTTCTTCACGGAGCTAGAGGCCACTGTTGTCCTCTTGGGGCCGAAGGAGTGCCTACTACCCTCGGTAGAAGGAGAATATGTGCCAGTCAAAGCTCTGTTGGAGCGGAATGGCGTGATGATCACTGTGCCCAAGAAGAGCAGCGCCAACGATCTCTTGCAGGACCTGAATCGTTTGTTGCGATTCGCCAAAGGCCAGCAAGAGGATGCCACCGGGCTGAAGGAGCTGCAAATGCTGCTGGCTTCGGAGTCCCTGAAGGTGGCCATCAAATACTTGGACTTGGTCAACGATGCTGGCAATTTGGGCCACTACGAAATCAAGCAACTAGACCTAAAGCGGTGGGTATGTCAAAAGGGTCCGCCAGCACTTTTAATAACATCGCTTTTATTCAAGATTTGTTCATTTGGACTCGGCTGCTGTGGGTGCTTTGAACATTCTGCCCAAGCCGGGCACTCATCCGTCCATGCCCTCGTATCGCTGGCAGAGCATTTTGGGTGTCCTGGATCATTGCAGAACTCCACAGGGTCACCGACTCATGGGGAAGTGGGTGAAACAGCCACTGCGTAGCCAGGAGGTCCTTAACGACCGCCATAACATCGTCGAGTGTCTTTTGGAGTCGTCAGACACTCTGGAGACCCTCAGCTTGGATTATCTAAAGCGCATTCCGGACATTCTGATGCTGACCAAGAAGTTGATGCGCCGCAAAGCCACGTTGCAGGACCTGTTTCGCATCTATCAGGTCGTATTGCGAACTCCCAAGATTGTGCAGGTTCTGCTTGGTCTGGAGAACGCGACGATCGAGAGTGTTATTTGCTCTCCCTTCAAAAGCTTCCTAGAGGATCTTACGGGGCTCAAGCAGATGGTTGAGCAGGTTGTCGACTTTGAGGCGATCGAAAGGGGAGAGTACTTGGTCAAAGCCTCCTTCGACAGCCGCCTGATGGAGCTTCAGGAGACAATGAACGAGTTGTATGACAAAATGGAGCGCCTGAAGTCCAAGTGCAGCGATGAACTGGATCTGGACAGCAAGCAGGTCAAGCTGGAGAATGTGGCCAAGTTGGGCTACCATTTCCGCACAACCCTGAAGGATGACTCTGTGCTTCGCAAGAATAAGAACTATCGCGTCGTAGACGTGATCAAGGGCGGTGTGCGCTTCACCTCCGACAAGCTGGAGGGCTATGCCGATGAGTTTGCCAGCTGTCACAGTCGCTACGAGGAGCAGCAACTATCCATCGTTGAGGAGATCATACAGGTCGCCGTAGGCTATGCTGCTCCATTGACCTCTCTCAACAATGAACTGGCGCAGCTGGACTGTTTGGTCAGCTTCGCTATCGCCGCCCGCAGTGCTCCCACTCCCTATGTCCGTCCCAAAATGCTGGCCGAGGGCGCTGGGAAACTGGTTCTCTCGGATGTGCGTCACCCCTGCCTGGAGCTGCAGGAACATGTTAGCTTCATAGCCAACAGTGTTAGCTTCAAAAAGGGTGAGATCAATATCAAAGCTTTATGAGGAACCTATGAGCAAACGTCTGATATGCCTCTGCTCTGATTCGTTTAGACAAATGCAACATGTTCATCATCACAGGCCCCAACATGGGTGGAAAGAGCACCTACATTCGCTCCGTTGGAACAGCCGTGCTGATGGCCCATGTGGGTGCCTTTGTGCCTTGCAGCATGGCCACCATCAGCATGGTGGATTCGATTCTGGGGCGTGTGGGAGCCAGCGACAATATTATAAAGGGCTTGAGTACTTTCATGGTGGAGATGATTGAGACTTCGGGTATTATAAGGGTAAGTGCTGGAGGACTTGATTCTTTTATGTGAGATGTTGAGCGATTCCCTCTCCTCAGACTGCAACGGACAAGTCATTGGTCATTATCGACGAGCTGGGGCGCGGCACATCGACCTACGAGGGTTGTGGGATTGCCTGGTCGATTGCCGAGCATCTGGCCAAGGAAACCAAATGCTTCACGCTCTTTGCCACTCACTTCCATGAGATCACCAAGCTGGCCGAGACTCTGCCAACAGTGAAGAACTGTCACATGGCTGCGGTGGCCGACGCCGAAAACTTTACGCTGCTCTACCAGGTGCGTCCTGGTGTGATGGAGAAGAGCTTTGGCATTCAGGTGGCCCGTCTCGCAAACTTCCCCGAGGATGTGGTGCACAATGCCCAGGAGGTGTACAATGAATTTGAGGACGAGCATGCAGACAAACAGAACAAGGAGGACCAGGCATTGCTTGACAAGATTCAGGTCGCCATTCAGCAGCTCTCGACGGCTGGCAACAATACGGAAATAAATGTGGAGGACCTCACCCAGCTGGTCACACAGTTTACGCAGGACATCAAGCAACTGGACAGCGACTACTTCAAGTCTGTGCTGGCCTCCAGCGAGGCTTAGGGATAGAAGATAGAAGCTGGGCCAAGACTTGGCGATTGAGCAGTATTACTTTGGATTTTGGAATACAGGGCAGGAATAGCAGTTCCAAAAGTTCACACCCCATTTCATTATTTAAACATTTATTGGTCTTTTTATTTACTTATTAGTTGTAGGTTTTTTTTTCCTTCATATTTCTCTTTGGTTTTTCTTGGTTTGTGTACATCTTTTTTTTTGTCAGTTTTAAACCGCTTTTTGTTTTAAACATCAAAAGTTCGAATTCGCACGAACGTCTATGCATTTATATTGCTAAGGAAATTTAAATTGTTTTCATCATTTTCAGTTTCAGTGGACATTTCTTGTACAATGTGTATACGTGTCGAATTTGAAAAGGTAGTGATTAAGAAGAGCAGAGCGATAAACTCAAAGAGATGAAAATGAATGATCGTATTACAATTTGTGTTCTTTATGAATTTGCAGCAAATCCACGTATACCATTATAAGTAGATTTAGTTTCGTTTCGTAATAACTTTATACATTTTACAACGTTTAAACACTCCAAAAAATAAATATTGTATTAGCAATTTGGTTTGTTGGTTTGTTTAAAAAATTACATTTAATAGTTAACTGTTTACTTTTCAATTATCCTTCCTCCTCACTGTCCTGCTCCTCAGCTCAGCTCAGCTCCGCTTCATTTTGATTTCATTCACTTGAAAATAATCCTAATTTAAATTGTTATTTTTTTCGTTTAACACTCGTCTACTTCTGTTTCAGTTTTCTATGCATAAATTCATAAAGTTCATAAAATGTTTCCACATTCGAAATACGATACAAAGGCAATTAGGTTTCGGTATTCATTTTGGGCTTGGTTTTTGTTTTCGTTTTCGTTTCTCTCTCTGTGTGTGTAATTGTGGCTAAGATTGCAGTGGCCAAGTGTAGGGCCAGAAAAGAGCAATGGACAAACTCATCTTCAACGATTGGATTGGGGAGGGGAACGAGTATTGCATACTCGTACTTTACAGGTGGTCCTATTCGGGTGCTATCAATCTGTGCGCAATCTGGAACACGGGTACATTTAATAAAATACACAACACGGTACAAAACAACTGGGAAAACATAGTTCGTGTTGCCATGTAAACGTTAAATATAGTACTTACATAAATATCTGTTATTAATTATAACCCATTTGTGTATAATTGTGTATAAATCCAGTTTGATTGTATACAAAAAAGCTAACAAATTTCCTCAAGACTTCGTTCGGTTCTTCTTCGGTTGGGACAAAAGGGACGAAATATTTATAATATTCTTAAGTGTGAGTGCTTGTGGGTCTCGTGTGCCTTCTCGTTTATATCTGTTCACTCGTAATATTATGTGTTTTCATAAATTTGTATCTTTATAAAAATCAACTAAGTTTTATAAAATTACAAAAATAATTGTCGTTAGAATTATTTTCGTTTGCTTACATAATTTTCTCTGTTTGTTTTCTTTTGTTGGTTTTGTTAATATTTGGCATAGGTTGTACCATAATAAACTATCAAAATAGTCAATGAAACGTGGGTCTTTAGCTAGAGGCGTTATGTATATAAAAACTTAACCTGCTAACATTCTATGTGAAACTGACGGTCTAGGGCCCTGGGACACCCGAAACTCATCGTTTCTCGGGTCTTGTGGTTATCTTTTTTTTGTAATTTTTGTTTTGCTTTGTATAGTTGGATTTACAATTTAGCCTCGCTTCCAGCATTCTCCATCAATATATATCTATAAAGTAAGACCAGTTCCTTAACCTTTGGCGTAGTTTGTAAGTCTAAAAGTTGAAATTGCTCTCGCTAAAAGTGGTTTAGTTCCAAAGATTGTGCCGGTTTTGGTTTGGTTTGCTTGTTAAACATTCGACTAGAATTGGACTACAGAATAGTTTACAATCTATAGGAAACAGAAAGTATATCTATATGTATATGTATGTGTATATGTATATGCGTGTAATTATAATCAACAAATCGGACAACGTCGTTCGTATATAGTTGGGTGTATACACACGCATATACTCGTATAATCTAACGCATAAAGCAGCGCGTCAAGTAAAACATCAAAATTATGGTCAGCGGCAGCAGCTGGAGCGTCAGAGCCAGCCGCGAGGCATTGCCGCAATAGGTGAACAGTTCCTCCTAAGGACGAGGGATGAGTATGAGTAAGAGTATCAGAAAGGTAGAAAACTAGAAGGCTCGGACTCACATCCTCGTGTTCTGTGTAGCACTCTTCGATTCGTCGCCTCTCGTAGAAACTCATATTGAGCTTGTAGCAGGGAAACTCCTTGCTGTACTCCAGTATGGGCTGTGGCTCGGTCGTGAGCCGGACACTTCGCGACGGCATCAGGACATTGACCACGACCAGCAGCAGGTTGGAGTTGGGTATCTTCTTGACGAGGAACGGCCGGGTCGATGGGAACTCGACAAAGTCGTTGATGCCTATCAGGGCAGCGGGCTGGAGGGCATAGAGCGTGGAACGCATGTCGCAGGGATGGTAGATGGGATCCGGCTCGGGTTCCTGGAACAAGGCATCCTCATCATCGCTGTCCTCTTTGGGCTTGGCAGCCGAGGCTGAATTGCTCTCCCCCACGGCCACGTACTCGTCCTCGATTTCGTCCGTATACTCCATGACTGCAATAAATACAATGCTTTATGGGGATGCAGGGAACCTAACGATTCAATCACTTACAGGGAGCTCCATCCACCCACCACTGGATCCGCTGGTACTGGAAGAAGAGCCGGGCCACCAGCCACTTCCATCCCAGACTCAGCAGGCGCAGGGGCTGTGGGGAAATGGACGGAAGGAATTAATAGGCGACTCCCAGAGAGCAGTCTTCTGCGACCTACATGCAGCAGGCTGTGTCCATCGCTGTTTGTCTTGGGCTCCTCCTTGCACTGCACCTGGTAGTCGTACACCTCGATGGCCTGGAAGATGCCCTTCTCCACCATGGCGGCCATGACGTCGCCATGGAACTCGCCGAAGAACTTGCCCGTGGTGTTCATATTCTGGCCAATCACAATGTAGGCGTTATTGTCAATGACCACGCAGTCCACGTCGTCGTCGGTGCAGATGGGCAGGCAATGGTTGCACTATGGAAAGGGCGGATTCAAATGAAAGGCGCCTTTCAGGGCTTTCCTCGACTTACATTGTCCACGGCGGTGATGCTGAAGAACCGCTCCCACATGCGGGCGTGCGAGAACTGAAAGCCCACGACGCACGCGGGCGCCTCCTTGCCGCCGTCTCGCGGGAAGATGGCATGCGAGGCGGTCACCTTGAGGTCGCTGTCCTCCATCGGATCGTTGTAGTGCTTCACGGAGTACACGAAGCTCTCCGTGCGATCCTCGTGATGCTGCAGAATGGCGCTCTTGTACCAGGTCTCGTCGATGGCCGTGGTGTGGTAGTCGCCGAACTCCCGGTCCGTGTCCACCTCCACCTCCCCGAAGATGAACTGCCAGCGGGTCAGGCCACTCATGGTGGCCACGAATCGCAGAGTGGCCCCGAAGCGTGTGATCAGCTGGCGCTCCTCCTCGCTCTCGAACTTCCACTCGCCGTAGCTGTAGTTGGTCACCTTGGCGTCGAAGATGAGCAGGTGGACCAGCTCCTTGTTGCAGTAGTAGGCATCGTCGCCGAGGGTCTTGCGGCCGCAGTTCACTGTGAATGGTGAGCCCGTTCTGGATTAGGGACTGGGATAGGTAGAGGGCATACATACAATCGTCCTTGTCGTCCCAGTCCGACTCGTCCTCGGCATACTGCTCCGCCCATTTCCAGTCGTCCTTGACCATCTTGCCCAGAAACTCGCGCAACTCCGCCTCGGGGGTCTTGAACTCGTGCCCCTCCAGGTAGTGATACTTGCAGTAGACCCTGTGGGAGAGCATATACTGTATCCTGCATTGATGGACGGGTCTGCGGCTGCGGCTACCCACCAGTCTGGATGGACCTTCCAGTTCTCCCCGATGAAGAAGTCCGATATATTGACCTTCATGTGTATGTTCTTGAGCACCTCTTCGCCGACCTTGATCCACGTCTTGCCATACTCGCTGGGCATCACGATGCCCAGTGTGAACGGGGTGTTGGGCAGGGGGGCAAAGAAGTAGTCCTGCATCTCCTCCGACACGCGGCGCATCTTGTCGTAGTGGAACTTCACCGAGATGTCCTTGAACTCCTTGGCCTCATGGCGCACCATGGCGCTGCGTATCTTCAGGATCGATTCGCCAGGCTCGCGCGGGCTCTGGTCCTCGAACAGATGCTCGACCTCGGTGAAGTCGATGCTGTTGTAGTTGGGATTCATTTTGCCATTGGTCTGCAAGGGGCAGAGAAGATGTTAGCCCCAGCTCTGCGACAAATAGATGGCCCATACTCACCCCGAGGGGTCGCAGGTCGGGATGCAGCAGAACATAGCCGTTGTTGGACACCACGAACGAGTACCCATTGACGCCCAGCTGGAAGGGATGGGGCTGTGTATTGGGAGAAGCAGACTGGCACGGCTCGAGGACTCACCTTGTAGGGAAGCGTCAGCTTGTCGATGTCCTCCACGGGCACGTCTGTTCCTGCCACGCCCAACAGACGCGCCCTCCGGTTGGTGCTGTTCTCGTGGCGATAGAAACGGTCGAAGGCGGGCACTCCCACCGCTATCATGAGGCGGGGCCGTCGATCATCCGAGGTCTTTGGATCATACTAAGGGGGAGATAGAGTCGAGCATGGGCTTTAGCTTTAAGGTGTTAAAGGAGAGGAAAGGGTGCCTGGCCGCTTACCGTCTTGTCCGTGAAGGCGTGTGTCCAGGTGGGCGGATGCTGTTCATTCTGCAGCACTAGGGGCGTGGCTATGACGTCGACGTACTTGAGCACCTCCTCGTGCACCTCGTCCAGCGACTGGACGTGCGAATAGTAGCCGCGATTCAGGCAGGCCATCCACTGGATCTCGCGCACCTTGGTGACCTCCTTGCCCAGGAGGTACGTGAAGATGCGGACGTTCATCCTGGAGGTGCCGTTCTCGCCAGTCCCCCAGTTGTACTTCTGGAAGACCTCGGTGGTGTTGCCGGCCACGCCGTCGGTGACCAGCATGATGGCCTGGTTGCAGGTCGAGGTGGCGTTGCAGTGTCGCTTCTCGTAGTAGGTGCGCAGCAGCTGGAAGGCCTTCTCGTAGGCGAGCGTGAGGTTGGCGTAGCCCTCCGGGTCCGGCAGGTTGGCGATGGCCTCGTTGAAGACCTCTATGTTCTCGGGCGTGGCCTGGACGAGGGCGCCGTTGAAGCAGGGGATGATGTCGTCCACGCCGGCCGAGTAGTTGAAGATGGTGAAGAAGTCGTTGTTGGAGAAGGTGTCGAGGATGCTGCGTATGGTGAACTTGGCCACGTGGTGGCGGAACCCCGTCATCGAGCCGGAGTGGTCCAGCAGGATGACAATGTCCTTCGAGCACGTGGCCGTCTCAATGTACCAGGATCGCTTGCGGCAGTCGTAGGTGTCGGCGTCCAGGCGATTGGGTCGCGGATCCGTCCACTGGGAGGCGGGGTAGTGACGCAGTATGCCCGTGTCGGAGCCAAAGTACTGCCAGGAGAGGGCCGGATCCGACTGGTAGTTCTGGCGGAAGACCTCGTCCAGCTGCTCGGACCACATGATGGTCTTCAGCACGCGCTTCGACCGGTCCCAGACGTTGGTGGGCACATGCACCGAGCTGTGCTCCGTGTCCACGGGCGTGTTGTAGAAGTGCGTGTCCGGATTGAGCTCCATCTCGCGGTACATCCACGCGAACTTCTCCTGCTTCTCCTCCAGCTCCTCGGAGCTGTTGCCGTTGAACGCCGAGTACTTGCTGGAGAAGTAGGTGTAGTTGGCCTCCGCGTAGGTGACGTTGAACTCGAAGTTCTCGTTGACGCTCTCCGCCTTCTCCTGGATGCAACGCACCGCGTCCATCTTGCGGGCCAGCATCTTGCCCACATTGGCCGTAATTGACTTGATCAGCTCGGTGCCGTTCTTGAGCTCTACGCGGGCATTGTACTCCTTGTACTTCTCCTTGATCTCCTGCGACTTGGTGATTTTCTGGGCCAGCAGGAACAGCTCGTCCCCGAACTGTGTGGCCCACTTGCCCACCCTGAAACGGAACGGAGGGAGAGCCTGTCAGCAAATCTGGCCACTCTGCACACAGTCCCCAAAAAGTCACAGATGCCAACCACCTGTCCGAGCTCCTCTAATTGAATTAGCTCACATGTTCGTCGGGGGCTCATCAGGGGGCGGGAGGGATGTGTGGGATGTTTGTGGTAAAAGCAAGGTGTGTTCTCAGGAAAAGGCACTTAGTGGTGGTGACGGCACGGCCACCCACCCAGCGACAGCGACAGCGGCGCCAGCGCTTTCCCACCACAATCAGCTGTGCCTGGCCTACGCCTGTGTGCGTGCGTGGTGAGAGATCAACAAGTGCCTGCGCGCGCACTTTCTCTCATTCGCACTACTTTCTCTTAGCAGCAAAAACACAAGCTCTCTCTTAACTTATAGAGTTAGTCCTGTGCTACTCAAAGACTCAATAAGCAAACAAATTATAAATTACTCATACGCTTTCGCGAAGAAATAGTCACAATTTTTATTAGAGATTTATTTTTAAGCAGTAATTATTAAAAAAAAGATACCATAACCAGTAATGGATATTTGCAATGATAAAATAAAATAATTAAAGAACAAATCCCCCCTGTCTGGATACCCATACTCTAAGTAAGTCTCAATCGAACTTGTACTCTCAGAATAATAAAATTACTTTGGGCGGTAGATCGCCGATTTTCAACCTTTATTCATCTAAAAATCCAAGTAGTTCCCCTTTCCAACCAGCCATTTGTTGAGCAGCGCTGATTGCCATTTCCTTCGAATGAAGCCCTATAAAAATGGGTAACAAAACATTCGGGGCACTCATTGGTCTGGCCATTCTTCAAGTGTAAGTTCAGCAATTATTATAAACATTTGATGGATTGGGGGGCCTGCGCATGACTGCACCCATGCGATCTCTCTCGCCTGCTCTGGCTCTTGCTCTCCGTTTGTACGGGAGGGGCGCTCTTTTCGGTGGCATCGCTGGTGCCGCCGCTGCCGGCGGCGCTGCTTCGGCCATTTTCATTTCACTTCTGTCGCCGACGCGACGTTGCCTTTGACACAGTTATTCCGCCCCGCACATGCACACGCACCCTCGAGAACGTCCCCGTCCCCGGGACCAGCCCCGGGCCCGGCTCCGGTCTGGCGTTTGTCGTCTGTTTCTAGTGGGAAATGGATGATACCTCTCCGGGTTTTATTGCGTCCTGGAATTGTTCAATTAATTTGGCCACATCGCTTTGTGTGTGGCCCTACTCGTATCTTGTTTGTCATTGTTTTAGATGGCTCTTGTTATCTACGCCCAACAACAACAGCAACAGCAACAACAACAACTACTCCCTTGGCCCAGTTAAGGCTCGGACACCAGCAGACTACGTCCGCCTGGGAGCACAGTCGAATAAGCGAATCAGCCAGGTACACACCAGTATAGCAGCGGTCTAGAGAATATACCCTCGGACCCCCCAACATCACTCAAACGAGAATAAAGTATTTTTCAATCGATATACATTTATATTTTTCAAATGAATCAAATTAATGACGAACTTTGAGATGACAAATATCTACCAGATTGAAGAGTCTGATCGGATCATTATTATAGCCAGAATGAGGAAATCAAATTAACGCTACCCCCCTCCAAGCGATTACTCTCTCTGTCTAAACGGATAAACGGTACAAACAGACTGAGTATTGGGGATATATGTATGTAAGTTTGGGCAAAGAAAATATAAATAGTTATATTTTATATTTATATTGTATTTGTTATGGAGTACATTGCAGTACAGTTGGATATATCGTCAGAAATGATAGAAAAAAATGGTAAATGTTGGAATTTGATAAGAAAGAGTTCTTCTTCTGCGTCCACTGAGGAGGGAACGTATTTCCCAGGTATTATGTCCGCCTACGGAGATTTGCTGATGAGAATATATTGTGGGCGAGTCGGGTGGCAGAACGTGCGCATTTTCTTTTTGCGGCTTTGCCAAACACATTTTCAACATTGTTTTACATTTAAGATTGATTTTTTATTGCTGCGCCCTGGGGGTACGAATGGCCATATTCTATTAATGTTGGCATTGCGGCAGCGGCCCCGCCCTCCATTAAATATTCTGTGTAATGGGAGCATTAAATCTCTTTTGGTTTTCCCTCTCGCTCTCCAGGCCAGCATTTTGTGGCCATTTAGTAGCGCTAATTTGGTTGGGAAAATTCTATTTTTGCCCATTTATATTTGATTATTTATTCGCCTTTGATGTAGGCTGCTAATTGGACTTTTACTTAATTCCAAATTGAGTGGCCTTGCGACAGTTTTATGAGTCAGATGCTTAGTTTTTGCTGATCTTTATTGAGTTTTTTCTTTCTTTTCCGATTGTGATCTAAGGAAATTCACATAGATACAAATATATATTCGATATCAAAGATATTAACTGAACATTTATTTATAATATTCTCTTGCCTAAGTGTGATTCTCTGACGTACATAAATATGTACTCTTAAGCAAGTATTACTCCAACCATTTGCCATATAGAATGAATTTTTGGAAACTAAAATATAGATGATATCATATATGTGTGTATTAATTCGAATACCATCAAAAGAGGAATGCCTATTAATAATCGATAAAATTGAACATCTTTGCCATGAAAAAATGGACGAGAAAAATCTTCATTAACTACATTTTCGTGTTCGTCAGGTTTTTAGATTCTACTGTACAAAATATACTGATAAATATTGAATTAAGTAATCTAATACTCCAACTTGACTCTGAAATCAGTGAGCATAAAACCTATATTTTATTCAATGTGTGCTCATATTCTTTTATCTAATTAAAATTATGACTCTCTGGTTCTGTGCTCACTCGCAACACGACAAACGAATTCTCGTACAGAAATGTCCAGCCCAGCCGTTAGTTGCTTAAATTAATTGCACAACTTTCGGCATGATGTTTGGCGGTCCCAACAAATGTCCAATAAAATATTCATTAGGCGCAAATAGGCGTCGCTGGTTCTGGCTCTGGCGTTCTACCTGTTTGCGTCGTTCTCCAAGCCAGCATGTCAGACAAATAATTTCTTGATGTGACTTTATGAAAACTTGGGCCCCAAAACAGAATGCCAACCGTCTCGACCCCCAGGCAGCCATCTCGGCGACCCAAAGTGATACGGAGGGAGGGGGTAAAAGTGGGCAGAAATGCTGACGCATACATGCACGGAAAATGAAGGAAAAAAATGCTCGAAACAAAAGACAAAATGCTTAAACACGCAATGCGAAATGGCCGAAAGAAGGTGCGTGGGGTTCGACTCTCGAATACCTCGGGGGAAATCTAGTGGTCATAAAACTGAAAAGTCATGCAGCCAAGATGTGATTAAATATTTATTTGCCATTTGTGAGGACTTCCGAGAATATTCCAACGTGAATGTCAGCTTTCGGAAGGGACATAAATGCCATGAAGGCTTTGACATTAAACTTTGGTTAAGGATATTTATTTCATTTTTTAATTTTTTAATTTTCTCTGCAGTTTTTTATTTACTAGTAAGGTGTCCCTTAAAATAGATTGAAACCTAAAACCCAATCAAAGGCCATCGCGGAAATGTTCCACATAGAAAAGGAAGCATTCTGGTAGATTGCCAAAGGATTCCGCTTTTCAGTGCCTAATGCTGTGAGTAAATATCTGAGTGAATGCTTACTTAAGTGAAGATTCACTACTAGATTATATAGTTGGTATTTCAGAGTCTTCAAACAATTTAAGGATAACAAAAGTCCGAATATATGCTTGTACTTGTGTCTGGATGATTATGGACTCAATCTGAATGCTATTCACACTCGAATTGAATGCACTAAACAGGCAGTATATTTCCATTGAATTCTAAATCCCATAAAGTCAATAGTCAGTCATGAAGTGAATGCTAATTTGAATGCTAGACTAATTTCAATGTGGGCTGCAATGCAAGCCCGAAATAATTGGATTTTCCCATGAAGTGAAAGCCAATTGCCATGAACTACATATACCGTTGACAGGAATGAATTCTGAATACTGAATTCTGCGAAAAGCGGATTCTATGTCGATTAAAGACCGTTGACAACAGACCGTGAACAGGCAAAGTTTACTCTAGCACCGAGCAGGAGTCTGTCTGTCTTGTGTATGTAAAATTACTCAGCGGCTTAGGGGACAAGGTACATTATTGAGAAATTGATGAGAAAATAATCTGTGAAGATAAGCAGATAATATTCGATACACGCGCACCCACAGCCCAATAAGCCCACTTAATGCCTACAGGGAATATCCGTAAAGAAAGAGCGCGAGGGGACTGGCGGCTGCCAAACAAAATTAGCATAAAATGTACGAAAAATTAACGAGCGACATCGAAAACGAGGGACCAGCAGCAGCAGGAGCAGGAGCAGGGCTCGAAGGGGAGTACGAGTAACATCAGCGACAAAGACGATGATGATGGGAACACGCCCCCTAATTGAGTTGTTTTCGAAGGCCCATACAAGGGATACGCGCGGGTATGCGTGTCGAACACGTCGATTTGCTCGTTCGAGTATCTATTCCGGCCGGGACGGCCAGGACTGGACTTTTGAGGGAAAACTTACGCTTCATCCGCAGCCGAGGCCTGCACCAGGATGGACGAGGATGAGGTGGAACCGCCGCCATACGGCGTCGCTGGCGGCCCGCAAATCAGCAACAACAACAGCGGCTGGGAGACGAGAAATGCGGTCAAAATGACAGCCAAATGTGTCATCAACTTTTCGCATAAACCAAACATTTTTCTCGCATTTTCCTTGTTGTTGCGCTACGACGATTCTCGCTGGGATTGGAAGTGGGATTGGGTATGGATCTGGACACTATGGCATCGACAGGGAGCACCGCACAGCACGGCACTTTAAGCTGAGGAGAGCGAGAACACCTCAAAATTGATATACAATTTTGGGTGGAGTCGCAGCGCCGACAGCGACAGCGACAGCAACAGAGACGCCAGCAGCGACGGGATTTTCTTTCTTGCTTTTCTTTTCGCTCTTTATTTTCACCACAAACCGAACGACCGACGGCACACTGGGCGTATGCGTAATGCAAATAATAATAACAATAACTGTGATTATTGCGTACACCCGCAGGCCACGTAAACACTACAGAAAATGTAACTTTTCATTTGCGGCTCGACAAAGTGGAAAAGATGTGATTCTCGTAGTTTATTTTCGTATTTTAGTTTTCCTCAGCTGTGCGTAGAAATTTTCTATATATAAACGCTTGCTCTTAGTGCGGGGCTCCGAACGCTTTTTGATTACACATATGGAGCACACTGTCACTGCCTGCGTGTGTATGGGTGTGTACGTGTGTACGTGTGAGCGGGTGTGTGTGTGTGTGAGGCCCGAGTCGGGGGCTTGCGCGTTTTCCGGGCCACGAACCGCCGACGTTGAAGAGCTGCGAATGACTGAAAATGTGGAAATTCCGCCTGAAAGCGAGAACCGTCAAATCTCTTCTTCGGTCTCTCTCCGAGGCCTGTCGGTCTCTCTTGGTGCTGGTGTGGCGCTCTTTGGTGTCCTATTTTTAGTCGCTCTCCTCGGCCGCCGCTCGGCCGCTCGACCGCTCTGCCTCTGCCGTGTTTACATTTTGCCGCCGCCCGCTTGTCCGGAACAGCTGTTCCCGTTGGCTTTCCTTTATCTATTGATTTTGCCACGAGGGAATCCGTTGAATTTTCCTCGCGTTCCCTTTTGTGCCGCATATTCACAACAGAGAGAAGGAGCGCTTTTCCCCGTTTCTTATTTTTGTAAGAGACATCGGTGGAAGAGCATTGCCAGAGTCTCTTGTGGCTCAGTTTTGACAATTTTTCGGAATTGTGTTTGAGATTATCATTAATCATGCCTCTGATGACTGACTGTCTGATGACTGTATCTATCTTAATATATCTTAATATATTAAGATTTCCCTCTAAAGAAGACCCAACTGTGGCATTCGCTCTTAAGTTAAGTATTATTGGCTATATTCAATTATTAGCTGACACCTGACCAAAAAATGTAGTATTTTTGAATATAAATATAATATTTATGAATATAAGTATAAATATTTGAAGAAATGCTACTGACGATGCTTTTATATGTCCTTTTCCCACCTCGGTTGAAGCTTTACCTCTTTACATTTTTTTAAAAACAAATAGTCTATTTAAATAACATAATTAACTATGTATATGTGTCCATGAGTCAAAGGTAGCTATTAAATGAAACTATTCAAGTGGCGCAACAAAATGTCGCCAAATTTCGCTAAAATTATTTTATAAATGCTTAAAGCTGTAGAGATAAATCTTCCTTTTGGTCAGATAACAATCATTGCGTACACTTAAATCGAATTAATAAATTATGTCCTTAACGGGCTTGGTTTGTGAGTATTGGGTGATGGAAAAGTGAATTAAAGGTTAGGCTTAGGATACAAACTGCATAAAAGTCACTTTAAAAGTCACTGTGTCCCAACGATACGAAATTGACTTTTCATTCAGGGTTTTCGTATTTTTCGAGGCTAATAAAGTGCGTCCCTGGATGCAGACTTAATTGCTCTCTGCCACATCCATATGCCGCCTGAATATTTCACGTGCCGCCAACAGAATGTGGGGGACTATCGTCTCGACATAATCCCGGTTCAGACATTCTGCGTGCGTTTAGCAAGAAAATCCAATTTCAGTGGGCGAAACCCGAAACAAAAAACCGAACCATTTTCCGCACAGGCACACACACACACACACAGGAATACATACATATAGAAACGTAGAACAGGACGACAAAGTTCAAGTGCGCCTACCGCACATCAGTAGTCGGGCCCGACAAACTCATGCCCACACGTACATAGGTACGCCCACGCAGGACATCGGCCCATCAGGACATCGGGACATCGGGACATACGAACACCAGGACACCGGGACACCAGCACATCAAGGACGTGCAGGAAGCCAAGTATCATCACACATATGTATAGCCTCATAGTCGCTCTGACGGTTATGAGGAGCCAGAGTCATGCCCAGAGCCACAAGAGGAGATGCCTGACAGCCCTCGCCCGCTTTGCCAGCTTCGCCAGGCCATGATGATGATGACAACGCACTTAGTCAAATTTTTAATGAACTCAACAACGTTTTACTTTTACAAAAAAGAGAAAGTACACAGCAAGAGGCGAAAGCCGAGCATTTCGACTACAATATACCCCTACGAAGCGCAATCAGTTGGAGTCCTTATAGAAATTAAAGTTCCAGCAGCAACATACAAATAAGAATAAAGGAGTTGGGAATGCAAAGCCCTTTACAACCGATTGAAATAGTAATTGTGATGGGTTTTGCCGGATCGGAAGACAATTTGGATATATTCGGTGGCTAAATATGAGTACAGAATAGCCATGTACATGTACCCTACCAGAACGAGGTATAACAACTAGAGGAGCACATGATGAAGGACACTCTTGGAGTGCAGTTGCCTGCACTGACAAAGGGCAGAACGAAAAAAGTCCTCAGCGGCATTTCAGGTTTGCTTGTCCTACTGCAGGCAGGTTAAATGATGAGCATACTTTTGAGGGCAGCCAACCCACCCAACCCACAGCCACAGCCGCAGCCACCAGTCCCTGCAGCAGCACCACCACTGCGGAGCATGATAATGCCCATAATTGTGGCAGCTGTAACACACACATTTTCCGGTTGAGAAGGAATGAGACGGAGGCCCGTGTGTGCCCTCTACGCGGGTGTCACCTCCCACAGCTGCTAGCTGGTCGTGGACCCACCTTTTTAGGCGGTTAAAGTGTGCGGAATGCCAGACAGCGAGAGACCGCAAAATGCTGGCGAGGCGCATTTCATTTGCATGAAATTATGAGCAGCGCAGCCGAAATCTGTGTCATATTCCCCAGCGCTGCTCGAGAAGTGCCCACAAAAGAACTCTCCACAACTCAGGGAAAACTTAGTTCTATTAGAGATGGATGGACCAGGAAAATGTACCAATCGAGGCGAGCGCCTTGGAGCATATAATAAACTTTTCGCAATTGGAAACTTTTTCGCCAGCCCTTCAGAAGGAGGCGGAGGCCTGGAGGATGCCTGAGGGCAATTGCTTTGACAATATTTCGCAACATCAACTTTCTGTTATTTTTCTGTTCATTTTTCGATTCGATTCTTTTTCATTTCTTTTCTCCGTTTGCTTCGAATAAAAAACCGAGAATTGATAATCAAGAAAGCGATATAAAAGGAAAGCGAAAACAAAAGTATAGGAAGGCGAGGGCACCTCAATCACTGAACCGGGACAGGGTGCTTCACTGGCAGTTTTACTTGGCTTCAAGAAGTTTATGAAGTTCTGATTAATTACCATCGTTCTGCAGCTATTCGTAGAATTTTCCATACAGGAACTGTACGAATCTGGTACATATTCATGGCACCCTGTGTGGTCCAATGCCCATCAATGTCTTGGGCACCCAACCTATTTCTTTGTTCTGTTTTCGCCGACGCTGCTCTTGACTACGGTCACCCGTGCAACACCAACACCAACAGCAGCAGCAGGAGCAGGAGCAGGCGGAAGAAGGCAGAAACGAGGGGGAAAAAAATAAGTAAGGAAAAATAGGTTGACACCAGTGTCAGTTGTCATTTCCATTTTGCTGTTTGGATTGGCGCCAATTGCGCGAGCATTTTTCCTTGCCCTTTTCTTCTTTTTTTTTGGTTTTTATCCCTTCTGTCAATAATGGTGCACACAATTTTTGGCAGAGCCCCCATGAATGTTTTATATGTTTATTGCATTGTTTGCTATACAGTGCTTGAATGTAACAAATAACTCGAACTGTATATATACGCCGAAATAGCGATCGATCTATTGTATTTATTGAATTAAACAGAATATAAAATTGTTTTTCACATTAAATTCCGAGCTACATCACTTTGTTCGCCCTTTGAGCCAATAAAATATAATACAACTTGCTAAATACGTCACAGATATCTGAATTATACTGTATGCTCAATTCCGGCATTGATATCGAATGTTTACCATGCACGAATGCGAGTGTGTATGGGGTAAAGCAATTTTCAGGGGATTGAGGGTCGTGAATAATTCATTTAGGATTTTTCCAAATTCGTTCAAATTGTGTAGCACACTTTTCAGAGATGGCCTTAAAGCTGTCTCCACCCTGGCCAGGGTTCGAGCCTCGTTTGCTCCTGTGTTCTGCCATTCAGCCTTGTTTTTCACAGCTGGCTGGCTACGTTTTATAGTCCAATAGCGCATCAGCATCATTTCGTTTTGACCGCAAGTCCTTTACCCGAAATTGTCCACGTACGTGTGGCAGTATCCGTGCGAGCATATGTATGTTTGTGCCCGGTGAGCGGAAATAACCGGCACCCCGAGCGTGTTAAGGGTTCGAACATGTTAGAATGTTTCAAAATAATCTATAATGTAGTTGTCGTGTTCGCCATTTACGAGTTTTGTGCTCTGCGCTCTCCGTTCTCTGTCCTGTGTGCTGCATCCAGTGTCCTCTCGGCAAAGTTAAACAAATTAGAGCTTTTAAAGGGCTTAGACCGGGCTTTATTGTGGCTTACTTAAGCGCTTATTAGAATTTTGGTTTTAATTTAATTACTGGAGGCCTCATTTGCATTTTGGTTTTCGTTTAATTGCATATCAATTACGCTAAGCGTGCTCAAAGCCCAATGAACACGCATTATCAGGCCAAACAGGAGCAAAAACAAACACGAAAACTGTACGGCAGTATGTCCATTAATTACGGCCGGATGCTGCCGGGACGGGGCGCAGTTACGGTTAACGTTATCCTGTTACTGTTAACTGCGAATCGAGTGTCAAAGTCGTTCTGGCCGGAAAGTGGACGTTTGTATAGTGCCATAATTTATGAACCTGCGCCCGGTCCATGGGCTCTGTTCTTGTTTCTCCGTGAGTTATGGCCCCTGTACGTGTCGAGGACCTTTTCGCTTTTCTCTTCACTCCACTCTCCACTCTCCACGCTCCACTCTCCCCTCTCCCCTCCCCGACGGGCACTGACAACGAAACTGACACATTTGTTTGGGCATCTCCTTTCGTTATGCAATATTTTGTCGCTTTAGTGTCGGACTGCACAATGCAGGAGCGAAATATGTATGCCCCTTGTTACGTATGCAGCCGGACTTCAATTAATTCATACACACATTCTGCTAATTAGTATTTCGCAGTCATTATTTGCCCAAAATGGCCGACTCACTCGCACGTGCTGGCCTTTGGAATTGTGGACCTATGTGGCATTTGCGGTTTTCTCTGCCACACCAAAGCCGCTAATTAGTTCTGATTTATTGGGGCACTGCATTGAGATGGGTGGCAATCCGACTCTGGGTGAAAATATGATTGCAATATCTTCCAAACATCATGAAACACACCCAAATTGCTGGCGAAAATATGAATTACCATTTGATTTTATTAACATTTTACTGAGGCTCGTCAGCATTCGTCATATCATGACTTATCAGGTTAGGATTGTCTGTGCTATTTACAGAGAATTATATTACTCTTTAGAAATTTGATTCATAAAATTCGCATGTTCGTTTCTGTACAGAGGATGTTATCCTGGAACAATTGTAAATTTCTGTTTAAGGAGATTGCCAGCTCCGTTTGTTGGCCACAAAATGGATGTTGTTGGTCAAACTTTAGGCCGAGCAAAGCCCCTCTCGTTGTCCTTTTCATAATGTCAAAACAATTTAACAGAATATTTATCCCCAACTGCCTGGGGCAAGGCTTTCATTGGATTTGTCCTGAACCGAAACCGAACCGAAAATCTGTTTGTGACATTGTTTATGTGCCGGCTCAGCCGTTCTCAATGCGATTTGCTCCTTGTACTGGCCAGCGCTCAAGCCTGGGCCATTTTTCTTGGCACCCCCGTTTTAATTAGGCGAAAGAGCTTTCGGGGGATTTGCGTTCGAGCCCGCTGGCCCCATTCCCGGCCAGGCACTTTGCTTAATTTATCTTTTCAGTGGAAACTCTTGGTCCGGTCATGTTCAATTAATTTGTTCCGCCTTTGAAAGTCAGCGGAAACAAACAGATTTCGAGAACGAGAGGCAGTGAAGGATGGGGGAATGGGAGGGATCCCGCCAGGGCCCAAGGCCTCTCACTCAATGAGGTTTCGGAGTCTGCAAATTGCCTTGGTTTCGGCTATCGCTCAACTCTGTGGAAACGTTTCAACGCCTCTGAGCTATGAATAGAGCGGCGCTCAGGCAAATCGATAATTGCTTTTGTTGCACAATAGATTCACGAGCTCGATTACGGCTAAATTAAATTCAATGAACCGCAAAGTAGTCTTCGACTGGATGTTCAACTCGAGCCGAGAATGTGGCCCAAAGGCTACTTGCTGTTTGCACACCCTAATGAGATATGAGTGCCCCAATTGTATGGTTCTCCGGGCTCCTTTCTCGTCACTCATTTACGCAGTACGAGGGTCTTTAATTAATTTCCTTTGACACCGTCACAGTGACATTCAGGGGACAAGACGTTGACGTTGACGTTGACACTCCCGGGAGGGCAGGAGGAGCGGACTCCTAGAGGCATCCGGAGCATTTAACCTTGTTGCTCGTGACGATGACAGACAACTGCAGGGGGACCAGTAGCTCCCAGGAGTAGCCTCTCCCTCCTCCTCTCGCATTTCGCCCATTTATCGCTTCCATCGCATCCCGGCCCTGTTCCACTTGCCCACGTTTTCGGAGGACACGTCCATTGTCTCGTTGACTGATGATGGGCGGCGTATGATTTATGGGACTCAGACGCATCGCCTCGTCTTCCCACGACAGGCGAAAAATCTCTATTCAGTTTTCTTTCTGCTAAAGTTTTGCCATCGATAAAACGTTAGCTGTAGTTGGCTTATAAACGATACAGCAAAAAGGTCCAACTTTTGTTTCCTTTCAAAAAAATCCTTGTCGGCCGGTCGTGCTAACGACTTGACCTTTAAAATGTTGCTGGTACGAGTATGTTGTGAGCTCTGCTGAAAATTAATGGAATGTTTGATTAGTTCGGAATAGTTTTGGAGAGGCTGGGCAAGGTTCAGGTTGAGGCCAGGAAAGGACAGGAAAGAATGGATAACCTTTTGATGAAAAATTGTGGCATGCTCGCAAAAGGTTACGTACCCTTCGTACGTTTCGGATTCATTCGACAGATGGATCGATAATGTTTGATCCGATGGGAAACATATTTCAGAGCAGCCAATTCTCGATACCCTAATTCAATCAAGCCCAATAGAACCCCAAGTTCTTTTTTGCTTTTGTCTTGCAAAAATGCCTTCTTAATTAGCCAAAAGAAAAGCTGAGCGAACTTTTCTTTGTGCCCTAAACGAACATCCCAGTGAACTTCGGATAAGGCGACATCCATTGCCTCATTACACTAATGACTGATGGCAGGCGCCGATAGAAAAAGGAACACCTGACGGCCGCACGGCGACAAAGACGACGACGCTCCCGAGAATGGGAGAATCAGAGGCGAGGCCGACAAGTGTCGAGATTCCATTGCCATTGTGCACCTAATTAAAGTGTAAACAATGGAAGAAGGAGGCGTGGATTCCCCGAGCTGCATCTGACGCCGCCCCGCTGGGATTCCTTTGATACGAAGTGCGACCTTAGGCCATTCCAATTGTGGCCACAATGCGCTGGCATCGACTTGGCTGTCAGATGGGGTTACGGGTACGGCACGGGTACGGGTACGGGTGCGGGTATGGGTAAGTGCTCATAAAGACATCCGCTTTTGTTGAGACGATTGGCACCATTGTCAACACTTGACCAAACAGTTTGCCTCTGTCGCCGTCGCCGTCGCCGTCACCGTATCTGTGTGTGCGTGTGTGTGTGTGTGTGTTTGTGCATGTGTCGGTTCCGGGCTGAATATTCATAGGCCAATGTGCCGACTCGTCAGGATCTCGTCGCTCATGCATTATGCAATCTCCCATCCGCAGCAGCAGCAGCAGCTCAGCGACAACAATGCCAATGGTGCTGACTTTGACGAGTGTTCTAGGAACCCGCACACAAATGAACGCAAAAAGCGGTAGGAACCGCAGACTAGAGAACTACGACTATAAGATACCCGCTCTGGATGGTTATTGGAGGAGGGCAAAGATATTTAAGGAGCAGAAATCTAACAAGGCACGCATATTCTGTCATTCTGGCAGTAAAAGCTATTGGATCGTAATGAATTAAATGTCTTTGTGGATCAAGTCGATTCGATTGGCCATAACTCCCTTGTTCTTTGATCTGGGATGATCTGTGTGGGATAGTTTATGGGGTGGAAATGCTTACCTCTGCTTGCAACAGGTATCTATCTATAGGAATCCAATATACCCCGGCTCGCTACCCATGCCGGGTATCCAGGACGAATGCAATTGCTAAATGGCTATTGAAGTGAGCCTTTTGTATGTGTGTCCTGGTCTGTAAATCGATTTGTGGAATAAATGAATATGAAAGATGTCGTCAAAGCGAATTGATTCCTTCGCCAAAAGGCCATTGGAGATTGGCTATTTAAAATGTATAATGGGTACTCCTGGAGAATGTTGGGTTTGTTTTATCTATTAATAATAAAATGTGTTTGTATATTGAGAAAAGTTTACTTTAAATATATTTAAACTTTAACAAGTTAAGGATAAAATGTTTGTTTCAAATGCTTTACTGGACTGCAATTCTACATTGTACAGGACTTCTATAAACATTTTACACGATACGTGGATGGTGGAAACATCAAAAAGTCCTTTGCAAAGCTCCCTTGAAGCTCACATGGGCTGTCTTTTGCCCTTGAACAAAAAGCCTCGAAAACTTTAGAAAGCTTAAGGGATACCTGTTATTTAACAGAGAAAGTAATAACATAAAAAGCTTCCGGCTGCCAAAAGCTCTAACAGAAATCTTGAAATGTTTGGAAAAACTGTCGGTAGAGGAAACTGTGCTGCATATGTATTTACATAAAATACATGCATCAAAGAAGAATACACATAGTATGCACATATATATGAATCTATATAAATATATAGAGCTATTAAATAACCAATATGACGGCAAACTTCTGGAGAAATTTAACATCATTATGCATCCAATGAACGAAAACCGAAAATGACTTTAACTAATTTCGATTAATTACAATTAAATGGGACAAAGCCAACTGAAAGTTATTATCGATGTGGAAAGCTTAATGAAAACCAATCGAGCATATTTCAAAAGGTATAAACGCCAACAGCAACAAAAAAAGGCATCAGCGACAGCGGAATCGGGAGCAGCAGCAACAAATTACAAAAATGACCTCAATTTGATTGTTTTCAGGAAGCTCAGCGATGCGATGCATGTGTGCGTGTGCGTGAGTATCTGTGTGTGTGTGTGTGTGTGTCCGTGTGTTTGTCGGCGAAATGCATGAGAAATATTCAATTATTTTTCATTAAAGCAGCATTATTGATACAAATGCAATTTTGGATGCGTAATTTAATTGTGTTCTCCAAGTTCTTTGCCGCTCAACTGAGTAACTGAGCAATTTGTTGCTCCAGTTGATCCTTTGGTTAGTTTTGGTTAGCCCTGTTGAAGGATATTTCAGGGAATGGCATCGTCGAGAGTATAGACTTAGATGGAAGTCCCACAAGAACACACCATTGCTTTCTACTTCTGAGGATTTGTTTATGGTTTATAGTTATAATTTATCGAGAAACGATGACATTTTCGAGATTCCTCCCACGCATTTCTTAAAGCATTTCTATCGATGCAATATTTTGCTACATTTAAATAGTACCACTTTATGAAGGGTGTTATTCAACATTTGAATCATTCATATGACACCTACTTGTATGTGCTCTTTGGCTATTTAAATTACGTTCAATTTAAATTCAAGCTTCCTGCTGGCACCCACCCAGCATTCAGAAAAAATTCCTAAGTGTTGTAAGTGCCAGTGCAATGCCTTGGAAGGCATACAAAATATTCTTTCATAATAAATAAAATTTTTCCGAGGTGAAATGCGCAGAATGCAGCAACACGTTGTGAAAATAAAATGTCAGGACAATGAATGGACAATGGAAAATGGACTCAGTGTCAAAGGCCGTGGACCGGACGGTGGCCGAGCCAGAGGAGAGCCAGAGGAGAGCCAGCGCACAACAATCAGGCAAAGTAGTCACAGAACAGATGGAGAGTCCGTCTCTGAGTGAAGTCGACTCCTGCGAGCGGACAACTCCAGCGATTATCATTTATTCACAACAAACATCCCACATACCACTCGCTCATTCACGTCTCTCCATGTGGAAGTGGCAGCTGGACAAACTCAAGTCGGGGACTTGGGGGATGGAAAAACATGACTTAATTGCATCCCGTATACGGAAAATTTAGATACTCTAAGATTTTTAAAACTAAGAGAATAATTAATATTGAATAGTTAATTAAATAATATTGATTAATTAAGCAACATTTAAGGGGTTGATCTGAGAGTTAAGCACTCGAAATAATATTCCCAGAGGAAACGTATTGACTGAAAATTACAGAGTGCTTCATGAACTGAGAAATTGATCCTCAGATCATCTAGGAATGGAATTATTCGAAGATGAAAAGCTTATTAAAACGGATGGAAAGGAAAATGGTCTTGTCTTTCGAAGCTAATCAAGTTTAAATCTGAAAGAAAATATCCTTTAAAATTACCGAAAATATTTACAAATTTAGTTTTAGTGCCATCCATCGAGGAAACAACGATTTAGTTCCAGTGCTTCACTGGTCAGCATTTGGAATTTTGGTTCCTTTGCCCCCATTTGCTCCTGCAATTTTCGTTGGGGCGTCACGTAGGCCAAGGCCTCCTCCCCATCACTCCACATACTTTATGGGCGTCAGCAGGAGCCGCAGCAGACGATGAAAAGTTTGCCCACACACACCCACACCCACACACACCCACACACAGATACTACGTACAGATACAGATGCAGACAGTACGTACATATTTTATGAAATTTAATGCAGCTGATAATAAAATGTGCAGCAAGCGGGACACAAAACCCCGAAACGGGAGCCGACGGGGAGTGATGTTTGTGCCAAAGTGCAGTGCGCATAATTCATGGACTTAAAAGCGTTAAATAGAATGCAGGATGCAGGAGCAGGAGCAGGAGCAGGATGGGCCATGCCATGCGGCTGAGATGGTCTCCCTGTAATAAGCCTAATATGTATGTAAATGGTGGCAAGCGGGCCAAAAACTGTGGCAAATTGCAGTCCAGCCTGAATCAGGGCCAGCATCAGACCAGAGCCGGAGTACGGGGCCGTGCATGGGTCCTTGTCCCCGGGCATGGGACTCGCCGCCCTCTATCTCTGGTGTGTCAAAATTTATGTGGATTGCGTGACCTTCGTGCATTTGTGCGTGATAAATCAATTTCATTGCAATTTGTAATTGTGTAAAATGTATTTTCAATTTGCCCAGCCCCACAGCATGCCGCACGGCTAGGAGTGGTGATGGGGGAGCGGGGCGGGAAATGCATGATTTTGGTCACATTTCCAATTGTCAATGAGATTTCAAATCTCCCAGATTTATGCGTTGCAGTCTCACCAGCCGCACACACAATGGGAATTTTGTCCGGTATGTCAAGCAATTTCTAAGCCATTATATACGAGTGTGTATGTTCCATTTCCACGTGCCTGTGTGTGTGTATGTGTGTGTGTGTGTGTGCGAGCATGAGTATCTCTGTGTGTCTGTGAATTTCTGTTTTTGGTTTCATGATTTATGTATGGCCACCAAAAGCCAAACCAAATCAGCCCACATCCCACACCCGCAGGAACACCCTGCCCCGACCCAAAGACTAATTGCATTTGGTTAAGTTTAACTTAAGAAATTTCGAGGATGTATTGAATTTGCCAGCTGGCCGAACTCCCGTCTTTTCCTTCCCCGTTGATCATGAGTAAAGGCAAATTACACAGTCAGACAAAATGAAAACTTTTGAGTGTACATTGCATCAGACCAGAATAAGGGTGTAGCACGGGATGAGTAAGTCACATCTCCTCATAATTTTCACACGGGACTTGCAGTGCCGATAGCCAAAACAATTGATGGGCTGAAAAGAAAATTGTTTAAACGTTAATAAGATTTTTATTCGTGTCCGTACAATGACTTTATCTGAAGACATATAAAGCCAAGGTTGAAGGTTTCTACCATTCTCAATGTTGTCCAAAGAATGTCATTTTGGAATGACAATTTAGGAAAATTACCATTTCTTGGTATATAAAAAAACCTTGGCTTAAAAGCTTTTAAATATTGATTCCAAATGGCAATAACCGAAAAATAAGCGGATGGACTTGATTAAGAATGCTAGAAGGATCCCATTTGGTATGAACGAGACAAAAAATGGCAAACTTACACTTTTTACATTTTTAAGACCGATTGATTAAAACGTGATCCAAAGGATTTATTTTAAGGTGAGGGCGTAGGTCATAAGATACAAGGTTGCAGCGTTGGCCATCACACCCATATTTTTATTCTTTAGATAACAAATATGGCCTGCGGCGAATTTCCCGATAAATGAGATGCCGACCACGGCCAGGTACACGGGGTTGTTTTCTTCATGGATAGCCAAATACGCCATTGAACCGATGTTCCCCAATAGAGCAATATCTTTAAGCCAATCCGTTAAGCCAGGTTCCGAGTCGTCGACAATTATGTCCAACACATCGTAGATCAGTGGTATTAGAGTCAGCAAATGCAGCATAGCCATTCCCGAGAGATCCGACTTATGATACAACTCGATGTTAGTCATGGGCAGCGGGATGACTTCCAAAATGGTGGTCGAAATGATAAATGCGAATCCGCCTTCATCGTCGTCCTCCGAAACTGGCAACGCACGCAGCAGGCCCGCTATACCTTCCACCAAGCAAAATCCAGCCACAATATATCCATAAGGATGCTCCGCGCTGGGCAGGTGGCGCATCGTGTATACACAAGCCGCGATTAGCAACACATTTGCGAATATTCCTCCAATAATCATTTTACAGTATTTAGAATTTTAGCGCGAAAAGAATTTACTGAGAGAAAAAACTTGTATATTGAAAATTTACTGAGAGCTAAAATTGTATATTGGAAATTTGTATATTGACTAGGTGAAAACCAAATATATACTGAGTAAAAACTTGACAGGTTCTAACAGGCATGCCACGGTGCACATGACTATCCGATTTCAAAGGTTTGCTCAGTCTAGGAATTTAGAAAGTGGATTGAGAAAGTTGTATGGTGTAGTTTAGTAAGAAATAGCAGAAAAAATACTCTAGCTGAACCATCCTCGGGAAGGGCGGCTGAGCAATTGACACAGGAAAACCACAGACAACTACTAATGTATTGTCGCATGCGCTTGGCAAAAGGCCAGCGTCTTCCCAGATAGCTCCGTGTCAGGCAAACTGGCCAAAGTCCCATGACGCGCACAGTTTTATTGATGGGGCTGGAGCGATATTGGCCGGACTGAAAAGTAATGAAGTATTAATTTGGGCCTGGGAATAGAAGCAAGCTTTCGGCATTAAATTTAGAAAAATAGCAGCCTCATCTGGTATCATCTGTTTGGGGCCCAACTGTGTCACAATTCATTCCCTGGCGGCAGCTGTCTTCTCCTTGCATGTGCTGACAGTCTGACAGCTGTGGGATGTGGGAGTCAACAAATGCTGGCATATTTTGAAACCTTTTGCAGGCTGAAGAGAAGAGAAAAAAACACGAGTATTAACACGTTTTAAGAATTGTTTGCATACCGACATTTTACGATGATTAAAGTTGAACAATTGATCCTCAATTTTTACATTATGTGGATGTTGCTAATTTTATGCACATATGTATGTATTATATACCTATTACGAGATAATTTCCTTGGAAATATTTAAAATTTAAAATTGGATTCTTTCGGTATTTAGTCAATTATATCGATAAATCTTCAAAAAAATGAATCATAAATTATTCCTCATTACACGATTGTTGCATTTCAATTTAAGGCGGGCTTAAGATTTTTTTTATTCAATTAAATTGCTCTGCTTAAAGAAAAGTCTAGACATTTGCGAGTTGAGTTGTAAATTCGAACTTAATTTTGTTCTTACAAATCTTGGCCTCATATGTATTTATACAGCGAGGTATAAGGTACAAAATTGTATTCTATTTTTATCGCTAGACCCACGGAACGGATTCGCCTTACTGTGTGTGACTATTTAAGTTTCATACGAGCATAAGAATTTTTTTGGACTGCATTAGATACATAAGTGGCTCCACTTGACTTGGATTGACTGACTACTTTTTAATTTTTTAGGAACCTATTTGTTCGGCTTAGCGCCGACCCATGGCAGCATAAAGAGAACTTAGCGCTGCGTTGCTTGCCCCGCTCTACGCTCTTAATCGCTTCATCGCCCGTTCTCTCCTCGTTCGTCGTCCAACAAGAGCTGTGAGGGAGGCTCATCGTCCAAGCAGAACACTGTAAATTGTATCGTCGTCGTCGTTGTATACAACTGCTCTCGAATATAGCATCTAATCGCAACAATCGCCTTGCACACAAAAATAAATCTACATACTTAACTTGCAACCAATTGTGTTTTTGACTAAATATTTTGACAATTACGCTGCTGAAGAAGCTCAGTAGCTCAACATTTTGGTGACCCCCCGACGTAATAAAAAACATTAATAATTATATCCACGGTTGTTCGGTTTGGTTGTGCATAAGCAACAATAACTGTTCTCGCGTCGTCCGCTTTGTCTTCTGTTTGCTGTTTCGTTTCGATTTCGTGTTTCGTTTCTCAGTGTGGATGCTATTGTTGTTTTGGCAAATTACAAACTCTCACTGCTGGTCTTGAAAACGGCAAGCCCGTGTGTTCGAACGCTGCGATCAATTGTGTAGTGCCTCTCAAACTGTTTGAATTTTTTATTCACCGGCTATTAACCTCTGCGTTTTCCTATATTGAACACTCGCAATGGCCCCCTCTCCTCTCGCTCCCCCTTCGGACATCGAGTATTACCAGCATAAGGTGAGAGCCTTGCTAGCGACAGCAAAGAGGATTGGAAATGCCGTCGGCAAGCAGAAGATTGGTGAACTCAGTGAGGAGGAGTTGAACGTGCGTTTAAAGTCTCTAATGGATCTGGCCGCTTCGTTCAACGAGCACCATAATGCCCTGGAAAGGATCAACCTTGATGAGATCTATAGTCCCTTAAGAGACGAGTTTGACGAGTGCGTGGTCAGGCTTGAGATTAGCATTAGGTGTGAATTAAACAAGCGGCAGTCCACAATGCTCCCTTGCTCAACAATGCGAACTGACCATATTGGAGAAAATTCAGCTACGGGTTTACTGCAGCATCGGCATCGCCTGCCGGAGTTAAAACTTCCGGAGTTCAGTGGGGGCTACTTGCAGTATTCCGCCTTTTGGAGCATGTTTTCCTCCATAATTGACAAGGATCCGGACTTGACGAACGTGGAGAAACTGCAACACCTACGATCCTGCCTGAAAGGACCAGCTTTAGACACGGTCTCGTCGCTAGAGTTTAACCACGACAGCTATCCCATCGCTCTAGACTTGCTGAACAGACGATTTAATAATAAGCGTTTAATATTTCAGGCACATGTCACTGACATGCTGGGTGTGCAGCGCGTCGAGGAGTCGTCTGTTTCTCAACTCCGATTCTTGACAGATACTGCTATTGGAAATCTGCGAGCCTTGAAGAGTATGGGGACAAAGGAACAAGTTGCTGACTGCGTTATAATATACAGCCTGCTGCAAAGGGTGGACAGTGCCACACAAGCCCAGTGGGAGGATACTCCGTCGTTGGATGGCATGCCCACAGCCGAACAATTCATAGAGTTTCTGGAGCAAAGATGTCAGAAGTTGGAGAATCAGGAGCAAACTAGGGCAATGTATGCGCCTGGCGTTCAGGTGGGAAATCTTAAAAAAACACATAACAGCAAAAGTTCGTTTGTAGCCACTGAATCGCTAGCTCTTGATTGTATTTTCTGCAACACTTCTGGCCATAGTATTTATACTTGCACCCTTTTTGCAAATCTTTCACCTTCGCTGCGCCAAATAGAGGTGAAGAAGCTTGGTCTTTGCCTGAATTGCCTGAAAGCTGGCCATCAAATTCGCACTTGCAGGTCATCAGCGTGTCGCCACTGTGGTATCAAACATCACACGTTATTACATTTCGATGCCAGACGCTCGCAATCGGACTCAGCTTTCTCGCCGTCACCACACCCTGAGTCCCGTTCACAGGCTTCAGCCACCGCTCTGATAGCTCAGAATTCCTGCAGTGATGTTGTGCTTTTAGCCACTGCAGTTGTTCTTTTGAAGGATCGTGCTGGATCGCTCGTGCCATGTCGGGCACTCTTAGATTCCGGCTCACAAATGCACCTCATAACTTCCAGTCTCGCTCAGCAACTTAGACTAAAAAAGACCATGTCATCGGCCGCAGTATCGGGACTTGGGGACACTAATTTCGCATCAGAGGGCTATACAGTGTTCCTCAATTTGCAGTCGCAAGCCTCTGACTACAGTAGCAGTTTCGTCGCATTAGTAGCACCCACAATCACCGAGCAGCAGCCCAGGTTTTCAATCGACGTTTCTAATTGGAAAATTCCGCAGAACATACCACTGGCGGATCCGCAGTTCTTCAGGTCGCAGCGTATTGACTTGCTCATTGGGGCTAGTCTGTTCTTCGACCTTCTGTGTGTTGGACAAATCAAATTGGCAACAGGCTTGCCATCACTTCAGAAGACTCGGCTTGGATGGGTGGTTTCAGGAGGTAGCCAGCAAACATGTAAAACAGCCTTACTGGGGTCTCGGTGCTCATTTGACGCCGGTCATGAGTCCCTCGATCAAGTGGATATGCTTCTGAGGCGTTTCTGGGAGATAGAAAGTTCCACAGAAGCGTCGGTGACGGTCAAGCAGGAGGATATCGATTGTGAGGAACACTTCAAGGCTAATTTCTCGCGCCTGTCATCTGGAGGATTCGCTGTGAAGCTGCCCATCAAGAGAAGTTTGGATATCTTGGGTGACTCGCACACGCAAGCATATCGCCGGTTCCTCAACTTGGAGCGGAAACTTGAGCGTCGTTCGCAGCTAAAATCTCAGTACTCGTCTTTCATCAGGGAGTACCTAGAGCTTAATCACATGTCGTTAGTGGAATCTGAACTGTCCAGTCGCTGTCGCTATTTTTTGCCGCATCATTGCGTGTTTAAGGAGGACAGCACAACTACCAAATTGCGGGTTGTGTTCGATGGATCTGCCACAACATCAACGGGGTTTTCTCTAAACGAGGTTCTAATGGCTGGACCCACTATTCAACCAAAGCTTCTGCATACATTACTTCGGTTCCGTACTTTCCCAATTGCGCTGACTGGTGATATTTGCAAGATGTACAGATGTGTCCGGGTAACTGAGCCGGATAATTACCTGCAGTGCATCTTATGGAGAGACTCGCCTGATGAAAATATAAAAACATTCAAACTCGACACGGTAACGTATGGAACCAAGCCAGCTTCCTATCTCGCAATTCGTGCGATGCTTCAATTGGCCGAAGAAGAAAAATCGTCATTCCCGATTGGCTCTGAAGTGTTAACTTCCAATTTCTATGTCGATGATTTGATGACTGGAGGAGGATCTGTTGAGGAAGTCCGTGAGAAGTTGAAGCAGACCTCCCAGTTATTGGCTCGGGGAAACTTCCCTATTCGAAAATGGTGCTCCAACGTTCCTGCCGTGCTTGAGGGAGTTGCTGAAAAGGATAAGGAAACGCTGCTGAGGTTCGACGATGGCACAGACTTTACAAAGGCCCTTGGATTGGCTTGGGAGCCTGCATCCGATGAATTTCTCTTTTCAGTAGTACCCACACGGTTGTCGTCAAACCCGACAAAGCGCTCTATGTTGTCAACAATCGCTCGTTTTTATGATCCTCTAGGACTGATTGGGCCGGTCATTTCAAAGGCAAAGATTTTCCTTCAGCTGGTGTGGAAGGAGCGGCTCCAATGGGATGAGAGTTTGCCAGAGTCTCTCTCGTCGGCGTGGACCACTTTCTGCGAGAATTTGTCTACCCCTCAGCGTTTTAGATTTCCTCGTCTCGCATTGAGTCCCAACTCACAGGTGGAAGTTCACGGGTTTTGTGACGCTAGCCTAGACGCGTATGGCGCATGTATTTATATCGTCTCAAGGAGCAAGAATGGCGCGAACGTGCAACTTTTGTGTGCGAAGTCTCGTGTCGCCCCTCTCAAGGTATTGACGGTACCCAAGTTGGAGTTATGTGGCGCTGACCTATTATCTCAATTGATCAGTGAAGTACAGCAACTCAAATTGTTCACTGGAAGCTTCTATTGCTGGTCCGACTCCACAACTGCCTTGTCTTGGGTTCATAATGCCCCATCGAATTTTAACGTCTTCGTTGCAAATCGGGTCTCAGCTATTCAGGAGCGGACTGCTCAGATGGAATGGCGCTACGTTCCAACCGCTCAGAACCCTGCGGATATCTTGTCCAGAGGCGCTCTGCCATCAGAACTTTTGGAATCTCATCTTTGGTCCCACGGGCCACTCTTTCTTCGAGATGAAAAACCGATGTGGCCATCTTCATCTACACAAGCCCTGCCGACACTGGAGCTTCGCAAGAGGGTTCTCATTGCAGTTTGTCCATTTGTAGACCTATCTAATGGCCGGAAATTTAACAACGCCTTCGGAAAGCTTCAGCGGACCTTTGCATACGTCTTCAAATTTCTAGAGCGCACAAAGACATCGGGATTAACAGTGGCTGACATCGTTGGTGGCACACGGATACTTCTTCGTTCGATTCAGCGAGTGCACTTGTGGACTGACTACAGGGCCTTGCGGGACGGAGAGCAAGTGCAGTCGTCTAGCTCTATTTCGTCGCTCGCCCCATTTTTGGATGAGCATGGATTGTTACGCGTCGGTGGGCGGTTGGCGAATTCATCACTTAATTTCAATGCACGGCATCCAGTCATTCTTCCAAGGCGCCATCCTGTCACATCGGCTGTAATTGTGCATTTCCATGAGCGTAACTTGCATGCTGGACCGCGATCGTTGCTCGCACTTATTCGTCATGAGTATTGGCCAATTGGAGGGCGCAAAACTGTCGCAAACGTCGTAAATCGGTGCACCAGATGTTTTAAAGCCAAGCCGCGACTTCTTCAGCATATCATGGCTGACCTGCCAAAGGAGCGTGTGAATGGGTCTTACGCCTTTGCTATTTCAGGCGTGGATTTTTGTGGACCGTTCTTTTACAAGAGTGAGGTGCGGACCAGATCACCCATCAAATGCTACATTTGCCTCTTCATTTGTTTTGCCACCAAGGCCGTGCACTTGGAGCTTGTGCAGGATTTGTCGACGCCCGCGTTCATTAGTGCGCTCAAGCGATTTATTTGTACTCGCGGTCGGCCGAGGGAGATTTGGTCTGATAACGCAACCAATTTTGTGGGAGCTAAGAACGAGTTGGCAGAGCTGAAGAAGCTGTTCCTCTCCGAAAAGCATTTGAAGACAGTTCAGGAGTTTTGCGTCGCGGATCACATTGACTGGCGTTTCATTCCTCCTCGCTCTCCCCACTTTGGCGGGCTCTGGGAGGCTGCAGTGAAAACAGCCAAGCATCACTTCTACCGTTCCGCTTCCAGTTCCGTGCTTTGCTTCGATGACCTGAGAACCCTCGTGTGTCATATAACTGCTATAGTGAACTCAAGACCATTACTTCCCATTTCAGAGCATCCCGACGACTTAGATGTGCTAACACCTGCTCATTTCTTGGGTACAGCGCCTATCCGTATGTTTGCGGAGCCTGATGTGACCAAATTGAACTTCAATCGTCTCGATCGCTGGCAGCAGGTCAACTTTCTGCAGCAGACGTTCTGGTCCCGCTGGCGAGAGGAGTACCTCACTCTTCTTCAGGAGAGGGCTAAGTGGAGAACTGACCAGCCTGGTCTCAGTGTCGGCGATGTGGTCCTCGTGAAGAATGAGAACCTGCCTCCGCTCAAGTGGCCATTGGGAAAGGTGACAAAGCTGATCGCCGGGAAAGATGGCGTTCCCAGGGTAGCTGAGCTCAAAACGGCTACTGGAATCACCACAAGGGCCATCGCAAAACTCTGCATGCTGCCAAAGAAGGATGTCGAAGACCCCTGCTCTTCAACGGGGGGAGTATGTTCGGCTTAGCGCCGACCCATGGCAGCATAAAGAGAACTTAGCGCTGCGTTGCTTGCCCCGCTCTACGCTCTTAATCGCTTCATCGCCCGTTCTCTCCTCGTTCGTCGTCCAACAAGAGCTGTGAGGGAGGCTCATCGTCCAAGCAGAACACTGTAAATTGTATCGTCGTCGTCGTTGTATACAACTGCTCTCGAATATAGCATCTAATCGCAACAATCGCCTTGCACACAAAAATAAATCTACATACTTAACTTGCAACCAATTGTGTTTTTGACTAAATATTTTGACAATTACGCTGCTGAAGAAGCTCAGTAGCTCAACAAATATACAAATATATACAAATATTTTTTTTATTAAAACCATGCCACATACTCTGGCTATCATTAAAAAAAACCGCATCAAATGGTGCACGCGTTGAGGAGACAGCACCTTACACACAGATTTTTTCTACAAATTTATAGTAAAGATAATGTATCTCAAATTATAATAGCAGCAATATGGATATTTTGAAGGGGAGGATGTTGCGAAGAACTTAGAAAGAACTTTTTAAGGAACATTTACGCAGGGAAAGGCGTCCCTTCAACCTTCTTGTTGCAGTGTTGCCAATCTCCGAAAGAAAAACACTCCTTTTCGACTGACAATCCCTCTGGAGAAGAGTATAGCCATAACCCTTTATTGTCTAGGATCCTCTGCGATATATCGTACGGTAGGGAGTCGAGTTAGTGTGTCCAAGGCCATTGCCTGCCGCATATTTTTGGAATTTTGTCATGAGGTAATCGCTGAACTCGCTGACAAGTATCTGCCAGCAGACTTTCTCACCCAGTAGAAGATCACGGAGACTGGGAAGGGATTTGAGGAGTTGGGATTTCCACAATGAGCAATGGGCAAGTGGTGCATATTTAAACGATATAAACGATGGAAAAGAACATTAGGAACACTGCGGAAATAATTGCATGCTGCTGTGTCCTCCACAATTTTTGTGTGATTCGTTTCAGTTTCCGAACATTGGCAGCGTCAAGCAGAGACCAGAGGGAGCAGGAACAACCTGTGCATGAAGATTGGGGGGAGAGCTCTAACATAAGAGCTGAAACTATTCGGCATGCTTTGGGGCAGCATTTCGTAAAAACAATTATAAATACAAAAAAAAAAAAAAAGTTACATTTTGTTCATTTAAAAATTATTTCATTTATTTTTAAAGATATCGAGCAATTCCTTTTGGAAGCTCTTGGTGTGATCAATCAAATCTTTCAGGACCGCTAGATTCTTTTCCTGGATTTCGACAATTCTGTCATCGGTGGTGACTTTGCGGCGCTTGGCATGTGAGCCCGATGGCTCCTCCACGGTGGCCTCACTTGTGGTCGTGCTGTTCAGGTCAGACACGTCCTCGTCTTCGAACTCGCCTTCGTCCTCACCTTCGTCCTCGCCTTCGTCCTCGCCTTCGTCCTCGCCTTCGTCCTCGCCTTCGTCCTCGCCTTCGTCCTCGCCTTCGTCCTCGCCTTCGTCCTCGTCTTCGCCATCGCCACAGAAAGCCTGGCCAAACCTGGAAAAGTCTGAAAAGAAATGTATGTATTTAATAAAATAATCGAAATTATTTACAATCATTACATTACCTGGGTCATCCACGAATCCCACGCCTACCGCCAGGTCTTTGGACGACTGGAGAATGTGGCCGACCTTTTCGAAATACTCCCATGTCGGTGGGGCTCCACCTGACGGTCCCACTTTAGCCAGTTCAGTTCTAAATAGTTATTATAAGAAATAAATGCAGTAATAGTTAATACACATGTAACTTACTTGTATTTTTTCCGCATTTTTTCTATTTTATTTTTAATTTCCTTATGTGACGGTCCGTAATCCTTGAGCTGCGCTGCTAATTCTTTGAAAATATGTGAGTTTTTGTTCACGCCACGAAAACCATGATTATTTTGGTGCCAGAGGTTCAGGAGTGCCTGTAAGGCCTCTGCTGACCAAACGAATTCCGTATCTAGTGATAAAATTAGATTTAAAGTATTGTTTTTAAGAAATATGTATGTTTATGTTTGTTTACCTTTTTGCTCCATTTTCACATATGTTTTGTGTTGTTTTTCTAGTGGTGCTAGTTCCACGATAGGCAGATCAGATGAGATGTTTGGAAAATCGGACAAACGCAACCCAAACTCAACCTTTTTGCCATCTCTAGGGCCCCTATGCTTCCCAATGTAAATTAAACTCGAGTTTTGCCCGAAACGCAATAACTAAATAACTCAAACGTAGTGTTAAGCCTAGTACTCAGATCCGATAACACGTTTGCTAGGCGAACAGTTCCATATAGAAATCTAGCGACCGAGTGTGACCAGGTGTGCATGCCCTACGGTTACACTGTGCACAAACAAAATCAGTTTAAAATTCAAATTTTGTATCAATGCATTTTCTATTCCCTATTTATCCCCTAAATTTCATCCCTCAACGATTTCCAAGCTTTTTTGCACGTATCACCTGGAATACACACATATGAACATTTGTATATTTATTTTAAATTGTAGGGGAAACATGCCTACAGTGAAAAATGTATGTAAACAAATATGGAAACATCTAATATATAAAAATCTCCGAAAAGGTTCGACTTAATTACTTTTTTCTTTTTTGGCTAAAATTAAATTTGTCCTTTTTGCGAACATGTAATAAATTACAACAAGTTCACATACATATGTATATACTGACTGAGTACCGGGTATAAAGTAGAGCCGCGGACGTAGACGCGGCTCACAACGTTCCCCCTCGTTTGGTCTCTTGAAATTATTATTGTCATTTCCAAGTATAGGCCGCCTCAAATAGCACCATGTAATATCATTGCGTAATATAATTGTCTATATTAACGCGACATATTTCAACACTGATTTAATGCATTTTACGTCAGGTCAACATTGGCAGAATCATTTGATTAAATATAATCAAATCCATCAATTAATTGAATAAAAATTAATTTACATTTTCTGAGCCATTAGCTAAGCGCAGCAAAAAAGAGTAAGCCAGTGAGGGCTCTGAAAAGAAACACATTTTCTCTTTATCTTTTGTGTTTCCCTTCATATTTCTTAATTATTCGTAGATTTTTCAATTGGGCCCAATACAGGTTTTACAATTTGTATTTTCAAAAAATTATCACTTCAGTGAATTCTAGATAGCTTTTTCTATTCGAAGGGATCAATTTAGTTTCTTCACTGACGTTTACCTAAGATATATAGCTTTTAATTCGCATACGTACGTTTGTATAATATGCTCTTGGTCAAATGTTATGAGGCAAAAACGAAGCGGGACCCATAACTGGTATATTTCCCCTACTCTTTCTTCGTCCTACTCAGCGCGAGCTAGGAATTAATTTTAGACACATGATTGCTTGGTGAAAGATTCTTTGAATTCTTCGTAGATTCCGATTACCACCCAATTTACAAATATAGCTGCTGATTTGATGCTTTTGTTTTTAGATAAATAATTTAGTTATTAATAACAGAACGGATTAAGAAAACGAGCGATCGAACATTTTCCTTATACATTTATTTAGTTAAATCTGCAACAATAATTTTCTTGCGCTTATTACGAGCATTTTTGGCAATTTACTCATTGCTGTAGATGGATGGCATTACACATTGCTCGGGTTAAGGCGGCTTAAAAAAATTCCGAAGGCTCACTGGGGCTTACAGGCAATTCACAGATACATACACATTCTGAGGAAGAAAAAAGCATTATTCCCAAACAAAAGACTTATCTGAACGGCTGATGAACTGACCATTCGGATACTGGTGAGTGGACAGGCCTTGGCAAGCAGGACAACCAATGGGGTTCAATGTGGACAGTTACACATCTTTGAGGGTTCAGTGATGGCGTAGGTCAATAGATACAAGGTTGCTGCGTTGGCAACTACACCCAAACTACTACTCTTTAGAAAACAAATATGTCCTGCGACGAATTTGCCGATGAATGAGATGCCGACCACTCCGAGGTACACGGGGTTGTTCTGGCAATGCATAGCCAAATACGCCATTGAACCGATGTTTCCCAATAGAGCAATGTCTTTAAGCCAAACCGTTAAGCCAGGTTCCGAGTCGTCGACAATTATGTCCAATACTTCATAGATCAGAGGTATAAGAGTCAGCAAATGCAGCATAGCCATTCCCGAGAGATCCGATTGTAGATACAACTCGATGTTAGTCATGGGCAGCGTTATGAATTCCAAAATGGCGGCCGAAATGACAAATGAGAATCCGCCATCATCGTCATCGTCCGAAACGAAAGGCAACGCACGCAGCAGGCCCGCTATACCTTCCACCAAGCAAAATCCAGCCACAATATATCCATAAGGATGCTCCGCGCTGGGCAGGTGGCGCATCGTGTATACACAAGCCGCGATTAGCAACACATTTGCGAATATTCCTCCAATAATCATTGTACTGTATTTGGAATTTTAGCGCGAAAAGAATTTACTGAGAGAAAAAACTTGTATATTGAAAATTTACTGTGAGCAGAAACTTGTTTATTGTGAATTTACTGAGAGAAAAAACTTGTGTATTTTAAATTTACTGAGAGCAAAAATAAAAAATTTATGTATTGACTAGGTGAAAACAAAATATATACTGAGTGAAAACTTGACCGTCTCCGCAAAGGTTCTGACAGACATGACAAGGAGCACATGGCTAGCCGATTTTAAGGGTTTCCTCAGTCTAGGAATTTAGAAAGGATTGAGAAAATTGTATGGTGTAGTTTATTAAGAAATAGCCTCGAAAAAATACTGTAGCTGAACCATTCTGGAGGATGGCGGCTAGGCAATGGTGCGATATTGGCCGGACTGAAACTTAAGAAAGTCTTAATTTGGGCCAGGGAATAGAAGCAAGCTTTCGACATTAAATTTAGAAAAATAGCAGCCTCATCTGTTATCATCTGTTTGGGGCCCAACTGTGTCACAATTCATTCCCTGGCGGCAGCTGTCTTCTCCTTGCATGTGCTGACAGTCTGACAGCTGTGGGATGTGGGAGTCAACAAATGCTGGCATATTTTGAAACCTTTTGCAGGCTGAAGAGAAGAGAAAAAAACACGAGTATTAACACGTTTTAAGAATTGTTTGCAAACCGACATTTTACGATGATTAAAGGTGAACAATTTTTACATTTTCCGCATGTTGCTAATTTTATGCACATATGTATTATATACCTATTATGAGATTTAGTCTTTTGAGATATTTTTAATTTAAAATTGTAATCTTTCTGTATTTCAGTGTCGGTTTTGTCATATCTTTAAATGTTGTTTTATATTTAACGTAATTATTATCTAGTCATTTAGATCCATAAATCTACTCACTCATAAATTATTCCTCATCCTTGCACGTTGCACTTAAATTTAAGTCGGGGGTAAGGATTCTTTTACACAATTAAGTCGCTCTCCTTACTGGTGGTGTATGATATATTGATTTGAATGATAATTGTCTATCATATCGCCTGTCGATAATATAATATTGAAATAACTTGCAGCCATGGCCGTTGGTAATTAAAAGCCAATTTCTCACATTTGAATTCATTGATTTGGCAAATGGCTCAATTCGGAAGCTTAAATTTAATGAATTTACCATAATTCAAACGAAATTCATGCCCAATTCGTTGTTAATTCATGCAAATACTGTTTACTCGGTGGAGCACCTAACCGAAGGGCAATTAAGCTAATATAAAAAGCGATAAACAAAATACGTACTGAATAACCAAACGCGCACAAAGCCAAACAAAAATGAACACGAAACCGAGTGCTAAGCGAGTCATTTAATCTGCATCATTAATCAAGAGGGCATACGCTCTGATTATGCCACTGAATCAGAGCCCCGGATGCATTAAATTTCTAGCAAAACAAAAAATACGAGTACGACTCTCTCAGAGACATAATGTTAATTTGGTCAATGGTTTCTGATAAAATCGATAGGGAAATGCGAGCGGAATTTTCACCTGTAATGCCAGCAAATAAACAAGCTGCAAATTGCGCCAAATGCAGAGCAGAAAATTACTCAACTTTAATTAACAAGTTTTCTGCAGGGCACGCTATAGAACTCGCCGTGAATGCATTTAAATTGACTTTTTTGCAAGTTAATAGCAATTAAAATAATTATACATTAAGCTCCGTCCAAATTGGATAGCAGCAAAAGGACATCAACAAAACTATGCCATCAACAGACACCAAACTCGAGGAACATTCCCATTTTCAACCAATAGCTCATTTTCCTTATTCATTTATTTGGTTAAATCTGCAAGAACACACACTGTGGATTGCTCAGCATTGTAATTGCTGTCTTCTGCTTATTACGAGCATTTTTGCAAAATTACTCGTTGCTGCAGATGGATGGCATTACACATGCCTCGGGCTAAGGCGGCTTAAATAAATTCCGAAGGCTCACTGGGGCTTACAGGACAATGTACACACACACACACACATTCTGAGGCAGAAATAAAGCATTATTTCCCAACAAAAGACATATTGCAGTCGAGTCAAGGTCTGGGCATGTCTGAACGGCTGATGAACTGACCGTTCGGATACTGGTGAGTGGGCAGGCCTAGGCATGCAGGACGAAAAATGTCAATTGGGGTTCAAGTAGCACACACACATATCTTTGTCTGCCCCTGTGCCCGTCTGTGCCAGTCTGCCCCCCTGTGCCTGTGAGTGGCTCTTTCTCTGACCTTCCTTGAGGAGGGGGCATGCTTGTTAGTGGCAAAGCAAGTTAAGTGCTTGACACTGATGAGTGTCAAATTAGTCCAAGCAAAATGTCAAACAAGAGACCAAGTTGAGGCTCGGTTGAACTCCAAATATTTTGCATGCCAGGGAAAACTGTCGTTCGTCGAGAGGTATGCTTTAAGGAAGTGTACGATTGGGTAGATTTCATTAAGACATCAACTACTCGTACATTATGCTGCAGCGTTTTCCGGGGAAGTGCACATCTGATATTCAAAAGTGGAAACCTCATTCCGTTTCAGCAAATTTTCCAATGCATATTCATACGGGTACGCTTTGATGCATTTCAAACTACACGAAATTTTCTTGCTGACTTGCAGCAATAAAACTTTATTATTACGTTGCTTTGCTTCTTTTTTTTGCTTGTTTGTTTTTTTTGTTTTATTATTCTGCTCTCTCTCTCTGACTCGTTTTGGCAAACATCAAATATGATTCGAGTATTCGGAGGCAGGGAAATTCTAAAACATTTACATAAGTGCTAATTTCCTAATAAAAATTCAAAAGTAAATGCAAATGCAAATTGCGAGTGGCTGGGGCAGAGCACAAAGTCAGACTCTCGGAGCAAGAGTCGCTCGGCTCGGTCTATTTATGCATGAATGGAATTCAATTTGCATAATTAAAGGAAATGCATTGCCACTGCTAGTAAATTCATAAATAATCCAGCAATACTCGTATATGGATTACAGCACAGGGGAGAAAAAACAAATCATTTCTCAGTGCTTACTGTCCTATGGGAAAATGATGCAAACTGAAATCTAATAAAATAAAATGTCAAAAATCCTGTGTTTGCCCAAATGATTCAATTGTGATTATGCGTTGGAAGCTCCTGATTGCACAGAAAACGCAGTGACGAACAATTAAGAGTCATCAGGGCGTATGAGTGATAGTCGTGCGCCCGACTAAGTCAAGCCATTAGGGCTGTCTAGCCCTAGTCATTAGGTATAATGGTCTCCGAGCATGTGCTGGGCGGTAATCCATGGTCTTATCCAAGTCCTACTCTGCTCCTGCCTCCGTCCCTTATAAACTCGGCCATATGTCGGCTGCTTGGCCAAAAAACTTTGCGCATTCCACGTCCAGTCCGAAAGCCATAAAAGAGTTATTAGTTTTAATGAGGCTGTCTGTCGAAAAAAACGCCCGTATAGAGCTCTTGAAAACTTTATCCAACTGTTGAACAATGGCGGCTGACACTTGAAATATTTTTTTGGAAAAATACATTTATCGGTATTCATTTACTCCTATGCACATTTAAAATTGCTTTTAAATTTGCGTACTCTTGTTGCCATTTGTTTGTCATTGTGCTGTAAAAATCAATTGACCTAATTTTGATGGCTTTGAAATTGGTTTTTTGTCCAGCACGAAATGCCATTGTTGGAAAAGTATTTTAATTATTTTCTGTGACATTTAAAGGATTTGCTTTTGGTTTTTGTTGCTTCGTTTTTATCTTGTCCAATTCGTTTGCCCCCAGGGCTTTAAACTGCATTAAAGTATAATAACATAGCCCAAACGAAATTCAATTCAGGTAATATTTATGAGCCATTTGAACCAGACATTTTCATGTTTTATTGAGGTTTCTATCGTAAAGTTACCTGCAGAAAAGAAGAGCACATATTTGTTTTCTCTATTTCAATTAGAAACTCACGTTCAAAAAATCTGGACTTCAATTTTGCTGAATTATAATGTCATAATAGTGTCATAAGTCGTACAAATTAACTTGAGATTTAGAATGATTCTTCTAAAGATTATCTGAGCCATATATCAATAGTACATGATTGGGAAATGGAAAGTAGGAGATTAAACCAAGCATTATATTGACAGAAATGTCCATGGCCTAATTCTCAGCGTAAAACTTGATGTACGTTATGGGAAACTTCCACTAAAGATGTCTCATTAAGAAATGTAGACTAGTAGCGATGTACATTTCTCTATGGAAAACTACGAATTAATAGCGTGCAGCGACTGAATTTGGCAAATATTTGCAATTAAATGGAATTAAAGCTCTTGAAAATATTACGTAATGAAACTTAAGTCCGATAAAAAAAAGTGTTATTGTCTCACACATTTGTGAGGAGGAGCCGCCGTCGCAAAACATACCATTCCCTCTCGCTCTCTCTCACACACAGGGGTGGGCGCTGTGCCTGATCGAATTTTTTGACGCCTAGTTCTCAGAGACTATAAGAGCTAGATCAACCAAACTTTCTATCCAAGCTCCTGTGATATCAAGCTGAGACGAGTTTCTTTCAAAATTTGGCCACGCCCCCGTCCGCCCCCACAAAGGACGAAAATCTACAATTTTGAAGATACGGGAAAACCAAAATCACAGAATCATTGAAAATGACCACATCTATCAGAATGTTGAATCAGATCGGATCATTAGTATAGCCAGAAGGAACAAATGAAATTTCAGTGTCCTTCCAAGCGCAGACTCATTCCTTCTCTCTCTCGCACACAGCCGTGTATGTATATTTAGGAAATAGATAAAGACATGTAGAAAAGGCAGATGTAAAAAATGTATGTAAACAAATATGGAAACATCAAATAGATCAAAATCTCCGAAAAGGTTCGACTGAATTACTTATTTCTTTTTTGGCTAAAATTAAATTTGTCCCTTTTGCGAACATGTAATAAATTACAACAAGCTCACATACATATGTATATACTGACTGAGTACCGGGTATAAAGTAGAGCCGCGGCGTAGACGTTAAGAACTTAGAAATTTGACCGAGCTATTACATGGCGAGAGAGAGAAGAATTAGAACCAACTTCTTGAAACTTTATACAATGTCTTTATTTTAAGTGTTTTAGACTGGATAACTTTTTGGTAAACGAAGGGGGTTCCCCAGATCTAATCGGACAGGATCAAAAAGTGAGTTGAGTGCATCGTAGAAAATGTTTGTGCCTAGCGCAACATCAGTGCACAAATACAAAGCGGACCAATCAAAATCCCTAATGATGGAATTAAGCTTCGCAAAGTGGGCTCTGCGAAAGCAGCGGACACATTTAGGTAGCCTACCCGACCGATCCAGTGCGGTTGGTCCGTCTACAGGTATAGTGAGCGGAGGGACTCGGGTTAACAACGCTTTGGTCGGATCTGTTACAAAGCACAGATCAAGCAATCGACCCAAGGAGTTTTTCACATGGTTGACTTGAGACAGGGATAGCTCAAGCAAGCCGTCAATAAAGTCATGTTACACTAGGTTATTAGACTCGCTTACCGAAGACCAAACAGTTCCTGGCAAGTTGAAATTACCAACAACTATCAAATGATCTTTATCTGATAGCGAGGAAGAAACAGCGTTTAAAGCGGACAAGTGCTGCTCGTAGATTGCGATATCCGAAGAACGTGGAATATACGATCAAGTAATGAAAGCTGAAAAAGCGGGAAGAATTTTACACACAGGAATTCCAGTTCTTGTTGAGTCTGGACTGTGAAATGTTCCGACGTGAAGTTAGAGTCCACAGCAATTAGAACCCCACCTGCACGTCGAGAAGAGCCGTCATTTCTTTCGACCTGCCAAAACTGCAGAAGTAAAAATTTCCGGCTTTGAACAGGTCTCGGTGATCACAACTACGTGGGATGCAAATGCGACGATATCCCGGTAGTTAAACTCCTTCACCAAAATTTGTCAAATTGAGTTGGGGAGACGCTTATCTTGAAAGAAGCTATCTCCCTCGCATAAAAGAAGTTAAAGGTGGAGAACCTTTAAACCGACGGCTTTTATTTTGCTTTGTATAAAAGCAGTCACATCACCAGCTGGAATGCACGGGATAGCTATAGAGTTTGCGGTCCGGTTCGACGGACACGGACGCTAAAGACGTTTCTGGCTGCATGCTCTCCGAGGTGATATATTCGGCTACCGACTTTGCATTACCAGCAGCTGTCATTGCCCTTCGAGTAGCAAACGATATCAGCTGCTGGACATTTGGAGTGGTCGGAGTCAGCTCTTCAGCAACGGGTGGCTGAGGGACAAACTGGCTAGGAGCCGATCGTACTGCTTTTTAAAGCAAACGGTCAGCTCCCTAAGGCCCTATTCGCGTCTGCTTCATAAACACTCTGCCATCGCAGAGCCTGCAGGGGATATTCGGCTGTTCAGGGCAATTCCACAGACCACAGGCAATTCCATTTAAATAAAAATCAAAAAATAAAAATTTCAAAACAAATATATATCAGACCAGTGTGCCAGACAAGCTCTTACAGCGGAATCAGAAAAAACTAAGTGGAGAGAGGATAGCGGCTGCAGCAGCTGCTAATGAGAGAGAGCGAGAGAGGAAGAAAGTTACTTAAGCTTGGGTTATAGGGAGAGAGTCATACTTAAGCAAAGACTGCAAGATGAGAGCGGGCTACAAAGAGCAGCAACAAAACAAACTTTTAACCGACGCAAAAAATAATTATTTAATTATGTTATTGCACAATTAATAGGCATGCACTCGCGGCTTAGGATAGATTTAATACTAGAAAGTTCATTTTGAAGTATTTTAAGAGTTTATTTTGAAAGAACACCGGCTGCTTAGGCACAATAAATGGAAGATAAGCGGAGCACTACGAAAGAGAGGGGCAGTGTACATTACTCTATGGAAAGCTATATAGGGCATGCAGCGACTGAAATTTCTAAATATTTGCAATAGGTAAGAGGTCTGCCAGCCAATGGAATTAGAGTCCTTTAAAATATTGCGTAATGAAACTAAAGTCTGGAAAAAAGTGTTATTCTCTCACAAATTTGTAAGGAGGAGCCGCCGCGGCAATGGCTGGAAAATGTGTCAGTTATGGCAAATCGATATGCTACGATATGGGATGCTGCATAATCAATATTCGGATTAATTGTGGGGGGCGACGTAAATGCCAGAGGTCCTTGGTCCTTTCGCCCGCTGTTTAAAAAATCGAATGCGTTTCTATTAAGATTCGACATTAAATTGATTAAATATGATTCTTGTATGCCAATAAGAACTAACAAAGAATACTTTTTATTACAGATCAGGATAAATATTTGTTCCCTATTTTCTATATTCGGTCAAAAAAGGATATAATTTACAAAGACATACATACTTACATAGACGATCTGGCTTTTAGAAAAGTTTAAAATTGTTTCTTTGAAAACTAACCAGTTTCACACATTTTGTTCAACGAAATTGTCTATTGTACATGAACTATACTACATTCTGTCTAAACGAAATAAAGAAACGTATTTATCAAAGCCCCTGGAGTATGCCACAAAATTTGTAAAACGTCTACCCCAAAACTATCCGTAAATAAATGCACTCATATTATTATTAATATTAATATTTTTATTTTTCAAACAGTAAGCTAAAGCTACAAAGTGTTTGGGTCTGATTTATAGCTGCACTTATCAACTTTTCAGATTTACGATACTTGAGCTATGTGCAAAAAAGAAACAGAACTCCTGGAATTAATTGACATTAATAAAAGCCGTTATTCATTCTGGGATGAAGATTACCTGCATTTCGGTAACTCCAGTCATCAGACATGGAGAAGGCGATTTCCGCAGCCGAGATGGAGTTTGTCCTTCAATACTCGTAGATCGAATCCACTTCCGCGATTACTAATTATCGTGTCTAATCTGAAACATTAACGTACCATATCATGTGCACGTCGAATGGATATGGTTCCCATGTATTATCCAACAATTGTCCAATGGCTATAAATAGCCAGACTAACGAGAACCAGACTCAGAACTCAGAGAGCAAGATATGAAGGTCGCAGCATCAGTATCGCTAATCCTCCTGCTCGTGGGTGTGGCCGTGGGCGAACTAATGGCCCGAGCTCCTCCATATCCTCCCGAAGGTAAGTACATTTGGCTGACTAATTCCTCAAAAAAAACGCATTTCTAATCGAACTCTTCTACGTCTCGTCAACAGATAGGAGATGGTGTAGACTGAACCTGGGTCCGGCTTGGGGCGGCAGGGCATGCTAGACAATAAATTAGTCTAGGATGCAGCTTAGTCGTACTTAACGATCCCGAATCTCGACTTAATAAATAACAGGCTGCCCCGATTCTTTGTTTTTTTTTTAATTATTCTGTCTCCATTGTCTGTTTTTTGTCTCTCTCTGTTGATCGTGTCTTATTTCCATAAATTATTTCCACTCTTTCTATACTTTATCTATTGCACTCTCAGAAACAAAGGCCACAAATGCTTACCCTTATTTTGTATTTTTGTGGTGCTGAATATATGCACATATATTTTGTGCTTTATTTTTGGTAATCTTTGAAAGACTATTAGCTATTTTAATTTCATAATCACTTCCCCAGCTAGCTATGCTCTGATAAACATAATCGCAAATTAAAAAAAATTAAACCATACCCGAGGCAAATCGAATAGATACACATGGTAGTTCTTCTTCTCGGGGGTTCTGTTGTAGAAGCACTTCTGATGCAATTCGGAGTACCGTAAAACGACTCCAACGAAGTAGGGATAAGTAAATCGTAACTGCAAAAAATAGGCTCGTCTGAGTATCTACTGCTTTGAAAAATAAAAATGCCACTTTTTGCTCTAAACAGGGACACGACAAAAAGGCAAGAGTTACAAAAATTATTTGAGAATGCTAAACATGGGACAAGGAGCTTTTAGTGTAAATAAAATCGAATGTAGAAAATAGTTTTCTTCCACTGAAACATTTGAAATCGAGAAATAAAAACAAAAGAAAACATAGTTTCCATAATTTTTAAAAACTAACTTATTTGTAATAATCAGATAATTATAATTTGAATAGCCTACATTTTCGTTCGTTATTTAAAAATAAGAAACCGTAATTTCTTAAATTGAAGAATAGAAGGACGAGCTACTTTTAAGATCTCAAAAACTATTAAAAATCTAAAAAAAATGTAAAAAAAGGGTAAGTAATATGGAACTAGAATAAGAACGTAGAATATTGGGTAAACATTTTTAATTTTATTTTTGAAGCGAAGATTTTTTACGGACGGTCGGTGGGTCACGTGTTCAAAAATATGGGGAGTGAAACGAAAAAAAACGAGGGGGAACGTTGTGAGCCGCGGCTCTACTTTATACCCGGTACTCAGTCAGTATATATGTATGTAAGCTTGTTGTAATTTATTACATGTTCGCAAAAAGGAAAAATTTAATTTTAACCAAAAAAAAAAAAATTTAAGTCGAACCTTTTTGGATATTTTGATCTATTAGATGTTTCCATATTTGTTGACATAAATTTTTTACATCTGCCATTTCTACATGTTTTTATCTACTTCCTACATATAAATACACGGCTGTGTGCGAGAGAGAGAGGGAATGAGTCTGCGCTTGGAAGGCCACTGAAATTTCATTTGTTCCTTCTGACTATATTTATGATCCGATCTGATCCAAATTCAATACTCTGATAGATGAAGTCATTTTCTATGATTCTGCCTTTTTTGGTTTTCCCGTATCTTCAAAATTGTAGATTTTCATCTTTTTTGGGGGCGGAAGGAGGCGTGGCCAAATTTTGATACAAACTCGTCTCGGTTTGATATCACAGGAGCTTGGATAGAAAGTTTGGTGGTTCTAGCTCTTATAGTCTCTGAGAACTAGCCGTCAAAAAATTCGATCAGGCATTGCGCCTACCTCTGTGTGTGAGAGAGAGCGAGAGGGAACGATGCATTTCGAAATGGTTTTCTTCATTGTAGCTATATTTATCATCTGATCTGAGCCAGATTCAACAATCTGATAGATATGCTCATTCTCTACGATTCTGCGCTTTTAGTTTTCTCGTATCTTTAAAATTGTGCATGCCACAGATTTTCGTCCCTGGAGTGGGCGGAAGGGGGCGGGGCGAAATTTTGAAATGCTCTTGTAACAGTGCGATAGGACAGGAGTCTGGATACAAAATTGTGTTCCTCTAGCTTTTATGGTCTTTGAGCTATAGGCGCTAATGAAGACGGACAGACGGATAGACGGACGGACAGACAGACATATCTATATCGACTCGGCTATTGATGCTGATCAAGAATATATATACTTTATGGGGTCGGAAACGCTTCCTTCTGGGTGTTACACACATTAATTTTTTCAACAAATCTAATATACCCCTTTACTCTTCGAGTACCGGGTATAAAAACGAAAATAACTCGTCACCGTTAACTCGTCAACGTTTACTCGTCACCTTTAACGTAGCATTAACTTGTGCGATTTGCTTCAATAAATAGTAAACGTGTTGCTGTCGATATGTATTAATGTCGTGTTGAAAATAGTGTGAAAAAAAGTAACTATGGAGAATGATAAGGACATGGTTTCACAATAACTGATTCTGTTGGATGGCGATGAAGGGACGAGAACAGCGGAGAGTTCAGTTATCAATATGGAATGTGCACCAAAAGAATACACGTGCAGAATATCAAAGAGAGTACAGACAGAGGATCAAAGCTAAGAAGCAGGGATCCTTTGAGCACGCAAGGCATACAAATATTGAGGATAAGGGCATCCCCATTCTCACGATCACCATCAATGAGCGTCCCATCCAGGGCAGCCTTTCCACGTTCCAGGCAGGCCAAGTGCGGCCCCATACGGGCCGCAGCCCACACTGCAGCTCCTTCCAATGGAAATAGGTTATAAGACTCTGCCTTCAATACGGCACATCACTTGGCAAAACCGACCCTAAGGCAGTTAAGGATCCACATGCAGATACAAGTTCGCATTTATTGATTTCAATTTACATGAAAATACAGGTTAACCATTTGGGATGGAGACGAAAATGTCTCGCGGTTCGGGAAATCTCAAATTAAATCGGGGTGCGCCATTCAGATTTGACTTCGTAACTAATTGTATTATGTATGTATGTAGTAATATTATGTATGTGCTCGGGGCTTCTACGCATGGGTCACACGCTTGGGATAGCCGATGGAGCATCTAGTTATCGTACCAGAAAATGCGCTCCTCATAGAAGGCAATCACCATTTGCGGTATCTTCACGTTTGCTACTGACGACGGCACCATCTCGGCCTCATCGACTCCCTTGAACTTAATTCGGAATATCAGGCGGCCATTGTCATTGACGAGCCCAATAATTTTTTCCGCCTCCAGGCCGCGATCAAAGGCCGTGGGGGGATTTGCAGTATTTTTGCTCATATTGTTAATATAAAACGAACAGCGCGCAAGCTCGAAGCTGTAAACAAAAGTTTTATCGGCGATTTCCTTGGATTCTAATGATTTCTACACTTACCACTTATGCTGGTTGAATAAAAAGATTAATCAGCAGTTTGGTAGACTGGGTTTTTGGGAGATATTCTTTGAAATAGACGAAGATTGTCGAATGAAAAGAAAAGTCCTACAAATTGTGCCTTCTGAAGTGACGCCGGTGCGCTGACTGTGCGCTGAACAGCCCTGATTGCCAGTGCTGCCAATAGTTTTTAGTAAAATAGCTAAATATGTAATTCAAGCCAAAAATTTATCAAAAATACTTAAACAAATAAATTTTAATGCTTATTTCTATATCCTTTATTCAAAATATTAATAGTTTCATTCCTATACCCGCTGTTTTATATATATTTTCCCCGTAATTTGACGTTGAAAAATGTTAGATCTGACGGGAAAACGCTGTTTTGCCACTGATTTCGTCTGATTTCGGCTGTTTCCCAACACTAGCTGTCAGAGACGGCCGTATGGGAAAAGCATGCAGTGAGAGCGAGATAGATATAAGCGAACAGCTGTTTTTCCAGTTGAGCTGGGAGCAGCGCTGCGGCAGAGCTTATCGATTGCTATACATTTTAGATACGATTTTGCTGGCTGGCTGTCTGTCTTGGAAAATATTATTTTCCGGGTGTCTTGTATAGAAACACTAATTTTGCGGTAATTACCAAAGTAAATTTGGAAAAGTCTACATAGCAGCTTTGAAATATATTAATTTGATCGATGTTTTTCTTGTTAAATATATCGATAGTACGATAGCGATTCGATCGATGAATTCAAGCGTTCTTCGAAGCAAAAAACTTTATCTCGCCGACTTGTGAAGGCACAGAAAGGGAAACCCCAACAATCGCACAATCATACATACTACGTACTATATAAACCAGACAAGCGTAGAACAAGGCTAAGGAACAAATCGATCTGTGCGCATAAATTGCTAAAGAAATTGAAATAAAGTGAGTTCATATAAATTTAAGAATACAGATATAGAAATCCTCCATTCCATTCCACGCGCAGCAATCGAGCTACGAAAATGAGCAGCCAAGAAAATAAAGAGACCTCCTCGTCCCCAAATACCGCTAAGGAAACTATTATCGGCGACATCGACAGCTTCGGCGCGGATATGGTCAGCCTCTGCATGAACCAGCTCTACTCGGACGTGGAGTTCTTGGTGGAGGATCTGCGGCTGCCGGCCCACCGTCTCGTTCTGGCGATGCGTTCTGAGTATTTCCGCGCCATGCTTTACGGGGACATGGCCGAGTCGAACCAACGGGTAATTCCGCTGGAGGTGCCGCTTGAAGCCTTCAAGGTAATCCTGAGATATCTTTACTCCGGGACGATACCCGTTTCCACCCTGGACATGGACACCATAATCGATGTGCTCGGTGTGGCCCATCTTTACGGGTTGCTGGCAGCCGTCTCGATCATAACCAAATATTTAGCCAATATTCTGGCCATTCCAAACGTGTGCATCATCCTGGAAACAGCGCGCCGATACAGTCTGGACGAGCTGATTAACGACTGCCTTAACTTCATGGACCACAATGCAGCCAACATACTAATACACAGCTCTTTCCACATTCTGTCTGAGGAATCACTTGTGAAATTTCTACGTCTCCCCAACTTGTATGTCCCCGAAGTGGACATCTTTCGAGCCGTATGCAAATGGAAGGAAAACAATCCGAACGTCGACATCAAGTCGATTGTCTCACTCGTACGTCTCCCGCTTATGACTGTCCAACAGCTGCTGCATGTGGTACGTCCTTCTGGAATATTCCAGCCGGACCAAGTATTCGACGCCATTGATCAAGTCGATACGGGAAAGAATCTGCCCCGCCGTGAAGTCGTGTTACCGGGGGAGAATGTGGCATCCGGGAAACATCTTGCGCGCCGTTTCAAGGATGACCGAAATGATTACATCTTCGAGCTGAGCAGCGTTTTTTTAATCAACTATATTTACTTTAAGGTTTGTGGAAGGGGGTCGCTCCACGCGGAGGTCTCTTGCGACCAGACTCACTGGCATCGTGTTGGACGGTCTATGGGAGATGTAAACTCAGACCTAGACTCGGACCCAGATTCAGACTCAGACCCAGATTCAGATTCATTAGGATTCGCAGCGCAATCCAACTTCGAAGAGCGACCCGTTCGCTACATTCGTATGGTAAAATCAGGTCCGAAATCTGTGGTTAAGAATCTGACCGCCATGTACACTAAGTAGTGTGACTCTGTGTATCAGCAGCGACCTTTAAATGAAGAAGGTTAAGCTCCGCTGACTTAAGAATTAATCCTATGATTAAATTGAAATTTCGGTGGGCAAAGCCATCTTTACATACGAGGAAACACAAATTGTTGTACCCGTACAAACATAAATATGAATGAAATGCACAACGTTCAAATTTAATAAACGGAAATTATTCTCAATATTCTGTGTATCGAGTTTTTTATTTATTTTATTTCAGTGGTATTTATTTTTTTTCTTTTACCAAAAACAAAAACGGACGGATAGAGGGAGTGATACAAAGCATGGACCGAGGGGGTGGTAGTGGAAAGGGAGAAACGAGGATAAATAAGTTTGACTCTAATATTCTTAATTAATTGACTAGATAGACAAATAGACAGAAACAAGTTCGATTAGCCAGACGGCAAAACCTCATTCAGGACCCGCAAACATTTAACATTCGTACCAACCGTGTTTATACATCTGATATGCTATGCTATGAGGACAGTGATCGTCCTCATGGTATGTTGGGCAAATAGGGTGGATTTTACCTCTTCATGCGTTGCATTTTCTGGGCCGTTTTGCCTGTTGTCTTTTTACACAGAAATTTTCATATTATACTCTTGCAGTACTGTTTATTGGCAAAAAAAACCAACACCTCGCTAGAATATTCGCCCATGTAACTATTGATACAAACGTAACTTCTCTTTTATGGGAGGGAAAGGTACCGCCGAGGTTAGCTTCTTTGAGAACTATAAAACATTTTTCCATGGATTACAACAACAGAACGACAATTGTTTGTTTTTTATACCCGGTACTCGAAGAGTAAAGGGGTATATTAGATTTGTTGAAAAAATTAATGTGTGTAACACCCAGAAGGAAGCGTTTCCGACCCCATAAAGTATATATATTCTTGATCAGCATCAATAGCCGAGTCGATATAGCTATGTCTGTCTGTCCGTCCGTCTGTCCGTCCGTCCGTCTGTCCGTCCGTCTGTCCGTACGTATTCATTAGCGCCTATATGTTCATTCCTTTTCCTGTTGTATTGCAAGACGGACGTGACCGTTCGCACAATATATTGAAACTTAAAAGATGGCGCGTGGACCTAAGAAGCATTTGAAGCGTTTAGCCGCACCCAAGGCATGGATGTTGGACAAACTTGGGGGAGTCTTCGCCCCACGTCCTTCGACCGGCCCACATAAGCTGCGTGAGTCGCTGCCCCTCTTGATCTTCTTGAGAAATCGTCTCAAGTATGCCCTGAATGGTGCTGAGGTGACCAAGATCGTCATGCAGCGTCTGGTCAAGGTTGACGGAAAGGTTCGCACCGATCCCACCTACCCAGCTGGCTTCATGGATGTCATCACCCTCGAGAAGACTGGTGAGTTCTTCCGTCTGGTCTACGACGTGAAGGGACGTTTCACCATTCACCGCATCTCCGCCGAGGAGGCCAAGCGCGGAGGAGCGCGACAAGCGTCTGGCCGTCAAGACCCACTAAAAAAATAAGAGCGAATGCTGGATAGGGGACAGGAGTAATGAGGATTTTTACCTTTTAGCATAACTCTGTACGTTAAGCTACGGAATTAAAAACCAAGAACGTATAGCTCAGAGACTATCTATCCATGCTCCTGCGATATCAATTCAGTACAAGTGTACTGAAGCTACGGCTCACAACGTTCCCTCTCGTTTATATTTATATTTATATTGTCTGTATTTAATTCTTATAAATATAAGTTAATTGTAAATGGCCCTAAATTGCAGTGCATTATGGTAAATGACCTTAGAAAGGCATTGATCCGGGAAAGGGATCAAATTAACACTTCAACTCTAAAAAATTGGTCAACCTCAATGCCAAACCGGATTAATCAAATTTTTATTAAAAAACGAAACTATTAAAAAGTAAAAAAAAATATATTTAAGAAATGTTTCCAATAGTAATTTGAATTTGCATTCAGTATGCACATATACTTATTTCATACGAAGTTAAGCTTGCTTATTAAATTTTAGGTTATCCTAAAAGTTTACGGAAATAATATTGTTACTTTTTTGTTAAAATGTAGTCACTAAATAAATAAAATTCAATCCACAACATTCTCTTTGTTTTTAATAGTTTTTCTTTGAGTAATATCAGTGCACAAATATATACTTCTTTCCCTGAGGTGTAGGTTAAATTTTGTAAGTTCTTTTTGGGTTTTAACAATCTTACCAATTTTACCAAAGAATTCGAAAGACCACTTGCAAATCGCTCTTTTCTGACGGAGCCTGGCCGTGATTGAATGAGTGACAGTGTGTTGTGGCGATTGAATTGATACATACATGACTAGCAGATTCACAACCTTGCTGCTGATCAATCGATCTACTGATAGCTGATTGAGTAGGCTTACAGATGAAGTTCGATACTCGCAGCATGAACAATCGCGATACTAACAAATTCGGGAGCAACTGTACCTTCTGATTCTGTTCGTGTGACATTGTGCCCATAAATGTGATGTTTAAATTATTTTAAAAGTGTTGAATAAATTTGTAATAATTACGTAAGCTCAGAGCTGGCAAAATCCCCGCATGAAATGCAAATGAAATAACTAAAACCCAAACAAACATGTTTGCATTCTATGAAAATTGCAAAGCCCAGACCTGGCCCAAGCAAACAAAGCTGGAACTGAGCATTGGCATTGGCCCTGCCCCATGCCATTAGAGTCAAATTAAAGGTGAGCTGCAGTCTCAAGCGGATTTCACGCTCTCCAGCACACAGGACACAGGACACAGCACACACCACACAGAGAATATGCAATTATGCGTTGCAGAATTTGTGCAATTGGAAAAAGCAGTTAATTAAATTTGAAAGGCATGAGTGGAAAGGCTGGGCTGAGTTTGGGCTGTAATGCGAGCGATTGTAATCAAGCTCATATTCAATTTGTAAGCCCGGCAGTCTCTCAGTCGGAAGCGTTTAATTAAGCGAAGCGAGATATTCCATTTAAATATTATAACTTTAATCGTGCCAATTTGCCAGAGGACAAAGGACAAAGGGCACAAAGGATGTGGGAGAATTCAATGAGGGAAGGGGCAAGGGAATGGGAAAGGAGAAGCGAAGCAGAATTGAAATTTCGGCAAGCTTTTTAAGCGATTTAACATGCCATAAAATGCTCGTAAATATGATGGTCAATAAATGCGATAATAAAATGTGTTCAGGAAAATACAACTATAGCAGAAAATGCTTCCTCAGGGACATTCGAGGATATACTTCTGCAGAGATATATATATATATGTATTCCCCATGTACATACATTTGTATGTTTGTTTGTACAATGGACCCGCATCAGGCGAAGGAAACCATTGAAGCAATCAGGCAGTCCATGACCACAGCTACTACATTCCATCCCATCCCGTCCCATTCCATTCCCATCACATCCCATCTCAGCTGTATCCCCTTCCGGATCCAGCTCCTCTATTCGATTATGATAAAATGCCTTTAGGTGACCACAGCATGCAAAAGATGGTGGGCCGCCGGATCGGAGTCGGAATCGGAATCGGGATCGGGTTCTGGAAGGACCTCCGAAGCCCAAAATAATAATCGTGCGCATAAATAAAACATTTTAAATCAAGTGGTTTCCCCCCCCCCCCCCCACCCACCATTCGAAAGAAGCAAACAAACAAACAAACAAACAGACAGACAGACCAAACGGAATGGGAAAGGATACAGTCCTGCGAGTGGGAGCGAGGGAGGGAGGCAGAAAAAACTGAAATTGAAAGTCAAGACATGAAATATTTATGTATTGTGGGTTCTCCGAAAGTTTTGTGGGTGCGTTGCCATCTTGGCATGTTTGCTATTTGTGGTTTATATGCCAATAAATAAAAACCTTTGGCCAGGCCCACACTCCAGGCCCCGACTCCATGCCCTCCCGAGCACGAGCAACAGACCCAGCAAATTTTAAAGTGTGTCCGTTCGGTGCTCACCAAACTGTGACCAAGTTGAACCCACCAATCTGTTTGGTCCGAGGCCCTCCTGAATGACCCTCACCCTCACCATCACCATCACCATCACTCTCACAGGGACGAGCAAATTGTTAGTTGAACTTTGCTCTGGCCGAGTTCCGTGCCCTCTTGATTGAGCTTTTGGTTTTAGCTCCGGCTTTTGTCCGGCTCCTGTCTCTGTCAGCAAACTATTTGCACTTGGTTTTGGCCATAAAATTGCATAATAAATGTAGCTACAATTTTTCCTCTGGCCGATAGATGTGTAAATTATTTTCAGTATTTGTTTCTGCTCTCCACTCCAGTAAATTTGAATGCTGAGGAGCTTTCTTTTATCGCCCCTTGGAAAGTGGAAAGTGGAAAGCGGAAAGAGGCAGATTGGTCGGCTGAAGTGCGTCCAAGTACTGCACTGTACTGTGGAGTGGAAAGGTATTGAACGAAGTGCTCCGACTGAATTCACTTGATGCATTCAATGGATCTGTAAAAATACTAATCTGTAAAATACAATATGTTTGATGAAGAGATTTCCTAACAAATACCCTTTGGCTCTGCGAAATTATATGGAGCTACGTACCACTGTATAGGCAAATGGAATGTCAATAGATATATCGAGAAAGTCCTTTATCAAGACTGCTCCTCAGCTGTCGTTTGCTTTCTTGCATTCGCTGGTTCTGACACAGCTGCCTGGATGGGGATTATTTGATGATAAAATAACATTTATTTAATGATAATCTTTGAACTGTATGCTCGTAACCTCAAAAAACCACACATTTCTAAGATATTTGAACTATGTATTATGGGAGAGAATACTTTCGACATTCCTTCTTAAATATTACACATTACTAAGCCCCACAAGAACTCTCAGTATTTTTAGTATCAGTCTCTTGTATTGTCCCCATTCTTTTCCGCCATGTAAACCGTTTTTGTACACCTCCCACACACCGATGTGTGGCCCATCCACAAACAAAGTCGAGCGACCAGCGCCATTGTGCGGTCTGTGAAAAGAAATTTCCAGGGCAGAGCGGCAGAAGGACCCGCTAAGAAGTTAATCAGAAGCTGTCGGCAGTGCCAGGGCTATTCAAGGAGCCAAGAGACCGACTTGGCTCTGTGACACTAGACGGCAGGACGGCACTCTCAAAGAGATTCCTTGGCCTGGGGCAAGCTTGGAACGAGCAAGGCCAAAAATGGGAGATGGCAAATGCTGCTTAGCCTTCCGAGATCGGCCGACAAGTTATTTAATTTATTATAAAACATTGATATTTGTATTATGTTTATTCATGCCCCATCTACCAGGGGGCGGGCTGCTCCTGCTCCCGCTCCCGCTCCTAGTCCTCATCATCCTCATTGGATGTTCTGGTCGCCTGCCACGAGAAAATGAAAAAGTTTTAGGCTCAGATGCTCGCTCCTAGGAAGGAGGTGCCAGGGGCGTCTGGCTTTTTGTGTGTTGCTGTTGGGATCCGCCCAATCTTCCTCCCCCTCCCACGACCAGAGGGTCTTTGAATTTTCACTTAGGCTCTTTGCATAATCAAGATAAACGATAAGTAAATTTATCTTTATTAACAAATCTTTAACGTGGCCTGGTAATTTATTTGCGGTCTCGGTCTCGGCCTTGGCATCGCCTGGCCTGGCCTCTGTCAGGCAAAGTCTCCTCGATTGCCCTTTTTCCCGTTTGACTGGCATTCGAAATTGACTTACGGTCTGCAGGTTTCACTCTCGCAGTTGCGGTAAGGTTTTGGTAAGGTCAAGCAGTCAGTTGGTAGTGGGTTAGTTATTACACCTAGTTTGTCTTGGCAGTCGGGAGAGGGTCGTTCGATGGGCCCATGCGGTTTGCAACGTTAAATAAAAGTCTCCTCCTAACACCCATCGTGGACATGCTTTGAAATCATGTATCAACACCCACAAAATATTCTTATTTGAGAATAATAATTTTGAGCTATAATATTTCCCTGGTCGGTTGTCTCCCAATTAAAGCATGTTCGAAATGTCGACTCTTTAGGTTCGAATATAAGTGTTTCCTTAGTTGTCCCTTGCCCGGTTCAAACGGTTCAAACGGTTCAAACGGTTCAAGCGGCTCAAACCGTTCGCTCGGTAGCAAACACGTTCCGCGGAAACAATCATGCTTGCAATAGTTTCCTGCCTGATTGTAAAGCGATTATCTATATGTATGGCTTAAATATGTGGATGTGCAGGGCTGGTCTGTCCGGCTGGAGACGCCCAGCCGTAGCTCCCGGGTCCGGCAATGGCTCCGGCTCCGGCTCCGGCTGCAGCTCTGTGGCGTTCCTTTCACGGCAAAAAGGATGTGCAGCCGGCATACATGACTTCCGTCTTCCGTCTGATGGAAAATAAAGAAAACGAATTGAGTGCAGGACGACGGCGGCGGTAGGAATGAGGCAGGGAATGCGGAGGAAAAGCATCCAAGAATGCCACTGATTAAAGTCAGCCGGGAAAACAGCACACACACACATACACACACGGGAAAAAAGGAGAAAACCCGGCAAGGGACTAAAATAGCTTCGGTATTGGTTTACTTTGCCTCTACCTATAAAGTAAATAAGGAATTCGAGATGCAGTCAGCACCGAAAGGAGCTAAAGCAGCAGCAGCAGCGGCAGCAGCAGTGGCAGCAGTGGCCGTATCCTTACTCGGAGGAGCTAAAAGGGCATTAAAGGATTACGTTGCCTGGAATTTAGTATCATACGGCGATTGGCAACCTGCATCTATGTTCCGCTCGCCGCCCTGCGGAATTTATAAAATATAAAATAAGTATTGGGGCAAACGCAAACGACAAAAGGAAATTAGAAAAATTGAGATAAACATCACAAAGAATTTGAAATAAGGTATGGGTTCCTTTAGGTTCTGTAAGTGGACCCATCAGACCCGTTGAAAATGAATGTCTGGTGATACAATATAAAACAATTACACTTTCTCTTACTTCGTTTAAGATTTCTCGTGCATCGGGCTGTATATATGTATATATGTTTCCATAGCATTCTCTCACGAATAAGTTCAACTTAAAGAATAACAACTTTGAGATCCCTCATAAAATTGAATTGTCTGATAATCTTCTGCAAATGCCTGAGCAATCAATCAATTTCCGCACTTTTGTTGTTCATCGTGATCCACTTATCCCAGCCAGCCACCCATCCACCCTGCCACCCTGCCACCTGTTCCGCAGTCATCCCAAACACAATCGCACAAATAAAACTTCAATTAATTGAATATCAGAGAGTATCAGAGGCCCTCGACTCCGGGGCGAGAGGGGTGGACATTATACGCGGCTCGGCTCGGCTCGGCTCGGATCGGCCAGGCTCGTCGCGTCATTCAGGACATGACTCAATCCAGCAATCCTCTCAGGCCCTAGGACAGGGAAACAAAGTATAAAGTGATAAGACCAACAGAGATCCTGGGGAGAGACGGAGATGGAGTTGGAGTTGAAGGCAGGAAACAAGTGAAACAAGCCATATAAAAGTTTCTGCCCACACAACAAAGAATGGTTCCACACATCCATATGTACATATGAATGGGAGAGTGTGTGTGTGTGTGTGTGTGTGTGGGGAGAAAGTCCCTTTTATTTGGCCGCAGCTAATTGTTTTTCGTTACGCTACGCATACCAATGCATTTAGCCATTGGCCAGGACCATAACTCTCGAGTGTTTTATGGCCTCACGCACGGCAGGACAATATCTTACCGCCAGATATCCTTCCCTCCATGGGGACGGACAACAGGGGCACGGATACCCACACTCCATACTCCTTCCGCACACTTGTGCGTGGTCCGAGCCATAAAATAAACCATATACAGGAGAGCAAACACTTGGAAATTTATTAATGTTCTGGTCAGCAGCTCAAACTTCAATTCCGATGGCAATTCCACCTTGAGCTCCGGTCTCCGGTTTCCGGTTTCCGATTTCCAATTTCCAATCACAATTCCGCATTCCCATGTTGACTCAATCTGTCAAAAGCTTAAAATCTCATTTAACGCTCTCCGTGCTCCGTTGGCGATTTAATTGGCTTTTGCCGTATTACTCGTTAAAAGAATCGAACCCAAAGACAATTTAATTAATCGAAATGGAGAGCAGCAGCAGCAGCAGCAGCAGCAGCATACTCTTCCTTTAAGCCATGTGCAATGGTCTTTCAGCATTAATCTCCCGAGTAGTCGACGAAACAATAGAGGACACAATTCACATGTCCTTGTCGAGACCATTGTCCATTACTGGCTGCTCCACGCCTCGTTTACTTTGGCTTCACTCTCACTTTGTCTCTGTCTCTGTCTCTGACTTTGCCTTTGCCTTTGTCCTCCCCTCTCCCTTCTCGCTTTCCGCTTTTCCTTTGCCTTTGCTTCGCCCCATTTTCTGCCCGGAGAACAAACATTTTTGTGAAATGAGCCGTAATAAGTTGAAAATGCTTTATGGTTTCAATTGTTGCTTTCTGGTGCGAGGATGAGAGCATTTTCGGTGGGTTCATTAGAAGAAACGCCAAGAAAATTAGCCACGGGGAGAACGAGTCCAGCAGTGAATTAGGAAAATTAACGGAATTGGATACGATATTATTTAATTTAATTTCCAATCAATTTGGAGAGATAGTTGCCAGGATTAGATCTGAAAAATGCTCTTTAAGGAATCATATAATATTGTTAATAGTTTTAATAATTAATAACCATTTCCATATCGTAATCTGCTCGACTTTTTACTATATTGTTAACAGTTTGTTTCGTTTCTTTCCATCTAGAATTACAATTACATTAGATTACAAACTAGCTTTTGCCCATTATAATATTCTGGGACAACATTTAGTTGTTAGGGCAAAAACTTTATTGCAATGTTAATTGCGAAAATTAAGCTGAAACAAGTCAGAATAGAAAAGTCCGGCTAGGGGATACCCTATACTCAAATCTGCCTGTAGTAATAATCCGATATTATGCAATATCTCCATGCTTGCAACTTTTTCTGGATTTTCTGGACTTGATGAGGGCAAACTGTTCCGTGCATCACGAAAGTATTCATATAAAATTTGATATACCGTATAGTATGTGGACTTTGCTCTGTTGCAAAGCCATCCAATAAAAAAAAAGGAATAGAATAACTTAATTATTTATAGAAAATTCGAAACTCCGTTTCAAACATTTTCGCAAATACCATGTACCCTTCGTTCTCTAAGAGCATCGAGTGTATCCTGCCGCAACGAGTCCTAAACACAGGAAAATAACAAAATGCAGAACACCAGCAGCAACAACAGGAACAGATCCAGATACAGGAACGGGAACGGGAAAGGGAACAGGAACAGTAACAACAAGGACGGCGCAATCCGGACAACAGTAAAAACCACATGCCAACACTTAATGCCAACCACGCTGGATGGAGGCTGGATGCTGGCCAGGACCAGGACCAGGACCAGGGCCTGGCTCATATAATGCTTAATTATAAGCGTTTATACGTATGCAGAAGGGCTGCTGGACAGCAACATTTCGGAATAGCTGACCCCCCCTCCCCCTGAGGGCCGTGATACAGGCCAGGCAGTTGCTGGGCAGTTTCCAGCAACACTCGCTCTCCTTGTCTGGGGCTCCCTGCTCTGGGGCGACTGCATTGACCAGAAGTTTGGTGCACCAGAAAGTTTTCCTTGCCGGCAGCTTTATGTCAAAGCAAAGGGCGCCAGCAACAGAAGCAGAAGCACACAAGACTCCGGAAGCAGGACTCCTGTCATGTCTTCGACATGGCCGCAGAAAGTTTCGAGCAAGGGTCGGCCCAAGTGTGGAAGGGGGTGCAGATCGTGGAGCTCATCGCGCTCGTTCTCTGGGTGGTGGCACAGCCACAAAGAAAGCACAAAAACACAAAAATGCTGCTAATGTTTGTTTTCGGATAGCTCGAACCAGAACTAGGAAGATATGGGGCTCCAGAAGACTCTGACTATCATTACGATTATATTTCCTACTGTTCGGACTCCCATGGCTAAGAATTATTCAATAGGAGCAGACTATGTTCATTTCCCAAATGTGGGATGGCGATTTGCCCTTCTTATAAGTGTGTATAGGGAATATTTTATGACGACACCATTAAAGTTCATTACTTAGGGTTTCCTGCAGTGTCTGCGCCGCCATTTTGTTGCAGCATGCAAATATATCAAAACTCGAGTCTGTCTGTGCCCGGGCGGAGTCGTCGCCGAGATGCCCAGACTCCCCGAGACTGCTTGCTGATGCTGAAGATTTATTATTTATCAGTGCAGATTGTGCAACTACTTTGTTGCTCATTCCCCGAGCCCTTCTCCGGGGCTCGGTCATGTGTGCAGCATAAGATTCCCTAGACACACACACACACGCTCACACACACGCACGCACTGGGAGGTCCTGTACTGCAGCTAGGGCATGCATTGGTATCGTGTGTATATCCTTTGGCGAAAAATCTATATGCATTGTCTTGTTGCAGTCTGCGACTCAAAATGCAGATTGTTTACTGATGCTAGATGGTATTTCCAATGGCTTCTTGCCATGTCTCGAATTGCCAGTGGAAATTGCCTTGATTTTGTTGTTGCTGCTGCAGTTTTACACACCAGTTGGGGTGAATGTGTGTGCAAAAGAGCGGATAGATGGGATGGCTTAGGTATTAAAGAGATGGAAAAAGTTCATCATCAAGCAGTTCATCATCATTCATAGGGCAAACAAATCGAAGCAAATACGCCACTGTATTATCTTTCGGCTCTATTTTAATCCGCTCCGAAAGTCCAAGTCAAACACTGGCCGAAGGAGAACAAAGGGACGAATGGGCCTCCAGCAGGCTGCAGCACTATCCCACATGACCTTCCCTCTTCCCTCGGTCCTGCTAAACAATTCAATTACGGCCGTAAACAAACAACAACAAACAAATAGACAAGGAAATAGCAAAAGGAAAACTTTGCCAAGTTCCTGCAGAAAATTGGAGAAAAATTAAATGAAAATGAAAACTAGACACGCAGACGGAAAGCTGAAAATTATCTGAGTATTTCGTGCAAATGAAAGCAGAAAATTCATTTTTTGCCGCAGTCAGCTGACGTTATCTGCGCCTTCTGCCTCCTGCCACTGCCCCTGCCCCTCCCTGACCTGCTGCTCCTTGGCTGCATTTAACTAATTGCGATAATTAATTACGACTAACAACTGGAGTTGGCTAAAAGTCTGTGCAAGCCAGCCGACTGCATCGGGGGAATGGGCTTGGGCATGGGCATGGGCACGAGGATAACAACAGCGGGAACAGGCGCAGAAATTGCGACAAGGAACAGCCCAGGGCACGCGAAGAACGCCTACGGAGAGGGAGGTCCTGGGCCCAGGCCCTGGATGTGTGCTGAGAGCAGGGGATTATCAAATTGATATATAAAGTTTGCCTCCTGGGCTCCATGCATAATGGTGTTAATGGTCTTACGCGACTTCCTACTCTCACTCGCACATGGGTCTTCTCTTCATGTCGTACTGCGGTTAAGTTTTCTTAGGGAATAATTATCCCTCAGTACGCAGATGGGGGGCTGAAAATCTTAAACAATTTAGGTATGATTTTAAGAAACTGAACTGCTAGTGAAATGACATTGATTATTCTTAGTAAATAAATAATTATTACTGTGTTCGGCTTTAATTAATTCAATGATGATGATGATGATGATGATGATGATTCGATGAATCGGTATTCGAATCCCACCGAATCGATTCGGTTGCCTGTGATGTTACCATATTTATTATTTGCTGACATTGGCATATCTTATCAAAACTTATTTATAATATTTGTTTTTATGCAAGTTTTTAGTATGCGGTCACCCCGGCGGGGAATATAAATAGTAATCCCCTTAAAAAGCCTTTTACTTGCCATTTGTAGGGCCTTAATTATTTCCTCCAGTTAGATTTAATTACTATCGTACCATGCAGGCGATGACCTAATAGTACAGATAGTTCGTCCAAAGTTTTCCTTTGATGGAAAATTTCTCCTACTCCTAAATACTTTTTGAAACTCTGGCGCCGCCATGGGATTCTTTCATTGGAGGAATTTCAGCGCTGAAATTAATTTCACTTCATTAATTAATGAGATTTCCACGGGCCTCTCGCGCGCAGGGTCCCGGCACTGTTCTGCTCCTGTTTGACAACCACACTCAAATAGTAATCAAGTTTCTTTCACTTGCAGGCCATGCATGAAAAACTCCCAACTTGCTTTCCAAATGCTGACTTTTTCACTTCAACACTTGGGCCAGGCCAGGCCTTCATGAGAGGCGAGGCCCAGGGGAGAGATAGACACTGGGAGAGTGGGAGGCGAACCCTTTCGCCACCTCCCCCTGTTTTTGCATAACAAAGCGACAAGCAGGGGGAGGTAAAGAGGCAGCGTTGCAATTTATTTAATAAAAAACGCGATGTCGACGACCCACGCAATTGAAACTTTTTCAACCGCAAAATACTAAAGCATACTTCTAGGCAATAACGTAATTCAAATGCCCCGTAGACGACGACACCAACAAACTTTGCACATTTTCGCCCCCAGAAACAAAACAAAATCAAAATCAAAGGGAAGGATGGATGCCCTTGCAGGTCTATTGTTGAAAGTAATAGAATCTCGCCTAGTGATCTGATTTGTATCTGGTTGTATCTCCCTACAAGATGATCTTCCGAACATGCGTTCCTAAAGCGGCTATCTTGCATGTAACATAAAGATACTCTTGCGACTTGTTGACTACTGCTTAGATTCCAGTTGACCTTCATTCTTCAAGCATCGGATAACCGTCCGCTTCTGCATTTCAAAAGTCTTCGCAAACTCATCATGCCCAACGCAAGGGTATGGAAAACTGAACTCAGCTGAAAACTGAAAACGGAAAACACTCGCACAAGCAGAGAGAAACTTTTTCCAAAAATGGCGTAAATTGTTGGGTCCCCCAGAAGCAGAACCCTTTAGTCCAGCCCCGCTCCCCCTCTGTCCTGCCGCGCTCCAGCCCCATCTATTTTTTGGGTAAATAGTGAGGAGCCGAGGGTGACCAAGTGGGAAAGTCAAAGCCTTGCGCGGCATTTACTAAAATATTCATGGCTTGGTGCGTCGACACTCGTCAGCGAGGGGGCACGGGGGTGGGCGCGGGGCGGGCCCACAGATTTGGTGGGAGCAGGGTCGGAAGGTCGAACTGCTAACTGGCCTTTGGACTTGAATTGGTTTCGGCCCGGTCTCGCCGCTCGCCCGCTTGGCGTTTTGCTCTTTTTGTTTATGACGTGAATGAGCGAAGTTTTTGATATTTGTTGATTGCTTTTCGGCTCTGATTGTGGGCCGACGGCGGCATTTCAGTTGTTGTGTAGTGGGCGTGGTCAAACGGGTAGAAACAAATCAATTTGAAATTTTGATTTCATTTTGTTGAGAGTCTCAGCTCCGAAAATTGTGTAATTGCCTTATGCTGAGGGAGTTGATGAGAGTTGGAACGAATATCTATGACAGTTTTGAGCTGAGATTTTCGTCTGATACTGAGTAATTATCATATTTGAACTATACCTGTACCTGCATTTAATTTCCTAAGAACTTCCTTTAAACTGTACTTCGATTCGGTTCCTTAACGGCTGATGTATCCACATTAACCCTTTGCGCTTTTCCCGCCATTAACAGCAAATTCCCTTCAATCAAAACACTTTTGTTTTGCATTTCCCAGGCTTGAGAAAATAAACGGCGACATTGGTAAATGTTTTCCTTGCCGGCAGGGCGGGAAACTGAATTACGCTAGTGGAAATTCCCTTGTGTATTTTCTTGGATATGCATAATGGAACTGAATCGCATTTCAAATACGTATGCTTCGAGAACCAATCACAGGTGGCACTAATGGAGGAGTCTTATGGAGCTTATTATGTGAGATGCATTCCTTAGTCCCATCGCGGATTAAAGTTACAGCGTGTGGGAGTGAAAAGAAAACTATAAATAACTTATTATAATATATAATACTACTAGCAGACCCGCGCGGTTCGCTGCGTACTAAATGTATTTTTTAAACTAGTTTTCAATTTTCGAGGAACCGATTCATTTATAAAAACCATGCCACATGCTCTAGCTATCCTTAAAAAAAAACGCATGCAATTTGGTGCACTCGTTGTGGAGATAGCCCCTTACACACACATTCTTTTCTACAAATTTATGGTATAGATATTATAATAAATAAATATATTATAGAATATAAATATATATACACTTTAATACAATTAAATGTAAAGCAACATTTTTGTATGTAAATAATAATTCTTTGTTTTAATGTTTATACGACCTTTTTCTCAATCCCTTCTCAAGTCGATCTTCAATCTAATTATTGAAACTAATCGCAGTCATGGTCTCCATCTGCTGGGAAATTGACTTTCTTCAGATAATCTCAACTAATTGCCAATTCCGCAATGCGACCTCCATCGTCACAGTGTTTGCTGTGGCCTCAAAAGCAATTTGTCCATTTCATGCCATAAACTGGCCAACTAGAATTTCGTAATAGCCCCGATAACAATGGCCTGGCTGGCACATCAGCATCAGCATGAGTCCGGGTACGGGTACGGGTACTGGTGCGGGTACAAGAAAGCTCACCTTGAATGACGGCTGCGGATGGGAGAGGTGCGGGTCTGGAGATACACAGAGATAGCCAAGGATGGTTGGCAGGTTGGATTAACCCCGTTCCTTAGCCGCAGTCGGCGACAAGACACTTGAATGGCAGTTGGTGGATGTTGAGGTTGCTTGCTGGCTGTCGACTGCTGGAATGGCCGGGCTGCTGGGCTGCTGGGCTACTGGACTGGCAAGTGCTGGTTATGAGGAAGCCAGGGCCAGTACTCGTACTCGTACTCGTAGTCGGAAGCCATTCAAGGCCGTGACAACAAATGGCCATGCAAAATGGCTGTCAACGACAGATGTTTCTGGTCCTGTAGGTTCCGCCTGCTGACGTCAATTGCATTTTCATTCGCTCTCTTTCGCAGACCTCGGTCCGATTGAGGCTATTTCTGGCAAATTTTGATTGATTGTTGCATAATATGGCACTGGTATAAATTTAACGTATTAGTATTTATGCGTGCATATTTTGGGAGTAAAAATATCTCATAATCTGCCACGAACAATGACAGAAAAAGTTTATAAATATCTGCAATATCCCTCAACGCAAATTGATTGGCACGGCGCGGGCATAAAAAATATACAGCTATATGCGGACATGGCCACCGGAAATGAGCAAAAAACAGGGTGAAACGTGCAAAAAGAGATGAATGGATGGATGGAGGGATGGAGGGATGGACGTAGCTGGAATCGTGGCTGTGTTTCACCTATTATTGTTGTTGCTGTCATTAATGTTCGATCTCTGTTGCTGCCGTGCTTTATGGCCGCCTCCCCTGCTGGGGAGTCTGACTCGTTTTGGCCCGTTGATTACAATTCGCTTCCGGCAGTCATTAATTTTTATTTAGCACATTTTCGGACTCCACGGAGCTTCCAAGAGAGAGAGAGACAGACTGAGAGACGGATGGACAGCGAAATCGGTGGTACCCCGTGCAGAGGTAAGAAAAATGGCGCAAGGACAGCCCAGAGTCGGGAATATGAATAAATTATGGTTATGTGTGGGCGTCGGTTTGGCTCCCTGTTTCCCTCGCGCTCTCTCCTGCTCGCTCTTTTCCTCCACGTGTGTGAGGTAGTGTGTGTGTGGGTGTGCGAGTGTGCGTGTGGAAGTGACGGAAACGGAAAGTGTGTTAATTTCCGACAGCAAAATGTTTACGCTTCTGATGGACGTGCAGTGCAATTGATTTCCATGGAACGGCGGAACAAAGAGAAAAACTGCCGCTGAATCGGAGGCCCAAAGCTGCAGCAAGTTCAGCGGCAAAGGGAATGATATTTTTATTTATTTACGCGCCTACAAAATATTTGTGGCAAATACAAATCGTAATATTTACTCGTATAAATAGAGAGACATTTTAAATATCAGTTGAGAAGTTAATTAGGGGTAAGGGATAAGGAAGGATGACTGATCTCAAAGAGAATTTTCGTGCATGAAATTCGCATGAAATGAACTCATTTATTATTCATTCAATATTAACTCAGTCATTAAAACCCACTGCGAAGACCTCTCCTCAAAATATATCATTAAAAAGGACTTTCATTTGGCATTAACCAAACGCCCATATCCTGTGGAGCTATCATTGTCCGATTTATTGCCACCAAGGGCGATGTGGGTCCACTTACTCCCGGACCCTTCGCTCACTCAGGGCCAGGACAAAGGACCGGCTCCAACAGATCCAACAGATCCAACAGCTCCGACACCTCAGATGTCCGCAGGTGAACTTCATTTGCATATGTCGGCCTCGTTCAGCAGTTTTTCTCTTTTTACCCTCCTTTCCATCACTTTTTTTTTTTGTTTTCCCTCACACACATTTCGACTCCGCCTGCCTCCGATTCAGGGGCGTGACCAGCCCCAGCTCCCACCTTTGTTTATCATTTTCGCCTACATCCCTTTGTTTTCCCGTACATGCAACATGTAAAATGCATTCGAGCTGAACTTGTAAGGAATTGCTCGGGAAAACGAGTTTCCATTATGTACGTTCTGGCATGTATTTGCGTGCGTTGGGAGAGTGTTTAATATCCATTACCTGCGAGAGAGGAAATGAAAAGCTTTCCAATATTGAAAATGAAATCGCTGACGAAGCATACATTTAAAATTTGATTTTATTGGAATCTCTTGCAAACAGATAAAAGCTGTTGAGCAACATTTAAAGTTCCTTAAAGATAAAGAAAAGAATTCCGTAGTTAATTTCATAATTATTATTTTACGATGTAAAGTATGTGGCAACCTCTCCTAAGAAGGGGTTTGTTTTTGTTACATCTAGAGCTGTTTAAATGTTTAAATTTGGAATGATTATTCGTGACTTATGCTTAAACTCTGCTGGCAATTGCCTCAACCGCCTAATTGTTGGGACAACAGAGCCATAAAAGCCCAGTACCAACAGGTGGCTGGGTTCCGAATAAAACTCGGGGAAAAATAACAATAAATTGTGCAGCCATAGCCGGAGTACAGGCTGTTCCCCACGACCCGATGCCGGACGCCGGCCCACGATATAACATTTTACGACCCACACACACACACACTCATACGCCCCCGTGCTCGTGCACACGCACTTAGGCCGCCGTTTCCGTTTCCGCTCGGTAAATGTTTCATTTTGTTGTTTTCGGGGCTTCTTCTGTTTCGTTTCGCTGAAGCGAATTCCGAGACCGAAGCCAAGACCGCCGCCTGTCACTCAGTAAAGGACTCCGTCCTGTTTGTGGGCGTGTGTGTGTGAGTGTGTTGGCCAAAGTTAATGTCCAACATGCTTGTCCATATGTCAGTTAGTACTGCCCTTCCCCTTGCGCCTCCCCTGGCAGGCTGTCCAATGTCCCCGAGTCGCGCCATACGAGTCTCTCCGGGTATGAGCTGAGGGGGGGCGGGAGCAGGTCGGAGCAGGCCATGTGTTGGCTTCCGAGACAAAATGGCTTAAGTAGTCACTTTTTGTGCTTATGCCTGGACTTTGGTTTAATTAATTACGAGATTAATGTGGCTGTGCCAGCGTGGGTACGTGTGTTAGTGTGTCTGGCCACACTGCAGTGTGTTAGACGTTGGGCATTTGGCATTTGGCAGAGTGCGTGTGACGCTGTCGCAGATGAGTTCATGCCACATAACAGAGCAAGTAATTGCATTCACACCCCACACATTTGTCATTAACGATGTGTGCACGGTGTGAGGGGAGGAACCCCCGACTCTATATACATATATATTTATCTATAAAGTAAGTAAACTAATGCCCGACAATGTATCCATTTATTTTTATGATGGGAGAAGGAGATAGAATAATTCATCTTTTCTACTTCTAAAATGAATCAACACCTTATTGGTATTTTGATCTTTATTTCTTGGAATATTTTTAACAAATTCACAATAGCTGAGCAATGTCTGCTATGATGCCATGTTTAATGCAGAAATTGTAATCTTTATTACCGAATTTTAAACATTATTTATTGTCGTGTGTCCCGCTGCTCTTTCCCAGCCTGCTCCCTCCACCCATCGCTCGATTCGTTTTTTGGTAGCTGTCAACATTTTAATTAATCCTCTGGAACGCTCAATTTCAGTGCGGTTTTGTCAGTCGGCATGTTAACAATCATCCAGATAGGGCTGTCTCCCTCTGCTCCCCCCACCCACCTACCATTAGCCCCTCTGTTACTGGCATCTGTCAACACTCATTAGCTCAGTGCGTGGATGTTGGTACTGGTAGTGGTACTCGTGCGAGTATTTTATTTTTTGGTGATTGATGTGACTGTTATTCAAATATTCTACATATATGTATGACACACGAAAAACATGGAAACATGGAAACATGCAAAGAAAGCTTTAAATTTCGTGTACAGGACAGGACAGGGCATACAATTTTTGATATTTGAGGGGAGCAGCTGGGGGCAGGGGCCAGAGCAGATTCTCGTAGAGAGGTTTCTCTACTTTACATTCAAATGGCGTGCCAGGGCAGAGTTCTCTGCTCTCCTCCCTTCCTCTTCGCCATCCCCTGCCCAGCCCAATTTCGTCTCTTTTTTTGCTAAAGAGCCTTTCAACTTTCGATATGTAATCCTTTGATTGATGCGCCCAACGTCAAAGCACGGACTCACCCATGCACACGCCCGCACACAACACCTACGCCTCCTGTTCGCCCGCCCACTGGCCTTGGTCCTGGGCAGGAGAATGAGTGCGAGTGCGAGTAGAAGCAGGAGCTGGAGCAGGAGCAGGAGCCGGAGCAGGCGGAGCAGCAGTAGCTACCGAAATCAACGCCTATGCAAATTTACCGAAGGACGAAGGTGAGACGAGAGCGGCTGAGTGGCGGTAGGGACTCGAGAGTGCGTCAGATACAGTGGGAGAGTAAGAGTAAGAGGCAGATGAGTGTTAGACATATGATGACAAAGACGATTTTCGCATTTTTGCTTTTTGATTAGCCTGCCATTGGCTTGGGAATCCTTGCAAGGATGCGCCGAGCGAGGAAACCTGATGCCGGCTCGCCTATAGTCCGTTTCCGTTGCGGCTCCAGCTCCCGCTCCCGCTCTCAAGTGAGTTTTGGATTTTCCAGTTAAGTTGGGGAAACTGTAACTGTAACTGTGGGAGTAGCCGTAGCCCTAAACAGCAGCAGCAGCAGCCACAAAGCAAGGCATTTGATTAGCCCAAATGGAAATCCTACAAAGCTGTCCAGGATGCATGCTGCAGATGCAGTTGTGGCAGCCTCCGCCCTCGCCTCCTTTTGCGGAACAAAGCTGCAAATAAGCCGCCACAGACAAGAGGCAAACTGGAGGCAGTGCCACTCGGACATGATTCCCTTCTGGAGCGGTTCGATCTTCATTTTGTTTTGCGATTGGTTGGGCCCGGAGTGGATTATTATCGGGAGAGAGGTTAATTGCCTTCGAACCGACATTCGACATTCGCCTTTCGCCTTTCGACTTTCAGTTAATTGTGTGGCACATCTCCATCTTTGTTTTCAGACTATTTTAGTTTTGGAGATCCGTACTGGGATTTCAGTCCTCTGGTTACCATTTGCAGGTATCCCTTCTCGTCCCTCGCCCTTCGTTTCCAGAGAGTACGACAGTTGACTCAGGATATATGTACATTTTCGTTAAATTTCAAGTTTCTCTGTTTAGTTAGAAAATGTCCTGGAAAAATAGGTATATTTTTCTGGCAATGGGCTGGGGGCATCTGGCAAGCAAGCAGCTCAACCGCTCGGATAACCGCATTTTGATATCTGCTAAAAGCTCTGGACGCTGTCCGAAAAAGCCACGAAATACAAATTGAAACCAATTAGCTAATTATGGCGCAGAGTGCAACCGCAATGTGACAGGGACAGGGACACGGAGTGGGATGGGGAGGGGCAGGGGCAGCCCATTTAAAGCTGACTTTAAAGCGGTATCGATCGAAGTGCCACATCCCGCAGTCGGCCATGGCCCAAATCGGTTGGCCTGCTGCACTTGAAATTCATAAGCCGACGAGAAACCCCACCAGCCCAGACCAGCCTAGACCAGACCAGCCCAGACCAGACCAGCCCAGACCAGACCCAGGTTGCGGCTCGCTAACGATTTGGCAGAAAGCGATTTTATAATGCAATTTGCATTCTCTCACGGTTCTGCGGAACCCAACCCCTCCCGAATAAATCCTGCAATGAGCCGGCACCCAAGCGCCTAGCCCAGTCAAAGTCCGTGCTGTCGCTGGATAATTGAAATCACACAGAGCGGGCGGCAGGCGGGCGAAAAGGTGTGCCCAGGTGGATCTAACTTCGCACTCTGGCAATAATATTATTGAAGGATTAAAGTTTAAACTTTTAAGTGCAAAAACACTTCAATTCAATTGTGTGTGTGTGTGTGAGTGTGCGTCTGTGTGCTCACAGCTAGGAGAGCCTGTAAGGGCGTGTGGTGGAGCGCCCTTTAAGCCAGGAGTGGTCTGGAACTTTTTGTTGCGGCTTTGTTAGGGGTACCACAGCCACAAAGTTGCATTTGTTGCCTGCAGTTGCAGTTGCTGTTGCAGTCTCCCCCCACAGCGTGTTTTCTTATGGTTTTCTAAGCTTTAAAAATAGAGTCGGAACCCAAATAGTCTGAATGAACCAAGCAATAGAGCGGCAGACTCTTAAAGGCCTCCATGCAAATTGTGAAACGATTTCGTCCGATTTTGAGTAAATTATTTAATAACTTAATCTAATTAGATTTGTACTATTGGTTGATTAATATATCTGTGCTATGCTAATAGGATATATCGCAACAACAATCGCTGGAACACAGAGTCGCAGCGCTACTTAATCTTGTACTTGGCCGCCAGATTCTTTACAACGATTTTTGGGTCTGACTTTACGATGCGAATGAATCGAACGGGTCGCTCCTCGAAGCTGATGTCGCGTATGTTATCCATGGGATCCGAGCAACTATAATAAATTTCAGTCACTGGCAATCGATTCCAGCGAGTCTGGTCGCAAGAGACCTCCGCGTGGATCTGCGCAAAAGTATTAACATTAATTTCAATATTGTTGATTACGAAAACGTTTCTCAGCTCGAAGACATCCCGATTTTGGTCATCCGTGAAACGGCGCGCAAGATGTCCCCCGGACGCCGCATCCTCCCCAGGCAATACGACGCTACGATAGGGCAGACACTTTCCGGTATCCACGTGATCAATGGCTTCGAATATTCGGTCCGGCTCGTATATGCCAGAGGGCCGTACCTCATGCAGCAGCTGTTGGACAGTCATGAGCGGGAGACGTACGAGTGAGACAATCGACTTGATGTCGACGTTCGGATTGTTCTCCTTCCATTTGCATACGGCTCGAAAGATGTCAATTTCGAGGACACCGAAGCTGTCCCGTTGCAGGACCACCTCAAGTGATTTCTTGGACAGTCCTTTGAAGGAATCATGCTTTACTACTTCGGAACCATTGAAGTCCATAGCTATGAGGCAGTTTTCAGCCAGAATGCTGAGATTGTAGCAGAATGCGGCATCCAGGAAGGTGCACACATTACTGACATCCAGATACTGATGGGGATATCCGTCTATGGCCGTCTCGACATTCTGCAAGCCGTATTGATGGGCCAAATCGAGCACATCGATAATGCTGTCCACGTCCAGTGTGGACAGAGACAGCGTACCCGAGTACAGATATCTGAGGATTATCTTGAAGCCTTCCAGCGGCACCTTGAGCGGAACTACCCGTTGGTTCGTCTCAGCCATACCGTTGTAGAGCATGGCGCGGAAGTACTCCGACCGCGACGCCAGAACGAGCCGGTGGGCCGGCAGCCGCTGGCCCTCCACCACGAACACCACGTCCGAGAAGAGCTCGTTCATGTAGAGGTTGACCATGTCCGCCACGAGGCCCTCGATGAAGGGTTTGCTGATATTGTAGCTAGTAGTGGAGCTTCCGGACGACGAGACATCCTTATTTTCCTGGCTGCTCATTTTCGTTTGCTGGATTTCTGTATGTGGAACGGAATGGAGGATGTCTATATTTGTATTTCTTATTTTTCACACGTAAATACGCACGATATAACGACCTGTTATTTGACAATTACGAACGCACCGACTGTTCAGTTGAAAATGCTCGTTGGGAATTCGAGAATGTCAAAATGTTCTTGCAATAGAAAATAGCTTATATTTTGCCATGTGACCAGTGTGGCCAGATGTGCATGCTCTACAATGAACTAGGATATTACATATATCGATATGGATGGTAGTTTCTATTTTTGATATGATATCTGTGCAATAGACCGGAATACTGTCAAAAAATAGAAAAATTCAATTTTATTTTAATTTTTAATTTTGTTGATATATGTTCCGTGACCTATGCAGATGTCCTGCAAAGCTTTTGAAGCACCATGATCGTATTTCTTGATCCTTTCCATAAACCGATCGACACGAGCCTCTGTTTGGCCGATTTTAAAATTGTGTGGCATCCAACGCGAAAATACATTTTTTACCATGAGCTGACCATGGAAAGTCTTATTAATGGACGCCATCCTGAAGCCCAAGGATGCCGCAATCTCACGGTGTGTGACTTGACGATCCTCCTCAATCGTAGCAAGAAGAAAACTCTTTAAAAGTTACGAATTACACGAGTCAACGCGACATTTCCGGTGCAACCAAAATAGGACCTTTTCTGATAGATTTCGGGATGTACAAATTTGTAAGCATTTATGGCTGTTTTAGGCGTAGATTTAAAAGAATTTTTTGCAGAATTAAGTTTGGCAATTCTGAAAAGCTGACAAATGAAGCTATAAATGAAGTATGCTGCAGCTTACCGTCTTGAAGAAGGCTTGAAGGCTCTCAAATTCGAATTCGAACCTTTTTTGCGGTATACTTTCCCGTTATTTTGACTTGAAAAACTCAGAAAGAGTCGAACAAAATTATTTCTTGGTCTGAATTTTTGGTTATAGATGAGTTAACTAATTATGCGTCGTTTAAGGTATCTTTTTTAAAAATCGATGGATAAATGGCTAAGTTGCAGCTGTTTGACCAAAACTTCATATGCCGAAGCAGCATACCACCTTTAATGCAGCATTTTATTTATTTTTTTATAACGCTACAAGTATTAACTTATTTGTATTGCGCTAGTCTTTTAGGTTGTATATATCGATTGGAGGAGTATCTTCTTAAAACTAATACTTATACATATATTAACATTTTGATATTAGTACTTATAAACTAATTTTTTTTTGTTTGTTATAAACCATCGTTTTATTTATTTTAGTTTTATTTATTATTATTATTATTATTATTTTATTTATTGTATTTTAGTTAATTTTGTTCTTTAACTTTTACTTATTTCTTAAATATGTTTTAATATTATTTTGAAATTGGGCTGCGCTCCTAATTGATTTAAGGTAATGGGGAAGATTGATCCATAGCCGGATAGCATTGAAGTAGAACTGCCTCTTCGAGCAAAGTGTTTGAAATGGAGGGCATAGATAATTGTTTGTTCGTTGTGATGTAGCAGGGATAAGTTTGCGGTACAAGTAAATCGGTTTTTTGGTCATCACAATTTTATGAAAGTACACTAAAGTTCTAAAATCTATCCAGGTGGTCAAGCATAGGAATACAAATAAGTTTTAATCGAGTATAGCAATGAATGCGGATCTATTCTGCAATCAACCGATAAAGATTGAATTTCCCTTTTGTGGGTTTATGTAATGCATGTTTTCGTATAAGAAAAATCCTATTCACTCCCTACTGGCCGTAGGAAGATCTCTATGTCATCATACATACGAATATTTGGAAGCGATTCCTCAAAAATTAAATAAGCATTACATTAAACTGCATAATGGCAGACAAATACGATGGGAAACATAATCCCAGAGCGCATAAAAAACGAAGCAAAAAGAATAACACTTAGGAGGACGCTGAGGAGAAGGGGGAAAAGCCATTCCTGGGACCGCCTGCCACCAGCAGCTCCGACGCGTCGGGGGGAGCTCTCAGCGGGAGGCCATCCTTCCGGGCAACCTCTTTCCATTCCATCATTGACAAGTGGCCTTTAAATGAAGTGAAGAAGCCAAAGCTGTTGCCGTCTTCTGCAGCTGATGACGACGACGATGGGCGCTGGTCGAAGGCGAATTGGGGCGGTAGTGGGGGCGGAGGCGGGGTTCGGTAGGCGACGACGATGATAACAGCCAGGCCAAGAGCTGTCCTTGACTATTAGTTGTCATGTTGTAAGGGCTCAATTCCCGTTTCTCCTTGTTCTAGTTCCTGTCCTTTTTTTCGTTTCCCCATCCCTGAACACCGTCAAGGAATGCAGAGCGGGCCATTTCTCTTGCAACTTCGCGTACAACAATTTAGTGTGCATTTTCCCATTCTTCTTCCACTTCTTCTTTGAAGTTTTTCCGCGACTTTCACTTGAGTGCTTCCAGCAGCAGCTTCAGCTTCAGCAGCATCTTCAGCAGCAGCAGCAGCAGCATCAGCAGCAGAAGTGGGAGTGGCTCGGGGAGGGGTCGCGTTTAAGTGATAATCCTGACTTATGCTGCGAATAATGTTGCTAAACTGTTGACTGCACTTTCACTTTAACTTTCCCTGCCTTTCGTCGCCTTAAGCCACACAAAATGTTTGGCTTAAGCTTGCGCCCTTTAATTTCGTGCATACCAGTAGCATTCCGAGTGCAGTACAGATTAAACATTAAGTCGGGATTGAGTTTGGGACTCAGCAATTGCTAATCTAAGTTATAGACAAGGTCAAAGCTTAGTCGTAGATGAAGATGGATCCAGAATGCATTCACAGTACTTCCCACAAGTAAAGGAAATTAATTTTAAGCAATTTTATATTGAAACAATGGAAGGTTGCATGCTAACAGATTGTTGAACCATAATATTACCAGTTAAATATTTATATTATATATAATATTACTATAATCCTTTCCTTGGTTTTCCTTGTTTTCCTAGACGGATTTTCCCCCACTGTCTGGATAGTTTTGGAGGACACTGTGTCCGTGGTACATCTCTATAAATGTATATATTTATTTGCATCTAACACGATATAGACACGCATTCGTTGTCGTCGGCTGACATTTTGGGGCACAAATGCCAGTTGCTTAAATTCCAGAAATACTTTTACTCTTTCTTTCTACCCCATATCGGCCCTCCCACTCTCTCTTCCACTCCCCCGCCAGTCAGAGTGCCGCTCGTATTTCCACTCCTTCGGCTTGTGGTTTTCCCTTTGGGGCTTATGCAACTGAAGAGAAAACGTTGCTCACGTTTTCGTGAATTGATTTGCGAGCATTTTTGCGGTGGTTGGGTGGCCGGGTGGCTGGGTGGATGGGTGGGTCTCACAGGTTACCCCCTTCGGCAGCCCCTTTGGCCTGGCCTTGTCTTCTGCCCCTCATTCATAATGAATAATTTCCGCACGAATTGAATTCAATGGCCAAAATGGTTTTGCCGGCTTGTGCCGTTTCTGCCTAATGGCCATTATTATTATTAGGATTATTATGATTATGATTACAGCCCGAGAGCGGAATATTATCGTGCTTTTCCGTGCTCCCCTTTCGGTCTGTTCAATAGTTTTCCCTCACGATTTTTCGTATAGCTCGGTTTCCATTTGAATAGATTGACGTTCAATGGGAAAATTCCAGTTAGTATTTGATGATTTATTGCGTTTTTAATTATTGTGTAAGGCACCGAAAAACAACCGAAATTCTGGGCTTTTTTTTTTTTTGTTCTTCGTAATTTGATTAATTAGTAGAAGAGCCAAATGGAATATATAGTTCAAGGTGAAGTCAATGAACACAAGACTATATTCCGATCAATGGTTTATTCATCTTAGAAATTGCCTTTTTATCGATGATAATCGACATTGATATACATGCAAAATAATAAAATAATTAATAAAACCAATAATAAAATATATATGAAGCTCGGTACAATGAACCCAATATTTGTTTGTCCACATAAAGTGAACCAACAAAAGAATACCACCAATCATTCCATCCCATAAGCTCGTGTCATTTATAAAAAAAGAAAAAAAAAAAACACAAACCTCAGTCAGAGTCTAGTTAAATTATATATACCAAAAGCGCTCAGGAAAATTAATTGAAATGCCACACGGAGAAAATTGTCACAAAAAAGAGAAGGAAGAGAAGTGCAGAAATCGCAAAAAACTTGAAATTCAACCAATTCCGAAATACTTTCATTTGAGGCAATTTCCCAAACAATATTTCCATTAATTGGCAAATAAAAACAATGGAAGGCAAACACACAAAACGCAAGCCCGAAATCATATGCTGCCTCCCCTATCCCGTATCCCGTATCGAATTGGAGTGCGTGAAATGGCGAAAAAATCAAGACCAAAAAACCAAATAACCAAATGAGAATTATCAAAAAGGCAGAGTCCGACACCAAAAGCTTTTATGTACTCAATAAAAGTGTTTTTGTAAAACAAGCAAAAAAGTGAACAAACCGAATTGAACACACACACACACACACACGCACACGGACGGGCTGGGCTATTCTCGTACATGGGCAAAATAAGCCAACAACAATCAAATTTGGCCAACAAAAACTTGTGCAATAATAACTGCATTTGGCCATTGAATGTTATTGCATTAGTTTGTCTGCAAAGGGGGATGGGCAGGGACGGAGGGGGGGTAAAGCAGCGGGAAATGCAGCTGAAAAGGAAGCGCCGAGAATGAGGAAAATCGCATTCCAGCAAAAAACTTTTCACCAAATGACACTATGGCATAACAATTGCATTATCCCCTTTGATCTGATTGTGTTTCCTTTATTTCTGTGGCCTGGACGGAGCTCGTGTACGTACTACGTAGGCAAGGCCTCGTTACAATCAAAGACCAATCAGGGCTGAGTGAACCGAGGGATTCTGTTATTGCAATACCCGTAATTGTTTCAAATGTTGATGTTGGAGTAAAAAAAAAAACATTCGTTTAAGTAAATATTTCACAAAAATATCAAGAGATTATTTAAAAAATATTAAATCCCAAAAGCGCTGGTATATGTTCTTCTGTAGCAAAATAGTCGAATTCTATCCATTATTTGCATTATCATTGCATACATTTGAGAGCCAAATTTTTAGATTGCCCAGAAGTACACTGTGTTTTTTTGGGAATATTTTGGTTAGTCAGAAAACAAACAAAATTCTTCCTTGCCAAATATCTTTAAACAAATTGCGTGCCCACAGGCGCTCGTATCCCCATCTAATATCTAATCATTTTCCCTCTGCAAAGCACAGGTATGGAAATGTGTACATATACTGAGGAAGACTGTGCTGAATGTTTTTCCATCTCTGGCCACAAGGTAGAAAATATCGAGGGAAATAGTTAAATCGGTTTCTCTGCTGGGGAATTTCGGCTGCTTGTAATTAATCACCATCTATTAATGAAGTCAGGATGCATGTTGGGACGAGTGTGTACTCTGGACCATGTTAATGAGGTGCTCTGAGTGCTGTTTGAGATCCCAGAGGAAGGAGCAGTCTCGAACTAATTGAAGACAAATAGCCGAGGCTCCATCGTCTTGGGCTTGGGCCCTGCCTGGCTCTGTATGTCCTTGTCCGTCTCTTGCAGAATCTCTTACTGGCCGATAGATTCCATATAGGTAGAAATATAATTTAAATTACTATTGGTACATTTCTGTAGAAATATACTTACGAATTTCAATGCAGTAAAAACGCCCTTTCAAATTGAGCGTGAAAGGAGTTGGAAAATGAGTGTCAAACAATGGAAAGCCATAAAGAAGAAGGAAAACGAAACCGACACGGAGTAACACGTGAGGCTCCCCTGCCCTCGCTGCCCCATACGATAAGTCACAACAATTATTATTATGGGAGCGAAAAACCACAAAAAGTACGGCGGAATCTGGGACACATGAAACGAGACTCTGGCATGTCCTGACACGGCTAAGCAAGTACAAGCTGATTCAATTTAAAGGCTCAAAACCTTTGCGCAAATCTTTGTATAATTTTGGTCTGTCTAAATCTCATGTTTGGCTGCGGCTTTGATTACCACCGCACTCCTATCGCACAGCTAATCTTCTTTTTCTGGCTGGGCTGGGCTGGGCTGGGCGGGGGAGGATGGGGAGCTGCAATGTTAACCATGATGATGACGATGGCAACCGAATTCCGGCCACGAAGTGACAAACGCATTGAGCAAATACATTTTGTTGGCCAACAAAAATGCCAGACCCGAATCACGTTACGCTCGTGGACGACCTCTCTCCTCTCTCTCTGACTCTCTCGTTTTTTCCGGCTCTCGGGCATGCGCCTGATGGTTTTCCTCGAAAGTAGAACGGAAGAGGAGAAAGCCTGCAGTTCACCATCGAAAATCAACAAGTGGTCGCCGGCTTCTGAGGAAAATCCACTGTCCCTTGGGGTAGTATCGGTTTTACTGTGGTGTGCTTTCGGCGAACTGCTTGCCGATGATGGAGGGGAAAGTTATAGCACTGTGGTATGTTTGGGAAACTGCTTTCCCATGATAGAGGGGAAAACTATTGTAATTTGGGGTGTTTAGTAAACTGCTTGCTCTTGATGGAGGAGAATATTATCCGTATATTTTTGAGGGGAAATTTGTGTTGTCTATGTAAAAAAACTGCTTTTTAGAGGATGTTCAAAGCGCTCCTTATACAAATTCCCCCTACAGAAAAATTATATATTATATATTTATATTATATATAGTATATATGTATACATTATATACATCCAGAAATAAATATAGAAAACCTATGGGACACTGCACGCTCTATGTCTAGTTTTGCAGCTACGGAATGAGTATAATATATTGTATCAATTGGGACTATCAGTGAAAAATGTGTAACTATAAAAAGATCGGATAATAAAGAATATTGGAGCTCAGATATTGTACGTTTGACTTTCAGCTGGAATTTTTGTTTAGATTAAATAAACATTTAATGGCAATGTAATGTAATAAATTCATTGAATTTAAAACCAAATTGCTTGAAAGTTTCTTATAGATTTACCCATCCATATATCTATGTTCTTACTTTGAAACTGTAACTTTGCTTGATTTTCTACAAAATTTGAATTAATTTTCAAATAAATGATCAGTGCTTCTGTCATCTTCGTCTGACATTCGAATATTTTTCCTTCTCCTCAGGACTCCCGCCACAAATACAGAAGCAATTGAAGCGAGTGGCACGTGACAAAGACCCGAACCTGCCGTAAGTCACGTGAAATGGGGCACCAGAGCTGGGAAGCCCTTCTGCGTCCTGTCACGCAGGAAGCTGCTGCGTGCGGAACTTTTGCGAAATGCTGCCTGCCGCAAATAATTGCATAAGATGAGCGGAAAGAGCGGAAAAAGGGCGAACTTGTTGCATGCTTCAAGGCGTTGTGGCCTTCTGATTGCGTGCTAAGTAGGAGTGTGGCTGCATTCGAGTGGGCTAAAGCGTTGGGTGGGTGGGGGAGTGTTCAAGGATTGCAAATCTCAAGTGAATTTTCCTTGGTGGTGAAACATTACAAAGAGGAATATTATTTAAGTACTAGATGTTCCGCAAACTATTTGCCGCAGTATTGTAAACTATTACTAATGCTCCTATAAATCTCGTTCGAAAGCGTGAACTTTATGTGCTAATAGACTTCAGGAACCGGATGAATTTGGATCCGTTACGATTATTATTATTTTATTTATTTATTTCGCTTTCCTAGTGCTACAGGCAAGGGGCTTATAATAGTCACTATATGTCACATCGATTTTTGATGGGGTCAAATTATAATACTGTAGACTAAGTTGGGGTTACATGTGTTTGCTATTTCTTATAAACTGTGGTGTTGTCAACTAATTTATGTTATTTTGAAATATAATTTTCTTAATCTTAGGTAAGGGGATTAGCTAGCTGTTCAATGGTTTATGTTCATCTGAAACATGTTTAAATCTGAGCACTTTTACTTTTGGATGAGCGAAATATTTAAAATTAAAAAGAAACGAAATGGATGCAAATGCTCGATGTACTTGTTGAAGTTTTCTGCCATTTTTTCCGCGAGTGTTTCTTACGAACCGGAGCGCTTGTCTCCGTGAACTAATCGTTTTTAAAGCTCTTTTGACCCTTTTTAGTTTTGCACCAATTACAAATAAGCACACAACAGCCACAAATAGATTTCGAACCAATTTAAGTTGCTATTTAATCCAATTCTGATCCCTTTTCTCCTCATTAAATAAAAAAAAAACAGTTTGGTTACAATTTTCAACCAGAAAACCTATCCACAATAACCAACTGAACCGAAAATGTGAGCGGGGACGGCCAGCATATTTTACATTTACATATAATGCCAACAGAATCCGGAAGAGAAGGAGAGAGAGGGAGAGGGAGGGAGGAGGAGTCATATGTAAATGTATATATTTATTGCGACAACAATTTCTAAACTAATTTAGCACGGCCGCCCCAGAGGCTGCTCTCCCCCTGTCCTGGGCCTCCGACATGCAACGCCATGCAATACATGCAGAGCAGAAGGAAAACAAAACCGAAACTGGAAACAAACCAAACCAAACCGAACGGAAGCAGTGCGTTGCTCCGAAAGTTTTGTCATCCCATAGATATGGTATTTTGGGCACAAACATGTGCAAACATGTGCAAATATGTGCAAACTGTGGAACCGATTCAGGCCAGAATCAGACCAAATATGATCAGAGAACCAATGGCAACTAATTAGGCAACAGATGACTGACACAGTACGGTTAGATGTCCGTGTGTCCTGTGCGATGGAGTCCCCTTCTTCGATCTTGCGTTGAGTAAATATTTATGCCGGGCTCCTGAGCTAATTGCCGAAAACGTTTTGCCTAAACATTCCCAAAAGTGTCTATCATTGTTTCACCGAGTAAATATTTATAAATAATTACGGGAAGACGCAGACAAAGAGGGACTGTGCAGAGGTGGGGTCCAACTTAACTAATTCTCTAATTAAAATCGCATTACACACAACCGGAGACCAGACCCAGACCCGTGCAGGGTGGGGCGGGGCGGGGCAGGGCAGGGCACAATGTGCATATTCAGTATTCACAGAGTATGGACCATTGTTGGTTTACTTACATTTGCTGCAAAAACATTTCGTTGTAATCCCATTGAGGTTGCCAATCTTCAACCGCACGTAGTCCCTGTCGCCATCTCGCTTTCCCTTTTTTACATCTCTCTCTCTCTCTATCTCTCTCTCTCTCTCTCCCCCCTGTATGTGTTAATGAACAAATTTCTGCAATTTTGTAATGCGAAAAGGTGCATAAACTTTATTTAGATTTATTACGAGTGTGTGTATAGAACTTGAGTGTGCGTCTGCATGTGCACGTGTGCGTGTGTGTGTGTGTGTGAGCGCTGGTTTCTGTATTATATTTCAAAAATTTTAATTAGATCTGGGTGTTCTTCGGGGGCGCCCCTGAAAATGCAGATGTGTAATCCAGCTGATGGTCGACTGAAAAATTAAACAACTTTATTCTGAGATTACACGATTTTAAACAACGAACTACACCAAAATAGTACCTGAGTTAGTCCTGTTGGTGTATAGGGATAGACAGAAGTTCGGAGGATTCATTGAGCAGAGAACGAAGAACGGAGAACGAAGAACAATCCCTCAGTATCTAGACTCGAAATGATTTTAAACCGAAGCTCTCCTTGTATTCCTGACTTAAGCCCTTCCTGCCATCTCTTGACTGTTTCCAAAGTCCATCAGTCCGTGCGGCAAAACTCTGTAAGGGCGAACAATGTGAAATTTGAATGGTCTTTGCCAACTCCGAGATTCATTGTGCCAAAAAGATGCTTCCCACACTAATTCAGCATTTGATACGCCAGAGTTTGTCAATTAGAGGACCAGACATTTGCATTAAGTGCTCCTGGCAACGGGCAGCATACTGGCTGGTGGCAGGCAGCAGGCAGGCAGGCAGGGAGGGAGGGCAGTCCATGCAGGAAGAGGATGAACTTTGAACCCGAATTTTATGACATGTGAGACCTCAAGTTGCGAGTAAAACAGTCGTGAGTGCATCCTAAGTGGCAAGATTTCTACTTGCCCCAGCATCTGTCAGAGCAGGAAGCACTTAATAAATTCTAAACAATTGTTTGTGTCTTTTGCGAACAAAAGGCAGACATCATACTCACCATTGTCTCGAGCGGGGGGCTGAGAGAGGGGGACAGGCGGGTCGATGGACTACATGCCATGCCACGGGCACTGCACATCCTCTGAAACTGTACATCATAATTATCTAAATGCAGTCGGTGGCGGTGGCCGTGGCCGAAAACACTCCACTGCTGGCTCAGCGTGTGAAAATCGAATTTCGACCGCATACGAAATTACAAACCAAGGACCGGAAAACCAGCCATACAAAATATGAAGTACGGCTCACTGTCCGAGTGCGATGATGTCACGGGCATCGAGAGGAACCTGAACGGAACGGAACCGAACCGAACCGTACCAAACCGAACGGAACGGAACGGGGACAATGACATGTTTGTAATTAGCACTTGGGCCACGGCCTGGCCATGGACTGGCCGTCCTCTGGGTTTCGGTGGTCCTGGGCTTCTGGTCCTGCTTTTGCATGCCCGAAAATATGGCGAGCGAAAAGTTTGACAGGATTGATGCAAGTGCGTGGCAAAAATCAACACGCAAATTAGTTTATAATTTCGCGCACATTCCGTCAGATTCCGTCAGATTCCGTCAGAGGCCAGATAATTACGTTTGGCCAAATGGAGGTCGCCAAAATGTAAATTACAGACGGGACTCATATATCGGTCTATGGAAGAAGCAATTTGAGATGGCCGAAAGGAAGTGGTTCGGCGCCCATTTATGGCAGATTCTGATCGATTTGCCAGTAATTAAAGGGCAAATGGAGCTGGCACAAGCGGAACTTGTTGATGGCAGCTCCTAAATCGATGGAAACTGATTTAGAAAGAGCGAAAGTTATTATTTCTGATTCTGTTTACGCTACTCATTTCATGTTCTTTGAGGGGTTTCCTTCCATCTCCAGTAAAATGTTGCCTTAACCTCATTATCCTTGCACGTAAGAGACGTCACTGGGTTATCAAAAATTCCACTTTGAAAAATTCAATTTGCTTTCTGGAGAAGCAAACCCTCAAGCAAATTTAAGTTGGCTCCAAAGAGCTTCTTTTTTTCGAGTCGTTCGAGTCAACTCACGTGCCAGGGCAGGCGAAGATGGTAGCGGGGAGACACAGAAAACGCGTTGGGAAAACGGTGAAATAAATTTGTTTTAATGCAGCCAACAAGTGAATTTTTCTGCAGACGGAAATGAGCCGTGCCCCAGGGGAGGGTTGAGGGACGACTGAAAGTGCGGATTAATGTAATGCAATGCAAATGCAATTCAAGTGAATCAAACTGTAAATGCATTAAATCTATTAGAGGCATTTCATCAACTGCCGGCGGCCCTAACTCGGTTATCTCCATTTTATATATATGCGAAATAAATTTTTTCCAAGGCAAGGAAATTTACTTACCAGCCGAAGAACTCAATCAGAAAAAAGGGCGGAGCGGAGTGGGCGGGAATCTGGGATTGGCCCACAGCCCTCCTACAAGGCGTTAATAGGACAGTTCAAAGAGGGCCATACCAAAGAGACGCATCTCTTTAATGCATTCTCTCTATTTGCTGCCGTTTCGACTTTTGTATACCTGGTGTTCGTAAGGATAAGGGAAGCTTTTCCGTATGTATGAATGGAAGTGTATCTGTCAGTCGATATTCCGCGATTTCTGAGAATTTAAGAAATACAACACTGTGGGTAAATATCCTTTAGTTGCTAGCCCTCTTATAGGTTGTGGTATATATTTATTTGCAGTTGCAGCCACCGTCAACTTGCAACTTTGCATCATTTTTTTTCATTCCACATGGGCACGTAGATGAATGTTATGTTGACTTCCTGCGCTTGAGTTCCAGTTTGACATGAGTTGGACTTTGCCTCCGGCGCGGCGTTGGCTGACTGCCTGACCGGCCCCAGGGCATGCTCTGTTCTGGCCTGGTCTAGATGGAGCCAGAGCCATTCAGTTGGCGGCCTGCAAAGGCGGATTTGTGCCGCTCCTCTTGCATTGGCTCCTGCATTGTGACTGTGCCCTCTTTTCGCCGGCTTCTGGGCCCTGACGATGCAGTCGGACTGCTCGGCATGGTGGCGGCAACAGCTTTATTATTTATTTAGTTTTGTTTTTCAGTTGGAGGGCGGGAGGCAGATCGGACTCAGAATGATGATAGATAAAGTATTTAGAGGAGTGTCTTCCTGGCTTTCTTCTGGTGTTGTTCTGAACTATTGATTTCTGTCAAAGAATGAAAACTATTTTTGGCCAAAAGTTGGGAAGTTCTCAAGACATTTCCAGGTGCCAGGAGAAGGAGAGGGAAACATGCATGAGTATATATCTTCATCTCACCCATTTCTTGACTCGTTACTTCTCAATCAACTATAAATCAAACACACTCCCAATCGCTTACACAATTTCCATTTGCTTCATTTACCGATTCGCCTCGACTCGTCTCGTCTCGTCTGGTCCCACAATCCCAGCTCCAGCCACACTCCCACGGGGATTTTCACATGGTTAAGTTGAACCTCCGCTGCCAAAGACGGCAATGATTAGCAGTTGAGATCTTATGCAATGCCGGAGTGCCGGATTGCCGGTTAGCCGGAGAGTCTTTGGGGAGCTCCCAATCTGCCACCGCCACCGCCCGCACCACCGCGTCGCCTCCTTCTCCCGGCGATGCGGAAACTCGGAATATTGACACATACCCCAACCCCAACCGTATACAAATGAGCAAAAGGGGGAGCTCGAGATGGCCTGGCCACGGGGAGACTCTGCTTGTGTGAATCTGTTTTGGCGCTCGCCTTCGATTAGGTATTCAATGTGGCCGGATATCTCTAGCCGGGCAGGCAATTACAGTTGGCCACGTGCTCACTTTCGGGTGTGCGGGGACTAGAAATGGAAGCGTGACTCCTTGATTTGCTTTAAATTAAAACACCTCCTACCGGCTTAATGATTATAAGATCGAAAACAATCAATTCTGCAAATATATATATATTTATTTACCAACAAAATCTCTGCGTTATCTCATCATTCAGTTACTGAGCAATAGAACTATTTTCATTTCACGTTGCCAGCTCTAGTCTCTGGGCATTCAATAAGGGACTTGTTAACGCAACAATTTCGGTCAACATGTTTCCCCAATGGAAATAGGCAGATGGTGTGGTGGTGCGACGGAGGGAGGGAGTGGGGTGAATGCGTAGGGGGATCACATTTAATAAAGGACCCCCTAAACCAGCTTAAGCTGCCTCTTGTGGAGTCTCTTGGGCGGGCGGCTTGCCACCCGTCGCTGTGCTGGGGGGGGTGGAATGGAATATGCTTTTTTTCGCGCCACATTCTGATGGGGCTCAGCTCCGTTGTTCTGGGCGCTCTTGGCCGTACTTTTTGTTGGCTCTTTTCGTTTTTTGATGTTGTCAGACAGGATATTACACCTCGGATTTTGTCGCTGTCTTTCACTTTCGCCCGCTGTGACATATTTCTATGGCCAAACTCCTCCCTTGGCCCGTGCAGTGTGGCTTTTCAGCGCGCCAGACACATTTTTCTGGCGTGTTCGCATCCGTCGCTGCTCCTTTTCCGTTTTTCGCAGTTTTTTTGTTTAATCTTATAAACAATGTCAGCGTGTGCTCTCGTCTCGGATTGTTGCATATATCAGCCGACAGTCCCTGAGCGCTTTATTGTTTTAATATGTTAAATCGCAAGTTGGTGGAAATTTATATTCCTTAATATGTGCCACTTATGAGAAACGTATTCCTGAAATGGTGAACATTTTTCACACACAACATTATCTTTGCAGCAAGCTCTGCTCTATTTTGTATAATTATAGTGTACCATGGACTTGCCATGGTAAATATATGTATATGTAGAAATTAGTTTTGGGAGCTCCACGGGGACAGAGGAGGCCATCAAAGGCAGTTTGTCGAGCGATATTAAACGATGCATTTTTCATAAATTTGTTAGGCAGGTCCTTTGTAAGAGAAATCTTTTTGTCGTTAAAAGAAAAAAAGGAAGCCTCATCAAAATTCATTGCCTACTTAAAGCTTAGTTATCCGAGCTGCAAAAAATGTTGCTGAACATTAAAGAAGTAGGAGCGAAATGGCTGAAGATTCTTTCCACAGTCTATAATAAATATATAAAAATTAAAGACGGTCATATAGCAATAAGAATTTCTTTGTTTTTGAATAATTTGTAAGCCCTCTATTATGTTTAGTATATTCACATTTAAAAGCTTCTTCCAGATATCTTTAATTGCTCTTAATGACCTTTGGTTTAACAAAAGAATATTTTAAAAAATTTTAATTTAAATAAGCTTACACTCTGATAATATTAATTTAGGAAAATAGTTTCGGGCTAAGTATTTATTAGCTTTTGCATTAATTTACTCGTAGGTACATGCGAGTACATATGTACATACATCTGTTCATGTGTAGAATATTCATTATGACTTCCTCCAGCAGCTCTAGCAGAACTGTTCCTAATTGACATTCCTTTATCGGCACAAAACTAATTTCCATACATTTATCAACACTTTTCCGTGGCCTGGCCCTTTGGCGAACGTCATTTATATTTGTGTGCCGACTGCTGCCGTTTCTGCTTCTGTAGTCTGTTCCGTCCCTTTTTTTCGATTGTGTTTTTTTTGTACGAACATCCGGCGGGTAAATAGGTACGGTACGAGTATTTGCACCTCCCACCCCGGCACCGAATTAGCCCGTTTTCTAATGAAACAAAACACAGATACGGGGGAAGAGCGTCGGGTCTGTCTGTACTGATAAAAGCACAAAAGATAATGCCAGCGGCAGTTGTGCGAACTGAACTCCTCCTTCGTTCCATATACAGTGGGCGAGTGTACGAGTGTACGGGTGTTCTGCTCCCCACATATCCCACATAACTCAGCTCGCTTGATTTTGAAGCAAAATTTTCTTGTTTGTGGTTTTTTTCCGTGTTCGGCGTGGGGCATGCCGCTTGCCGCTTGCCGCCTGCCGCCTGCCGCTTCCCCCTTCCCGCTTTGTTTGTACTTATGCTCTACGTGCGGTTAATCGCAAATGAGCAACGTTATTCCTCGTACACATAATGAGCCCAATTAGGCTTGCGGCAAAAACTAAATGCCGTGTGCAGCTTGTGTAATGGGCCGTCTAACTATGCGTAGTACTCCTTCCCCGGCACGGGCCCAGGCCCAGACCCAGGCCCAGGCCCAGAGCACAATTACGAGTATGTTAACGGCTTTACATCTCGTCCAAGCCCATAAGAGGAAGCTGCAGCCCCAACTTTAAGTTCCTCAATCAGCGCACTCAGGCCACCCGTCCGTCCGTCCGTCCGTCCGTCCGTCTGTCAGTCGGCCATTTGATGCTGCAATGATGCTGATTTTGATGCTGCTGCTGATGCTGGGCTGCAGACTTGCTGGCGTCCAACTGCAGAAGCAAACTACTTTATGAACTGGCGCTGCAGTTGCTGCCCGCCGCCATTTTATGGCTCCATTTCGATCGGAACTTTCGACTGCCGAATGCCATTCGAATGGGCCAAGTTGGTGGCAGTTCGTTCGGTTTATGGTCCGAACTTTTTTACAGTTCTCCTTATTATGTTGGTAACTTTAGATATGGCAATGATATTGAACGACAACGCTATTGAGGTAATTATGCTGGTACTTTTTAGGGAATTTTTTCATGCTTCTGCGTGTATTTTTTTATGACGATTCAGTGATATTTTCACACTTGCAGGGTATTCTATTTTGGTCAGATGAAAGCGTCTTGTAACCCTGACTATTATGGCAAGCCTTGCCTCAAACTTTCTGGTAAACGAGAAGAAAAATAAAAATGTATAAGCAGTAAAAAATATAAAATTAACAAAAGATATATATATAAGCTTTATAATAAAAAATATATGTATAGCGTATTAGATCTTTCAGCGTACTTCCAATAAAATTTAGTTCGATTCTATTCATATTTAATTTAAAACTAACATCTCGGTTTCTGGAATTTTGCTCATCAATTTATATAAGTAAAGATTTTATATTATTTGTATAATTAATTGATGGAGTACTTAGAAATATTTTCAATTTATTATTTGAACAAAGTTTTAAATAAGCTAAAATGGAATACCAAGGGAAATGTTCTTGAAGTTTCTAGCTGAAAATGCAACTTTGTAATCCCAAGAAGCAGCTTCTTAGGCCATTAAGGACACCTATTGCAGCGTAATTTTGACATATGCCCAGCTTGACATCAGTTTAAGACTCAAGTCAAGATGGAAACCGTTTAAAGTCCTCTCCAATCCCCAACATTCGCCCACTTACTTGGTCAAACACACCCACCAAGCCAGAGACACACACACACACACACAAACGCACACACACACGCACAGCACATAGTGCGATCCCAGTGACAATGCATTTGTTGAATATTTGCACGAAAATCGCCAGAGAGCATGTGAAATATTTATGGAGGAGCATTGTGGACGTCATGATGATTAGTTGCATATTCTCTTAACCCACAAATGCAAGCCAAGCGCCGCGTCGTCCGGCTCTTTGATGGCTCAGATGGCGGTGCGCGGGTGCAGGAGCTGTAGCTGGAGCTGGCGATGGAGCTTGGGCCACTGTGGCTCTGGGGCTGATTTGGACCAAGCAAATATTTAATTTAAGAACATTTTCTTGCGTTATCCTCGGCCATGGGACGTGGGCCAGGATGTGGCGTGTCCTGTCCGGTCCTGTCCTGTCTTTGGAAATCTCAGTTGTATTCTCACTACTTTCTCTCTCTCTCTCTCTCCTGGTCTCCGTCTCTCTGTCCCTCCTTTTAGTGCTCCATTTTTCTCCTGTTTTTCCTTCGACTGCAACTCCAGAAGCGTCCGCAGAGCTGAGGCTCAGTCATACTCGTATTAGCCCCAGTCAAACAATGGCATTGGCAAACCGAAGAGCAGCACCAAATTGCAACGTGCAGGACCCAGCAGAGTGTAAAGAACAGCCCAGAGAAGGAGGTGCAGGAGGGGGAGGAGGTGGACGATCTGGAAGCGGAGGGGAAAGTGTTGTTAAGAAAATGCACCAGACAGAAAATCGATGGAAAAATGCTAGCTACTTGCTGCTGCTCCTGCTGCTGCTGCTGTTGTTGTGTGCGCTTATTTTGTTTATTTTTTCACTGCTCGCCTTCTTCTCTGCGGCTGTGGGGCGGCACTCTAAATCCTTTGTGTGGCAGATTAACACGTACGCCCCCTCCAGACTGTGGGAAAACTAGGGAGGAATCAGAAGGTCACATCGAAGTTGAATATCGGCGTGTTCAGCAATACATTTAAATTGTTCGTCTCCCATAAATAACAGTAACGTATAAAATATACATACTCGTATACATATGAACAATGTACATACATAAATTGTTGATTAACACAGTTGAAACAATAATTGAACAAAGAACATGCCGAATCGATTAAAAAAGTAGAGCGAAATCAATTTGCACTTTTTTAATTAAACTTCTGTTCTGGAAGCCCCCACTGTCACGCGCATCTCTTCTTGATTTGGTTATAGAATTGTTTACGGCCATGGATTCAGACTCCAAGCTCCTACTTAATTTATATGTACAAAACAGGTAAAGGACGATAATTGCACCGAAGCCCAACAATGTGCTACAAAATAAATATAAATTAAATTAAATATAAATAGTTCCGTCAAAAATAAAAATATGTGAATATTGAAATAAATTACACTATGAAACCAAATTGAAATTTTTTCCGCTGTGAACCAAACTGACTTTTTGTAATAGATTTCGGACTTTTGAAATTTTTAAGGAACTAGAAGGTTTGGCCGTTTGGCCTTAGCCGTTTATCCATAGAGTTTTACAAACAAATTTTAAATTTTAAATACAGCAAAAGAAACAATTTTTTTTTGACTTCTCTGCATTTTTAAAGTAAACATTTCGGGAGAAAATACCGAAAAAAAAAATTTAATTTGAAATTGAAAGCTTGATCATTTTCAGACGGTAAGCTGAAGCTAAAAAGTGTTGGGTTTAATTTATAGCTGCATTTATCAGCTTTTCAAAATTGTAAATTCAATACAATCAGATGTGAGATACTTAAGTTTTGCAAAAAAAAGAAGCACTAGCTCTAAAAAAAAAACAACATAAAATACCAGATTTTAAAAATTAAAAAAAGCTATACAAATTTTTAAGTTCCCATTAAAGCCCCCCGAAGCCCCAAATTGTATCTGCAATTATTTGTATTATCTTTTGTATATCAATTTCAATAAAGTAATTGTTCATACGATACAAGTTGTGGATAAAACCAATATTTGTGTTATTCAGTGTTGAAAAGCAACTTGTTGTTTTCAAAATTTGAAATTTTTTTTTTCAATAAAATGATAAAACCAATTAATTCAAATTTCAGTATTCGGATAGGTAGAAATTCCCAGAGGCATATCAAACGAACCAAAATACAATATGAGGTGTGTCATAGATCCTCCTCGGGATAATTACTTGAATTGATTGCTTTTCCATAGCTGCAAATAAATACTTGATAAATCCACATACCGACCAAACGGAATCCGGATGAATTCCGAATTCAAAATATACAGCATAAAGGAGTACACCAAGCTCTTATGGTGTTTGAGTTTTAAGGAGGGGTGTTAAGAAAGATTTACTAGTTCATGAGAGGATTAATTGTTCTGTTATCGTTGGCCACTTATAAAGAGCCTGTGAGATTGATTCCGATCCACTTAGAGTGCCAGCTAAACATGCTCGTAGAGGTAGTATAATTAAAGCGATCCAGACTTATTTAAAATGTAGATATATTGCTAGAGTTAGCACAACCCTATTGGAATTATTCAGCCTCGAATATTATTACACCAGCCAGAAAACTACAAATAATTTAAATACACATCCATATTGACAGAAATCCATCCATCTCTTGTATTGCTCCGGTTGCTCCTCCAACTGTCGCTGGTCGCTAGAAAATTCCCGTTTGTGTGCGTTCCAGCAGCCTTCACCCTGTAGTGTATTTTTCTTTTTGCCCGCCTGTTGGCTGCCGCCTGCCACAAAATTCATCAATTGTGTAATACCGAAGTTCATTGTTTTTCCCGGAAGCAAATAAAAAACATCACAGTTTAATCCATAGCCAATGATTCGTGAAGGATGAAATCGTATTATACCATCTGCAGGGGTTTAAAAGCCCTAAGAATGCATCATTCATCAATCGCCAAAACATGAAGCTGGTACTCATAGTCTCCGTCGCACTCCTGCCGCCAATCCAAATATTAAAGAATTTTCCATACCCCCGTCCGATCTAAGGATGTATCCAGAATTATCACCAGGGTAAAATCATCCCACGAATAAAGGCATACATGCGCTGAAATGATACGAGGCGCCCTTTGATAATAATTTGTATCATTTTCTTATTTCCTGAGATGAATAAAGGGAAGCAAACGCAGCAAAAAAAGGTTGAATATTATTTTGATTATGCTGCCTTTCTGTCCACCTGATCTAATTTTCCATAGACAATGTTCTTCAAAAAAAAAGTTGGGGGAAACATCGGTGGGTTGCTGAGGTAATATTGACACTACTGCAGTTTTGAAATACCAAACAAAGTTAATTGTTTTTCCCGAAAGCAATTAAAAACATCCAGTTGCAATCCAAACCTCTTTACAAAAAACTCAAACTCATACATACATACAACATAAGCGAGCCAAATTCGCAAAAAGTTATCAAAGTATACAAAGGGGAAAGGTGCGCAAACAATGAAGAAACAATAACCGGACAAATAACCTTGACATTCGCAACCCCCGATAAAATAATGATCGGCTACGAAATAGTACGTGTTATACAATACATACCACAGCCCCTATGCTGCAGAAAATGCCTTCGTTTCGGACACCCAACACCTACTTACCAACCAGAAGAACCCATATGCAAACAATTCTCAAAATAACACACATATCCCAAAGAATCATTCATCGCAGTACCGAACATAAGCTGTAATAACAACCAAAAATCCACAGACCGTACATGCCCTGTTTAAAACGAGGGGGAACGTTGTGAGCCGCGTCTACGCCGCGGCTCTACTTTATAACCGGTAATCAGTAAGTATATATGTATGTGAACTTGTTGTAATTTATTACATGTTCAAAAAAGGGACGAATTTAATTTTAGCCAAAAAAGAAATAAGTAATTCAGTCGAACCTTTTCGGAAATTTTGATCTATTAGATGTTTCCATATTTGTTTACATACATTTTTTACATCTGCCTTTTCTACATGTCTAAATCTACTTCCTACATACACATACACGGCTGTTTGCGAGAGAGAGAGGGAATCAGTCTGCGCTTGGAAGGCCACTGAAATTTCATTTGTTCCTTCTGACTATATTTATGATCCGATCTGATCCAGATTCAATACTCTGATAGATATGGTCATATTGTGGGTGCAGAAGGGGGCGTGGCCAAATTTTGAAACAAACTCGTCTCGGTTTGATATCACGGGAGCTTGGATAGAAAGTTTGGTTGATCTAGCTCTTATAGTCTCTGAGAACTAGGCGTCAAAAAATTCGATCAGGCACAGCGCCCACCCCGGTGTGTGAGAGAGAGCGAGAGGGAACGATGCATTTCGAAATGGCTTTCTTCATTGTAACAGTGTGATAGAACAGGAGTCTGGATACGAAATGTGGTTGCTCTAACTTTTATAGTCTCTGAGCTATAGGCGCTAACGAAAACGGACGGACAGACGGACGGACAGACAGACATAGCTATATGGACTCGGCTATTGATGCTGATCAAGAATATATATACTTTATAGGGTCGGAAACGCTTCCTTCTGGGTGTTACACACATCCATTTTTTCAACAAATCTAATATACCCCTTTACTCTTCGAGTACCGGGTATAAAAAACGTATTATTGTATCTAAAGGGCAAGCGTCTTCACACGTTCACTGATGTAAGCAAAAACTGATCCATATATAACTGAGGAACGTACATAAAATGGATAATTTATGACTGCTAGGGTGTAAGCATAGAAATAATCTTGAACCTCTTAACACACGAAAAACCACAGTCAAGTGGACTAAAGCCACTTGTATATCTAATGTAGTCCAAAAATACTTATAATTGAACTCGAATTTTCACCCCAACAGTAACGATGTACCCGTTCCGTGGATCTAGCGATAATAATAGAATACTAAATTGTGCCTCATATCTCGCTGTAAAATTACATGTAAGGCTAGGATTTTAAGAATAAAATTTAAATCGTTTACAACTCAACTCGCAAATGTCTAAATTTACAATTAAAATCTAAGAAAAGATCGGCAATAAAACTGCACTCACAATATATAAAAATCGCAACACCCAACCAACCAGCTAATCAACATACGCCCACACACTTACCAACTCACATTCAACAAGGAACCCAACCCAACATCATCACCCACAAAGCAACCAAAAAACACTACAACAACCCATCCCGGAACTTAAAAACAACCATACAGAACCCCCATAACCTATGACTTAGACGACGGCGACGAAACAATGGACACACCACCCAGCAACGAACCCAGACAACGCAGCACAACTGCATCGGACCGAGTAGTTAGAAGCCATACCAAAGAAAAAACACATACCAACACACTAATCAAACCCCAAGAAGCAAAATCAAAAGACAACACTTTCAAAACAAATTAAACACAAATTAAACAACGTAGATTTTTAATCTTATTGAACCATTCCCAACCAAATCCTTTAATATTGTCTACATATGACAAGAAAAATAATACAATGGAACATAAAAGGATATGTAAACAACAACAACCAACTACTTATCGTTATTGAAAAACATTCCCCACACATTGGGGATCCCCGCTAAATACATAGAACAATCTCAGCTTACACTTTTAAATGTCAAATCCCCCCACACTTCACCACACACAACACTGTCCCCCACCCAACCTTCTGCTAGACCTTACCTTCTGCTTCCTCACCTTGATACCTTCCCAATCCTCACCTCACTTTCCCTTACTGATCTCAACAAAAACTACAATAAACCTCTCTTTAAAATCAAAGAAGGAAACTGGGAAAAATTTAAAATTTAAACCTAAGCAAAACCAAAAATTCACGTTTTAACCTGCAACCACAAAATTGATGCAGCTACTCAGGAGCATTCCTCTCACAAACATAGGCAAGCACTCACACATATAAAGAAAGCACAAACATAAACACAGTCTCTTGCAGCAACATCACCAACATAACTATTACAACAGCACTTAAAATCCTCGGACTCTGGATCAACAACAAACACAAGTTGACCTCACACATTAACGACCTCGTCCCAGCACTCTCCAACAATCTAAACATAATAAAATGCCTAGCCAGCCCACGCGTGGGCACGGTTCAACTGAACCACACACACACACTCCTTAATATAAAAAAAGCAATACTAATCTCCAAGATCGATTACGGACTACACATTTACGGTCACCCACCAAAAAGCAATCTAAATAAATTAAAAACCACCTTCAACTCAGGAATCCGAACAACACTAGGAGCATTTCACACAACACCTATCTACAACCTATTATACGAAACCCACACACCAACTATCGAATAAAAACGAGATCACCTCACAATAAAACTCTTTAAATATCTAATACATTCATAAGACACCCCATACATAAATTCATAAAACCGAAGACCAACAAAAAAAAAAAAATGGACCTCAACAACACAGCTTAAAATAAAAGAATGTCACTATTATAACATACCCTAACAGTCCAAAAAAAATCCTCAAACTAAAACCATCTTGGCAGCTACCAAAAGACCTGATAAACACATCACTCCACATGCACACTAAAAATAACACATCACCCAAAATATATATATCAAAAACTATTTAACGAAATAAAGCACAAACTAAATAACCAAAAATGTATCTACACCAACGGATCTCAACAAAACTCCATTACAACATACGCAATCACCACAGAATCAGACATAATAAAATACTGTAGTCTATCAACATACTCTTTAATACTAACAACCGAAATTATATCTAAATTATATTACCCAAATATCACTCAATACTTAAGAAATCAATCCACAGAAAACATGAACATACATATACCAAGACATCTAAAAATAAAACCCTATTGCTTTGCTAAAATTAGAAAATCCATATCCATAACCATGTTTAAAACATTGTACAAAATCTAACCTTAATACATAAATTTACATAGATTTATACAATTATGTAGTCAATGGCCTTGGCAGTACTATTAAGGTTTATTCGGACTCGACATTGTAAGCAGTCCCTGACATTAAAAAAAACGAGGGGGAACGTTGTATACCTGGTACTCAGTCAGTATATATGTATGTGAGCTTGTAAAAAATTACATTAATATACACTTGTAACAGTGCGATAGGACAGGAGTCTGGATACAAAATTGTGTTCCTCTAGCTTTTATAGTCTTTGAGCTGTAGGCGCTAATGAAGACGGGCAGACGGACGGACGGACAGACAGACATAGCTATATCGACTCCTCTATTGATGCTGATCAAGAATATATATACTTTATGGGGTCGGAAACGCTTCCTTCTGGGTGTTACACACATACATTTTTTGCACAAATCTAATATACCCCTTTACTCTTCGAGTACCGGGTATAAAAGTTAATCTTGTGAAGATTACCCCAATAATATATTCCCCAATAATACATATATCCCCTTGAAAAAGTAAGTATCTGATAAGGAACATGTGAAAAGAAACTAATTATTTAATTTGCTCACATTTTTTTGTTGCTTTTATTTATAAAATTCAATCATAACAATTTAAATTCAGTTTGTTTTTGTTTTTGGGGCATTGGTTTTAAATTTCATTCATTTGAAAATTTGCTATTAAATTAATAAATCTCATAAATGTCTGTTAAATATGGTAAACAATTCCATTTCGTACTCCTCCTTTCGTTATTATTATATATTACGCAGTTATTAAATACTTAAAAAATAAAATGCGTCTAAATCGAAATACATACACTGTCGTTCAGAGTACTCATATAAGGACAATGATCATGTATTGTATATCATTATGTTGCCATTATCGGTGATTATATTAACTAATCAATTAAATTGTTTATTGGTTTCCCCCATTAGGTTTTTAATCTTTTGCTAATTACAAGTTAGACATTATCAGTTTGTGGGTTTCCTTTTTTTTTTGGTTTTGATTTTGTTTTCTAAAAAATATACATATTTTTAAGATATACATTTCATGTTTTTCAGTTTAGCCGGTTCTTGGTTTTGTGGCTCATTATGGGACGACAAGTCCACGATATTCGAGTACATCCGGGTACACGGTATGCACTTTAAAAAAAGGCAAAAATCAATGCTATCATACATGTACAATTACAGTTGGTTTTGTTTCTTTTTACAAGTTTTACAAATTGGTTGTTGTGTGGCCTTCTCGTGGCTTTCTCATTTGAGAGCAATTCCTTTCGAACAGTTCCCGATTCTATGACTAGAGTGTTTTTTCTTGCTACAAATTATACATACAAAAATTACATGTTCCATTTCACATTTCTAAAGTTCCACGAAGAAGACATTTTTTATGTGCAGGCTACAATGTTTATGCTATGAGGAGAAGTTCTGATTCCCTGGACCACGCTGCGGCGATTTCTGCTGCTGCTGCTGCTGCTGGTTGGCTGCTGACATGTTCGTTTGGCTATTGGCAGTTAGATTGTTTGGGTTTGGGTTTGGGCCCGGCTGCGACTTGCCGTTGTTATTGGTGGTCGTTATTGTGGCCACACGTCTCAGACGATTGTCCGGTATCGGGGGTGACTGCAGAGTGCCCGAATATTGCTGGTGCTGGGGCGAGAGCGAGGACGGTCCACTGCCACTGCCGCCAAAGGCATTGCGTATGCTGCTGCTGCCCCCACCACCAGCCCCGGCAGCGCCACTTGCCGAGCCCCCGAAGATGCTTCCCGTGCTGCTGCCAATCAGACTCAGCGAATGCTCGTTGGAGAGTATCTGATGAGCGGCCAGATTCATTTCCTCCGGCGTCATGTCCAGAGCCTCCCGCATCTCCCGAGCAGCCGTGCCCACGAATTCGGAATCACAATATTTCCCCAGTCCCTCAGCGGCGAGTACCTATGGCGAGAGGCGGTCATATTATCCCGAGAACATTTCGGATACGGACTACTTGTGGCACGCCGAGTACTTACCCCTCCAATCAATGACTCGGCCAGGCCGTTCATTTCAGATGAAGTTGGTAAACGACGCTGATCGTAGGGACTAGCTGGGGTCGATTGGATCATGCGCTCGTGGCCAGGAATAGCACCATTGGGTGCGTAGACTAAATGAGGACATAACAAGAAAATAACGGACACCATTAGAAAAGCTTCGTTCGGAAATTGGCTGATTTTCTGGGATATACGTTTATGAAATGTATATTTTTACACAGCTTGATGATCGGTACTAGTTCTGATTACTGATTATAAGAAATATTCATCTAAATTTATCTTACCTTTTTACTTGGTATTTTCTACAATCAATATCTACAGATAACTACCAGGTTCTATTCCTATTTATCCAACTACCAAACTGACCATTCATTCGAAGATTTTATTCCGTACTGCAGAATAAAAAATCGATCTGATTTATTTGAATCTGAATTCGATTTGCAGGATAACAAATCTACTCTATACTAGAAAAAGATCTTAGCTCAAGTTTTTTTAAAAAATAAAATCATCATCTTTCTAGAATTCTTTTTCGTCGATTTTCCTAAAATATTATAGTTTTTCCCTATTAAAACTATCAGAATTTTGACTTGTATCTGATTTCATTAAGTTAATGTCTATATCTTCACCTCTTATCTGTATTTTCCTTCTATATTCTGATACTGATACTTCTTAATTGGATATATTTTGTAGCATGATCATCAAGCTTATACAATACGAGTATCTTAGAGTCTATGAATATATTGAACTACATTTAATGGTTGGTTAGGCAGCATTCTATAATACAAATATATACACGATATCCATACATCGTCATTCGCTTTTAATGAGCACTATAACTATGTCAACTCTTATAAGCACAATACGGTAATATGGTACAAAACAAAAGTTAGTTCAACTAAAGCAAGCAACAATCGCTATATATGTATAGGCATAACGCAATACACTCCAGATACAATATCACTAAGGCAATGGGATCTATGAACAAGGCAAGCGACGTATCTAAGCTATTTTGTGTGTGAATATTTCTGTATGTGATGTTTCAGTGTTCAGAGAGTCTGTATGCATTGGATGGGCGCTGGGATCAGTATCACTCGGGGCCTCCAGAATGACCTCCAACCCCACACAAAACACAAAAAAAAAAAAAAAAGCAAAAATGCGACGACAAGACAACATTGAAGGACAATAGTAAATTTTGGAAGAGTATTTCTCACGGATTTTGGCATGTCAAGCAAATATAGGTACGAGCGTATTTTACGTTTAACAAAAATAATGGAGACAACGTTCAGATCTCGGCGTGGGAATAACGATCTATGTGGTATTCGGTTGGGTTAGTATTGGGTAATATGAGGCTCATAGGGCCGCAAGGCACACACATCAAACACACACACTTTCGATATATACGAGTATGATGGGGCTGGATCGGGCCATGGCCAAGGCTTTTGAGTAGATGGGAACAACAACACGGCTTTGTTATATATATAAATATATTTATATATATAGAATATATAGACATCGATATCGGGCTTTGCATTTTATGGATTTTAATTACGTTCATTGTTGCTGTTGTTGTTGCGTGTTAAACGGTTGTTGTAGTTGTTAACGTTGTTTCTGGCTGTTGTTGATGTAGGTTGTTGTTCTGGTTGGTTGTAGGTGTTACGAGTATGTCAGTAATCCACTCAGTTATCAATGATCAGTTCTCAGAGAACTCTCAACTCGGTCACACAAAATAACATATTCTTTACCGATAGGGGAATGCATCGTTACTGTTTTTCTCATTTCAAACATAACCAAAATAGTATAACAAAAATTCATTTTTAGGAACGATTCCCATGGGCTTATTTAGGGTGGGAAACCATTTATGTTCTGTTTTTTTTTTTGTTTCGCTTCGAACTCTTCGGACACTCATCCAGCAAGTATATCGCAGTGTTCGAAGCTCAGCACTCGGTGGTTTTTAAACTCGAATCACTTATGCTATAATAAAGATTTGTATAAGAAAGAGTTTTACAAAAACGAATTACTTCAACGAACGGAATTGACTGAATCGATAATGATAGTTTTTCAAGTATTGTTCGTTTTGGTTTCTTGTTTTCGGCATCATTTCGAGCATGGCGATGGGTTTTGATGGGTGTGTTTGTTAATAATTTTCGCTGAATTTCGCAATCATTTTCGTTAGTTTGTAATCAACAAAAGGAGCCACATACAATTCGGTTAAGTGTGTTAAGCTTTTTAGAAGGATTACATTTTAGTACTGAGAAGGTAGGGGGGTTTGAAATCCACGAGGGGTTACAGGATATTTTAAGCTTTATACCTTTAAATTTTCGATTTATTCAATTAATTAACTTTTCGTTACTGCAATAAAAAAAAGTATATCAATGGCTTTAAGTATTTCCCTTAAAAACACAAATTTTAAATTTTTTTAACCATCGCAGGACAATGAATATCGGAATTAGAAATGATGAAAAACCTCTGACCAAATCGTATGCTTTGGGTACCTATTTTTGTTAGCTTAATTGTTCATTTAATATTCCATATTTATGGTAACTTTACCTGTATGTGAGTGAGCCTGCAATTAAAACCAATTCTCGAATATATGTTCATGGAAATGTGTTGGAATGTTGTCTTGTGTATTTGTCTGGATTTTAACTATGTTTTTGTCCCAATTTATATTAGGAGGAGCAGCGAAAGCGGTTCTACTTTGTATCTATAAGAGTAAGCTGCGCCTAAGTATGTGTAACTAAACTACAACTTTGTACTACGATCATTAACTTGTATACTACATATTATATATGTTATGCACAATGGCGCCTCTGCGTATAACTCTATTCATGTGTTATGAGGAGACATGGCTCGATAGTTTTGAATGCGTTAGTTGTTTTGTTTGCGATGAACAAACAGCCAGGAAAATACTTAGTACGAGCACACTGAAAACGAAACAGCTGCCTTGCAGTCGTATCCGGATATTCTATGATGTTGCATTTGATTGATATTATTTGTAACATTTGGCATGCCGCAGGCAATAACAAATCTTAGAACTCGGTGGGCAAGAGACTGTACATAATTTGATTTGCAGTGTGTTATAATGGAATGCAGCTGCTACGAAATGAGCAATAAAAACAAAACCAGTTAATTAATTTAAAAATAATTAAAGAGGAGTTTAAAAAAATGTTTTTCTTCTTTGACTGTTTGGGTGGAATTTGTGGGGGGAAAAATATATGTAAAGAAAAACATTGTGTAGCAATTAATACCAGAATTTCGAGGGAGGGGAAGGAACGTATAACGCATAAGAACACATTAACAAAAGGTGGGTTAATAAATTGTTGTGCAATTTAAGTGTTGCTTTGTAGATGCTGCTGTGGTTCTCTGTTATGTTTTTTGGTCTTTGATTTAACTTTATTATTGCAGCTTGCAGCATTTTAGGCTTACCATTGTTATATGGATGCAATAAAATACCACGATTGCGGTTGCTGAAATTAATGTTCGGGGATTGAGTAAAAGTTTGTTTATGCTCTTTTCTTTTTGTTCTCAATGAATGCAGTTTGATTTTGTTTTTTCCCGCTATGGTTCTTTAAGTCCGCTAGTTTATGGTATGTAATAATATGGATTTATCGGTAATTTGTAATTTGTAAATTGTGATTGCAGCTAGGTGTGCAACTAGATTGCAGCTAAGTTTAATTTCTTTTTGTTTTTGGTTTTTGGTTTTGGTTGGGGCCAAGTAGTTAGACTTGGCTTGGCTCCTTTTGTCCATTACAAACTTTAAGGCACTCTTCACGCTAGGTGACAAATCAAAATGCCACAAAAGAAAACACAAAGTTCGGTCAACGAAATACAGTATGGATGGATCAACCCACTAAACAGCAAGCCATAGTAACAAGAAGTATCGAACGGAGCTTCGTGTGTGTACGGGTACTTCGGCTAAGTGAAAACCAAAAGAGCAAACTCCAACATTGGCCTAAAGCGCGCGCCGCCCCGACCGGGCAGGCGCAGCTGCCGCCCCCGCATACTTACTCATAAGAAATCGCATTGGCCTCGGGCGGCAGGGTGCCGGCCACAGTGGCCGCTCCCACGCCCATGCCCATGCCCATGCCCATGCCTCCAGTTCCAGCTCCAGCTCCAGCCCCGTTCTTGGCCAGGGGCCGCATCGAGATGCTCTCGCCGAAGGTGCGCAGCTCTCCCCCACTGCTCGCGCCGTGCAGCTCGTCCTGGAGCTTCCCGGCGGCCGCCATGCGGGCCTGCATGATATTCCGTGTGATGTGGTTGACCCCGTCAGCCACGCTCCGGTTCAGGCTGTCGTACAGATAGTCCCCGCCAGAGGGATCGGAGCCCAGCACCAAGGTGCTGCCGCCCACCCCAACGGCCGCCGAGGCGGAGCCACCGATCGTCAGGGCTCCGTTGCTCTGCGTGGCCTTGGCACTGCGTCGGAAGGTTCCATTGCCGTGGCGGCGAATAGAGGACCACACGCTGCCGAAGAGCGTGTGGTGGCGCTGCAAGAAGGACATCGAAGAAGCTTAAATCTGCTCCATGGGTTGGTGGGCAAGGGCAATAATGACTTACGCGATGCATGGGCTCCGGCTCTTCGGCCAGCTCGTCCAGGTTGCCGGAGATGGCCCGCTTGAGGGCAGGCGACACCTCGTGCAGGGTACGCAGACCGGCCTGCAGAGTGACCGTATTGCTGTCGGGATGGCCCTCCTTGCCCTCCTGCTCCTTGCGCTTCTTGAAGCGCCGGAAGTAGTCCTGTATCAGATACGTGGCGTAGAACTTGCCCACCGTCACCTCGTCGTCGTTGCCCGGCGGGGGAACGACCTGGTCCAGCAGCTTCGGGTTGGTCCGCTTCCAGATCTGCTTGATGGTGGCCCGCAGCTCCGAGTTGCAGTCATCGATGTTGCCCTCAGTCTTGATGCTCAGCGAGGTGCGGACGACCGCGAAGAGGGTGGCGTTGAAGAGCACCGTGCCGTCGGAGTTGAGGGGCATGTTCATGGACACCAGACGCTTGCAGGCCATGCGGTGGGGACAGAGCTTGCCGAAGCCCAGCGGCGGGGAGATCTTTCGCAGCAGCGTGACAACGTCAAGGTGCTTGATCCGACCCTTGGCATCCGGGTCGTACTCGCTCCACAGGCGAATGAACTCGTCCAAGTGGTGGGGGCCCAGAATGGACCAGTCCCGGGTGAGATAATCAAAGTTGTCCATAATGACGGCCACGAACAGATTGATGATCTGCGAACCAGAGCAATCAGTCTGTGTCTCTAGGAATGCACAATCGTCTTACCAGGAACGAGCAGAGCACGTAGAAGGATATGAAGTAGGGATAGGCTATGGATGAGCCGCACTGCTCTCCCGGCGTATCCGAGTTCATGTCGCACTTGACGTCCGGCTGCGCCGAACAGGACATCATGATATCCTGCCAGGCCTCGCCAGTGGCCGAGCGGAACAGCACGAGAACCGCCTGCTGGAACGTCTGGAAGTTGTTGTTGTGCGAAATGGCGTTTCCACCATCCAAAGCAATTTTCCCAAAGACCTGCGACACAGAAACGCCTTAGAAAGTGGAGAGGGAGGGAGAGAGAGAGGAGCCCCACCTGCATTCCCACAACGGCATAGATAAAGAAGAGCAGGACAATAAGCAGGGCCACGTAGGGCAGGGCCTGAAATGACTTAATGAAGGTCCAGAGCAACGTCCGAATGCCCTCGCCCTTGCTGAGGAGCTTGACCAGACGCATCACACGAAACAGGCGGAAGAAGTTGATGGAAATCAAATTGGAACCCGCCTAAAAAATAAATATTCATTTGAAGATATTTTGAGCTAATGGCAACCACCACTTACCGCCTTGGCCTTGGACTTGCAGCCCTCGACAATATCACAAGCCGCTTGAGAGGTGTCCTTGCTCTGTCAAGAAGGATAAAGCTATCAAAGTGTGTTCCCTAGATATTGTTTGATGATTAAACTAACCTTGATTTCGGAATAAACGATATCGATGAAACTGCCCAAAACGATAATGAAATCAAAAACGTTCCAGGCATCGCCGAAGTAGTTCTACAAATACAGAATACATATAATATTCTGTATTACAGTCAATCCGATAATTCCTACTTTAAATCGAAAAGCGGCCAACTTGAAGACGAATTCCAGTGCAAACACCGCCGTAAAGATCATGTTCAGGGCGTCCAAGAGTTCCGTATACCACAGCGGTTGATTGTAGAATTTCATGGCCAGTGTGACGGTATTTATCATGATCAGGATGAATATGGTGTACTCGAACGACGAGGATGTCACGAACCACCAGACCTTGTACTGGATCCCGTGCTTGGGTATATAGCGGCGCACGGGCTTCGCCTTCAGGGCGAATTCTATACAGTTGCGCTGGTTCTTGTCCAGATCACAGTTCTTGTATTCTTGTTCACCCTCATTTTGGAAGGTGACAATAACGAAACCGACGAATATGTTCACCATAAAGAAGGCAATTATGATAATGTAGATTATATAGTAGGCAGCCACAATGGGACGGAAGTTGTGTATCGGACCGCCGTCTTCCTGGTTCGAATCAATCGAGACATACAGCAGGCTGCGAGGGCAAGAGAGAGCAGAGAGAGCAGAGAGGTCACACAATATCAAGAGGATGGTTTGAGTACCCTGTACTCAGTACTCACCCTGGCCAACCCTCGAATGTGGATACTGTGAAGAGAGTCAACATGCCCTTGGCCACATCGTCGAAGTGAAATCGATTGTTGGTCCATTCGCGTTCCTTGAGACGCGGCTTGTGGACATCCCCATCGTCATAGACCAGGTAAGTGCCACTGAAAGGATCTCATGTTGTGTTCATCGGATCTGAATAGGTGGAAGCCCTGTAATACTCACAAGCACTCCTCTTGCGTCATTTTGGAGCCATCAGAACATTTGAAAAATTTACCCTATATGCGTGTTAAATGGGGGAAATACGAATGGTTTTCGGGGGGAGGCAGGGGAAGAGTTTGTAAAAATATTAATAGACTGGCATGGAATATGGCACGGTTATGATAGTATCTGAGGGTGGAGCAAGTCCAACTTGAAGTAGGCTTCGGTTGAGCTTGCTTTCCCAGAGATGACAAATATTACAACTGCTTTACGGTAGGGACTATCGACTAAAGCCTAGTTCGATTACGAGTATATTATGCAGCTATCTAGCTATCTATATACGACCATATCAATGTACGAGTATATACATATACGAGGTGTTCCATATGCAAACACATTTACACACTCTGCCCACAATGCATTGCAATGATGGGGCGGACGAGAACGGTTTTAGTTTCGTGGACGCACAATATTTACAGACAGGACACCAAACAAAATGTTACTGGGTTGGAGCTCGGGTTAAGTACACGGGAATACGTATTTAAAGAAGTACTATATTACATTGGGTTAGCAGGGCGCTAGCTAACTAGTACTAGTACTAGTACAGTAACTAGTAACTAGTAGTTTTTGCTCTGGGATTAGTTTCGATAAGCAAGAACTGATAACTGGTAACTAGCCTTGGCAGAATGGTAGAGTTCTTTGGTTTACCAAGAATGGAATGTTGCAAAGCGTACGAGTAGGTAAGATTTTCTGTTAAGCTGAGAAGAGGGCGAAGAAAATTGGCGTGGGCTTTGTCATACGAAAAGGTTTGATATCTTCTGTGATGACTTCTGTGCGAACATTGAGAATATTTACCTTTCAGTCGGACACTACCCAGAAAACCCTGAACATAAATATCGAGATGGAAGAGTAAGTACGACAAAATTCAAAGCACACATTGATTAAGCAGCGTTTCAGATTATATTTATTTATAGCTTTCCCTTTTCAAAAATAGAAGCGCACACTTAAAGCCGACTCTAGATACCCTCCACCACTGACTTTTCACATATAATTCAAAAGAAATTACCTTAAAGAGTTGTACTCCAATAACCGCGAACATGAATTGCAACAAATATGTAACCAACATGATATTACCAATGGTTTTGATTGCGACTACCACGCACTTGACCACATACTGGAGAAGTAGTTTCGATTTCGATTTCGATTTTGTTTTTGTTTTGTTCAGTGTAGGCCAAATGTTTGGATTGTGTGTGGGGATTTTTCGAAAGGCGTGTAAGTATTTTATTTCAATTTTTTTCAATTCAATTTTTTGCGTGTGGGAGGGCAGCATCAATAATGGGATTTTGTATTTGGTTTGTTTGTGTATTTGGTGGCCACATTTTTGAAGGGAATCAAATGGTTTTGCATTATGCCAGTAATTAACAATGACATTTTTTCGATTGGTTGGCAAAATTCAATTCAAATCAACCGAAGCACGTTCGAAGAGAGGAAAAAAGAAGAAAAATATGTATGTAATATTGAGGGATCAATTTGCGATGGGTTTTGGTTGGCTATACAATCATTCGTTTCGATCGATGGTACAATTAATACCAGGTTCAAAATATAGACAGAAGGTGACAGCGAAAAAAATTATACAAAATAATACGAATACGAAAGTAAATGTGAGTCCAAACCACAAATTTCTTTTATATGTAGAAAAAGGAAATATTTAAATAAGCAAAAAATTAAATAAAAATGTGTTAGTATCTGTGGGATCTTGGGTATCCTTAATGAATCCATTTTAATTTAAAAATTGAGAATTTGGTGAATCGATTCAGTATTTGATATAAGACAAATTATATTTTATTCCAATTTGAGTGGATTCATTCAGGTATCCCGATTACGAGGTTACTAATGATGGTCCGCCACTCGACGGACAGTTAGTGGATTCTGTACACCTGGGAACTGTTTTTGTTGGCCTTGATGCTAGGGTGCAAGGTTGGTTTGCTGCTTTGATGCTGGAGAATATACCCAAAGTGCGCTCTTGCGTGTGATTTGGAAGGATGTTGCGTGGGTGTGATGGTGCTTGTGATCTTTATCGACATATACTAGTAGATAGGTGTAAGTACTAGTTGCTTTGTTGGATTTAGACGTGTACAAACGCGGAAAATGGGTGTGGAATATTTATTAATATTACAAGTAGAGAAAGATATATGTGTAGTGGTTTTGTCATTCGTGTGAGTTGTGTTAGGATCGGTTTGATGGTGTGCACCCCCTCTCAAGGGCGTCGACAATATGAAACTCAGGTAAATTAAATCCCTCAAATACATCGAAGTTTCATTCTGTAGTTCTATCTTTTCACTCTTTGACTTTTACATTTGTTGACAAGTTGCTCGCCTCCTCTGTGGTCTATTACTCTCTTCGGGGATTATGCAGCGCATTAATAAGCAATACTAGGCAGAAGATATTTGTAGTATTTACATTCACCTCTCGAGTATTATATTTCATTTTAATTATTTTAGCTATTAGTAATAACGAAAATTCTATACAAAAATTAGTCAAAAAACGTTGTAAACCATACAAAAAATTAACAATAAATTAAAACATAATTTGTTAATGCCAACTCAGGGGGAAAACTATTTTTGAACAACATATGTATATATTTATTTGTTAGGATATCTTTTGGAGGTTGCATGTGCACTCACAAAATGAGAAAATAATTGAAATTTATACAAGTTTTTGTCTTAAAACTATCGACTAGCTAAACCTATTCAGAACTTATGGGAGAATATTATTTTAATAATGTGTATTGTCTAACTAAATTATCTTAAAATTAAATCTCTAGAATTGTTGAAGTTCTTTGAAGGCTTTGAAGGTACATACTAGTAGGATCACATGCATCGACATCAATGTCGGATCTATACAAATTTTCTTAGAAGTTAGCTTGGAATTTGTAGGTCTTGAAATTTTATTTAACACCCTTGAAGAAAATTAAATACTTGTGTGAGAATATCTAGATATAAATTTGTATCTAGATGCATAGAAATAAATTCGCTTTGAAATGCCATTTTTCAGCATCATTGAAATACTTTCGAGGATAGTTACAAGGGTATTAGGAGCTACGGCATGCCGCAGCCTGTTCTTCGTGGCCATCTTAAAGCTCTTGATCCTTAGACTAATGGAAAACAACAAAAAAAAAAATGCGGAAAAACCAAGTGGAACTTAAAACGAAAATCATACCTTAAACAACTGGACTCCTATCACGGCAAACATGAATTGCAGTAGGCATGTGACGAGCACAATGTTTCCGATAGTCTTAACAGCGACTATGACACACTGAACAACATGCTGTATGTGATACGACGATATATATAGTTGTATTATTAATTTATCGAATGTATTACGGTATACTAGTATACTAGTGGTGGGTGAGGTGGGGTTATATTGCTATTGATTTCCTCTGCGCGCACAGTGTGAATCGGGTTTTAGTATCGACAGTTATACATAGTTTAAACTATGCCCAAGCCTCGGCCATCCACTTCTATTCCACGCCCATTTTCGTTAGGTGTTAAGAGCAATGCTCAAGTCAAACAGGTAATTGTTTGCAGTGTATAATTCAGAAATAAGAATCTTCAGCTTGCGTTTTCTTAGTACTTTCGTTTCGGTGCACCCTACACCCAGCATTTCAAGGTTTTTCGGTTGGTATTCGCATAGTCTAGAGTTGACTGAGGACCCCTGCCCCTACGCCTTCTTTGGGGCTATTTTACTTGACCAAAATTTGTAAAAGCTGCTTATTTGTTAGGAAAAATTATAAGTGTACGAGTATTTGTTGTGGTGTGGTTTTGAGTAAAGAAAAATCATAATAATACATAATTACATGAACTAAAACCAAAAAAGTAGAAGTAGAACAAGTTTTAATCGAAGCATTTAATCGAGTTTGAGCTTGAGTTTGAGTTTGAGAGAAAGTAAGAGAAAGTATGTGTGCGAGGAGCTCGAACTTGAATGGAGTCTTACCTTGAGACCTTTGGCACGATTAATGGCTCTGAGTGGCCTCAGAACACGGAGCACGCGGAGAATTTTCACGACTGAGATCGCATTCGAACTGCAGTTGAAATCGATGTTAAGTTTATGTTCCAGAAGTAAAATTATATCACAACTACTGGGTGAGAGTAGTGTTTCGATTATTGTTTACCTGGACACTAGGGATATCAATGAGACGCAGACCACAAGTAAATCTAGAAGATTAAATGCGGATCTGCAAAAGGCTCCGTCGTGTAACACGAAGCCGTATGAAATCAATTTCAGAATCAGTTCTATTGTGAAAACTGCCGTGAAAAAATAATCAAACTTATTGAGTACCTGCAAAAACAAACGAACAGTGAAGGACATCGAATGAGAAGTGTTTCCAACATAACGGTAAAGCTCTCAACTCCAATCAGGCCTCAGCCACAACTTACGGGAATCCCCCATCACTTGGAGTTGCTTTTGTGGGTCGGGTCGGTACGGGAGCTACTTACTTTGTTCAGGTCGTCGTTCGCCCGCAGGGGGTTCTCCGCGGCCAACATGGCTGAGGAGAACATAATGCAGCACAGGATAATGTTGCCGAAATTGCTGTGGTTGCAGAGCCAATGGCAGAAGACCCGAAATCTGTGTGGGAACCATTTGGAATACGTTTAATACTGGCTTAAATGTGAATGTCCAAGTTGCAGATCAACAGAAACAGAAAACAGAGAACGGAAAATAGGTTTAACAAATCAAAAAATAGGCCATGCAATTAGAGTTCTCTAGAGACAAGTTAGAAGACAAAATAATAATGCAAAGAGGCGGCAAATCTATTCAAAATTCAACTACAAAAAAAGGGAAATTTCTAATAACTAATACATTGTTTGCTCAAGTACTTGGGACAATACACAAAAAGGAGGTTAAGCACAACTATACACAGATAACTCAAGGACAGTAGTACACACACGTTGCACACACACACATGAAACATGGCACACGCACAGACACTAAAACTATACGAGCATCATCATTCGTGGGAGATCTTTTGATCTGACGTGGAAATTAAAACTAAAACATAATAATAAAAACCTGTTCGTCTGTGAGAAAAGAAAGAATGATGTGCCCGGCGGTATGGGCATGATTTTGTTGGCCGTATTAACCTCGGACATACGGCGTGGGCGTGCTGTAATCATGCCTTCTTCATCCACTATATTTGCAATTAAAATTTTATCATATATTATATGTATGCCAATTTGGAAAAAAATAATAAACACATTTATGAGAATTTGGCAAGAGATCGGAAATAGTTCTTATACTCTTAAATTTAAGAAATTACGCTACCAATACGAGTATCTTACAATTAAACTAGAGGTCTTTTAAAAATATAACCAATTTTAGATATATGTAGATACGAGTACTTTTGGAGTAACATTTGTGTGCTTAAAATTATATCTAGTTAAAAACAAAATACAAGGATATTCGTCCTACAGCGAATAAATGCCAAAAAGAAAGAAGTAAATAAAAACACAATATGTTTAATTACAAAATGGGGAACAAATTCCAGTTATCTGATATCAAGTCTATATATACAGCCTCGAAATGCTTTACACCTCGATGGGGGTCTGTAAATCGATTTTCTGTCACATGCAAACAACGAACTGCTCAACCAGAGTGCAAAATTAAGGAAAATATTAGGGAAAGTTCATAAACTCCAATCACAAGACAAATGAACCAAATCAAATCAAGTCAAAGAGTGTGTGTAGCTGCAGTAGCTGCTGACTGTCAATCAGTGATTGATTTACCTGTTTGTGTGGCTGAAAATGAAAAATGCACTACCGCGCGGCATGGGCTTTTTAGTCTTCTTCATGCTGACTTCGGATAACCGTCGGGGTCGTGCAGTGACATGTGCTGATACTTCGGAATGCGAGTCTTTCGATTAACGATTGAGTGTGTGAAGGTGTTTGTTGTTTTGTTTTTTGATTTGTTTTTTGTTTTGTTCAGTGTAGTGGTTTCCAGCAAAATGGCGGCACAAGATGAGAGGCGTCGGCAGCAAAAGTTTTAGGGAATATTTTTGGTTCGGTTTCTTGTTAGTTTTCAGTAGATTTCTAGGCATAAGCTTACAGTACTTAGAATCTACTTTCAAACCATAGAGTAATCTTAGTCTAATCTTAGTTAAAAATTGAAACTAAATTGAATCTACAGTAGAGAACATACCTTCTTCCTCCTCCTCGCACATTTCGCGTACTTCATCGTCTGAGAGTGTTTCGTGGTCCCTGGAATACAAAGAAATGTCTCCATCAATATGATCTGTCTATTTGCTCTTCTCACATTTTATCTTCATCCATTTCGTTGTGTTCCATATCTATATCGATGCTCAGATGCTCGTCATCCTCGCCATCAATGGTCGGAGTGGGACTGTGGGATTTCTTCAGAGCTGGATCTTCATGCTATCGAAAAGGAGATCGGATTTAGATAAGACTAAGATTTATAAAGTTTATTTTATACATACAGGCTCCTCCTCTTTCTCCACCTCCGATAACGAGTCGGCATCGGCCAAATTATCCACAGCAATGGCCAAGAACACGTTCAGCAATATATAGTTGCCGCAAATGAACAATATGATGAAGTAAACGCAGGCCAGGGCCCCATAGGAGGAGACCCCGCCATAGGCATTAATACCCACATACATCACGGCATTCCAATCCTCACCAGTCATGATCTGAAAGGATGTTTTCAATGGATAACAGACGCTATGGCCGCTATATGGGGAGTCCTACCTGGAAGACGGTGAGCAGACTCTGCCAAAAGCAGTCGAAATTCATTCGATACTTTTCCTCTTTGCCATCAAAGTTGAATTTACCGCCAAAGACCTGCATGCCCAGCAAGGCAAATATCACAATAAACAGGAAGAGCAGTAACAAAAGCGAAGCGATTGATTGTATCGAGTTCAAGAGGGAAGCAACGAGATTCGATAGAGACCGCCAGTACCTACAAGGAAGAGCAGGTTGTAATTTATGTAAGGACAGTGAGTCGGAGCTACTCACTTGGTGACTTTGAAGACACGCAGCAGCCGGACACAACGCAGCACGGACACACCCAAGGGAGGCATCATTCCGGTGTTCGTGAGCAGGGTCTCCGTGATGCTGCCAATCACCACGAAGCAGTCGAAGCGGTTGAACAGCGACACGAAGTAGCCCTGAAAGCCCAGACTGTACATTTTCAGCAACATTTCGCAGGTGAAGAGGCCAATGAAGACAACGTTCGTGTATTCTGAAAGTGAAGGGAAAGCTCAGTTCCGAAACTTCATGTATATTGTATATTGTATATTGATCTGGATCACCTTGGAAGTTGTCCAGCCAATCCATTTGGTGGTAGTGCTCCGTGGCCAGGACGCCTGTGTTGAGGAACACCAGGACAATGATCAGCCAATAGAAGGCTTGGGACTTGACGGCTTTGCGACAGGCCCGACGCATTCGTCTGTTGACCCGGTCGAAGTCCTTCTTCATTTTGCGCCATCGGGACTCGGTCATCTGGACTTCGGGCATTTCCTCGCCCAGATTCTCAGTGGAGTCCATTTCGTTCGCCTGCTTCACCTTGCCATCGGGTATCAGGCCGCCCACAGCATCGGGCTCGATGTCCTCGGCCTGGGTGATCCAGTCGAGGTAGCCGCGAAGATCCTCCTCGATCTGCTGCTTCTCGCGCAGCTTCTGGAAGTCCCCGCGGTTCTTGGCCTTGTTACGTTCCTTGGAGAACTCGCCGGACAGCACACCAAGAATCAGGTTCATCACGAAGAACGCGCCCAGAATGACCATGGAAATGAAGTACATCCACTGCCAGTCGCTGCCCATGGAGTCTTGGATCTGTGAGAGAAGTAATACCCATAATAATAATAATAATAAGGCAATGCTAACGGTAGTGGTACTCACGCTGTAGAGAACATCAGTCCAGCCCTCGAGGGTGACGCACTGGAACACCGTCAACATGGCCAGCCCGAAGTTGTCGAAATTGGTAATGCCCTGGTTGGGTCCGTCCCAGCCGCCGTAGCACTTCATGCCCTCCGGACACGTATAGCCCACTCCGCAGGGCCGGATTTCCTCCTCGTATTCACCTATATTCCGGTTCGGATCCGTTCGGATTTTAGGTTTTATGCATTAGTGATTGAATGGAATGGAATGGAATGAAATGGGATGAGAGGGTCTCTGAAGGGCCATTGGGTTTTCTTGTGGTGTGTGTGTGTGTGTGTGTGTGTGTGTGTGTGCGTGTGTCTGTGGCGGAATATGCCGCATCTCTGGCATACTTGTATTTGTCCCAAACATTTAAAAACTTCAATAGCTCTATTAGCTGGTAGATTAGTCCGGAGCCAGGGAGCTGGAGTTCTTTTAGGGTTTATCTCTGATTTTGAGTGTAGTTGTGACTGTGTCTGTCCTGGACTTCCCTTGAAGACTAATCTTCCAGTAATAGAGCTTTCGGACGTTGATTTTGTAATGCGACATATCTGGTAGCATTCAAGACAATTGAATGATATTCGTACAACGTATAAACATCGTACGATTCGGTTCGGTGGTTCCGCGATTCCTCTTACCTGTGATCTCATCGCGACACGCCTTGTGCAGTTTGCCGGAGAACAACTCGAGGCCAATGATCGCGTAGATTATAATTACGAATATGACCAGGAGTGCAATGTGAAACAGGGGCACCATGGCCTTTAAAATTGAATTTAGCACAACCTGCAGACCTGTAGAATAGCGTTATGAATGGCCAATAGTCGGTTCGATTGTTAGCATGCTCCTTGCTTTGATTAGCGGCTCTTCAAACAATTATTGTAAACACAAAGGATGCAAATGCGGCACAGAAATTGCGAAATCTCGACATCAGGAAGATAATGATATCTTGGTATATTTTAAAAATATTTCTGATTGAAAGTAGTTCGAAGTGATTATAAACAGATAAATTACTTCCCGACTTACTCCTCAGTATGAATTATCGGAAATATTTAAACTGATATTTCTGTATTAAATAATTTATATTTTAACGGATTAATTTTACTGAAGATAAAATCTAATTGATAGGTCGATCTTTATCCCAACTATAGTCTAATTTTTTTCAATATCTTCCTTCTGTGCTGCACTTTAACTACGAATCGATCCGTAGTTGCTCGCAAAGCGATTCTACTGGGCTGGTGAGTTTAGTTTTTGATTTTAATTTTAATTTGAGCTCTTAGTTGGGGCAGGTGCATTCAGCTCTTACTTGGTACACCCGACACGAGTCGCAGCGGACGCAGCACGCGAAAGGCACGCAGCGCCTTCACATCGAAAGCATCCTTCATCAAGTGGGAGAGTGCCGTACTTATCGCTCTGTAAAAATGTGTGGCATACAAAGTTCATACGTGTCTCAGTTTCGGATTGACTCTTGTTGGTAATTTTGAATATTGGTTTTTGGTTTTCTGATCGATCTGATTGGCTCAATTTCGATTAAATTGGATATAAGGTAACATAGAAAATGGTTAAAACGAGGCCAGAGGGGGCCTAGGCGCTCTGCGCTTTTAACTGGAATATTTTGTATGCTTACCCTATAACTACAATTGTAAAATCTAATAAATTCCATCCATTTCTTAGATATGCACCATTATGTAACATAAAACCGTATGCTACAATTTTCATAACACATTCCGCTGTGAATATAACTAGGAATACATATTCAACTTTTTCCTGTTATTGTGTGTTTCGTTTTGTTCGTGGTTTTGTTTGGCATTTGTTTGGATGGGGGATTCGGAGTTGGTTTGGTTTGGTGGTGTTCGGGGAATCGGGGATTCGTATTGTTCAGTTCATTGGATATGTGATTTGGATGCATGAGGTGGATATAAAAGATACATGAAAGAAATGCATATAGATTAAAATTCCGTAATATTGCAAATATGTATACGTATAAATAGACCACATCATCTGTGTCCGTGCCATTGAAATGGAAGCCAATGGAACTACTCACCAAGGTTTGATTCGTCACATTCGAATCGCTGCCCGGATAAGGCGTGTAAACGGCCAAGGCAACACAGTTGGCGAAAATTGTTAACAAAATAAGGAACTCAAATGGTCTAGCGAGGTGAATGAGTTAAGGAAAGTGAGCCGGCACATCTGTTACTTGTATTTACGAACCAGCCTAAAGCAATATACGAGGGCTGCTCAATAACTGACTACCTACATTTCCCGCCTCTTAACTCTTAACTGGGGGCTTCTGTCATCAATCAATTCTTAGTTGTCGTTTAAAGCATTGACAGCCATTGAAAGCAAACTTCCGCTTGATTTGAAGGGAAAATGAAAAAGGTGAAGTCCTGTGGCTCATTAGGCATTTTTTTGCGTAAAAAACCATCACTCAAACCTGGGCTAAGCTTGAGAAATACTATTGGGACTCTGCACAATCAATTTCAATGGTAAAAAAGTGGTTTACAGAATTCCGTTGTGGACGTACAGCAAAAAGATGCTAAAAGTCCACCTAGTTGAGGTCTCTACATCCACAATAAAATATACGAAATATACACGATATGCTTTCAATTTTTAATGATTGGGTATGCTAAAACTTTTCGCAAAATGGGGTCCGCGTTTGCACCACAAAGCAAGGGTGCACTCATCTGCAGTTTCCCTGGGAAAAATCCATGATTTAGGCAACGAATCGCTCCTTCATTCTCCCTTTTCTCCGGACCTATCGCTAGGTGACTACTTCTGGTTTCTAATCCTTGAAAAATGGTATGGCAGACAGGGATTTGATTGGACAAAGTGCTAAAGAGAGCTAATAATAGACTTTGTTGGAAAATGAAATCCAAAAACCTGTATTTCAACTATTAGGTCATGGACCTATTGAACAGCCTTCGTATGTATACTGGCCTTCTGTCAGATCTACCCATATTCCTTAGAGTGCTCGTATTATTTCCTGATCTGAGTTTTGCAATAATTTTCCCTTTGAAAGGCAGCTATTCCTTGAAACTGGTTCGTAAGAAGGTTTTCAAAAAGCGGTTTTCGGTGACAAAAGGATACTTCCACTCTACAATGCGTATGCACATGGCTCGCAGTGGATTCTTCAAGCTGAGGCAGAAGAGCGCTCGCTGCGGCCGGTCTGGCTGCGGCTTGCCACGACGCTGTGGCCTCTTCTGGCCGGCGGCAGCGGCATTGGCCTTTTGGCCACCAGCGCCGCTGGGTCCGATTGTTGTGCCGTTCATGGTTTCCGGAATGTTTGCAATGCCCATGGCATCAATGCCTGCCGGAATGAAGGTTCGGACAAATGATGACATACGAATTAGCAGCTCATGGCAGACTGTTAGTGGGGCAGAGACTCACCCATGATGGTGTTGCCGCCTCCGAGATCCGTTTCGGCGCCATCGTACCGCGCCGAGTGGGAGGCATCGCCGCCGCCGGCGGCTCCGCCATTGCCGTTCGGCGTGAAGGCGCCACCGGAAGCGCCTCGCTCAAAGTCCATGATGTTAAAGAATTTGCCGGCACCGCCTCCGAAATTGTCAATCAGCTCCGCTGAGCTGGAATAGAATGGGGAGAAGGCCTGGGTGTCGTCCTCCTCCTCCTCGTAGTACTCGTCGACGTCGTCGTCGTCCTCCTCGTCACCTTCAATGTCGCCGTCCTGCTCCTCCTCTTCGTCGTCGTCGTCGTTGTGGTGGAGCTGCCGCTGGGCCAGTTGCTCCTGCTCATCAATATCAATGGTTGTGCCCTCTGGCTCGTCTTCGTCCTCCTCCTCGTCGTCGTAGAACGGCCCTTCTTCAGCGTCGTCGTCCTCCTCGGTGATCCTACATGTCCTCCTGATGGAGGGTCGGTTGCGCGAATTCTTCCTTACAACCACATCGGCATTGTCGTCCACATCGCCGACATCCTCGAGGGAATCATTGTTGCCACTGGCCCGTACGATCCGCACGCCGTCATCCGCATCCTGGCGACGTTCGCTGAAGCTCTCACAGTCGGTGTTGGTGTTGCCCCCGGCTCCGCCCAAGGACTGGTCCTGGTCCTCCTTGGCTGCGGCAACCGCCGCTACAATCGCCGCTGTCCGAAGGGTCTGCGAGCTGAGATCGGGATGGTTGGGATCGTCGTCGTCGTCGTCCCCCTGGCAGTCGTCGTCCCCGATGAAGCTGCTAACGTCCCCGACCCCGAAGCCGTGCAACGTGCTGTTGTCCCCGGTGATGTCGCAGTTGCAGCTGTTGCTGCTGCTGCTGTCCCCTCCAACGGCGCTGTAGCTGCTGTCCTCGTCCCGGCCGCCGCTGCTGAAGCTGCTGTTGGTGCTGCCCGCACTCGTGACACTATTCTGCGGCTGTTGCTGCCACGCAGATGCCGACGCAGCCGCCGACTGAGCTGCCGCGACAAGGGCCTCCTCCGGCGTCAGCCGCTGACTGCTTCCTCCTGGGGCACTGGCGCCTCCTCCTCCTCCTCCTCCTCCCCCAGCCCCTGCGCAGGAGGCACAACTTGACTTCCGTCGCCTGCTGCCGTTCGCCGAGCCACTGCCCCCCTGATTTGGTCCCGCTCCGCCGGCTGCCTCCCCGTTGCCGCTCCCGTTGCCGTTCCCGTTGCCGTTTTTGTGGCGACGCTGCTTGAAGTCGAGCTTGTAGGTGCTATTGTTGACTATTTGGCTGGTGACTGTGCTGAGCGCGAGTTCGGTGTTGCTCGGTCTCTTGTTGGTGCTGCTCGGCTGGCTGGAGTCGTCCGGGACCTCAAGCGGACTGCAACTGTGGGAAGGAAGTGGGTAGAAAATATTAGAGCTCGCCAATGAATAAAACACTTTTCATATACATTCGGATGCACTTGCCATTAACTAAATTCTAAAACAAGGAAAATTATCTTGCCATGGACTACACCGACTTTTCTGGTTCATCAAAACGGAGGAGCTACACCCCGACCACTGGAGATACTTCCTTTGTATCTAGACGATCTCCTTGGTACATTATATGTACAGAACATAGCTCGCAAATAACAGTTGACCGTTTTTCCCTTTGCGGTCTGATCACGAACATAACCAAAAAAAAAAAACCATGCATGCTAGCTCTCGCTCTCTTCGTTTCAGTTTTCGGTTGACTGTTCTCCGTTGCTGTTCGTGTTATGCTCGTTCAATAACAACTCACAAAGAGCGGTCCGACTGAGCGCTCGCACATTATGGTCCGCAAAAGAGCAAACAAATTAAAGGTTCAGCGTAAACGGACTTTTGCTTTTTTTGTTTCCGCTGAGTGCTGCGAGGATTATTGATGTGGCGAAGAATACCCTACAGACAAATTTTCCAATGTGAAGTTATGTATGAAATACATTATGTATTTTTACATATATAAATTGGCTCATCATATTCTTGCAGTGTATATTATACCAAATTAGCATATCCATTATATGTAAAATAAGTAATTTCTTATATTGTGGGCCAGCGTCTTCAACAAGTGTCATAGTCTCTAAAGAATTATAAAGTAATGGGTGTAGGCTTCGACAGCGGCGTCGTGAGATTCACATACATACACGCATACAAATGCAAGTGCTTTTTTTTTTATCTCGCTCGCGACAAACTGTCAGTGAATGAGCAGAGCAAAAGGAAGACGAAAAAAGAGTTGTTGGTTGAGCCGAGACCGATTTGCTCAGAGACTGATGTGAACGGTTCATCTCTGAGTCTTTGCTCAAAGGGTCTGTAAATAACAGTTATTTTTGGACAAAGAGAAACGGTCAACTGTTAATTGCGAGCTCTGCTACAGAAGCTTCATTTTATCCCACAAGTGACAATACAATCTAATAAAATGTATCAATTTGTATGAAACTAAAATAAAAAAATATTCTAAATGTGAGAATTAATAATAAATCAAATGAAAATAAATCATATATCAATATATAAATAAAAATTTATTGCATCTCATTATATCCGCCTCAAGTCAAAACTAATTCAATTTGTGAGAAGTCAGACTACGATTATTTGAAATATTAGTTATCACAGTCAAGGGGAAAGTGGAAAATTGAAAACGACTTGCCTGTCTCCCTTAAAACGCTACAAAGCGACTTAGAGACGCGGGATTACAGACCGAAAGCAGGTGGAGGAGTACCACCACCTCGAAAACCATGTGCAAGGAACGCAATGGAACTGAATCTACCATGGAAGGACTACAGATTGTTTGTGGGAATTCGTAGAATCCGTATCTGGCTGCGGCCCATGCAGCAATGCTAGGATTTACAAACCGAGACAGCTGTATGGAATGTGAAGAACCCGGGGCCATCTCTCATGGCCACCCCATCGCTGTGGCTACTTGCCTGTGCTAAAGATACCTCGATTCTCGAGGATTTTAGGACCTCGTAAGCACTCCCGCGACGGTTCATACCCCCCATCCAAATAACTAAGGGCCAAATTGCCTTATGCGTTACCCTTCTGAGGGTAGCCTTCATATAACTTATTGACACAAAATTATATATTCAATTTATTTTGTTCGGAAAATTAAGTATTCCTCTTGCATACAAATAAACGATCCGAATAGTGAGTACCGAAGTTACGTCAATAAGTATTATATGTGGACATATGTACGTAATCATACGATTCATCCGCATTCCACCTAATGACAAATATTAAAGCTGTTTCTGTACCCCTCATTCCCTTTTAAAGACATATAATATATAATCTTTCCCAACGACGAAGTACCATTTGGCCGTTAATCTCGCTCGAACCGCCAGAAGGCGCCACTAGACGAGGAAGAGTGAGAGAGAGAGCGCGTGGCAGAGGAGTCAGCTTCCGGAAATTATTTTATGGTTTTAATAGTTCTTAAAGTTTCTGAGAAATAGGCGACAAGCAAGACGAACGGAAGGACGGTCGGACAGAGATTCATAGCAATATAATCGGCTATCCTTTATGCGGAAATGCTTCCGTTTTAGAAAAAATCAATCCATGCAGCCGAACTTAATATAAATAAGTAAATAAATATGCACAAAACATTCTATACTCATTGATTACTGGATATAGAAATAAACTAAGGATATGCCGACATCTATCAAAAATATTGAAGACATTGGAGGCGATCAATGATCAGTGATCAGTGATGGATTTCCAACGATAGTGCTGGTGAACGCATAAGATAGGTGATTATGAAGCATAAATTCAGGCATCAGATTATCAAAAAGGAGCGTAAAATTAGTACTTTTTCTTGATGCATGATGCATTGCTGTTGGCTTATCTTGATAGCGGGCACATCGATGAGAATACACACCAAATCGCAAAAATGGTAAAAAATAAAAGACTTCATGAATTTAGCTGAAATAAATCATTTTTACAAGGAACGAACTATTCTCACTGTGAATGACAGGGTTTCTCCAGATCTTTAACCATTTACAAATTTTTACGACATCCTCTCCGGCTTCTTTAAAGAATATTAATATGTTAAGGACACTCCCAAGAAAATATGCATACCATAAACTTAATAAAGGCGCCCGAAAAAAAATTAAAACGTATCATGAAAATAAAATTATGTGCACAATAAAGTATGTTTCTCCAAAGAACTTAAAAAACGCCTTCGTAAATTCGAACTTATAGATACTATTTGGATAACGCGAAGAAAACACTTTTAATTAGTCATGCGAACACATTCCCAAATGAAAAGGCCACATACGGACACACTTAAGAGCACAGCATTACGGAGTGAGCACAGGGTATACGACAGCGAGGCACAACACAGAGTTACGATAGCTATACGGTAGTTGGGGGTCTGGATCTAACTTACTATGCCCTAGCACGCCTAGACGGCTCCAAATAATCAAACTCTTGCAATGCATTGTAAATGAATTTCTTTTCGTGCTCCCGCTGGAGCTGCATATACCTTTGTTGCAGGACCGACGGTGTGCCCGCTCCCGATGGGGACGTTCCAGCCGGAGAAGCTCCTGCTGAGGGGGTCCTGGTGGGCACAGGCAGCGTTATCGTCGGCGAGCGATGCTGGTGATGGTGCTCGGGCTTCACAATGACCACCTCCAGGTCGCTTTTGGCCGCTGCCGACTTGCGATTGTATTTCCGACTGCCTCGCGTCGGCGTCTCGGCCTTCAGATATCGCCTGGAGGTGGCCGGAGATGTGGGTGACGGCTTCCTCTCAATCACCAGGGTGTTATCATCGTAGGCTATGCAGTTGACTAGCTCTCCGCCACCCATCACGTTTGTGGTGGCCGTTGTGGCCGCTGCCGATGTGGTGGTGGTAGTCGCTGCCGTCGATGATGTGGCCTCATCTCGTTGGTCATAAAGCTTCGCCTCCTTTTGTCTCTGGAACTGCAATTGTCGTCGCCGTTGGGAGGAGGATGTAGTCGTGGTCCTCGAGCTTGTGGTGGGCTCGATTGTAGTCGCAGTCGCAGTCGCAGGCTGTTGGTTCTTGGTCGGGCATGATTCATCGATGACGACAACACTGACTGGCGTTGAATCTTTGCCTGCTTCCCTGCCCTTATCCTTGGCCTTATCCTTATCCCTATCCCTATTTTTATCGTTATCGTTATTGTATTTATGATTTAGCTTATTATTCGAACTAGAACTATCCAAGGCATCGTATTTAATAATTGGTTGCTGTGGCTGTTGCTGTTGCGGCTGAGGCTGAGGCTGCTGCTGCTGTTGCGGCTGCTGTTGCTGTTGCTGTGTCAGTGAGGCATGCTCCCTATGATCTCCTATTGGAGATGGTTTAGATGGTTTTCGTTGAAGTGAAGTGAGATGAGGTATATAAAGGAGAGATTATTATTGAGATTTGATAGGCATTATGGAGTGAGTGGGGTGCTATTAAAATCTAATGAATAGGAATCGAATATTGTATGAAAATGGTTAAATGTTCAAAGAATATTATTCTTAAAAAATCATTTCTCATTTTCCCAGAGCTGTCACTGGAAATGTCGCTTAGCAGTGTATTTTGTGGTTTTGTTTCGTATTTAATTGACAGAAAATAATTGAATACTAATACCAATCGATCAGAAAAAAGGAAAACTCGCTCAATTAAGAGCATGATGAATGATGATGGGAATGAACGAAATGGATGTTATTAATTAGAGGTGTGTAGTGGGGTAGTGGGGTAGTGGGGCAGTGGGACAGTGGGGCAGTGTTCGTGTTCCGCTAGTACCTGTATTCATATTTGAAGTTTCCTTCAGGCGCTCAATATGGATTTGGCTTTCATTCGAAACGCACTTCGAAGAACTGTTGTGGTCTAGAAACGTGTTGGCCGAATGCGGGAATGCGGTCAGCAGGAGAGCCACAGCGAGGGCATCAACAGGTGTGTTTGGTCTCAGACACCGATACAAGCACGCACTAATACACAGCTAGGCACTCTCTCACACTCTCAGAGACTCTCACACACATGCACACTGCGGACAGCTTTTAATATTGTCTGGCAAAGGAAAATGCTTTGCCAATAGATTGTAGAAACTTGACGGTGGTGCTTGAATTAATTTTTGTAAGTTTTACTGGTTAATTTTATTGTTTGGACGAGTTTAAAGCGACGGTTTGTAAAATTTGGCATTTATGAAAGTCTGCGGTTGAGGGTTAGTTGTAGATCTATGGAGATGGATTTTATTATTGGTGAAATATTTTGGTTTCTAATGGTTTTCCGCTGTATCGCTTGCTTGGAGCACCTTTTATTGGATTTCGCTTAATTCCACTTGGGCGAGCAGACAACGATTCTCCATTAGTATTGATAACTTATCAGTCGTTGGGGTTTCGCTATATATAAACCCTTGACACACATATACAGGGGCCATGCTTGTGTGTGTGTGAGTGTGTGTGTGTGGCACCAAAACAAAGACCCACGCAATGTTTACATTTTCCCTTCGAGTCTTTGGGGCATGCAGCTGTCAGATGGGCAATTGTCTCTCAGAGAACGGGAGCCACTCTCTCTCTCTCTCTCCGGTCGTCGATTCTCTCCGTAAAGCTCTCTCGCGCTCGCAGTGCAGTGCAGGAAAGCTCGCTGGCCTTTGCAGCAAACAAATAAAAGTTTCACCAAAGTGTCACAAAAGCATTTAAATATATATTTTCGCCTTCCTGAGTGGGGCACTGGGGAATGCGAGCACGCACTCGTCACTGATTAATATGGCTAATATGGGTAAATGTTACACATCAGATGGCCGAAAGATGGCCAGTAGGCTGGACTGCGAGAAAACGCCTTGCACGGGAATGAGGTCAAGAGCGCGCCTTTGGCGTTTGGCGTTCGGCGTTTGGCACTAAAACTAATTTGCTCATTAGCTCGCGATGGCCCGCCTGGGAAATGCTTCAAGCATACTTTTGTGCGTCGCCTCTTTGTGGGCTGCTTCAAAAATGGAGTTTGAAGCAGTTGCGGGGACCAGCAGGGGCATGAGCTGACCGATTGACCTACCCAGGCATATGTAATAGCCCACACACACACACACACACACACACACTCCCCAGACACAAAGATATGTGGATATCAGACAACACACATGAGGAAAATTCACACATGTGTGAAAACTTTTAAAGACGCACTGCGAAGAAAAGGGAAAGCACTTTTTCACATGCTTCAGGTGCCACCATTTCACTGCTTCACTTGCAATTTACCCACAATTATCACTGGAAACTACACTTTCCGTTTTGCGGTATACATTTGTTGGATTTTCCTTTCCTTCTTTTCTTTTCTGTATTGTATTTTATTATTTTCCTCATACGCGACCAACAGCAACGTGAACGAGTTTAAGGAATCAGCCACAAAAGCACACTGTGCAGGAAAAGTCAGCTTTTCGCAGAGGCAGCCACGAATGTGTTGACATTTGCCAGAGCTTTCAAGAGGAGCTTACGTTCCAGGCCTTGGTGGCTTATCGATTGATTAGGGGTCGTTGGGGGTTGTGACATCGGATAGGGGCTTTGTTGTCTGTAGAAGCCATTGGATCCCAGTGCAGCTATGAATGAATGGGTTCCAATGGGATCCATATTCAGTTGGAGTCTTGGCCTTCCTTGCAGTTCGGGATAAGTTTATAGAACAAGAAAAACGACAAAGAGTCAAACTGTCTTCATCTGAACCACGTTTTTACCCTGTATTGTTAGTTGGAAAACTGTAATCAAATAGAAAAATGATTTCTCCTAAGAAATAATATTTTCGCAGAACAATTTAGATTGTTTTTCAAAATCGAATTATGCGAAACTTGTAATATTTTTTGCGTAACAATAAAAAACTTAAATCTAAAAAAAAATTAAGAAGATCTATAGATGATTTCCAAATATGTAGATACTTAGAGAATGTTTTAAAAATAATTAAAAATAAGATAAATTTACCTCAATTCCTTTCATCAATAAAATGTGAATAAATATCCCATTTACCCCGTAAAATTCACTGAATTTTAAAATGCTTATTCAGTGAGTGTTGTTTCTTTTTGAATGATTAATAAGTGACGTTAATAAGGGAATATTTCATAAAATCCCTGTGCAAAGAATCTACTTGCATACCATTTAAGACAACTTACTATTCCCAGAAATGGTGCTCAATAAAATAATACTGAAATAGGAAAATCCCAAATATCATGCTTAGCCGCAGAAAGATTGTTTATCCAACGAAATCGCAATGGGAATTGTTTTCGTATAATGGAAAACATGAACGTACATTAATTTTTTACTTATTTTTATTTAGGGGCTTCTCTGTTTGTTCTCAGCGTCAGACCCGTCCCTATATACATATGATAAAAAACAGACGATGCTGCACCATTTCTGAATCGATCGGAGAGAAATATTGGTTGAGTGTCTTCATCCCGCTTGCACTCGCATTTGTTGTCAGACAGCTGATTTGGGCGAGCGCATGCCCACACGTAGATTCTGACAGATCGGGAGAGATCGGGCGAGATCGGGCGAGAGACTGGCATTGACATAGAGAGAGAGAGAGAGAGAGAGAGGGAGGGCCCGTCGGGAGAGTACATTTCGAATGCTGAAAATTAGTTCTGTCGTTTTTATGGGCATTTCTGTTCACCGTTTTCCCTCTGGGAAAATTCAGGAGCTGAGTCATCGCGAAATATTTTCTGACGCCCGGCCATATAGTATCACCATTTATAATCTAAATTCAATTCTTTTCGCCCCTGGCTGTGTTGCCCGACGAGGTATACAATTTGGCTAATGATATATATCCGGTTGGAAATCGCCCGCTGATTTGTTGGTCTTTTCCAACATCTTTTGGAAATAAATGTTCACAAATTGTCGTGTCATTTGGTAAGCTTTCGGGAAGCTAATTTTCAAGCAGAATTTCCAGATACATATTTATGTGAAAACATTTGTTTCTGATTGATTGGATGTTTCTTTTCCTGTCTTTATATATATCCATGATATTTGATTACCGGTTTTATGACTTGTTTATTTTGGCACCAAGATCTTTTGAGGCTGAAAATATTCTTGATTGCGGGTTTTTCGCATAGGCTGTATAAATACTGCGAAGCCATCATATGGTTCTGGGATGCTTCTCCACTTCCATTATAATAAATCTCTCCTAGTGAATGATTTCAGCTTTTTACTAATCCGACTGAAAAACAAAGAGATTTTTGGGATACAACAGCTGTGTTTTTCTTTCCGTTTCCGTCAGAAGAATCTTGGATAATCCCCGAATTCGAGGACAGACAATAATACTGGAATGCTGAAGGGTCAAATACGAGGATATTCAATATAAAAATAAATACATATCGACCGGCCATAAGGCAATACTCAATATTTAGATGCAAGAACATTTTATTCTATTTAATAGCCATAGAATAGTTTCTTTTACAAGAACAGTCCCCAGTAGAAGCAAAATCGGTTTCTATTGTGTCCCATGCAATGTGTTTGGCTGAAGAATGTGTGTGGCTAAATATTATGAAAAACTACAGAAACCGAAAAGCGTCAGAGGGAAAAACTGTTGCCGAAGAGGAGAGTGGGCTGAGGGGCAGACTTATTGTAGGATCGGTGTTCGGAGTCGGTTCGGCGGTCATTTTCGTTGGGCCAGAAGATGTTTTCGGCGCCTAAATATAGAACAAGCACACGTAGTTGGATCTGTCGATGCGGCAGTGTTGTTATTGCGCTTGTTGTTCTTGTTGTTCTCGCTGTAGCCCCAGCCCCCGATTCGGAAAAGCAGCAGAAGCGGCAACAAAAACGATCAGCAGACAATGAAATTAAATTTAGCCTAATTGTATTGCCTTTTATCTGAATAAGAATCGGTTTAATGTGCAAATACCGAAATATGCATTGCAGGAGGATCAGCATGGAACACTTAAAATACCTATTTATATAGTTCATGTAGTGTACGAGTACGAGTATCTGCCCGATCAAGTAAATGGCGGGGCAGCTTGTTCAACATTTCACTTACACGCTGATCCCTCTGTGTCCCCTTCGCGTGGCAACAATAAAAACACGCCGCGATTTTCATGTGGCGGGGCGGCCGTGCGTACCAAGATCCGAGCCAAAAGGCACAGGCAGCATACGTGGCGTTGATATTTTTAAACTTTTTGGGAAATATCTTCTCTTTTGCCCAATATATATTCCTCTTTCTGCTGCGGATGCTGTATGTTTTCCATCGATTTTATCATTCAACCAATGAATAGTTACAGCTCTTATGGCCAGACACTCTTCAACAACAAACAATTCTATCAATTTTACACACTGATTTTTGTATATATTCTTATATATAGCTGCTTTAAGTATGCCAGCTCACTGTATAATATATATTCATCCCACGAAATGATATATATATTTTCAATATATTCTTTCATTCGCACTCTTTCACAATTGTATTCCTTGAGCAACTTCTTTTCACTTAAAACTGTGTTTCCCAAGGAAATATGGCCGAAAATCTGGGCTATATGCGATAGCTGCACGGAAAACTCAATTTTCCTTCACCCGTACAGAAAATTATTTTCTGCGTGTAGCTTAAAAATAAATCGGAACACACACGAGCGCGTAGCACGGTGGTTGGCGGAACTCTGATGCGCCGAGCCGAGCCGAGCCAAACCAAACCAAACCAAATCACGCCAACGATCAGCCGAGAACTGTCAGATTGGTGAGATCGGTCGTGCCTCCCCCACTCCCCCACACCCCCATACCCCATTCCATGGCTGTTGGTGTATTCTGTGCAGCGGTGTGGTATTTTTTGGTTCGTCTACTTTGCTGGTATTATTTAGGATATTATTCGGGTATTCGTATGCTAATGCAAGCGAATGGTTTCTGGAGAGCGTCTCACGTATACCCAGATAAGACTGTATATCGAGCGCTATGTAAATGTGATTGGATAGTTATTAAATTCGTAATTTGGGATTTATATAAATATCACTGTAGTTCGATTAATTAATTCGTACACCCAGAGAAAAGAAGTTATACTTGGACTTAAATTTGTAATCCATTATACTTTAAACGAGAGTGAAAATATTAAAATGGAAGTGTGTTCAATTACATTTTGACAATTTTAGATCTAAATATATTTCATATTTAAAATAAATATATTTCGAAAATAATTTAAGTATTTTTAAATTTAGTATAATATATTTATTTTAAAGTGTTTTATGTCTAGATTAAATATTTATGGTTAAATCAAAGTCAATTCTATTTAATCTCACTATGTTTTCTTTTAAAACACGAATATAAATAAATAAACGCAAATTGCGCGAGGTTCATAATTATTTAAACAAATCAGATCATAGTCCTAGTCGAATAGTGTATGCCGCAAGCCAAACGCATGCATAAAAGCTCAAAGCTCTCGGCCTGGCTAACATTCGAAGCTTTTTTGAACGCTAACCAAAGCTGAATTTAACATAATGTTAGCGGGAATATATCTGGAGCAATTGATACACAAATAATTTAATGATCAATGCCAATTATTACCACTATTATATTATTATTTTTCCTTGAAAGGATTATCTTTTCATACGAAATATTTGTAATTGCCTCAGTTTTCCGCTTCGAGTGCCGCTCATTGCCTGTGGGTGGATGTAGTTCTCCTCAGTAACAGGTAAGTGAAAGAAAACTTTTATAATTACCAACTAAAGCAAAACCCGTGCTATAAAATCTAAGCTGCTGCAAACAGACCCCACGCTGTACGATCCGCACAATCCAAACAATATTTATATATGTGATTATGTCGGGGGAACACCGGTGGGGGTAGCAGGGCGGGGGAGGAGACAGGGCAGTGGCAAGACCAACTTTTGTTTGTGTGTTCGTTTGGAACACGTAGCATATTTACAGGAGTTGAACTTGTAAGCAAAACTGAGCCAACAGGAAAAGGAAAATCCGCACAGATTGTCCTTCTGCAGTGGGGATGTATGGGATGCAGACTCACATTCCTCTGCCTTGCCAACCGCCTGCTTATACATACATGTATATATTGTATAAGCTTATGAATATAATTACACGTTTGTGAATGATATAACAAGGGAGATACCAGGCCTACGCGTACTCCTAGCCAGAGGTGAACAGACAGATGCTCTCTCAAGGCTTAATAGAGCTACTTGGAGTATACAAGACACAAATATACATATAAAATACAAAATATATGAACACAAACAAACTCAGATCCTTCGAGTTGCTTTCTTTGTGATAGTCTTAAACTGGAACCGAGTAGAGGACAAATATTGCATCTCATTTGAAGAATTCATTTTACAAAGTCTCTGGCAAAGTCGAAAAACCTTTCCGTCGTCCCTTAAAAAGATATTTAATAAAAACTCAGGTTTCGAATGATTTTTCCGAGTATTTCCTTGCACTGAGGACGCGGACTTTTACGAGTATTCGTCTGCTGCTCATCGGTTCAACGTTGCGTATGCACGATATTAACTTGTCGGCTAATTAAAAGTTTTTGCTGCCTGCTATCAGAGAACGAACATGTTCAAAAATCGCTTGCTGGTTTTTGTGGGACCAACATCCACCACACATTTGCACACTCTTCTGCAATTGCCAACCTAATTGCATTAAAATAACTGACTGACTGACTGACTGACTGAATGGGAGGATCGCAGGGTCCTTCGCCGAGTCCTGGCGGACTTCATTATAAGTTGCCGTCTGCGGCAGCGGCAGCGGCAACGGCAACGGCAGCTGAGACCCACCCAAGCAGGCAAATGGGGCAACTATACTTCCTATCTCTTGCTGCAGGAGGAGGAAGCAACAAAATGTTAAACTTGATAATTTTCTGGACATTTTAACTGTAAAGTGACATTTCATACTTTTGCGACCTTTCTGCTGGGGGTCCTTTTCGGGGCGGGAGACGGGGGAGCAGTGTACATAAACGTTACTGCAGCAAGGACGCCACTCGCCAGTCACAGGACTCTCGATAAAGTTGCGCAAAATGCAAATCTCAAAGGAAATTAATTTGTGTTGCAATGTGAAAATTGTGCTGAAAATGAGATTTTCGCTGCGTTTCCTTCACTTTTATGCTCCAGGAACTCCGAAAGGAGCGAGTCAATGAGAGTGCTCCCGGATATGGGAGGTGGGCCAATGAAATATTGATGTTTCGAGAAAGTAGTGAATGTTTTTTGAATGTTTGCGAACACTCCAAAATTATTAAATATATTATATCCATCTTATGAGTGCATTTGTTGTGGATCATCAATATAATCAACTGTTTTTCCCAACATCATTGTCACATACATATCATATCATATTATTTGTACGATCATCAGCATATCCGTTTCGTAATCTTTTCTGTCTTTAAGTCATACTCTGAACCATTGAGCGGCGTAATATTTTTTCATTTGTCCACAACTGCTTTTCAATTTCTTTTAATGACGCAATCGAGTTTTTCCTTCCTTTTTTCTGTGCTCCCTCTGCGCTTTTCATATTTACACTTGGAATATTTGCGCTCATGTCCTTTAATATTGTTTTTATGGCACGGAGAGCGGAGGATAAAACGTGAACTGGTGGGGGCGAGGGAGGGAATTAAGGGAAATACAAATACGAAAGGGACAGCCAGCCCACAGCTTAAGCCACAGAATTTGTTTTCATTCGCAAGCGAGAAATGAGAGAAGGAGAATTTTGAGAAAGAAAAACGCGACGAGAGCGGTATTACCAGGGAGCCAGACACAAACACGACACAGAGATTGGCAACCAGACATGGAAGTGGCCATTACCACTTTATCTTTATCCTTTCTGTTCTATTTCTCCCATGGCTAGACGCATTTCGGATTACATACTACCGTCCTGGGTACTGAGGCATCCTTACAGAAGTCTGGAAAAACGTACACATGTCCTGCTCTCCATAAATTGAGCTTTGGGGTTTCCCTGTTTCTCTGTAAGTTTCCTTTACGCAATATCCCACTATTCCCTGTAGTATTCGAGTATTGTAGCTCTATAGTAATTCCACAGATATCTCTGTAGTATATATATATATGTAAGGCGCCCAGTTCTCCCAGACTCTCCCTCTTCTCCATTTCACGCACCATAAATCATATGTATATTTTCAGCTTTCCCATCTCATTTAGCCCAAGTTTCTCCCCTATCGAGTACGGGGATCATTGCTTAATTAAGCGACATCATGCGGAGCTCATAAGTATACAAATATCACCCACACACATGTTCCGCCACCCGCCATGCTCTGCCTATGAGCCACAGAGTGTTTCTTGTCTTGGCAATTATTAGCTTGGCTATAACAAAGGTTTTTATTTCATTGCCAAGGAAGGAGCGTGAAGCGTGGAGCGTGAAAGTAACCGAAGAACAAAAATGTGTCTTGGCCAAGCACTAGACGAAGACGGGGCCTGGCTCTGTGCCCAGGCCGTGGCCTCCCGATGGGGCGGGGGATGTTTTTGCCGTACATTTATCAGAAATTTCTGGTTGGTTGAAAGATTCTTAAATCGAGCACTGTTTTTCTCGAAATAGTTTGTTTTTTGATATATTTTTTGTTAATATTGCGATCATTGCATTCTCTTTCGATTTTATTAAATCTGATTTTTAACATTTATTTATTGGCATTAGTAAGAAATAATAAAGGATCATTCAATAGTGTGTCACAATTGTTATTTTGAGTAAATTCATTTATTAAATGAGAATGGATGAGAAGATCACTTAGTCATACTTGGAGTTTTGCAATATATTACAAAAATCTTTTTAATAAATTGAAAAACCGCGACTGCAGCTCAATTGAATGAATGATTTAAAAAGAGAATCGTACGACACTTTGCAGGATTTTTTACTCATGATATACCTAATATACAAAAGTTTAAGTTCTCTAACATTTTTAATATTTCTTCAACCTTGCCATTTTGTTAAACATTTTTTTGTATGATATGGTCCTGTTTTTGGACGTTTTCAATAAATGTGCAAATTTGTGCAAAGAAATTTAAAGATATAAAATATTAAGTAAAATAACCCGACCTTATAGTTCACTAAACAATTCATATTTTAAGATTTTGTGGCAAAATTTGAATAAAAAAAAAAAATTTTTATAAAAATATTATGAATGGGCCTATTTCTACAACAAAAGCCTGGCCCGTAAAGCATTTAAATATTGATTCAAATGCAATTAGCGAGAGTTTAAGAGACGGATTTAAATAGGAATGCCAGAAGGACCTTCGGCCTCTTTAAGACCGATTGTATATACACAAGCTGCGATTAGAAACAGCTTTGCAAATATTACTCCAATAATCATTTTACTATATTTAGAATTTCAGCGCGAAAAATCGATTGAGTAAAAACTTGATAGTTTCCGCACAGGTTTGACAGACAGACAGACAGAGACCGAAACCCTGTTGCTGCTGATGCTGGCGGATCCGACCGCTCAGGTCCCTGTAGAGGATGCGGAAGGAGCAGTCGTACCACAGTACCCTTCCCGTTAGTTTCAGCCTTGTTATTAGTTGTAAATGCAATAAAGGAATATAAGAAAAGACATGGAAAGGATCACATGACTATCCGAATTCTACCCCCTTTTTTAGGAACTGTTTACTTTTATTCCATGACCACTCACAGCCTTTATTTGGGAATAGTCATTAACAGTCACTAGTTAGAGTCTAATATCACGATTCACCAATTTGCAGTCAGTAGAAATTGTTCTAGCAAATAATTCTAAGCTTCAGTCAGCAGTCACACTCCTTCGCCTGCAGAGTCACTCCCGCAATCAACTTTTCCGACCAGCCCCAACCGCTTCACATTCCGCTCGGTCACTTCAAGCCCAAGTTGTAGTTGGAGCAGCATTCATGTGGGCAGCAGTCCGTGCCCGTTCCCGTGCCCGTTCCCTTGGCCGTGCCTATTCCAGGCCGTCATCCACTCGTACTCCTCTTCCGCTCCGCCTTGCACTTTTTTCAGCTGCATGCGTCACAGCTGGCTCTGCCTCAGCCTCTGCCTCTGCCTCTGGCGCCTTCTGTCTCTCTGTTCGGGGCAGAGGAGAGACTTCTTCCTTTGGCAGAAGCGCTCCCCTTGGACTTTTATTGACACTGATAAGTGTGCCCAGAGCACGGCAAAAAGGTAAGCAAAGCTGGCAATTTAAATTGAAATTGTTTGCCGCATCGCAACAGCAGGCAGTAAAAACGAAAAACGACAAAACGAAAACTACAAAAAGTAAAGCAGAGACGAACAGAGCGGAGCAGAGCAGAGCAGAGCCGAGTCGAAGCAAAGCAAACGAAAAAACCAGGATGGGAAAAAATTAAGTGAGACAAAGTGTTTTGTGACAATGCGGAGTAGCAGTAGCTGCAGAAGCGGGCGGGTGGGGGTAGCGACGGGCCGGGCCGAGTCGGGCCGGACCGGAAAAATGCAGACCGACCTGAGATTCGTTTGCTGCAGCTGGTGATCTGGTCGAGTGCGTGTTAATTCCATTTGGGCAGCATTTTTATTGACTAACCACACAGACACTCGTATTGGCCACGTCTCCATTCCGACTCCTCTCCACATTGGGCACTTGGCAGGCGGGCGACGGGTGGCGGGTGGCGGGAGTAGGACTTGGATATTGCGTGTCTTGATTGTTTTGTTTAACATGCATAAGAGGCAGAGCCGGAGATGGGCTAGAATCTTCATTGAGTTCGTTTATCTGCATCTCAAACCCACCACTGCATTCCCAGCCAGGAGCTAGAAATAGCCCCCAATGGCCCAAATATGTTTGCCTGCAGGATGCTCATCCTCCTCCTTCTCTGCCAGTGTCCTCCCACTCTCACTCCCACTCTGTTTTTTGTTTCTATTTGAGTGCCTGGTTTTTTTAAAATTTGAAATGGAATATTTTTGATTGTTTGCTCTCTTTACAGCTATAAACTACAAGAAAAATCCTTAATAAATCTGCACTCAGATGAAAAGGCGTTCTTAAAGTTGTATACATTGTAAATTGTGTAAAAACTCTGTGTTAAGTATTCCCGCAAGTTAGTTCTCTTATGTTCCTTATTATTGTACGACTTTGCAGATTTTCTTTTATTCATTCCCCCTCCCAAAAGTACTCCAATTGTCAGTTACAATTTGTGGGAAATTGATTAAAAATTGCAACACCATACAGACCTATTCTTCACACATTGACAATAATTAAAAAACAATTTCAATGGGAATGGGATAAATTTGTTCCGTCAACGTTTCCAATTGAACTCTTTCGCCAGCCCTCTTCGAGCATATCCCCTGGAGGGCTGTGCAAACTTTGGCAATAAATACACGCATCTCTGCACTCATCCAGCACTTGCCCGAACCGAACCGAACCAAACCGTACCGAACCGTACCGAACCGAACCCTCGCCTCCGCTCCTCTCGATACCTTTCTTGGCAAACAAAAGTTCGAAGCACAAAATAATATCGTACACAACGCATATTTTTCGGTCCTTCCTCAACTTCTTTGCACAGGAGTCCTCCAAGGGGACGGAGAAGCTGAAAAGAAAATGGCGCGCAGAAAGCGGAAGTGCACATTAGTTGTATGCAAAAGTTTTCTGTAAAGGGAAGCAGAAGCAGAACTTATGTACAGCAGAAAAAAGAACAGCAGTGGCAGTAACCCGCAAATAGAAATTTGTGGATGGTTCGCCCTGTCAGCTGAGCGGAAAACTCTCTGCCCAACTAGGGAACTAAGGAACTGCCAGAGGAGCCCGCCCAACTGAGAAGGTGCGAAGAATTTTCGTGCACACCTGTGCAAAAAATGCTTTCAAAAACTTCTATACTTTCCCCTTATATAAATATTTCTCCAATTTTTCCTCCTCTTTATATACAATTTTGGACATTGAAAGTTGTTCCCGTTGTTGGAAAAAGTGGCGGCGCTGCATTTCAATTTTCGTACGTTCTTTTGCTATTTAATTTTCTGGCTGCTAAGCAAGGTTTAAAATATGCATGTCAAATTGTTTGAATATTGCAGCCCAGTCACGATTTTTAAGTAGAACATCAGCCAGAGTCAGGAGCAGCAGCAGCAGCAGCAGCAGTGGCAGCATCTAAAATGCAGTCAGGCTGCCTGTCTGGCAATGTTGCCCCTTGTCTGTCCAAAGAATTGCAACAGATTTATTATTTACATGCCAGTGGGGGCAGAGAGGAGCTTATGGGCGGCGGGAGTGGTGTGGCACAGAACCTTGGATGCCACTTTTGGCGGCAGGCACTAGGCGAGCGTTCTATACATGCTCGTACTCATCCAATATTCTGCAATGTGAGTGAAGGCAATTCGCTTTGGAAGTGGAATCTGCAACCTGCCGGCAGTTATTGGTCATGAGTCGATTCGAAATCAAAATCATTTTTTCATATTTCATGAGCATCTATTGTTGTTGTTTCCATTGAGGAGATTGTGGAGAAGAACCGGAGATGTTTAGTGGGTTCTATGATCATGCCTGATGGAGTTTCATGATTTGGCAAACATTTTAGTTGATATAAAAGAATCTTTTGTTAAATTTAATTGAGTACGTGATTTCAACAGAAGTGAGAGGAAAGCTTTTAAAATATATTCTCATCAATTTCATAAGCTAAATTTGTCCATGAAATACTTTAAAGAAAAATTCAAACATAGCTCCAGAGAGTGTCAGAATCTTAAATAGTTCCATGTTCCATCACGAATTCGCGCAATGTCAAGCTTTAAATTATTAAATTTCAACAGCATCGCCTCCGTATCGAACATTCCATGCGACAAGTTTATTGTCGCCGCCATCATTGCCATTCAGGACCATGCCACGCCCACGCAACAGTTGGTGCTGACATCGCAGGCCGGCATTTTGGAAGAAAATCAAATGGAATTTATGGTCTCGGCACCGCTTAAGAGTGGAGTGGAGCTAAGGCTGGAAAGAAGACCGCCAGCCCGCCATCTACTGTGGAAACCTATAAATTGTGTCGGACTGCAAGAAAAGGGCGAAAATGTCTGTCATTAAATTAACGCTAATTTGTTTAGTGGCCTCTGGGGAGACATTCACGGAAGAAGCCCGAAAGCAAAGTAAAGTGTCCACTGAAGTCTATCGGAGGCGTATACTTAATTTTCCATTCCTCTGTGATTCATGCACTGCTCCTCTTCTCTGTCTGTGTCTCTGGTTGTTTGAATTGAAATTTAATATGGCCCCATGAATCAGTTGAATGAATTGTAATTGCCAATCGATGCACTCAGAGTCCAACACACGAAAGCATTCATCCAAAATGTATTATGCAATGCGCATTGTTACCTCAGGAAGCAATAATTACGACTGGCATGTAATCTAATATCCGTCTGTGAGGACACTGAACCGAACTTTGCGGTGGGTAATCGGTCGGGGTGTATTGGGACGGGTGGCGTGATGGTGGGCGGGCGCCCCTAATGTGTCTAACATAAATTGTCATTGTTAAAGTGCTAATGAATTTTTGGCATGCAAATCTTGCATGTAATGTGTGCTATTATAGCCCCCGCTCCTTCGTCCTTGCTCCTGCTCTGCTCTCACTGTGGGTCAGCTATGGCCATGCGGCATTCAGACCTTTGTTTTTGGGGGTTAAGATGGGGCTAGGCATCATGCAAGGAGCGTGCTTGAGTTGGGGAATATAAGGAACGGTGTTTGATTGCTTGCTTTTGGAAATTTATAATATAACAAGGGTCCAACGGAAATTAAAGTAAATAACAAAAAGCAACAGCACAAACTAATGAAATCGTTACTCAAATAACATGCGGGATGTATTCGTATATTTATTACTCACGGAAAATGTCAATATGGGATGCTCTGTAAGCCATTAATATAAGCCAACGCAATATATGTACTTTTATATGTATTTTATGAGCTGTCTTGCTTAACCGCAAAGTACTTGTAAATACTCCCGTTCTGTCTGCAATACTCTTCCAATTTTATTGTTATTTAATGCCCAGACAAAAAAAGTACAATAATTTTATTTTACACTGCGGCTGAGGCCCGCCTACTCTTAGGGTTATGTGTGTGTGCGGATCGGCTAAAGCCTCGTTGGTTCTATATGGAATTGCAATTTATGCTGCGTACAAAACAATTTTCCAACGCCTCAGATACCCTGGCAGCAAGAGCAGCACGGCAGCAACAGGGAAAACAATGCGGCCCACTGCTTCCGAAAAAGACAGTGAATGAAAATTTATGTTGGATGCGTGACCGTAAATGCTGTGTGCGTGATAAATCAATTTTCATTGCACACACACGCATACCGTTCTGTAATTGTGTGCAATTTGCGGAGGGGAGGGGGCGAGTGGGGGAGCCTGCAGCAAAATGTACATAAAATTTTAAGTATTTATGCAGACCAGAAGAGAGGGCTGGCAGTTAGGCCGTCGCCCGTATCGGCCATACGAATCGGAACGGAAATGTTTGCCAGATTTCGGTATTGTAATGCATTCAATTGACAATTGGCTTGCGAGATTGATATCTCTCCCTCTCCATTTGCAACATATCCAACACAACACAACACAACACCCAACCCCACCCGAACAATGACGGTAAATGTCTGATTATTTTGTGATTTATGCATTGCAATTTGAACCTCACCCAGATGCCAGTGCAAACGAGCATGGCCAATGCCGATTTCCACTCAGGTTAATTTCAATTAAAAGTCGCATTCGGATTTTAATTAACACAGTACAAGTGCAGATGCATGTATGTATGCACTCGCCATATGATCTGATATATGAACTCGGCGACGCATACCGACGCAGGACGATTACGAAATGCAACTCAATCAGAGCTCATTTGCCGACAGAGTGTTTAAGAGATGGCTAACAAAATTATTACTCCTATACTTCTTCCCTCTTGGAGAAACATCGATCCCAACATCGATGTTTGTGCAGCGCTCATCGATGTTTTTTATCAATGAATAATGAACCCGATAAAATAAATGGAAAACAAATATTTATGGATGCTATAGAATTCAGAAAAAACATTTAGTCACGACGCATCCTGTCGCAGGGTAGTCTTTATTTCCACTCCTTTTTTGCCTTTCCGATGTTTTCAAAACCCTATAGAATAATTTGTTTGTTAAAAAATGGCCCTAAATCAACTTATTCAACTGCAATATTGGGGCAAAGGCAAACAGTATGCGAAAACAGGCAACCATATTGGCGAATACGCCATGCGCCTAATTTGTTTGTCAATATGTGGAGTGTTCTACAAGCAATGAGCCGCCTGCTTGATCTAGATTTGCGTTTTGCGTTCTTGCGTATTCCCGAAATCATAGTTTTTATACCCGGTACTCGAAGAGTAAAGGGGTATATTAGATTTGTGCAAAAAATTAATGTGTGTAACACCCAGAAGGAAGCGTTTCCGACCCCATAAAGTATATATATTCTTGATCAGGATCAATAGCCGAGTCGATATAGCTATGTCTGTCTGTCCGTCCGTCCGTCCGTCTTCATTAGCGCCTATAGCTCAAAGACTATAAAAGCTAGAGGAACACAATTTTGTATCCAGACTCCTGTCCTATCGCACTGTTACAAGTGTATTTCAAAATTTCGCCCCGCCCCCTTCCGCCCACTCCAAGGACGAAAGTCTGTGGCATGCACAATTTTAAAGATACGATAAAACTAAAAACGCAGAATCATAGAGAATGAGCATATCTATCAGATTGTAGAATCTGGATCAGATCGGATAATAAATATAGCCACAATGAAGAAAACCATTTCGAAATGCATCGTTCCCTCTCGCTCTCTCTCACACACAGGGGTAGGCGCTATGCCTGATCGAATTTTTTGACGCCTAGTTCTCAGAGACTATAAGAGCTAGAACCACCAAACTTTCTATCCAAGCTCCTGTGATATCAAACCGAGACGAGTTTGTTTTAAAATTTGGACACGCCCCCTTCCGCCCCCACAAAAGATGAAAATCTACAATTTTGAAGATACGAGAAAACTAACGCAGAATCGTAGAAAATGACTATATCTATTAGAGTATTGAATCTGGATCAGATCGGATCATAAATATAGTCAGAAGGAACAAATGAAATTTCAGTGGCCTTCCAAGCGCAGACTGATTCCCTCTCTCTCTCGCACACAGCCGTGTATGTATATGTAGGAAGTAGATTTAGACATGTAGAAAAGACAGATGTAAAAAACGTATGTAAACAAATATGGAAACATCTAATAGATCAAAATCTCCGAAAAGGTTCGACTTAAATTGTTTTTTTTTGGCTAAAATTAAATTTTTTCCTTTTGCGAACATGTAATAAATTACAACAAGCTCACATACATACAAACTGACTGAGTACCGGGTATAAAGTAGAGCCGCGGCGCAGACGCGGCTCATAACGTTCCCCCTCGTTTTCTTTTACATGGTAGTGTCAAAAATTGTTGTTATTTTTCAACGTGGGTGCGTTTAAACTTAGTACACAGTTCCGAAAAAACTGTATGCGAGCAGAATCAGGGTTGATTAGGAGAAGGAATTTGTATGAATTTTAGGGGATAAACAACATGTTTTTACGTTTCCGTTCCGTAAGAACGGATTTATCCAATAATGCATTGAATTAAATTTTTTGTATTGCCTTAAGTCTGATACCCAGCACCGCGGAAAATTACTGTCAGGAATCTGCTATTTATTTCGTGTGTGTGGAATTGTATGGTTATATGTATATTATAGTATTTATATATTATATTACATTATATTTATATAGTATATTATAGTATGTGTATATTGTATGGTTAGTGGTGGAACGAAACTGAAATAGTGTAACCAAGTACTTAAAAAAAGGTCGGTCACTCTGATGAATCAGCTGTCTTTTGTAAACAAAGCCAATTGATTTAGTTGAATTAAAATTGAAAAGGAGAAATATGGCCTGTGACGACGAATTGAGAATGCATTGCGAATGCATTCGGGATTCTGAGCCATAGCTGTTCAAACCACTTTATGTTGTGGCCCGAAGAGAGCGCAAAATGTAACAATGGCATGCTGTTATCTGCACAATTTTATGATGAGAGTATGCCCAAGAGAATATGGCGACCCGGCAGCCCAGCAGACACTGATGCTGAAACCTTCCGTGGTCGGGTACAGGATTACCCCAAGTTTGTTCGAAATACTGTAAAGAATTTTGTAAACTCTGCAGCCGGGTCAGTACCTTGGCAAAATTAATCTGCTGGTCTGCCTCAATAATAAAGAATTGTTTTAATTAATTTATTTAGTATGATTATTTATTATTCTTATTAATATATCTTCTTATTATCTATCTAAATCATATTTATTGAGTTGTGTGCTCCTGCACCTTCGAATAAAGGAGATTTTTAATCTGCACCTCAGCTAGGGTTGCTACATTGGCTGGCAGCTTATTAAGCAACTCATTCCAAAATGGTAAGATTGCCCTTGACATAGCTTTCGTTTTGATATATTCAGCCAGTATGCCTGAGACGCCATCATCTCCTGTCGGTTCCTCCACCCTACGCCTTTTTGAAGGCCTTGACTGCTGTAAAGGGAGTTTTTATTTATTACTGCTTCTAATATATATATAAAATATATAGTACTTACATATGAATAAGCCGACGACGAGCTTGCATCTGCTTCATCTTCCATTACAACATAGCTTGGGGCATCAGCTACTTGAGAGGGGACTAGAGCACGCATCGGGGCTGCACGCTGGACTGTCCACAAACGATACGGTGCTCGTTTTGGTACAATAATAGAAGGTATATATTGGTGCCTATAAAAAATTATTATTATTAAAAATTATGATTATAACTTACCGCCTCTCTGAAGACATAACAGGCAGTAAAGCCATATACTCCGCGAACTGCCAATCGACACTTTCGTTGACCCAAGACTACGCCTTCATTTATCTCGACACCAACACTCTCCCACGCACTTTTCACCGAAATATGATCAAAATGCCTCTTTTCGGTTATTCGCCAAAGGCATGGCTTTCCCTCGACGGCTTTAATTAAAGCTATCTTCTCCTCTATACTAAAATTTGCATCTCTTTTCTTGCGCCCAACTTTTGCCTCCATCTTTCACTTGATTCACTTCAGTAATAATAGGCGCCTATATATTACTGGCGGGAATACCAGCTTGTCTCTGAGTCCACAATCGTGTCGATAGGCCAACTATCGATAAGAATCTGTGGATTTCGTTCAACTTGCTGGATACTGAGGCCAGTAAAACACAACCGAAAAATTCCTGGCCCAGTTTTTTTTATATGGAGTTTGGCAGTAATTTTTCGTTTCCGCGGTGCTGGGTATAAGCCCTTAAAATTAAAATTTTGATCTGCCAGATTTTGTTGTTACTAGTGGTGATAGTTTACATGATAGGCAGAACAGGGTTGAAATATTCGGAAAATCTGACAAAAGCAACTCAACTTTTTACCACCACTAGGGGTCTACTGCTTATCCCATGTAATCGAAACTCAATAACTCAACCGTAGTGTAAATAGGCTATTAGCCTCTTCTTTTCTTATTTTACACAGTGCAATCACCGGGCCTAAAGTTGGCAAAAAAATTCGAGCCTTCGACCTTTCTATACGGAATACGCGATTTTTGTTTGTGCTTTACACCACATTTTTTGTCTATCAGCCAAATTATCACCACTAATTCGGGCTTTTTGTTATGTTATTTTGTACTGGGTATAGATATCCTAGACAGCCCTTTCTACGATTTTAAGTCACTTTCTATCTACATATTTGAATTCGTATTGTATTGTATTTCAAATCACATTCTATCTACATGTTTTAGCACCAAGTATATTTGTATAAATTATTGTATTCACAAAAACTTCCGACATTCTGACACGATTTCTTCAGTACTGCATAGAGTTTCGGTTGATTGAAGTATAGACAACATCAAAGCAGCAGGACTTGCAGCAGCTCAAGAGGATCAGTGCGGCTTCCGATTCTCCCTAATCGCTTCCTCGTTCTTATTTGAAGGTGAGTCTATGCATCTTTACCACGTAGCCACAATTATGTAGAGCGTTATTGAGGCCTCTGTAGGCAGTGAACAAATAGGAGGACCTTTAACTGTTCTTAGGTCAGGGTCTCTGTTGATCAAAGCCAAATTCGTGTTAGTGTTCATATTTTGTATTTTTTGACTCTGCTATAAATAGTCCTTATTTCTTTTGATACAGCACATATCGACAAGATACAATCATGAATTCGCGACTCATGATGTACCGGTCTCTAGTCAAGATCGTGAGCCACGACCAGATCTGCCGTCTGGTTCTGAACCAGCGTCATCTTGCATCGCTGGCTTGTGCCGACGCGCATAGGGGAGTGAAAGGACTCGTTTTGGGCCTGTACGAGAAGGAGGCGGAGAAGGGGCCACGACTGACGCAAGCCGGCGAGAAGTTCGACGAGCGTCTGAAAGGAAAACTGAATGAGCTGATATGCGAGACCAAGATGAGTGGTCGCCTGGGACGCGGCAAGGTGTTCAACAACATCGACGATGAGTTCCGGTCGGTGTGCGTGGTGGGCGTTGGCATCGAAGGCATAGGCTTCAACGAACTGGAGATGCTCGACGAGGGCATGGAGAATGTCCGCGTGGCCGCCGGCATCGGAGCTCGGTACCTGCAGGCAATGGAATGTATTGAGATCTATGTGGATAGCATGGAGTACGCGGAGCAGGCGGCCGAGGGCGCATCCCTGGCCACTTGGCGCTTCGAGGAGAATCTGGCCAAAAAGTTGCGCTCGATCCAGCCCAAGCTGCAGTTGTTTGATTCGCCAGACACTGACAGTTGGACGCGAGGCCTCTTCAAGGCGGAGGCCCAGAACATCTCACGCCGAATCAGCGAGGCTCCGGCCAACTGCATGACACCTACCGGCGTGGCACAGGTTGCTGTGGATACGCTCTGCCCGTGCGGTATCAACGTGGAAGTGCGGACCATGGAGTGGATCGAGCGGCAGCTTCTGCACTCATTCCTGATGGTTGCCAAGGGGAGCTGCGAGCCGCCCGCCCTACTGGAGCTCGCCTACTGCGGCACCTCGCCGGAGGACAAGCCGGTCCTGCTGGTAGGGCAGGGCTTGACCTTCAATTCGGGCGGCATCAACTTGCGTCCGTGCAAGGGCATGGATGAGTTCCGTGCCGATTTGAATGGAGCGGCTTCCATCCTGGCGGCCATGCGAGCGGCTGCCGCTCTGTCGCTTCCTATCAACATAACAGCCATCCTCCCCCTCTGCGAGAACATGCCCTCTGGCATGGCCGTCAAGCCAGGAGACGTGGTGACCCTCCTAAATGCCAAGACCATGGCAGTTCGGAATATCGACCGTGTTGGCGTGGTGGTCATGGCGGATCCCATGATCTACGGCCAGCAGGCCTACAAGCCTCGTCTGGTCGTCGACATCGGATCCATGTGCAAGGGCGTCAAGAATGCCGTGGGCGGCGGCGCCACTGGAATCTGGTCCAATTCGCACTACGTCTGGAAGCAGTTCCAGAAGGCTGGATCACTCACCGGGGATCGAATGTGGAGATTCCCGCTGTGGGACTTCTACAAGCGCCGAGTGGCAAATCACATAAGCTTCGATCTATCCAACGATGGCGATGGGCTTGCCTCGTCTTGTCTGGCTGCCGCAGTGCTCCACGAGCTGGTCCCCTGCTCAGACTGGGCTCATTTGGATACGTTTGGCACTGGGCTGATGTCGACATACGGCCTGGTACCGTACCTCCGAGCGGGCCAAATGACAGGACGCCCCACTAGGACTCTGGTGCAGTTCCTGTACCAGTTGGCGTGTCCCGGCGAGTAGTTCGAGTAGAACGCCCTGTTTTGATTGTTTCTATATTTTACCCGATTCGATTACTCTTTCTCACAACACTACGCAGACAAGTTCAGACTACACACAGTGAATGCCTGGCAGTAACAGTAAATTACACTACAGATACAATTCTGTAGCAGTATGTAATAATATGATACACCAAACGATACAAAAATCTATGTATTAGTAAATTATTAGTTCTCGCCTTAAGCAAAGCAAAATAAATTGTTAGTGAGATGATTTTCCGCTTTGTTTATTTGCTATAGCCAATATTTTCAGGGGAAATTCCGCGTCACGATTAAAGTAGAGATTTCATTGTAAAGTGAATGTGTGTAACAGAAAGCATGGGTAAGGAAGCGTTTCCGACCCCATAAAGTATATGTATTCTTGATCATCATCAATACCCGAGTGGATATAGCCAGGATTAGATATCCTTGATGTTTATTTATTAGCGAAAGGTTAAGCGGTTTAATATGAACATATTTAGATCGGAAAACGCAACCGACGACTTTTCTGACAACTGACTTCTTTCTGCTTTTACAACTTCCTGTCGAATGTTCTCTTTCTCCTTTCTGACATCTGCTTCCTCTTCGTTGGTGATGGTAATATCGGCAACAATCGGTTGGTGAATAGGGCCTCTTTACATACATATGTATGTATATAACATTCCAAAATTCGAATCAAATAGGTATTTAGGTGGAATGGGGATAGGCGAAGTACAGAACATTAGAACATAGCTGGCGTGGTTCCTCTATTTCTTACTATGATTCCCCATCTGTCATGACAGATGTGATCAAAATTAAAAAAAGATCGTGGTGGGATCCCCCTCCCCCTCTCCGCATTAACCAACAAATTCATGCGCCCCTTTGCTGACCGTGATACCAAAATACAGAGAGAGAGAGCATGCGTCAGTCATCTGATCCGATACCAATTGCAGCGCTTACTTATAGCTACGTATAAAATAGTTTGTACCAGCACACGTAAGATTACATATTTCTATACTGACTGTGTACCGGGTCTAAAGATAGAGCCGTGGCGCTTGCAGCTGCTCAGAACGTTCCACTCGTGTTTATTTTCTTGATTATTCAAAATCCTTCAGCTATCTCTAACCGACTTTTGACGCCTGATGCTATCCCTTCGACAATCGGAAATGGAATGCAAATTTTCCATAATTCCGTTCTGAGGGTGTCAATTGTCTAATTCACATCGTATACTGTGAATTCATGAAATTCATAGCATAAACATAGTAGTTGAGATGTTTCTTTGTTTCATGGATTTGTTTTAAAGAGGCATACAGAAAGTTCTTCAGCGATGTATAGTATATTGTGTCCATAAATGGCTACGGTCACACTGTCTATCCAGAAAAAAGGTATATTTCCAAGGCTTATATGGACTTGTAACTGACATATAAGTCAAGCCCCAGTGGCCTAATGGAGAAGGCACCGGCCTCCTAAGCCGGGGATTGTGGGTTCAAGTCCCACCTGGGGTTATCTGTTTATTTTTGAGTTTTCCACAAAGATCGTTTTTTGGATGGATGTATGATAGGGATCAGATCTTTGACGGTATTGCGAAGCGACGGAAAGGCGGGCATTGTTTTATTCCTGGTACTCGAAGAGTATAGGGGCATGTTAGATTTATGGTGAAGGTTAGGTTAGGTTAACCCGGACGGCTCTCAGCGGGGCCACTCATAGGCCAGTATGACCCTTAGTTATCCGGATGGGAGGTATGGACCTTTACGGGGGTAGTGTTGAAGTTTGAAATTCCTTGAGAATCGAGGTATTTTTCGCGAAAGCAAGGAGTTCCCTTGGCGTCCTCCTGGAGGCGTCTTCCATTGATTCATGGTGAAAGTGAATGTCAGTGTGTGTAACACCCAGAAACCCGATATAGCCATGCCTGCCTGTCCATCCGTCCGTCTGTCCGTTTTCATGAGAGCCTAGATCTCAGAGACTATATAAGTTAGAGCAACCAAATGCTGTATACAGACTCCTGTGATATCACTCTGTTACAAGTGTTTCAAAATTTTGACGTGCCCCTTTCCGCTTTCAAAACTGACGAACATCTGTGGCATGCAGATATTTGGAGATTCGAGAAAACGAAAAACGCAGAATCATGGAAAATAACCGTATCTACCAGATAGCCGAATCTGGATTACATCGAATCATTATTATATCCAGAAGGAAGAAATGAAATTTCAGTGGCTACGCGATTAATCATTCTCTCTCTATGTCTTTCTCTCACTCGCACACTTTTCCTCGAACAGATGTAGTTGGTTCCGCTTTTGTGACATAATCTAGTATTTAGTTATACTATATTATTAATAATCATATTAATATATTAATAAAAATAGTAATAATAATAATAATATTAATATTATTTTTGTATTAAGTAATTTATTAATTTATTTATCAGTGCGTTTTGTAACATAATCGCAATATAATATTTATCTGTGTGTTTTTTTAAGTTTTTTGTGAATTTGGTGACTTTTGTGTGTTATTCAGTAAACAATGCCAGCAAGACGCAAGGGGGCCCAGTTGGACCGTCTAACAAATACTGAAACATTAAGCCGATATCATAGAGCAGGAAGAACAGTCGAACGAATCGAAGAATATAACGAAAATGTGCGTGAGGGCATGTCGTATTTGCGTGAATTTCGTACGAAATGAACAAATAAACAGAAAATGCAAGCGCTGCTCTCTGTGTTTCTCCCTCACTCGCACAATCTTCGTCGGACAGATGAACAGATATAGATGAAGATGTATCAAACGGTTCGACCGATTCTTTTTAAATTGTTCTTTGGCAAAAATTTCATTTTTCCGTTTTGCGAACAGCAAGAAGACACAGTAAATAAATTGTATAAATTACATAAATCGTAAGCTCACATATATTTATAATGACTGATTTGTAGATCCGCATCCGTATACTGCAGATCTGCGGCCTTTGTCGTAAAAACGTTTCTCTTCGTTTGTTTTGTATAAGGTGAGCAATGAAGCAGCATATGCTTCCTTTTGTGTATTTATTTATATTCTGATAATTTCAAATTATCTATGCAAAGAGAATACAATTAAATTTCTGTAAATATTGTTTGCAGGTTCAATTAATCATAGCTAATTAATTAAATAATTGCCTGCCGCTTTCTGCCCACCCACGCTCTTATATTTATGATGCCCCAGACGAACCTTAAGTGACTTTATAGCAGACACACACACACACATACAGCTGGTTACAGATGCACACATGTGCTCACGTGTGACCTCAAACCCCCATCAACTCCACCCCCATTTGCCACTCTTGACTTTTAATGCCCCTGCTATAAATGTCAAGTCCCGCGAGGGCGACACGCCCTCCCAGAAGGAAATGACAAAGACCGGAGGAAAAAACCACAGCAGCGCACAAAAGTGCCAAAAAGGAAAAAAAAACAAAAACAAAAGATGAAACAACAACGGAACAAGAAAACAGAAGGCTAATTTCGAAAGCCGAAGAATACATACTCCTTAAGTCCTACTATTCCCATAGAAGCTCGTATGTTAATGGTGGTTATGATATAGTGCTCTGATCGTGTAGTTTCCGACTCAGACATGACAGTAACTGAGCGTAACTGACTATCATATACAAGACATGAAAATGGCTGGGAGCATTGGGTTTTGATCCAGATCAAGAATACTATTTAGTGTACTATTTGGGGTCCGAGATGTTTCATTGCCGAATTCATAGTACCCTTTGCAAGGGTATTAAGACAACAACAACAAGATGACTCTTCACACATACACCAGAGGCACACACAAACAACCAAACAACATTAAGAAATTTGTAGGAGGCGAATGCGTTTTATTTAATTTTTATTGCCGTCGACGAAGCTCTGGGCCAATTTGTTAGTGTGTCGGAGAGTGTGCGAGTATGGGTGAGTCTGAGTATATATAAGTGTGTGTGAGTAGGTGGGTGATGTGTGTGAGTAATAAAGCATTTAAGAATTATGAGGGAGAAGGCGGCAGTCGAGCAACAAGCTGGGAAACAATTAGCCGGCGACCCACGAAAGTATGCTACAAATAAGAAATAATTGCGAGGACTTGACAGACCGAAAATGAAGTACTCTACTCTGTTCCCCATGCAATTTATAGTCGAGCTATATAGTACTATATAATAAATATTGGGACAATGCATCCATTCTTCAAAAATTAGTAGCAGATATTAGACATTCTTTATTTTCTTTGCGTTCTATTTTCAGTATTATTAAAAAAACAGGGTAGGAAAGCATAATACCATAAAAGGTAGTTTTCTTAAAATCTTGCTATATGTCAGCCCCCTCACTGCTTTACCATTACATTTCCCTAAAGCTCATTCCGCATGCCCTCCTCGAAGGGTATGTGATTATGTGTGGGCAATTTGCTCTCATATTTTTGTGCAAACCGAGTGAAAGAAATTGAGATGGTCGACGTGATGCCATTAAAGTGGTACAATCGTGACCGGGCACACCCACCAGGAAAGTATTTCTCCGGCTTATGATTAATGCTCTAATGAGGCACACAAACAGCAACAGTGGATGGCAGTGGTAAAGTTACACCGGAGCGAGGACGAGTGCGAGAGAAGGAGCAATGGGGACGAAAGTTGTGTCGGCAACGACAGCGACAACGGCAAGTAAACCGCACAGGATGCAGATGCAGGAAAAGTTTTGCATTGCCCAACAGCAACGACGATTCCAGAACCAGGAACAGCAACAACAAGTGACACACACTCATGTGCTTGGGGAAACCGAAACACCCACCGCCCTCTCCTTCCCGTTGGCCAGTGTGACCGTTGCAGGGTTCCAAAATTAAAGGCCAAAACTTTGCCCTGTCCTTCGGTCACATCAGCATCAGCTCGTCCGTGAGTTGTGCAAGTGAAGTTTTTCGACCCGCAACAGCGGCAGTGCAGCAGCAGCAGCAGCAGCAGCAGCAGCAGCTATGAACACTGGTGGGCGGGTCCTTCCTCGTCCTGTCCTCGTCCTCTCCTCTCCACACAGCCTTTCTGTTTCGGCCATTCGCTTCGTTTGTCTCTGTTTGCCTATAATTAAGCCTAATGTACGCTACGTCGACATTTTAAGCATCTTTTCGTAGCACTGATGCTTGTTGCTTGCCGGCCGTGTCCGTTGTTGTTGCGGCTAGTTTTTGGCTTGTAATTGGCGGCGGGCTGCCCGGGCAATGTCCCATCTACCATCTCTGCCGGTGGTTTAGTGGGTGGTTGGTTGCCCTCAAACAATTATAGTCGCAAAGCTGAAAGCATTTGTTGTTGTTGTATCAACATTAAATTCGTGCTGCAGCGATTCGCTGCTGGAGGTACAATTGTTTCGTTACATAAGCAAGATATAAGATAAATAGCAAGATAAATGAGAATCTTGCATTGTCTGTTTCTCCTGTCTGCGCTTATGCCAGATATTCCACCATATTTTAAGTTATCTAGATAGAACTTTATACCACCAGAAATTATTCATAAAAGTCGGACCCTCAAAATAGGAAGCTTAAAGTTAATTCAACCTATTTCTATTTTATTCGTAGATACTATATACAATGTAAAGAGTCTGAATTTAAGTCTGAAGTTATTTTTATTTTTCTAAAATATCATATAATAGAAATAATACAATTGTGGCTCCTATATGAATAATAATAACAGAGCCCATCTTGAGAATCAACTTTAAATGAATTTTCCTATTTAAAAATAATAATGAAATTAACTAATTTAATGTCAGAATGTGAAGATTCGGGGACACAAAACTACTTTATGCAGTGACGGGTCTAAACAAATTGGTCACCCAATGATATAAGAATATATAAATTTTAGGGATTAATTTTCTGTCCTCTCTCTACCTATAGATACATTTATATACTTTTATACATATATAGGGATGTATATATATAGATCCTGAAATAGCTTAAGGCTTAATTATTTTTTCTTTGTATTTTAAATGAATTATTTTTGTATTGTTCGATAAATAAAGAGAAAGAGGACCATTTTTGTCCGAGCTTGTACCCTTTTACTTTGAAAATTCCTGTGTCCCAACCCTTTGGCACCCCAGAATTAATCATTTATTGGGTGATATTTTCCTTGTATTTGTGCGCCACCCCGCGAATTCAATATTTACTTTTTCCACCCCAGCAGCCCACTTGTCGCATAAATTGCTTATTGAAAAATGCCGCCAAACGTGACGCGCTCCGCATATTAAAAAACATTTATTTTCCGCAGCAAACGTTGAGCCCTGTCTGGCTCATAAAAATTAAATACCAGAGGACCGAAAAAATATTGAAAAAATGTATACAAGGTTAGTCATAAACGGAAATCAAATGAAAAGGTCAGAAACGCACAAACCCCGCAATTTGCCAGGCGCCTCGCTCGTAAAAATTCGAACAGCGAACCGCCGATCTTTCTCGTCCTATTTTGCCTTCTCCCTGCTGCTGCCGCTGCCCCTGACCCTCGTCGCGTAAGTGTTAATTTATTTGTCGGTTGATTACAACGTGCTTCCGGCAGCCTGACGTCGCGTCGGCTGCAAAAACAAATTAATTTTTATGTCTCTGTGCGAGGGCATAGGGGCACAAACACATTTTGAGTAATGCGACGGTCGACCCGAAGCCGGAAGTGTATTAATTTCCGACCAGAGACAGGAGCACCGGAAAAAGGAACGTCGGGTATCAAGGTGAAGGTTGATCTGCTCTTTTGGCTTTGAAAGTGCGGAGATTATGTCCTCGTACAGTATTTAGTGTTCTTTAAATGCATCCACAAGATATCCCGACCCAGTAGCCTCAGTTTTAGAAAACAATTCTGTGTGTGTGCCCAGGAATGATTTGTATTCCTTCCTAAGATTAGCTTCCATTTCCAAAATACACATGATCTTTATAATTAAATGCGGCTCCACTTTCCATTTGCATTTGAAATAAGACCAAGTTCAAATTTGCGTCAGTGCTCTGTCATATCCTGAAGACTTAAATCCTTTCGGCTGACACAGTGCCTGGCCGGACTAATGTCAAGACAAACAATGTCGCAAGCCATAGTATTTATTCCCACTCTCTCTGGCCGCTTGGACAATTATCAGTTTCACATTTCACTGTCTAATCACGGCGGCCTTCTCGCATGACACCCACAGCCCAGGAGTCCGAAGGAGGAGACGGACTGGCCCGAATAAACAGTCGGCGGCCTTGCGGCGAAAGTCGGTCAATTGTCAGTTGTATGTGGGCATGGCCGTTGGCAGGGGTCTGTGGGCTGGCTGGAACCGGGGTGTGGAATGTTGGCTCTGGCCAAGGCAAATGCATTTTGCAATTAATTGCCATAATTAATTAGGTTTAAGCGAAACATTGCTCCAACATACTTGCAGATATATACGATATATCTGAAAGCAGATACTGCACTGTGCGAAGAACCCTTGGCAGGAAACAAATTTCTGAATATATATATTTAAGGAATTTGGGGTTCTTTAAGCTTTGACCACTATGTTCCAAATATTTTAGTAGGTAGTTTGTGCAAGTTGATTCTATACCTACGAAGCTCTCTTTTCTCGCAGTGCATATGTATAACCTGATGTCGTGTCCTTATCGGCTTGCGTGCCGGGCAAGAGGTAAGACGATTGCGGCTGAAATGTTGGCCAAAGAATGGCGAGACCCATCAATTTCAATGATATGGCCCTGTACCGGGATATCGTAATTAATCCTTAAAGTTCTCGACTTGAGTTTAAATTCAATTAAGCTTTAATCAATGGCAAGCCAACTGCGATCCACGTACATATCCTGTTGCACCCCATCACCATCCCCATCCCCATCTGCTGCGCCCGCACTCTGCTCCTCACTGACATCATAACGACAGCCACAAATAACCGCAGGATAACTTCATTTGCATGAGACCATGGACCATGGATGGACTGGCATGGGATGGGCTGGGATGGGACGAGACGGGATGGGCTGGACAGATGATACCCGGCCAGACGAATGGGGGCGTGATCGAGTGGGGAATGCAGACTTTTGTGCGTGGCCGCGGGAACGTAAAAAATGCAACTCTGAACATTTGGAAAGCCGACATATAAAATATTATATATTTATACCCATGTGGCGATGTATCTGCGTATATATATTTTTATTATGTCGCTGCTCTTGTCTGTTTTTACATTAAAGAATTTTATTATTGTTGCAACTGCGGAATACCACCCCGACACCCGACGACCAACGACCGATGCTGCAGTTGCCGTTGTTCGCTGCTTGTAATACATGCAGGCAAAAATTTCTTACATTAACAGATAGTTAAAAAAATTGAATAAATGTTCAACGCTCCCAATGCTAGCAGGGGAATACCCTCATATTCGTAAAATATGAAAATATATTCGACGGAGGCAAATATTCCATTTTACTTCCCTACTTCAAAGCTCATCAAGATCCTTGATAGATACTTGCTGAAATCTTACCGATTTTCTTTGGATATTTAAAATACTCGTAAGTGTGCAATTTCCAAATCTTTGCCCCGTCCCGTATGCCTCGTTTTCCGGTAAGTTCCTTCATTTACGCGTTGTCATAGCAACGCAATAAAACGCTTGCCATATGAATAAATAAGTACAAATTAAATGAACATTGTGAAGTTTCACAACAGCGAAAATGCATAATTGTCGAGAAATTAAATGTCGAATTCAAAGGAGTTCGAAATGGGTACTTTGGGCATTTCCTTGAATTACTCTTGAGCCTGAGGATCCCATAAATTAACCAGAAGTGTGCTCAGGACATTAGTAAATGGTCAGCAAAGGGTTTAGGGTCGAGTCGATTTGCATGGGAAAGTCATAAACTTTGACTAACTGCGACCAAAAAGGGTTAAAGGTTAGCCCACAACTTCCACTAAGATGTCAAATAAAGAAGTCGATTCGGACATTGTGTACGGGGAGGCCCTGTTTAAAGGGCATGCCTTGGGTTAAGGCTCATTTCACAGCCGGGTAGGATACATCATTATCGACATTAACAACAAAAGGCACTTTATTGGCATCATCAGCAGCAGGCAACAGGAGATGATTGCAGATTGGTTGCCACCAGTGCTGCATTTGGCAACCCTGTCATGCGTTCTCCGTTGCGGCGCCGGCCCTATCCCTGCCGTACCCATCCTGGCCAGAGCAGGAGGCCGACGACACTTTGGCCACCTGCACAAAGGGCTATCTGCCTTCCTGTTGATAGATTGCTGTGGACGGCTGCGGACGGCTGTGGACGGCTGAGGACGGCTGTGGCTCCATGCAACATTACACTGATAATATTTGCCACGCCCTGCTCCTATGTCCGAGCCCGGCCCAGCCCGAAAATAGGGGTCGGAAAGTTTGTGCTTAAAGGTTGCGGTTGCTGGTTGGCCAGTGTGTCCTGTGGTGCCTCGAGAGGATGACTTAAAGGTTGATTAAGATGCGAGAGGAAGCTGGCGAAATGCGATTCGGGGCTAAGTGGATGGCTGGCTGTTCCTGCGAATTGTTTGACATTTAATGGGGCCATTGCATTAGAATGTGGTTTAAGGAGTGGGTTAGATGTGTGTCAGTGGGGTTATGACTATGAAGGGTCTGTCTGCGATTCGGCAGTGACAGGTAACGACAGTTGAAGATAAGAAATGTGGGACTGTGCATGAGATGAATGTATAGGTTGAATAATACTCTTATCCAAGCCAAGATTAGACTGGCTATGGCCATCGATTACATTGGTTCGTAATTTTAGAATACATTTGACACAGTTAGCAATGATTATTTATGTAAAGGATGTCTATAAATTGTCAACTATCGCAGCCAATCTAGGTCAGATTCGACCTTTATTTCCACCTCCTCCGCTTTGGCGAATATTTCAGATGGGTTGGTGGCCTTCGTCTTCCAGCCGGACCTTGTCTTTATATTCTCCTCTGTCCTTATGTTTTCCTGCATTATGTTGCTGTCTGGGGGACCCATCTTAGGGTGATCCGATTGGTTCCCAAATGGTTTTGTTCTTAGATGTAATATTAGCGTAACTCGTCGCTCTAATTTACACTTCACTTGCCGACAGAGGAGCAATAAGCCATCAGGATACACGAAATTCGTGTCTAAGTAATTTATATTTCATTATTCAGAATCTCAAGACTTCACCTGGACTCATTTTTTCCAAGTTACACCTTCATTTGCCAGGAGAACTCTGGTAATCCCAGTCTGATAAATAGTCCAAGTCCTCGAATAACATTAATCAAAAGTCTAGAAAATACCCAAATGCTTTTCCCACAAAAAATACTCATACCGAAAATGCATTTTCTCACCCATTTTTTTAATAGCTGGTTTCTTGTATGACATGAAGGACACCGACTCCTCGTAATGGACATCCTTCCCGTTGAGCCGTGCACAAAAAGTGCTCAAGCTTTTTGTGTGGCAGGCTTGTCCTTGACTATTAGTTATCCATGTTCAGTTTTTCAGGGCCTGTTCCTGTTGTGACTCGAGCCCATATTTTTTTTTAAATATTCCTGGTCTATTTCCCCTATTACTTACTGGTGGGCGCCCTGGCCTCCTGACTTTCACTCGAGCCCGTCTTTGCCCCGCTGCCAGCACTTCACTTCGTCCTTTCGCTGCCCGGTGCGATAATCCCGACTTGTGCCATGTGAATAATGATGTTCCAGATGCTGAGGAAAAAGTCGCTTAACGTTTTTTTCTATCTTTTCCCGCAGCCATGGAGCATTTTTTCACTGTCGGCGAATCCGGGAAGACCGCGTGCTGATGACAGCTGAATAATAATAAGAATATTTTTTAATATTCACATATGAGTTGGCAGCGCAAAAGATAGTGCAGGAGTTTAATTTCAGTATTTAAACCGACCTTTAAAATAGATATTCTGGGATATTCTGGTCCGCAGCCAATCCATTTAGTAAATTGAATTTGCCACCCGAAAATATTTTCCAATTAAACTAAAATAAAACATTTCTCACTTAATTCATGCCAGTTTTTAATTGTTTGCATTCAAATTGTTATTCATAGAATGCTCTCCCGACCATTTTTAACTAAAAACCCCGCCCCGAAAAGCATGCATATCCCACATACCTATGTGCATACCTACAGGAAGAACAATGACGCAAACACATGTTATGTAATTATAAGCAATCATTTTTTGGGTTGCTGCGCTGCGCCACCACCGCCCGAGAGCCCTCTGCATGGAAAATGCAAATAAAATGTACACAATGCATATATCTGCATACACGCATACATACTCGTACATACTCGTACATATATGAAATTAACAATTTCTGTGGGCCTGGAGGAAGGGGCGGCGCACTGCGAATTGTGTAATAAATGTTTTTCCCAGCAACAGAGCGGAGACAGCGACAGAACAACAAACTTTAAACACAGGCCTGGCCATAATGGGCCCCAGCCACTGAAAGCGACAGGCTGGCCTACAGAAAAAGAGCAAAATATTAATGCCGCCAAAAAGAAAAGCCGTTTAAGCAGCGGGTGGACTGTGCGATACCCAGGTGGGAGCTATCCGAATGACCTATATAGATTCCTCCCTTAATTGCCGTAGTGGCCATTTGGCAATAGTATTTGTATTTTGAATTTTAATTAATTATGCCATCCTTAGCACTTTCACTGAACTTGAGCATGCCTGTCCTGCCACAGGGTATTTCGCATGTATGACCATTCTGCGCTGCACAAAAGACAAAACCGCAACAATTTACAATAATTTACATACAATTCGCAAAAATAAAGCGGCAACAACCGACAGCCAACGAGCCATTCCCTGACAATTAACTCGAAATGGCCCTATCTCTGTCTTTGACCGTTGAGAGGCCGCAATGCCTGCGGCCTCAGCCTTTTCGCAAACATTTGTTAAGCAATATCTTAGCTTACATCGTTAATAACACTCAATTAAAAGTTTTCCCCGACTCCGGGCTCGAAAATCATTTAATCAGAGCAATTAAAATTGTGCGCAAATTCCCCAAAACTAATTTAAAGCCAAACTAAAAAAACCTCGAACAGTTCGGCCAGCCCGGCCCCGGCCCCGGCCCTGGCCCTGGCCCTGGCCCTTTCAGCAGCATTTGCATTTATTTATGCAGCAACAACAGCAGCAAACAATCAGCTGACCAAACTCAAACTGGCTGGCCACACTCTAAAGCAAACAAAACATGGCCAAAACATTTACATATGAACTTTCATTCGGCTTGCAATTTTGTTGTCATTGTTCCTGTTGTTTTTACGGGCGGTACTCCTCATGAATAATATGTTTGCTTGTCGCAAGTTGGTTCCATAGCTGCAAGATGGGATATGTATCCATTAAGTACAGGACAACCTCTGTCGGCAGAACGACCGATATCGAGTCCAGCTCGCTCCGAATTGATTGGCTGAAACTTTTCAAATCCAAATTTAGTTTTTTCTTAAACTCTTGTAATGATTCTGATATACTCCTAAATACATTATTTTTAAGACAAAAATATTAAATATGACTATGAAAGTGGATTTAAAGGGTTAACAGCCAAAGGTTAAAGTAGTTGCTGGGAATTAAAGAAAACTAAATTTAAAGTTTTCAGTGAATTCCCCGAAGGAGACTGGTCAGATAATTAGTGTCAAACCCCGGGTACTGGCCGCCTTTTCCTCTCCCTATCCCGCTGGACTCCATCGGCTCTGGCATATGCTCTTCCTTGAGCTTGGGGTGGGGTGGGGTGAGGTGGGGTGTGTGCGCCAAGACAGCGTCCACTTAAGAATGCAGCACAAAATTCTCGTACGCTGCATGCGTACCAAAAATACCGAAACCAAAGCCATCTTGTTTGTGCTTTTCGTTTGTGTTGGTGTGGCTGTTGGCAGGGCTTGTGTGTCTGCGTCTATTGTGCTATTTACTTAGCCAAAACGTGCGTAAAGTTTTAATTATAAACTTTTTCTTGCACTCTTTCAGTCAGTTCGGGCCCAGGTCCATTCTGGGTTAAATGTCTTGAAAGCTTCAGTCCCTCAACATGCATTTTACGACACTTTAAAGGGGCAATTTATAAGATTTATGTGTAGGTGGAGACATCTGTTCTGCTGCCCCAAATTAAGATTAATTAATTAAGTGATTTATGGCCGGATCTAAATGTTACGAATTTGTTCCTTTTGTTCGTTTTTCAAGAATTTAATGTCTTTGGCAAATTCAAACACTTGAATTCCATTTTATTTGCTCGAATATGCTGCCTTAAAAAACCTCTTTGTATAATTGCAAACTATTGCCGTCCAAAGTGGAAAATCAATTTAATTTGCTGATGGGCAAAAAAAAAAAAGGAGGCGAATGTTGTGTGTTTATATGTAAATATATCGATGCAGTGCACGGCAGTGGCAGTGCTTTCAAATCAGATCAAATACGGAGTGGCAAGGGTCGTTGAATGGCAAATATTGGGGAATTCTATTTTATACCTGGTATTACTTCACTATTACTCACAGGCAGTCCAGGCGTGATCCTCAATAAGCTGACAGAGTCCTAGAGATGGCCGCTGTTCTGTGGAAATTGCATTATCGCTTTCCATTTTAGTCTGTGGATCCACAATCACTGTTATTGATTCTGTTCATCCATCATTTGGCTCGTGTGCAGTTCCGTTCAATAGACCACTTGTTGACGAGCGCCAAAAACTCTTTTGTCCATGCAAACAGTGGGACTGAGGCTCCAGAATTTCCGAGGGAAAATTCTGTGGAAAACGTAATCCAGCGTTCTCCCCCGGCGGGCGGAACAATGCCTCCACATACACAATGCGCTTTTCTCCCGGGATGCGTTATTGGCAATAGACAAACTCCATTTGAGCGGATAATTGCATGCAGCGCTTTATAAATCAACAAACGTCTTCACATGGCAGAGGTATTTCTGCATTCGATTGGGGGCTGCTGCGCTGCCTCCTGGGCTGGCTGCTGGATGGCTGAGTGATTGACTGCCTGACTGAGGACTGAGTGACTTGTTGGGTTGTACATTTCAATAAAACATTCAATGCATAACTACAATGGGCATAAGTTATGCTTCGCTGAAGAGCCACAGAGAAAGCGAGAGAGAGAGAGAGAGAGAGAGAGAGAGAGAGAGAGGGAGAGAGCGAGAGAGAGTGAATGATAGAGTTCACTTGACTCGCACTAATTCCTTCTCAACGATAATGATGTTGTTGTGGATGCATGGACAACAACAGATAAGGATGCCATCGACTGACTGAATGTATGACTGAGTGGGCTGGCTTTTGTCTGGCTGAAAGCACTGCTCCTATAGCTATAGCTAAAGCTATACCTATACCACGTCATCTTTGTACTTTATCCCTGGATTATTTCAGCAGTCAAGTGGCGAGCCTCTCCTTGTTGGGCTTCAGAACGGGCCTGCATTTTTAATGGAGTTCCGTTCAACCTTAGATGCTTTCGCTTAAATACAAATAAATAAATCAAAAATATAAGCAGCAAAAAAGTTATCGCTAAACTTCCTGCAAACGCTGCACGGACGCCTGAAAAATGGCGGACATTGAACTTCTCCGCAGGCAGCCGAGGGCGTTACGAGAAATGTAAAAAAAAAGAAAAGCCAAACGGAACTGAAAATAATCAAAAAAAAGCAACATCAACACGTAACATTAAACTTCACAGTCACAACGTAAACGTAAACGTATTCGGGTCTGGTCTGGGCTGGTCTGACGTTTCTTTAAAGTCGCCCCAGAGTCCCAGAGTCCACGTCGAATGGGAGCAGTCGCACGCCTGCAAGTATGCAATGCTGTAATACGAGAACAGCACGCGATGGGGCATTAGTACGGGCTTGTGGGTTGATGGAACGGAGTGGCATCTACACACATACATATACCACGAGTGCATGGCTTATGGAGCAGGCAGGGCTGCTAAACCATAGAGCTAATGTTGAGGAGCGGAAGAGCTTAAGTTGCAAGAGAATGAAGGAGTATAAAGTGATGGAAAGATGGTAAATATATGAGATAATTCCTCACAATAATACGGAATGTGTGAGGCAAAAAGAAAACTTGCAAACCATTAATTATGCTCTATCAATGAGTATAAGTTCCACGAACCACCAACCGCTCTCCGCTCTCCGCTCTCAATGACCAATGCTCCTTTTCCTTCAGTTCCACTCCATTCGTGTGCCATTCCGCCCTACGACAACGTGAGAATTGTTGAAGTAATAAACTCAATTAGCCGTCGCATAAGCAGCAGCCCTGCCCCTTACCACACCACACCACACCAGAGCACACCAGAACCTCGCCCTCGCCACGCCCCAAACAAACAGAAAACTCAATTAGATGCCATAACTAAATAATCACAAACACATTTGAGCAAACAACAGCTCCTCAACGCCATTCCTAGGCGACCGCCGAGCGTCGCTACGGTGCTGGGTAAGCGGCAAAATAAAAAGAAAATAAGTGGAAAACCGGGTCAACAACAAGAACAACATTTTGAGCGCAACAATTTTGAAACAATGGCGACAACAGCCAGAGCAACAAGGCATGCCTGGAACATTGCTTGAAATGTGCAGAAGCCCGGGCCGGGCCAGGCTCCACGGCAATGGGAAGCAGGGCCGAGGAGGCATTCCAACATGTGACGCACGTGACAAAACTTGTCAAATGACTTTGCTTCACTCTGAAGGGGAATCCCGGTCCGGGTCCAGAGTAAACACAACCGGCGCTCGAGTGGCGGGCCGACAGCCTGAAGATGGAATCCCGGCCAGAATGAAATATATGTTTGCGTGTACTCGTACTGCTCCCTCATGAAATGCTTAAGAAAACTCACTTCTTACAGAAACAATAAGAAAAACGAGAGACGAACCAAGGAATGAGTCGCGAGCTTTTCCCAACTTGTTGCGCCTCCAGCTGAATTATGACATTGAGGCGATGGGCGAGCCCTAAGCGGCAGCATCAAATATTTCAAAAAAACGCACTGAAGTGGAATTCTATGTGATTTTGAAATAGCCATGAAGATTTCTTTTGGGTACAGGAATTTCTTGAAATATTCTGCTTAAAATCCATAGAAGAGATTAATAGAAAACTAGCGGGAACATTTTTTATACCCGATACTGAGTCAGTATATATGCTAACTTATTTAAGTAATTTATACAATATATTTTATGTGGCTTTTTGTATCGCTGTTCGCAAAAGAGACAAAATTTATTTTTTATAAAATCATTCGAATCGTTTGGGAGATTTATATAAATTAGATATTATCTGTTTCCATTTTTCTTTACATTGGTTTTTTATATCTGTCTTCTCTACATCTCAACATCTACATATTTACATACATATCTACATCTCCACGAGGAAGAGTGAGCAAGAGAGAGAGAGAGAGCGAATGTCTATCGTAGCCACTAAATTTAAATTGTTCCTTCTGGCTATAATAATGATTCGATCTGATCCAGATTCGGATATCTGATAGCTATGTTTATTCTCTACGATTCCGCACTTTTGGTTTTCTTGCATTTTCAAAATTGTGGAGTAGCAGACTTTAGTCTTTTGTTGGGGCGGAAGGGGGCGGGGCTCTATTCTCCAACGAATATTCCCAAAAATTTCCCCAATTGGGTAGGCCTTGAGATCGAACTTGAATTTTCGAATGAACGAGCCTGTGTGAGCTGCAAATATTTTCATTCCAGTCTGAGATCTCAAACAGCAAACATATTTTGGAAAAAAAATAAAAATTTTTTGTTTTTTTCAAATCCTACTTCCGTAAACAGGCAAACGTAAATATTTATTTAAAAAAAAATGAAAAAAAAATTTGTAATAAAAAAAGAATTATTTCTGATATTCCAGGAACCCCAAGATGTGCAATCCTTGCTTCCGTTCGATGCTCGGCACCTGCTGTGGACCTACTGGTGGACTGGGACCCTGTCTCCTGTGCGGGCCCTACAACGGCCAGTGGTTCCGGTCGATCAATCACTGCTGCGGCCCCTGCGGACCCTATGGCTGCTGCTCCTGCTATGGGCCCTATGGGGGACACTGTTAGCCTGCTTAGAAGGAAGCTAGGATCCACCACCGAAGACCAAAATCAATCGCGAGACCTTGGATCAGAAGAGACTGAATTCTGGACAGACGTGGAACAATATTGGAATGTGCCCGAAAACAAAGGGCCGTTCTCTAGCGAACATCTCTTGATTACAATCCGCAAGAACGACTGATGTTAATAAATTATTCGATGTCATTTTTCTCAATTCCTGAATATTTTTTTGTGGGAAGTTGAGGGTTAATCCGGGCATACCATAAGTACCAAGTGCGTAACTAAAAGATGGAAGGAGTGGATTGCTTTAAACAAGGCATGGGGATAAGGATGGAAGTCCATTAAAGACAACTACAAGGAATGAAGGCACTTTGGCTACGAAAAGGCCAATGAAATGAGCTAGATTTGTTCCGAATAACATTTTTAAAATTATTTTATTTATTATTATTATTTTTTTTTTTTAATTACTTATAATTTATTTGTATTTATTTTTTTTAAATAAATCGGTAATGAAAGATAGGTAGAGAGATATATGTAATAGAATGTGTGGTATAGATGGAAGACGACAGCCAGAGTGCCAGAGGAATTAATTGTATATGTTACTTAAATCCCAACATTCTGTATTTATTTGTATGTATTTGTATAATAGGTGATTCAAGTGTGTGGATAAAGTGTGAAGGGATGACCGTTGAGTATTTTTGGGAGCGCCTTAGACAGGGAGCTTTAAGTGCCACCTATAGGAGATCCGATATCTGCATAGCTTTATATTGGACCATGTCTCTTTTATGAGTTTGTATGCTAGACCCCCGATTGTTGCAAAGTAGACTACTCGTATTTGAAGTTTCTGTATTTATTTTTGACTGAACAATCAACTATTTTGTATCTCAGCTTCTACATCTTTTGTTCTGCTCCCTCCGAGCATGTACTCCGAGTAGGACTCAAAGGGTAAGCATGCCTAGTTTGCCGAATATTTTTCGCAAGAATGGACGCCAAGACAGGGAGGACAGGGAGAACAGGGCTCAACTCCTTCACCGGATCTATGTTATTACCAAAATAAGCCTTCTGGTGCTGCTATGGCTGTTCTTCGCCTTTTTTCTCATCACAAGAGCTCCCCGAGATGTAGCCAAGTCCTTGGTGACCATATTACCCGATCAGGAGTTCGTCAGCAAGGTGGGGCCACTGCCCCACAATGACGTCCACATTGGACTGAAGGGACCCATTGACGAGGACCTCATGGAAAACCCTGATGACGCGGACGATGCGGACCATGTGGGCATTCGAGTTGAGCGTCGCGACTCGACCCTGAACGACACGTATGCGCAGACCGACATGTGGAACGTTTATATGACAAAGTCGGATGAGCATTTCGAATCGGCCGAGATATATTTCAAAGTGCCCGCGGCAGATGGCCATAAGGACGCAGAGGTGGTCGTATCAATCAAGAGCTACAGCGCGAAGCCAGTTTCGCTGCTCATCCAGGTGGACACCATGCCCGTGGACCCCGCCAAGGGGGTGATTTATGCGGGGGTTCTGCTCGTCTTCCTGTACGTGCTCATTATCTGGGAGATAACGGATCGGACGTTCGCCGCCCTCCTGGCAGCAACGGCCTCCATCGCTGTCCTGGCCGCCATGGGGGCACGCCCCTCCCTGGCGACCATCGTGTCCTGGGTCGACTTCAACACCCTCATGCTGCTGCTGGGAATGATGATCATGGTGGCCATCCTGTCGGAGACGGGGGTGTTCGACTACCTGGCGGTGTTCGCCTACCGCATGTCCAGCGGCAATGCCTGGCCCCTCATCTTCTTCCTGGGCATTTTCACCGGAACCCTTTCCGCGTTCCTGGACAACGTGACGATGGTGCTGCTGATGGTGCCCGTGGTGATCCGGCTCTGCGAGGTGATGGCGCTGCGCACGACCCTGGTGCTGATCGTGATCGTGATCTACTCGAACATCGGCGGCACCCTGACGCCGGTGGGCGATCCGCCGAACGTGATCATATCCACCGACCACCATGTGGTGGAGGACGGCATTAATTTCCTGAACTTCACGCTGCACATGTTTCCGGGCGTGTTCATCAGCATGTTAAGCGCCTTCGTTCTCCTATATTTTATGATGCGCAAGAAGCTGTATATTATCGACGAGGACCCGACAACCCACGCCATCAAGACGCTGCAGAGGGAGGTGGAGAAGGTGACCCCCACCACGGCGGACGAGGATGCCCTTCGCCAGGATATCCTCAAGCGCATCGAAGCGCTCAGGGCCAAGGAACAGGCGAGGACCAGGCCCTCGATGGCCATGCTGGCGCCCGTCGACAACTACTACGAGACGCTGGCCGTGCTGGAGGTGAAGTACGGAATCCGGAACAAGCCGCTCCTGATCAAGTGCTGCATTGCCCTCGGGTTCGCCATTGCCCTGTTCTTCCTGCACTCGATCCCATTCTTGAAGGGCGCCACGCTGCCCTGGATAGCCATCCTGGCAGCCCTTCTGCTGCTCATCCTGGCCAACAAGGAGGCCATGGACGTGATTCTCTTCCACGTGGAGTGGTCCACCCTGCTTTTCTTCGCCGCCCTCTTCGTCTTCATAGAGGCCTTGGCCGAGATGGGCCTCATCCAATGGATAGGAGACATCACGGTCGATGTGATCCTGAGCGTGGACAAGAAGAACCGCCTGACCGTTGCCATCATAATAATGGTGTGGATCACCGCGGTGACCTCCGCGTTTGTCGACAACATACCCATCACCCAGATGATGCTCAAGCTGACCGTCCAGCTGGCCAAGAACAGCAAGCTCGACCTGCCGCTGGCCCCGCTCATCTGGGCCCTGGCCTTTGGCGTCTGCTTCGGGGGCAACGGCACCCTGATCGGCGCCTCGGCCAACGTGGTCACCGCGGGCCTGGCCCAGCAGCATGGCTACAAGATCTCCTTCATGAGCTTCTTTGTCGTCGGCTTTCCCGTGATGATTTTCACGGTGATAGTTGCCACTTTATATCTACTCGTTGCACATTCACTGTTTGCCTGGCACAAGCAATAACTAAATGTATTAGGAGTCAAAAACCATTCATCCTTGGCTAATAAACATTCAAGTGCAGGCAATCCGCGTCCATGTCCATCACTCCCTTGGCGGCATCCGTGTATCGTGCTGTTTGGGGACAGGTGGGTCCAAACGTCCTTCACAGGTGGGCGGCAGGCGCTAGAGTATGCCCAGGAATGCCGAGCACTCGCCCATCACTCGATCCACGGTGGAGTGATACGGCCTGTAGAACGACTTTGGGTTTGGGTTGTCGTACATGTACACCTCGAAGCCCTGCACCTGTCCGTAGCTGGTCGTCTCGAACACATATCGATCTAGTGTCAGTGAGTGAGAGCATTGGGTTCGTTCTGTAAGAGATAGATTGAGACCATCAGTTTTATCGTTCTATGAATGAGTACACAGAGCCACAAAGATGATCAATGGAGGGGAAACATGTATAATTAAGTCTGTGGCAATCAAGATTATTACTGCATATTTACAAATATACTCATTCGATAATTGGAATTTTTTTAAGCGAAGAACTATTAACACTATTACTATTACACTATTATTACTATTACACTGAACACAAACCGCTTCAAATAAATAATATTGAACATCTTTACATGCAAAGAACTATTTAATTTAATTTATAAATTCCGCATCATATAATAAAATATCCGTATAAATTGGTGGAAAAAAAAACCAAAAGTCCATTTGATGGAATTAAAACCCAATTAAGATTATTCCATTGATGAGACAATGAATAATTTCTGTTCTGTTCTGTTCGTCATAAAATTTAAGGGATCAAGTGCCCTGACCTACCCTTAGCTCCAAGAAATCGAAATTTTAGAAGATATAGCAGCATATAAATGTATGACTGTCCATCCCTACAAAGGTACCACCAGTGACTGTTCGAGGACTCAATTTGCGAAATTGGAAAGCATGATATAAACATTAAACAACACGACTACTTGATAAATGGGTTTCCATCACAGCGTGCGGTCACACTGCCCAGGGCTACTCCTTACAATACCAGTTACAATTTTTGTACATCCCAGTAGCCTGTGAATTATTCGCTAGAATATTCTATAGAGTTATTGTAGCAAGTGGCATAGTTCATAAGTCGCTCGGAAGTGGGGAAAGATGCCTCGCACTCGAATTGTGACTCGTCAGGGGCGGCGCAAGCAAGTCGAGCAGGAGGAGAAGGTACGCCTGGCCCAAATGAAGACCGATGCCGCTCTGGAGCAGATCGACGAGATTGAGCGGCGCGCCAAGAACCAGGTGGACACTCAGATCAAGCTTATCCACGCCCGAACTGACAAGCATTTGCTAGAGATGAAAATGTCGGACTTCTTGAGTCTGAATCTGAAATATTTCACCGAATACAAGCGGAAGGGTGAGTGCATGCAAATACTCGCCACCTAACCTGCCTCACACTTACCCTCCTCAGCTCCGGAGCCACCGGCCAGTCGAGCACGCAGCAGCTCGGTCAGCAGCGACCGCGCACGCTTGCGCACTCCCCAGAGCTCCCGGCTGCCGCGCTCGCTCGCACAATCGGTGGACAGGGGACGTGACAAGCGTGGAGCCACCCCCCAGCAGGAGCCACCCACGACGTTCCTGCGTTATCCGCGCGCCGGGGAGCTGGTGCTGTCCAGCGGCGGCAGCCCGCTGGCTGTGCAGACTGCACAGCGGGAGGACTGCGCCGACGTGCACATACCCACCAAGAAGGGCGTGATCACCGTGAGGCCCCACAAGATGCAGCAGGTGAAGCGCGAGGTGCTCATGCAACTGGACGCCAACGTACTCAACCAGGTGAAGGCCTTGAAGAGTAATCTGGAAGTACTTATGGACATGGCCAATAAAGTGGACCAGCTTTAGTCCAGGCCCTGGACCTCGACTTTGGACACCGCCATAACCGATAATACCCAATAATACCCAACAACACGCCACAAAGATGTACGTAAGGTATGAGTGGACTATGCATATTCCCAAGTATTAAATAATCTTCAATTAGATTACAGAATTCATATGGGGAACCCCACCAACCAATCCACCAATCAACAAATCAACAATGCCCTCTGCTGCTCCTTCTCCTTCTCCTTCTCTTCGTCACACTTTTCCCTGTACACAATGATGAATAAATTATATTAAACCGAATGATGTACTCGTATTAGTAGGGAATCCCTTTTACTTACATTTAGATTACCGAGCACTGAATCCGATTTATTCCTTCATTTTCAAGCCACTTTTGCTTTCATCAACCTTAACTTATTGGCCAAAACAAGCACAAAAATTATCCAGTATTCGGGAGCTGGGGTTTTCAGGCCTGCTCTTGGGCTGGGTTCCGCTCAAAGTCCACGGGGTGCATTTAAGGCTGAAGCCGATTTGATTGTACATATTTGGCTCGTTTAGAGCTAATGACACATCGGGGACCCCCAGCGAGTCGTGTAATGCTAATGGGTCTATGGAGTGCCAATTTGTCTGGCCTGCCAGAATAAATAGGGAGAAAGTAGGAGGGCCGGCCGGGCAGTGTCCTTGTTTTGTGTTTATTATTATGCAAGAAATGGTTAACATTAAATTCAAACAGAAAGAATGTAATGGAGGCCGTTACTTGTGGCGCTTCGATATCTTCGAGCTGCTCAGGGACGGAAAGTACTCCAGACTATTCAGGTCGGGGGCTTGGGGCTTGTGCGGCATTGGATGCGGAGCCTTGTACTGAGCTGGCTGCGGCTTGCGCTTGTTAAAGTCGCCCTGGCTCTGACGGAGAGCCGGGGGAATGTAGATCTGTTTCTTGGCCACCGGGGGATTGCCTTTGCCGTCTGATGGATCGTTCTGCTTGGCCGGCTCGAGGCTAGCCTGCTCCGACTTCTGCCAGGGACATACTGGGGACAGCGCGCACTCCCCTTCATTTGATCCCACGTCAAGGCCGTCGCCTCCAGCGTCCAGCTGCTCGGGCTCCGCTTTCAGATCGCCCCCAGCGAACGGGGCAGCTGCAGTGGAGGTAAGTGCCAACGACAAGGTGCGGGGCACATTGGTGAACTGCAGACGATTCTCCTCGGTGAAGTCCGACCACTCGTCCTCTTCGCTGCAAGCCTCGTCTGAGAAACGGATCCCGAACTTCAGCGAAGTTGAGGCTCCTGCGGAATCTGTTTCCAGCCCCTCCGACTGGGAGGCATCCTCCGGGCTGGAGTTGGCCTCCGACGAAACCTTCGTGGATTCCTCGAGCGTCTTGTACAGCTCCTCAGCCGCCAAATATTCGGGACTTCTTTTGGACTTTTTATTGTCCTTTTTGAAAAAGAAATCTTCAAGGTTTGACATTTTAGTATATTTGTATGTATATTTTAGTTTCTGCCAGGAGCAACACTTTCGAACTGTTGTTCCCAATACAAAAATTTGTCTACGAAATATTTTACTGCTGAGAAGCTCGTCTGAAATTGACAGGGAAACTATCGTTTAACCAGGGCCTACTTTGAATGAATGAAAGATAAATCTGTAGACTTAATTCGTAACTCATGGAGCGTAGACGCCCTCGTCCTCCGATGAGTTCCTACGGAAAAGGGCTCCACTGTGACGCTGGCGCCACTATCATAAATGTTCAGGAATAAGAGGATAGTAGTAGGATCATAGTAGTCTTATCCCAAGCAACAATTAAATTTAAAATCTCAAATGGACCGGAATAATTATTTATTATTAATTATAATTAAAGCTGTGATCCGAAGTATTACTAAACAAAACTGCAAAAAAATATGGCTTCGATTTTCCAATTTCTGAGCCACTTTAAAGCTCATCCCATTTCCCAACACTATGCCATATGTTGGTTATCTAGTTTTTAATGGAAAGAAAACGTATTTATTAATTTAATTTAAATTAATTCTAAAGAATATTGCTATATATAATATATCGCATGGATTTAAACGTACCACATTGTGCTGTGCGAAAAGCAGTAGTGCTATCGATTGTGGGTATCTTTGTATGCATTTATCCAAGAGTAACTAAAGCTTCGGTTTCCTAATCCTTGGTCCTGCCACGCGTTGCCCCCTTGTACTCGAAAGCAGTAATAACATAATTTTTGTGTGCGAGCGTGTGGCGAGAGGAGGAGGGTGCATGGTCCGTGAGATATCCTCTCTGCTGACATATGCCACTAATTAGAATTATGTGCGCGTAATGCCCTGGCCACGCCTCTTCTGTGCAGTCGCTGCATTCGCCCACTTCCCTCTATGCGGCGACATTTGGAGTGGAGGAGCAAACCTTTTTATGCCACTGTGCCGCATATGTTCATTATGTTTGCCAGCCGACAAGTCCTCCACGAGTGCTCGACGTCTGCTTGAGTAATTACCAGCAACCACAGACCAGAAACAGAAGCAGAAGCAGAAACAGAAGCAGATACAGAGGCAGATACAGAGGCAGAAGCAGAAGCGCATCGTGAATGCAATGGCAGAATGCAAGTGCAGGTTGTCCTTGTCGCCGGGGCGACACTGGCATCGTCACCAATGCAAAAGCCTTTTATGAAATGACGATGACATAAAACAAATGTGCTGGCCAAAAGAGACAGGGCCAAAGGGACGGACCGCGAGGGAGCACCAACAACAAGATTTGTTCACGTCTCTACTGAAATTTATTATTTCATTAGTGGGTACCATTTGGGGTGTAGTTACCAAATGCATTTGTGGACACAAAGGGGAAACCTAATAGAAGTTTCGAAAGCCCAGATAGAAATTTAATTAAATTCCATAAATAATTTCTCTCCGAAATGGACAGAAGTATGAACAAATCTGCCAATTTACAGTTTTACAAAGGGCGAAATATCAGACAGAAGCTGGGAGGAAAATCGACAAACCGAAGTGACCGCAGTCCTTTTTGAATATTGCATTTCTTAGTTTTCTCCTATATATTTTACAGTGAACCAATTTCAACACCTTTTTTTCTATAAGAACCCTTTAAATTTCTTCAATTTGTTTGCTTGCTAAAAATGCTGGCGGTGTCTACACCACTTCCATTTTGGGTGGAGAAAAGCACCTGTGATTGTCAGCTGGTAATTAATATAATTCAATTAACACCAGACGCCAATTAAAAGATGAAAGTGAATGCGAAAATTAAAATTTTGCCGCTGGCCTCAGGGAGTGAAAAACTCGACAAAGACCATAAGAAAGTATCTGAATTTTTAATCAAAGTTTAAAATATTTTGGAACGCCTCTCATTTAAAAATTCCACTCCTGGAGGCCACAAATATCTGATTAGGAGAGCGCGAGCTTCAAAGGGAATTGTTTGGAAATAAGAGGAAAATATTTCATTGCACATGAGTCAGTGGCTGAAAAAAGGAGCAGTTGCCAAGTCTGCATAAAAAGTTCAGAGAGCAACTGCGAAAACTATCAGAGGGAAACCCCCAAACCGAAAGCATCACAAACTCAGACGGAACAGCACACATGCGGGGTGGAAAACAGGAAGCGGAAGGGGAACAGTGCCGATGGAACAGGGGAAATCAACCCCCACCGGAAGGGAGACTGCTAAAAATATTGGCGCCACATTGGCGGCCCGTCTGGCCGGAGAGTCGGCGACGTCTGCGGCTCATCTCAACGCTGACTGCTCCAGCCCCAGCCCCAGCCCCAGCCCCTGCTCCAGGTTCTGTTATTGCTATTGATTTTGTGAGAGTGTGTGTGTGTGTGTGGGGAATCCTTCAATGGGGACACATTCACATCCACCACGATGCATAATTCGGGAACACCCCCGCGTAGTGCTGATGACATCATCATGAGCATCAGCTTCAGTGTCATCCGCAGTGGTAAACAATTTCCAGTTAAGAACTTTCGCATGGAGTTTTATTTTATTTTCGCCTCAGCTCGGCGCACCCTCTGCCAGTGCCCCTGCCTCTGTCTCTGCCTCTCCTTCGATACTGTTTGCTTATATGAACATTATATTTTATGCTTATTGTGCGACTCGATTACTTTAAAGCTGTTTATCGCCCTCCGACGCAGTCCGCTGAAAATTGTACTCAGTCATTTTCCGAGCGGCCTGAACCCGACAATTTGTACCGCACATTCGTACATCCATTACAGTAAAGTGTTACAACACATTTAAATTATAGACTTATCCGCGTCACGCACGTTTTCCCGGCTCTTACACATGCACGCGCTTTTCGCACTCCTCTCTATGTGGATCGCCGCGCCTGCTCGTGTGGCATGGAAATTGTTTGTCGAATTATAGAGTTTCTTCGGGATAGTTGGGGTTTCCCAGCACGCTTCCCGAAGCGAACGAGCAGTTAAGATATATTAAATGGGATCTCAGTTGCGGGAAATTTGCAATTTCTATATGGATTTATTTCGCTATCTTAGTTTGAGACTCTCTGAGACTTGGTTGGTAGGAGCATGACTGCCGCTTATACTATCTATCGGCAACAGCAGACGATGATTCAGAAAATTCCCCAAGAATTCTGACTATGCGAAAGCATTTTCATATTGATGAGCGAAAACTGTTTTGTTTCCTTTATCCAATTTTCTTATTTGCCTCTTTTTTATTTGATTTAATCAATGTGCATCGGCATTTTCCAGCGCACATTTTCTTCGGCTGCCCCCACCGCCCCTGACCGTGCCTCTTTCTCTTTAACGGTTTATTTATTTGTGTTTGACTTTCGCTGCGTGGCGGGAAAATGGCGCGGAGGAAGCTCCGAAAGCAAATACAATTACAGTGAGTGCTCCTGCTCCTGTTTCTGTTTCTGTTCCTGGCGCTGGGGCTGGTGCTGCTCCTTGTACGACTTTGCCGCTTTTGCCATCTCTTTCCAGCACTCTCGCCCTGTCGCGCTCGCACTCACGCCAGAAATTGGCCAACAGCACAGATAAAAGTAAATACATAAGTAAACAAATCATTTGGAAAAATATTTTTGCGCACAAATCACATCAAGGTGCAAAAATTATTTACGAATATTATTTTGGCAAGCGAAGCGTCGACGAGGAGCAAAGTGCAAAGAAAAGGTCGCCGGAATGGATGGCTGAATGTAGCGATGTATGGATGGATGGATGGATGGATGGATGGATGGATGGATAGATGGACGGATGGACGGTTGGCAGACATGCAGGAGGGAGGGAGAGGTGGATAGAGCAAGTGCCAAAATATGAGAAAATGAAAAGTCGAAAGCAAAATGTTAAAAGCGTGAAAAGTGTAAATATTGCCAGTGCCATAATATTTGTGCAACTATGTACTTTTCCTTTTCCTTTATTCTGGTGCTCCCTCCCACTCCTCCTGCCCACGTGCATTTTGCTGATGAGTGTAAGCTTCAATGGCTCTCAGCAAAGACGATGAAGTTCTTGACGGGCTGACTGACTGACTGACTGACTGATGGAGGTAGCTTCAATGGAAGTCCAGCCATGAATGTGCGAAGTTGTGGCCCAGACAGGAGCATTGATTGGTCGGACAGGGAGTTCAAATCGACTGCTTATTTATATTTGGTTTTTATCATCTTTGAAAGGAATAAGAGCAAGGATCTTGGCGTAGTTTTTGCTCATCCAAATGTCTTTGCAATCTTTGATACTTAGTTTAGAGCTATCAAAAATATATTATTCAAGATATTTAAATTGCAGGCAACCCACAGTCCTTCAACCAGTTATAATATATTTTTATTTGATTCCGCAATCCTCTCTCGAACACGTAATCATGCGATTTCAAGAACATTTCTCAAACATTTAACATAAACAGGTTCCCTGATAATACTCGTACTCGCAAAAGAGCAAAAGTATTACTGGAAGGCAGCCGAAATTATTTTTACACAAACAATAAGTTCGCAGAACTTGCACTTCCGCCTTCAAGTGCCTGCCTTGGGGGTGGGGGTACTGGCACAGATTATTATACTAAAACAAATAAATACGAGGACGAGGACGAGTACGAGTACGAGTACGGGGACGTATGCGCCGGAGAGAAGGAGGAAATTTGTATTTATGGCAGAAAGTTGTGTGTGGCGCCAAATTCGCGAGTCTAACAATGTTCGCTAGAATTTCTCGAAAGTTTTCTGTAAAATGCAAAGCCCCCTCTGCCCCTGCCGCGTACGTGTGGTGGGGTGGTGTGTGTTTGTTCAGCCTTTGAGGAGGCGGGCCCCTGCGAGTGCGACCCTCACACGCTAATAATGTTTTCGCAGGACTCCTGCACAATAATTCCCTTTGTGGCTTTCTGCTGTTTGTGCTCTGCCTTTTCGACTGATAATTAAGTGTGTATTACGCCGGAGCACAAAAAACACAAATAATAAAAGCCAAATAGAAGGGGAAAAGTTCCCATGCTTTCCCGCATGGAAGGGTTGAGGCTGAGGCGGTGAAGGAAAATATTGGAGGTGGCAAGTACTTTGGTTGGGCTTCCTCTAGAGCACACCTCAGGCATTCAAAGGAATCAGATTTAATGGTGGTGAGGTCATCATGGAATCATTGGTATTACGAATACCAATTCAAGTTTTGCCAATAATCGACACTGATGTTGCATGCCAATTAGACGGTTCTGATGTAAGTTTTGATGCATGTCCTGGTAGTTTAATAGAACAAATATATATTAGAAATAATAAATTTGGCCGCTAGCATGAGCTTAAGATATGATTCAGCTGGATTAAAGCCCCGTTACAAAACCATGGGCAGTAGTCAAGTAGCTTTCCCTCTTTCAACCCCGTTTCCATGTGGATCTAAATCGCATACTCACGTAGCCACAGACAGTCGGTATTATCAAAGCGCTAGGATCTTAAAATGCACTCAATTAAACCACAATTAAGGAGTCCACTTTGCTCGCCCTCATTCTGACTTCTAGCCCCCAACCCCAAAGACCCCCGCCCCATAGCAGGGCCCTGCCCCCTCTATCACAGCTCTTCATCAACCAAATTGCTTGCTAACCCAAATGAGTGCCGTAATTTGGTGACCTTTGTGAGTGAGCTTTCGGCTGGGACTGCTGCCGATTCGATGAAGTGCACCCCGGCCCGGACTTGTTGCACTGCGAGCAGCACTAGTGGCGTTCTCCAATCGAAGGATTAATTGCGAAAGGAAAGCCTTTCGCAATTTTCACTGGTTCGCGGCTCGTGGTTCGTGGTTCGCGCTGCAAATGCATCATTTGGATAATCAGCCATATCCCCCCCACCACAGCCTTCTGCTGGTCCAGTTTGTGGGTGAGTCAGCTCTCTAGAACTTTTCTGACTGTGGGAAATTTATGATGTTTTCATAGTTTTCCTTTTTTCGCCCACATGGCTGTGGAAAATTGTCGATGCTGCATATTTGAGTTTTTATCCTGTGGTTTATATCATTCCTAAAGCGATGTGGGAAGGGGAGAGCGGGGCCCAGTCAGAAGCCAGCAGCCAGAAGCGAGACAGCGACAGAGCGGGAGAGCGAGAGAGCGGGAGAGCGAGACAGCGCTTGCGGTTTATTAATATTTTTTGACTGCCCCGATTTGCTGCTGCCACTGCCGCTGTCTGTGGCTTTGACTTTCACAAAAGTTTTCAGACGTTTTTCGTGGGGTGGCTTGGGGATTTTGATTGGGGTTTTGGCTTTGTCTGAACCAGAAATAGATGGAATTTTTCGGCATTTATTTAATACGACTATCCTCTTTGTTGCTAGTGTGCTTTAAATTGAGTCATAAGGCAGGAAGAACATCGAATAAACAGCTTCAATAGTGTTTGGAAAATCACATTCCTTTGACAAAGGATTGTTCAATTTACAGAAACTTCAAGGAAAAATCTACAAGCAAAATCTAGTAATAAATAAAGACTATTTAAACAACTTCGAGGCTTCGAAGATGATATACCCTTGAAAATATACAACAAATAAATCTAGATCATCTGACTACTCATGAATGAAGACTGTACGTAATATATATGATATAAATGTAAACTATATGTATTTACGTACATACTTTAGATGGTCGTTCCTCCTGGGAGTAGGGAGCATCTGTATACCTCCTTAAGGTTGTGGAAGTGCAAAAGATTTAGTGCGTATTCCGTAAAAATATTCATAAGCTTTTGCTTGGCACTCATTTTAGCCCCATCGCTGCACCTGTCAGGGAATCCTGCCCGCTCCTTGAGAACTGCCAACAACTGAAGTTTAAAGTCTCACACCCTCTCCACTCTCGCCGAGGATTCTCTGGTTCTCTTACTCTTACATTTTGCACTCAATTATAATGTAAAACAATAGCATTAAGATGTCATATATTATTAAGTCGAAACTTTTGCCGGGCCAAACTTCAAAAATGCATCAAGTGTATATAGTTCGCAGGGACTGTTGGGCCGGGGAAAGTTCGAGTAGAACTCGCACTCGTGCAACAAAATGGAACAAGCCAACAACGAGAGCAAGTATCTGGGCTAAATTGCAACTATTGTGCCGTATATCCTCTTAAAAAAGTTAAATATGTTTTCTTGCCCTCCTATGTGGAATTTAACTCGAGCAGCAAGCCCCAGACGAAGGCATTTCCTTTGAGATGTTCTGCCAGCGTGTTCGTGTGCAGTGTGTGAGTCTATCTGTGTATTAGCATTACATGAAACTGTGTGCGAGGGGCCGCTCCACATCTCTGCTCCACATCTATTTATGAAACATAAGTGAAGCAGTTTTGCAAACAAATGACCCTAAAAAAGGGCCAAAATGTTTTGTACTTCCAGGAAGAATATGCTTGCGTATGTGCTAATGTCGTAAAAAAATGTGCGGTAAAAATGATAAAAACTATTAAGCCAGATGGGCAAAGTTATGCTCGCCGTAAACATTTAAAGGATCATTGGCTTGAAGAAGGGTATGGGTCATAATCATAAAGAATGCAAGTGATAATTGTAAATAGCTTACAGGAAATTTGATGAAGAAAATAAGAACAGAGAAAAGTATATAACACTCGAGAGCTTAAGGCCTCAGCAGCCATAGCCCTAACCCATGTTAATACTTAGTTTTAACTATTTATTTGCAATAAATACTAATAATAAAACAAACGAGGGGGAACGTTATGAGCCGCGTCTGCGCCGCGGCTCTACTTTATACCCGGTACTCAGTCAGTATATATGTATGTGAGCTTACGATATATGTAATTTATTACATGTTCGCAAAAGGGAAAAATTGAATTTTAGCCAAAAAAAAACAATTTAAGTCGAACCTTTTCGGAGATTTTGATCTATTAGATGTTTCCATATTTGTTTACATACATTTTTTACATCTGCCTTTTCTACATGTTTTTATCTACTTCCTACATATACATACACGGCTGTGTGCGAGAGAGAGAGGGAATCAGTCTGCGCTTGGGAGGCCACTGAAATTTCATTTGTTCCTTCTGACTATATTTATGATCCGATCTGATCCAAATTCAATACTCTGATAGATATAGTAATTTTCTATGATTCTGCGTTTTTGGTTTTCCCGTATCTTCAAAATTGTAGATTTTCATCTTTTGTGGGGGCGGAAGGGGGCGTGGCCAAATTTTAAAACAAACTCGTCTCGGTTTGATATCACAGGAGCTTGGATAGAAAGTTTGGTGGTTCTAGCTCTTATAGTCTCTGAGAACTAGGCGTCAAAAAATTCGATCAGGCATAGCGCCTACCCCTGTGTGTGAGAGAGAGCGAGAGGGAACGATGCATTTCGAAATTGTTTTCTTCATTGTGGCTATATTTATGAGTCCATCTGATCCAGATTCAACACTCTGATAGATATTGTCATTCTCTACGATTCTGCGTTTTTAGTTTTCTCGTATCTTTAAAATTGTGCATGCCACAGATTTTCGTCCTTGGAGTGGGCGGAAGGGGGCGGGGCGAAATTTTGAAATACACTTGTAACAGTGCGATAGGACAGGAGTCTGGATACAAAATAGTGTTCCTCTAGCTTTTATGGTCTTTGAGCTATAGGCGCTAATGAAGACGGACAGACGGACAGACGGACAGACGGACGGACAGACAGACATAGCTATATCGACTCGGCTATTGATGCTGATCAAGAATATATATACTTTATGGGGTCGGAAACGCTTCCTTCTGGGTGTTACACACATTAATTTTTTGCACAAATCTAATATACCCCTTTACTCTTCGAGTACCGGGTATAAAAATGTAAGACTCGAACTAAATAGAGGATTTCTTAGAGAAAACGTAATGGTATACGATTTTATCGCGATTTATATGTTTAGTCTGGCTAATGGACTCTAATAATTATTACCTATTATAATTGCTTAAATAAGAAGCCATTAAGTTCATTAAGAAGCCATATATTTCCCATGTATGTGTATGACGAATCATGGATTTATCATTTTGATCCCGAAACAATGCAGCAATTGACAGTATGAGAGTAAAACACTCAGTAAAACAGCGGGTTAAATGAGCCAAGAATTGTCGAGCAAAAATTTCAAACAATAATTAGTATTGTTTAGTTATATTTGGTCATGTCACAAATTTGTTGATAAAGAAAAGTAGGAAGATCAATTCAAATTGGTATCTACATACATACAAATGTTTTTTTGGCGGATGTTTTGATTTTTGTTTTGTATTGATAAATGCGCAAAAGCATCTTTCAAATACGGATTGTATTTTATTATGACAATTTGAGCTCTCAACAAATTGTTTGACCGCCCAAAGAAGCCTGCGGATATGTCCTCACACCGAGTTCGATCTTTTTGGGTACAAATAAAAAAATTTGTAATGATTTAATGACTTTTGACAACCAAAGACGAAACGTTTCAAAACCATTTTTAATATTTTTTTTTTTTTTGGTTCTTCACTATGTATTAGGCTAGGAAAATATATGCTTAACTCTCCCAGCTTCAAAGACCAAATCGAATGCAAAATTCAACCACGTGCCTTTCCGTCGCCTTTCAATGTCTTTCAGTATTTGTATATAGCTAGTAGCTACCAATATTTGCCTCTTAAAATTTAAACAAATCTACAATATGTACAAGTACTTCACACCAGTTACATGCAACATTTAGACACTTGCCACACCTTAACACCTCTTTGTCCGCAATTGTCTGCTCCCCCGCCCCGCCCCACCCTTCCGCGCAGCACCTCCTCTGTGTGCCAGCTAATAAACGGTAAATATTGAAACATTTCAAGGCACGCAACGCGCGGCAGAAGCAGAAGCAGGAGTAGGAGCCGAGCCGAGCCAGACACAACTCAAGTGGGGCACACGGCGCGCCGACTCAAGTGTGCTCTCCATTGTTTGAATCCAGAGATACCAACACGCACGCATGCAGGCACACGCACACACGCACGCACACACATACGCCCAGACTATAGATAAAATAATTACAACCCAGCGATGACAGGACCTGATTGCCTATAGGGACATAGCATACCCAAGGCACTGTATACCGGGGATATACATCAATTAGCGACAACTGCAAGCTGCATTCGTTTTCCTCACTTTTTCCTCAGTGGTTACATTTCTTAAGCTTTCGGAATTTGCTTTGATTTTCACAATAGGCTTCCAGCGACGGCTATTTCGCTGGCTCAAACCAGTGTGGATCAGTCCTCCGACTGCCACTATATTTTCGTTTCCCATAATTATAAGAACGATGCCAAGACGAGGCATATAGCTCCTGGCTTAATAAAGTTTTAATTTTATTTTGAATGAAAAGGGTATTTCCGTCTTCGGCTACGAGGCTATCATCCTCATTTTTTTACGATTTCTATGGACACTGTCAGCGGGGAATACTCGTATGTTTCCACATCAACACTCCGGTCGGCAGGCTCCAGGACACTCGCTTCGCACTCGACGCCCACACTCAAGTGTGCAATTAAGTGCTTAATGTGTTTATTAAAAGTGAAATGCCACACAACTTTTCATGCCTCTCCGGCAAGTGTTTGCCGCTGTTGCTCGGCCTGCGGTTGCAGGCTGGGCGGGTTGCCGCAGCTTATGTGATGTCCTTTTGGCGTAAGTCACTCAGCACCGTGTAATTGTTCGCACTTTTGTGGTTCGCTGTGGTTCGGTGATTGGCCATTGTTGATGCAGTCACGGTCGCGGGCCTTAAGTTCGCTTGTTCGTGGCGGATTTGTGGGGGATATTGGTAAACGATGAAGTTGGATACAAACCAAATAGTGCGTCGGAAAGTGCGGAGCCAAGGCCAATCGAAAATTTAAATGCGTACCCCCAGCAGACAAAGACAGAGGCAGAGGCTGTCGCTGTATCTAGTCACTTCAATGGTTAATGATAGCACTTAGGGATTAACTCAACTTGGGACGGGTGGTAAGTGATGACATAAAGCACTTTGTAGCCCCTTTCTCTGAAACACGGGCAGGGGGCCATTTTCAACTGAAATCCTAAGAATCGTGCATCTCAAAAAATACTTTAATGGTAATTTAATTATTTGAAAACTTGTTCAATGTACATATATTCAAAAAGTCATGATATACATTTGACTGAACCAAGGAATGGATATTTATAGTTTAAGCAATATTAACTCACTTGGCATTGAGGGAGACTATGAGTCCAGATATAGAAGAATAGGCCAATAAGGGCAACAATGTACATCAGCCATTGCAAGACAATTAGCAGAAAAGGAAATACACTTGCTCTAGCTTTAATCGCCGGAGGGACAGACGTAGCTATATTGCTAATTGATGCTAATCAAAAATTTCAATAAGTCCATCACCATTGCCATTTTGAATCTGACATTTCCAGCATTCCATTTGTATTTAGTTAAAGACTTTCATTACTGTTCGTTATTTTGTCTGGAAACTATTTTAATCTGATGAAACCACTTTAAATTGTTGGAGGCTGAACTAATCCGTAGCTATTTCTGAGGGAGAGGGCGGGGATCCGGGGACATTGTCGTTAACGCAGTTAGTGGTCTGGCATCAGTGCTGGGCTCCAATCGGGGAGTGAAATGTTCGAAGGCCTTTTCGTGCTGTTGACTTACAGCCATAACCAAATATTTCCTCGGTTTCTGGATCATAGTTTGCAGTTGTTGAGGCCAGAAAATTCGAGTAGCTGTCGCAGAGCTTCGGGAAATCCCTGAAGGGTGAAGGGTGAACAGTGCAATGCAAAAACCACAAAGTTTTACGGTTGGCAGTTTCAGATTTATTTGTAGTCCTTGCATTCCTGTCGCAGCTGCGTTTCGCTCACCTCCGAATCAATTTGCTGTGTTTCCCTGGACAATGCAAATGACATCTTGCTCTTCTGGAGGCGAAAGTCGAAAGCCACTGACCATGAAATTGAATGACAAGCTAAATCAGTCAACCAACAAAATAAAACGTCACACATGGAGGCAGAGGGCATGTCTGCCTCAGTCCCCGTGTGTGTGTGTGTGTGTGTGTGTGTGTTCATGTGTGTGGGCCATTTGCAACTATTTTGCGTACTGCCTCAACATCATTTGTGTGTATCCGTCCCGGGGATGGGTTTTGTGCGGGAGAGCAATCACAGCACACATCAAATCAAAGTAATGCCATCATTTGTTTTCAATGAACTTTAACGATTTCAGCTCCTGCGTCTGCTCCATGGCGAATTGCAGGCAGACATGCAGGATATGTGGAGTGGGCCAGGGGCCTGGGGCCAGGGGCAGAGAGGGAACCTGCAGCCTCAATCTGGGACTGCCATTGATTACATAACAATGGATAAACATTCTATGCCCATGCCAGGACACGATACACAATGGGCGGAGGTCTCGACAACGGAAACCCCATCTGGTGCGGATGCTAAAGCATTTCGCATCAAAATAGTAATGAAAGTCATTCATATGTTTGGTTTTCTATTTTCCCTCTTCTTCTTCAGCCTCTTTTTTTGTCTCTTTTGTTTTCGTATGTTTTGTTTTTGGTTTCTGTGTGTCTGTGTGCGTGTGTGTTTTCCACAGAAGTTCCGGCAGGTCGCGTGGTAGGCATAAAATTTATTGCATACTCTTAGGCGTTGCACAGCAGATAGTGTTCGGAATGGCATGGTAGGGGATGGGTGTCCGTGTACGTGGACGTGTATAGGGTGGCGGAGGAAGGGCGGAATATAGAGGACGCATTGGCGTGGCTGCTGGGGCTCAGTCTGCTGTTGTTCTTCGGATAGCAATTAAAGTGAATGGGATTTGGTTGTTTTGCAAGAGAAGTCGATTTAAGTTTTAATAGCCCGTCCTGGTAGGATTGAGATGTGTTCTTAACAAAGTTGATGAATTGGGGAAAGCTGAAGGGGAACAGAATGGAAACGAAGGATTTTCGATCAAGGATTTTCGCTGAATCGATGCAAGCTTGAGATTAAAGATTCTGCAGGAGCGAACATATATATACCACCCATGCCAAGATACTATAGAGCTAGCAGAGACGGATCTTTCAGCGAGTCGTACACGTTTTCCATCGACATTTTCAATTGCCGCCCAGTGGCTGAAGAGCATAACCCGACCGCAGAGCCGTCAGGCAATACTTGACTTATGGCTGTCCAGTTTGGTTGCAATTTGACAAGCGAACATTACTCAAAGTGAGGGCACAACTTGAAGCGTGGCCAGGGTCAGGACTTGGCTTTTCCCACCTGCCAGCCACGCACGGACACCCTCCGCACTCGCCCCTGACAGTTTAGCTGTCATTAATAAAGAGCACTGGGCACAGTGCTCAAACCCTCACCAGCCATATGTGGAGGCCCCGCATAATTGATGTGTTTTTGTGAGTTATGTTGGAGCCCGCCCGTCGACTGAGCACTCTGCTGACTTTCCCGGGGCCCGATTCACACGGACCTAGTCCTGGGCTAGGACCTGTCCCACCCTGTCCCGGTCTGGTCTCTCTGAAGTGTGTGCGTGGCGCGTGCTATCGGACCGACCCAGCTCCGACGGGGCCTGGGCATCTCCGATTCCGCCTCGACCACCTACCACGAGCGACGGACGCTTGTTTGTCAGCGCTGAGTGATGACTTCAAATTGGCCATCTCTGATGATGACGGCATCTACGTGTAGCCTTTGTATCTGATGCCCCCCTAACAAGGGCGAACACATGTGTGGATGTCTCGAATATAGTTGAATATGATGTGAGTTCCACTTTCGCTGTCTTTCCTTTGTCTTGATTGTTGCTGATACTCGCATGTGGTGTACATGGCGGATGTGGAATATTCTGTGGCTTCCACATTTTGAAAACACAATAAAAATGTACGAGAATAAAATTCAGACTCGTAGAGACTAAATGATACTCGTGAATTCTTTTGACATGCTTCTGGAATCAGTGATCCATCTCCCGATGATTTACAGTCATTTTGAATGTTTTTTTTGCTACAACATAATTATTATGGATAAGTATTAATTGTATTTTTAGAGCAGTCTATTGGGATATTTAATTCCTCTATGTGGCTAGTGTAAGTGGATGATTATTTCGGCTACAAAAATATAAAATAATCATTGCTAACGGTCCCTGACAAAAATATCCGCATTTGATTTTAACGATCTCCTAGAAAACTGCTGGTTTGTTGATATTTCTGCCCCCATTCAGATTGATTGCAGGGCATACTCCTGTTCGTTGCCTCCTCGTCGAGTCAACTTATCTTTCCTGCTTTTCATGATAGTGAATTCCACACCATTACCAATTGCTCAGGTGTGCTTTGTCCCTGACCATTTGACACCATTCACACACCTCAACGATACACACACCCTCTCCAAGCGGCTTCCTTTAGCCGGGCTTGATAAATGATGGGCAATTTGTAGGCGCAGCTTTGTTAATAGAAACAAATTGCCGGCCTTTAGCTTTAGTGCGATGTGGTGTGGCGGAGTGCGATGGTGGGCCGGAGGTGCGACGATTAGTGTTGCTTATTTATAAAAATTATATTCGTACATTTTCTGGCAAATTAATTAGAATTGATTAAAGGTGTGTGAGCCGTGCGCTTTGTGCGCTCTGCAATGGCGCTCTAGTCGAATGAAAAAGGCAAACGCAATTTCATTTAAATATAATTTCACTTTGCTTGAATGCCCAGAGTGGTTTGCTTTCCCCACACTCGACAAAAGGAAAACAGAAGAATTAAAAGACCACTCGAATTCGGTCCTACAACATTTAAAAAAATATATAATTTTAAAACTTTACATATTAAAATGAATTCTAGATTTATATTCTTGAACATTCGCTATCTTTACCATTTCTCTGAGTGCACCTTGGGCGAGCGACCCTCTGTCACTCTGCTCTGGCTTTTCATTCTGTTGCTGCATTTAATTTCATTTAATTTCCAGCCACGCCCCACATCACATCATTTCTGGCTAGTCATTTCGGCAATCCCCCACTGATCCCATTCCGCCTCCTGCAGCTCCTTCTTCTCCTTCTCCTCTTCTCTCCTCTCCATCATCTTCTGCTGGCTGTTGCAATGCACGCTTTTCACTTTTCATGAATAATAAAGTGAAAGTCTAGTTAGTTTGGCGTTTTTCAGCTCACTACTCGACGGCGGCTTTCCGACTGCTGCTGCTGCTGCTCATGGATTCAGCTCCGACTCGACTACGTCCCATCAGCGTACCCCCACCTCACCTCGCCTACTCACACCTCGGCCACACTGCACCGTACAGATGTAATTTCGTTCCATACTTTTCCGAGCATAAAAACTCTGAAAAGGCGGCACCTCGCCATTGTTTGGCCTGGCTGGGAAGGAGCTGTAGAGCTGTAGAGCTGTGGAGTTGGGAGGCAGGCAACTTTTTCATTTCCATGTTTTCCGAATGCACTTTCTGCCATTGTTGTTGTACGCCTTATTGTGTTCTGTATTTAATGAATAATTTTTAATAGTTTTGCTATTGCTGCAAGCTGCATCTCGCGGAAAAAGGGGGACAGGAAGCATTTCCGTTGTGGAGGTGGATTAGTTTGCAGGGAAAACTTTCTGAGAGGATAATAAGAAATAAACTTTTCACTAAATTATTGAAAAAAGATTATATATATTCGCTTTGCAGATGGCAAATAAATCGAAACTGCTCTGGAATTGCTATATCAAATATTTTCTTTGCGTATTTTATAATACCAATAAATTATTTTCGAACCGCTGGAACGGAAATTAAATTATAAAATTTAGATAATTAAAACTAAAATTTGTGAATATATTTAGCCAAGGAGCGTTTCAATGCCAAATTAAAATTTAACTATTAGTCTTTAAGAATACCATACTTTCCATTACGTTATTTTTTTTATGGGAAATATATAAAAATAATCAAAGGATATCACTTCTTGTTGATATCCAATAAGAGATATGCAATCATTGCAAAATGACACTATTCAACAACATTTTATTTTTTTTCCGTTGTAAGCCTGACAAATTTGGGGCATCAACAATTTTCCCAAAATTTTGAGTTGAAAATTCAGGAAAAGTCGAAAAAAGGATAGAAAATATATACATTTATTAAACCTCGTTTAAGCTTCAATCAATCTTATACGTTTGTACATAGATTTTTTCAAACGACGCTTAATTAACGCCTAAAACCTATCAATGAAAAAAGGAACCTCAAAACTGTTTTCGAGTTTTCCAGAGATTTCAAAGTACAATTTCGTAGGAAATATATCGCAAAAAATGATCAGCTTCGAACATAAAGCTTAATATTTCCAGACGCTCTATTTCCGATTTATCAGCTTTTCGGAATTGCAAAGAACACAAGAAAAGGAAACCATAAATAAGAAAGGGGAACGTTGTGAGCCGCGTCTACGGCCGCGGCTCTACTTTGTACCCGGTACTCAGTCAGTATATATGTATGTGAGCTTTTTGTAATTTATTACATGTTCGCAAAAGGGAAAAATTGTATTTTAGCCATTTTTCCATTTTTTTTTACATACGTTTCTTACATCTGTCTTTTCTGTGTGCGAGAGAGAGAGGGAATGAGTCTGCGCTTGGAAGGCCAATGAAACTTCATTTGTTCTTTCTGGCTATGCAAATGATCCGATCTGATCCAGATTCAACATTCTGATAGATATGTTAATTTTCTATGATTCTGCGTTTTTGGTTTTCCCGTATTTTCAAAATCGTAGATTTTCGTCCTTTGTGGAGGCGGAAGGGGGTGTGGCCAAATTTTGAGACAAACTCGTCTCGGTTTGATATCACAAGAGCTTGGATAGAAAGTTTGGTTGATCTAGCTCTTATAGTCTCTGAGAACTAGGCGTCAAAAAATTCGATCAGGCATAGCGCCTACCCCTGTGTGTGAGAGAGAGCGAGAGGGAACGATGCATTTTGAAATGGTTTTCTTCATTGTGGCTATATTTAGTATCTGATCCAGATTCAACACTCCTATAGACATTGTCATTCTCTACAATTCTGCGTTTTCTGCTTCTGCTTTATAGTCTGCTTTTATAGTCTCTGAACTATAGGCGCAAATGAAGACGGACGGACAGAAGGACAGACGAACAGACAGACGGACAGACGGACTGACAGACACAGCTATATCGACTCGGCTTGCTGATCAAGAATATATATACTTTATTCATTCGGAAACGCTTCCTTCTGGGTGTTACACACATACATTTTTTGCACATATCTAATATACCCCTTTACTCTTCGAGTACCGGGTATAATCAGCAATTCCCTGGAAAGGATGGTTATATATTATCTAGTTTGAGCTGAGGCTGATGGCTGGCGGAACTCACTTCGCAGAAGTTACAGCATTGAGAGAACATATAGGTCCAGATATAGAAGAAGGCGCCAATAAAAGCCACAAAGAATGAAAGGTAGAGCAAGACAATTAGCCAGAAAAGGAAATACAGTGGATTCCCCATTCTCAATTATGTGGATATGTTCGTCTTGGGATGATTGTTTCGAATACTGAATTCTTGATGTTCCGGCCCAAGTAATTTCTTACAGATTACACATAAGTTGGCTTGATTGGATACTTTGGAAAAGTAGATATTTAAGTTATATTTAAAAAAATGTATGATTGTAGTTGGTCATAGCATTCGGCTAAAGAGCAACGTTTTCCTAAAGGAAACGAGGGGGAACGTTATGAGCCGCGTCTGCGCCGCGGCTCTACTTTATACCCGGTACTCAGTCAGTATATATGTATGTGAGCTTGTTGTAATTTATTACATGTTCGAAAAAGGAAAAATTAAATTTTAGCCAAAAAAAAACAATTTAAGTCGAACCTTTTCGGAGATTTTGATCTATTAGATGTTTCCATATTGGTTAACATAAATTTTTTACATCTGCCATTTCTACATGTTTTTATCTACTTCCTACATATACATACACGGCTGTGTGCGAGAGAGAGAGGGAATCAGTCTGCGCTTGGAAGGCCACTGAAATTTCATTTGTTCCTTCTGACTATATTTATGATCCGATCTGATCCAAATTCAATACTCTGATAGATATAGTAATTTTCTATGATTCTGCGTTTTTGGTTTTCCCGTATCTTCAAAATTGTAGATTTTCATCTTTTGTGGGGGCGGAAGGGGGCGTGGCCAAATTTTAAAACAAACTCGTCTCGGTTTGATATCACAGGAGCTTGGATAGAAAGTTTGGTTGATCTAGCTCTTATAGTCTCTGAGAACTAGGCGTCAAAAAATTCGATCAGGCATAGCGCCTACCCCTGTGTGTGAGAGAGAGCGAGAGGGAACGATGCATTTCGAAATTGTTTTCTTCAGTGTGGCTATATTTATGAGTCGATCTGATCCAGATTCAACACTCTGATAGATATTGTCATTCTCTACGATTCTGCGTTTTTAGTTTTCTCGTATCTTTAAAATTGTGCATGCCACAGATTTTCGTCCTTGGAGTGGGCGGAAGGGGGCGGGGCGAAATTTTGAAATACACTTGTAACAGTGCGATAGGACAGGAGTCTGGATACAAAATAGTGTTCCTCTAGCTTTTATGGTCTTTGAGCTATAGGCGCTAATGAAGACGGACAGACGGACAGACGGACAGACGGACGGACAGACAGACATAGCTATATCGACTGGGCTATTGATGCTGATCAAGAATATATATACTTTATGGGGTCGGAAACGCTTCCTTCTGGGTGTTACACACATTAATTTTTTGCACAAATCTAATATACCCCTTTACTCTTCGAGTACCGGGTATAAAAATACAACACTATGCAACATTATATTTCCACTGAAAGCCGAAACTACTTTTCGAATAGATTTGGGACTTACAAAAATCTCAATGAACTTTTTTTTTTTATGGTTTATTTTTTTTATTAAACTTTGCAATTCTGTAAAGCTGATAGATGCAGCTATAACTCGCACCCCAACACTTTACAGCTTATACAAAAATGTTAAGTTTAACATATATTTAAAACTGATCATTTTTATAACGGATACTCGAAGAGTAAAGGGGTATATTAGATTTGTTGAAAAAATGGATGTGTGTAACACCCAGAAGGAAGCGTTTCCGACCCCATAAAGTATATATATTCTTGATCAGCATCAAAAGCCGAGTCGATATAGCTATGTCTGCCTGTCCGTCCATCTGTCCGTCTTCATTGGCGCCTATGGCTCAGAGGCTATACAGGCTAGAGCAACAAAATGTTGTATCCAGACTCCATTTGTATCACACTGTTAAAGGTGTATTTCAAAATTTCGCCCCGTCTCCTTCCGCCCACATAAAGAACGAAAATCTGTGGAATGCACAATTGTGAAGATACGAGAAAAATAAAAACGGAGAATCCTAGAAAGTGTCCATATCTATCAGAGTGCGGAGTTTGCATCAGGTGGGATTACTATTACAGCCGCAATGAAGAAAACCATTTCGAAATGCATCGTTCCCTCTCGCTCTCTCTCACACACCGGGTTGTGTGCTATGCCTCTTCTCATTTTTTGAAGCCTAAATCTCAGAGACTATAAGAGCTAGATCCATCAAACTTTTTATCCAAGCTCCTGTGATATCAAACCGAGACGAGTTTGTTTCAAAATTTGGCCACGGCCCCTTGCGCCCCAACAAAGAACGAAATTCTGTGGAATCCACAATTTTTAAGGTACGAGAAAACCAAAAACGCAGAGTTTTAGAGAATGTTTATTGTTTAAAGTTTAACAATGTGCAGTTAAACTGTAGGGGGGAATTTTAAATGAAAATTACTTGACGTAGGCAAGATACATGATAAACTTAAAATATAATTTCAAATTATTACAAGATGTTATTTATTAGGATAGTTTTGACAGTGTTAGTACTATAATCGAAGGAGAACAGATAAAAAAATTTGTTATAGAGTCGGCAAAGGCTACGGAAAGATTCCTGATCAGAGTAGTTAGAAAGACAGAGTTGAAGGTGGAGAGGAAAGTAATGCCTAGTTGGACGGGATGGGACAGCAAAACTAATGAGACTGATAAGGGCAGATGATTCAACCTCACCAGAGAGAAGCTTGTGGAGAAAGAGAACTCCATGACAGATCCTACGGGTCTTAAGAGATTGGAGGTTAATAAGACGCAGCCTGCTTTCATAGGAAGGTAGATGTAACACAGGGTCCCAATTAAGTCCACGGAGTGCAAAGATGAGGAATTGCTTCTGTACGGATTCAAGCATATCTTGAAATTTTTGGTAATGTGGTGACCAGACACAGGAACCATATTCCAAGATCGGCCGGACCAGGAATACGTACAAGACTTTAGTGGTGTAAGGGTCTGTAAATTCCTTAGACCATCTTTTAACAAAGCCAAGAACTCCTTTGGCTTTATTCGAGATGGAGGAGATATGACAATTATAAGAAAGATTAGGAACAAAGATGATGCCTAGATCACTAACTTTGAACTGGCGTTCAAGGATACAACTATTAATGGAGTAGTCAAATAGGTATGGCTTGATGCGGTGAAATGTCATGACATTACATTTGGAAATGTTCAGTGGAAGAACGTTAATGAGGCACCAGTTATTAAGAGCGTCAAGATCCGATTGCAGAGATAACGGGGACGCAGGGTCTTTATAAGAAAAACATACTTTAACATCGTCAGCGTACATAAGGACACGGGAGTGAGATAATACTAGAGGAAGATCGTTAATGAACAAATTAAATAACAGGGGGCCCAGATGGCTACCTTGAGGTACACCCGATGTAACAAGGACTGGTTTAGAGAGAGAGGAGTTGAAGCGGACACGCTGAGAACGATTACTAAGATAAGAATTGGTCCAGAGGAGGAGATTAATCGGAAACCCAAGGAGAGATAGTTTATGGATAAGGAGATTGTGATTAACAGAGTCAAAGGCTTTACTAAAATCAGTGTAAACTACATCAGTTTGGCACTGATTAGCAAATCCAGTAGTTACGAAGGAGGAGAATTCCAGGAGGTTAGACGTAACTGAGCGACGTTTTACAAATCCATGCTGGGATTCCGAGAACAGGGAACTACAAAAGTGCTGCAGCTGAGAAGTAATGATTTTTTCAAAAAGTTTAGGAATGGCAGATAAATTAGATATACACCGATAATTAGAAACATCTGATTTCGAGCCCTTTTTGTGGACAGGGATTATGTAGGACTCCTTCCAGATGATTGGAAAATCGCTTAACTCTAGCGACAAGGTGAAAAGTTTTAGAAGGGGCACGCAAAGAGAATCAGCACAAAGTTTAAGAACGGCACTGGGGACCAAATCCGGGCCAGTGGAGAACGAGAACTTACTCGATTTTAAATTGGTTAGCAGGCAGTTATAATATAACTGTTATATATAACTAGATATATATAATATATCTATCAAAATGTTTAATCTAGATCAGGTCGGATCTTTATTATAGCCAGAAGGAACAAATTAAATTTCAGTGGCCTTCCAAGCGCAGAATCATTCCCTCTCTCTCTCTCACACACATCTCCACGGGTCGTTGTTAGGACGTACATATGTGGATATATAAATGTGGACAAAAAATATGTGAAAAAAATGTAAACAAAAATGGAAAGGGTTCGACTTTATTTTTGTCTCTAAATTTCCTTTTTTGGCAATTATTCAATTTTTTGCGAACGTATAATAAATGAGATAAATCGTAGGCTCACATATATATTGACTGAGTACTGGGTATAAAGTAGAGCGGCGACCCTGGCCGCGGCTCACAACGTTCCCTCTCGTTTGCACTATATATGTTAATTATCAAGGATGGTCTCTCTAATACCTCCAACTAAAATCATTAGCTGCTAAATAGAAGAATAGGCATACATATATATTTTTTGTATTATAATGATTTCCACACCAAACAGAAATATCGTATTATAGAACTCTTTCCATCGAACCTGTTTTCCCTCGCATTCACCTGCAGTTTGCCATGGTAGACCATAAAATTCAATTATGTGTACTTCATAACTGCACATTCGTTCCTATTATGTTTTATGCACTCTGATCTCTGCTCGGAGAGAGCTGCATGCATTTTCCCTCTCAACCGCTGTTGTTGCATAAATCAGGACGAATTTCACGCATATAAACAGTGGAAAGTGTGCGTAACGAGCGTTTCAATTTAAGAGCAAGACTTTCGTTTTTCTTTTTGGTTGTCCGCCTCTTTTTTCCTGCGTTGAGTGTGAGCACAGGCAACAAATTCAATTTTTCATTTTGAGAGCAGTCAGATTGCTGGCTCTCGGCTGCTCGACCTGCCCCTGGCCGGTCGGGGCGCCGCCATTCCAACAGTTTGGAAACACTAAAGTTGAATTACAATTGCAGTTTTTTTCTGCTCTCCCAGTTTTGCGTTTTGTTTGCTTCATTTTTGCCGTCGACTTGGTGTTAAGAGATTTTTATGTGCCTACGTATTTGAAATGCTAAAATGATGTATGGCACCCGGGCCAGACTAGAACCGAACTCTTTTCTGTTATTTTTTCTGGAACGTACGGACGGACGGACTGGCATGCGCACGTATATGTGTATATGTGTGCGGAGAAACGGAGGGGTGGAAAGTGCTATAAAATGTCCATTAAGCTTTCCGAGGAAACCTGCTGAAATGCACTTTTCGCATTCTAAACTGCCAACAGGTTCACTTGATGATGGCTAAATGGAATGGAGTTGGTCTGAAGAGCTGCTCGCGGCCACTTGAGCATTTGCCGGGTGAGAGAAAGTGTACTTTATGGGGGAACGAACGAAGAAAGCTCCACTCAAAACAATTGCGTAAATTCTCCACACTCAGCTCCCCTCTCCCGTGGCGCGTTTGCTCGCTGGCTAATAAAAATCTATTTATTTCGCTCTTGTAAATCACAATTATGCTGTCATCTATTTGTTATTAATATAGCTTTTCCCTGGTCATTTATCTCACATATGTATACACTCGTGTTCCTCTCGAAGATTAATGATTGGGAAAGTATCCCCATAATCAAGTGATTTAGGTCTGCTCTTTCGTATTTTTTCTTCTACTTCTACTTCTTCTTCTTCTTCAGCCTTAGCGATTTCTGTGTGAGTGGGCGTTTTCCCTTGTATTCCCTTATGTTCTGGGGAGGGGGGAGGCTTGGGGGAGTGTCCTCCAGCAGACACAAAAACATCTTGATTTGTCAATATTTTATTTATTGCCCATTGTGTGTAATTAGAGCAGGCGTTTTATCGCTGATCCATGTTGTGCTCGATTCGGTCTGGGCCTATCTTGTGGCCAAGGGCAGTTTGATGTTGTCTGTGCGCCTCGGGGCAAGTTAATTTGGGTTACAGTCTTCGTTGTGGCAGAGATACGTACGTTTTGTTTGCATCTTTATGTTGAATATTATCAGATATCGTCCGACATGATAGAGGGTTGATATAATTTCTGAGAAATGGTGCGCAGTCCGACGAATTTGATAGGACTTTGGCAGATTGCAACATGAGATTATTCTGATTAACGTGTCCTTTTCAGTGTGCTATGATTGTTTGCATAGAAGCCGAAGGACAGGCAGAGTTTTCTTCTGGTTGGATGCGAATAATAACAACACAATTACGAGCATTAAAATAGGTGCTAAGGTGTTCAAGTACACTAATGGACATATGAATAGGGTAAGGGAGAGAAGAAGAGAAAGATAGTACTCAGCACTGGTTATGAATCAATATATCTCTTGCATAACTTGAATAAACTAAGCCCCATTATCCATTTCTTTTAACAACAATCATAAAAAAGACCACCAAATCGGCTGCGATAGTCCAATAAAACAAGAGCCGAGGGAAGGACTCTATCTAGGGAATCGTTTGCGGGAAGAGCGACCCCGACCTTTGACCAGACAACCAAACAATACCCAGACGCGTTCAGCCAGATGACCCCAATGGAAATATAACGCGTTCTTTTTGCAACATTGGCCTGGACTGGTGGTACTCGTGCCATCCCCATCCCCCCTACCCCAGGAGCTAGGACTGGACCCCATTGTGGACCATTGAAACAATCGTGGCGCTTCAAAAGGACATTCGCTGCAAGTGTCGCGCGCTGCAATCCTGGTCTGGACAACGTTCCTGTGCTCCTGCTCCTGCCCGCTCCTGCCTGCCCCCCTGCACGTAGTTGACGCATTTTATTGTTTTACTTTGAATATCCTTTGACTATGCTCGCCCCTTTTTCCTTCCCCTCGAATGGACGAGTATCTGGCATTGTTTTCTGGCCTGTTGTTTGCGGTCCGGGCTTCGCCCAACTTTGGAGCTTGTATCACATAAATGTCTATAATTTAAACACGAGCATTATGCTTGCCTGGTTCATCCTCCACTTCCTATCTGCCCGATGCCCGCCCAGCGGGAGAAGGTTACATTCAATTGCGGGGGATGACGTCACACTGAGACGGGGAGACAGTGAGACAATTGCATTTCTCTGGCCCTCCCAAGTGTGTGGACCGAGTCTTCGGCTGCCTTGTAATGCTAGCCAACAAATTGACTTGGCTATAAATTATACGACGCTCAGTGGCGTGGCTAAAAGGGGTTATTTTTCAGCTTGTTCGTTTCAGAAAGGAATTTGTTTTACTACCAAAATTCAAATACAAATTAGGCGATTCACCGAACTAAGGTACATTTATTTATTGATATATTTATTCTCAATCCCCGCGAGAGACTAATGGAAAAATATTGTATTAAATACTAGGACCAAGATACTAGCATGAACAAGACATGTTCATGGAATCCATTCAGATGGTATTTTTCTATAAAGCCAACTACTATATTTCCAACAATTACCAAAGTAATCCCAAACGAGAATCACGGCTCAATTATTTTCGACGCAGGACCCCCTTTGAATGTGTATATTCCGCCCCGCTGCCTTCAGCTCTGTCTCCATTCCCATATAGTGACTGAGTGGCCAAATATTTGGGTCTTGGTATGTGTGAAACAGTTGCACTCTCCCCATGGCTGACACACGCACATGGAGATGGAGACTAATTTGGAAAATCAGAATTGTCATATCAACAGATGGAACCCAGCAGGTACAGAGCACAGAGAGCAGGCGAGATTGCTCCAGCTGCTGCCTGCTCATAGCGCCTTACGTTAATTGCATTGAATCGGGGCAGGCTGAACGCCTTCGTTTCGGATTTGGCCCATTCCCACCACCCAACCAACCACCACCCACCATCCACCGCACTGCCATCGGTGGTGTAGGACCCTTGACTGAACTGTCTAATATGCTAATTACACTGCAGGCAACAATGCTGAGGGGGCTTTGGGTTCGGCATCGGCTCCACGGCCCCATGTTTTGCCCCACCCCTCTCCCCTTGGCCCATCTCCAGAAGTGTACTCGTATGTGTGGGACTGCAATGCGTTTGGGTCGTTCATTTTTGCAGGGGATTTGTGCAGATTGAGAGACGTACTCGTACTCGTACTTGTATACAATCGGTCTGCTGCCCTCTTGACCCCTCTCTTGTTCTGGCTCCTCTGTCTGGGTCTAAGCCGCTTTAGTGAAGTGCCATTTATACGAGTGGAAGTGTGTGTGCCTCTGCTGCCCCTCCCTCGACTGTGTCTGTCTAATTAATTATACTTTTCAATTGTATCGCAAACAATGAGAATGACATTTGCCTCTCCCTTCGCTTCGCTTCGACCTCAGCCCATCCTTGCAGTCCTTCTGGCGACGCCATCCTGCTGTCGCGCTCACCCATTTCAGTTAGCCGCTTTCGGAACTCTTATCTATGTGGCATACTTTTTGGCGCTTCTGCCTTTCGACACTGCAGCCGAAAGTTTCCAGCGACCCCAATCTGAATGTGTGTGTGTGTCTGTGTGTTTAAGGGCGGCGGAAGATGGAGGGAAATTTGCATGCGCCGCAGATAAATGTTTGTCAGAGTCGCTTATCGCAATTTTCCCATCCTTCAGCGCCACAAGGGAGTGTAAAAAGAAAAAGCAAAGTCTCATTGTGAAATTAGTTAAAGTTTCTTTTCGAATAGATTAAGCATATTATATAGGAGTTTGTGTAGGTTGGTTAACTGGGAGTGGGAGCGCGGTGCAGTCATAAGGGGGGTCTGTAAGGGGGCCCAACTGGCAGATAATCCGCTCACTGCGACCACTATGTCCTCGTTCACTCGAAAATTCCCTAAATTATTGTTAAAACTCCATTATGGTATTATTTACATGCCCACATGCACAACTAACTGCTAGGTATTCATATTTAGTATCCATTTAAGTACAATAAACAAGTGTTCAGTGCATCGGGCATTTACCGCACATCTAAATTAGAGATCCCTGCCTCAATCAGCCACTGACGGGCACTCGATTCCCCCCGCCTGCATCTGGTCCAACCGAATGCGGTCAATTGTTTGTTGTTCGGCAAATATAGGTTTATATCCGACATCGGTATGATAAATGCAAATTTGATATGCAACACCGCAGCTGTCAATGATGGAATAATATTTTCAATCATTTAAAATGCGGCCCCAAGCCAAATAAATTAATCGAATCGCCCGAAAGTAGGCTGAGGTATTTCGCGATAGCTGGAAAAACCAAATGAATGCAAATTAAATTATACCATTATGAGTGCATTTTAAGTACAAAACTAGTTTTTATCGCATTTGTTTTTTTTTATTGTTTTGTGAAATTTATATTTGTGGAATATTATCAGTTAATTCGCCTTTTTCTCTAATTTTCATAATTATTTATAATCTTCATTTGATTTATTTCGGTATTCATGTGAGGCCTCCCGAATGATGATGGTTCATTTGGCCATGTTCTGTTGGCTCTGTCAAAGGTTCTTCCATTGTCAACTAACATTACGTATCCCCACAAATTTCACTATCAGGCAAACATTTGTGGGTATTCCTATTTTCTCATCTAGTCGGTGAATGAAAAGTCGTTTCATTTTTTCAGTAATTATTTATCAGAAAGGCTAGTTAATTAATTGTACAGGCTCAAAACGCTGGTTTCTAACAAAATAAAATAATTCGATTTCTTAGGGTTTGTGAACGCCAAAACAAATTCAACATCCACTTTTAAGATGTAATAGATATTGTCTTGTTTCATAATTATAATTAAAAAAAACGAAGTCGATTCAGAATTTATTGAAAAACTTCTATGTTCGAGCCGAATACAAAGTCGGAAATGGGTAAATATTAGGCATATCGAAAGCTTGCGGAACACAGCATTTCCTTCACAGCAGCTGAGCTTAATTCATTTTATTAAAACCGATTCGTTCTTCCTTTGGGACTTTGGGCAAAGCCAAAGCCAAAGACAAAGAGCCAAACAAAAAGGGAGAAAACCGTAAGCCAAAGGAACACAAATGTAAATGAAATCGTGCGTAAAATGCGAACAAAGGGAAATCGTTTGTCGTTCCATCTCTCGACGTACAGCAAAAAATATTGCAAAATACATGAGAGTCAATACGTGAAGATATTTGTATATGTATGTGTGTACATACGAGTATATGAATATGGAAATTGATGTATGAGAAAATTGCAAAGGACACGCAAAGCATTTTGTTCTGCCAGATTGAATGATTGAGGATGGGTAGCAAATTGAGAAACTCGAATTGGGATTCTGATTCTGATTGAAGGCTGGGTGAATGGCTGGCGAGTGGCCTGGGGAGAGCCCAGACAAAATGAGCTTTGATTTCTGCACAAGGCAGAGCAGTACAATTGAGCAGTAATAAAATTTCGACTGCCTCTTGCAACCTGATGGACTTTTTGCCTGGCAGCTGCCTTGAGCATTCGGAATTTGCGCTTTTTCAGCTACTTTGCATAACTAATTGTTGCTGGCAGTGGCAAGGGCCCAAGTGGCAGGAGCTGAATCACAGGCATTTCCTCAGCAAATTACATATGTTCAATTTCGAAATATTATTGCCTGATTTGCATATTGACTTGAAGGCAAACATTCTAATTCAGTTTTCCGAATAATTTCAGGTGGGCTCAAACTTATTTATCTTGATTATTTATTCAAATATTTATGCCTAAGTAGTTTCTGTTTTATGCGCTTCAGCAAATGCTCAAAAATTTGGAAAATTTTCTATATCCTGCATTAAAAAAACACACGTGTCTTCAAACTTCTTAGTTCAACAAACCCATTAATAGAATCAACAACTAAAAGAACTTGTTCCTAGACAACTTCCTCACTTTTCAGTAATTTCAGCACGGAAAACATTCTCCCAGCAAACAGTGCATCTGCTTCTCTTCCACTTGTCTGTTTTATTTTTAAGGAGCAGGAATTTTAATTAAAATTCGCGACTTCAATTTGCAGAATGTTTTCTTCCGCAGGGTCTTTATTTTTTGGAAGCAAACAGTCGCTATTTTTTTTGGCAAATTGTCACATAATTTTCAAGTGTAATTTAAAATGCATTTTCAAGTAAATGATGTGCGGCATTTTAATTAGCTCTTCCCCAAGCAAAACTAATTCAATTTGCACTCGCGGCAGAGCAGGAGAGCGAACAAGTACTAGAGGCAGAGAGGTTCTCACACAGAAATTGGCTGCGTTTTCCTTTATTTTTTGGGAAAACTGAGAACTTCAAAGACAAGTCAAGATGCTTGGTTCCTTGGCTGGTTGAAACGACTTAACGACTTCTGCTGCCTGGCATACAAATTAGTTTTTTCTGGAACGAATGCTGGCGAGAGGGATTGAAAGCGATGTCGAGTACGGAAAATTGCGCTAGAAAGTTTTTTTGGTTAACCGAAAAAATTAAAACATCATCATTTGGTGCACTCAGCCAAAAAGTCAACTCTACTCGAACTTGACGCGGAGTCAAGTCAGGACAAGTCAACTCAACTCATCCCGACTCGTCCCGAGGTTGAGGTCCCTGGGTGTGATGTCTGTTGAATTTCAATTTCGGTGGCCTGTCACGCAGGGGCCGTAGCCGTGGCCGTGCCCGTGGCCGTGTCGCTGTCGGTGGTTCATACATATGAAAAACATTACGCATACGCACGGTTGCACAATTTTAAATGGCACGCGCAACAAGCCGCCAACAAATTTCTGCCTCCGAGGAAAATCAAACCGAGTTAAGCATTTTTCTTTATCTTTTCTGTTTGACTAACCAGCCGTGTTCCCTGTAAGTCGGCAGAGGGAGTGCCGGATTAGTTAACTACTTGACATCTCGGGCCCCTAGTCCGCTCCCTGGCGTGTCTCCGTCTTCTTTGGCTAAAAGTTTTCCCCAGAGAGACTGCGACGCAGACTGTGTCTCATGTGACGTTGGCTTTCAAACATGGAAAACCTTTGTGGCTTCTTGCTGTTGCTGTTGCTGTTTGTGTGTTCTGTTCCCAGCTTCCAGTTCCCAGGCTGTTCAGGTGATTCGCAAATAATCAAGAAACTTTTCGTATTAATTTGAGACGAGTTTTCCTTTTTGTGTCCCGTGTTGTTACCTCTTATTGACCTCAATTTATGCAGACCACGTTGGCTTCTGGCCTCGACTAGGACACTCAGAATTTGTCCAGGATTCGCTGGTGAATATTGCTTGGGTTTGCCAACAAATACCCATAGAAAGAGAAAGTGGGAAAATTACCCCTTGTATCAATTAAATTTTGTTGGTTTTGTCACCAGCCGGCTTCAGCCTGAGAAAATGAAGTATTTGCCAATTTGTGATGAAATTTTCTCGCAATTTTTCTTTATTTTTTTTTATACGGATATAGATATAGACTATAGATAAATAGTAAGCACTTCTGCTTAAACATCTTTCTCTCTCTTTTTTATTGAGGATAAACCAACTTCCAATACGCATTTTTTTTTCTTCAAATCATCGCATTAATGGCTAATCTTGATTTTAGCCATGACCTCACACCTATTGATATCTTGTTGTTCCCAATAACCAAAATCTCGTTTTTTCACGTCGAAAGAGGCTGAAGAATCCTCATTGCTGGGTATGTACTACTGAGTGGAAAAACTTTTGTGAAAACTTATTTAAGACCTCAGAATCATTTTCATTAATAGTGGTATTTTTCTATGTTTATCAAATAAATCATAGAATACAAATCAAAATATAAAATATTATTGAGAATCCAATCTGGCTGTGAGGGTTCCGAAAGCAGACTTAAAATTTCTGAATTCTGAACTTTGAGGCAAGCAATGTTTTTTTTAATATTTTATAATCACATTGAACCAAATTAGTCTAGAAATTGCTGCATACACTCAACAATACGATAGATAAAGCTGTGATGCTTCGAAATATTATAGGTTATGTTCTACATTGTTTTTTTATTGCCAAAAACTCTATCTATTTTACAGTAGGTACCTTTAACATTCTAACAACTTACTTATTTGAATAATATCTGTTTAATTGTGAAGGCTGTGCAGTGCAAAAAACTGTTTGAAAATTGGCCCGAATGTTCGTTGTTGCGTTAGTGAAAACTTAATATCCATTTATTTATTTATTTGTGTAAGAAGGCTGGTCTGTCTGTAAGCTCGCGTGCCCTATCCCGATAGCGGGAGAGCTGAGAGCGGATCACGAGAGCGCGAAAGCGGTCGTCAGAGAGAGCCGGCCGACGCCGGAGAGAGCACGCATTCATTAAGCTTACAGCCCTCTCATACTTCGGCAATCTTCTCATCAGTTGTGCTTCGCAAACGTCGGACTAATGGAGTTATATTATTCCAAATCAACCCAGAAACCATGTAACACCAATAAACCCAATTGTTATAATTAACATTTCTGCATTTATATAATTCTAATAAATAGTAAAAACTACTGAGGCCTTAAGCTTATTAGAGTTTCTGTTTATGTGTAAACATGTGTGGTGTTCTTATACGAGCATATTAGATATGAATATTATTTGTAGTATTTCTATGGAACAATGGAATGCTGGTCATTATTTTGTCCATGTAGTAGGCGTTGCACCGCTTGGTGTGGCCAAGTCTGAGTCTATTTATGAGCGTACAGTTCTATGAATATCGATATCCAACTAGGCAAAACATATTTATGAGGTCCATGAAGTACTGTTAGTCGGATGGATTCAAAAAAATCTTAATTCGACTTTTGAAAATGGAATTAATACAACCCAGATTGGCCGTTTCACCCATTGTGAACACGAAAAGAAAACTTATGGTATTGGTCGAATCTTTCATTCGTTGTATTATAAGCTTGAATATCCGAACTCAAATATTATTTATATTTAAAGAAAAAATATGAAATCATAAATTCTAGCACCGTTTTTAAATACTTATAAGGGATGACCTGCTTTCTTACAAACACCAGTCCTAGTTACCGTTTCAGGCAGTATAGCCGCTGGCCTGGTAAAGTAGATCGCGCTCTGTTTGTCTGCTGTCAGAGCCACGAATATGTTCTCCGATTTGCATATGGAACCGTAGATAGAGGCATCTTTGAACACGGTCGGGGACAGTCCCTTGTTGGTATACTGCTTGGGAGCGTAATTAATTATCACTAGCTCGTTAGCATCCTTGCAGGACTTTTTATCAACAAAGTTCTCGTTACAGTAGCGAGATGGTTTCAGGTTCGACTGGATTCCAGGGCAAGTGATCTTCCCGATCAGCTGGCGAGGTATTTGGAGGTTGGTAACACCGCCAAGATCTTCTTGGGGCTCAGAGATGTAGCCCCGAATACTGGTGCCATCTATTTCCACGTCCAGATAGTATATTGCGTTGCTGACGAGACCGAAGTCGAGGTTGAAGCACTTGTAGCCGATGCCCTCTCCCCCAAAGGTGGAGCACTTGAAGCTCTCCCCCGCTTCGGCACCGGTGGCATCCCAGACGGAGAACAGAACCGCGTACTTGGTGGTCTTGGCGAAGTACTGAAGGCCGATGTAGGCTCCAGCTTGGTCGGAGTAGAATTGCAGAAAGTTGAAGAAGCCGTCGTTGCGCTTCTTCTCGCCGATCATCCACTGGAAGATGCCCCGGAAGCCGCTGAACCCTTTGCTTTGGAAATTTATGTTCACCAAGGAATTACCCAGGACTCCTCTTCGCGTGGAGTTGGTCTGACGACGCACCCTCATGAATCGGGCCCTGTCCGCTTCGGCCTCCTCGGGGCTTGGATGTGCTCCCAGAGCCCTTGTCAGGCATAAAGCAAAGACGAGCAGGCAAAACATGTGCAGCTTTGGTGAATTCATGGCTTACTCTGACCCTCCCTCGGGCAGGCACTCCTCTTTATATGGGGCCCCGAGGCGGGCTACGAATGCGCTTCAACTGATTGATTGGAAAAAAAAGTTCTTAGAACCGGCACAGCTGATAGGACAGTTCAATAAGTAGATTTGCAATTTGTTTTGTTCAAATGAACTCGAAGCCTGAGTGGAGTGCTAGAGCTGTGAGATATTTGTACACGGATTTTAAATCCGCGCCTTGAATGTCCTGCCTGTCGCCCATTTTGGGACCATAGCGATACGCTTTGAATACGTCTAACTTACTATTCATCTGGTCTTAGGCCTGCATAAGGACCAGCCCAAATGTGTAATATAGAACGCACAGGCCTTTGCTGCGAAAAAGCTGCTGGGTGTTCGTGTGATTTCGATTAAGAAATGTATGTATTTGCGTACTATTAGGGAAAGGACGACATAATTCATAGAGGGTAAACAGGATGTAGCGAAAGATCAGCATAGATCCAAGTCTATAACTAGTCAGGTCTTTCTTGGTTGAATTTTCGCACAGCTCTCCGACAAGAACGGCGGTTGATCACCTATCTAAACAATGTTTATTTAAATAATATATCACCCCTCATACTGGAGGTCACCTTCTTCTCGCAGGAATGTCGAAAGGTGTTCAAAAAACCCTCACCAAACTTTTACTCAGGCCATTGTGAGGGATTATGAATGATTCCTCACTGAATGATCGAACCTGATACCCTTTCATCAAATTCATTTCAACTCATTCGCTTAAAAATAGCATCCCATATCAGCATTAGTCATATAACTGATGAGCAAACTACTGGAGAATCCAATAAGTGTGTGAAAGTTCCGCATATTGGCATACTATTAAATAAACTCTTCAAAGAAAAATTGACTCAGTCATCATGGAATTTATCTTCTTATTAGCTATAAATAAAATAAGTTTATTACGAATCTCATTCATTGGAATTCAAGAAATGTAAGAATGTTTTCTTTTCCCTCTCTCGAGGGGGGAGTCGCATCTCTCGAAGAACTTTAAACAATATCAAGGTAAATATTGGCTAAAAAATATAAATATTGGGAGACACCATGAAATTCATGTGTGAAAAACTATCACAGAAGATAGCGGAAGATGGTAAATGTAAAAATGAAAACCAAGGAATAAGAACATTTATTGAATACGAAAGAAAATAGAGAAGATTGAGGCCAGAGAATCTCAAACTTTAAAAATTATTTAAAATAACTAAATATAATGTAATGGTTATATACAAAATTAACCATAAAATCAATAAAAAGAAGTCAGTACCAATTGAAAAAAGGTCAAGCATTCTTGTTCTCGCCAATTTTGCTTTCGTGCAATGAAAATATCATTATAAAGTATAAACCTTGAAGATATTTCAGATACTTTCCCACAAAAAACCAATGTTTCTTTAGCTCGCGAAGCAGTGGAAAGCTCTTTACATTGCACAAAAAAATAAAACTATTTATTTCTGTAAGCTATGTCCGCTATATGCGCTGTCATTTTATTTCGTGGAGCTCAAAATCCATTAAAAACTGGGTTTATTCTAAGAAAGCTATTCTTTCATAAATAACCATCATAAAATAAATATTCCTGTGGAAAGGATATTTTCCGAGTGTTGGTTTTATTTATATATTAATTTACAAAGTGTATTTTTTATAATTGAAATTCTCTGTCAGTCTTGTGAACCAGTTGATATTCCTCTTCTATCGATGTTCTTATCCATGTTAATATCGATACTATCGTGCACCCAGCTCGTCACAATGGAAAATATCCTTTACACCTGCTGCAAACTGTCAATAAAATATTACGAGTTCATACATATATTCAGAATAACTGGCAGACGAAGCTCCCTAGGACCAATACCTTCCATCTGTGATCCACTTACAAGTTATTATTTGTCAACGAAAATAATGTTTGATATGTTTCTGTAGAACACGCAGCAAAACAATAGTATAATCGGAGTATATGTAAATATATATACATGTTAATAACATATTATCGAAGTAAGTATATATATATACATATAAATATATTATATTAAATATTATTCCACAGAAGTCATAAGGAATACTCTTATCAATCTGGCTTATAATAATTATTTTTTGTATATTATATGTATATATATTCCTATATATATATATCTACATATAAACACCCAGAGAAAAATTTGACCCATATTTAAATTAAATAAAAACATTCTGTTATTATACAAAATCAAGTGGAATTAAACAGAATTAATTTTGTATAAAAAATACATTTTTTAAAAAGTTTTTATTAATATTCAATCTAAATATGAAACTCTTTAAGACAAATATAATTTAATCTCTGAGAAAATCCATTGGTATACAATTTCTAGGGCTTTCTTCTCCGGGTGTATGTACAAATTCTCAGGCCCAAGATGTGTCAAGATCTTGGAGCAGATGCGGGTAATGGTTTCTTGTTGAACAGAGCCAGTACTTGTCGACAACTCTCTGTGAATCGTTCTATGCGTCGGTCAGAATTTTTTATTAAATTTAAATTGTATACACTTGCTTAGATGCAGATCGGATGCCTCAGTGATAACCTACTTTATTGATTAAGAATGACGAGTCCAACTGGTTCCTCTAGTGAAGAAAATTAGGAAAATTCCCATTACGTTCCCCCAAAAGAGCAAAAAAACGACAACAACAACCACAAAAAAGCAGCCGGTGACTCAGGAAAAGCCCAAGTGCGGCCTGTTTAAGAGAAAAACCTCTATTATTCGCACTCATTACGCGGAAACTGGCAGCAACGTTCGAAAGGTAATCATCGACTTAGGAGTGCGCCTACAAGCACATGCCACTATCTGGAGATCTGCTGTAAGCCCGAGGTGAGGTGAGGAGCACAAATCGAAGTGTAAATCGGTTGACGTTGGCTAAAGTGAGCTTCTTTGTAGTTGGAGCTGACAGAGGACATCAATCGCGATAATACGTAACCAAAGTGGATGGCGTATACACGACCGTAAATGGAGGAAGCCTGGAGACCAACTTCGGGTAGTACTCCTGGGTAGCAGCCATATTCGATGACGCCGACAAGTTTGTCTGCACAGGAACTTTGATGGCGTATAAAGTGGTCTTGACAACGGCCAACCGCTTGGATGCCGCAGCTCGTGAGCTGTTTCTGAGGGCCGGGGAGTGGGATCTGATGACCGAGAATGATTATATTGCCCATGTAAATATCAGAGTCAAAAATATTACAGTGCACGAGAAATTCAGTTGGCAGTCAACGCAGTACAACGGACAGTGAATTTACTCGTCTGTCCCAACGACAGCAACATTTACCATATTTAATAAGTACTTTCAATATGGGAATTAAGAATATCTTACATCATTAGTCATTCGTAATATGCCTTAGAATATCTTTACTTTCAGCCAATAAATGCGAATAATTACTGCGTTATCGTAGGACCCGTGTGGATCAGACATGATCACATTTATAAAGCAAACATTGAAGTATGAACTCCATCGAAGAGTTACATATATGGATGGAATTTTTGGAAATGTATCAGGGATATATCGGCAAAATGCAGCATTAGAAGGTTTGGCCAAACAGCTGCACCTTAGCACCTTAACTGCACCGTTAATCAATATTTGAAACGACGCCCAATAATTTTACATATCAAACTTGAGGTCGGAGCTAAGACTCAGAATAGCTTAGGATTATCAATTATGCATTGGTTTCCTTTCCCTGTACTGGGAAGTCCATGGGATGGGCGTTTGTAACAAAAAAGGTGTGGGAGTGGGAGGTTAAGATCAGATACAAAGAGTAACTCTCTTTGACTAGTGCCGATTAAGAGATAAGCTACGTTTTCCTTAATCCGACAAGCTGGCATTGATATTGTTGACTTTTACATTCCTAACAATTTTTAAAGAATAGTATTTTTTATTTTAATGTTTTTTTAGTGGCAGTGCTTCCTTTTTTCACACAACACAGATTTTACACAGATTTCAGTAAAGCATTCGACTCTGTAAACCACACTCTCCTAGCACAAAAACTTGACCTTTGTTCCAGGTCCCAAAGAGTCCTTTTCAAAAACTCCCTATCTTCACCAGTTATGGTTACTTCGGGCGTACCACAGGGCAGCCATCTAGGTCCCCTACTCTTTACACTCTTTATAAATGACCTGCCTTCGGTATTAACATACTCTCGAGTACTTATGTATGCGGATGATGTTAAGCTGTGTGTCCAGTTCAAGGACAGCTTATCTCACTCCAGGTTGCAATCCGATCTTAATACCTCCAGCGCCTTTCTGGCTCCTTACACACTAGGCGGGGGTTCTCTCGAGAGAATTACCCTAGTTGATGATCTTGGTGTTCTTCTAGATCCCAAGTTAAAGTTTTCTGAACACATTTCTACCATGGTAAATAAGGCCATGGGCGTGCTTGGGTTTATAAAGAGGTGGTCAAAGGAATTTGACGACCCCTATATAACAAAGACTCTCTATATTTCGCTTGTTCGTCCGATTTTAGAATACGGTTCTTGTGTATGGTGCCCTCAGTACAAAGTACACCAGGACCGTATAGAATCAGTCCAGAAAAACTTTTTAATTTTCGCTCTACGCGGCCTCAACTGGGATGCAAGTGTGAGACTGCCGTCTTACTCTAGTAGATCGCTTTTAATAAACCTTCCATCTTTAGTTAACCGTAGAACAATGCTTGGTGTGATTTTTGTGCACAACTTGATCAAGGGTGACGTAGATAGCCCTGACTTGTTGAGCCGCATAAACTTCACGATTCCTATTAGAATTACTAGAAATTATATACCTTTGTTCCTTCCGATTTGTAGATCGAATTATTCCTTGCATGAACCTTTTAGAGTTTTATGCTCGGATTATAATTCCCTCTACCATATTATATCGGCAACTAATTCCCTTCCTCTTCTCAAATTACTAATACTCACATACCTTTCTCGTAGTTAGTAATTGTAGTTGTGGTCTACGATAGTTTTAATGCATGATTAACTCCTTTAGTAAGATTAGTTCTAATTTTCCTCGAATACTAGTCTAACATCTATCTTTCCTGCATGATCGCGATCGGTTCGGTTAACGAGTCGCGCGTTTTGCGACAGCGCCCCTCGGTCGGTTGGGTGGGAGGAGGGCTGCGTTTTGGCCTGGGATTCGCGCGTAACAGCATTCGGCTGGTGTCCCATGGGCCACTTGATGGTGCAGTCATTGCACGTCAACGTCCAAACAACTTAAATATCTTGCATCTAATCTTGATAAGCTTTGCCATTCTGAAAAGCGGATAGATTTATCTAAAAATTGGATTTGAACATTTTGTTGATTCAGCTTACCTGGTTCAGTCTGGACAATTTTAATCATAATGTTAACACTAATATTTTTCGGAATTTGTTTCAAAAATTGTTACTTTAAAAACCTTTCCTGACGTTTCTGTGGTACTGTTGACGGTTCTTTGTGTACAAGTCGGCCATAGCTGAATCCATTAGGTCGTCAGGATTGGGATCTAATAGATCCACTTCTCAAGCCAAAGCAAATACGAAATTGGCGTGACCTCCTGGTGGTGGTGGGCAAATCCATCGGAAATCCGTCGGACGTGGAACAGAGCAGTGCCATAGAAACGCACTCCACCACGGAGGTGCGAATGGGGGACAGAATCTGGGAGAATGTCCCCATCGTCGAGGTTCAAGATTCAAGTTTCTTCGGAAAACTCACCCTCCCTGAAGTGCTAGTGGGCAGTGGAGCAGGCATGGGGCAGGCTACCCTTACAGAAGTGATAGTCAGCAGTGTCGTGAAAGTGTCCAGCGTCTAGAGATATCCAGAGTTGTGTGCAGATCGAGTGGTGGCTCCAGAGTTCTGTGCAGATCGAGTGGTGGCTCCAGAGTTATGGTGGAGGATCGAGAGAACAGCACTGTAGAAGTATCGTCAATCACAATGGTTCCAGAGGCCACTATTCCAGAGGGCACTATTCCAGAGTCAGTAAGCAGACAGTGGAGCTCCAGTGTGGGGACGCAAGAGCTGCAGGCGGCCTTCCCAGTCCCAGCCATAGATGCTGCCGTTCCCAGCGAATTCTCTGGCGCTCTCCACGCTGTGGACGAAGAAGTAGAGCAAAGTGAGTCAGAAGACGTCACCTTCGCAACATCATCAAGGACTACGAATGCCATAACTATTTCAAGAACTTACCCAAGGACATCAAGGAGAAAGGCCTAAAGATTGTAAAGAAATCTACTTAAATTAAACCAATAGGAGCAGCCATACTTTTATATTTGTCGTTTTTAAATCAAAAATCCAGTGAACGGCAAAAAAAACGATAAATGGTTAAGTTTGTGGCGGTTCTATCGAATTGCGATCTGGCAACCATGCGTCGTCGAGTAGCAGAGTAGTTCTTCAGGATCTGGTTCTAGTATTCCTGGGTAGATCAGATCGTCATGTTAGTAATTTTGTACAGCTGTCCTTTATTTTATTTACTCACCCATGAAATCAATTATTTCGGCATAAATATCACTCTCGTAGTCTATCAATGCCCCAACGTAGCTGCAGTCGAATTCCACTTTGATCATGGAAATACCGGAAATTGATTGAACTTTCGTGAAGCTGTGGGGTAACGTCCCCACACTGGAGCACCACTGACTGTTTACTGGCGCCTCTGGAATAGTGGCCTCTGGAATAGTGGCCTCTGGAATAGTGGCCTCTGGAATAGTGGCCTCTGGAACCATTTGGATAGACGATACTTCTTCAGTGCTGTTCTCTGGATCCTCCACCATAACTCTGGAGCCACCACTCGATCTGCACACAACTCTGGCGCCACCACTCGATCTGCACACAACTCTGGAGCCACCACTCGATCTGCACACAACTCTGGATATCTCTAGACGCTGGACACTTTCACGACACTGCTGACTATCACTTCTGTAAGGGTAGCCTGCCCCATGCCTGCTCCACTGCCCACTAGCACTTCAGGGAGGGTGAGTTTTCCGAAGAAACTTGAATCTTGAACCTCGACGATGGGGACATTCTCCCAGATTCTGTCCCCCATTCGCACCTCCGTGGTGGAGTGCGTTTCTATGGCACTGCTCTGTTCCACGTCCGACGGATTTCCGATGGATTTGCCCACCACCACCAGGAGGTCACGCCAATTTCGTATTTGCTTTGACTTGAGAAGGCGAATCTCCCAAAAGATGTCCCCCTCGCTTATGAAAGGCGTAAAGTCCCCTCCCTGTAGGATCACGGGGACTACAGGCAGCAGGAGTATTTGGGCCCACACACTTCTTGCCGCTACATGTGCTGCATACTGCTTCGAACGGCCTGTCGAAAGGGAACTTTTATTACATTTCTGAAGTGTGAAAAATTACCGACGAGAGCTCTACCGATGCCATAGCCTTCGATTTCCTCGAACTCCACATTGCAGCTGAATACAGTGCTTGGCTCCAAAACAAACTTGAATTTCGGCGCATCTATCTTTAGCTTGACACAAAATTCCACCAAGTGGGAAACGAGGTTTTGGGCTTCCATTGTCCGAGATCTGAATTCAACGAAATTTTATTCTGATACGCTCTAGACAGAACGAATTAATTTTCAGAATTTACGAGTAGTTATAAGGTTAGCACACAGCCTACTGTTCAATGACGATTCGATGATTTTGGGAATTGAGTAATTTTGAGACATTTATGAGAGAATGGCGTCGATTAAAATGTCATTGGTTTTAGTTACATTTCGCTCGGAAAGACGTATCTAATGGTCATGTGACATTAGACCGTGGTAAGTGACTGACTGCAAAAACAGAGACAGCCTTTGGGCAGAGCTTGCAGTGAAAGCGAGAGAGATATATATATGCGTTAGCTTTCACGTTGAGCTGGGAGCAGTGCTGCGGCAGAATTGATCGATTGTCACACTGTTCAGAACCATTTTTGCTGTCAACAACACTAAAAGACCAAATGAACATGCTAAGGAAGGGTATATGATATGATATTCTAAAGCCTAAAGTATTTGGGTACGATTTATAGCTGCATGAATCAGCTTTTCAGAATTGCACATTTAAATACAACCAGATATGAGATAATTAAGTTGTAAGCTAGGTACTCAGTTCCGAAAAATTGAATTTTTAACTGATTTTATTTATAACGGGGGGGAACGTTGTGAGCCGCGGCAAAGGCCGGGTCTCTACTTTATACCCGGTACTCAGTCAGTATATATTTGAGCTTACGTTACATGTAATTTATTATATGTTCGCAAAAGGAGCCAATGGAAATTTAGCCAAAAAATGAAGTCGTCCCCTTTCGTTTTCATTCTTATACCCGGTACTCGAAGAGTATAGGGGTATATTAGATTTGTGGTGGTAACGGTTGTGTGTAACATCCAGAAGGAATCGTTTCCGACCTCATAAAGTATATATATTCTTGATCAGCATCAATAGCCGAGTCGATATAGCTATGTCTGTCCGTCTTCATTAGCGCCTATAGCTCAGAGACTGTTAAAGCTAGAGCAACCACATTTTGTATTCAGTCTCCTGTGATATTATACTGTTACAAGTGTATTTTAAAATTTCGCCCCGCCCCCTTCCACCCACTCAAAGGACTAAAATCTGTGGCATGCACAATTTTTAAGATACGAGGAATCTAAAAACGCAGAATCATACACAATGACCATATCTATCAGAGTAATTAATCTGGATCAGATCGGATTATAAATATAGCCACAATGAAGAAAACCATTTCGAAATGCATCGTTCCCTCTCGCTCTCTTTCACACACCGGGTTGGGTGCTGTGCCCATTCGTACAGGTGAGCGCCTAGTTCTCAGAGACCATAAGAGCTAGATCAACCAAACTCTCTATCCATGCTCCTGTGATATCACGTCAGTACAAGTGTATTTCAAAATTTTGCCACGCCCCCTTCCGCCCCCACAAAAGATGAAAATCTACAATTTTGAAGATAATCATAGAATCATAGAAAATTACCATATCAGAATACTATCAGAATATTGAATATGGATCAGATCGGATCATAAATATAGTCAGAAGGAACAAGTGAAATTTCAGTGGCCTTCCAAGCGCAGACTCATTCCCTCTCTCTCTCGCACACAGCCGTGTATGTATATGTAGGAAGTATGTAGAAGTATATGTAGGAAGCATGTAGATAAGACAGATGTAAAAAACGTATTAAAAAAAAATGGAAACATCTAATATATAAAAATCTCCGAAGAGGTTCGACCTAATTTTTTGTTTTGTTTTTTTGGCCTAAATTAAATTTGTCCCTTTTGCGAACATGTAATAAATTGCATATATCGTAAGCTCACATACATACATACTGACTGAGTACCGGGTATAAAGTAGAGCCGCGGTCTTGGACGCGGCTCACAACGTTCCCGCGCGTTTTATGTTATTCGCTTTTAAGTGAGGAAACTTAAGTAGGATCCTGAATATTCGTCCTTGAAGGACACAATCATAGATCAAGAATATTTTAAAATTTATGGTAATACACCAACTGAAATTTAATTTAACTGTTATTTTTATTTTTTATATGTATTGAAAAATAAGTGATATTTCTGATTTTTATTGAAAAAATAAAAAATAAGTGTTAATTTTTATTTCTCTTAAAAAAATTGTATATAATTATAATTTTTTCTGATATGGTATATATAATCATTCCCTAAGGTTATGCGGTTTTAGTACTTTTAATGTACCGGGTACAAAAATAAAGAAATGCACGACAAGCGACGAAAATATTACAAATGGAACTCAACGTTTAAAGACAGTCTGTCAGTATCCATACCTCCAACCAATCCAAATAAATTCCTCTTTATCGGTTGCAATGAATTTTCATTGATATTCCAGGCCTCAACTGCTTGTTTTTTGAAGGGGTTCCATGTCCGTTTCCCAGGATGTGTATTCTCAAATCTGGAATTCATCCATGGTGGCTCGGTATCTCAATCAAAATCAATTAACGCACCCAACGTTAAGCTACCGATTGTTGCCATTTCATTTCCTCTCAGAGATAGACGAGGTCTCCAATCCACCAGATGGCCTCCCACCCATTGCAGAACTACCCTGGAAAGCATTTCCCCACCCCTGCACCTACCTCCCTGGATAGCATGTCATATGTTGCCCCAGGCAACAAAAGCGCAAAGCATCAACTCTTCCAAATGAAGCCAGAAAGCGCCACGAAACAAAAAAAGGGTCCCCAAACAAGGGGCGCAAGGAGTCCGGGAAGAGCCCCCAAATTGGTCGGGACAAAGGGAGGAGGGTGGCAATGAATGGGTGGGGTGGGGAAAGCCCTTTTGTCAACATAAATGAAATGCGCCCACAATTTCAAGTTTGGCGACGGCGCGTCCTCTCTGTTTCTCCCGCTCGCTCTCCATTCTCTCTCTTGCTCAATTCTAAAAGTATAAAATGAATGAAAAGCGAAAAGTACAATTACAACAACGGCAGCAATGAAGAGTGGTTAAGGGGGTGGTGCGGGGCACTCAGTGGTTGGTGTTGGGATTGGGGTTTTCCGGGGCTGGGAAAGCAGCGAGTTGTTCCGTGCTCCAAACATACAAAAGAAATGACATTCGAGTGCAGTGCAGTGCAAAAAATGACATAAGAATGCATTAAAAGCGCGCGTCAACGTTGACTGACTATGCGGCAGGGACAGGATCGGGAGAGGGACTGACACTGGGACGGGGACTGGGACTGGGACTGGGGACAGGACCAAGGGCAGGGACCAGAATACAGACAGCCGACAAGGACAGCATAGCCAGAAACCCCGAGAAAAAGCTTTTCCAACAATGCAACAGACGAGACGGCGTCAAGTCGACTTCCACATCACAAGCTAGCCTCCCCCCAGAGGAGACACCTCCATCTGCTGGTCCATCTCCATCTCCATCGCCCCTGGAAAACCGAGAGACGAAAGACGAAAAAAATGCTCGCACAAAATGACAAACAGTCATACTGATTGAATAATGGTCGTAAATCGCATTGCTGACATTGCTCTAGGTACGGCGGAGGTGGAGGCGGAGGCTGCTAGGGGATGGTGCCCCATGGGTGGGGATCAGTGGTTGTGCCGCCTGGACGTGGACGTGGACCTGGACCCACCCCAGCGATGGCGACGGTGTAGAGCCATTGGGAGTTCAAGTTTTTCGTTGTTTACCATCTCGAACGGAGCGGAGCCAGTCCTCATCCAGCGTGACAGCAATCGCATTTAAAGTGTTTGGCTTTCCCTCTCTTTCGGACTGGGAGTATCCATGGCAGTCCTTCCCCGCCTCTATCTCCCTCCAGGATTTTTAAAGTGTCCGCCAAAACTGCGTTGACGGTTCGCTTTTCACTTTTCCGTTTGAGGATAGGTTGGGGCAAAGTTTTGATGTTTTTTTTCAGCTTCTGGGATTTATACCGAACTTGTTACCCAGCTCGCAAATGGATTAGAGCCGTGCGATGGCTGACAGGATGTTTTCCCCGAGAAAGGGTTTGCGAGGGTGGAGCAGTTGATGTTAAATTGATTGGTGCCAATAGGATTTGGCAGCGACACCATTTCCATCAGGAATCGGTGTCGCACCAAGTGGACATGATCAGACAAACCTTTTCGCATTCGCGGGAGTGGCCGCTATACCTCGGGAGAAGCCCATAGCCCGTAGTACTATAGATCCTTAAGTGAGGCATAAACTCCACATATATGTGATTCGTTTTCTTTGGTGTTCGCATCTAAGCAATAGTCTTAAAAGCGAAATAAATTTGACAGATACGTAAACTTCATTTTATGTAAATTCCTATATTTCAGTACAGCTTCCCACAGAATTCAAACCCCATCAGGATTACACTGCCACCCCAGAACACCCCGTTTCATAACTTCATCCGTCACTATTTATCTCGTCTCCACTTCGTAACTGCTTGCCATAGCCTTAACTTTACGTTCGAGCAATTTATTCTTAGCATTTCTAATGGTCATCAAACCATTAGCACCCACACCCTCGCAGCATGCTCACAGCACCCTCTTTTAAATTCCACCCCCGCGAGGCGGAGGCCAGGCAGCGAGTTTCCCTTGGCTCGAATTAGAGTGCATTCTATGCACAAACACACCCACACTATACGCCCTGCCAGGGCGTTCCAATTTGTCTATATGCTCGTATGTCTTTATTAGAATAGACGTCGTTTCCTTCTCCTTCCTATACCGTTTCCCTTGCCCATTCTCTCCTCACGATGATCAATAGATGCCACCCTCCCAGCGTGCCTGAAAGGAAGTCAAATCAATAGCCACAAATTTTGACATTTGTCCAACGACTTTGCAGGACTTCTTAGCGTTGCTTAACGCAAGAGCGGACAGACATTTGCAGTTTTATTAGAGCCCAAGTCCCACCCCCAGCCCTCTGAGTGAACGGAATTAATACATTAGATATCGTTGCCCCCCGAGCGGAAACTGCGAGCATGACGAAGTCGAATGTTGCACATAATTCCGGCGAAAGTATTACAGACGCGTGCCTCTAAAACGATGGGTGCTCCACCCCCCGTGGACTTTCGGCAAGGGAGGGCCAAGAAAGTTAAATCCTTACGACGACAATCAATTGATTTATACAAGACTAACTGGCGAGGGTGGCTGATGGGTGAGCGCCTTTGATATTTATTTGCCAAATATTTGCTGTGGCCAGGTTGCCCTCCATGGGACATTGTTTCACGATCCGGATATTGGCAGAGTCCGCTCGGGTTTCCTCGACGCTCGCATCTTCCTGCTCCGCCCCCAATCCTGACTTAATTGCCCGGGGCAGCGTTTAAAACATTTACTTTATTAAGACAGTTTTTATGCGCTGTGCTCCTTCAGCTGTCGTATCGTTTATATCAATTTGTTGTTTACACCAACCGCTTTTCCGGCCTTCCTTCATATTTTTTCAGTGGCTTTATGATTGCTCTTTCGTAATCGAATTCTGTTTGCTTTAAGCCGCTTTGTGCGGCTCAGGCGAAATGTGAGCAAAGTTTACGGCTGGCTGGAAAGTCATCAAAAAAGCGACGGCCCGGCCCGGCCCAGCCCCAAATTCCAAAAGGATTAGCGCTTGTTTGCCAAATATTTGCGGCAGGAATTTCGTGTTACACGAGCTAAGCGATGAGCAGAAAAGGAAAGCGCACAGTGGTGTGGAAGTTCATTTTGGGCAATTAAGTTGACAGCTAGATCGGAAAAACACTACCAGAGTGGACTATGATATAATCCAGTTATTGGGATGTTTATCCGAGTTATAGATGGAAGGAATTAACCCAGAAATCTCCAATTATTGAATTTCCAATGAATGGGTGCCTTGACACACTGTTCCTTAAAACACTTTTTGAATATCTCAAGCCCTCCTGGCTACCTTCATCCCATGCTCGTTGGTTGCCTAAAAAACGTCTTATCACTTTCTTATCATTTATCTTTATTATGACCTAAGACCCTCAACAAACACGGCTTCATTTACTTTTCAACAACAACAAAATAATAAAATAAATAAAGAGAAGAAAAGGAAAGGAAAGAAAAGAAAAGAGAAGCCGAAAGCCTCGATGAAAGGCAACTTTCGTGTGCGTAGCCTTTTCCTTCCTCCCTCCTTTCCCATTGTCATTCAAACTTTGCGTTTGGCTGGGGAAAAGTCTGAAAAGAAAAGCAGAACAGAACCCCAGAAAAAAGAATCATCCGAAACAAGTTTGTTATTTAGCTTTAGCACCTATCGCCCCTTCACTTTTGGGGTTATTGACGGTGTACGGTGGAGAAGAGCCGAAAGGAAGCAGCATAAACGCCTTTTGAAGCCAAACACTTCAAAATGGAAAGGCGCACAGAAAAACTCGCTGTCCCTTATGAGCAGTCCGATGCTGCTCGAGAGCTCAATCTTTGCTAATTGATTGCCATTAGATGGTTGAGTTTTTGCTCGCTTCAAGGACCTCCACTCTTATCGAACACATACCAAAGGCAAACAGTTGCCATCAAAAGGACGGGGGGAACGGAGGTCAGGGAAGCAAACAAACCACGAGAGCCACGACTCAATGGCACATAAAAAAGCGATTTCGGGGCGGCTGTCTTTGAGCTGGCTGCGACAAAAGGCAGCCATCCCTTGACCTCCTCGCAGCCATCCGTACCCCGTTTTCGCAGATGCCTTTCCACGGGATCTGCTCCTTGGGCCTATGCAAACATATTGAACTTCCGCTTGTGTGGACGGCTTGGACATTGCGTTTTGCACAGACTTTCGAACGGTGGACACTCGTGGTAGTGGAGCGGGAGTAGCGGAGTGGAGGGGTCGTCATTGTTTGCACTATTTACTGAGGGCAGGCGAAATATTTATTATGCCATCAAACAAAAGCCATGCCATCCACTCAATGAGCTTCTCTTTTCTCGTGAAGGACCTTCACACAAAGCTCCTGGCTGCATCCCTTACACACAGTCTGACTCTTGCCTTGAGTCCGTTAACTTTGCCGAGTAGAAAAGGTGTTTGAATAGATCTCCTCTTCCCATAATAAAAGCACTCCTTTATGAACCAAATAAACGCATTAAATATTTTCAGGTTCTACTGTTGTCCCACTCGAAATATTGGTTATATTTGCACCTTGCAGCAGGGTATTGGAGCTTCCCTTTCCATCAAATAAACATCGCCTTCGATCTCCACCAACCTAACCTCTACTTGAGACAGGCGAATAAATACATTTCGAGTGGACTTTCCTTGGTCTAGTTCGCATTTCAATTGGACTGCAGCTCCTTTAATAACTTCAGAGCCTGAGCCTTGGGCAAAAGATTTAAGGTTGACAAATATTTAAAATATTTCTTTATTGTTATTAAAAAAGAAGAAAAGTGTGTGTGTTTCCTCCTCTCTTGTGCTGTTATTAACTGGGCCCTTTGTAATCCGGCATTGTATGGAGAGTTGGCCATTAGACGTAATTCAATATTCCATTCAAGAACGAAAGAGCCAGCGCACAATGGCCAGTTTGGATGGCGGACAAAGGCCAACACGAGCCTGGCGATGGACGTCGGCCAGACAATTAGGGCCGCTCCGACATTTGCCAAAGGGATGCGAATTCCTGGCCCCGTTTTTGAGCGTAACTTGAACTTATTTTGGTCCTTTATTCGCCCCTGTGCCGACATAATGGCCGCGTTATGGGATATTAACTTTCGACAGGCATATTTTGTGGACATTTATTCTTTTTGCTGCCAAATCAGGCCACTAATACTAATAGGCTTTTCTGTTGTTGTTGGTTAATCAATCAAAAAGCGGAGATCGAAGGACTCTTTCATGGTTTTCCTAACCTAAACAGGCTTGATCATTTTAGTGCAATGTACACTGGGTTCAATGCGTATAACCGTTCAATAGTGAGTTGAATAATATTTCTGTCCCAGAACAATTGGTATTATTAAGAGACCATCAATCCCTTCATCATGTTCTGAAAAAAATAACGAAAATATAGGACACATTCGGGGCTGCATATAAATAGCGTTTTTCCGTCAGATCCAACCTTCCCGAATCATACACAACCAAACCAAAATGACAAACACTCGTAAGCCCCGCAAATGCACAAAAACGCACAGCCCCTATACTCTTCCAGGGGGTATGGAAAATAAGGCTGCGAGTTTGTGCAACAGAAGGATCTCCCCCGAAAGTGTAGTTGTAGCTTCGAACTGCGAAATCAAAGCCATTATTTCTAGTCCTTTTTTGTGTCAATGTGGAAATTTTAATGCACAAATTGCATAAATTAAGCACCAAAGACACAAAAACAATCGGAGCGCGTATAATACAAATGAATTCGATTTGTGAAACAATAAAGCTCAATGACATGGCTGCCACTGCGGCCGCTGATGGCCAATTATGACGCTGATTCTGATTCTGATTCTGACGATGATGATGGCGATGATGACGATAGCGCGGATGTCAAACGAAATAACATCACGTATACGTATACGGATTCGCGCGGCTGTGCAGTCAATGCAAACTACTCGAATTTATTTGCCTACTGCGAACGTGCCAAATAATGCACCGAATTTTCATTCATTTTCATTTTCATGCCCACATTCATTTGGAATATGGCCACGGAAGGAGTTGATTTCCACGCATAATACCTCACGTATCCATCTCCAGGCGGAAGTTGGCTTCCCATTTGCCCCCCGATAAACTTTGCCCCATAATCCCCATGGAGACAATGACTGTCTCGAAAGTTGCTTCCATGACATGTGTGTAAGTGGCGAAATAGACTCGAGTATATTTATTTTATTGCACTCCACAAGCAGAAAGGGAAACAGAAACAGAAACAGAAACTCGGCAAACTGGTGATGAGAGTTGCCAAATTATTGTCATTAGTTTTCTGAATGAGCCAAGGATGAGCTTGTTGGGTCAGAATGGCCCAAAGAGAAGTCTGCTTCCTGTTTCTTCTGGCCTTAGCCAGTTAATTAGACAATTTCCCGATGGCCTGGGACGCCTGCTTTTCTGGCATTTTTCGGGCTAAAGTTTTCAGGGCTAATGTCAAACATCAGCAACTGGCGATGGAGGTGATTGCTGCTTCTACTTTTATGGGGCTTTAATGAACATCTTAGGAACCCCACTTCTGGCTGTTTGTGGGCTTAGATGTATTCGGAAATGGCCGAATTTAAAGAGGCCAAGCTTCGGAGCGCAGAATCTTAGATCAATTCTGGCCTCACAGAGTCTCATTAACTTTCGGTTGGAAAAAATCACTAAACAAAGCCGTAAGCCTCGCTCATCCGGTCCTTACTGTCAACACAATTTCCAGCTCATCCGACGGAATGACATGCGAAAGGATGCACAGTGTCCTGTCATTTCATGGCTGTCTGAACTTGAAAGTTGTTCCGTTTCCCCCTCTCCCTTTATTTGCGGCATTCTACGCACAGTTTAATTTTAATTTGGAGTTATGAAAAGAGCAAGGGGGCGTTCAAAATTGATTTGCACGCCTCCGTGGCCCCGAGCTGCAGGCTCCTGGCCGTTAATCACTACGTTAATTAATTGGTAAATTGTGTTTGTAGCGTGAATTATGTCACCGTCGTGCGGCAGCGACAACCAGCGGCAAAAAAAAGGATATAACAAAAACAACAGGGTCTTATATAAGTGTGTTAATACGTAATGAAATAAAAGATTAAATGGGATTTGATGTGACTGATTTTACAAGGGTTTTTGTGGGCTTAAATGGGGATTATCAAGATTCATTTTTATTTGCTACTCATTCTGCGAAAACCATTTACTTTGCCTCGACTAATCCAGTAGTAGTCGAATTAAGTAGACACTTACATAATCAAGCCAATTGGAGTGACGTTAGAGTGTTTTTCATTTCACTATTACTCGATTATTCAATTCAAATATTGAGTATATGTTCCCCAAAGGATCCCTACGACAGAAACCGTTTCAGTGAGGAGGGAAATTACGTCTTCGATCTGCTCTCTACCCACTTGGAGGCCAGCCATCAATTAACTTAGTTTTCAGGCCTGTTTTTGAGCTCTCCTTCTTGGCCAGAGAAAGATTTCAATTACCGTTTGCGAGCGATTGGCAATCAATGCATAACAAATATTTTACTTGCATGCCTCATACGTACACTGGGGACTGGCAACAAAGGCTCCCCTCAGCATGTTGGTCAATCGGCAATTTCCCTCAATTAACTGCAATTATTAGGCAGGCAATAGGCAACAGGCAATAGACAGATGGGGAGCGGAGATGGGCACTCAGAGAGTCTGTCTGATTCACTTGGCCGCACTTAATTAGTCACTGGCAAATTATGCTGCAATACTCAATAAATGATGGACTGATTGGAGTGCGCTCAAGGACAGATCTCCAATTAAAAGTGTCGCCTTTTCGCGCAATTAAATTTCAATTAAAGTGAGTCTCTTTCGGACAAAAGCTGCACCCACCACGCACCGCTCGGAGTGGGAGTTGGGCGTGCCTGGAGCAGGCGGAAGGGTAGGCGTAGGCCACGGAAGCGTCACAATTACATAAGTAAACAGAAGCACTTTCAGGCTTCTAGCTCTCGGAACAATGTGTTACAATTTAGCATCGCCTTTGAGCTACGTCCTCCCAGCATCGCAGCATTGCAGCCTCGCAGCCTCGCATCCTCGCATCCTCGTGCCACGCCCGTGGGCGTAATAAACACTTGACCCATAAAACTCACAAGTGTGTAAACCCCATTTCCACTCCTCTGGGCTCTCCTCACGTGCTTCCCCGAGTGCAATGAAGTCCAAGTGAAGTGCGCACGTGTGGGTGTGGGAGGAACGGAGGTTGGATGTTAGATGTTAGATGTGGATGCTGGAGGAGCTCGGACTATGCTAATATGGCCATTTGTTTTGGGCTACTTCTGCAGACGACGATGATGGGAGTTGTCGGAGTAGTGGCACTAGTAGGAGGGGATGGGGCGGGGCTGGGAGGCAAGCTACTTGCTTTGTACTTTGTGCTCCGCATCTTAAGCGTACGCCCAACTTTGCCATTTTGCAATTAAAATACTGAATCCGAACGAGTCTCCCGCCATGGCCGCTCCTGCAACCAATCTCAAACGGAACGTCGTGTAAAATGTTTTCTCATTTATTTTCAATTTCATTAAACTTTGTGCCTGGCCATTTGCCCGATGTCACCGTCACCAAGCAGCAGGCAGCGGGCAGCGGGCAGAGGGCAGAGGGCAGAGGGCAATGTGCAGTGGGCACTGTTGCAATTGCGAGCAGCAAAACAAACTTATAATTGGTTTCAGCGCTTATTTATGCCGCATTTCTTTCAAAACGAATACCCCTACCCTTCACAGAATGGACCAATCGGATATGTGCAGGGATTCGCCAACTTAGAACATGTGAGAAAATTATAATTGTATATAATTTTGCAAAATTCTTAAATAAATAAAATAGGAGGGAAAGTCGGCAATCTGGAGTTGGAAAAAAAGAGGATCATTAGTGACGTTTTTTGCTAGAGAGCTGGAGAATATTTATATTATTATTATAATATTATATTTTACATGTAATGGCAATAATAATAATTTAATATTAATATTAATTAATTCATTACATTAATTTAATATAATTTAAAAAAAGAAATCTTTTGAACCAAAAAATGATAATTTGCTTATTTTGTGAGTATTTTTGCACCTTTAAATAGATACACTCTCAAATACTATCAAATCCTGGCAAGTGCATTCAGTATTCTTCGTTGGCCCGACCCGAACATTGTTTCATTCTCTCCGTCGACCCACTAAATGCAATTACAGCATAAATCTCTGTCATTAGACTTTGTTTGTTGGGCCGCAGCCTTCGGAGCTTACCTAACACCCCGTTCAGGTGGAGAGTTGAGGTCAACAGCGATTCTAGACCCTCCTCCACCCGAGCCCCCACACTGCCTTGTGGTAACTGCGGCATACGCGGCGTATGAGTTATGTTTACTTACGCCCTGTATAAAAGTTGCACACAATGCAGAATATTTAATAAAAAATACAGACAGTAATTTAAGAGCTAAGCGTACTACAATGGCAAGAGGCTTGAGAGGATGAGGACGCAGACCGCAAAGGATTTGCGCTTTTTAGAATTTCACGCACGTTCCCTTCCTAAAACATGTCACTCGATGTTTTATTAACTCAACTCCGCCCCGTCTCCGCACTCTCTGGCCCACTCGCAGCATGGCAGGAAATCTCAGCTGTCAATACTGCGGATATTAATCAGAGAAGCCCCCTTAGGCAGCCACGAATAAGAGTATGCAAGGCCTTGCGGGTGTGGGTGGGTATTAAGCTCATGGGTGGCATATTAAAAAAGGGAAAGGAGTGGCCCAGCCCAGCAGAACACACACACAACCAGAGCGAGAACACATCAGTGCCATCACGACCAGACGACAATGGAAGAAGAATGCTTTATTGACAGGTGTCGATTAAGAATTTAGCATTATTTTTTGGTCCTGCGCAGTGCATATAAAAAATTTATTACACGCACGAAAACACACAAACGTGTCACATTTGCCCCATCAGGCAGCAGGGACCCCTCCGATTGGCACTTGCAAGTGCGCTTATGTCGTGACATGTAAAATAAATCAACCATAGCGCCCCTCGCACTTCAGACACAGCTGAAAGCGAAGGAATCGCTGCAAAGTTCTTGCGGTTTCCACGCCGGGAAGGAAGAGCAGCTGGAGTCTGCATACTCGTACTTCGTAACAGATGAGTTCATGGCGGATTTTGAGGGAAAAGGCGTTGATTGAACTTTATACGGAGGTCCATTTTAGAATTGAACCAGATAGTAGTGTATCAAAACAGGCCTCAGGCGAACTGCTTTTGAAGCTTCAGATGTTTTTTTTATTTTAAAGGATTATTTTTCTCTTTGTAAAAAAGTCTTATTTATATAAAAAATGTTGAATATGTAATACATTTACAGACACAAATATTCCTTCGATATCTGGACTCTATATACACAAAAAAGGTTCATTGTATTATTTAAAATATGGTTTTTTATTAGACAATATTTTTGCATCTTAAGGTATGTTCACTAATGCTCCATGGTTCCACAAATAAACATTTTTTTGTTTTTTTCAGTTTTTAAAGCGTCGGACCGAAAAATGCAATCCCTTCCGCCTCTTCATATTACATGCAAAAAATAGAAAATAAATAAATAAATAAATATAAATAAATAAATAATAAATAAAATAAATGCATAAAATTCAGTGTATTATTCTTCAAAAAATTAAACAAAAAAATTAATAAATGCACAAAAGTTGGTATAAAATTCCGGAAAAAATAGAACAAATGATTATCGAATTGTTGAATAGAATTTTGGAAATTCTGCGGGCAGGAGGCTGTGGCTGCAAGTGGCATGTGATTCATTGATTTTGTTCCCCAATGTTGGTCGGTTTTAGATATAAAGCAATCTGAGAGATATCACTTTTATTCGGGATGTTCTTCTTACTGCACTCTCCTTACTAGGTTTTCGTTTCGTGCGTGGCTGTGCCAAGAAATAAGTGCAAACATGTAAAGTGAGTGTACTCAAACATTTTGCATACTTACCTTAGTTTAATCCAAAATGTAACCACATTTCAGTACTTTGTGTAACTTCATAAAAATGAAAATTTACAGCGTATATCCTTTATGCTCATATGCTCACCAACAACAACAACCACAACAACAACCACAACAACAACAGCAGTATCTGAAGCAACAAGGAACTGCGATAAACGTGGCTCTGCTCGTTTCCCTTTTCTCTTCATTGCATCAACTTTTGTGGCTTCTGTTCCTGGAATGGGCATGGGGATGGGATGCGATGCTGGCTGGCTGGTTGGCTGGCACTCGTAACATCTCATAGGGGCAGGGCCTGGGGGTGGGTCTGTGGGTGGGACTGGGGCTAAGACTGGGACTGGGGCTGAGGCAGTGCAAACTTTGTTGCATCACAATGCCAAGAGCGGCAGAAGGGTTGGAGTTGAAGCTGAATGCTGATTAGGTGTTGAGCGATTACGTGAAATGTTTACGCATTTGCTGAAATGGGTTAAGCGGGGTGCCGGCGAAACTGGCCAAGAAGTTTGTGTACTTTCCCCCTGGAGTATAAAGCATGGACTTTATCCGCACATTTCTCGGTTAAGTACGAAAAGTGGAGAGCTATTCCAACCATTCGAAAGTAAAATTGAGTAAGTAAAGGGTGTTTCGATATGTAAGATTCTCCCAGAGAAAAGAATTAATAATATTTAGTTTACTACTAAATCGTTTCTGCTTGAATTTTCCTTTAAGTTTCAATTTTCCACTTTCTTCGTGCACTTAGTTCAGTTGTGATTTTTATTAAAATTTAATTAAAGTATCTCTCAGTAGTTCGGCAAGCGAAAACGAAGCGGAGAAGAGCAGAATCAAAGAGATTTATTTACCAAGCGTAAATTTATTTTCATTTCCCCCACTTAATGACTTTATGCTCCCGGAGGCACCATCCTCCGGCCAGACTCAGGCGACGGAGGAGACATAACATATGTCGCCTCCCCCTCCCGGCCACTTCTCAAGGTCTCCTCTCACGTTTGCTATTAAATCTCCTGCATACAGAAACAAAAGCTCCTTGGGGCTGTCTCTTAAATAAAGGTGCCAGCTCTTCACTTTCTCCCAACAAAAAACAACGAAAAGTGGAAGAAAGCTCCTTCTAGTCGTGCAACTGCAGCAAACAGGGACACGAGAGGAGCAGCCAGGCAACTTCTTGACTTGCTCAGTTTCAGCAGCAGGAGCTGGAGCAGGAGAAGGAGCAGCAACAACAAGTTGTATAATTTTCCCTTCTTTACATTACAATTTTGTTCAAGTTTCGTTAAATGCATTTTCTCGCTACCCTTTTACATCCGCCATCCTTCCTGCCTGCCTGCTCGCAAACGAAACAGAACCAACAAGTTCGTATAAATATCTTTAGCCCCCGACGCGAGGCACGTATGAGGCGAAAGATACTTAAGAAGCATGTAATGCGACTACTGTACTACCCAAAGCCCTCATTCGCGCACATTCTTACCACGGCCCTCGCCCTAGCCCTAGCCAGCTCCATCACTCCATCCCACTCTGGCTGTGGCTCTGGCTGTGGCTCTGGCTGCGGCTCTGGCTCTCGCTCTGGCAAATGCAATTTCACCTTGCATTGTCTGCTGCGTGCCATGTAATTATTTTGCCTCCCCCTCGACTGCCACTGCCAATACACACACATTTCGAGCTGCTCGCTCCTTCGATTTGTGTGCGAGTGTTGCCTATCGCATTGGGTTTATTCTTAATTAATTTGCCTAGAGTCGGAAATAAAATAAACACGAAATGAGCTTCAGTGTGTTTGGGATTCCGAGAATAATTCACTTTCTAGCATCTCCGGGCTGTGTTGTAGGAAGAAGAAAAAACACCCAAAAGGTATTGGAATTTAATAATCCTTTCATGCTTTTATGTATTATTTCTCCCAGAGCTACTTATTGAAAAGAGGCGCAGGAAAATGATTAAGCCTGAAGCATTTCAGTACAGAATAGTTGATAGATTTCGCTCTAGTTTTTTTCAAGTATAGCTCTTGAATATACATCATTTATTATCCTTTCTCTTCATTTTGCTTGGGAAATTGTAATTGCGGTTGATTTCTTGGTGTAGTTCTTTAGCAATCTTGGCCAAAATAAGCCTACTTTACTGCGTCTTAGACCCTTTCGAAAGCCACGAAAACTCTGTAAAGGATAGCCACGAATATCGAGAAATGGCCGGCACAATTCAACTCGGCAGCCGTCGTTGTTCGCTTTCAGCATTATTCTCCCACATGCTTCAGGTGGCAATGAATTTTTGGTGCGTGTCTTGATTGTAAATTGGAGCATAAAAATTGTTTTACAAACTCGCTCGACCTCTGCTGTTGCGCTCGTCTCGTCTCGTCTCGGCTTTCCTCTGCCCTGTTGCCATACAAGTGCAGCCACGCATATGCACATACGCCATACACACATACATACACACATACATATATATTTTGTGTTAAAAATGCATTTATATTGTTATATCGCATACATATACATATATGTGTGTGCTTGTGTATTTGCTTGTTGGTATTTGGCTGTATCCATGAACATTTATTTGTAGCAAGTAAAAAATACAAGGGGATTGCAGTTGCAGTTGCAGTCGCCGTCTCCGTCGCGTCGCGTCGCGGCGTCACTCTGCCATTTCTTGCATAATGACATTGACATGCCGCACGCGGCTAGCACGCTTTTAGGCGACACTATTTTAAAGTCCTTTAAATTGCATGTCATTAGTGGAAAGTGAGTTGCTGCTTGGAGCCAGCCCGTCGAGAGCGACAGTCCTTCTTGAGCCGCTCCATCTTCGGTGAAAGGCTCTTCTTCTGGCTGTCTGTGGCCTTTGAGGTCTTGTCGGGCGTCTGTATTTTAATGAGGACATTCAACACATTTTAATAATTGATTATTCTTTGAAAGAAACTTGCTTCATTTTGGCTGGAAGGGATTGCGGTCAAGGTCCACGGGTGTTTTAACTTATTGTTCACCGAAGGGACTTGTAGAAGGTATTTATTTAGGTATCCAATTGCCAGTAATCGTGTGGGTGCCACAGACCTGAGTAGCGTAACGAATCCAGCCAAATTATACAATTTATTTCCGCAAACGCTTCAACAAAGTGTGACCAACTCGATTTGTGGCATTTGCCGATGTTCGTTTTCGCTCTAGAGATGAATATTCGAAACGCTTTCGGCATGCTGAAGCTACTTTGGTAAGTCACAAACTGTAAAACAGCTCAAATGCCATTTATTCGATGACAATCCCCGCTCAAGTGCACTCCTGGTTGTTGGCCCAGCCCTGAGCAAGGAGCACAGGCTGTCCTTTGATGGCCAGTGTCCGAAATTTATGCCTCTACCCAATGAGGTCTCCAAGGAGACGGCGGTAAGTTGAAGTAGACATATTGGATAATACAAAAGAAATATTAGCCCTTATCCGCACTTATTTGCACAAAGTTCACTGGAAGCTGGTATCTGTACGCAGTCCACCCAAACTATCTGCAGGAAAAGTGCGTGAAACGTACCTTTCAGGGCTATAGATTCTGGTCGCAGTTTGGCGTAACCGATAATGATAACTTCATAGTGCAATATTATTGCTATCAGGACAAAAGTCGGTCCAACAAGCTTCAGCACATGAGTAAGTACTATCCGACTTTTTTGTGGCTTATTCAACATTGACAAATATTCCAGGATCAATCAGCATTTTTGTCAAGGAGCGGGAGCCCACAGCGGAAACCGTAGCATCGATTACGAGTGCACTGAAGCGCAATTTCAAGTTCCCGTTGCGACTGCTCAACTACACCGATAATTCCTTTTGTACAGAATTCGAGTATATAGACGCACAGTACAGGGTTTGAGCCTGGGAGAGCCGTGCAAAAATAAACCTGGGGATACCTTTAATTCTCGAAGCATTGTTCAACAACTTTGAACTCTCGCTGCGCTGGAAACTAAGGGAAAGTTCAGTTTACTTATCACTGAACAATGGCCAGGAGTCGGAATCAAAGTCACTAAGCGAATCTTCACGCTTATTTACATTCATTTCAGCGACTTTCAATGGCGCACAAAACAGGGAATGAATTCGAGCCAAATTTGATTCGCTCTCCGCACATAATTCATGCTTGAGGCAATTTGAATGTCCAAACAAGCACAAATGCCACAAGTTTTCCCCCATTCCAACCCAACTCCCCCCTGACTTTTATTGACTGACTGGGCCCGACTCGGACTGGGGCTTGCTGATTTTGATTATAAATTAAATAAGTGCCATGGCAGCGGCAAGCAATGAGCCCACCAGGCGGAGGAATAATTTGTCCAGCCCGTTTTGAAGGTTGTCTGCCGGGATCTGTGTGCCCCTCTAACCTGCTGCGACCTTTCTGTTCTCGATTCCAGTTTGAAGTTCTGTTTGAGTTGCGGCTTGACTGGAGAAATCAATAAATTATTGAACTTGGCCCACCGGGCGGGCCCACTCGAGCAGGTATTAATTTAATCTTGAATCTGAAATCGACTCACTCTGCCATGGTCGCCGCGTCGCGTCGCGTCTCGACGCGGCGTATGCGTAATCGAGATATAATCAATGCATTGAACTCTCGAACGGCAGAAACTGTGCATAAATATGCCAATGATACGGCTTCTGCTCCAGTATTTTCCCGGCCACTTTCTCCCACCGCTCTTCGCAGTGCTTTCTGCAATGTACTTTTCTCCTTTTCATTTTATTTTTGCATGTCTGAGACGTGTCTCTGGTATTGGGTTCACTCTTGCCTTGATTTAAATTTCTAAGAAGCCCTGAGACGAAACTGCACTATGGGACAGTCAGGGGCGAAGCTCCAAAGTATTCGTATTATCGATAAGAAGTGAAATGTGAACGTATTTGCATTTCATTATTTTAAATTAATCGCGAAAATTATCCCAATTAAAATAATGTTTTATTTTATAATTTTATCCCAATCAGAACGTATAGTTATCGATCTGAAAAATCACTAGTTGTCTCCGAGCGTTGCATGTCTAATTTCCGACCATATCTAACATCTCCTCTATTTCCTTTTCCATGTCTTTAAGGCATATTGAAACCCTAGCAACTATCGATTCTCCTTCCAGTCCTTTTACTGATTATTGTGATTACTGGTACTAAATAGGGATTTCCCATTTACTTTACTTTCCACTACACATCTTACGCATTTTATCCACTGTCCTTCGATTGTGCTCCACATTTGTATAGTTCCCATTGGGAGTGCTTGGTGTTGGGCACGTTTTTCCGTCTAGCCTGGCTTATGGCAGTTCAATGCTTTTAGTTTGATACGGGTTTAATTTGCCTGCTGCATTTCCAGAGATTGCTTACCCTTAAGATGGGGGCCCCGTCTCACTCCTGTTCCCCGGCCAACTACAGTGTGTCCATGACACCCAGTCAGGTTCAGTCATACTGATGGCCAGCCGCTGTCCCCTGTCCCCTATCCCCTGTCGACTGTCCCCTGTCCGCTGTCCACTGTCGCCTGTCCTGTGGGGTGACGCTGTGCATTGGCCAGTTGGCACACCTCCGCACACGCTTATTAGTTGCCCAACCAGGCTTTGCGTATTAGTGTCAGCTCCAATGCTGTGGCATTTGTGTTGCGGCCAGCCGGGGACCATAACCGAAGGTGGAATCCGCTCTGCCCTGCCACCAGCCACCAGCCAGCAGCCACCAGCCACCAGCCACCGATTCCCCTGTCAGTCGCAGGATGTACCGAAGGTTCCGGCTCGCTCGGACCCTGCCGCTCTCGTAAATGTTAAATGATGCATATTTCATGAGACTTACATGCTTCGGTTGGATTGCGTTGGACTGCGTTGCGTGGGGGCTGTGCTGTGCTGTGCTGGTGGTAAAAATTGCAACCGACAAAATCACTCAAGGACAGCACACACACACACAAAACAGCAATCGAAAGCGTCCTTTAAGAGAATGCTGTTGAAATGATAAATTGATTTTGATGGACTCTGCCTGAGTTTGTCAGTCCGGAGTTGATTCTGCGGGTCTCTGTCTCTGGGCTTTGATGCCCGGACAATACTCGCACAGTTCTTTATACAGGGTCCAGCCACTCGAGGCTCAGTGGAATATTTAATGAAACCAAAATCCCCCCTTTCAACCCCCCCACATGGAATGGTAATACTTTCTGGCCGCGTTTATAAATATTGAAATAGATGTCAATAACGTTTTCACACGCTGTGTGTCCTTCCTCCCCACCTTGCCACCTCGCCACCTCGCCACCGGCCATCCCCAGCCCGGGGCCAAATTGAGAGCTCAGATATTTGGGGCTTCGTGCGTGTCGCACCCAGAAATCTGTTAATAATGATGCCTGACATATGTAGGCAGCTGGCAGTAAGTCGAGGCCCAAACAAAGTGGAAGCCAACCGAAAGCTGACGCATTTGTGCGTGTGAAATATGTTTTGTCAACTTATTAAATATGCTCACTTCCCCTGCTCTGGCTCCTTTTCCACGAATGCTCTTCCAGCTCTGTTCTGTTCAGTTCTTTTTTTCGGGATGGAATACGTGCTGCGGCATTTGAATGGAAAGAATAGCATAAACAAATGTGTTTCGACCGGCTCGGTGGGGGGAGGGAGCGGGTTGTGTGCTGGTGGTGCGTTTTGTGTGGTTGAATTGATGTTGATGGAATTAGAGGTGAGTGGGGTTGAGGGAGTGATTGGGTTAGCCGAGGAGGGCGGAGGGCGTCCCAATGGGTTCACTGCGAGAATTATAGCAGGTTGAATGTGTCTGCAAAGTGCAATCACAAAAACGGTTTTTATGAGGGTTGACATCCACCGATAAACAATAAGTAATGGTTCTTAATTGTATGTTTAACCTCGAAGATTTTAAGTTCATGTTGAATGTTTTGCTGCCAGATTTAGCTATTCCGTAATATCTTATGTACCCAAAGGAAGTAGTTGAATGCGAATTACATTACATATTATGCAATTTGTAATCATAGATCGAAATTATTAGGTAAACATGCAAAAAGTCGAATATAATGCTTAGTTGCATATCACCAGTACCCGGCAGCATTAATGACCAGTCAACCGTGAATTAATATTATCAATTAATATTCTATTAAATAACTTCTTACATATACTTATGATGCTATGAATTTCATCAACTTTCGTGTGTTAACGAATACATGAAATGGTGTTTATGCACACACGCTTTTCCTAACTGCATGAAATTAAATGTTACAGTTTCCTCTCTCAATACCAAGTACTTGAATTAATTAATTCTCTAATTACTCTTCTCTATGTATTCTGAAAATATCGAAACGGATGAAAGAGTTCTATTCTGATTCCAGCGACCGTCTGATCCCAGACCTTGCTTATCTATAAAAGGGATAACGAAGGCGGTGAATGGAACTGAGTCGGCTGAGTCACACACACGGCAGAAGGACATTCATCTGAGGGAATGACCAGCGTTTTACTCCCAGCTCCTGCCCGTCTAACAGCACCCATGTTTATTGTCAATTGAGAGCAACAGGAGGGGAGGGTCTGTGTTCCGAAGCACTTATTTTTATTTAGCCAAGGAAAAACAGAGCAAAAAGAAATGAAAGCCAAACAGGAGAAAAAAGATACTTTATCTGCTGGAGGACAGCTGCGTGCTGATGGTCCGGCTCACTGTTCTGTTCACGTCTCCCTGGCCTTCTGCCACTACGGGTACGAGAACGAGTACGAGAACGAGTATTTACAGGTAAAACCCCATTGAAATGGGGCCCGTGTTTTGTTTGTGAACAATCTGCTTTTTGTTTTCAACGTCTCGTTGGCGCCAAGCAACAACAGAGCCACAGAGAAAAAGCACAACTTCATTTTAATGGAGTAGACAACGTCAGCCATGGCGACACCGAATGGGCGCCACATCCAGTCGATCCCGTCTGCTCCTGCTCCTGCTCCTCCTCCCGCTCATGCCCATGACACTCGATTCATCCCGGTCCTGCTCCTGCTCCTACCACGCCCATTTTTGCCAGCTAGGATTTGCCTCTATAAGCTTGCTTTTAACGGGTTGGAGTCGGTGGCTTTTCATTCGCCACTCATTTCGCTTTGTTTAATTACGGCATTAAATTTTTAGTATCGGCTCCCATAACTTTTTGCCACCTTCGTTTTATTGATGGCAATTTGTGGAAATAATTGAAATTAATACGTATATTGGAGCAAGATTACTCGATTATTAGCTATGGCAAGCGGTTTAATATTTTCGTAATTGTTTTCGGATCAGTGGCGTTGCTGTCTCTTTGTTTTATTCGTGACTAAAAAGGGGGTTCAGAGAAGAATATCAGAAATAGCTTCAACTAATTTCGACCTGACCCCCTTTGACCTGCGACCAAGCCACTGATCACTGAGTCCTGTGCCAGCAAAATACTATCAGATAATCGCGTTTTATATACTGCATTTAGTTTTGTTGCAGCTCCCCCTGGAAAATAAACAGAATAAAGGCTTAGTTGGAATGTGGAAATTCGTGTTGCTTTTCATAAGCCCGAAGCATTTTATTTTGTTTAGCAATTAATGAAAGATGCGGCAGGTCCCAGCCTATTACAAATGTAAGTAATAATATTTAATCTGAATGTAAAATCGAACTGACTTTGATTAATTTGCTGATTGAAAAACAAGAAATATTTTCCCTATTTTCCTGGCTAGAGTTGGGAAAAATAATACAATTTCCTAATTTATGATGCCCTCATGTGGAATGCCTTCGGGGCTTTCCTCATCTCTTGCGATTCGAATGCTCGAGGGGTCTTCCCTTCCAATGGACAGGGACAAAAGTCCACCTTGAACGGTAGGATGTCCCTCCCTCCTGCCCGGGCGATTGGTTAAGGTGTCATTAATAAAGGCCACATAGGGAAACCGCCCGACCACCCGACCACCCGACCACCCATACATTTGCCAGTCGCGTCAACATAATTGATGAGTTTTGCTCGAGGCAAGAGGCAGCGCCGACATTTGGCTTTCCCGGTGTCCTGTCCCGGTGTCCTGTTCTGCCCTGTCCTGTCCGCTGCTTCCGAGCGTGTTCTCTGCTGCTCTGCTTTCTGTGTTTGCGGCTCTCCCTCGCTCACACGAGCACCGACACACCTTAGTAAATTGGCTTATTTTGTCGACAGCTTAAGTCCTTTGGGTATTTATTGAAATTTAGTTGAAAATAGCCAAACACTTGTGTTGCCAATGACGCCACTCGGAAGATAAATTATGCACAGTATATACAAGTACACATCTCTCCAGAGGTACTATTGGTCCAGTAATGAACATAATATCTAACCAAAATATTCAAATAAATGCTCTTATTTATTTCCGCTCGGTTTTACTGGTAAGAAAATATAAAAATGCTCGGAAAAAAACCTTAACAAATTATGAGACTCAGAAAAATGATAAGGAGAGCCACGCCTTCGGGCGATGAGGAGGTGATCGCCATCGAGGGCATGGCATTGTCCACCCTGGGAAGCTTCTTGCTGACCTCACACTTGTGGTTCATGGCCCGGCCCATGCTGTTGGCGGCAAAGGATCTCAGCTGCTTGGCCGACTCCAGGCCGCACAGCATGGCCGCCCTGGTGTAGTAGCAGTCGAGGACGTCGTTGTAGATCTGACAGAGTTTCAGCTTATTCCGCGTCTCATACCAGTCGGGCTGGGCCTCGCACTCGATCATGTCGGTGCGCATCTCCCGGATGCAGTTCTGCGACTCCAGGAGCCCAGCAAACCGCTTGCGTGGCCTGGCCTCACAGTCGGTGGCGCATACGACCTCATTGAAGTAGTCCAGTCCGGCGCTCAGCTTGGAGTAGATGTTGTCTGGGGCCAGGACACAGTCGCGGGTGGCAGCGTGAATGTGCGCGAGGACATCGCTGATCTCGGCACAGGAATCAACCATCGAGTTCTGGGCCAGCAGCAGCACAATCCTCTCCGGACTGACCACGTAGAGACGGGCCAGCTGCATCAGCACGGGGTTATCGTCGCAGATACGAGTCGTCGGTGCCGCTTCCCGGACAGCCTTTGGGTCCTTGGGCTCGTAGCCAGGCGGACAGGTCGAACCACCCTTCTTGTGCGTTCCCGGCTTTGGCTGTTGTCCGCTGGGAGCCGCCGGAGCTGTCCCGCCGCCGGCCCCCTTGTGCCGAGCCGAGTGCGGCTCCAGTCCATAACGATGGAAGTACCAGGGAAACCAAATGGCCTGGCAGATCGGGAGCTGGATGAGCGCCATCAGGAGCATAGCTGCCAGCAGTGTCCCTTTCGATGTCATGGCTATCGAAATGCTCTAGTCTGTCAATGAAGCTCGCCTGACGTTTGACTGAAACGTCAATTCCCCAAGTGAACTGGCCAGGGGTTCTTGATCCCACATTTTTGGTGTATCAAAATATTTTACGAAGTTTTCCAACGTGCACTCGTTGGACACGAAATCTTAATTATAAAAGTTTCGGCAATGTTATTAGAATTAATTATTATAGTACAAGTACTACAGCAGTGACATTTGAGTCATACGTCTCTGGGTCTCATAAAAAAAACATCTGTTAACGAACAAGCAAAGCGAGTGAGCCGGGGGTTGGCTTGCCCTCCAGTCAACTTAATAATTCTATTTAAAATGTGAGCTTCAACAATGAGAAATTATTTTGTTCAGAATGCAAATCCGGAATTCAAGCCAAACGACAATAAGCTTTGGGGATAGCATGAGGTGGGATTTCATCATCATAAGCAGCGTCGCCATTTTTCCATTCTTTGCAGAATTATCACAGAAATGGCACAAAGCAACTGTTGTGGCCATGACTGGCACAATAAATTGTGAAATTCAAAATGAAATCCGTGCACTTTATGCTGTCCATGGATGTGTACCCCCCGCCCTTGTCCCCGTCAAACGGACCTGGTTGAGGGGCGATTCCTTTATCAGAGCGCACACCTTGAAGGACGCGCGCGCGGTGGCTCGCTGTTACTTTTTTTGTGGATTGTCAGGGATATGCCGAGTGAATTTTATTAGCACTCATAAGTTGTAAAGTGTATGGGAGGAGCCGGAACATAGCCGGATGATTTCGCAGCTCCTTTTTCTTCAGATCCTTTCTCTCTGCAGTCATCGCTGGAGCATACTTTTGTGCGTTTGCCGCTCTTCATGTTAAACAGATTTTTATTGCACTTTTTTATTTGCTCAGTGTCCACCCTGCCGCCCTGCCACTCGTCGCCCTGCCTGCCTGCCTCTCTGTCTCTGTCTGTGGGCCACCCCGCCACTATGAATTTTACTTTGTCGCTCATTTTCCTGCTGATTTTCCCGGCTCTTGCCGCTGTTGTTTTCTTTTTATTATTTAACATTTCGCTGCTGTAGGAAATGAAATATTTTTGCATATAAAAAACATTCGACTTCATGCTGTGACAATGTTTTCGCGCTGTTTATGCTGGGGTCGGTTTCGCCGGGGTCTCCGTCTCTTTCAGGGCACTCTTTGTGTTTTATTTTATTTTATTTTATATTTCAGTTCATTTCCGGCACGTAATAAAATAACAAGGTAAATATGCAAAAGAGCAGCAATTTAAATGCATCATAAATAAAAAGAAGATTCCCCCCAGAGCCGTGTCCTGTGCTCTCGCATCCTTCATTTAGTCGTCGTCCTCTCTTTCGGCTGTCATTGCGCTCATCACCACTTCATCGGGCAGCCGCATACGCAATCCAATCCAATCCAATCGCAATCACAATCGCAGTGCCAATCCCCGTTGCTCCCGAATAACTTCATTAGGGGATTTCTGATCATTAATCTTTAGCTGAGGGCTTATAACAGATTGTCTTGTGTCCCGGCCAGGACCTATAACAATTACTCGGGGCTGCTGGATTAGGGCGGAGGCCTCTCCTCTCCACTCCACTCCTCTCCTCTCCTTTCCGCAGAGCCTGCATGTCCGTGTTCTCGTGTGCTCGTGTGCTCGTTTGCTCGTTGGTGTTGTGGGCATTATCTAATCCAGTCAATGGCGAAATTATGTCATTAGGTTCGGCCATGTTCGAATTTGCCCAATGAACTGTGTTAAATTTCCTGACTAATTGCTTCTGTATGCGTGTGTCCTGTCCAGGACGCTTTCGCCACAGTGCCGAAGCTGCTTGCTGCTGCTGTTGCAAAAAAAATACACAACAACAAACAGCACAAAGCTGGAGCATAAAAATTAATTGGTTTTTGATGCGCTACCCAGGACAGAAAGACCTGGCGACGGGAAAACCCACAGAGATTGGACTTAATGAAAGTGAATTTCTGGGGAGCACAAACAACCGGAGGTTATGGGCCAGACAGACCCCCGGAATGCTATGGAAAAACTAGGTCCATAGTGGAAGGATAGGCGGACAAAATCCCCTTAGATTTATGACTGAAAATCTTCTGCAATTTGCAAGAAAAATATTTAAAACATTCCCATTTCAAATAGTATTAATACTATTATTAATACTATAAATAATAATGTTCAAGCACGAACATTATATTGTATCTAAAGAACAAGAGTCTTCACACGTTCACTGATGTAAGCACAAAAACCGATCTATATATACCTGAAGAACGTACATAAAATAAGTAACTTATGACTCTAGTGTGTGAGCGGAGAAATAATCTGTGAACTCAAGCCACACACTACAAACCGGAGTCAAGTGGACTAGAGCCACTCATGTATCTAATGTAGTCCAAAAATACTTATAATTGAACTCAGAATTACGATGTATCCGTTCCGTGGGTCTAGCTAATAATAGCTAATAATAGAATACAATATTGTATCCCAAACAGGCTGTACAATTTACATATAAGGTCAAAATCTGAGAAATAAAAATCAGTTTGAATTTACAACTCAACTCGCAAGTGTTTCGACTTTTCTTTTAAGGTCTTAGCAACATTCGTATCACAAAGTCAGATCCAAAAATTGTTCTAAAGAATGTGACGGTCAAGTACATTAATTAGCACTGTGACTCTGAGTATCAGCAGTGATCCCCGAGTAAGGACGGTTAAGGTTCGCTGACTTAAGAACTTACATCGTACGTTCTACAAACACGAATTGTTGTACATATCTACACACATATATATGAATAAAATGCATATATCCATTTTTTGTACTCACGTAAGAGGGAGTGGGCAAGCGAGCCCATTGAAGGAGCACTGTTAGTAGCAGCAGAGAAGCAGCAGCATAACAGCAGTAACAGAAGAAGCAGCAGAACAACAGCAGAACGAGATTAACAGCTGATTAACAGCAGAGAAGAAGAGCAGCAGAAAGAAGATACAGTCGGAAGAGAATCCAAGCAGTAGAAAGACGTAAATCAGCAGCAGCAGCAGCAGAAAATAAGTCGAGAACAAGCCCACTTATATTGTAGTTACCTGTCCACCGCTATTTCATAATATTAACCATATCCTAAATAATATCTTACATTCATATTTATTAAATTTTAAGACTGTTTGTGTAAAGTTTTGCTCTTTGAAACGTGGATAATCAATACAATCGACTCTTAAACTAGAGTAAATAAAACCAAATGTAAATCCAATATCCCAAATGATTCAAATCCATCGATGATATCGAAAGAATGTTAGGTAGTAGACCCAAACCCTCCTGCTACGAAAGATGAGTTTTCCATTGGCGACAATGGTTAAGTATTATCTATTAAATTTAGTATAATTAGATGAATTAATTCCGATGAATGCACTGAAATGCACCAGTTGAATGAGAAAGGGACAGAAGGTTGTATTCCATCCGATTCCCCGCCCCCCCCCCCCCCCTTAATGCATTTCAGTGCATTATGCACTCGACGCATTATATGCATAAAATGTATCGCCTTTGATTCAGATATCCGCTGATCCGTTGGGTCAGTGCTGTCGGTAGGCTGAAACTTATTGCATTTTAAGTGCATAATTTTGCACATAATTTAATGCAATTAATTGAACATTAAAAATTGAACACCAAACAACAAAAATTAAAACAACTGGCCGGAAAATTGAGCACAGCACAACAAAAACAACAGCCCCACGAAAGTGTCGCTCTCTCTGTCGCACGCACACAAGACTGGCATCTATATGATTGTTTGTTTTCGTCGACGAGCATAATTAAAATGTCAAACACGCTATAAATCATTTTCCAGTTAATGTTAATGCACTTATACCCTGGAGTATGCTAAATTTTTAATTGCATTTTCATTAAAATCAATGAAAAATAAAAAAACCTCGACTTGCAAAGCAGGAATAACTTTGGACCGAGCAACTCCAGGGAAAACTCTGCGTAACTACCGAGTGCACTTTTCTATAGCCAAAAACGAGTGAAAACAAAATCGAATAAAAATGGCACTTAATTTCGCTTAGAATGAACTTTTTAGCCACTCCCAGGTGCGGCTGCCTCAGCATGAAAAACTAATGAAAGCGGAGAAGTAGCTGCAGCAGGGTGGGTGGGTGTAGGATGAAGAGTGGGTGGTCCGTCTGCCCGGGAAAATGGAAATTAGATTGCCTTGGCGCCTCGGTCGCCTCGGTCGCCTTGGTCGCCGGCCCAGACAACAACTTGATACAACTTTTGCAGCCCAGACCCAACTCCTTTGGCCCCAGTGGACACACACACCTGTCCCCGGGGGAGAAGGACTTCAGCTGCTGGCGTAACTAGTGCAAGTTGCTGCCAGTAATTATAAATTTACCTAAGGAATTACCCAAGCTCGTTGAGTAGCTAGCTCCCTGGCCTACCTGGAGGGACTCGATTGGGACTGGGACTGGGACTGGCTTTGGGTTACGCAGTTAAAACTTCTGGGAGACAGGGCGAGTGCAACAAGCCGTGTTGCAAGATGAACAAGAGCGAAGCCCACTTGCCAGGACCAAGTAATAATATTATTGATAGATTAGAGTGCGCCTCGAGTGGGTTTGTTTTTGATGTTGGGCCCGAAACGGGGTTAAGCATTTTAGTGCCGAAGTTAACAAAGTTGATCTGCAAGTATGTTTGCACTGCAGTTGGCAGAGTGGCCGTTAATCCAAAGGTAAAATTATTTTAGACACTCGTTGCTGTTGCAGCACTGCGTGGAGCATTGCTGAAGAGCTGAAGTGGCCAGTGCCAGACGATGGCAGCTAATTAACCTGGGAACACAGAGAATACTCTACGGAGCAACTAACTGGTTGCAGTGCAGTATGAAATGGAAAATACTCGTACCAAATGTTGCATCCTCCTCATGAGGCAGCTCTCATCAGGCACCAGGGAGGGTTTTTGAATAAATCTGCGAAACAATTCCAATACGAATTGTTTTACCTCTTGAATCATTAAGGCTCTTTTTGGAAATGAACGCAGTATTTTTTGGTAAGGCTTGGAGCTCCCTTTAATCATGGACAACACACAAAATTTCGCATACATATTTCCTAGGCCCAGCTTAAAGCCCACACGCACAAAAAATGGCAGCTCCCAAGGAAATTCCACTTCGAATCGAATACGAATTCCGTTCCTGTCTGCTGAGGCCACACGGCTAGGCCACGTGGCACAGTGCAAAAGGCAAACACGGAAGTGAAAGGTGTTAAGACCCAAGGAAATCCAAGCCGAATACTTTGAGCCAGGTCTTAGCCTGGGCCACGCAGTTTTGGGTTTTGCTTTCACTATCCCGCACTCCTTTCGGCTCTGTTTCCCCTGTTCCCCACTCACATCCAAGGATTGCTTCCCCTTTCTCAATCGGGAAATGAAAACGAAGAAAAAAGTTCAAGGATAGTTGATAAAGGGGCGAAAAACACAATGAAGAGAACTTGGAAGTGTAAATGATTTTTGTTCTTTTTTCTCGAACATTTATGGAGATTTAGAATCAGCATTCCAGTGTTATAGTATTTTTTAAAATACAACTGGGAATTAATAACATATAATATCAGTTTGGAGGCCAGGACTGAGCCGCAGTCCCTAACTCAATGGTAAAATAGAAAAAAAGAATGAAACAAATATGCTTCTTGATATTTCATGAAACGTTCTAAACGTTGAGTCTCGTCACTGTGTAAATATCTACTTACAAAGATATCCAATCAAGTCCCCTTTGTTTAATCTGTAAGAAATTACTTCTGTCGGAACATCAGGAATTCAGTATTCGAAACAATCATCCCAAGACGAACATATCCACATAATTGAGAATGGGGAATCCACTGTACTTTCTTTTCTGGCTAATTGTCCTGTGGTTCCTGTCGTTCTTTGTGGCCTTTATTGGCGCCTTCTTCTATATCTGGACCTATATGTTCTCTCAATGCTCTAACTGCTGCGAAGTGAGTTCCTCCTGCCATCAGCCTCAGCTCTAACTAGAAAATATATAACCATCCTTTCAGGGCCTTGCTAGTTTTTTCCTGAAGTGCGTTCAGTTTCCCGGATACTGCGCTGCAGGGATGCTCGCCTGCAAAAAACCGTGCTAGAATGGCAAGGGAAGAAGATGGCAAGGGAAGGCATTTACCATGCGTATGGATCTACAATGCCGTCACCCTTGAAGCAGCACAGAGTCGACAATAACCATTTACCAAAAATTATTTTTTTTAAGTTTACTGTCGGTTTATACATATTTGTTGTTGTTCTCCTCTTCAATCCTCTTCCACATCTTTCGTTCTCGTCTATTACTCGGATACTGGCAGACTATCTTCCTCTACGTCTGAACTTCCTTCAACTACAAAACCACCTTCGAAATCGTAAAAATTTTACTTCAGGAAAATACCGACATCCAAATCGGCGGAGAACGACTTAGGCCGCTTTTTGAGCAGGCCAAGGTCGCGGCTATATCGCCAAGTTATTAATTGATTTACTATTATTTCCCGCGAAAAGACCACCAGGGTAAACAAATTAAAAGTGAATAAAAACTCATTGCATTATATGTACTTTTCTCGCGATGTTTTCCTCTAAAAATATTCAAACTCAGCCAAGCGTGCACCAGACTATACGGCATGGTTTATGGCTTGGTAAATACAAATTTGTACTTTTCGATAAAAAGGTTCCTCAAAAATGGAAAAAAAGTTTTAAAAAATCTCAAAATCCCAGCGTGGAGAGATCCTGGTTGCTGCCGCCTACCTACCACCTTCGATTCCATGGACCAGTGCCCAGTTGGACGACCTACTCGGTCAGCTTGGCAGTAAATTCTTTGTCGGGGGCGACTCCAACGGAAAACATTGATCCGTGGCAGCAGCAGAGGACATCGCAGAGCAGCGGTGCTGCATGATGCCCTGCGTAAATGCTCAGCCCAAGTACTTGCGACAGGAAGGCCCACCTACTTCTCATCTAGCCACCGATCCACGCCTTCCTGTCTGGACTATTTCATATACAAGTCGACCCCCAACAGCCCACTCTCAATCCGAGATGAGCATGACCTTAGCTCTGATCACCTTCCTCTCATCGTGACGCTGTCAATGACACCACAGACGATCCCAACCAGGACAACACTGCTAAAAGGAAATACTATGTGACTCACTGGAATCGTTTGAACCTTCAAACCGCTGAGGATGTGGTAGAGGCAATTGACACCTTCTTGGCTAAATTACGTGACGCTTCTGCTGCTGCTGCTGCTGCCCCCAAGGCCCTCAAGGCACTCGGACGTCACGGACTGGAAGCCACAGAAGCGTGACTTCGAGCGAGATAGAGGGCCTGGCACTGCTCAGGAAAAGGGCTTAGGCGTGACTTTATCCGCACTAATGATCCTCAGGTGGACAGATTATTTAGAAGAGTGTCAAACTGGAAGAGGAAAAAGCTGGCAAAGCTGAAGTCCTATTTCACGGACAGACTGCTTATGGAGGCGACAGCGGATGAGCGCTCCAGCTATGCTCTATGGAAACTGACGGGAAGGGAAGGGAAGGGATCCACCCAGGAAACGGTAGAAGCATTTGCTAAAAATCTGAAGGCAAAGGTTCCAGCCCTTCCAGACTGCCTCGGCAGGGCTAAGGGAACATCATATCATATATCATATCCTGGCAAGGAGACTTGCTAGTAGCAGAACTAAGCGCAGATTTCTCCCATATACTCCCGTCTGACCTGACCAACACGAGGATTTCGGAAGACCCTTAGAACTGTTTCCATTGCCGATTTTAATCATCCTGTAGCCGAATCGAATGAAGTCCATTCCCTTCCTGCCTCATTAATTGAATTTGTTTCCCAACCCATGGCAAAAGTGTCTTTTAAAAGTAACAGGAAGCCATGTTATGCATTTTTATTTAGCTGTGATATAATTTGTAATAAAAGTGAATTTTATATTTTTACAATAAAAAAAAACCTTACATAAGATCGCCGAAAGAAACTTAAGAAGAAAGTTTATTGTAAGATAAAAAGTTTGGTGTTTCAGTTTCAGTTCCAAGCACGTATTAATAATTCATGAATTAATCTACAATCTAAATCCACTCAATCCATCAGCAGATCGTTTAAGATGTTGTCAAACGCGTTAATCTCGACATCAATTTGGCGGCAATTGGCCCAGTCGAACACTTGATCATCCAAGACAGTTTCTAAGCCACAAGCCAGCTTCCCCGCGCCTTCCCTGGAACTTTTACCTAAATTACAATCACTTAGAACACTTTTAGCAGACATTATGCACTCGTTTTAGACTTCCGTCTAATTTACATGCTATTTAAATTATGCTGCTGCTGCAGGCAGCCCGGACACAGCCAGGGCACCCAGGGCCACCCAACGAAAACCCGAGCCCAATATATAAAGCAGCTTCATCAAAATGCCTGTCTGTCCGTCGCTCCCGTCCCGTCCTGTCCGTGGCATGCCCCTGCCCCATGCCCCTGCCTAGGCGACCATGCCCATGGTTGCGATTCTGCTCAAACTTGCAGCAGCTGCCGCAGCTACTTTGTAAAAACTTTTGTATAGCAGGCAGCGCCAGAGGAGCGCACAGGAGGGCGAGATGGAGGGATGGAGCCGGGGAGAATGGCAGCTGGTTAGCTGCATCCTTGGCTCCGACTCCGGCTCCGGCTCCTCCGACCAGCTTAGCATCTCCAACTGCATAAAATTTGGCCCAATATAATTTTAAAGAGCACACCCAAGTGGCCTTTGGCCCGACACACTGTTCTGCCCGTCCATCCCTCCGCCCGTCCATCCGTCCCCACCTATGTGTATCCCTTACCTCTACCTCTACATCTATCTGTCTGTAAGCTTCTGCAATAAAAATGAATTAAATGCAATGAAGCAGCATCCCGCCATCATCTTTCGTCCTCTCTCACAGCGTATCCTTGCGGCGCCTCGGGGCGCGCAAATTGTTGCAACAAAGTGGAAAGTGGAAAGCAAAAGCAGTAGCAGTAGCAGTGGCAGCAGCAACTGGTGTCAGTTATTGTTGGGCTGCCAGCCAGGCAACTGCAGTCTGCGGGAACCCAGGTAGCGCCACTCAACCTCAACTGGAGTACGAAGTTTGGGGGCAGGGCGGAAGGCAGTCACGGGACTACATAGATACGTTAACGGCCACGCCCACGCCCATTCCTGTAAGAGCAGCCGCCTCTTGTTGCTGCATTTAATGGCAATTTGTAGTCGAAGGAAAAGGTGCAGCAGCAGCAGCTCCATGCAAATTTGTGGCTTATAGTTTATCAAGCCGAGGTTCTCCATCTCTGGCACGCCTCGTAGTACTCCAGGGGCAGTACCTACCTTCGGTAGGAGCAATGCGGCCAGGACTGCGCTCCTCCACCCACACCACAATCCGTCAGGCATTTCCAAATGCGTAAGTTTGCATAAAATGCGTAAATGCTTGGCTTGTGTTCCTATGGGAATGGGGCACGGAATAGAATGGGTTGTTGCAGACTCGACTCGGGCAGAGAAGGAAGGCAGCTTCTACTGTTGCGGCTTTTACGGCTTTTATGGCTTTTAAGTTGGCACAAATGCGTTAAGCGCCCTTTGCGAAAAGAGACAGGAAGAATGCCAGAGAGAGGTCAATTAAAAAGTTACCCTCGTACGTAGTCTGTTCTTCGATTAGGTTGATAAATTGTAGAGCCCAAACACTGGAGTGGAACAGGAACTGGACGAGTCTGTGGAGAATAGGCCATTGGAGAAGAGAAAAAAAGAATGTTCACCATATTGTAACAACTTTTCTGCGATAACTTGTAGCTTATTATTACGGAAATATATTTAAATAGACAACATAAATATAAAAAAGCTTCTTTCTAGAAAACTGAAAGAGGATTACAGTGGTGGTTATTATAACAGGAACTCAGAACACTTTCCAAGGTTTTGGGAATGTCTAGAAGTTGGTCATAAAATTAAACAATTATGATGAGAACCATTTTTAAATTCAGCCTCTATTCCGTGCTTTCCTTAATGAAAATAAAATTATTAGATTAGATAAGAACAAATGTGTCCTCAGGTATTCCGTTGTTATAGTTGAAGTCCAGGAAGACAGGTTTTATTATGTTTAATCTTTATTGATTAATATTATTCAAGCTTCGTTGTGCTTAAGCTTGTCTCTTTAAACTCTAAGGACTCTATTGCACTCCGTGTCTTCCCTGCAAATCCCACAAAAATTGTTTCCCAATTAAAGTGGAGTAAAAATTGAAGTCCCTTATAAATTAACCAATAAAACAGAAGAAACGGAAATATATGCTTTAATAGAAAGTACAATGTTAAAATTAAAATGTATTACTCAAAACCCTCTAAGCGGCGATATGGTGATGTAAAATAAAAGAAAAATCTCCTTATTATCAATTATCATTATATAATGCTAATAAATAGTTATAACTAAATATAAACCTAAGATGGAGATATAGCTACTGGGGCCTTAAGCTCTAATTATCAAATATAATTATCTCAAAAGGTGACAAATAAAAATGCAAAACTTCATCGAGTAAATAAACAATTATATCTTTCTTGTGGGAGGAGAGCCACAATGGGAAGGTCAGCTCAGGGATTCCAAAAATTCTATCAATTTAAAAATAACTTTCTTGTCTACTTATTTTTCTTATTTTTTCTCGGTTTTTCTTGTTTTTTGGTTCTTATAGAATGGAAGTAAAACACAGAAAAAAGTGCGTCCCACATGGCGTATGAAAGTTGGCAACTTGTTCGCGCGTTTTTTCCACCGCTAGAGAAAGAAGTGAAATAAAAGGAAATGCAAAGACAGGAACCAGGGGAATTGATGTTGTTTCTGGAACTGGAGGTCTGAGACAAAACAGGAGAATGGAAATATTGCAGGGCGCCATGCAAATTCGTAGTTGTTGGTGCTGGGTATGGGTATGGGTATTTTTTTCTTTGGCAAATCAAAGCCGAATGTCTAAGCGTAAGCGGAAAGCGGCTGAAGAAGCGGGCCACAGCCAATCCCGTGATGTCCTGTTGCGTTGGGGAGAAGGAAACGTGAGGCATCTGCTCTCTAGCGCCGAGCACTTGCCACGCTCTGCCGTTTCTGCCGTTCCTGCCGTTCTGCTCCTTCCCCTTCCTCCCTTTAGCCGGCTTCCTCCATTATTTCTGCATGCTTCACATGGCGCCTCGTCCTGTGGGATTCTTTCAGCTTTTGTTTGCACATCCTTGTTGGTATTGTGTTTGCTGGTGCTCCAGCTCCTGCTCCTGCTCCTGTTAGCAGCTATTTGTTTGATTGTGGAAATATTTGCATACTAGTATAGTTTTTATTGGCACAACGTTGACACTGATAAGTTCCCCCCGGGCAATCCACAAGAAGCTGCTCCCTGTATTCGCATTCGCCTCCTGTCTGCATGAAATTAAATAAGAACAACGGGGCCACAGGACAGCGAGGAGAGGGGAGGAGACCACTTGAATATTAATTAATGCTTTTGGTGATTTCCCTCCGTGTCGCCGGCTCTGGGCCATCTCGGGTGCGTTGCAGCTCCTGTTTGGGTTTTTCTCTTCTCCCGATATTGCCCCTTTGGCCTTTGTCATTCGATTTGCATAATAAACATTTTGCCAGAATTCGACCAAAGGGGGTTTGCGTTCAATAAAAAATTATTGAATTTCAGCATCCTTTGAATGAGACAACTAGGGGCCATTGTACGGTGTACAAAAAATGTTACTTGAAAGGGAATTTAAATTACTGAAATGTGATTACAGGGAACATGCCTTTCAAAGTGCCACAATTCATCATTCATCAGATGCGAAAATGTTAACACAGCAAATACACAGTGCTGGAAACATTTTTAAAAATTATAATAAGTAAACCACAAAAAATAAGTACTCAGCAATATTAGAAATATCAGTTTGGTTGAACAATGATTGGGCTCATTCTTCGTCCAGCTGCCAGCTTCCAGCTTCCAGCTCAGTTTCCAACAACAATCAGCCATAATCTGATCCAATTCCGAGACCACAAAGAGCCATGGCAAACAACCATTGAAATTGAATCGCTCTGGCTTAACATATACAGAACCGAGAGGAAAAAAGGAAATAGGAGCAGAGTGGTGAAAAGCGCAATCTGCGTCTTGCACACTCCCTAATAATAGGCAAAATGGCAGAGCGACAAACTGAGAAGTGCACCGAGAGGCAACGCAGAAGAGAGTGTTGCCGCTCGCCTATGGCGGCAGCATGTGAAATGGAATTGAAAACAAGATGAATACACAGAAACCCGGGCGGAACAAGCCAAACTAGGCGCCTCGACTAGGTGATACCGATGCTTAATTAATGGAACGAAAAACAGTTCGATAACGGGTTAAAAGCGGAGTAATTTAAAGTCAAGTTAAAATGGTGGTTTTGTTTTAAAATTATTTGGAATAACCCTAAAACGGGCATTCAGGCATTTCGATATAATCTTTTTCTACATTTTGCCAAAGACTATATAATAAAGAGATGCTGCATGAGGGACAAAAAATCTGTTCTATGGTGGGGCGACGCCCCGCAGACAGAGGGGAACGGCCTCGACAAAGACTGTGTATTTTGTTGTAGGATTCTGGGAAGGACTCAGACTGAGCTACGCAAGGCCTTTACGCATTTGGAACAAACAAAGCGGATCAGAGCCGCAGTATGGCCTCCAGAAGTACCGGTATCCTTCAGTAAGCCTCGACCGAAAATTGAAATAGAATTTGTTCCTTATGCAACATCTTGATAATATAATTTAATTGAATTTAATTTTATTTCACTCTATATCCTAACGTAACAAGTGTTAACTTTTTTTTATTGCGATAGTCACTTAAGATATATAAATCATTTGGAAGAGTATATTCTCAAAACTAATACTTATACATGATAGTGTGTAGTTTTGCTATTGGATAGTTTTTTTCTGAGTCGAGCTCTCCATGGATATCTGCGAGTACCGTGTAAACCAGCCAGCCAGCCAGCCCACATGCACACAGAGAGAGAGAGAGAGAGAGAGGGAGAGGAAAAAAAGAGAGAGTATTTCCCTTGTTTCCGGTGGGCTTGTGATTGTGTGCGCCTCCGTGTCCATTCATTAGACGGCATTCAGTGAGGCATCGCATTCCGTGTGGCGCCGTCAATGTCATTGCATATTTTGGGGAGCAAACAGAAGGCAGCAGTTAGATTCAAAATCGTCGCCATATTCGGGTTTCGGTTTCATTTGCTCGCACTCGTTGGTGTTGGCCCGAAACTCATTTCAGCGGAACGGTAGGCCTAATAAAATATTTATTCAACGCCCGAAACAGGTGCGAAATTTTAAATGCAAGCATTTGCTTTTTACACTTTTCTGTTTTCGCAATGTAATGTAATGTAATTTTATTTATTTTTTGTTCAGCTCGCGCGTGGAAAGAAGTGCGAATTGTCCTGTACCTGAGTTTGTTTCGCTTTGCGTTCAGTTCAGCATGTACCAGTATATACATATATACATGTTAGATATATATAGCAATATGTGGGCAATGATTTCAGGTGCTCCACTCATTAATAGACAGCTGGGATGGGCCTGACATGTGCGTGCTTACAGCTAATACGTGGTATTTTTCCATTTATTGTACAAATTTTTGTGTATTTCGAAATTGATGCTTGGCTTGCCCGAGGCCCGACTGCGCGTGCAATGAAAATATTCCAGCGAATTGTACATATTTGTTGGCAGTTTAGTTTTCAGTTTTCCTGTTATTCTGCTATGCAGTTGAAAAGTAAGTTTCAAGCTAATTGGATCGTGGTCCCACTGTTTTGACAGCTCGCAATTAGTTGGGGCAACTGTATCGAAATCTAATTAACTACAAATTGAATATTTGACAGCTGAAAAACAAAGACTTCCCATTTTTCGGGTGATGGATTATATTGCTAAAGCTGCATTTTGTCGATTTCCAGCAAGTCTGATTTGATTAGTAGTTCCTCATAATTGTAATTAAAGTTTAGCTGAGATGATCCCCTGACCATTTTTTGGCTGAATTGCTCTCATTTTGTGTCACTAAGGAAAGGCTCCTCTCTCCGGCGAGAGCGCATTTCACTTATCTTCCACTTTACACGCAACATCAACTTGTCTACTTGTCGCGCTGCATCTGTCCGCCCCACCCCCCTACCCAAAGGGGAAAATTTGTTTATCTCCACAGATCTAACCACGTTAGGGTACATGGCTGCATTTCCTGCTCGCAAAAGGAAGGCCAACCCGAAAATGGGGAAATGTACGAATTCAGAGCTCGCCTCTGGCGTGTTGTTTTTCTGTTTTGGCTTTGATTTTGATTTATGTTGCAGTAAACACGGCCAGCAGGCAGCCGGCAGCAGGCAGCATTCAGCCGAAGTAGAAGAAACAGCAGCCGCCGTGAGGCAGCGCCGACCACCCCCTTTGCTACTTACTTTGTCGCATCATTTCACCACAGACGACGCAAAGCCACCGCCGCACCTCCGCACCGTCGCACTGCCGCCAAACCCCAGCCAGATAACGCATGCCAACGCATAAGGGCTCTGATTTTTGAATACCCTTTCAAAGGGTATTACTGCCACACCCAAAGCAGACACTTAAAAGTGCTTACTGATAGATTAATATCCTTCCTAAAATATTCCATATAAATGAGTCGCTCAATGGCTTATCCTTCTAGTCGATCTGTGAGTATATTTCCACATTCGGCTGGCATTCCTTCCAGTTTTTCGCCTCTTTTTGTGCTCGTTCAGGCGACAAGAGGGAGTGCTGGCCTTCTCTCGAATCTTCTCACATAATTGTGGTGTAGGGCTGCGGTGGGCGAAAGCCAAACAGAGGAAAAAGCATTCGTGAATATAGAGAAAGTCCACACGAGTGGAGTGTGAGCATTGTGAGTGTTTACGCCTTATAAAAGGCAACATTTGCAGAGTGAGAGACGAACTGCGTCGACCACATTAGAATCTAGTTTGGCTTTGGCGTTGGCTTTGGCGTTGGCTCTGGCTTCTGGCTCTTGGCAACGCGACAAACTTGCTTTTACCCCGACTCGAAACTCGAAGAAAAATCTACTTCTATACGAGTGTGTGTGCATGTAAAAAAGAAACGCGTTACGCTTTGTTTGACTTAAATTTATGTTGATGCTTATTTTTACTTCAGCTGCATATTTGGCAAGCTCTGCCCTGGCATGACTCACGGGGAAGTGGGGAAGTGGTCCTGGGCCTGGGCCTGGGCCTGGCAGACAGTGTCTGGAATGTCTGTCTGGTCTGTGTGGCAGTGGCACTCTCTCCAGCAAATGTTTTAATTCCTCTGACTCGACACAATAATTTACGCACTTGCAGCTGTTTGCTCGTCCATAAAATCCCTGTTTGACTTGCCTTCCCGCCGATAATTATGGCCGTACATTTTATGGAGTCGCTTATTAAAATTTATATGACAATTCGCTAGTTTCTTGCTCTGTCTGGATGATTCATTATGTTTTTTTTACTGCCAGTTTGGGGTGAATGTCTCTTTTTCGCCATTGAGTTGTAGTTTTTTGGTGGTTGTGCGTTTTCCTTAACATATGCCCATCCAAGTTGATTGCATACTTTCTGGCTGAAGCCACCGCAAAGTATGCACTAAAAATATGTATTAAATGGCAGACACTTTTTTATGATTCTATCAACGAGCTCGCAAAAAGTATATATGAAAAGTATTTCTTGGCCATAACTTTGCTCTCTTTTATATTTTAGTGATTTCTCTGAGGTTTGCGACTTTGGAACTAGCCATAATCGTGTCATTCTCCTCAAGCATTTATGCATGTAACGGGAATACCTTGTATGCAGTATTTTTTAATACAACTTTTATAAAAATCTGCCACAACTAAGACACCAAATAAAATAGCAATCAATGCATTCAAATTTCTTTAGATCTCTTTTCATTTATTTGCCATTTCTTCCAAATTATATTTGTGGGTATTAGGGTTTTAGAAACAGAAATCCAATGGTTTCTCTAGGCCAATTCTGTAGCTTAGCCTTAGCCGAAAAGCAGCTTAAAAAATACCGTCCGTTACTAACTTCAGCAACTAACTTATTTAGAAAATAACAAACAAGAGCTTCGTAGAGAAGTGGCTTAGCTGTGGCTAGGTAACATTTCGGAAAAGCTATAGGAGCAGAGAGCTCGAAAATATAGCCAACAAAAAAATGAATGAAAAACCATATCCATAAAGAAGTAAGGCGAGGAGAGAATTTCCAAAGAGAATTTTCCATTAGCCCACGTATGCCAGAGTCGAAGTCCAACACCTGTCCTGCTGCTCGCAGTGCAACAAAAAGAATTTGAAGCTCAGTTTTGGAATCCGAATCAGAGTCGGGATCGTGGTCGGGGTCTGGTTCTGGTTCTGGGTGTGTGTGTGTGTGTGTGTGTGTGTGGGTGTGTGTGTGATGGCCGAAGTGAAAAGCCAGCATACCAAACTGACTGACAAAACCTCAACATGCCACTAAAAGCATAATCATGCACTTAACTAAAGCCCAGCCAAAGGAAGTTGTAACTGTCTCGAGGAGGAGAAGGAGCAGGAGCAGGAGCAGGAGAGCTGTATCTGTATCTGTAGCTGCAGGAGGTGCTTCGGTGGATTCGGGTGGGTTGGTGGTTGGGTGGTTACGGTGATACAGGTAACGCACGTAGAACTTAAGTCATCATCATATAAATAAAAATTTATGACTTTAAATGTGTTTATGCGTGAGTTTGTTTGTTTGTTTGTGTGTTTGTCTGTTCGGTTGGCTGGCTGTGTGTCCTGTGGCTGCCGTCGTGCGGTGTACCCCGGAGTCAAGCCACAGAAGTGGGTAGTTCCAGTAGGGGCGGGGGAGGGTGCGGCGAATACCTGCGTGACTTTATTTGCACTTGCATCTGTTGAAAGCTTCATTTTATATTCGTGTGATAAGCGGGTGGGGACAGCTCCGGCACACAGAAAATGTAAGGTACATGTACATGTAAGCATCCTGTTGGGAAACAGCTCCCATCCGTCCAGGATACATACACGCCTCCTCTGACATTTTTAGATTTTTGTAACTTTTATTGTTCTAAGAAATAATTAATCCCCCCCATTACATAAAAATACATATGATGAATAAATAAAGACGGATTACTTATTTATTTCAGTGCATTTAATTTGAATGCAGACACGCTGGAGAGGTCCCAGTGACATAGTCCCATGGCGAGCATCTTGGCTCTGCGAGAATTGCCGCACAATTATGACAAGCGACAGCTTTTACTTTCCCCTACTTAAACGTATCCCCAAATGTAAATTTCGGTTCCTAGACGCAGGAGGGGTGGGGGTGGTAATGCGAGAAACTAACAAGGGAAAGCGGCTTGCCTAGCTACTTTTCAAGTTAAAGTTATTATCCCGAGGCAGCGCCACTTGCACGACTCGTCCACCCGCCCGCCTTTGCCTGCTCCTCGCCAGACTTGACAAAACTCGGCAGACTTTTGAATAAATTTTCAATCTCCATCCCCAGGACAACGCCGGGCAGAGAGACGGCAGGAGGGAGCCGAAGTCAAGCAGGGACAATCAGCATTATGAATATGTAGCTACATCATCCTGGATGTATCTGCCTGTTGTTGGGGCCGTTGGTGCCGTTGCTGTTTGCTAAGTGAAAAGCCAAAGCCAAGTTGCGCCTGGAACATTTTTAAAAGCCGCTTTACGTCTCCTCTAAGAAGCCAACTTTCTTGATTTTTTTCTAAAGAAAACTTTCCACCAGCTGCAGCCAGAAAACACAGAAAAAAAATACTACCCGAAATAGAATAGAAAGTTCTTTGGCTTTCCTGCACTTCTTTTCTGGCTTGACGTTTTCCCTTAAATGCTTTTAGCCGCTTTTTGTTGCGAACTTTTGCAGCCAAAGATACGCTTGAAATGACGGACAATTCTCGTCCTTGGCGAAATATGATTTCATTTTTTCGAGCCTGGCATGAGCCATGCAAAATAATTAAGCCCCTAAGCATCTGATAACAAATATCCAATTAAATCTTGCACAATTAAACCTAATCTTTCTGCGTGCGTCTCTGTGTGTGTGTGTGTGTGTGTGTGTGCGAGGGCTAATCAGGAGGAGGCCACGAACGAAGTGCGACCATTTCTCTTTGTGGTCAGCCGCCATTAACGTTTATTACACCCACCAAGTGCCAGCAGAAACCAAAGAGCACAGGAAAAAAAAACACAGAACAATACAAAGAAACAATGGGCGAAAAAAAATATAATTAAAAATAAACATTACGCGGCGACAGAGAAAGGACAGAAAGAATGTAACACAAATCCAAGAAACGAAAAGAAAATAAAGGAAAGGAAAGGAAAGAAAAGAGACCAAAGGACAAGGGGACAAGGCAGCCAGCAAAGGCAAAGAAATGTGTAATAAAATGAGAGCAGCAGGTGAAAATTGCATTAGTCTAAAGAGCAGGGAAAAGCGGAGCTCCCAAGAAAATTGAGGGTGCCTGGCTGCCTTCCACAGCAGCATTTTAGGCGCTTAATTGAGCGTTTTAGTTATGCTAATTGTTTGGGGGGCAGCAACTGCGAGTAAACCGAGAAAATGGCCAACCGAGGGATGTCCTTTTCGTAGGTGGTCGCTCGCTGGCTCCGGCTCGCATTTATTGTGTGTCATTTGTTATAAGTGAAATGCCTGGGACCATTAGGGGTGCTGGCCAGGTGGGCGTGAGACGTTGACGAATGTATCCCAATTAATTATGTTATTGTGTGGAGGAACAAGCAAATTGGAAAGGGAGTGCTGGAGCACTTTTCTTATGATAGCAGAAGATTTGTGGAGAAACTAATAAGACTATAAATATACGGATGTTTCTCAGCCATTATATCATTATTTCAATTTACTTTCCTTCGGCTATCTCCCAACATTTTCCACCAACCAAATAAAAGATTTCTCAGTTTTTTTTTCTCCGCTTTTGGTTTTTATTTTGATTATCTACCGTAAATACTTATCTCATACATATCTCGATTTTTGGTTTTCGTTTCATTTATATATTATATACAAGTACAATACATACTATATGTTCTTTGTTTTCATATACTTATAGGCCATATTAAGACTTACAATCTAGTCGCTCTCCTGCCCTTAGCCAATGCTCAGAGTTTCGTTTTTGTCTCTGTGGACTCCCCATTGTTTGGTATTACATTTAGGCATAGTATGCATATACATATATATATAATTTTATATAGCACATATACATATATATAAATATCATTTATATCAATTAGAAATAATCTTGACTTGATACATAAATATACTTTTATAGAGAACTGAAAGTGAAAAGCTTAGCACAACATTTTCCGTTTTGACTTCTTCATTGGATGAAATGGAGCGGTTCTGATGTGGTTCCAAAAGAGACTCGATGCCGTTTTCGGGAACCCCATTTGGAAACACCTTTACACCCCCCGCCCTTTCGTCTCTCGAAGAAATCAACAAATATATCGCTGCATTTCTGATGAAGTAGCCCCCATTTCTTGTCATGGGTACCATTGTGTATCCGTATATCTTTTTTTTGTTGTATCTCTTAAATGCATTCGACGTTACTTTGAGCTAGCTGAAACGAGTGTCTTGTGTATGAGTGTGTAAATATTTTAGATACATTTTGCAGTGGTTGCTTTTGCTTCTGGGTCTTGGCCTAGGGCTGAACTCTCTCATCTCGCACATCCTCAGCATCTGCTCTGCTCTGCTCCGCGCATCCTGGCATCTCTACGAGTACTCTCTGCAGTTCCTCCCCCTCGCGCTCCCTACTCCCGCATCCCGTTCACCTCCCCCTCCCCCTCCCTGGCATGTGGCACAAGAGTTGCAGGACAATTGAATCATGTTAATTGCCTGCTGCAACTGCTGCTGCTGCTGTTGCCGTTGGTCCTGCCGATTGTGCATCCTCTCCAGCTGCAGTCGGACGCCCAAAGGCCCTGGCCCTGGTCCCGGCCCCGCCGCTGCTGCTGCTGCTGCCGTTGCCGTTGCCGTTGCTTTGTGGCGCTGACCCGCATGTGTCCGGAATGTGTCCGGTGGATGGTGCGCCTTCTGTTGCTGCTGGCCGTGCCAGTCGCTGCAATGCTGGCGCCGCTTGTTAGCGCCTGCAACTGCGACACTAATTGCCTGCCCAGCGTCCAGCCGAGCACCGCCAGCAGCGATCCACCGACTGCCAAAGATTGACTCGGACAGCAGCTGGACGAGCCGGAGCCGGAGCCCGAGCCCACGCCCCGCCAGGCGGCGCCGCCGTCCTCCGCTCCTTCGGCCCCGTCGTCTTCTTCGCCTGAGGAATGAAAGAGAAAGTCTAGCGAAAAATAGAGAAAGACACAGACAAATGCAGGCCATGTATTCGATGTATTCTGGTAGTTCTTTGTTCCATCTATCTCCTCTTTCGAGTGCGTACTAGTATGTGTGTGCGTGTATCGGCTGAGCCGTGTATAGTGTGTGTGAGTGTGCGAGTGTGTGTTTTGGCCACTCGGGCTCCTCTAATTGGCGCTCTACTTACCCTGCAGCTGTGTCAGGTAGCTGTTCTTCTTGCTGTGGAACTGCTCGTCTTCGTGCAGCGTGTACTGGTCGTAGAACTCGTCGGGGCTGACGCGGTTCCCGCTGGCCCCTCCGCTGCCGTACTTGGTGAATGGGTCCGCCTCGAGGATGGTCTTCTCGGTGGTCTTCCAGTACACGTCGTGCAGCTGGGCGCTGCACCGGAGCTGCAGGACAACCAATTAGCGGATTAAAAGCCGTTTCTGGCGCACACACGAGTGCAGGACATCCTCTAGCCCATTCCACCCAACTCCACTCACCTTTAGCTTGCCGTTGTCGAAGTGCTGATCGGTGACCACGAAGTGGATGCCCACAATGGAGGTCTGCATATCGTTGCGGGGCTCCACAACGATTTTGTGATGCCGCACATGGGAGGGATTAACCTGGAACAGCAAAAAAAAATTAAATTATTTAACCTAAGGTTTGAGATGTAGAGATAATTCAAGTGGATTCTCCACTGCATCCATGCATCAATATACTTATTAAAATCCCATCTTTGGAGGCCCCTAACCTCCTCTCACTCCAATACCAGTTTTACCCAAAGCGGCACAGAACAATACCCTAGATGAAATTCCCTCTGAATCGGCAAAAGTGGGTCACCATGGCGTGTGGCACCTCTCCAGCCAACAGCCAACTGCCACCGGCCTCGGGCATCGGGCCATCGGGCATCGGGCCAGGTGTCTGCCGCTCGTGGGGGAAGGTATTTTAAAACAAATTCCTGGGCCATTATCCCTTCTGGTGATGGCGGATGCCCTGCCGGCGCATTGAGTTTGATTGACTTTATGGCTGCAAATTAATTTGTCTGTTGCCCCGCAACCACCGCGATCTTCCCCTTTTCAACCCCCTGCACCGCTGCGCTCATGCAGCACCACTTGAGGTTTTTCTTTCGGAAGGGAATGCCAGCTTGTTTTCCTTTTGTTCCTCTATTTTGGCAGTTGTTCTGTGCTCGCCCCGGAATAGTTGATTGTTGACTGGTTTTGGTGGTATGTTTCTCTGGCTTATTGTTTAAGCGGATTTTGTGGGCAGCAGACTGGACTGGGCAACAGCCCAGCTGGGTGGCAATAGCGACAGCTCCGCATATCCAATCAACCGACCATCGACCATCGACCATCGACCATGGCCGACTACGACTCGATAACTCGACAACCAGTTCCTGCACACAACGCGGAATTGCGGTCTCTGTAGGTACGTACATACATAAGCGTGTGTGTGTGTGTGTGTGTGTGGGAGGTGGTGTACATGTGTGTGCTTTGTTTTGCTGCCACCACTGCCTCACTGCCACTTTCCACTGTGCTCCTATTATGCAGCATCAATAAGCATTGTTTGCCGTTGAGTGACGTTGAAATTGGAGCTGCCTGCTGTTCTCCTGCTACCTCGTTCTCCCTCTCTTTCTCTCTCTCCTCCCTCATATCTCTTTCTCTTTCGCATAAGTTTGATTGCACACACATACAGATGTATGGGTAGATATGTAAGCTAATTATTTAGGCAGCAGCCTTTAATTATTTAAGACCTTCCGGCACTGTTTTCTTTTCCCGGAAAATCACATTTCCCCTTGGGGCTGCGATTTTATGGATCGCTGGCACACTTAATATAGGAAAATAATACAAATGAGAGAACAAAACTATTATTTACGCATAAAATAATCTTCATCTATAAAATGCTAGTTTTAAAATATTATATATATATTTTTTTGGTATTGCTTTCTAGGGGATACTAAAAAAAAGTTGCAATAAAAAAACACTAAAGTAATTTTTTATTGTTTTCGAATTGCGATATATGGGTGTTACAAATTTTTAAAAAATGAGAGTATTGCATTTTTTGCAGTGTTGTCAATGTTCTTTCTGGTCCATCTTCGTTTTTAACCAAAATGTATGCATAACATTATTTTTTGCTCTTTTGAAATTATTATTGTAATTTCCAAGTATAGGCAGCCTCAAATAGCAACATGTTTTTGCGTTTGTTTGGTCGAGAAACTGCGTAATATAATTTTCTATTAAATAGACTCTATTTTAACACTGTTTTTATGCATTTTAAGTCAAGTCAACACCGACAGAATCATTTAACTAAATATATTCATATCATTCAATGCATTAAATAACAAATGAATTTTAATTTTTTAAGACACAAGCTAACTGAAGCAAGAAAGAGGAGGCCAGTGAAGGCTCTGAAAATAAAACCATTTTAATTTTCTCTTTATCTGTCGTTTTTCCTTTCATATTTCTTAATTTTTCGTAGATTTTGTAAGGGTTGCCCCAAACAGGCAATATAATTTGTATTTTCAAAAAATTATCACTTCAGTGAATTCTTGATAAATTTTTTCTATTCGAAGGAATCGATTTAGTTTCTTCACTGATGCTTACCTAAGACATCCAGCCTTTAATTCGCATACATAAGTTTATATAATATATAAAGGCAAAAACGAAACGGGGCCCATAACTGGTATCTTTCCCCAACATTCTTTCCATTAAACTGCAATTTCCAAATTCCCCAATTTCCAATTTTCTTTAAAAGTTCTGCATAATTGTTCAACTGCCACTGTGATCTCCGACAGCTTGAAAAGCTGTTTGCAATTGACACCAACAATTAGTAGGCGGTTACCTCGGGAGGAGAGAACAAAAACTGAGAAATGTAAAATGCAAAACGCGGAACGCCGAACTGGGAAAATTGCCGGCCGACTCGAGTGCGCTTTCAGCTCTCAATTTGGACCATTTCCCAAAGCCAAACCCACTCTGGAAATTCCCCACATGCCATATCGCACGAGTATGTATAAAACGTATCCGAAAATGTAGAAACAACAAAAAAAACCGGACTAAATTTGACGTTCGTTCCGTTCGGGGGGCGGCATAATGTATGGGTGTACGGATACGGTGTATGGATATGGATGGGAGTGTCGCCAGTGCGTTGATCTCCACGAATGCGTGTGTTTTTCTGGTAATTACAGAGCGGGCTTAACCTGCCCGCCACCCCGTCCACGCTTCCCCACAGCTATTCGACCAAAAACAGGCGCATAAATTCCAGCCAGATGCCAACGCTTAAAAACAAGAAAATTGTGTTTGCATAATTTCAGGCGCATCTAGTGGGAACGCATGAGGGGACGCATGGAGGGGCGCATGGCGGGGATGGGCTGCGCTGCGGGTGTGGGGTGTGGGATGTGGGGTGTGGGCTGTGGGGCTTTTCGATGGTACTCACCTCTTCATTATTCACTGTCCATGTGAGATTGGCCGCGGGCCGGGAGTGTCGCGATGTGCAATTACCTCGCAATATGTCGCCGGCCCGGTATCGGGAACGTATTCCCGTTATGAATGGCGCATTGTGCGGTGTCTCTGTAAACGGTAGAGCAAAAGAGATGGCATCAGAAATCAGATATATGGTAGGTGTGTATGCATGGGGCATACTCGTATATAGGGAGGGCTTGACCGTCGATTGTCGCCATATTTCTGATACACTGCGGCATTGAGAGGCCCCCGAATCAGACCTGGAACTCTGTGCGGCTTTTCGGCTGTCCTACGGTCCAACTGTCAATTGGAACCACTGTGTGTGTACCTACTTATGGGGGTGTACGGGATGAACCCATTCCATAATTGAAATATTTGCGAGCACTGGCAGAATCAGACGGAATTTCAGACGGAAGTTCAGCCCTCAATATTCTTAGCAGCAAAAAACAAATGCCTATCCACACACAGCTGTCAAAGTCACTTCCTTGCCGTCTGTCTATTATCCTTAATAGTCAAAATGGGAATCTACAAACAAGCTCTAGCCCAGGCAGCACATGGGACGTACATACATATATGTAAACATGAAATAGACACTTCCAAAAGTTTGTCAAGCCAATTTGAGTCTACCTCCGTCAACATATCGAATGCCCCTGGAAAACCCCACCACCCCCACCGGAAAGCACAGAGTCACAGTCACAGCCACAGCCACAGCCACTTCGACAGTTTATTGACCGTCTCTGGCTTTGGCAAAACATTTGCACTCGGGGCTTTCATTTTGTTTGCTCGCCTAAATACGAGTATCTTCATCTTCGCCTCGCTCGCCCGCAAATCTGTTGGTATTTTGTCTGCTTAACTGCCAAAACATTCGAACTTCAAGAGTTTATTTTTAAGTTTAAGTTTCATGTTCACACACAAGCCTGCCAGCCACGTCTGGCCAACTGGACCCGTCCCCTCGGTCCGCCACAGCTGGCAGTTGGTCAACAGGCAAGTTGGTCCCTGGCATGGCCTCCGGCCCGGCCCGGCCCGGGTTAGTTTGATTTCTTGTTTTGTATCCAAAACTTCAACGTATGGAATTAATTTTGTTTGGCTCGAAAGATCAGAATTATCTGAATTTGTTGTTTCGCCTTAAAATGGTTTTTATTTTTTATTTTCCCGCCTTATTTATTGCTCACTTGCCGACTTCCGGCCCCGCAAAAAACTCTTCCAAAGATATCGCAGGCGTTCAATAATGGCCCAGAAATTTGTATCTGACGATTCCTTTCCTTTATGGGATTGCCTTTATTACTTACCAATAACCTCCAATTCGGCTGCCGCTATTAATGTATGAAACGAGGGCGCATCCGCCGATACTTCGCAACTGTATTTACCGGATGTCGCCATTGTTACCGCATCCAGCACCACTTGGCTCTCGTTCGAGGACACGCGCTGCAAAAAGCCAAAAAAAGAGAACACCAGGACGATGAGGAAGTGACCGAAATAAATTTGCTTAAAAAACTTCACTGAGCAAACATATAAGTATATTTATTTATATTTATACACGAGTATGCTGCCTGTCCGAAAAATGGTCCCGCAAACGCATCTCGTTGGATTCCTTCCGGTTTCAAAATACACGACCATGCATACATGTGTATGTATGTTTTGTTGGAGACAACTTTCATGGGGAGGGGGCTTCAATAATTGAGTTAAAAATATGTACATACATATATGCATATTATTCTCTGGCCAACTCTTATTTGGATGCGCGCTTTTTTTATAGACACATGGCACATATGCACCTACTCGTATATTAATGAAATAATAACAGGGCTAAATAATACAAAATGCCGCGCTTTAAATGTCTTTATTACCGTCTTTATGACACCGTGTAGTACCACACCCTGTAAATATTAAAGTGATCTTTTTTGACGCTCTCTGGGAAAAGCGCTTGTCCCAAGTCTATAACCACATCAAATATTGAGCTTACAGAACTCGTTAATTCCATACAACTTTTAGATTGGGAAATATTTTATTTTTGTTTTCCGCATGCTTCGAAAACGGATATTGCTGCGCCCATAAAAATATCTCGAATGTTTTTATAACATTTTTTGTTTCCAATATATTGTGTTTCTCGCAGCGGTGGTTTTTCCTATTCCAATTTGGAGGCAAACATTTCTATTCTATTCTCTGGCTATTTCGGCCGGTTGCAGTGCTGAAATATTCTTTGAATGCCAGAGAATCCTATTCTACTTTTCCCCTTATTTTTCTGTCACACGAAATGGAAAGAGAAATGGGAGTGGAAAATGGAAAATGGGAAATGGGAATACACACAAAAGCGGAATGCAAATAAATAAAACGTCAACGTATTTCTTTATATGCCTGAATAATTTTCGAAAATTGTGAAACAAGTTAAAAATGCCAATATTTATTGAAAAATATTGGTAGCTGGACCACTTCCCCAGTGGCAGTGCCAGCCCGATCCCGAATCGAGACTGAAAAACAAAGCTCAAGACCCAAACGGGAGTCTAAAATTTTCAATAGTCGAACATTCGTGAGTGGGTGTGGGTGTGGGGGTGCGTGTGGGTGTGTGTTTTTCCGACTACGTAACTGCCGTCAAGCGGAAGTTAAAAACCGTGTTTTGATTTGATTGCGCATCGAAATTTCACATGTGTCTGCCCATGCTCCTCCCCCTTTCCGCAGCCTCCGCATACTCCGCAGTTCGAATGCCCAAAGAATGCAAATGTTTTACATTGTTGAGGCCGCAGCCCGTTTAGTTTAGTTTAATTTATTTAGTTTTGTTCTTTTGTTCCTTTGTTTTTTTTATTGCCTGCACAAATGGCATACAGGAAAGTATAGCCAGAATAACACGTATAAAATGGAGTGAACCCCAACAAAAAGGCTCTTAAAAATGTAGCAACGACTATGAATATGTTGAAAACAGTTGAAAATATGTGGCTCTTCAATTAGTTATGTGCATTGATCGGATTGGTCACTGAAATGGTGAATATTGTAGTCAATTAAAGGTACGAAAAACAGTTTCGATTAATATGACAAACCCTGCATAAGGATCTCGGCAATTTAAAGATAGTTTCCTTTCCCAATTCTTTTGATAGACATCCTGAGTTTGAAATTTACCCTTACCCTTTTCCATTTTCAAGTATCAACAAATAAAAAATATAAGCTGAATAGAAGAATATAAATTAGGATTAAAATCATATGTCAAAGAACAAATAATATTGATTTTCAATCGAATTTCCTACCGACCCTTATACCGACCCTTTGGAACAGAGTCTTAATTACAACTTAAATAAAAGAATCGAAATAAAGGAAATATTAGATGTTAGATGTTAGATCTGCTTACAGTACCCATGAATACCCCTCTGCCTATTCGGGACGTGCTACATTTTCCTCTCGCGGTATCTTTTGTTCGAGTTGTCCGAGTGTCGTATGAGCACTTGCCACATGTCCTGTTTGCTACTCTCGCTCAGATTGCCAAACGGAGAACGAACAAAATGGCACTTTGCTAGTCACTCTTTTTCAAGGACAGCCCTCAGCTGTTGAATGCAATTTGGTTGTCATTATAGGATCAGGTGGCAGCCAATTGCTGAAATGTGTCATGGAGTCCAATCAACCCGTAAAAAGTGCAGTGGAAGGAAATTCTGGATATAATCAAAGTAAAGTGCATAACTGAAGGGAAAGTTTTGTATCAATATAATTGAATATAATTAATAAATTAAAAAAAAATTATATTTGCGATATTTTTGAACAGATTCCACTGACGATATGTTATGACATCTAACAAAAAGTCTTTAGATATACATATGTATGAATAATACGTGTATTCCTATCTTAATTATTATAATTAGAAGATCGGATATCTTTGTATCCAATGATTGTGCTTATAGAAAATTGTAAATCAATACCATAACAATTCAGCATCGTTTGCAGCATTATGGAAACCCATGTAAGGCACAAAAGTATTCTGGAATTTTCGACTTACCCGCACTTTGACACCCGGAAAATGGAAAACCTTCATGGGCGGCGTCTCCTTGGGGGTGTACCGGTAGAATTCGCGCCTGCCCTTGTACCACTTCACCGAGTACAGGCTGTCGTCCTCGATGTCGTATAGGCATTTTAGAATACCCTTCTCTCCGCGCCGCACCGCGTGTGGCACGCGCACCCGGACATCTCTCAGGGCGCTTGCCAGCTCTGAAATGAAACAATAAAGGCAGCAATGAATATGAGCCTTCGACAATTATGTTTAATTATTTAAATCTATAATGCTCTCAGCGCGATGTGGCGGAAAACGGACTAAGTAAACAGCACCCTCGGGTAATATCAAACGAAAATCAGCTCGCAGCGACGAACAGAAATCATCGCATTTCTCATTTTTAATTTACAATTTGCATTTATTTTATTATCAATTTCATTTTTTTTCGCTGTTTTTCTGCTCTTGTATCTTCATTTCGGTTTACGGCTTTGTGCATAATTTATGATGTGGATTTTTTGTTGTATTATTTGGAATTTTTATTATATAAATCCCAAACGGATTTTATTGACTCGACACTTCCCATGACGATTTAGACGGCTGTGCGTTTGGGTGAATAATCTGTTGGTAGGAAGAGTACATTGAATCGAGGATGGATTGGGCCATGGCAGCCTATTTTGCGATTATCTACAGCTAATAATAAACAGGAAGATTCATGTGTAAAGCAAATGTAACACAAACTCCTTCATCGGATAATCTGACGATCTATGGATGGAAATGTTAGCAAGTTTTGGGCATTCTACCATCCTCGAATACTTTATTCCTATATGATAATTTTTGTACACACTCAGTCTTCTTCACATTTAGTTAGCGTATCCGCACTTCGACCTTTTTCCGCTGGAACATGGACCATTTTAATATCTATTCGGATCACGTATTGACATGACTTTCGGCACGGCTTATGCCACAAATCTCTAACTGACTGAAGCCCCACAGACCTCTGGTGTACATATTTTGTCAGCAAACACATACCTATCTATATGTATATATTCTCTCTTTTGTATATAGTATGCGAGTATGTGTCCTGCTACTGACATTCGTGCACATGTCCAAGGCCGTGTTTTATTGTCAGTGAGCCTCCGTTTTTTAGGCCCTGTCTGCCATTATAAATCAGCCCATAACCAGCCGAAAAAAGGCTTCCCAAATTCACACCCTTCACCTGTTTGAATTTATTGCTTTTCCCCAATAAAATATGAATAAATCGTTGCCTGATTAAGTGTGATGAAATTAAAAATCCTTTTTAACCCTTTTATGGAGAATGTCATAAAAGCTGAACAACGTCGAAAGCCGATCAAACATTTTTCGTCATTTCCTAAGCCATATTATTTGAAAAAAAATTCAAAATGTTTATAGGACCTGGTGATGGGTATTAAATTTAAAAAAAAAATATTTTAATCTCAATAGTAGATACTTGGGTAGCCCTATATTCACCAGAAAAATGAGAATGATTTGACCTGACGTTACGCTACGAAAAAATAAGAGATTTGGGTTGAGGTTGGGATACAAAATGGCAAAACTTAGCGAACTGGGTTGGCCAATCTGTATAAGATTTTTCTGTACAATATATGAAGTATTGAGCGTTGATTTTCCAAGATATTTAATGTCAAAACATTTTCTGATTTGTTGTATTACGTCCGCGGAGGCATAAAAGTTTAAAAATACACCGGTAGCCGAGACTGGACCAACTCTTTGTAATTTTTTTTAGATAGTTCAATATCTAAGAAAGACTTTGGGTAAATACTTTTATCAAGAATGATATTTCGTGTTGGTGATAATATTAAAGGAAAACATGACCATAAAAATAACAAAAAATGACTGACAAACATGACTGAAAAAACACTAAAGCGGAATTTTAGTTTAAATATGTTTTCAGATCAACAGAGTCTATTAAATACATTGGCAGAGTTTCAATATTAATAAAAAATAACATCGGGAGAAGATTATCTATATGTAAGATATGATTTTATTGACTTTTAATTTTTTGTAGTAATAAATCAATTAATAACTTGGCACTGCGATCTTGGCCTGCTCAACAAGCGGCACAAGTCGTACTCCGCCGATTTGGTCGGTATTGTCCTGAAGTAAAATGTTTACGATTTCGAAGGTGGTTTTGTAGTTGAAGGAAGTTCAGACGTAGAGGAAGATAGTCTGCCAGTATCTGAGTAATAGACGAGAACGAAAGATTTGGAGGAGGCTTAAAGAGGAGAACAACAACAAATACAAACCGACAGTAAAATTAGAAAAAAGAATTGTATGTAGTTTCATTGGTAAACGGTTAGTGTCGACTCTGTGCTGCTTCAAGGATGACGGCATTATAGCCCTTCCTTGCTATCCTCTTCGGTTTCTAGCACGGTTTTTTGCAGGCGTGCATCCCTGCTGCGCAGTATCCGGGAAACTGAACGCACTTCAAGAAAAAACTAGCAATTCCCTGGAATGGAAGGTTATGGATTTTCTAGTTAGAGCTGCGGCTGATGGCTGGAGGAACTCACTTCGCAGAAATTACAGCATTGAGAGAACATATAGGTCCAGATATAGAAGAAGGCGCCAATAAAGGCCACAAAGAACGACAGGTAGAGCAAGACAATTAGCCAGAAAAGGAAATACACTGGATTCCCCATGCTTAATTAAGTGGATTTGCTCGTCTTGGGATAAAGGCTTCGAATACTGAATTCCTGATGTTCTGTCACAAGTAATTTGTTACAGATAAAACATAAGGTGACTTGATTGGATATCTTGGAAGAGTTATAACTTATAAGTTATATTTAAGTTATATTACAAAAAAATGTATGTTTTTAGTTGGCCATGACATACGGTTTAAAGCAACGCTTTCGTTTGCATTAATTGGGCGTCATTTAAGGTATCGTTTATGTTCATAAACGTCTAAGGTGCAGCCTTTTTATCAAACTTTCTAGTGCAACATTTCGCCGTTAAATTATTTTTTTCCGTCCCTGATTTTACCTCTTCTGGAACCCTAATAATATCTTCATGATAGAACATTTAAATTAAATTTTGTATCATCATTGAATGCCGATATTTTGCCACTCAAAGTCCCAAAACTCACGAGTTTCAGAAAATTCGATGTCGAGAAAGAAGCAGACTTTGATTTAACTTTGACACTTTTGGGTGTCTGCGAAACGCGACAGTTAGCTTTCCTTTTCAACTAAAGGAACTTGTTAGTAAAATATAAAGTTATTTTCACTCTCCTGTAAAAAGAATAATAAGATGATGAATAAAACTATTTTCACAGACTAATCCAGACTACCGTATCGCATTATTTTTAGTGTTTCATGTTTTGGTCTGTATAGAACTGGCGAATAAATTAAAAGCAATGATATTTTAATTTGCATGGTGTCGTGGTGCAGCTCTCGCAGGGATCCTCATCAAGTACATAGTCGGAGAAGTTGTACTCCATGCTGCCCAAATCTTCCGAGCTTATCCGGGGCCTCGGTCGGGCTCTTCTTGGGGGAGCTACAACGACCCACCAACTGGAGATTTGCATCCAGGGCGGGGGGTGCTCAAAAAATGGAGGCGGTAATGGGTAGGGAAAAGCAGGTCCAGGCGGCGCAACAGGGGGGCTCTTTGGGATTGGTGGTGGGTCGGAGTTGCCTGGCGGAGGATTACTAGGCGGCTTGGGAGGATCACCCGGATGATCGGGTGTACAGGTGTACAATTTTTACAAGGTGGACCTGGCGGACCAGGTGGACGAGGAGGACGATCAGGAAGAGGTGGATCATCAGGAGGTGGACGATCAGGAGGTGGACGCTCAGTTGGTGGACACTGAGGAGGTGGACACTCAGAAGGTGGACGATCAGGATGAGGTGGATCATCAGGAGGATCTTCTTCTTCCAAACAGGGTAGCCCCTTTTCGCTTTCGTGACACAAGTGGGTGTAAACGGTGCTGCGGCCTGACTGGCATCTTTCACCTGAGAATGTGTGTGCCATGTCGTAGACGGGATTGGCAACGTCGCACTCCACAAAGGTGTAGCCAGATATGCACTTCAATAGCTGATGCGTCATATTGCCGATGGTAAAGCGACTGACGGCGCATACGGCACATACGTTGCGGTGTATGTGGTTATATTTGGTTAGACACTGATGTAATCTCGAGTATCTGCATGCCTGCTTACTCCGCGAACGGATTGCCCAAGTGCCTTCGACGTGCATTTTCCCCCTGTCGGATCCAGTCGTCCAGCTGTTTATCTATTAGCAGATCGCTGGGCCTTAGGCAATCGGAGATATCTAACGCTTCGTTTTGACCGGTCCACGCATAAACTGGCGTTGTGGCGCACTCGAGCCTCTCCAATCTGCACAGCCTCACCCCTGCCTCGGCGACCTTGGCCAGGTCCTTGCACCAATTCATCTGCAACATACTTGCTGAACTTCTTTATTAGCACGTCTGTCATTGGGACGACTTCTTGAAGATCTCCTAGACACGTGTTGTAAAATATCTGTTATAACCTTTGACCGGTCAACCCATAATTGAGGATCGGCATTGGTATGTGTGTGATGTGTACGCACCTACTTATCATTGCACAGTATGTCGTTCCTACCGGGCTCACACAGACTTGGATCGCACCATTCCGGACTATTTGCATGAACAATCCAAGAAAATGTGAGCGGCTGCCACCACCACATAATGGCAGGCTGGTTGTCGATGGGGCACAGCCCTACTCCTAATAAGAGTTTTCACGACCGTATACTCCTACTTTATATTCACGATATCGTGGCCATATAATGGCCATGGCCAATTGAAAACCGAGTTATTGCCAGCATATCAAATTTAAATACAAGTTTTTGTTTTTTTGTTACGATATTATTTACATAATTTGAATATTATCTGAGCACTTTATTTGATTATTTTATATTGAATTAAAAAAAAATTCATGTTCTGTGGCTATTATAGTTTTGGTATTATTTGGAACTAAGTTTTTTTTTAAATGTTTTTTATTTGCAAGGGCTTCTTTGAATAGGAGCCCCAGGCTTTGGGGCTAATCCGCCTTTGGTTATACCTTCATTTCGCTAGATCGGGAATACAACATGCGTTTTTTATAATTTAAGAGACCCTTATAGCCATATCACACCTGATGCTAAACTACTGAGTTTTATCTAGTACGCTAACTTTCCATATTTCGAAATTTACACACATATGCATAGTTTCGGTATAATTTTTTTTGCAACAAATGCTTGGCATTTATTTTATTTATTTTATTTTTATTTTATTTGTATTTATATTATATTTAATTTTTTATTTATTATTAACTATTCATTATAATTATTTTCAATATTTTTTTAATTATCGACACAAACTACTTTTGCGGCTCATTTTAACAAAATATACATTTTTCTAATGAATTCTAAATGCGGCAAAAAAAACTAGAAACCGCAAACCGGAACAATGTGAGGAACATAAGTAAACAATAAAAATAAATAGAATAATAAAGACCAATCTTATTAAAAATCGGTAAAAAAAGTGTAAGTATTGAGAACAGCACCCACCCAACCGGATAGATGGAAAGGTTCCTAAGCCTTTCCTAAGATTAAGTATAGACTAGCTTAATATCACATATATCACAGCTGGCTTAGCAATCTGCCCATCATTTAGCTGGATCACAATTCAACCGAACGTCCTCCCATTTGAATATTCTTAGTCTATCAAGATTCACTGCATTTGTCCATCTTTGTTAACTATCAGGAACAGATCCGCAGGCGCATTAGCCTTCAGGCGCTGTCCTTGCCGTGCTGCCACTATAGGCCATTATATTGCCTTCATAATTGCCGTTCGTTGCGGGGACTGGACTGACATCTCTGTCATTTTTAACGCCTTTTGCTGGGATCTGGCTTGTCTGGGGCTCGTTTCACGCCACCCTAAATAGACAAGGTTGTAACAATCCGGCAGCAAATGAATGTCCAAACAATCAAACACCCACCCACCGCATCCCTGTCTCGTAGGGACTCTGGGGTGAAAGTGTGCGGGTGGTGCATTGTAAATCCCATCAAATAACTGTAATTGCAAAGTTTTTACTGCTAGACACAGCCCGCACGCCCTCGCCCTCGCCCACGCCCACGCCTACCAACAGCAATAGCACCAGCAACAGCAGCAGCAACAGCCACATCGGCCCAAGCGTGGCAGAAGCGTCTGGCCCAAGAACAATGCACATGCAACCCGGCCATTTGTCTGTGGAGCGGCAGAGTAGAAGCCCAAGTGGAGGTGGGAGGTGGGAGGTGGGAGGTTGGAGGTGGAGTCGACTCCGGGAGGCGCCCCACAACGTGTGCAATAAATATGAATAACGAGCACAACGTGAGTGGCACACAAAGTAGAAACGAGACCGCACTCGACGCTGGCAGTGAAAAGGCAGCTCCAGCTCCAGCTCCAACCCACAACACAGAGCACAGAGCGCAGAGCACTCCGCAACGGACTGGAGCGGACTGGAGCTGACTGGAGCTGGAGGCCACCGGGGGTGTCCCTTTGGGGGACATCCCACCTCATTGTTGGCAACACGCGGCAGCAAATATTTGCTGTGCCCAAAAGAGGGGCGAAGGTCCCTCCCAGCTCTCTTCTGGAGTTCGTTTTTGTTTAAGTCTTGTTTATGCAACATGCATGGCATATTTTAAGAACTGGCAAGCTGTGGCGAGTCCGAGTGTGGACTCCGGGACTCCGGGACTCGGCTCCAGCTCGAGTGTCAAACAAATCTCCGGCAGAGTCCTGCTGCCACAGCCCTGCGTGATTTGCACCCTCAAACCACCGTCAGAGCCGGACTGGAGTGGGGCATGGGGAGTCCACTCCACAAGAGTGGCTTTAGTTAACAGATTGCTCAGAGGTTTGTTGCGAGTACTTCTGGGGGCTCCAGGGTCTTAGCTAAGTAAAAAGATTGAGTTTAATCCCATTGGGAAACAGAATACCTTCCGAAACTCATCTCAAAACATGATCTCCTTTATTTAATAATTCACCGATCCACGAGGGACTTGTAAGTCCCTTTGACACTCTTCTGAAAACCATTCCTAACTTCAGTCCAAGGTATTATGCAGAAAATATGACACATTCTGTCAACATTTTTCCCAACCCCACCACCAGCTAATTGAAACTTTAAGTCCAAGAAAAGGGTACCCAAAAAAATATGAAAATGAAAACTAAACTTTGCGCAAAGTGCCCACATCTTACCCCGTGAGCGAGTGACCAAAACTTGCACATAATTTCCCTTCCACATGAACTCCCGGCCGAGAGCAGCAGCATTTGCCTGAGTGACCACACAGTTTTCCCGAAGAAACTGGCGAATAGAGCTACTCGTATAAGTTTCCCGTTCGAGGGGCGAGGGAGTCTGGGCCAAGTGGAAACTTTGCAACGTCCAAGTTTATGGAGCTTGGCTTTTGAAATGTGCATAACGTCGAGATACAGTTATGCAACAGATGGGCCAAGGGCCCCAGACTCTTGGCCAGAACATGGCATTTTAATTTTCTATTAGCAGCGCGGCAAGTTCACAAGACTCTGGGAGTCCTTCTAGGGTTGCAACCGGCTTAGGGGGAAGTGTCAGACTTTGGAAACAATTACCCTTCAACCCTGCAATATCTGGATCTTTGACACTCGGGAGTGTCGGGAAATCTGCGAAATCTGGTGCCAAATTCATCATCATTTGTTCTGCCAATGCGAGGACATTAAAAATTGAAAATCATACGAAAATGTAACTCGAGTTGACACCAAATCCAACCCCAAGAAAACTGATCCGATAACCGAGTGGGGTCCGGGGGTGCCCTCGCTCCCCCCAGACCGTATCGAGCACTATTTGTGTCCTCGGTACAGTGCAGACATTATTCAGTCAGATTTGACTGCCATCTGGGGTTATCAGCCTTCCCTTCCCCTCCCTTCCCCACATCCCCACATCCACACTTCGAAAAGCCCCATAGAGGAGGAGGGGGGAGTTCTGTTTATTCAGGCGGACTTGACGCCACCGCGTCGGGGATGCTCGCCTCGACGGTCCGTTCTCGGAGGGGGTTTTCATGGGGGTGGCTTGAAAAATTGTTGACAATTTCTGCTTAATGCATTTTTACGTCACTTCTTTTGGTTGGCGAAAATGAATGCTGCTGCTGCTGCTGCTGCTGCTGATGCGGATCCATGAGCCCTGGCTCTGGCTCCGTTTGTTTGTCCTCCTCAAACACTGGCACTCACTCACTCAGTCAGTCAGTCAGTCAGCCAGCCAGTCCGTTCCTCCCACATGTGCAGCACTCGTTTCGTGCATTTCCAGTACTACCAACTCGGAACTCTGACCAAGTCGGTTATCCCTGTTGTCTTTGCCGCCTCGTTGGAGCCATTCAACGACAATATTCATGTCTCCCAGCGCCCTTTGTGTCTCCGTGTCTATCCCCCTTTTGTGTTGATTATGAAATTTAAGCACAAAAACCTCCTGCCAGACTGGCTGCCTGCCATGTCGTCCCTTTTCTGTTTACTCTCATAGTCGAGGACGCTCCTTCACCCATCACCCAACAGCCATCGCCCATCGCCCATCACCCATCGCCCATCACCCATCGCCCGCTTTAAGAGTCCTGCATTTGTCTCGGTTTTGGTGTTTGCCATTTAATGGCACATTTTCCGCATTTCTCACAGACAAATTTTAGTCGCTTCGGTTGGGCGTTTTTCATTAAATTTAATGCATTCTGTTCTGTAATTGTGAGCAGATTTTTTTCTTAAATGGAAATGTCAATGGTGAAAAGTCAATGGCCACAGTTGTGGCAATTGCTTTGACTTCAAGAGGATAAGGACTCAGACTCAGTTTAATATTTCTTAACTATTTTTAGCTAAGAAATACATATTTTAGGTTAAGAATAATTTCTGCATAAGTTAAAAACTACCCTTGTCTGGGTCACCATTCGTAAGTTTCTTAAGCATATAATCCCAATATGTTATTCAAGCTTTTGATTTGAATTTCCTTCTCAATAGACCAACATAATTTTATAGCATATCGTGGTAGCACTTAATACTTCTTCACAATTCAGACTGCTTCGGGGTCACCAAATCAATTGTTTTAATGCTCATGATTGGAATCAAATTTGTTTCGAAATCGTTTTCCACGATTTGTCAAGCATTTCCTAAATTTCGTCACTCCTGTAGTCTTCTTGTAGTATTTTTTCGCAAAGAAAGAGAAAAGCCATGCGAGAGTGAGAGTTGTCGAGATCCAACAAGTTCTAGCCACTCGTGTTTAGTAGCATCCCAAAGCCAAGCCAACATCCTTGGCCATTTATTTAAAAACGAAATAAGACAAGCATCGCTAAATCGCCGACTAAGCTCATAAAACCCTACGAACAAGTGCACTAGTGTAAGGCAACGTGGGAAACATTCTAGTATGGAGATGGGGAAAGGCGGAGTATATAGTTGGGGCCAGGTTACGAGGTGAAATGCTATGAAAAAGAGCAAAGAATCAAACAAATGAAAGAGAGACACTCGCACACAGACTGGGGCTGAGGTAGAGCCAAATAATAAAAAACAGAACCCGAAAACTTGTAGAATCTAGAATGAGTGAAAAAAGAATTGAACAGCGTTTCATGTGTCGTCTCCTCGTATCTGTGGCACCCTCTGCACCACCCCCACAGCCCTTTGCAATCCCCTCAGCGATCCCCTCCGTGCAGCCACGAGTCACTCTTTTGTGCAGCGTTTCTAATCTAACACTGAAAATTGTGCTGGAATTTGTTGCAATGAGCTTTTTATTATCCATTCTCGCCCCTATCTGTGTCTCTCTTTATCTAAGCTCTCGCCTTTTCATACACTCACACAGCCGCACACACACACAGGTGTGTGTGTTCGTAATACTTGGCCCTCTCTTTTTTTTTGAGGATTTTTGCACGCTTTTGCATTCCTTTCCGATCCGAGAGGCGAAAATTGCAGTGCCAGCGTGTTTCCTCGTATGGAGGAGCACAGGTGAAAATTTATACTCCTCGCATTCGCATTGTGACCGTGTTGCCACGCCTCCGCCTCCGCCCAAACAGTGCACACAGACTCAGCGTACGAGCATGCATGTAGGAGCAGCCAGGGCGGCCAGACGTTCAAATTATTTGAGGATTTGTTAAATTTCCTTTTTTCCTCCTTTCCGAAGGGCATTCTATTTTATTTTTTATACAATTTGTCGTGGCAAAGCGGACAAAATGGGACACACAAGTGTCTGTTAAATGGTCGTTTAGGCCGAGGGGACTCGGTTTGCCTTGGCGACGCGGCTGCTGGCTCGCTCCAAGGCTCCCCTTTTTTCGCTGGCTCTTTTCCATGGCGAAAAGAGCTGCTGACTTGTTGACCTGTAAATAACTTGAGTTTAACGAAGAGATTAACGTTCTAGTTTCGTTCGTGCACTTTTATACACATTTTTTGGCGGAGATACGATGGGAAATGGGAATTTGGGAGAATTAAAAAGAGAAACGTACAGTGTGTGGAAGGGCGCTGAATGTAAGAGACGAAGCCATAGATTTGGGTGGATTATTTATGTGGGATAACCACATCTACGCGACCTTTGTATCTTTTCATACAAAATAGTAAATATCCAATATATTTTCTAGTTTTATATTAAAATATTTCAAGCCTAGTTGGGCTTTATTTATGGCCATATGAGTGGAGAAATCTCCCTATATACGAGGTTATCATAAATATTGTACCATAAAAACTATTGCAGAGATCAGATCGGGGAAAAAAAAGCATTACCCAGCAACCCCTATGCTATTTTATTTATCTTTATTTTCTAATCTCCCCCCATCGAGGCATTGTACCGACTCCACGCCCGCAATTCACCCTGAGGATTAACCCTCCCCCGCACAGAGCGAGATGGAGAGTAGGAGATAAAGAGATGAAGAGATGGGGATGACTCGGAGCACGCGTAATTTTTAATTTACCATGACATAAATCGTATAAAACTGTCAAAGTCACTAAAAGCAAGAAGCAACAGCCTGTCCCGACTCCCTGCAGAGCTGTGTCGGCGGTGTCCTCTGTCCTTTGTCCTGCGACCTCCTTCTGGGCACAAATTATGTCTCAAATACACAGAAGGGTGTCGAAAGTCAACAGAGGAGCAACCGAAAAAAGTAGGGAAAAAACACAAGAGCTCCAAGGAGCAACAAGAAATGCTTCGAAACAAAACACAGTACGGAACGTTGCCAGACTTACCCGAACATCCGCATCCTTGGCAGGATGCTGGCTCGGGCTCGGTCTCGGGCTCAGGCTCAGACTGGCATTAATAAGTAAATCTTCAACATGTGACGGCTATCAGTGGCACTTCCGCTTTCCCATTGCCCAAAACATCCGCTCACCCACCACCCACCATCCCCCATCCCCCATCCACCCACAACCCACTCGAAGTAAACCGAAGCCATTTATATTTTATCTTGTCGTTGTCGTCGTCCTCGTCGTCGTCGGTTCTGCTGAAGCGAACTTCTCTAAAGTTCCTTCTCCTGCAAAATGAAGTCGCCAGGCTACATGGAAGTTTGCCCGTCTGGATGGGGGGAGTGGGAATTCCATTGAATGTATCCTCTCTCTGGATGTGTGGGTCTTGTCAGGGCCGGAAGTTGCAATTCCTGGTCTCAATGCCTATAAATTTAACTTAGTCTTTTGTGAAACTTCTTCTCCCTCCTCGTTGCCCGCTGCGCCGCCTGGCCTGGCCTGTTGTGTTGTGTTGTTCTGTTATCCCATTTGTCCTGGTCGAGCAAGCTTTGTGTTGACCAGAAGCCCATTACATACGTATGTTCATACACTCCTCCTCTGGCTTGACTTAACACTTTGGCTGTTGATTTTCGGCAGAGGATTGCATTAGTTTAATTAGGTGAACAGAAGTGACAGGAACTAAGATAGATGTGGTCACTCCGACCGGTCAGGCTTTGAGCCCGCAAAGTTGGCCAATACATTTAATTTTTAATGCAATTTTCCGACTCCACAGCAAAATAATTGTCTAGCATAAATAAGAAATGGCGAAAAGTTTAGGGAACCAATGGAACAAAAAGTTGATAAGCCATTCATTAAGGTTTGATTTTCCAATCAAATAAAAAAACAACAATAAATGTTTGATTAATTAAATAAATTGCATATAATCCAGTTCTCACTAAAGAAAAGAATAATTATATTATTAAATGTCAAAATTTACAAAAAAAAAACAACACAAAATTCTTAAATTATATTTTAAATAATAAAATAATTTTATTTATTTAAAGTAATTTATTTCCATTTTATTTGGGGGAAACATACCAGTTATGGGCCCCGTTTCGGTTTTGCCTCATAACTTTTGAACAGGAGCATATTATGTAAACGTATGTATACGAATTAAAAGCTAGATATCTTAGGTAGACGTCAGTGAAGAAACTAAATTGATTAGTTCGAATAGAAACAAGTTTTTAAGAATTCACTGAGGTGATCATTTTTGAAAATAAAAATTAGATAGCCTGTTTGGGGCACCCTTGAAAAATCCACAAGGATCCACTAGAAACATGCATGTAGGCATGTTTCCCCTTATCACAAAGAATTTTACACAAACGAAGGACATTGAAATGATGTACTAATTCATATTAATTCCCTTAATTTCAATTACTTCTCTTTTCAATTTGGGTCGCTGTGGCGCAAGTGATGCGAGTGAGCCAGGGGTTGAAGCATGAGCGAAGCGATGGCACATGACCCCAGTTTTAAATAGAGTGTAAATGTAAGATCTATTAAAATAGACAGTGAAACATCTCCAACTCTTATTTTTTTTTGTTAGCTTGATCTGGTTTTATAATTATAAAAATATATAATAGAATAAAATAAGAATTCTAAGCAATTAGTGAATGATAACTCCTATTTTGAAATCGTCTACAAACAATTATTGGTAATTACTTGGGAAAGCACTAAGAAACCGACAACATGCAGAGGATTAAGTTCCGCCTCCTTTCCACATGCATACTCGTATGCAATACCCTTTCTAAGGGTATACGACAAAGTAATGGAGATGTCTGCGATGCTCGGGCGACCAGACTGTGACTGACATTATGATAACCCAGTGACAGCTATTTGCCAAATCAGACGAGAGCAGCGGGGGTGGCTGTGAGGGAGGGACTCCGGGATGGTGGATGTAGCATTTCCTTGTGTAAATCAATTGATTGGCAATGCGTTTTGATTGCCAGCTAAAATTTGGCACAGACACGCGATGGGGCGATGAGGCGATGGAGCGAGGGTGAGGTCTGAGGCCGGAGAAGATTTGTGGCCCAGGGTGCAGGGTGGATCGATTCTGCTGCTTTGCGGGGGAGGACGGAAATCCGAATGGGAATGAATGCTTCCCCATTTAATACATTAATGCTCGACATGCACTCTCAGTGTGCTTTATTGTCTAGAAATCAGCCACAAGGCAGCCCCCCGCCCGGCAGGGCGAGAGCCGAAGGAATCGAAATCCCAAATTAAAGCGGCATGCGTTAATTTTCGCTCCACTCCACCCCTCATCCACAGACACGCTTCTGCTGCTGCTGCAGTTCATTGGCACAAATAACCAATATGGGAATATCTGGCGAAATTGGGTTATCCTGCTTTCAGCAGGGGTATCAGACAATTTATTGAAAGACGAACTTCTGGCTCTGAGCTGACAGCACTTAATTCGCTTTGATTTGTACCGACTGCTTAATGCCGAAACTTCAGAGGGAAAACGGAATGGGAAGGGAAGGGAATTTTTCATACGAATGGGAGGCGCCTTCAGTTGGAAATAATCATTTATCGTTTCTCAATAAATTTGTAATTAATTTCATGGTGGTTATATCCAAATGTTTGTCTTGTCTTGCAGTTATTTGATATAACATTCTATGTTTGCTCTCTGAAATCTGTGCAGCGAAAGCGGAGAGCATTTATTTTTATTTTCTATTCAAAAAATCAAGAAAAATCTGGAATTTATGCCACAGTGTGATCCTCCTTTTGGAAAAATGCTTCCACTTCTCCTTTTTCTTCTACTCATTTTTATCTGGTTCTACATCGAAAAAGTAATTTTATTGAAATCATAAAAAGCACACTAAAATGATAAGCCGCTCATGTTGTTGCTTGTAGCACGCAGACACGCATCTGGTAGGTCCTCGTGCATGTGTGTAATATTCTTTCAGAAATATGCTTATCCCCCAAAGGATACATATATTTATTTCGCTTATATGTTTGCTCTTTCCTCTTGAATTATTTCCATATTTTATTATAAGTCTGGTCTGATGCAAAATGCATTGGGATTCCTTTCTCCGTCTTGCTCTTTGGTTTCCCATAATCTTTGATGTGTCTAACAACAAAATTCTGCCCTCAGTATTGTGTGGTTTGTCTTTTTCTTTCATTTTATTGCCTCATAGATAAATATCGCTTTGATGGAAATCAATTTTTCATGATTTTTTTCGGTTGAGTGCAGTTTTTTCCCATTTCTTCCAGTATTTGTGTAATTGGTAGTTTTTACTGAGATTATTTGCAAATAACTATTTATTTAGGGTTATTTGCATTTTGTTATGGATTGTTAAATATAGCCAAATATTCCATATTTTTTCATCTCTTAAAAGGAATTTTTGTGGTCATTTCGGATTTTCAAAACAATTGTTTTAAATTAAAACATTTTACAGCAAAGCTTTCTCTCTGCATTGCGTAAATGATTTCTGTAAATTGGCAAAAAACAGTTAAAAGAAAAAGCTATTGTACAAAAATACAAAAAATTGTGGTGTTATTTGTCATTTATTTTTTACACGAAAGTGAATATCTGGAATAATTGAAATAATCATTTTAATTTCTTTGAATTCCCGCAATAGCAATTTGCCATACATTTCCATATGTTCTTGTGCTTCCACGTAAATCCAGAGATTCACTTTTAATTTCTCCTCCGATTATAGGACGGTGGATAGAGGTGCCGCGCCACACTTTCATCCTCTATTGCCATTAAAAATATGGCCTAAGCTGGTTAGATAACTAGGACTCCAGTTAACTTTAGTGTCCGCCTTGACCCGGACAATTGATGTCACATGCCATGTCCCCCGCACGAAGTGCAGTCGCCCCAGCATGAACTCTTAAAAAGGGGTCAAAGTTGCCGGCAAATTAAAGTCAAATTACCTGCAGGGAACCTACAGCATATCCCTCCCCATACATGTACACTAGCTTATATATAGAATATATACGTGCATCAAACATCAGACAATTCGACGTCGCTTGGCCTACCGCAACAACAATAAAAGTGGGCAGAGGCCACCCCCTGGACAATTACCGTTGAGGCCATGGCAGTCGCCGCAGAACAATAGTTTCCTGTTTCCTGAGTGCTAAAGTTTTCATGTGTCTGAATGGCTGGCCAACAGCCCTGGCACCTGGAACCTGTAACCTGGCACCCGGCCGGATCCCCTCTACTGCCCGCTGACCCCACCACCCGCCCCCCTAACATGCATAGCTGATGCGGAAAATCGAGGCGTATACGTATTATGGACGCTCGCATGCTCAAGTTATTAGGAGAAGTTCAGGGGGGGACAAGCCTCGTCTCATACTGGAGCTGGAGCTGGAGCGTTTCTAATGCAATTTTCACCTGGCCCCACCCACCTCACTCTCCGCTTCTCCATGACGTAATTACTAAATACTTTCGTCGCTTACGCTATTCTGCCAACGTCCTTTTCCCCTCTGCTCTCCTGCTCTGTCTTTCGTTTTCATGTTACTCATCATACCCTTGCAGAGGATATTATTCTCTCGACCAGACGACTGCAACGCAAATATATTGGGATAAATAATACGTATATAATATGCATATAAAAATATACAAAAAATATATTATTTATTTTCGTTAAAAGTTCTCCTTTTTGGATCATCAAATAGGTAAGATGCTGTATTAAAAGTCCGGAATATACTCGAAAGGGTATCTCCAGCTTCGACCAGTTACGAGTGTCACTCTCTCTTTCTCTCTCTCTCTCTCTCTCTCTCTCTGTCTCTCTGCTTTGTTCCATGTTACTTATTTTCTTATCGTCTCGAATTTGGCCGCAAAATGTTTCGTGAGCTTTTGTTTGGAATTTGGCTGGCATGGCTTTATTTTTTCCCTCTTATTTTGTCTGGCTATGGGTTTTCCTCACATCCCAATCCCTCCCTGCCGCTGTTTTCCCTGCTTTTTTTTGGGTTTTTCTTTCTGCCTGCGGTCTTTTTTGGTTGGCATTCCTAAAGTACAAGCGTGTGCCATGTTTATTTTTAATTAATTTTCCTTAAGCAGTCTAAGACGCTTGGGGCCATGGCATGGCCCAGCCGAAAATCTGGCAGAACCAAAGCCAGAATAGGAAGGAAGGCTTCCTTCCTTCAGATCGCTTTTCGTTCTGTTAATTCTCGCAATTTTCTACTTAATTTCCTAACCGGTTCTGGTTGTACATTTTTTTTGCATTATTTGAGGTCAACCCCATAAATGTTAATGGCGGTAATTGTGAGTGGGAACAAAGGCGGAATATTTCGGCATTGTCTTTGGAGCCAGTCTGTGGAGGCAGCGGCTTATCGGTTGGCAACAGTTATAGGACAGCGTCTGGAGAGGAGAATAATGGGCCTTGCCTGAGTTCTTTAATCCTTTCGATCCATCTCCAGCACTCCTTTTGCATTCCTAAGGATATCTTCTGTTTCAATGTGCACACAATTAATCTCTGTGTACTCAAACTGAAGTTCATCTGCAGTTACATCTACAACCATCCGCTCCCATCGGATTCCCCTCTGAGACTGGAGACTGTTGACTTCTGGATCCACAAAATCTTTTAGTTTCGCCCCAAACCAATTGAAACTTATTCGATCAAAAGTAATCACTCATTCCATTGAGTCGTCGAGAAAGTTTGTGCCCAAGTGTCTGGCTAGGCCGACATTCCCTCAACATTCCAAAGGATTTCGATGGCTAAGACTCAACTCAACTCAACACCCAGCCCCTGGCCATAGCCGATTAGCCCCTGCCCCTGCCTAAGCCCAAGCTTCAGGCTGTTAGCCAGTCAGAGCGTTCCGCTAATCGTGCAAATTTCAAGCTCAATTGAAGCCGGTTCAAATAACCCACCCGGCCTCCACCTCCGAAGCCGGAAACGTACATCCCTGGGCTGGCCCAGCCGCAGACACGAAGCGAGAGAGAGGAGACCTGACACCGCCATTCCTTGACATTTTTCACGCCCGAAAACTCGCCCTAGGATTCCACGATGAGAGTGGACAGGACGACAGGACGACAGGCAGACAGGCAGACAGATAGTCAGCGGAGCAGGAGGTGACAGCCAGTCGGGTCAAATTAAGTTGAAATTAGCTGCGTTTAAAGTATAATGAGCGTATAAATGATTAATTTGGTTTTTGGGAAATTGATAAAGGTAAGCGAGAAGCTAAGCCAAGCCAGGCCAAACCAAGCCAAGCTGTCGCTTAATTAACTTCCGTTTATTGACTGTGGGAATTAAGCTAATTGGTCACTTGACGCTTGCCCAGCTGACACCTGAACGAATCCCCAGGATTGTCGCTTTATTCTCATCTCAGTCTGAATCTCAGTGGCTCCTTGAGAGAGATTTCCATTGCACATAATCAATTACAGTCGGCAGACAGACTGTCCCACAGGCGGCCGACTGTCGGCCAAGATGGACTGGAAAATGAAATAATCTTTTGTCGGTTCCAATTCCCCAAAGCATCGCTGGAGCGGGAGATGGAGGCTTTTCAACGATTTGTCACAGAGCGATTTCTGCTTGTTTTCACAACAATTCCATTTGTTCGTTTGATAAGAGCACAACAAAAAAACTTTGCCATTTTCCAATTGGCCAAGTCAAAGCCGCAAGAAGGGTGCTCCAAGGACCGCAAAGTTTCAATTACTTGAACTAATTTATTAATGTTGTTGAAATGTTATTTGGGGACTTGTGACTGTCTCCGTCTCCGCCTCCGCCTCCGCCTCCATCTCCGTCTCCGCCGTGGCATACTTTGCCAGGCATTTTTCCAACGAGGGGTGAAAGGAGCCGATGAGGGTAAGGCATTTTCCATGAAATCGTTGAAATCGTTTCTTCCTTTTCATTATATTCAAGAAATAGTTGACATTCTTGCAAAGAGGAGCTGAAAGAGGGTCTGTTGAGTGAATTATGTTTGCATTTTGAAATGTGTTTCTTTACATTTGAAAAGCGTTTAAAGCCAGCTTCAACTTTAACCTTATCGGTGCCTGCGATCGGAGTCCATCGCTTGATGTCCAACTTGACGTTTAATTGGGTCTGTCAATCGTCAAGTCCTGCTCTGCTCCGCAATATCCTTTCGCATTGCAGCTACGGCCAGCAGGAAATCAATTCAACTCAAATTAGTATGCCAGGACTCGCTTCACGGCGAGTGTAGTGTAGTGAAGAGCGCGAACCAGTGCTGCATAATTTTTGGCGTAAATTCAATTTAGACTTTTCAACAACGAAACAACAACGAAGCGGAGGTGCGCATGTTAATTTCTGCTGGCCTCTGACTGTGTTTCATCATGAAATATTCGCATGTACTCGCATGGAAAATTCAAGCGAAAAATATGTGCAACAGTCATAAAATATTGAGCCGGCGAATGAAAAACTTTTCCAACTAATAAAACGCGGAAACGGTGCCGGAAGTCAGTGCACAACGGGAGGCGGGGAGTCAGACATCAGTCGGAAGTGCGTCTTGTCAGCTCGACGACTATTGGCAGTCGGAATCGAGGCCCCATCTCGATCCCCATCCCCAACCCATCCCCCCCTTCCCTACTACGGCTACGGGCATAAATAATAAATATGGCATGTAGTAAATGTAAATGCGCTGTGAAATTTCCATAAATTCAAAGGCCCAGCTGCGCTTCCCTTCATGACATTTAACACTTTGGCAAACAGCAGTCGGCCAGCAGTCGGTCGGCGGGCGTGTTAGGGTTAGGCTAGTGCTCCTTTGAGCCAGTAGGGCTCCAGCTTCGAAGCTTCGAGTCTCGGCTTTCCCGCAGCCATTCAAATGCACTTGAAATTCCCGAAGCAACAGCTGCGACCTTCTAATGAGGTGGGGCGAGGGCCGGGCCGGGCCGGGCCTGGCAGAGAGCCTGCTAGTGATGGCAGCGTGACGTGAGGGGCATTGTCAATGCTTGTGGCAAAGTTGGAAATTAGTTGGCAACTATTTGGCCATCTAGATGGGAAAACGGGATGATTAATGATGCTGTGTGTGATGAATGCTCTCGAGATAACATCACCCGTTGGCCAACTATTAAGATGGCAATCGTCCTAGAGGTGGGTCGTTCGAGTGTCTACTCCCATCAATTTCTCAGTCGAGTCCCGATTTCCTGTCACGCTGCCATCTCCAACCAATCGAATGGAACAGCGCGGACTGGCTGGTGTGAAAGGCGCCAAAGCCAAATTAAATAAGATTTGTTTGGCTGACGTTCAAGGATGCCAGGCGTGGGCGTAGCTCCAGGTCGGCCCGGAGTCGGGCTCAGGTCAGGTCAGGTCGGGTCGGGCTGCCCGCCCAGGATGTCTCTTGCGCTCTTTCTGCCGACTTTCTCCTTCTGGTCCTTCTGGTTTTAACTTTTGTTGATGGCACCGAACCAACGCCGCGCATTTTAATGAGCCAAACAGCCGCGCTGACTGGGCTGACTGGGCTGACTGGGGGCGTTACGTCGGATTGTTTGCCAACAAACATGCGTCAAGTTCAAGTTGGCGTGCTACGAGTGCGAGTAAGCCAAGTAACCAGCAAGAACAACACCCAAAAAATTCCAAAAAACGGGGAGGGGGGGACAAAAGTTTTATCATGACGTCTTGTCCTTAATTTCCAGTTACAGTCGCACTCCCAGTCTCAGTCTCATTCTCAGCTTTCTGGGTTTCTGGTGTCGGACACAGTGTGTCGCCTCAGCCACGCAGCTTGGAGCTGTTTGTTGCTTCCGTGCCACGTGGCAGGAATCCGACGGGATGGGGGCAAGAAAAATGTGTTTAGAATGCGGAAAAGTTGTTGAAAATTGAGTTTTGTGTGAAGTTTTATTCATTGATTTGTTGGTGTTCGTATGCTCCCTCTCTTGCCTGAAGGAACATATGGGTCTGGCTTGTGGCCTCAGAGCAAAGTCAGGGGCGTGCGGTTGCAGGGTTAAGTCAGAGCAGTATGCTAGATTGGAATACATCTTCAAATATCGTTTACCATTTATCTGGAATTATCAAAGTCGAAATATAAAACATTCAATACAATTTTCGTTCTTAAATCATCGAAATAATGAGTATCCGAGTTTTCCGAGTATCAGTTTCATTCCTCTTTCGAATCGCCAACTATCGGAGTACCATGCCATATGATACATTATCTTGAACTCTGCACAAAATGTATCTAATTAATAACATTCTTTCGTTCTTTTAGCACTTTACTTTCTCCCATTTCGCTCAGCCCCTGCCTTGGTCCTGCCTTGGTCCTGCCCGACTCCCGGGGAGTGTCAATCGGAATTGCAATCGCCGAATGCCAAACGCCAAATGCCAGTTCTCGGAAAAGTTCTCCCTGCGACCCATTAGTGGCATTCGATACGTACGTGTTTATTGGCAACTTGGTTACACGTTCATTATTTGAGGTCACCGTCCACGAACAGGAGCCAGGACGAAATGTGCAATAATTTTCGCTGCAAACTTTCTAAGGAATGAGAACCGACAGGACTCGACGATTGGACTATTGCAGCTCGCATTGAGTGCATGGCATTTTTAATCAATAACTTTGAATGTTATTGCCAGATGGGTGCTGGGGGGGGGGGGGGGGTTCCGAGTTCCGGCTCCAGTCCCGAGAAAGAGAAAGGGAAACCAGTCAAGTTTATTAATTTCCCCCTTGAGTGCAACAAAGCCCCAGCCAGCAGCAATCCCCATGTGCCGCACCCTCCTCCTTCGCATTGTTGTATTGTCCTTGTTCGGCTGCTTCCTGTTGCAGTGTCTCGTAAATTTTTTAACTGGAAAATATGCATGTTAAATGCTTTCATTAAGTTTTTATTGCTGCGGCGAGGCGGAGGCGAAAGACAGGTGAGTCGGTCCCCTTTTTTCTCCGTTTGTTGATTGGCCAGACTTGGAAATGTCAGCGATGATTCCACATGTGAGACAGAGGTGATATCCGTGCACGTACACGTACACGTACCCGTAACCGTACTGTTCCTTAATATGCAAAGGTCCTGCGCTGACCCTTGATTGAACTGTTGCCTCGCAAGTCAGTTCTCCCTCCCTCCGAGGCCTGCTCCCCGCGTTCTTTACTGGCCATGAATTGCAATGCATTCGGTAGTGCCAGTTAAAATGGGTAGAAGGATACAAAGGGAGTTCGGGGGCACCCAGGAAAAACCCCACGGCAACTGGAGCGAAAGAAAAATGCTGGAATGCTCGCTCTTTGTTATGGCAGTCATAAAGGAGAAACCCAATTTGGGTGCAGAGTATTTATGTGAAATAAATAGTCGAAATAGAGCTGCCGGCTCCAGCCAAATGTGTGAGTATTTAGTCTTGGGAATTCTCTCGGTTTTAAACACCACGAAATAGCTCCACTCTCGCTTAAAGGAAACCACTTGAGCTCGCACAAAAGTGTTAATTAAGTCGGGCGAGCAGGAGCAGGAGCGCATCAATTATTTAATATCGAAATAGCCCAATGAGCAAACGATTTAAATTCCAACACTTCATTGGAGCAACCGAAAGCAATGAATTTTAAATCGTTTTTCTACTCTCCCGAAAAATGCACATAAATTCTCGAATATTGTGAATAGTTTATCGGCTGAAAACTAATCAAAATTTAATTTCGCTCGTGACAATAGTTTTTGGTAAATTTTTAAGTGCTTTTAATAATTGTAATTATCAATTTTAAATGTTGTATATAAAAGTGGTTCAATAAATAATTTCTAGGAAGAAAAACTGGGACCCTGATGGGAGACATTCGGGGAAAAACTGTGCAACACATACTCGACTTGTGGAAATATTCATAAAATTGTATGTATTTACGATCATGTTTCATAAATGATTCCACAAACGTAACAAAAACAACTAAATCAAATGCATTTTTCCACATAATTTATATTTAGGCTATGCTTTATTTCATAATGTTTGTACATATTGTTTTCCCTTTTTCATTTCAAAAATGTAGAAATATTATACTCGCATTGACTCCCAGGAAGATGAGGACGGTGACCTGACGATTACAGTCAACCCGTCGTATGCAGTTGAGCCAGCCGCCCATGAAACTGAGTGTGCTGCAAATCAACCTGCATAAAAGCAAGGTAGCATCGGCGGAGCTCCTCATAGCCATGGAGCAAGGGCCCGCCGATATAGCTTTGGTCCAGGAGCCCTGGATTGCGTCAGGCAATTCAGTGGCCGGACTGAAGTTCGCAAACTACAACTCGTTCTACCCAACATCGGTAAGCAGGAATAGAACCGTCGTACTAGTACGAAAGGGAATCCACGCTTACCTTATGTCTCATTACAGCACAGACGACCTGACAGTAGTGATGCTGGAGAGTGAGGAGAAGCGCCTTCTGGTAGCCTCCTGCTACATGGCACACGACAGGCCCGCACCACCTGAAGAACTAAGGAGTCTGGTGGAAAAAGCCGACTCCAAAGACCAGCAACTCATCATTGGTACGGACGCCAATGCCCACCACAGTGTGTGGGGAAGCCCCGATATCAATGACCGAGGTGAGTCACTCCTAGACTTTATATTATCAAATAACATAGATGTAGCAAACGTGGGAGAGGACTACACTTACGTAGGTCCCACCTCGTCCAACGTGCTAGATCTAACCCTCGTAACAGGAAAGAGTACCTTGGTATCTGGATGGAGAGTCCTTGAAAGACCATCCTTCTCGGACCATAAGTACATTCAGTTCGAGTGCGATTTCAAATACACTCCGAAGGTGACAGTCTTCAGGAACCCCCGGAACACAAACTGGGAGAAGTTCAGGAAGACCGTTACCTCGAAGCTCGCGAATCCGGGAATAGTGAAATCCGCGGAAGACATAGAGAAGTCCTTGGAGACCCTCTCCAAGGAACTTCTGTCTGCCTACCAAGGAGCATGCCCGCCATCAAGAACGAGAAAGAGGACCAAACCACTCTGGTGGAATAGGGACCTCTCCCTCAAGAGAAATAACCTCAGGGAACTCTTCAAACTCGCCAGAGTAGCGAATGAGGAGATCATCAATGAGGAATACAAAACACTACTCAGAGACTACAAGAAGGAAATACGCAAGGCACAACGTAGCTCGTGGAGAAACTTCTGCTCGAACATCGAGAAAGTGCCTGAAACAGCAAGACTCAGGAAGCTGCTCTCGAAGCAGCCCACCATACAGAGTCAGCTACAATTAAATAACGGACAGTGGTCAGAAGACAGCGAAGAGGCTCTGACAGCACTAATGGAGGCCCACTTCCCGGGATGCACCGAGGTCACTGATGCCGAAACGCATCAGGACCTAGCAACCGAGGAACAAACACCCCCTACAGATCTAATAACCCACAAGAAGATCCAATGGGCCATAGACTCCTTTGCGGGCATCAAAGCACCTGGACTGGACGGAATATTCCCAGCCATGTTGCAGGCGACCAAAGAGACGATCATCCCATGGCTCTTCGCAATATACTCGGCATGTCTAAGTACAGGCTATATCCCTATCCAATGGAGAACGGCTAGAGTTGTCTTCCTCCCAAAGGCAGGAAAGTGCAGCCATGCTAGTCCCAAGGACTACAGACCGATAAGCCTTACCTCTTTTATGCTAAAAACACTGGAAAAGCTGCTGGACGGATACATCAGGAAGGAGGTGGGAGGACTGATGTCAACCAACCAGCACGCTTATACCAAAGGGAAATCGGTGGAAACAGCTCTACATTCACTAGTAGCTACCATCGAGAAGGCTCTCAACAATAAAAAGTATGCACTAGGAGTATTCGTAGATATATCCGGAGCATTTAACAACGTAGCCACGAACGCAATAATGGATCGCCTTGAAGCGACCCACACACACCAAGCAATCAACCTATGGATAAAGAACCTCCTGAGTTGTAGACGGGTGCAATCTGAGTGGGGCACCGCTTCCACGGTAAAGGGAGCGCATAGAGGCACACCTCAAGGTGGAGTCTTGTCGCCCCTCCTGTGGAATCTGGTGGTCGACGACCTCATCAAGAGATTCGAGAGGAAGGCCCCAAAAATAACAGCTTATGCAGACGACATAAGCATAATTATTACGGGCGTATGTCCATCGACTCTCAGCTCCATAATGGAACGAACACTCAGGGAGATATGCGAGTGGGCGGACGAAGTAGGACTCGATATCAACGCGGACAAGACGGACCTCATCCTCTTTACAAAGAGGTACAAGGTACCGGCATGGATCCCCCCAAAAATCAACCAAACAAGGCTAACCCCGAAAACACAGGTCAAATACCTCGGCACAGTACTGGATAGCAAACTGGCATGGAAACCCAATGTAGTGGAAAGGGTGAAGAAGGCCACCATTGCGCTTTATGCATCCAAGAAGATGCTTAGCAGCACATGGGGCCTGTCACCCGCCCTAATGCATTGGATCTACATCTCGGTGGTGCGACCAACTCTGCTGTATGGAGTCCTAGTGTGGTGGCAAGCAACTGAGAAGAAGACGTACCACAAGCTTATGGAAAGGACCCAGCGACAGGCTTTGCTATGTATCACAGGGGCGCTGAGGTCAACCCCAACTATAGCACTCGAAACCATACTTGGGATCGATCCCCTCGACATCCACGCTCGGCTGACTGCGGGTAAAGCCGCACAGCGACTTATCGCATCGGGGAACATGTCACCCCAAGGATACGGGCACAGTTCAATTGGGAGGAACATGACCAGTCATACAGACTACATGACCCCCCGAACTTGCCTAGAGGTCAAAACCAACACATTTTTGGGACCCGAAGACTGGAAAAAGGGACGGGACCAGACTCAACACCTCAACATATATACCGACGGCTCCAAGATGGACGGAGGAGTAGGAGCGGGCTTATATTGTACAAACCCCGAAATAAGGGTGTCATATAGGCTACCAGACCGATGCAGCATATTCCAGGCGGAAGTTTTCGCTATAAAGAAGGCAGCAGAGGTCGCTCAGCAAATAGAGCGACCACACAACGTGGTGAACATATTCGTCGATAGCCAAGCAGCGATAAAATCCATGCAGTCGTTCGCAGTCGGCTCCAGAAGTGTCCTGGCAAGCAGGGAGGCATTAGACTCATTATGCACGACCAAGTCAGTGCGAATCTACTGGGTTCCCAGCCACCAGGGCATCGAAGGAAACGAGGCTGCGGACGTTCTGGCTAAGGAAGGCGTTGGGCTGACGAGCGAAAGAATCGAAAACGTGCCTATCTCCCTTAGAACGTTACAAAGCGATCTAGAGAAGCAGGCCGCCCTACAAACCAAGAACAGATGGAGGAACGCAACCACCTGCAGAACCTCGAGAACCATGTGCAAGGAGCGCAATGAAAAGCTAGCTCACTATCTACTGCATCTTCCACGGAAAGACTGTAGACTGATAGTGGGAATACTCACAGGTCACTGTCTGGCTGCGGCGCACGCGGCCAAGCTAGGCATTACCAACATAGACAGCTGTAGGAAATGCGATGAATCCGGGGCTATCGAAACCCTGGAACATCTCATCTGCAACTGCCCGGCTCTTTCACGGGCAAGGACAAGATACCTAGGCGCACCGGAGATGGCATCACTAGAAGATGCCTCCAAGAGGACGCCGAGGGAATTACTTGCCTTTGCGAAACACACCTCGATACTCGAGGACTTCCAAATCTCAGCAATACCCCCGTAAAGGTCCATCTACATCCGGATCACTAAGGGCCAGACTGGCCTATGAAAGTCCCCGCTGAGAGACGTCCGGGTTAACCTAACCTATACTCGCATTGGAAGCGGATTGACCGGAAAAATATATGTATGGCACGCAAATCAGGCAAAGAAAAACTGCCATATAATGCTCTTTTTGTGAACGACGGAGATTGGCATGGGGCATGGGGCATGGGGGGTCATGGGGTGGCTCAGTGGGTGGCTGCGTCTGCATAATAGCGGAGGTGAAATGTGTCGGGTCGGTGGAGGTGTCTCGGCTGGCGTGTGTGCAACGTTTTGCCATTATGCGCCTGGCATTTTCCCACGTAAATATTAATAATCATTACTAACTATTTGCCAGCGCGGCAAACGAGCAGCCGAGCAGCCGAGGCACAACAATAGATAATGGCAGGCGAGTCCATACCACACACATACATAAACAAAATATATACACATGTATGCATGTACATAGAGAGGGAGAGAGAGGGGGACATGTAAATCTGTCTTGGCCCCCAGGGTGCCGAGATAATTAGTGTGTTTTTAAAACAATAACGAGCCGAGGGGGCTATAAAATGTTATAAATTATTAAGTTCCCTTTTGCACTTCCATACGATAAAGGAAGGGAGGTGAAAGTGAGATTTATATGCACCGTTTCGGGCAGTATATATTCATCACTTTCTCCCTTCTCTGCAATAGTCAAAATGGGAGTTTTATTTTAATTTTTAAACATTCCTATTGGTATCATTGCAGCCGTCTCTAAGTCTAGGATCCATCCATTATGCAAAGCTCTCAAAATAAGCTTTGAATCGAAGCCAACCAATGAAGAATTATAGTAATATTTCTAGGAATTTTATTTGAAGAAATTTCGATATCCCCCTCCCCACAGCCGGCTAGCTTTCCGCATGCCTATGCTCCGGCATTTCCTTCCCCCTTCCCTAATTTCTGCTCGTGCTGCATTTTGTCAAACTAACACATCATTTTCCGGTGCATATTCCGAGCGAGCCACAGCTATAGCCTCAGCCACAGCGATAGCTATGGCTATGGCTATGGCTATGGCCAGATGCGACCCAATATGCTCCCATCGGGCACGCACACAACGAAATTGTTTCCTGTTATTATGTAAATTCCTTGATGGCTGCGCCCCGCACTCTCCCTCCGGCTGGGAGCAGGGCATGGAAATAGTTTTCCTTTTGGAGGGCTTCGCATCCCCGAATTGACCTTACCAGAGCAATTAAGCCGCTTAACCCAGGGCTTGACCCCTGGACCCTCTCCTCGCCCGGGCTCTGCCATATTTTCAGTGTCCTGGCCAGCCCTGCTTCTCTGGGGTGCATCCCCATAAAAATTGTTAAGCTTCATCCCATCCGCTTGACAACGAAAACGAAGCGAAAATGAAAATGAAAAATAAAATGGCCAAAAACTTTGGGCCGTTACAGCTGCAGTTTGTCAGTCGTGGCTAAAGCTTCAATTTGTTTCCCTTTCCGTTCTTCTCCAATCCTCTCTTATTCGTTTTTTTCCTTGTTTTTTTTTGCTTTTAGCTGAATCGAGATTTTCATGCATTTTATGTAACGATCCCCTGCCCTCCCTCCCTCCCTCCCACACAGGTCTCTGCATCCATAATAGTTGTGTTCGGGGGTTCCCATCGATACGATACGATTCGGTTTGGTTTGCGTTTGCGTTTGGTGTTTGGTGTTTGCGTTATGATTTTCAGTAAACGAGTAAACGAGGAAACGAGTCGAATTCCTGATCCCCCACACTCGGGGAGCTCTTTTTTATTCATATTTCTGCAGCCCGAGCTCCCCATTGATTTGCCTGTTAGTTTTAAGTATGCCAAGCGAAAGGCGAAGCCAAGTCAAGCATCCTTGAAACGGGGACTGCGTCCTGGCTTGGCCTGGCGTATCGTGTCTCGAGTGCCAGAGTGCCAGAGTGCCAGAGTGCCGGAGAGTGGTTTGTGAGATCAAAAATTCTATGCTGCTGGATGCACTGTAATTGGTTCGATAATATATACAGCGATTGATTTTTACCCTGCTCTCCTCGGCTCGAGGGGATTTAATTACAGGCAGGGGCGGCGGGGGGAGCAGCAGCCGGCAAAGGTAAGCGTAAGCGTCGCTTCGGGTGACAATTTGTGACCTGGTTGTGGGCGCCTTCGTTTATGTTGGGTTCGTTGTCTTTTGGGCTTTGAGCGGGAAGAAATTGCTGGGGACAGTTCAAAGTGATGGATGGAGGGACACCTGGATGCTTTGAGTCCTTTGCCAAAGGATTGGGATACCACTAAGTCCAGATAGTGCTACTTCTGTGTTGACATGTCAATTAGTCCGAACACTCCGCCTGTAATTGATCATTGGAGGGGAATGCGAGAAATCAATACATTTCCCTGGGCCCCACCTGGCCGCCCATTCAATTTAATTCACATTTACGACTCACACAAATTACAGCCTATTTATTATACATGATAGCCACTAATTTGCCCCGACCAGCCTCAAGGCTCGCACAAAGCGCAAATAAATGTCAATTTCCCCAAACAACTCGAGCGATCCGATCCGATCCAATCCAATCCGGGCATTAAGACATTAACAAAACTTTCAAACAAAACGAAAGGGAAATAATGTTGTCACAAATTTGCAAGCACATCAGAGCTGCCACGACTCCGGCATGTGGTTATTAAAAGTAAATCAAGTGCACGACCGATTTACGGAGTCCAGACCCAGGACCCCAGACTAATTAGGCACTTCTGAGTGCGTGCGTGTGTGTGTGTGTGTGGGTGTGTTTGTGTGGGATTTGTCGCATTGTTCGAGAGCCCCAGACCAACCCAACCCAACCCAAACCATAACCCGACCAGACCCTCCGAGGGAAAACATTTTGCTGTTGTGTGATTGTTGTGCGTGCTGGAGATTTTTATCGGTCCCTGTGAGTCCCCGGCCCTGGCTGCGACTGGGTGTGGGAGGTCCCAGGATCCTCGTACCATGTCGTCTGCGCCGAGTGCACTGGGGCTCGCCTCGATAATGGCAGGTTAATAAACGTTTTTGTGCGACATTGAACGCTTGGCGAGACACACGAGTGGCAGACGGACTAATGCTCCTCCTCCTGCTCCTCCTGCTGCTCCTCCCCAAGCTGGAGCTGACCCAAGGCTCGTGGGAGTGGGATGACTGAACTTCGCCAGGCACAGGGCTCAGGTGTATCACCGTCCAATCGATACTTGAGCAGCAGTTGAAGCTTTGAGCTATTTTCATAGAATTAAAATAATGCAAATTATGCTTTCCTAATAGAGAAAACAAAAACCCTTTTGGAAAAATATAGTCTAAGGCTTCAGCACTCCATTGCTCTTCAGTTTATTTACCCTTGGCACATCCTTGGTATTCGGAGCAAAGTCTATTGTGATCCGTTCTTTAACACAATTTAAAGCGGTTTTTGTTTCGTCTTCAGCCTGTGTGGAATATAATAAAAGCTAAGCCCGGCAGTCACTTGTCACAGCATTCGGGGACAGTCTGGGCCCCACAAATACTCGTGGATGTGTGCTCCTAGTTGAGAAAATAAATAAAGCCCCAAAAGGTAGGCAGCACAAAACAAATGCCAGGCACGTTAGCAACATTTATCAAGCGAACACACACGCCCACACACAGGCCCACACACAGGCACACAGATGCCGTGTTGCTAACAAGGAGGAGGGAGACGAGACTCTGCGAAGAAGGACAGCACAGGACAGGACAGGGAGGGCCCGTGAGACACCGCCGGGCTGGGGATGGTTCCTTCGGCTCGGAGTGACAAAGAGTCGAAAACTTCAGTCACGCGAAAGGATTGAATGTCGCTTGATGTATTCTCTGTCATTTAAGTTTCAGTTGATAGAGTGAGCGATAGATGGAAGAAAAATCAACTTCCCAGCCCCCTCCCCTCTCTCTCCCATTTGGAACCTTTCCATCTGCTCGAGCTACCCCACGCCCAGTCCCAGTCCCAATCGGACGGAGGTACAGTCATCGCCTACGTCTGTAGGGTAAATGCATTAAGTGACATATTTTCCCCTTTTATTGACGTGTGTCCTGCCCGCCTGGTCTCGCAGGCTCTCGCAGGGACTCGTTCAGCGGGCGGGAGATGCAGATGAAATTTAAATCTGCGCCACACGCTGCCGGGTTAAAGGCAGGTGAGGCCGGAGGCAGGAATAGGTAGCAGAAGCCGCAGCAACTTGTGTGATTTATTGAATAAATCAGTTTGGGAGCGCTCCCCACCTCCCCTCCCCCTCCCACCCAACTAACAGATGCTCAAATATTTATATCTCCATGTACGAGTGTGTGTGTGTACGTGTGTGCGTGCGGTTTTTGAAATTTATGTTCTCGGTAAATATACTGAGACCTCCAATGGCGGCGAAAGCCGCAAAGACGAGGCAATAAAAATCTGGAGAGTGTGTAGAGCATGGCCCGACCTACATATCCGTATACATATACCCGTAGTACGAGGATATATGCATACGTGGCAGAAGACGCTGACAGAATGAGTTGTTGGCTCGAAGTTTTATGATTTGAATGTGGTCACACTCCAAATGAGATTAGAGAGTTATGATGTGGCAGCACTCAAGAAGAGCAGAGGCTTCCCTCACCTCTCGCTGCATAGGTTTAGTTTTATTTTCAAATATATTCAAAATGGAAAAGTTGAATGTCAGGCATGTCTCTTTGTGGTAAGAAGACTCTTGCCCACAATTTACTGCGCTGACCTGTTTATGGATAGTAAAAGATACACCTCAAACTAACTGCCTTGCACTGGAAATTCATACGAGTAGTTTTTATAAAATTACACAGAACTATTGCTTTATTAATGAAAATATTCCACTTGGCAATTAACTACTGGAAATTATCACAGTGAAATCTGTGAAAATAAACATATATGTAAATTGATTTTTAGATCTTCATTGACGCATCCACCGAATCGCATGAATTTTAATCGCGCCGCATTTCTATGACATCGGATTTAATTGCCGCTAATTAGCATTCGCCTCTTCCGCGAAAGGAAACACAATTATCATTAATGCGCATAAATATTGTTCTTTATGCACGCTCCGTCATAATGGCATTTTAATGTTTTCCCACACATTTCATTTAATATTTTCATGTGTTTGCTTGTGCTGCGAATTAATGGAGTGCACTGATTTTGAATCATTTCATTTGACCTTCCTCTTAATTTGTTAATTTGATCAGAGGGGAGACCTTCATTGATTTATTTTGCAACCATTCCTCGGTCGTTCTGTTCCTTTGTTTCATCCACTTTTTTGACCGGTAATTTAACCAAAACCCTTCCTATTTGTGCCACAAAAATACTTTTTCTCTCACTTGTCAATTTCATCATATATTTCTTTGGATGCTGTTGGAAATTGTTTCCTGGAAAATGTGCATTTCACTTACCTATCGTGATTATGAGGACGATTGTGGTCAAGGCCATTTGATAGACAACTTGGGGAAACCGCATGCTGAAAATTCACTTTGGTTTTCTGCAAATAAGAGGAAAAATATGTTCAGTTACAGAATAAATTGGAAAGGAATAAAGGATTCGCAAGGAATTCGCACAAAGGTCAAATATCTGATAACCTTTTGCAGGATAGCGTTAAGGAAGGAATTATATCTACATATTTCTTAAAGTTTATAACATTTTTAAGAAATTCTTTGAACATTGTTTGATTGCTATGAGTGAAACAAGAAATTTTCATTTAATTGAAAATCGACTTAATTAATCTGAGATTCCTCAGCGCAGAGAGCAATGCATTTCCCAGAGGTGCAAGAGAGGCAGAGAGACTCTCCGACAGGAAACACCTCCGATAAATTAGTTTGAATATTTACGAGAAATTCAGAAATACAGGAATACAGGTCCAAGAACATTTTGTTCTATTAATTTTCTGTTTCAAAAACTTTAATAAATTGTTTCGCCGTCTCGGAAAACATGATGTCTCAAAGCAAAGTCATTTCCAGCCCGATCAGACTTGTGTTTTCATCCGGCCTTCGCCCGCACACTTTCCCAACCAACAATAGGACCAGGAGCAGCAACAGCAACCCAACCCTCCCACAGCCGAGGCAGGGGCAGACAACAACATCGGCTCTTAATGCGTCAAACTTTTGCTGCAACACGTACCCCAAGTTGGCCGGCGCCAGGCCCACTGCATTCAACGGGACAGCGTTTCCTTGGGGCAGGTGCTCGAAAGTGGGTTCACTGCCCCCACCAGGCCAAAGCCCCCACCACCCGCACACCCGCACACTCGCACACTCGCTGGCTGCCAGCTTTTGGGCAAAATATTGAAAGCAATTTTGTGATCAGAAAGAAAAGAACAAGGAAAACTCTATAAAGTAATAACTATAAAGAAAACTGCAGCGATTTTGCACACACACACACCCCCACACACAGACACCAACACTTTGAGTGGAAAGTTTTCCATTAGCAGGGAAGTAGGGAGGAGAGGGAGCGGTGGGGAGGGGAGGGGAGGGGCGAGGACTGGCAAACACATTGTTGCCAAACTGCACATCAAATGTTCGGCTGCTGCTCGGGATGGAGGAAAACATTTTTCCATAAATTCCGCTCCCTTTTTTGGTGCACATTTAAAGTTGAAAATCGGATTATAATAATCCCCCGGTCAGCCATAACGGTCAACAGGATATGGGAGAGGGGATGCGGGGGGCTCTCAGAAGCGGCGATGAAGAACTTTAACAAGTTGTAATCTTTTATGGCAGCAAATTGTATTTCTGCATCAAGGCGAAGGCCAGGCCATGCCCAGCCAGGACAAGGACCAGGACCAGGAGCAGGAGCAGGACCATCTCGAATGCGGAATCCCATTGTGGTTCCTCACATGGAGGCCGAATGGCTATTCGGTGTGTACAGTATACTCCATTAACTTTGCAGAACCTTGGCTTAATTGCTTGGGCTTCATTAAGGTCAGAACAAAACTAACCGAAAACAGGAAAAACCGAAAGGGGAATTGGGTAAAAACTTTTAACTTTTTAATTTATGCATTGACAAACTTAAGCGACCAAATGGGACTTGGACTGGGACTGGGGCCGACACTGGTGCCGGGGCTGGAGCCGGGCAGAAGGATGGCAGGACAGAAGGACAAACAAAGGGGCCAGGTCTGTTCCCAATGCGATAAGCCGCAAAAACTGCACTCTCAGACACTCCTGCGGCAGCAGAGAAAGTTCAGTGGGGCAGACACCATCTCCCCTATGGAGAGGGCAAGCGTAACCGGGAAAAACCAAACAAAATAGAAAACGTTGACTCGCCATCCCCAGTACTATTTTTTAATTGCATCTTCAGCACCGCTCGGCTACTGAGCGAAAGGAACTGATTCCTAAATCGTTCCTTTGACCCGACTTGACCGCCACAAGAAGGCAGCCAGCGGAGAGCTTGAGCTCGTTTCAAGAGGGGCTTAAGGATGGGACAGACTTGTAAACAGGCTTATGGGTCCTTTGAGGAAAGTAAGGCTGTGAAAGTGATGGACTTGACTGGAGTATTATTCATAAATTGCTGCTAAGTCGGGATTTATTTAAAGTTCAGGGAGCGAACTTGGTAATATATTTGTTTGAGATTTTAGCATTTCAATAACAGAAATTCAGGAATTAATCCATGTTATTTGTAAGCCCATTTAATTATTTTTTACTCTTGATAGCAAGAGGCATTCAACTGGCTCTTAATTTGAGCACAAAAGACTGTCACACTCCAGAGAACTAAATGGAAACATCTATTAAAAAGTTTCCGATAAGCCATAAGTCCATCAGGCATCTTCCAATCAAATTAGCCGGACTCCCATCGCCGGAGCCGATTAGCAAACATTCCGTTCCAATAAATATGTCCGGTCATCTGTCCGATCCGGCTTGACATCTGCTGCTGATGTTCCGGCATTTCACAGATTGTTCAATTACAAAATAGCTACAAAGCAGCAGCAGCAGCAGGACAAAGGGATGGCCAAATTGTTGCCTACCAAGATAGATTGCTCGGCATTGAGAGCTGAATCAAAATACGAGTAGGGATTCCGAGAGGGAGGGAGGGGGAGGGACCTATTAAACCGCTTTTAGCACTGAGAGCAAACAACGTGCAGCCGCATGCACAGACACAAGCGGGGAGGGGAAATATCAGGCAGGGAGGCAAAGAGGCAGCGAGGCAGGGTTGCGCCAAACTTGTGAAAATTGGTAAACAATTTATGTGGTCAAATAAAACAGCACTGGAGTGGAGCTGGCAAAAGCGAAGGCTAACGCAGGAGCGGCAGCAGCAGCAGCAGCGGCAGCCGAGGAGCCAGACGCCACAACAGGAACGGAAACAAATTTATGGCTGCTCAAACCAATACCAGAATACTGGCAAAAACTTCAGCCAGCAGGAAATATAAAAATAAAAGATATATGCAACACGAGCAGTGTCGTAGTCCGAGGGGGAATCCTTCCAAAGGATACCAACAACTTCCGATAACTGCAACTGGGGCAGGACTGTTTTCTGTTTAATTGGGAAATGCAAGAGGGTCCCAGAAATCATCGTTAGATGAACAAAGCCAGCAGGACGAAATATTCTTTTTCCCTGGAAATCAGAGATACAGATACACCGAGACACCGCTCAATGGCATGCAAAATATGTAGAGGGGATTAAAATACATAATGCAACAAGGCAGGCATGATATCCACTTGATTAAGCGATTACCCGCAACTGTTCTCCGTCTCAGTGCTCCCCCCGATAGTCTGAGTGCCTACGCCCTTGCCAGATACAATAACTGCATAGAGGCAGATACCACACCCTCAGGAGGAGAAGGATATAAATTACATGCTTAGCTACTCATAGTTCTCGGCCCCCTTGGCCCCTGCTCGAATTCAGAAAGTTTTCGCCTTTTTTCCGTTGCCTGGGATTGTTGTTGTAGAGATTATGAAATAAATTTCCACATGCCACAAAATTTCTGCATCCACAGACCGAGCAACAAACATTCTAGGTGCACATGCAGATGCCAGTATATAGAGACCGAGCCCCACATGCTGCAGATATAGGGAGTCCCTCTCTTTCGCCAGCACTTTCCGCTGAATGTTGCACTTGAGATGTGCCCCGGCGACTGAAGGCAGGCAACGGAACCTCAAATTGCACACACACACACACTCGTACCCGTAACCGTACCCGTACCCCTACTCCTGGTACTACTCTCAGAACATCCTCATATGCATGGGAGAGAGCCGATGGCCATTCCAGTAACAACAACAGAAGATTTGCATACGAAAATATTTTTCAATCGCCCCACAGGTTTTTCCTGCGCATGTGGTCATGTGTATTTGTTAAGGCGAAGTTTCCCTCGATATGAGTTTCGTTGGGCCAGCACAAGCAGCTCGAGCAGCACAAGCAGCGGCGGAAGGCAGAAAAGTTGTACTTCAGACAGGAGAAAATTTGCAAAGTTTCTTCCGTTTTCAATACATATATTATCAGAGATAAGAAGTTCGAACTGGAAGTGGAAGTGGAGTGTTAGCTGCGGATGTGGAAACACTCGACTTTGTGTGGGTTGAGGCTCCTTTTTCCTGAGATGACACAGGGCTCAAAGAAATGATCAAAAATGGTAAAGTCTGAGCAAAGGCGGGAACTTATTTTTTGTGTTGAGATTTTCAAACAAATAATAATTGAGAAACTATGAATAAACTATGAATAAATGCAAATGCAAAGTCAATCAAAATGCAGTTTAAAAATAAGTCGATTTCCCAATATTGATACTCCCCAAAATATTGCATTGAGTGCCGAAGCTCAGCTTGTACATAAATTGATAGATTGACGACCACACGAATGCGCTTGGACCAAGGGCACATTTTAAATGGATACCAGCAGACTAGTCCCTGATGGTCGGCATGCTAATTGAATTAATTATAAGCTCTTCCTCCCAAATGCCTGCACGTCGAGGACCCACGGAGTAGTGGAATTATCACAGACCGCCTAATAATCATTTATAAATCATAATTGAATACCAATCACATGCCAAATGAACTCTCAGAGCAATTGTCGTGCGAACGGCAATCGTCGAATCATTCATTAAATATGCTTCAATAATCGATGATTATATAATTCCATTTAAATAAGATTTATTTTTATTAGGTCTCCCATTAGATAATTCGAATTCTATTCTTGAAAAGGTATTGCCATAATTAAATTAATAAATGGCACATTTCTGGAGTTCAATAAATACCGATTCGAATTTGATTTAATAAAACAAGGAACTAAATTCCTCCCACATGGGATGTGTGTCCTCTCAAGCACATTCCCATTCTGTTTGATATAAATCCTCTTTGAACTAAACTCAAATTAATTATGGTACCAAATGGTTTGAGAAACCCGAAAAAAAGAGTTGGGAATAATTTCCAGAAAATATTTATATGCCCACAACGACGCGACGAAAACTAATTAACGCCCAGCCCCCTCTACAGCACCTGTCTCAGCTTCTTGTTGGCATTTTCACGGGAATTTTCCTTAAACCCCATACACAAAAAAGAAAATCACTCTTTTTCATAAACCACAGCAGACCTAACCCGAAAAAGGAGCCAAATAAAGGACCAGGAGCTACAAGAGAAATGCCTTGCCGGGAGAAGAATGCGACGCCGTTGCAGGTGGCAGTAAAAAATTGTTGAAATTTGCTCAGGTCTCCGGGTCCTTGGGCGAGGAGAGCGGAATGGCTCCGGCCCTCGTTGTGGTCCCGGGGCCGCGGGTCATCCGCAGCCCAGATCGGGGCACAGCTCATTAAACGCTGTCACAGGCTACGGCTACTTTACCTCCTTTCGCCTCTGCTTTTAAGCCTGTTGCCGTTGTTGTTGTTGTTGTTGTTGTTTTAAGGATAATCCGTAAACGCTGCCGACGACTTAATGCGCCCCTTGGCTGTGCTAAATAGCTTTCATTATTTTACTTTATTCTCACATAAAGCGCACGGAAAACTTTTTTCGTAACCATTTTTACGGCTCCCAGAACTGAACTGCAACTGAAAGAGAAACAGCGGAAAACAGAAGAAAACAGGAGGACAGGACAGAACCCTGAAGAGATAGAGAAAGAGGGAAATAAATGTTCTTTCTCCGCTGGTTAAGAAATTCTTGTTTTTTTTTATTCGGAAAAACTTTCTGGGCCAGCGTTCTGTGTGGACAGTTTGCTTTAAGGCTCCGCCATTTCCCACTCGGCAGTAATAAATCATTTCACATATCAATCAGTCAATCAAATAAATGTTTTTACTACCCCCAGTCCCGACTCCCTCCCCCGGCCAGTATTGATTGTCCCACTAAATACGATTTTGCCTAGTCAGGAAAATATAGGGAAAGGCAAGACAGCCAGAGGAAGCGAGGAAAACTCTGCTAGGCATTTGACATGTTCCATCAACAAAACGGAGGAAAGTCGAAGAAGCAGAGCCAGCCCAAGACATTGTTGCATACTCGTGCTCGTAGTTTCCCAACAACTATGGAAAATGTGCCCAATGATGATGAGAGGCGAGGGGTAGAGGAGAGGAGAGGGGGACACGTCTCGATGCAATTGACAAGTTTTGTTTGCTTTTCGGATAACTTCGGGCACGCCCCTCTGTCTGTCTGTCTCTCCGTCTGTCTGTCTGTCTGTCTATATTTCGCTTTGTCTGGTTTGGATGTGAAAGGCTATCCCTGAAATTGGCTGGGGAATTCGATGGAAATTATACATTCCGCATGGATATACAATAAAAATGTACTACATTGTGTGTCTGTAATTGTGGAACACTCAAAGATATATTAAATATTAGATATATTTCACTGTTTTTGGTTTATTTTACTAATACTATGCATTCTACTCTTGTGGCACTTTCTACTATTATGTAGGTACTTGCAAAAAGCATTTGAATTCTTTTATATTATTTTTATTCTTCACGAAAATTCTTATTTGAATGAATTTGCGACTAATTTATAATTAAGAATTAAGAAGGTGATTTGCAATAAATCAATTTAGGAGACATTTATTCTTATTTTATCAAATGGAAGAATATTTTTTATTTTTTATTCAATTTTATATTTATTAAATATTAATTTTTTTACTGGCAGACGCTAATTGTTAGAAATATTAGTTCTAATAGAATTTAAGGAGCTATCTTTATCCAAGTATAAATAACAAGCAAACTTTGAGGTTAAGTAATTTAAAAATACATATTTCTTTATTTATTGTCCTTTATTTTAGGATGGGATGAATTGTTTAATCTTTTTTTTAGGGACCGACGCTATGCATAACACATTTTCCTTGTAATAGAATACAAATTCAAGAATAAGAAAAGATTACCAAAGTATAAATAGCAAGCAAAGTGGCACCTCGAGGTTAATTATTTTTAAGATATATATATTCCCAGAGCAACGATAAAGGAAATAATAATTTCTTACGCGAGACTTCCCAACCAATTATTTTTGTATTCCCATGTAAATTTTGCTATCCAATTTTTCCATTGTCAGACATCTTGTCCGTCGCTTTGGCAAAGGTTTGCCATATGTTCTATTGTTTATAATTATCTTTAAAAATAGTCAAATTAGATATTGTTCGCTTCAGCTTTTAAACGGAAAATCAACCGTATAAGTATGATTTTCTTCGGCAATTACTGCTGATATTTAATGAGAATCTTAATGACAATTCATAGCAACATAATGAGATGTATTATTCTTCCGTTTCCGCTATTGAGTATCCGCAAAATGTCTTTATCTTATCATAATGTTATCGTTAGTTTATTAAATCTTGTTCCTACCTTCAGGTCATATATTTGTATAATTTCAGCTCAAGATATTATTATTATTTGTTGATAAAAAGTCACAGATTTTCCTTTGTTTCTGTTTTGTTTGTTTTTATTTTTGGTAATTTCTGGTTTTCTTTTTGCTGCACAATTTGGCAAACAATTTTGTTTTATGCAATTTTCGGGTGATTTATTCTCGAATCTTTTGAGAGGCAGCGAGGCGGCAGCCAACGCCAACGAGCGGGTATCCTGTGTGTGAGTCCTGGGGCACGGGGATTTCCTTGGCTCTCTCTCTCTCTGTCTCTGTTCTCCTGCTTGCCTCCGCTTACTTCTTATCTCGTTTCGCGTATCACGGAACTCGTTAAAATCACCTTAGAACACGTGACTGCACACACACAAACTCACACACACACACTGGCACGGACACAGGAAGCAACAGCGTCGCACACAGATACAGGGGCCAGCTATGGTCGATCCGCGGCCGGATCCTGGTGGGTCCTGTGCTTGTTTCTGGCTGTTAGATTCCTGTTCTTTGAATGCAATTTCAGTTTCAGTTTCAGAAGCACCAAAGCTGCCCCGCCAATGAAGCACTCGAATTCTCGCAATCCTCTGCTGTCTGCGGTCTGTCTGTTCGCTTCAGCTTGGACCCGGAATCGGATTCTGGTTCTGGTTGTGATACTGGTTTTTATTATTCTTATTCCGTGCAACTCGGACGCACGACGGGAAAAACAACGCTCGTATTGGGAACGGGAAAACACGATCTACGCACGTCCTCACGCAAAGGCAACGCAATGTAAACTGCAGCAGCAGGCGGCGAGCCCGAGTCGCCTCGCGTAGCGTCGAGTCCTAGGCACAGATTTCCCACGAGTCCGAGCCCCCATGTCCTGCGATATCCTGCGAATGGGGAACCAGAGCACATGAGAGCCGAACCACGACGAAGCCAGGACGAAGCCCGACGAGAGAGCGACAGCCAGTGGGGGAGTAAGCAAAGACCGAAACAGAGAGGCACAGAGACAGAGAGAGAGAAAATGCGAGAGCAAAGTGTGTCAGTTGCATTGAGGGAGAGTGCCCGATGTGGTGGAAACGCCACAACAGGGTTTATAGCGGCTGCCAGCTCTGTTTTCCCCTCCGAAAGTCAGGGTGGGTGGGGTTTCAGTCTTTGCGCGAACTACTACTCTTCTCGACCTTCAAGATGTATTAAAAACAGATTTAAATTATATTTATTATATGTATTTAAATTAAATATTCGGTTTTTAAATACAAAGAAATACTTTCGCGCTGATCGTTTTGAAAAATCGGACACTTCTTTTCTTTCTCTTTAGTGGGCTTTCTGGGATCTTGGAGATCATAACCGTACGACGAAAGGTTCCACGGATTAGAGCGGGTCGCGGGAATCCTCTGTGGCCACCGCATGGCCGGAAAACGAAGAGCAGGGCCAGGGCTACCGCAGGACGTAGTCAATCCAATTGCCAATTACACGTCTTGGCGCCTTAACCAAATGATGACCAGATCCTACTTTCCACAGAGCTAGCCCTTTTCCGAGAATTATATTCCTGATTAAGGGATCTGTTTGAACAGATTAACCTAAGGTAACACGTGCCAATGAATTTTTTTGGTGGTACAGCAGGTATTTACTTGACTTCTAATGATGCGGGAAACAAGATCCTGTGCAAACCGAATAATTAATACGGGTTCCTAGAACGCTTTCAAAAATAAGCAAATAGCCAGAGAAGCAGCAACAAATGAACAAATGAAAAATCAAAACTAGACAATAGACAAAACAAAGAAAAATATTTATTAGTACACCCAGAGAAAAAAGCCTCGAGATCTGAATAGTTACACTTAGATTAAGATATTTATGTCACTATATGGCAGTGGATGTACATTGTGATGTAAATATGAAAATATTTGACGTAAATATATTTTATACTTAAACTAAATATTATTTATATTTTTTTAATTAATTATATTCTTCATGAATTTAATAAAATATATATTTTTAATAAATATTTGTCATATTTCAATTAGAAAATATTCCCTAAGAATTTAATAAAAGATATATTATATTTATTTTAATGTTTTTATATTTACATTTATACATACATGAAGTGAATTCTATTTAATTTCACTATTTTTGTGTTTAATCAGTTAAATATCGAATATTTAATTGTGTGTTTATTTTTAATAAATGTTTCTCTCAGACCACTACAAAAATACAACAAAAAAGTTTTGGGTATGTATTTGGTGAAATCGAACCGATTCGATCGGTACATATCATTATCCGAATTGATTTCTGATTTTTTAGTAATATTAAGGACCAAAATTATCCATAAATTGTCATTCTCATTCCCCTCTTATGTACGCTGCTTCGAATATTGCTTCTCTTCCCGGTTTATCCAGTACTGCTTATTTCACCACGATTTTACCCCTCAAAAACTGCTTACATTTATACAGGAGGAGAAATGTTGGAAGCGAAACTGCTTCAAAGGGGAAAATTTGAATTTAAATGTATGATTCGAGTATAACGAATCTGTTTAGTGTTTGCATTACTTGATATACTGATATATATATATAGAAATATATGATATATAAATCAATTTAAACCTATCTATCTGTATATCTTTCTGTATCTACCTCACTTTTCATATGAAACTGATGCATGTACTGCTTTATCCACAAGCAGTGCACTAAAAAGTTCACCACACTTCCCCTTCGCATGCACTGCTTTACACATATGCTGCGCATGGTGAATTTTTTTATTTGAAATCAATAAATGTATATTTACGGAAACCTATTGAAAGAAGGAGTTTTGTATACATTTAATAGCTCCTTGCAGAACTCGAAGTGTACCCATTTACATCATAGCCCTGGTGCATCGTAAATCAGACTTCCAGAGCAGGAGTGACCACAGCAGGCGTCTTTCTGGCTGGCAAAAGACTCCCGGATTGGGATCCAGCATAATTGTAAATCAAACTGCCTGCCAAAAGTTCCCAAAAGCCCACTCGATGGGAGGCTCAAGTGGAACATCGTCCATGTAAATGACCCCCAGGCAACGGTCAGTGGAGAGCGGACAGCGGAGAGCGGAGATGGGTGCTGGAATATGTTCCCATTGGCATCGGCAGAAACACTTACGGCCCCAAAATGTCATAATCATAAAAATTTGCAATTATGCTGATGACCGCAGTACAGCAGCAGCAGAGGCAGCAGCATCCAGTATCCATCCCCACAATTGGAGCAAAGCATTTCCAGTTCATTAGCCCAGCCACGCCCCCAGCCTCCTGCCTGCTGTCTCCTGTCTCCTGTCTGTTCCTTCCTCTAGAATCCAGATGCAGACACCGCTCTGCTGTAAGGACAGCAGCACACATTAGATTTTGTTGCCTCAGGACACGAGTATTTTTCTTGGCAGGGCTTCCTCGAACGCTGCCGACGATGTCGACGGGAATAATGCAATACAAATTATGCAGACAACTGGAGACAATAAAGTCATTAGCCCCATACCGGAGGCCAAGTGGCAGGAGTTGGCTTGCGGACCAGGGTCGATAATGGACTCGAAAGAGCTTAGTAATGCACAGAAATGGCATTCAAATTGGTATCTAAAAATACTGAGAAATAAAACAAGAAAGAGAGCCTTGCTTCGAGATCGAATTGGGTCTTGCGATCAGTGCTATATAAATATGATATATGCAGGATGATACTATAATCCACAGCACAGATAAGGCAACGAGTTTCCTTTAAGCTTTTCCAAGACATCAATTTATTCATATCAAATGTGCGCCTGTGCGCGGCTGTTTCCGGATCTCTCGATAGGGGAGGAGTGTTTCCGTGGCTTATTCTCGAAGGGTTTTCAGTTAATTTACATAAATTCATTTCTTACAGTAGGAGCACTTCGTTTAGTTAGATTTCATAAATAATTCACAATATGTTTTTGTTGGGGTTGGTTTTCTATAAATAGTGGGTTTCGGAATAAATAAATCGCTTAAAAGTAGGTAATTGTTGGGAACACAATTGTTGAATGCAATACTTGGCTCCCGCCCCGCCTTCCCTTAGCCCCTGCGCACTTTTCTTCTTGGAATTTGAGTACAAAAACGAGTATAAGTCAAGGTCAAGGCCAATCGGTGTGTGTGAGTTTCTCTCTGTGTGTGTGTGTATGTGTAGGTGTAGGTGTGTGTGTGCTGTAACAGGCGCATGCTAGGGAGGGGCTCTCAAAAGTATCATAGTTTTTTTTTACGTTTTCCGGACTGGTTTCCCATCTGTTTTGCTTAGTCTAAAATTACCCAATAAACGAATAGTTTCGAATGCAGGAAAAAAAATAATTAAGGAATAGTACGACTAACGGGCGATAGGTGTGACTGAGTAATAAATAAAGGTGGGATCGGGTGTGGCTCGCCGATCACCACTGGTTGGAGGGACGGCGCTCGGCGCCCGGGGCCGCACTGCCGGAGAACCGCGGCGATGTGGAGTTCTGCGAGGAGCTGCTGCTGGGCATGCTGCTGCAGGCCGCCTCGTTGGCCAGCAGCGTGTGAATGGCCGCCAGCAGCTTCTTCCGGGCTCCAAAAGCCGTGATACCCAGCTCCATCAGATTCTCCTCGGTCAGCGTGGTGAACATCTCCAGATCGATTTCGTTGAGCACAAAGATCTCTGCAAGGAGACATTGAGATTGTGTTAAAGAAACAAGTTGATTGCATCCTAAATTCCCCTCGGAACTGGCAAATAAAATTGCTTACCAAAACAATCAATCTTAATTAATACAAATACATATATAGACCGCCAATAGTTCTGAATTTTCTCTATCAAGTGAGACTTCTGTTTCTTTGACTGGTATCTCCTCAAGGACGTCTTTCATGAACAATCGATCCGTCTTCTTGACAGAAGTTCATCTGATTTGGCGGAAAGGAGCTGTGAAATCACTCAAGGATACTGCTGCATTGCATACCAACGATTTCTTGACTATTATTTGAGACAATTGCCCATCAAACTTGAACTGAATATCTCTCCTTAAGACCGAGTACTGAGTCCTGAGTCCTGTCCCATGTCTAGTCTCCGACGTCCCACAGGTTTCGCATATACTCACTGATGTAGTGCTCCAGGCCGAGGCTTGTGAGCAGCGTCTGGATGTCCTTGTGCTGCGACAGCTGCATCCTGCGGTTCACGGGCGTGGCGTCCAGCAGTCCCGTGGTGGCACTCAGTCCGTACGGAGAGCCGAGTCCGGGCGGCGGCGGGGGCATGCGCCAGCCCTGACCGCCGCCAGCCGCCCCGTTGTCGTCCACCGTCTCGAGGGGAGCCGGAGAGGTGCAGCTCAGCCCCATGCCCATCCAGGACGGGGTGGGGGTGCGCAGCTCCCCCGCCACCGGAGTCCGTTCCATGGCCTTGTAGCCCAGGGCGCGCTTCATGTCAAAGTCGAAGGCGCGATGCGTGGCATGCTGATGCTGGTGCTTGCCGCCGCCTCCGCCGCCGCCGCCTCCTGCCAGGTCGTAGTGCAGGCTGCGGTAGCTCTCCGCGCTCCCGGGCAGCAGGTGGGCGCCGCCGCCCCCGGAGTTGCCCAGGCCCAGGAGCACTCCGTCGCTGAGCCGCCGCCCGAGACGGGCGGCCCCGCCAATGCTGCCCGCCTCGCTGCTGTAGGTGGAGTCCGGCGAGTAGTGGGCCCGGCTGCCGCAGCCCGCCGACGAGGTGGAGGACACCGCCCCCTGCAGCTGGGCGTACGGCGGATACGACTGCTCCAGGGAGGTCGTGCTGCTGCTGAAGCTCTGGTAGCCGCTCGTGTTCTGGCTGCAGCTGTTCCTCGGCGAGACGTTCGACGAGGGCGGAGCAGGGGGCTTCAGCATGCCCCCACCAGCCCCCGCACCCGCATTGGCCGTGCCCGGAACCTGCAGGTAGCTGTTGTTGTGGTTGGGCACAGGGCCAGCACGTCCTTGGCCCGGGCCCTGCACCTGCCCCTGGAGCTGCCCCTGGAGCTGCTGGTGCTGGAAGGCGCTGTTGTGCAGCTGCATGTACTTCTGGGTGGGCGCACAGATGCCGGTGGGCGTGGCCAGGCCACCCACCGCCGCGTTCGCGTTGAGCAGCAGATGGTTGTTGTTGGCGTACGGCGTCAGCTGTCCGGCCAGAGCCGGCGGCAGCAGCGACGGAGTCTTGGGGCTGTCCACGTAGCCGGCCAGCAGCGCGGTCAGCTGCGTGCGGTAGGCCAGGTTGAGGTCCTTGTCCTTGGGCATGAAGTAGTGCTCGGGCACTTCCGGCTTGATAACGGGCGTGGCCAGGCGCAGGATCTCCTGACGAGCCTCGTATATCTTGTCTGCAAGGAGCAACAACAGAGAATTAGCAGGATCAACGAGGATCAAAGAAGATAATGCTAATTAGAGGCAGTAATGGAAACGTAATAGAGATGATAGCCAGATGGATTTCCCCACGATTTCAACCGGTCCATCTAGCTTTTATAAACAAATAATAATGGATTTTTTTAGTTACATTTTTAAATAAATTTTTTTAAATTTTTTTGGGCATTTTTACTTTTTATTTTTTCTTTTTAACTGTTTTTAAATCAGAATGAACCAAATTACTAACTGATAGTAGTTTAAGCCTGGAAAAGTCTAGTCATTTTCTATATAAACTCTAAGGAAAAATGTTAAGAACTGTAAGCTTACAGAATATTTAAGATTATGTTCCTCATTGTTATTTCGGGGAAAAAAATATGTAAGAAACATGCAAACAACTTTTATTTTACTGTACTTTAACTTTAGTGTAAGCAATTTAATTCTAAAATTTTTGACTACTTGTGAAAATTATTATTTTGCACCGGGCACAAATCGGCACCAAAATTTGTTGATGAGCCAGCGAAAACTTATGTAAAATTTAAGAGCGTGCAAGTCTATTAATATTGATTAAAATAAAAAAAAACATATATCGTACAAGGCGATGTTGCTAATCAAATATTGTTAATCGAATAGATTGTGTTTTTCGGATTTCGTACAATTAGTTTATATAGGCTAGATTGGCCGCTTGACCCACTGTACGATTTTTCAACACTAAAATGTAATGGGAGCCGAAAGCCCTGGCAACCAGTGTTCCGTAATTTCTCTTAGGTTAAGAATTGCATTTTTGGCATCCAAATTTATAAAAAAATAAATAAAATGTAATGGATGGTATTTGAATGAATCCATTTTTACCGATCCAGTACTTCAAAAAATGATAGTATCATCTTCAGCATATCGGAAGGATATTCTGAGTAAATATAAATACAAATCCACTGAATCATAATTTTAAAAATCTCATCAAATCGATAAGATAAAAGATAGATATAATTATAATTTGATTTCTTTAATAAGAAATTTAATTAATTTAATACAACATACTGCATAGATCTTCCACTCCTGCTTATTTGGAGTGCACTTTGTATCCATAAAAGGGCATCTAACAAATGTATTTCAAACAATAAAATCGTAAAGAAGATACTTTCAAGTATCTTTATATACTTAAATAGCGATCTATGAAGTTAGTGCAATCTGAACATAACCGATTTCACTTAAAATTAGTGATTATATATGCCCCTGTGTTCTACTCCAATTTCGATGGGATTTCGAAGTCGAAATTCAAACATTGTTCCCATTTCTGTGATTTTGTTTAAGGATAAGTTAATGTACAAAAACAGCTGCCTAATCACACAAATAAATAGTTACGGATACTGTCAAAAGTTCGTCAGTCCTAACCTAAGAAATCAAAGCTTTGAAAATTGGCTTAAAGACGGTTCAGAAAGATAATAAAGGTTATCATCTTCCAAATAGGAAAGGACAGGAGATTGATGATGTGGCAGTGATATGTAAAAAAAAAAAAATAAATAAATAGAGGGTAAAAAAACATTCAAATAAAATGTAGCGCGCTTTGGTATCTGCCATATATTATCGATTTTACTCATGAAAGATAATTCATTTGTTCATTAGAAAAGCACTAGGAATAAATCAAATAAAACACAAAAATACCAATAGCACAATTAGAGTAAGAAACTATCGTTATGGAAAAGGGCGGAGATGGTGATCAAAACCGAAACGGGGATCGTAAGAAGCCATAAACGGAAAACCAATTGGGAATATAGAACTAATTATATAGCAAAGATAAGAAAGATTCCCTTGACCAAAAGATACTCTTCCAGAGGGCCCAATATTAACAAAATTAATCAGCAATTGTTTATTACTAATCGAACCCCGGAGATCAGTTGACGTTCGCTCACCTATGAACTTCTCCACGCCCTTGACCACGATGGCCAGGGTGCTCTGGCGCTGCTTCTGGCGGAGCGTGATGTAGACGCCGTACTTGGTGTTGAGGCTCATTATCTCGGAGGCATCGTTCTGGTTGTCGGGAAAGTCAAATATCAATGCTACGGGCAAATTGCCAAGCAATTGTTGTCGCGCCTTGTAGACATCGTCGATGCGTCCGCTGATGGTCACCTGCGACTTCTTCAGCGGCTTCACATTCATGTCGCTCAGATCGGGGAATATGATCTTGGTCTGCGTGCGTTCCATGATGCTCAACAGATTCACGTTGTTCTTGCCCTTGACGATCTCGTGGTGCTGCGGAGAGATCTCCATCTGGACGTTGACGAGGATTTGGCTCTGCAACAGTCGAGAGACCAAGAGGATCAAGAGCATGCTCTGCTTTTTCAAGGTCAGTGGCAAAGGGGATGGAACCTACCGCGATGCTCTCGCAGGCAAAGTTGATCAGCAGCTGGGTGGCATCTCGGACCTGGGCCGACTCCTTCTCGGAGCCCTTGACCAGGACCAGCGAGGTGTGCAGCTTGGGACGGGTTGAGAATATGACCTGGAAGAGGGATCGGGGATCACAAACACTCAGGGGTCAACTGTGTATCCAGTGATGGACGCACCTGCACATTGAACTTGTTCTCAATCATCTTGATGTAGGGCGTATCATGGTCCGGCTGCGTCTTGCTGGGACCCATCACGGGCATCTCGAACGAGATGAGCAAGGGGGTGGACAGCCGCACCAGGGCCCGGGCCCGCTCGACTCCTTCCAGACTGCCGCACAGCGACACCTGGTTGGACTTCTCGGTGGGGTTCGAACGGTTCGAGTCGGGGAAGTGGATGTGGGTGTGCGTGTCGTCCATGATGCGCTTGATGTTGTTCCCGCCGCGTCCAATGATGTAGGAGTGGTCCGTGTAGCTGACGTCCATCTTCATGATCACTCGAGTGCCCTGCAACAAGTCGAATGCAACACTTAGAAGGTTGCCCTGTGGCACTGCTGCACCTTACCCTAGAGTCGAGGCTGCCCAGTATGCGCTCCTTGGCGCGCTGCACTTGCTCCACTTTGCCCACAATCCGTACATGGGGATCTGCCATGGAGAGAGATATGATATAGATATTCAACAGTTCCGTAATACTCTTACCCTTCTTGCTCTTGGCGCCGATCTTGAGTCTGCAAGGCCAGCTCACATACGTATCTGTGGTGTTCATGATCTAATAAAAATAATTACTGTTGCAATTGTCCGTCAAGAATCAGTTGTCCCTCCCTTAATCATAAGTTACTAAAAAATGTGCGTTGTTCACTGAAAATTTACGCTCTTAATTGTCGGTGTACCAAAAAACCAACCATTGATACTCAAAATTTTGTTTGCACGCTAAAGGTTTTCGATTCTAGTGAGTCAGTGTCATATTATGACATCTAAAGCAAATTCTTTTTCAAGCAACTCTACACTGTATTTTCTCTTCCCAAAAGGCCACAAGAATAGTGCTAAAACAAATAAATTAATGATGTAGGTAAAAGTACTACATATAAATCATTTTAGCATCATTTCAATCTAAAATAAATATTTTGTAATAAATACGTGTACAAATATTATAAGTAATCAAACAGAATATCCCTAAATAGTGGACACTGCCACACAAAATACTATCATAAAATATAACATAAATCAATAAGACATGATTGGAGGAAGATACAGATGATGGTAGTCAATACTTATGGACAGTATAACCGACTTATCGAAATGGATCAATTTTCCATGTTATATTTTTAAAAAATTACTGTTTGAGACCCACAAAATCTGTATCAATATCTGTATTCTATTCTCCAAGATCTCTTTTAAAGAATTAATTTTAAAGAAGTCTCCACTTACATCATGAAAGAAATACTCAGCCCCATTCATGCCCTCGATGGCGCTATCGGCTGGAAAGAAATCATAATTAAAATTAGTAATTGGTATTAGGGAGCCATTTCAATTCCGATCGGGCTTACCCTTTATCAACTGCTCCAGTTTCTGTCGATCAACCTTGAAGCGTTCCGTGTGCAGATCGTCCGGATTTTGTACGCCCAGCTTCAGGGCAATGGCGCGTATGTCGCTCCAGTCGCTGTCCACCGACGAGATCTCGCTCTGGGTCTCGCTGGGTGCCCCGCTCCCAGCCGAGGTGCCCGAGGGCAGGGCCTGCAGAGTGGCCAGGGAGCCAATGCCGATGGCACTGACCCCGCCGCCAGAAGCAGCGCCTTCCACGGCCACGGCGGACGACTTGCCACTGGCCACGGCGGACACCTCCGCGGCCGAGGGGTAGATCAGTTTGTTGAATGAGGCACAGGAGAGCATCGTGCTTGTCGGCGGTTGCTTGTCGGTGGAGATTCGAGGGTCAGAGGTCAGTAGTTGAGGGTGTGCGTGTGGGTGTTTGGAAAGGTCGTTTAGTTTTTAAAACCAATCAAAATGTCCGTCTCAGGGGGGTTTCTAATGGGCTTTCTCCAGTTGGTCGATGCGTTCCTGGTCAGCGAGGTGCGATGCGTGCGAGGGGGTGCGTAATGAGGGGGAGTTTTTGTGTTAATATGGCGTACAGCTGTACGGATGAGGAGGGCTGCTAAGAAAAATGGAAAGCAATGGAAAATATGGAGTGATTGTTTGATTAATGGAGGGAGCTACTCAAAAAGAGATTTATTACATTTTTAAATTATTTATTGAATAAATTTAAAGATTATTTAAGATTTATATAAACCAGGAAAATCTATTCAGTCTTACAATATATTTTCAAAATAATTGTATTTTTATTTGGATTTTGGTTAAATGGATTTTATACAAATTATACGTTTGTTGAAGCTCTACCATAAAAAAAACAGGAAATAAATGGTATTTTAAATAAAAATTAGTTATTCCGATTGCAGATTCTCTCATACGCTCTTTCTTCATTTTCCTCTTCTACTTTTCATAAATATCTGATGATATTTTGGCCAGCTTCTCTCCAAATTATTAAATCAAACTGGTTTTACTTATTTTGAATAATGAAATAAAACAGACAATCTATAATCTGTACTGAAATCCCTTTGTTTCTATTTTTTCTAATATTGTAGAACCTAACCTCTCAAGACGATTGTGGCAGGCTTTGACCTGCCATGAGGTTTGCCTCGTCCCGCGCACCATTCCCTTCAGCGAAAAGGGAATTGATGTGAAACAGGCAAACAGACAGAGACAGAGAGGAGAAGGCAACGAACGAGGAGAAACTGTAATTTCACTTTTCTCTTTGACTTTTTGCATCACTTTCACTTTTTGTAGCGAAACTTACCGATGGGAGATCGCTCGGGGATCTCTACTTGAGGTTGAACAATCCCTGAAAGTCCAGGCAAATGGCATGCGTTAAGTCCTGGACGAATTGGATGGCCTCCACGAGACAGACGTTCATAACAAAATTACGTATTTGTTGAAATCTCTCGACGAAAGGCATTTAAATTGTGATCTACACAGTGGATCGAGGGGGTATATATCAGTTTATATATCAGTATATAATTGGATCGTGTTTGCTTGTGTGCGGTGTGTGTGTGAGGGGTGGGGGAAGGGGTTGCGTCAGAATAGATCGTGCGAAACTTGAGCTTTCCGCGGGGCTACCACTTTTAAGTATGACTTCTCGAAGGCAACTGAACGCGTCTCTCGGGCGGGCAAGGCGGCCTGGTCCCCCATTAGGGACCTGGAATGGCCGCTGGAAATCCTAACTGTAGTCGCGATGAATGCGTGGGATGAGTGGGAGAAAAAACCCGAGTCCCGAGTCCCGAGCGGTGTTGTTGCTGGGTCAATGAACCGAGCGGAGACCCAAAAACAAAACAAAACTCGGACTACAAGAGAGCGAGAGCGTAAGAGAGCCAGATCTTACTTTTCCCGAATGCTGCCGGATTGTTGCCAGCATAGAATATGTAAACACCTGTTAATGTAAGTTCTCTTCTCTCTTCCTTCCCCATTGGAGCATTCACATCTGTTAACCGAGACAGAGTACGGTATGTAAGCTCTCTGCCCACTTAACAGGCGCTGCACAGGTTAACAGGAGCTGCTAGCTCGCTCCCTTTACAGTCTGGTCTGCCCGAAATGTTGCCCAACATTTTCATTCATTTTGGCGCCAAAAGAAGGAGAGGGAGAGAATGAAATTCGGAGCCTGCTTCCCGCCAAAAACACACGACTTACCGCAAATTGAATTTGGATCGAAGCACAAAAACATAAATAGCTCAATTAATTTACTTAAACACAATCAACTATAAAATCAGATGGACAAATAACACGCTCGGTTCACGTTAAAAAAAAATATGCATAGTTTTGTTAATTAATTTTAAGCGCAATTAATTTTCCGTCAATTGGTCAAATTAGAGGTCGGGTCGTAATGGGATTTGGTTGGCAGTCGAAGTACTTTTTTTTCAATGTAACCCAAAAAAAAAGTCACTGCCGAAGTAATGTGTTTGTGTGTGAGTGTGAATGTGTGTGTGTGGGGAGGAACAGAAACACGTGTGCGGAAAACACAAAAGAAAAAGGGATTGAAAATTGAATGAAAAGCGAAACTGAATTGTTGTCCAAGTTGAGGTGGTGGTCGGTCCGAAAGTCAAGTCAGGGAATTGTGCAACGCGCTCTAGTGATTGGTATTATATTCCATCGATTTTCAAGTATTATTCAGGCAATGCGACCGGGTCTCGTAGTAAGTGCGGGGCGTGGCGTGCTGTTGTCGTCATTGAAGCGCGTTGACTGAAGCTCAGCCCTCAGCCTTGGTCCACGTCCCAACTGACCTTCACGCGAAAGCTCGCGTTGCCTGCGCGGAGCAGAAGAGAGAGCAGAGCGGCTCTCGATCCATCAGCAGCAGCGTGTGCATCAGAAAGAACTTTGCCGGATATCATAACGGCTCTCACCTAAGCTTTTCTTTAAGTATATTTAGCACTTCCTAAACGATCCAGCAGCTGCATTCCAGATTTATTGACTGTTGATTGCATACACATATACATACATACATATGTATAGTGTGGCATTAGTCAATATTCAGTTGCACAGCCAGACGGAACATATAAACTGTTCAATTGGACTTTTGACCTTTGAATTTAGTCGTACCACAAGTACTTGGGGCTAGTTTAGGAAGTACTTAAATAAGGAAAAGTCCGACCGCTCTTCAGCGCTTGAACATTATTCATAGAGAAGCGAGATAAGCAGCTGCACTTCATCCATCAAGAAATTGCAGCTTATGGCTTTCTATGCTTTTGGAGCTATACTGATGATATTCTGAAGTTTCGAGAAGGCACCATAATACATCCATATATACAAACTTTACAAAAGGGTTCGATCAGGTGCGAAAAGAAGTAATACATGCGAAATATAAATAATAATTACATACATATATGTACATATGTACAATCTATTTGTATATTTATGGAATATTTTACAAACCTTAAACATTTAATAAAAAAGTTTTCATAATTCGAATAACAGTAAATATATTTATTTATACAGTCCAACTTCTCTATTACAAACATCGATTCAACGAATTTTGAGTACGTACCAAAACAAAGGTAAAAATGTATTTGGGGAAGTCCCGAACTATAAATGTGTCCCAGACAAAAACTGCAATTATTTTAAAGAAAAATAAACTTAAAAACAATTTTTTACGAATTCCATATTACGAATATTCCGTAGAATACATTTTTTGTAAGTTTGACTTTATATATCTACATACATATGTATGTATATTATTATTTTTAAATATGCGAAATCTTGTTAATCTAAAATGATATCTTAATAGACTGCATGTAAATTTAAAAATATATTATGCTAGTTTCAGAAAACGTTGCTAGCAGTTAATCTACTATTACATATAAATGTGTATGTACGGACATTTATATTATAAATAACTAGCAGACCCGCCTGCTTCGCTACTTACTAATTGTATTTGTTTGACTAATTTTTAATTTTTAAGAAACCTTTTTATAGAAAAACCATATCACATACTCTGGCTATATTTAAAAAAAAAACCGCATAAAATGTTATGCACGTTTTGCAGAGATACCCTCTTCACACACATTTTTTTCTACAAATTTATGGTATAGATTTTGGTCCGATTTATTTAAAAACGTTGACTTAGATAATCTACAAAATTTAAATCCACTTGATGGCTCCTTATGTGTATTATTTTTAAAATATTGATTAACAATAAAGTTTTAAAATAAAAATGTTGTTTAATTATTCTACATGACACCTACACAGAGATGAGACTTTAATGTTGGTACCTATCGTCGAGGGGAACGGAGAAGGGCTTTTACCTTGGGACATGGACCATGATGCTCCAGTAAGATGTTGACTAATTTCTCCATAGACATTAGAGAATTAATACACTTTAGTTAAAATCGTATTGTCTGAAATAATCTCGACACCAGCAAATGGCATTCTACATGACTTCTACATGAAAAAGTAAACAGCGGGAGAAAGCTTTCGCCAGAACACTTGGTAGAGTAGAGCTTTCCAGCTGTAATTACCCCGCTTGACCGACTGGTGGCGCTGCAACCCTATGGAAGAACAGTGAGAATGTAAAGTAATCACACCACACACCACGTTATTAAATATTTATTGTTGTTTATTTATATATGTATTTACTATATATATTCCGCCAGCTTATTGTTCAAACAAATGCCGTACATATACATATAAGTGCTATTAGTATATTCCATTCCAGCGATCAAATTACTTTTTACAATAATACCTTTTGAAATTATTACATCATGTGTCTGCTTTATTGATTAGGGTCTGTTTTATTTTCTTACTGCGTTCTTGCATCACTGTTACTCGTACGCTTACTTGGGGCTGTAGGCCCTCTCTAGAGTCTAGACTTATGTTGGCTTTACACATGTTCGGTTATTGATTGGGATATGAATATTGTATATTCAATGCAAAACGCATTTGCTTTACCATTTACTTACATTCGGTTACTATTACAGATCTAGAACTAGTTTTCCGGGCTTATCAGCTAACAACATTTATTTTTGGCTGCATTTTACTTTCGTTTGAAGAACATCGAAATGAAGATACATTTATTTCAGCTATAATCGTATTTCTATGTACACTAAATGAGTTTTTTTTACAATCTTGTATGTCTCCTCTTTTATGATTATGCAGCATTACATAACCGAAACCATATGAGAACTTAGGGTTAAAATGGAATTTACCAACAATTATTGAGCAGAGAATGTAAATTAGGGAAGACAACTTTCACAACACGTTTTGATTAGAGAATTCTGAGCGCATGCATTTCACATAAATATGTATATTTTATTTTTATTTTAACATTTACACATCCCGAAGTTTAATTCCTCTCCAGAGTAGTATTTAATCCATCCTCGTGGTTATATATACAAATGTATCAATTATTATGTTCTTATTTGTTATATATCCCATAAGTTATTTTTTATATATGCTCCCCTAAGGGGTTTCCATTCAATTTACAACATGTTCGGTACTCTTTTTTTCTGGTTAACCAATTACATTAACATTGATTTATTTTCAAGGCAAAGGAACTGTTTACCGCTGGATTTTTGTTGGCCAAAAATTTTCAAATAATCTTCATATTTCGTTGATTTTATATATTGCCAAATAATAGATTGAAAATCAATTTTATTTTAGTATTCTTGTGTTCTATTTTCTGTCTTCTACAAATCAATTTGTTTTCATAATTAATTTCGCTTTTTTCCAAACCCGTAAAAAGTTCCTTTCTATACAGTGCTTCTATTATATCATATGTATCATATTTATGTTAACAATTTCAATGTCTGCAGTTTCTAAAACAACTATTTACATAATGAATAATAATGACTTGCTTTTCCCGCTGTCAAAGCTTTGTTCTAGGCCTGTGTGACACCAACTTTAGGTTCTACTGAGCGACTAAGCAGTGATCCTTTGTTATTAAATTAATTGCATTAAAACAATGTAAAATCGAGAATAATTGTATTAACAAATCCCATCTCAGCAATAGTTTAAACTTCTTCCAAGTAGATTGCTTTCCCACAAGGCTAATGCAGCCAGTCAGTAGCTGGAGTCTGAAGTGTCACACAGGCATTGTCTAGTGGGCTTACGAAGCTTACGAAAGTTCTCTTTAGAGCGCACTGGAGAAGCTACGAAGTTCTCGAAAGCTAAGATCAAGGGCAGTCCAAAGTGCAACTTGCTGTACAGCGTGCTGGCTTTGTTTTCGCTCTTCTTCGTATTGCTCCGCTTCGTTTTACAGGGCAACTTCGCTACGTGGGAGCACCATTCAGAAGAATGTACAAGTGAAGTAAGTTGATATCCATGGTAATTCGTTTTCAGCTCGATTAATGATACACTGGTATCTCATTCGACGAATTAATGTATTCTCACAACATATAGTTTGCCAAATTCATGCTAGCGAGGTGCGACTGTAGTGCTGTTTTTTTGTGAATGTGCATGCATAAACCATAAAGAACGGTGAATGCTGCTGTCTATCAGCAAGGTTTTTATTTTGTTTGTTTGTTGTTGTCGTTTTTTGGCTACTTTTGATCTTTCTCTCTCTTCGGAATTCAAGCTTTAAAAGCTTTGCTGCAAGCTTCGTTTGCTGATCAGAATGCAGGTGAATTTTGCTCGAGTTCTGCAATATCCATCCATAGAATAGTGGAATATGTACATGTCAATCACTGCAATTTGTAGAATACAAATTTATCAAGGGGTATCATCATTCGTTACTCTCAAAACTTTCACAAAAGACCTTAACGAAGAGTACCATCAATTATTGAAATTACTTTAATTTTCTGCATTTCATTTCAGATCTTATTAAATACTAATTCACACGAGCATTTTTCTCAACTTGGATTGGGTTGTGCCTGGGGGGGTATGGTATGTTTACACTATTTTACTGTTTTTATCCGCTAGTTATATGCATATTTCATACACCTTTCCATCCCATTCTCTTACAATAACACATTCTCGTATAAGACTACTTATATTTCCTGCTATTATTCAATGATTCCTCGAAGGTCTCCTCTTTCTGGCTATACTTAATTATTCTCGCTCCATCTTCGGCCCTGACCTTATGCATAACACTTACGAACTACAGCAGCGTCCCGGCCATCCAGCCATCCAGCTATCCAGCTGGCGATTCCAATTAATATTCATATATATTAATTATTTCCTCCAACTTTTCACTTTGCCGGGCAGAAAATGATGGTAGGGTGGGGACAGGGCGACACGGAGATGGGGGGAGCGAAGCAGAAGTGGGCAAACACCTTAAGCTACTTTTGGAAATGGATTTCATCATCAATTCGGCATCAGCACGAGAGGCAGGCGGAGTCCTCCAGAACGGGCTGCCACATCTTTCGTCGTCGAGTCATCAATAATCGTTGATCCAGCCAGGGCCCTGCCACGCCCACAAGTGTCGCTGACAGTCGCTTAACGGCAACTCCAGATGGCACTGTTGCAGCTCCCCCCCTTCCATTGCCCTTTGCCATTCCCATTCCCTCTGCAGTTGCAGTTGCAGTTGCAGTTAAATCATCGCCGGCATTTGCCACACTTGCAACATTCGCATCATCATCGCCTCCCTCCGCAGTCACAGTCGCAGTCGCAGTCCCAGTCGCAGTCCCATTCCTAGTCCCATTCCCATCATCCTTCTGCTCCTCGATTTTCCTGTGGCGATGGGGATTTCGTGTTGCCATTGCCATTTGACAATTATAAAAGCATTTGACGCTCGCTCTAGCGGCGGATGCTGCCGCCTTTGACATTGTCACAGCCTCCGTTTCGAGGGGCGACTGTTGCTGCTGCTGCCCCACCGCTGCTGCTGCTGCTGCTGCTGCTCCTGTCGCAGTTGCAGTTGCAGTTGCTGTTGCTGCTGCTGTCGATTTCTTTGTGTATTGACAGTTGATAATTTGATGGGCCAGCAGCCCGAGCAGACACAAAAGAGCTGAAGCTGAAGCTGTAGCTGTAGCTGTTCCTGACTGTTCCGCTGCCTGCGTAATCCAGGCTCCGAGTGCGTCCCACGGCCACGCCCCCGCCAACTGCCTGTTGATGTGGAGTCTGATGCGAAGTGCTGCCCCGAGCTTCGCTGGCCAGACGTGCCAAAAGATTTGATGTGCAGCTGTCGATGCGCCCGATGCACTGTTATCCGCTGGAAAGAGACAGACAGACAGACAGCTATGAAAGAGATTGACAGACAGAGTGCGAGAGAGAGAGACAAACAGAGGTGGCGAGGGCTTAAAACGTTTTTGGTTCGCTCCCTTTCGATTCTTTTGTAAAAAGCTAAGTAATAAGAGGGATTTTCAATTTTCCAGGGTCACAATTTCTAGATAGAGGTCCACAGAAACCCTAATGAATGTTTTTAACTTTTAGTTTCCAGTCCAGGGACCGAAAGTAAATATTATTTAATTTTTTTTAAATAAAAAAATCACAAAAAAAAAAAGATTTACAATCTCTGCATTGCCGCCATGATATTTATTTCTTTGATTTTAGAACTTTTTCATGAATAACATTACAAAACTAATCATTATTTTGTATAAAAAAAGATAATATAAAAAATAACCATTATTGTTGAAGAAAAACGTAAAAAAAATGATATATAAACATTATCATGCAATTTTAATAATACAAATTATAATGATAACGGTCCCTGGTCCTATCCTGTGTCGGTCCTGTAGGTCTGTTACGAATGAAATATCATTTTCTGGGATTGCGACTTATTTTTATTATCTTTTAAATAATATTTAACCAATCAAAATATCATTATTTGGGCAGTTTTAGTTACTGTTAGGGAAGATTCCTTAGGTGCCCCTAATCGTATTTATCTTTGCTTGGAAAATCCATTGATTCGATTTTAAAAGTGCCACTCGAGCTGCTTGGGAAAACCTCTTCGCTGGACGATCTCCGACTTGGCGGAGTGCCTGCATTTTATCGTTGTGGGGCACACAACATAAATTATGTAAATAAAATGGTGCAGCATAAACATTTTGCGGCTGCCACCGCACCGCACCGCACCGGAGGAGGAGCCACCGAGGCGGAGGAGCAGGCTTATCGAATCAAATGGTGGGCAAATCAAATTGGTATAAACTCAGTTTAGACATGAAAGATTGTCGCGGAATCGTGGCAGACTGTGCGGGACGGAAGCGATGATTGGGGCCTGCGGCACAGATGGAGTGTGCAGTGTGGAGTGTGCGCCAGAGGATTTTTCCGCTCTTCCTGTTTTTCCGCATTTTTCCTCTGCTGGGCGGCTGGCCTGGGCTGGGCGAAGTGTTGCCACTTACTTGAGGCAACATTTACTTAACACCAAGCATCAACACCAAGAAAAACATGAATGTAAACGCATTGAGCTGAAAATTGTATTTAAAATTGAGTTCAGCTTGCGACTGATGGCAGCGGCATGGACTCGGGTGCGCACGCGAGTGTGCAACATTCTTTGGCAGGCACCGACCGAAGGGAACTCCAGAGCCGATGGAGCAGATGGAGCAGATGGAGTGGGGGGACTGGATGTTCCGATTCCAGCTGGCACTCCGCTCCGAACTTTATGCAAATGCATTTTTGACACCCACAAGCACACACGAAACCACTCGATCCGCCGTCTGTGTGAAATACTTGAGGCTGTCTTCCTTTTTTTTGGGGTGCCACTGAATTTGCGATATTTTCTCAATTTTTGCTACTGAAAATACTCAAAAATATAGCCGTGGAAAATTCTTGTGTAATGGAAACGTTCGATGAAAGCGATTAAGGTGCACAGGGAAATGATATATTCATCAGATATGTATTTGATGATATGAAATCTTAGAATTAAAAGTTAAAAAAAAAGAGTGAAGTAAGTAAGCCTTTCGTGTGATAATAACGATATCGAAACACTTTTTGGTGTATAAACTAGGGAATGAATACTATGAATACTCAAAATATTCGCAAAGTTTTTACCAGGGATCTGAACGATTTTAATTTGTGTACAAAAAATTAAGAAACAAGAATATTTTTTCAATTAAAAATAACAACTATTTTTATAGGTATTAAAGTTCATTTATATAATAAAAATAAAAAATATTTATTATAACTTAACTTAACTTTTATTTTCACTTTTTATAAAAAATTAAAAAATAATAAGTGCACCAAGTTCTTATAATTTGAAATAAAACAAATTCCGTACTTGGACATGTTTTTCTCAATTTTTGGGGGACGGAAAAATATGTAAGAAATGCATAATAAATAATATAAATAATAAATAAATAGTCTCTCAGTTTTCATGAATCTAGCTAGAGTTTTAAATAAAATCTTCGTATTTTTACTGAAGACGCACGATCACGATCACGATCAAATCACTAGATCGTACAATAAATTCTATAACAGATAGGCATTATTTCAGTCAATAGAAATCACTAATTGATGGGCCACAAAGGAATCTCTTTCAATCCGAATATCAAGGAAGACTAGTAAATTATTTAATAATTTGTGGTTAATTATTCGATTACTTACCGGAATAGTATGTCAAATATGATTCATTGTGATCCTCGTAGCCTCGCTCGCCGTTCGTGTGCTCGCCGTTCGTGTGCTCGTCGAGAGGATAGTTGTTCATGTCGTACGACCTGCCGGAGGCCATTATCCTGGGCCTGTCCTCCTCGATAACACTCTCTATTTCCTCCTTGAAGATGTCAAAGATATTGGCCGTGCACTTGAGCTAACATCCAGAAAGGAAGAAACTTTATTAGAGCCCGAACAGAACCAATTGGCGAGTGTGATGTGTCCTGCTTGGGGCTTACTCTTACCCTCATCTGGCCCTTGAGAAAGTGCTGAGTGGTGACCATGAAATTTATGGCACTTGTAACCGATTCCAGTGTGGTATTCTCCTGTTTCTCAATCTGATACGTCTTGATGTGATGCGGTGGCACCTATGTGAGAGCAGAATGGAGCAAGAAGAAGGATGTCAAGTGCGATTCGAACGTGCAGATGCTCCAATTTCCAGCAAAATCAATTTATAAATATTTATCAATAGGACAGCTGCAGCCTCCTCGACGGTGCGACCGACCCCCAATCAAGTGTGCTCTGCCCCACAATATCAAAAGGAGAACTATCCCAAAAGCTGACACTTCTCCTCATTCCGCCCGCCCAAAAAGAAAGGCAGCCATGCCACAGCACAGGCAAATTTATAACTTATGAATGATGAATAGATTTACGCTTGAGTGATTAACTGGAGCAGAGAGCCCAGAACTATGGCGATGGCGATGGAAGGACGATGATGATGGTGCTGGTGGTGTATGGTGTATCACCATGGCGGGAAGGCGCCTCGCCAAAGGACATGCCAGAGCTGTGCTGAAGACGAGGCCACTTTGTTTGCGGTGAGTTTAGTTTGAAGTGCCTCTGCAGATACCGTTGCCTGACCCGACCCGACCCGACCAGCCACCTAGCCATCCATCCACCCATCCGTCCACCCATCCAACCACCCACAACTGACAGCACACATGATGGCCTGCTGGCGCCTGGAGGGGCGAACGGAGGGGGGAGAGTGGTGCTCCTGTTGAAATGCGCTCGTTAGCTAAAAGATCAAGTGGCCGCACCCACCGCATGGTGTAGGCAACACTTAAGTGTTGTTTGTGTTAGTTTTCTCTGCATTTTTATCATATATACGATACATACATATGTATAGCATGCATATACACATCTCTTTTTTAGCTGACTGCTTGTTTTCATAATGATTAAATCTTAAATTGAAATTCAGACATTTTTGTCGTTTTTGCCTAAAACATTTTGGAGGCTTGCGTTATGTTTTCATTGTTTCCACGGCTGAACAAATTGTCTACAGTTTTTGGTACAAAGCGTTTTAGCATTCTATAATATTAAGCTCAATTTTTTATATAAAAAAATATTTTTTTAATTTTAAGCAGAACCCCTAATTAGCAGAGTCAATTTTCTGACTTCTCATAGACTATTGTACACAGAAAAAAGTATCTATATATTTCTTACTGTCTTTTAATTTCATTAATGAATAAATGAAATCAAATAAAAATGTGCTTCGTCTAGAATTTTTTATGTTTCCCCTCAGATCCTTAAGAGCCTGTCAATACTTTGCTTAAAATGTTCTACTCTGAACTTCATTTTGTATTTAGTCGTCGGACTCAATCGGTAAACCCAACCAACTTCCAGCACCCAAAACTCTACCAAACTCTCCCAAAAAAAAAACAAAAAAACATGCATAGAGATGCCGCAAATATGAGTTATGACTGGGGGCGGGGCTTTGACATTGACAACGCATTTACTATACTCCAGCTGCCAGCTAACCCTCGTCGTCCCTCTGCCTCTACCCCTCTGGAGCGGCAACAATAACAGTTCCCGCAGGTGAAAGTCTGGGGAACTCGTAATGCCCCCAGAGGAGGAACTTCACAGCTCTGGCCCATAAAAACGAAACGAGACGCAAAGGAAAAACTAGCTGACAACCTAAACGTTTCTTGAAAAACCAAACGCAAAATGCCGGGACATGTCAGCCTTTTCTGCACCAGGCTCCCCGAGCCCCTGTCCCTGCCACAGACCCAGCCCCGGACCCGGACCGGGACCCAGCCACTCCATGGACAGTCCTCTCCTCTGCGGACACCTGTGCGCAATCATGCGGAGCGGCCTGACAGCAGCTGGGCGAGGACTGGCAGGAGGCAGTGTGACCTCCTGTTGGAGTCGACGGCTGTGGTTGCGGCCATAAAACATCCAGCGCAGCAGAGGCGAAAGGCATAAAAACTGACGGCCTATCAAAAAATATATATATCTGAATGTGGAGAGACAGCCAGGTGACGGCAGAGGGCGGGGGAACGAGTCTAGGCAAATAAAAAAGTTGCAGAAGACGGGGAAAAACACACACTCGCACAGGTGCCAGAAAGTGTGCAACAAACGAGAAATGAAAAACCACACACTAAACGCCGAAAGATGGGGAGGGCAATGCTCCAACTTTCAAATAGGTTTATTTTCCAGTTATTCTGGAAAAAGACGGATTGCTGATCGAGTAAAATGGTGGAAAATACAAGGGGATTCCAAAGAAAAACTCGCAATGAATTAATAGAAATATACATCAAAGCTGGGTAAATCTTTTCCAAATACTTGCAGTGGAAACTTTACTCAATTCGAATGAAAACTCTTTTGAAGGAAACTTCTTTAAATGGTAGAACTTCCTACGACATCAAAAAATATTAATGGGGTTCTTTTGTTTTAATTATTTTTTTCTGCATCATTAATCGATGATTTCTTAAATTTTTTTATGCTACAAAAATATCTTGAGGTTCCACATGAGACTTTAATTTTTTAAAACAATTAAGTATGTACCTAATATGGACCTAATATGTACCAACAAAAGGTACATCATGTATTCTTAATGATTATTTTCGCGTATTAATTTTGATAATTATTAATAAAAAATGAGAAAAAACTAAGAAAATTAAATTAAATTAATTTAGAATAAGGAATATTCTACATTTTATTTCGTTTGAAAAAATGGAGATTATCCTTCCATATGATAAGTAAGGTATGCATCAGTTGCGTTCACCAGAACTCAAAAAATGATCAATGCGATACTTCCCTGATCGCTGATCAAGTTGAGCTGGTGAACGCACCCAATGAAGACTCTATCAACCATCTTTCCACAGCTGGAGTGTGGCAGGAAAACTTATCGAATTGTAGGAAATTATTAATGGATTTAATTTCTCTGTTTCGCTGTCTGCCTACTCCATTACCGTATCTTATCGTTGTTATTCTTTTCGCTATTCTTCTTATCGCTATCTTCTCCTTTGCAAAATCTAATAAATTATAATACACTACAAATATTACAGTTTGTAGCTAATTTATAGCATCCTCGCATTCAGTTCATCAATCTCTCAGCCCGTCTCACATGCAAGAAGCGTTTAACGAGTTGTAGCCGTAAGCTCATACCTCAATCGAATGGGAGCCCTGACCAAAGTGTCGGCCCATAGCAATTTGGCCCCCTCGTTGGCCAATGACTAATTGAAAAACTGCCGGCCATCAATTGAAACCGATCAACCCGCTCTTTCCTTTGCCGTCTAATTGAAGGGAGTGGGCGAGATAGGCGTGTCCAGCTAGCTGTCCGGATAGCAGTGGTAAACGAAACCAAAACTTACCACAATACCATTAATAGTCCATGTCAAATTAGCAGCCGGTTTCGAGTATTTAATTGAGCAATTGCCGTCGACCAAATCGCCGATGCGATAGCGCGCCTGTATCCCGGTGACCACGGTGTGCTCTTCCGGTAGCTCTGCAAAGAGTCGGGAAACGGGTGCGGGACGGAGTGAGAGAGAGAGAGAGAGAGAGAGAGGGAGGGAGGAGTGAGACAAGGAACGGAAATGTGAAATTTGCTTTTGGCGCCAAAAGAGGAGAGAACCGAAACAGAAGCCACCGAGTGGCAGGCTCCAACACGTTTGTTCTAATTAATTTGCTTGCCACGGCCGCAATTTCAGGTTCCCTTCTCTCCGTGGCTCCCTTTTGCACTTTTTAACCCTATACATATTTTGATTGCATATCCCTTTATGGGTGGATTTTTTACTTACCAACCACCTCCATTTCGCCGGACACCATGGCGGTCTGGAATGTGGGCGCCTCCACGGATATTTCGCATGTAAATTTGCCCGAAATATTCAACGGCACCGACTGCAGCACGACATGACTTTGATTCGAAAGGTTGCGCTATATGGGGAGAGAGAGAGTGAGAGAGAGTGAGAGAGAAGGAGAAAGAAGGGTCAAAGAAAGTGTTGGAGGCGGGGCAAAGAAAGGTGGGTACGTGAAAGGAAATGAAGAACGTAATAAAAATTAGTTGGGCAAAAATTGGCTGGACGCGGTGCATAGAAATTGAATATAACCCACCTGCCAGGGCAAAAGGGAAAAGGAACGAAAGAAAGAGGAATTTCGTCTTGGTTATGAATGGCAAAGTGAACAGCGTGGAGGAGGAGCAGAAACAGGAGCAGGTCCTGCCTGCCTGCCTGCCTGCCTGATGAAAAGTGACTGCAAATTGAGGGTATAAAGGTGAAGAGTCGAATTTAAGGCTGAAGGGGTCATCTGCCTTTGATTAAGATTTGCTTTGAGTCAAAGTGATTTGACTCGTGGTCAATAGTGGGGGCCATCTCACGGTCGAAGGGGCTAATCCTCTTCTGAGAATGGTCTTTTATGTATCAAATGGCTCTAGCATTTACGAGAAATGTATCCCAACAAATTGATTAACCTTTCAAAGAAGTGTTTCCCCGTATTCCTTGAATATCCAGCCTGAGCCTCGCTTGACCCCAATCCATTATCATATTCATTTTGTGAGCTGCGGAATATTTATTTGGAATATTTCGCACGTGGCATTTAATCTTTGTCGGGAAAAATGATGAAACCTCATGTGGCAATTGACTTAATAAAAATCAAATTTAATAAATTGCATTTAACATGGGGTTTAATATGGCGGCATATATGTCACACTTGCCAGTGGAGGAGGGCCAGTGGTGTGGGCGTGGGCGAGGGCGTGGTTGGGCGGAGCGGGATCATCCGCTGGAGTTCGTTCGGCTTTTTAACCCAATTTGCTGGCGCCGATACCTAATTGGCTCGTGTGCATTTCCACGTAATAATTAAACTTAAAAACTCTCTCATTATACCCTGCCAGAGGGTAGCGCAAACAGCACGGAACAATGCACATCCGACTCTATAAAATATCTATGAATATTTATCAATCCACTCCCAGCTAAAAAGTTCACATTTTCGCAATGAAAAAGGATAATTTAAATCTGGATAAAAGGGGCTACTTTCTAGGCAACTGCCAGGGTATTTTTGAGGCTGGATCTTCTGGCCGTCGCTTCTTGGCCATATTTGTCGCCGGTCCTTTATGCAATCTGTATATATTGTTTTTTAATGAGCCGCAAGTCAATCGCAAGCGCGACTAATTGGCCACGCCCAACAACTTTTAACGGATTCGTCTACGGATGGACTGGCATAATTACAGCGAGCAAAGGAACAGTGGCCAAAAGTAAGGGAAATGCTGTTATGGCAGCGGGAGAGAGCAAGAGGCAGTTGGCTGGCAATCAGCCATTATGGATATAATTTACACGCATCTGCAGTAACATGTGCTCTTTATGGCGATAGAGATGGGATGCAGGGGGTGGGGGAGGGGAAGGGGGAGGGGAAGGGGGAGGGGGATTCCATGTGGCACTCACCTCAACATTGAGACCACTTGTCATGGCGAAGACCTTCATGGCCGGATTCTCCTTGGGCGTGTAGCGATAAAACTCACGCTTACCCTTATACCATTTCACCGAATATAGAGTATCGTTTTCCATATCGTAATTACACGTGAACAGGGCATTACTGCCACGTTTCACTGCCTGTGGTATCATTACCGAGACGTCCTTGAGTGCCGCAATAAAATCTGCAAATGAAATGAGTTGGACTGTAAGATAAAGGTAATCGTACTTATAAGAAAGATGGTTAATACAGATGAATCTATCGTTTGTTAGGCAGAAATTCACATTTCGTAAAGCGAGTGAGCCAGGGGCTGGCGCATGAGCGAAGCGAGATTAAATATACCAGAGCAGCATGAGATTTCAATTTCAGGCTCGATTTTCCATTGGTTCCCCCTCAATAGCCATAGAATATTAGATATTGTGATAGATATTCTCTCCACAGGGGACAAACGGTAATGAAGCTCAAGTAAGTTGTTTAAATAAATCTGCAAATACTTAAATAATTTAACCAGTTTTGCAGCAGCTATAATCCTCCTGGCTTTTCCAGGCAATGAAGCCCACTGCCCTAGGCCAAATAAAACCGTTGAAAGTGTAGGTGTGCCCCCAATTCGCTGGAAAGTAATTCGTAAGCCAAAACCATTATTTTTCCCATCTGTGCAGACCAAACTGAAGGGCAACTTGGTGACGTATGCCGTCTGGTATCCTGTGCCCACCCGCCTGGGGGCCTGCCAGAAGTCCCGGTATCCAGAAAAGATCCAGCAAAGGCTGACCAGGCAGAGGTATTCGGTAATTATTGGCACTGACGACAAGAACTATGTGGTGGAATATATCTGCCTGGATATTGGAAAGCAGCCCAGAAGTAGGTGGACCAAGTGCCCTACTCTATTCGGTAATCGAAGACGCTTTTTCTTTTCAGTTGAGACTGTGGTGCATACGAAAAAGCAACGTCTCAGGCCTGCCGTCATGAAGGAAATCGAGGATGTTCACTCTGCAGTCGGCTTGGACTCCACCAAAATCTGGTACTGTCGTTAAGAGGAAATAGAATCGCGAATCTCCACAGCAGAGAACATTCCACATTTCAATTAGTGGCGTATTTTTATTATTTTCTACCGAACCAATTTCGAGATGGTACAATAACAAAATTGACCTTAACTAAAGGGAGGGGGCAGAGCGAGGGCCCAGCCACTGTAGTACTGGGGAGAAAATTGACCTTCCTCCCTCCCAATCTGACCGCCCTCTCGTACCTCCACCCCCGAAAGAATCCAATTGGATGCTAACTACTATGCCAACCATCCCTTTGAAAAGCGAGCGAGCATCTGACCTGACCGCCGGCTTCCGTTGTTGTGCCCCGCCCCGCCCCGCTCCGCTCCGCTTCGTACCGTTCGCCAATGCCTCATATGACAACACGAAATGTTGCAACAAAGTGGCAGCCGAACTGGTCATCTATTTCCCTCTCGTTTTTCCTTTTGTTTTTTTCTGGGGTTTTCCACTCTCATTTTGATGCTCTTTTCAGGCATGATGGGTAAATATTTCGATGGAAACAAATTTATTTGGGTCGATGATCGTTCAGCGTGCGATCTTGGATTTATTTAGATAATGTATTAGATTACATATATAATAATAAGATTTTGATCGCAAAACTATTCGGATTCTGAAGATGGTACTCTTATCGATGCCATTTACAGGTAATTTCGCCATCGAACCCCCAAGATTTCTGGTAACTATTTTTTGCTGAAACTTTCTTCAATGCCATGATTTTTTGTTTCAGGTTTTGTTGCATTTTGTTTTTCTGATTCTACCTTTGCACAATGCTTTTGTTTCCCATATTGACCCATATAACGAGCGAGCATTTTGTTGCACCTCTTCTGTCCCTGCCCCTGCCCTGCCCCTGCCCCACTCGATGTGGCTGCACTTGCGAAGGAGAAAATGGACCAGGGAGGGGGAGGAGAACTGTCCTTCAGCAGCACATTGTTGTTTAGCAGTGACCTCCCAATCCGAAGCCCTACACTCCATTCCATGCCATTCCATTCCAGCACAGAACCACAGCAAGAACAACCACCGTCCATGGCATTTTATTCTGTTATAAAAAACTTTTACAATCTACGTTTGTTAAGTATTTTAACGGCTTTCTCGACGAACATAGATGTGTGTCCCCTCCCCCACTGCGAGTGTAATGTAAACCAATGAAAATAGCGATGGCAGGGGCAACCCTTCGTATCATTCACCCGCCCAGTGGGTGGTGAGGAGGTGCTGCGGCCAGGTAAAGTTGCATGTCTGCTTTCGGTGTTTATCTGTCAGTTTATGTTTACAAATGTCCACTTTTAATGGTTCACCATTTAGAGGGATGCCCAACCCCAACCCCAACCCCAACCCCAAACCCCAAGAGAACTGAAATAAAGTGGAGTCTATTGGGCAAGGGGTGACAGAGAGGCAATGGCAAGTCTTATCATACTCCTACTCGGACTTGGACTCCCTGGCAGTTAAGTTATATTACAGGTACGGTTCGGTTTTGTTCATTTTTTTGCTGCCATGTTTGCCCCTGCATCTAATGCTTTTCGTATCCTTGTTGCACTTTTCATTCGTATTTCTTTCATGTGGCAGAAATGTTGCCATGACTTTGATAAGCCATTGTGATGCCTTCGGAAGGATCTCAGGCTCGGCAAAAAGTATCAGTATGTTGCACTTGGAAAAGCGAAGGGCCAAGCTAATATTTCATGGAGTTTGAGATTCTTTCTCTGGCTCTCTGTTGAAGTATTTTTAGATCTCCTCTTAAGTGTCTTGAGTTATAAAAAACTTCGTCTTTAAAGATACCTAAAGCATAGAAAAATAAATTGCTTTCATTGCTTCCAACCTCATAAATACATAGATTCTTGAATGAGCATCAGCTCCCTCTCACAGAGTAGCTTATCAGTGAAGAGTGATAAGAGCATGCACACCACATCTCTCTCTTAAGCATCAGCTCTATTCTAAGGAGACTCGTACTTGAGAATACCCCATCCTTAGTGCACGAGGGCCTCAACTCCAACATTCCGAATATTTTATTATAAATTGAAGTAGGATAATTTCTAAATTTGCAAAATTCTATTCAAATCACTTTAATAATTTATCCGAATTTCTGGAATTTAATTACTATAAATATAATGACTTTTTTGTGATTTTTTTATGTATTTTCTGTGAAAGAAATTAAAAATAATAACATAGCATCCCCTTCGATTAGTTGTTGTTCCAAATGTATGCGTTTTTATCCAGTTTAATTCCCGCATATTTAAAAATGTAATACTCCGATTTACTGGCTTTATTTCGTTCGATTTCGCTTTTGGCCAAGCCACTGACCTGCCCCAGAGTACATATTTGCAATAAAACTTTACAGACAAAATGCATTTAATTTGGGCACATTGAGTTTTATTAAAAGCTGATCAAAAGTTAAGCAGCCAAACAAAGTGCCTGGCCAGACATCGCAGACAAACATTCGGTGGGGATTGGAGCTGGAATTGGGAAATGGGCATTGGGAGGGTGTCAAAAGAAGGTCTCCACCAAGTTGCCTCGTAAGTGGTCCATTGCCACGCTTAAGCGAGGCCCCCAAAAATGTATACAAATATATACATGTATATAGTATGCGGAGGGCAGACTCAAAGCAGACTCCAGACCAAGACGCGACCACAGGACTCGACCAGAAAGGGGAGGCGAGGCAGCAACCAACTGATGACGGGGACGACGAGGACGATGGGAGTTGTAGCTGACATGGCTGTCAGCATGTAGCCAGACCTCGGCCATCACCATCACCATTACCACCTTTTCGTGCCTTTCTCGTTCTGCAGTCATTTCAACTTTGGAATTTCAATAAGAGCCTCTGTTTCGGCGCTCGAAAATGCCGCAGGTGGTAGGCTTACGAGTGCAGGGTGCACAGTCCGGAAGGCGGAGAACGGCGGGAAAGCAAACAATCCAAAAAGTAAATACATAAATTAAAAGTGTAAAGGCGAAAATGCTTAATGCGTGAGTGGATGTGTCGGGAAGGACTCAAATGGAATGGATCGGCCGGAGGGGCTGCCATGAGGAGGTGCGGGAGCTGTAATGGACCAATTCCGAGTAAATTCGATAAATTGAATGCGGGACTGTTGCTTCATTTGAAAGGAATTTGCTTCGAACGGAGGAACTGGAAAAGAATCTGAGAAATTTGTACGAGTTGTATAGCTCCGAGGTACCATATCAGTCGGTGACTAAGACAATATAAAATGCAAAGAAAATTAGTTGAGCTACGCTCTGAAGTCATTGAACTTAACCACAAAATCATTTTCGATGGGTCCAATAGCCACTTGCAAAAGTCTAGTCAGAAAATGAATGCAGTGTGAGCCTTCGTAACTAACCATTTCTCTGTCCTCCCCCTAGGACCACACTCTGGCTGGGCGCCCGTTTCCACCGCCCTCTTTCTGGCCATGTTTTTCCATATTTTTGGTTTATTTTTAAACAATTTTTTATCATCAGCTGTCAATAGTTCGGGCAGCTGACCCGCCAAGCCCGCCAAACCCGCCAAAAGGAGCAGCCAGCAAGCAGCCAGAGACGGAGAGGAGAGCGAGGGAAATCATTACATAAAAATGTTTTATGTTTCGCTATTGGAACTTTGACCAGGCCACAGCCAGGGAAAGGAGTGTTCTCTTCTCTGCGAGTTGTTGTTGTTGGTGCTGTTGTATAACACGCTCCCTGCGCTTGGAAGTAGTCCAAACTTTCACGTATAAATACATTTTTGATGCCGATTTTGTGCTGCTTTTTGTTTGTTTCCTTTTATTTTTTTATTTGCTTGCCATAAAAACTAAAAAATCGCCAAATAGAAATAAACGCATTTTTATATGTATCTGTATTTATGAACCTCATAAATATGTCAAATAAATTACGAAACAGTCAAAATATTGTGCCCTGTTTGCCCAGCTCTCGTGCGAGCTCGCACATGACTATGGGCCAATATTTTCTTATATATATAAATATATATTCTTTTTTTGAATAGTAGATACTTTTTCCACTCTGTTCGGGGGGTTTGGTTTGGTGCTATGGGGGTTGGGTTTATTGTGAGAAATACGTTGAAACGAAATTAGAAATGCGTTTAAGTTCTATTTGGAAAATGCGAAATTCTGAATTAAAATCAGGCAATTCAATTCGGTTTTAAAAGATAAATAATTGCAGTTTCTAATTGGGTTTTTTTCCAGATTATTAATAGAAATTGTGTCATGAATTATGGAAATTTATAAGCTCCAGAAAAATTATATTTATGTTTATGCACAAATAATAATTCTCTTTAATATTGTGGGCCCATCCACCCCCCCCCCCCCCCCCCCCTTTCAGATCATCCTAAGAGTGTGGCACATTTAACGAGAATTTGATAGTGTGATATTCGAAATCGAAATCAAAAATCCCCAAAACGCAGAACCGCCAACTTGAAAATTGTCCGCTAATTTTGGATGTTTTCTTTTATTTTTATTTTTGGTTTTGGCTTTTGTTTTAATGTTATGGCTGTATGTATTTTGTTTTTCGAGTGTCATAAAACTGTGCCGCAAACTTTTGGCTCTCTGCGCCGCAGTGCAAAAACAAACACAGAGGCAAAAGCACAGCCCGCAGACGATTTCATTATGGAATAAAGTTGAAAAAAACACTCCCATAATGAGTATCCAGAGAGGGCGGGCTAGGCCGAGGCCGAGGGCGAGGGCGAGGGCAAGGCTTAGAGATGAGGGTAGCCGAAAACAGGCGACATACCACCACCCAAACAGCCAAACACCCACCCACACTCCCATGCGGGGAAAACCAAAAACAGAGTTTCGCAGTTTGCTGCATACCCAAAAATGTTTGTCACTGCACTGCAAAGCACTCACACAGATACTCACACACACACACAATGCACTCACTCACACAAAGGAAAATGGCACTTTGCGGTGCTTTCCAAAATGGGGGATGTGTGTTTTCGGGTGTTTTTGGGGGCTCTGCGTTGGGGCTATTAAATAAACATGCAAATTATTGCGCAATTTTTGATTACGATTTTTCAACAAGGGGAGGCATCACGACGCCCCCCACCCCCCCGAACAACAGCACCGCAGCAGCACTCGCTCTCCTGTCCTGCATATTTGCGTATGTAAATCGGCATCAGTCGCAGCCACCAACCCACAGACCCATTGTATCTGGATCGTGTCCTCCCCTGCAATCTTTGCATGCATTCAACGCCTATTTTGCATACAAATTTTATTATTATTGTATTGAATTCGAGCCCTGACAATGCCCGTTCCCGCTCCCACTCCCGCTCCCCTCCCGCTCTTTGCCAGCCCGCCAAAATGCGCTTTTTTGTTGTATTCGGTCTGGTTTTTTCCAACCAAAATACGTTTTTTGTTGTATTTTGTTTGGTTGTCGCTATTCAGGTTTGCCTATCTTTTTTTGGAATTATGTTAAATGAAAATCCGTGCAATTTTTCGCATGACACTTGTTCGTTGTCATGTTTTTCCTTTATGCATTGTGGCAATCAGAGGAGGCGGTGTTTCGGTACTGGAAAATACTCGCATGGAAAATGTGAACGGAACGGATATGTGGGGAAATATTGGATCATCTGTGTCAAAGATATTTCCTGGCACTGGAAATGTTTGAACATTACAAATTGGTTATTTGAAATGCGGATGGGGATAGGAATCCCATCAATCCCATCAATCCCACAGGAATTTCGATTGTAGGGGCTATCAAAAGGGATCAGCTTTTTCTACTCCAAGTCCGACCAGGGACTCTTGAGCTTAGTTTAATTCAAATTAATATTCTGTCGTAGTCCTCCTAAGGATGTATTCCCCTTGTGGATGGCTGCTTCGTTATTTTCCCATTTATCAAACCCCAAACAACCGAAACAAGGCCACCAACCTATCATAATGCGAGTGTAAGGAAAATGCTGAAAGGGAAACAGCGTAATAAAAAAACCTTTAATGACAAATCAAAAAGAAATCTATATCTGCGATATGATGTGTTGAAAAATATGATAAAAGGAAAGTCGGGGAAAGCCTGTCAAACAAAGGGAGAGCAAAGGAAAAATTCAAAGACTATTTGGTCATGCATTTGACATGTCATCTACAGGGCCAGGGCGAGAGGGCGGATGGATGGATGGGTGGCTGGGTGGGTGGGTGATTGGGGCGAGCGACTACAAAAGCAGGCCAGGATATAGACGTAAGGACTCTGTGCATGGCATTCATTTGGGTTTTGCATGAGCGTCTGTGCGTCGCCCAGCGAGTGTGCTCGTATTTGTGGGCGACCGCCAAAGCGTCGCCAGAAGCACCATCGCACATGGCAACAACAGGACCCAAAGTTCGACTCCCCCAGCCCCCGGGGGCACTTCATCGCTCGCAAAGAACTTTCGGTAAAAACTCATTTCCATTGATATGCAATGAGCGAGCAAGGAGCCAGACGCTGGACGACGGCAGCTCCGGATGAGGCGATGGCTTCACAAGGCTTTAACGCTCTTCTCCCATTTCTGGGAACTTTTTTGCAGGACTTTGTCTATTGCGTGGCAAGGAGTGTGCCAGAAACTACAAGGATCTCCTAAATAACTCACTGCGATCTGCAGACCAGTCCATAACTGTGTTGCCCACATGCTCTCCATGCTCTCCATTTGAGCATGATATTTGTGTCTCTCTCGACACATGTACTCGTACTCGAACGAGTATATTTCATGTAGTCTGACTTGGTGTGACATTTTCGCACAGCCATTCACTTCCCTGGTGACCCAACACAATTGGTTCTCAGTTAAAAATGCTTCTGTTTGTTCTCCCATTTTATTCCGCCCGTCGAGTGGGGTGGGAGTGCTCGACAAGTGGACAGGGCTTGGAGTGTGCAACGTGGCAAATATAGACATAAATGGTCTGTCTCTCTCGTTGTTTTCATGTGTGTGTGTGTGTGTGTGTGTGTGTGTGTGTGTGTGTGGGTGTGTGTATGCGTGAGTGTGTCCACCACCTGACAGACAACAGTTGCTGAAAGCCCGCATGCAAAATGCATAGATACAAATATACTTTTTGCATTTCCCCGCTCGGTTTCCGTTACCAGAAATCTTGCATGGCCAGCTGCAACTGTAGGTGATGGATCGATTTGTTTGCCCCCCCCATGCCGACCGTCCCCTCGATTTTTGCATAAATTAAAACTCGTATTTCTTGTAAATATTTGCTGCGAAAAACGATTTCTTCCACATGCACTTTTAGAATTCGCATTGCAAGTGGGATCCCATGAATGCTTCAACAACTGCCAACCACTTTTTCGACTGTTTGCAGAGATTGCACATGGGCATGACATTTCTCAGAGATGGGAGCTTCAAATGTGCTTCTAAATAGTGACTATTTCCTCGGAATTTCATTTTAATTACAAAAAAACACAATGCTACGCAATGAAATTGTTTTCACATGGCCAAGGGTAGGTGGAATCCCCAGTTGAGTAGTAGCTCTAAAGACCATCCCTAAAAGGGTCCCCATACACTCACAAGAACCTCTCGACCATGCCTCGACTGTTGCACAGGGCAATCAGAGTCTGAAAATGTTTAAAAAGATTTTAGATACAATAAGACAGTATTCTGGAGAAAAAAAACTCTCCTAAAAATAGAAGAAGGGAAAAATATACTACGAAAAGTAGTAGACGATGAAAATGTACTTCGCAAAGGTCAATATTATATATCTAAGGTCATTTATTGGGCATTTTTCCTTTGCGATCATAAAAAGAATAACTACTTGTAATTGACTGCATTAAATTTATTAACTCCTCAACCTTTTGATTGCCTGGCAAATGTTTTTAGTTTGCCACTAAAAATTGAATTCTTGTCAAAAAAAAAGCTGAAACTGAAACTGAAAAAGTTTTCCCTCCTCTGATTTAATTTTAAATTTTGTGTCCGAGTTCGTTACCGAATTGTGGACAATGGAAATGGTAAACTGCGACTGCACTGCCACAAAGTTATTAACAAAAGAGCGCATATAAAAGCCATGATTGGCTGTCTATCGCTGGTGGCCCGCTCTTCTGGTGGCTCTCCTGGCTCCCCTCAACGATCCTTTCCTTTCTCGATTTCTGAACCATTTCTGTGGCCATCCGAGAGTTTTTACAGTGACGGTAACTATATGCGATGGATGCGACGATATATACATATTTTCATATAGATATATGCTCTGTTACTTGTCCAGACATTGGGACGTCAAACAAACCAATTTTCGGTGTTTTTCCAATAACGTGTCCCAGGCACTCCCTCCTGGTCTCCTGGCCCTCCTGGCCTTCTGGCCCCTCTGTCCGTCGCGTCGCATCGTATTCTGTTGTGCTTTTAACTGTGAACTGCAAATTGTTGGTTTCCATTTTTTGTTCTGCTACCCCTGGCCCCGAAAGGTTGACGGGATGAAGCGGGGATGGGGATGGGATGGGGCGGGGCTTTTGGTAACAGCTGCGCTGTTAAAAATCGAAACGAGGTCTGACTCTTTGGCCAGTCTGAGCGTTCTTAATTAAGGCATTCTGATAGAGAACTCCACTCCATGGCCGACAATGAACAATAAAGGACTGCAACTTTTTCCTGTCGACTGTCCATCGTTTTGTCCCCGTCGATATTGCTGCTGCTCCTTTTTTTAATGGACAGTTTACCCATTTGCGTATTGCCTAACCGAAAAACCAATAAGAAAAAAGAACGGGAACAGAGGTAAATATCAGGTTGCCAGAGCCCCAAAATATCAATTTATCTTTAGTCCGGCAGCGGAACAGAGCCCAGGAGAGTGGTGCATGCCTCGCATGCGAAGTGGGAGTGGACCTCAGAGCTCAGAGCTCGGAGCTCTAGAACTCCTGTGGCACGTAATGCTGCAATTTTTCACAAAAAACCCCAAAAGAAACGAAGAAGCAGGAAACGAAACCAGAAACCTGCTGCTGCTGCTCCTGCTGCTCCTGGAGAGGAGTGCCTTGTTTATGCAATGACGACGCATAAGTAGCAAGTTGATTTCGGTTAGCTTTCGGTTCGGTATGGAAAAACTGTCTGAAACAAAATAAATTACAAAACAATGTTGCCGAGTGGTGTGGGGCGGGTGGGGGAGGAGTCTACGCCTCTCTCAATGCCAAGTTCTGGCTGCAATTTGAGATGCTGTCTGCCATTTTATAGCACCTTGCCATCATTGTTTTTGCTGCTGCCGCTGCTGCTGCTGCTGATGCTACTTGACATGCTGGCATCTTTCGGATCTGTGGGCACTATAATCTAGGGAAATGTATGTTGAGGGCAGGGGACAGACAGACAGACAGACAGATAGATACGATACGATACTCGTACCTTTGAATACCTTTGTTCAGGCATTTGGTATATTTTCCTAACGCCACTCAAACGGAGCATCTTTTGGGAATATTGATTGCTCGTGGGCTGAAGTTGATTGCTTGACATTCATATTGTAAAGTTTACAGAACAGTTTGGGATATTCAGATGTTGCAGAGTGAATAATCAGATGATTATATGATATGTGTACTCCGGAAACATCATCGATAGCTAGAACAATCCTATGGGAAGTTCGCTCTGTTTTAATCTCATAATAACCCACATATTGATTTCCATTTCCATCTTTGCATTCCATTTACATTTCATATTAAAATTCAGCACAAACTTTGCATGTCTCTGTCACAGTTGCCTCCTTTTTGGAAGCAGGAGCAGCAGGACCAGCAGGAGCCAGCAGAAACCACAAGCTTGGCATGGCCTTGCCTTGTTTTCCCATTTTAATTGATTGTAGCGACTTGATTTATAACATTCCCATTTTGTTTGTTTGATATATGTAAATATGGTTGATTTATTGGCCGGCCTAGGCTATTTTCTAATTGTGTAAATGTTTTGGTTTTGCTTGACTTGGATCATCGATTGGCCATATATCATCTGACCCCGGGCCGGAGGCTGAGTTGACCATCTACGCATTGATCAAAAGGCAAATTGTAAATTTCAAAGAAAGAACTCCACAAATGAGCTGTCAAATGCAAAATAGTCTCAACATTTTCCGTGAGTGCCTTTCTCTGAGCAGAAGGAAATGGGGCTTGGACATTATTACGCATACGACGCAGTGGCCGGCCCCTCACAGCGCATCCCACTTGACAACCACATCGAGAATCGGCCTACAGGCCTACAGCAGTTCACTTTCATTTCCAGGACCTTTTGACACTAGTTCCACCCATTGTCCTTGTTCTCTCTTGGAATTTTGGGCCCTGGTTTGGCTGTGTTCTGGGTCTGCTTTTGTATTAATTGCTGTGACATATTTAAGTTGAGATTTTATTGTTCTCCGTCCTTCGGAGGGAGATTTCTTTCTTTGTCTTGTGCCATGTGATATGTGTTCCTGTGTGACTGTGTGTCTGTGCGTCTGTGTGCTGTGCCTCGTCCAAATTGATTGAATTTACTACTTAAGTCAGGCTACAGAGGGACCGACCCCAAAGCGGAGCAAGGCGAATGCAGCTGTCTAAGGCAGCTCTGGGCTGGCCATAAAGACTGTGTCGAGAGGGGAGCTGCTGCACAGTGGAGCACACTGGGACCAAGGCAGGTCAAAGGGTATTATCCAGACTAATTTGTGCAGGGAGGAGTCCCCAGGTCATTAGCAATATTACGATGTGAAGCCTGCGGATTCTTGGTGTATCTTGTCCCACTGTGGCATCAAAGGGGGAATGGGATTGAAGCTTTAGAGACCAGGCAGAACATTTCATTTGAAATCCGCAAGGCAAAAGCCAGCTAGGATTTGTAATGAAGATATACAGACACGCACAGACCAACAGGACATACACACACACACCAAAACCACACACACACAGATACTCCCCACACCCACAGACACACACATGTCTGACTCAAATCACTTAGTTTCGCATTACAAAGCTATCCTGACGAAGGAGGCAGCCTCCTTTCGGCTTCTGCTTGTGTGATTCTGCGCCTGATACTCATCGAACATATAAATTAATGAATTCGATGCTTATCAATAGTCAGCCAACAACAAGAAGTGTGTCCTTCTGTCTATTAGTTTGTTAGCTTTCTATTTTTTTTTTTTTCTGCTTCTGTTCCTGGTCCTGCCCCTGCTCCTGCCCCTGCTCCTGCCCCTGCTCTGTGTTATTTGTCTTGTTTCCTTAGCTCGGGCCGTGATTATGTTCAAGTGACTGAGATTTGCAATGTCTTGCGGATCCATCCGTCCATCCGACCGTACAGTTGTCTAACTTAAAGTCAACAAGAACAAGTCACAAGAAGGCTTCGGCGATTCGGTTTCCCTTCCTCACATTTGTCTTGTTCGCATTTATTATGGAACATTCATTTGATAAAAGACTTTGCCTTTCGCCCTTCAATCATCCCATTGTTCTCTGCAGGCTTATCCCCTCGGGCCAGGCCCTGGCCCTGGCCCTGTCCTCCCTCCCTCCCTCCACCGCCAGTTGTTCGGTTCGTGGGGGGATTTGTAATTCGGTTTTGATAAGCAGGAAAAGCCTTAACTGTATCGTCTGGCGGTTATCCGTTATCCACGAGTGGCTCCGCGTCAGACGAGTCTTTATTCCGGCATTAGGCATATTTTGCTGGGAATCTGATTACGAATCGGAGATAGTGTGCCAGGGATGGCAGGAGCAACATATCCAATAAACCATGCCATACAGTGATTCTCCTTTCCAATTTATTGAACATCCCAATCGAAGCTGTCTCCTTCAATTTGGCCAGATTAAGCATCGATATTTCGTATCAACTAATTACTAGGAATAACCTTAAGTTGTGGCCAGAGCAGGGACAGATGAGTCGGAGAGGGGGCGGGAGAAACCCACTTGAATTTTGAATTTCAATGAATGTCTCACATGCCAGTTCGGGTAGCAGACATTCTCGGGCTCGTAATTCATCCAATGTTTGCGATGACCACCTAATGCACTCCTCCCAGTCCCAGTCTCTGGCTCTGGATCCGGCTCTGTCTCTGTTGCTGGCTCTGGTCGGAAGGGTGATAAACGATAGGCTAGCCACACACTGAAGGACCACACCATGTCCCCATTCATAGTAATTTTAAAATGCAGTTATGCATGATTTTGACGCAATCGCCTGCAAAATCGAGCCACCAGAGGAGGTAGCGATGTCAGGAGAGGATGGGCCGGACAGTGTGGGAAGGAACTGCAGCTGGACGAGGCACATCCTGAAGCCTGGCAGCTGAATAGAGAGGCAATAAACTTGGGCTCCTTTTGAGCTGTGAGCTGGAAGCTGGAAGCTGGGAGGTGGAAGGTGGGTGCTGTTCTGGTAGGCAAATTCAAAGAAATCCAAATCGGATTCTCATCAAAATGCAATAAGTGGCCCCATAGATTTGCGTTTTCTGTGCTCTGGCCAGTGGCAAGTCTCGACAAAAACAGGAGGTGAGACCGGGCGGAAGGAGGAATTCCTTCATTGGAATTCATGGTAGGACAATCTTAAAGCGGAGCAGAGGAGATGATTCGAATATGGCGACGCACTCACATTATTAGTTCATTGAGCCAAGAACTTTGTCGCTGATTGATTCTCCACCCCCGCCCCCCGCCCCCCGCCCCACAGCCCGAAAAAACAAACCGAACATCCGAAACATCCGAACGGGAGAAAACTTTCTGCGAACTGCCATAATTTCTTAATCTACATCAACTGTTGACAGTTTTATTAAAAAAATTTCGCATCTGACATGCCAAATGTGAGCAAATGAACAGGAAACGGAAGCCATGCGACAAAGAAAGAAACAAGAAGAAGCTGGCGAAAGGCGAAAGGCGAAGCCCGAAAACAACTCAAGATATGTGTAAATTTGTTCGGGGCAAGTGCCAAATGTCAGTCAGATTTGTGTACGAGGGTTTTTGGTATCGAAAAGTAGCCAAGGACTCCTGGCAGAAGGGAATCCAGCAGCCGTTGCTGCTGCTCCGAGTATCGATGTGGCCCGTGGATGTAGAAATGAGAAAAGTTTCTGCCTCCTGGCCTGTTGTGGGGGAGGACCTGCACGGACCTCTACGGACCACCCCGGACCGCCACAGACCGATGGCATTTATTTTATATTTGTAGCAACTTTTTCGGGGTGAAATTTAGTTTAGTAATCAAAGCAAGAATTTGTCGACGGCGCTGGGGCGGGATGCGTGGGGGCGGCACCCCCAAATCTCCAGAAATTTGTTTGTTTTCGTGCGAAGGCATAAAGGACATCATAAGGGAAAGCAGCGGCGGAAAAAAAGCAACCGAAACTAATGTAATGGAAATTCGAAATTATTGAAAATAAATGAAAACAAATAAATATTCCGTGAGCATTTTATGGTCCAGGGGATGATGTCCGCTTCTTGGGAGGCGATGGACCAAGGCGTCGACTGTCTCTCCCCTGGGCCTGCTCCTTATTCATCCACTCCAGGGGATAAACGTCTTATATGCAGAGGGTACATTGGCTGGATAATCAAATTTGTAAGAGCGAAGCTTTGTTTGAGCTCTCGAAACGGGGGCCTAAGGATAACTGAGCTAGAACCCACAATATTCGGAACTCGAGAACTCCATTTATTATTTGCAATAAATTTAAGATAATCTTTTGCAGTCTTCAGTTATTGTACGTTCTTTTTAGCACTTCCTTGAGAGTAATAAATAGTGGAATATATTGATCTTTCCATTTTAAACTTAATTTCTGTCCAATAAGCGGTGCCAAACTGGATCCTGGATGTCCCCGGAGAGTGTATTCTAATTATGGTTTTGGTTTCGCGATCTGCGCTAATTTCTCCTCCCATGCCTCGCTTAATGGCGTGTAAGTGTACAAATTGCCTAGATTAGAGCCCAAATTAAAAGTGAAATTGAAATAAATTAAATATTTGCCCAGCTCCACACACACACAACCAAACGTACAGGCCCCCAAAATCGAGAGCTTTCTGTGAGCCACTTAGATACATTTTTCGTTTGTTTTTTTAGAGGCGTTGGGGAATTTTCTTGATGGAATTTATGAGCATTTCGGGGGGCTCTTCGTCTCCTCTATTCCATTTATTTTCGGCCTGGCAGCCTGTGAGCCTGTGAGCAGGGGGAGACCGAATTAAGGACGTGGATATGGGGTGGGCCAAGTGTTTATTATTTGCTGGAAAAATCAATTAGCGCAAATTTGAAAGCATCTTATGAAATATCTGGCACTCGGTTTTCTGTATCTTTTTGGCTGATTTTAATAGGAAAACAAGTGCATAATTTTTGGAATTACTTATTAAATGTGGAGTGTTGCCCAGCTCTCATTTGGATTACAGAGGATTTTTATGTATTTTACGAGTACATTGTTTTGACACGATTCAGTGGAATATATTCATGTTGCGGATAATATTTCTTTTTTTCTGATTTTTATAACCAGTATGAGTGTTTGAAATATTGAAGCAGACTTCTTTAGAAGAAAAATATTCTCTTTAAGAAGGATTCAGGACACCGATGATCCCTTCTTGGCTCCTTAATTTTTTTAGGGGCTTCCCAAGGGGCTGGACTGCAGCAAAAGTTGAGCAAGTTCTCATTGCATTTCCAATCCATTTGCGATTTAATTGAGAAACTTTAAGTTGAGTGCAGGATTTAACATCCTTTTCCTGCCGCTGCTGATGGCTGCCGCAGGGATAAATGTTTATGTTATGACATGTTTTAAATTTTCAGGTGCATTAGTGCAAAGTGCTTTTCCCCCGCCGAAAAAGATGTGAGGGAATGGCGCTGAAAAATGTCTGCGAATTGTGTGCTGAGCGAGACGAAGAGCTAAAATGCTCTTAACACTTTCCATCTTTTTTCCCATCTCCTTCTATCATTTCTCTTCTTTCTTTTTTACCTTTATGCGGTGGCTGGCTGCATGTGTGTGACTGTACAGCGTTTACCACCTGACACCCGACATCAAAAACTTGAGAGAGCTCTGAAGTTAGTTCGGGAAAGGGTTTCCAGGTGAATTATCATTAAAGAGAATTCAGAAAAATCAATTTTAATTCTTGTCTGTAATTATTTCTCCTAGAGTGCGCTTTACTCAATTCAAAATATCTTGAACGTATAAGATTAACCATTTAAATACATATATATAAATCGTTAACCATTTACAATTATTTCAATAATTTTCAGTGAACAATTTGGCGGCGAAAACGCTTTCATCCCGTTTCTTCAACTCAAACTGCCAGCGACACTTTTGTCGCCCATTCCGTGCTAGATCCTGGCGCTGCAGGTCTGCGTCTGTGTGTGTGTGCCAGTATGTAGTGGTTAAAATTTAGCACAACATTCTTCCAGATGCACCTGCTATAGTTTCAGCCAAGCCCAGCTTTCTCCTCCCGCTCCCACTCCCTCTCCGTCTCCCTCTCCAGCTTCCACGCATTAAGGTCCTTTGCCATGACGCAAAATGCAATTTATACATTTCCGTTAAGCAAGCGAAATTCCTACAATATTTTTTCGTCTTCGCTCCTCTTCGCTTTGCCTCTCTGGGCTCTGTCTCGACATGTTTTTGCTTTTAGCCGAACGCTATACGGAAACGATAACAATGTGGCCGTGCTGTACCCCCATACAGCACACACGTAGGCCCTCCATCACTCCATAACCATCACCCTCTCCGGCCTGGAACCTCTTTTAGTTTGACAGAAATAAGAGCCCACCGCTTTGAACTAATTAAAGTGATTTTAAGGACATCCGGAAGTTTCGCAAAGCAAGGAGGTTCCCGGCGCACTGACAAATCGGATTGGGTAATTTATGGGCATAGGCCGCGACTTTGTTCCACTTCTTTTTTGCATCTGTGCTCTGAGTAATCAAGGAAAAATATTTAATTTTCCAAATCAATAAACACGCTGATTGCATTGCCCGACAATTGGCATCGGCATCGGCATAGTCATCGGTGGGATGGGGTGGGATGGGGTGTGATGGGGTGGGATGGGGTGGGATGGGAGGCAATAAATCAGGGCATGTGTAAGAGATGCTTTGGTATTTATTTGTTAAATTCGTGGAAGGGGCCGCCTCGTGTACTTTCTAGTTATTCGTGGTCAAAGTAGGAAGACAAACTGTCAGCTTGCATGACCAGAAGAGGACGCCAAAGTCAAGGGAGTGGCGCACAGAAATAATTGAATTCCCCAAATGCCAAAGTGGAATTTTAATTTGAACTCGACACTTCCTACATCGCTCGCCCCGAAGCCCCGCAGCACCCAAAACTCCCTGAATTGTTGCCACTGATTGCTGATCAGTATGCAAAATGTGTGCGTGCTAAAATCAGCGCAAAAAAAGCGCTTCGAATGGGGGAGGGGTGGGCGGTGTAAGGCCGGGAACAGAGCCAGAGACAGACATTGTCACACGTACTTCCACCGCTCCCGCTCCCCTCGAATTGATGTCTTAGAAAATTAGCAAACGCCTTTTTGCAAAGTGCCGTCTCTCCTTTCGTGACTTGGCGTTCGTTCGTTCGTTCTCGACACCTTCTTTTGCTCTTTCTCACACGCCATCTGCGACTCTCTCTCCCACTCTTCGATTTCCGATTTCCGACTTCCACGCGCCTGAGAGTATGCAATGCATTATTTTATTGCACTCCCCGAATGAATGGGTTACTATTTGTTTCACTGACAAATCTCATTTAATTTCTGGAAATCAAAAACAGATCAGAATCAATTTGATTCGATTGTGCACCTGACGGAATGCTCTGCTCTGTTTAAATAAAAGTTTGGTGGAATTTCGAAAGGTTTAAAAGAGTAATAGGGTTAATAAAATAATAGAATTTATATAAAATAATCAAGGTACTCTATAAATTAGGGAAGTGTCTATTCTGATTTCTCTATGTATAAACCACAAAATAACCAGTCAAGCCGATGCATCTTCCACTAGATCCCTGGGTATTTGCCAGTCGAGACTGTCAACTGTACTGCATTTATTTGTTTTTAATCTTTTTCGGTATTTATTTTTAATATTTTTCCATTTTTTTTTTGTGCCTCTGGCCGAGAACAAACTTTTCACTACATAAAATATACTTTTCGCCAGGATGTTGGGTCCACAGGATTTTTATCGCCCAACACAAAAGCGACCGCCATTTTGGTTTAAAGTAATGTTAACTCCGTCCCTGTCCCTGTCTCTTTCACTCTCCATCCGTCTGTCTCTCTGCCTCTCTCTTTTTGAATATAGTATCTGTATCTGTCTCAGTATAGTGGCATTTATAAACGCATACATATGCATGAGATCATAAAGATTGTGACTGTATCCGTGGGTGTATGTGCGTTTTGTGAGTGGAATGCATTTGTCATATATGTACAAAAAAAAACTCAAAGAAAATCCCCCTCACCCACACCCACACACACCCACACACACACACGCGAATGTGTAATGGCAAACATGTGTGCTTCTCCCTCACACTCCTCTCTGTCTCTCTCTTTCTCTCGGCAAGTCTCGTCAGCGGTATAATGAATGCATCCGGCATGCATTGAAAACTTGACTCATATTTCATAACCAAAAAAAAGAGTAGAAAGGAGAGATAGTTTCCGTGGTCGAACCTTCAGATACCCTTGCAGATCCATCGTTCCAAGGATAATTATAAATATTAATACTTATAAGACATATGGAAGCCTCTGTATTTTTCTGCCAATTAGATATTACTCAGAAAAAGACAGATAAAGATCTTAAATTATTTGTTGAGTAATATATATCATAACGGGATCGGAAAGGATTTCTTCTCTGCTTGGCAAGCACCTGCCCAAAGTCACGAATGTCCTGGGAAAGAGTATGTAGGGGAGCATACAATTTACAATACAATTATACGGGTACATTGACCATCTTGTTGCTGTTTCATTGTAGTTTCTGCTGGCGTGTTGCTGCTAACTATTTTTTATGTTGTTGCTGTTGTTGGTCTGTCTGCCAGTTTATGTGAGATTTTAAGCCAGTTTTTCACATATTTTTGATGATATTTCATAAGCCTTTATCCACTCCCCGCCGCTCCTCATACAAATACTACCCCTACACATGCACAGAGTCGTATGTAAAATTGTATTTTAAGGTAATTTTTCTTCACTTGCACGAGTATACGTATGCTGCAAATGAAATGCAAATTTTGCACATTTTTTTGTGGTTTTCTTTTTTAATAAAAGGCTTTTAAGTGCGGCTCAGCGTGGTGTAACGTGCCTAGGCCACTTAATAGTTGATACATATTATGGGATTACAAAACGAGAGCTGGCATATTAATTTTCAATTGTGTACGAGAGATCTGCCATCCAATTGCGGAGGATTTCCTTTTGATGGGAGACCTGCAGGCTGTATGATTGAATTCGCTAGCATGTACTGGGAATTACATATCGGGAATTTTTTGATAATTGGTTTTTACGAATGCGATGGAAGCGGCGGTAAAACATGATTATAATTATCGCTAAATGAATCACATGAAGGCTGATTCGGTGACAGGGAAAATGGGATTAAATTATAAGAGAAGACGACTGCATTTATTTTACCATTATGGGTATTCAGAGATAGTGACGGCTTCATTTATCTTCGATTATGTACTTTAGGCACTTTGAATGCAGAGAGTTATTTTATTGAGTCTTCTTTTGAATATATAAACTAATAAATTCAGTAAAATTATCTAAAAACGATTATTGCACAAATATGAATATAATCAGAGTACAAAAATTTAAAAATGAAATTGTTGTACAACCAACAAAGCGATCACTTCAAGTAACCCGCTCTTAAACTCGTCTCGACCTTGACTATCTCTCCAACAAGTCTTCAATCCTGGCTTTTCAAAGTTAATTTCACATTTGGCTTCATTCCTGTCACTCTGCTCCTCCTTGCAATTAAGCCTGCTGCAAGGAATACCAAACCTTTTACGGAGTTCAACCATATTAGCCAGCAGCTTATAAAAGAATATTTTCTGCTGGTGTACCTATCTCTCGCTCCCTTCTACCCCCTGTCTCTGTCTCTCTCTCTCTCTCTCTGTTTCCATCTCACTTTCTCGCCCTGCTTAGAGAGGGGCCCATTACAAGGGAATTTCGACAAACTGACTGACATCAACCGCACTCCTCACACAATGGTTGGATGCTGACAAAAGGCACGTCACTCGCCTGCCTGCATTGCAGCCGAGTTGGAATGTCAAAACAGTAAACGGTAAATGTCTGCTAGACAAAGACGGTTCAACACTCGCCCCACAGCCACCCACAGCCGCCCACAGCCGCCCACGACCCCACCTGTCTTGGCCCGAAAAAGGAAAAATTGCAAAGTGCAAGTTCATGTGATATGCAAAGTGAAGTGTGTGCAAAGGGAAGGGATACGAACGAAAGAGAGTGTGTGTGTCTGTGTGTGTGTGCACCCGTATAGGAGATGCTTAACAGAAGCCCCCTGGTAGCAGCATCAGGCATGTAAAGCTCTTGCACACCACGGCGTATGTGTGATGTGGGCTAAGAACATGATGGTGATGATGATGATGATGATGATGATGATGATGGAGAAGATGCAGTCGAGAAGGCTAACTGACTTTTGCGCATTCGGGAAAATTGAAAACGCATCTCGGCCAGGACTGCTGCCAGCCATTGTGATTGAAGTTCCCGCAAAGAACAAACTTTTTCCCAGGCAGCAGCAGCCGCAGCAGCAGCAGCCGCAGCAGCAGCAGCAGCCCCTATTGAAGGATATAGCCAATTTTTGCTTTTGTTTTGCCAGAATCAAGTGGTGGGTGCGGAGAGGACTGGAGAGGGCGCCAACACAACATGTTGCATGTTTTTCGGGCTAGGCCCGAGTTAGATGGAAAAGTTTCCTTTTCGGGAGGAGAGGATGGGAGGATGAGCTGGCCACATGCAAGGCATTGCATTGCTTATTGTTCGGCTCCTGAAAGGATGGGGCTGGTCAGGGAGGGGGCACTTTCCCTGGCCCCGTATACGAATACATCTGCATTGTTTGTGCTTAGCATAAATTAGAAAGTATCGATCGCATTGTGTGGTGAAATTGAAAAGGCAACTTTTTCGCCCCGAAACTCTTCCAATTCCAATTCGTATTCTCATTCGCATTCGCATTGCCATTCCGAGGCGGAGCCCAGACCCAGGCCCAAAGTTTCAAATCAATATCAACAAGAATGCTTTTGGGCTAAGCTGCTAGCCGACAGAAATTGTAATTTCGATGAGTACTCGGGGATTGCAGAACAAATTACTATATGGCACACAGACAGGGAAGGGGAGGGAAGAGCAAAATAAATAAAGTTCTGCCAGCCTGCCAGCCACGCATTCGGTAATTGCAAGAAAATCTCATTTAATCCCAGCAAATGCGACTTTATCACGCAAAAAATTATGAAATACTCTCTGTCTCTAGGCAGCAATTGCTTTCGTTTCTATATATATTTATACATAAATATCCTCCATCCAGTACCCAGCCCAACCCCCAAGCCCATCCCGTCAAGTTGCCTTTTCGCTTTGCTTGTTTGCACATTGTCCCGCTCGCGCCTTTTGGCCAGGGCCAAAACAAAGCCAGAAAGCAGACAGAATCACTCGAAGGAGTGGGAAAGCAAAAATGGCAGTCTCAAGCATTGGATGGATATTTAGTATCGTAGTTTCTTTTGCAACATCATCATTTCGGCTTCGGTTTCGTTTTCGGGCGGATAGTGGGCTGGAGCAGGACTCGCTGTCTCTGTCCCTGTCCCTGTCTCTGGATTGGAGTGGAGTGGAGTGGAAGGAAAGCGCAATGATTCGAGTCTGTTGAGTGCTAAGGCGAGGGTATGCCAATCAGTTGCTAGGATATTAAATATAATCCTTATACTCGTTTCAATTTTGTGCCTCGAGCTCTTCAATGCGAGAACAATAATTTTCCATTAATCGGATTTTCCCAAGCTGCTTTGAATCTATCGCATTATTAGATCAGGCTTGTACCATTTTTATGGCATTTTTTTAAATTGTTTTATACATATGGATTCGTATTCGTAGGTTCCGTATTGCCAGAGCAACCCTCGCATTATTCAACGACTTTCTTGGCTCCAACACCCACTGCAGGCGCCCATTGCCCCAGCGTACCTCCCCCGGGAGACTCCCTCCCCTTCGGTCATCGTTTCATGCAGATGAATGAGCGCATTTATGAAAAATGTTGTTGTCATCAATGCTCTGCTACCATTATTGCTGATGTCTCCCTCCCCCCCCCCCCCCCCCTCAGCATCCTCATCAACATCAGCATCCCGCTCCACTCCGCTGATGAGAAATAATGTTTGCGGAAAAATAAGATTTGTTTATTTTACGAACGATTGATTTTCCCTTCCGTCCCAGTCCCTTTTCCTGCCACTTGTCCGCGCTTCATTTTGCGCGGCTTAAAAATTAATTATCGCCAAGTCCCGGACCCAGCCAAGAGTGGGAGTGGGAGTGGGGAGTGGGCCCAGTGGCTGTCAGTCGCCGTCGGCCGTCAGTGTCATTTATATTTTGAGGCTTTGGCAAAGTTTTGGAAGTATTTCATCAACGTTTTCGTCCGCCCATTACACCCATGGACTTTGTGCCATCCGAATTAGCCGAGATTTAGAATTTCCCATGCCCAATGCCCCGATGTTTGTCCCATTCCCTATTGGGATATAATTCACTTACCAGGCACCAGCACGAGGAGTCCGATCACGGCCAGCCAGCAGATGCAGCCACGCCCAGTTTGTTGGCGGAGCGATGGAGATGGCGATGGCGATGGCATCGTGGCCATCCTCCTCCCACTCGCTGCTGCTCTCCTTGCGGACATTTGCATGTGGCGTGGAGGAGGAGTTGCCCCTTGGCCTGTCGCTGGACAGTTTTTGTGCAGCTTCGACAGCATTGAAATAGATATTTTTCCTATCTTTGCTCTCGTTTATAGCCAGTCTCCAGTTTGTGCGGCTATCCTCTCGCTCCTCTCGGGGTTTTCGGCCACTTCCGTTCGGGCCTTATAAATATATATTGGCCAATAAATGTCAATTGTATTTGGTTTCTATCTGCCTCCCTCAGTGACGTCCAGTCTGGCTACTCAGAGTCCTGGAGCGGAGCTGTAATTATAAGAACATTTGAGTTGAGGCATCACAAGCTATAGTTTAAAAGGAAATTCGATTTCTGTGTGGGTTTTTAATGGAATATTGAATGCTTGGAGAGGAATCCCTGTGGTCAGTATGCAAAGAATTTAATCTCCAAGAGTGGGTGTCTTTATATAACTACATGCAAGGATTGTACTAGTCCTTATGAATATTTTATATAATTTCTGTGATTATATAAAGATAAATATAATTGTGTTAGTATTGATTTTACTAGCTAATTATTTAATTCTTCTGCATTAATTTACAGTGAATAACAAAATACCTGCACATTATATAATAAATCGAAAATAGTTTGAATATTTTATTGAGGGTCGCCTCCCCCTCCCTCCCTCCCCCCTCCCTATAGCGATACGTTTCATTCCGCATCGATTCCGTTTCCACTCACTGGCGCCCACAGCAAATACAATGATTAATGCAATTAACGGCTGCACTTTAATTAAAAAATGGCTTCAAACACAGATATAAAAACTCGCACACACACGAGCACACACACGAGCACACATCGATTTCATTTCAACACTAATCCGCGTGTGTGTTGCACTGCACAAATGAAAAAATAATAGTATTAACAGCCAAGGAAAACGCGAAATGAACAGGGAAAATAAGTGAATGGATAGAGGAATAATCGCAAAGAGCCAAGTCGACCAGAGTCCATTGAGATGGCGCTGGAGGGGTGGTGGAATCTCCTTAGTTCCACTCCGACAGAACTACGCATTTCACTCATCCCCTCTCATTCCCCTCCCTTCCACTCGCACGAGTGATCCGTTCTACCACCCCAACCCCTACCCACTGCTTCTGCTTAAACGACCATTTCCTAATTGTCTTTCCGTTGCGCCCAAAAAAGAGGGCGAGCAAAAAAAAGAGTCTTCAATCCACAGTTTAATTATTTTTCATTTAAATAAAATGCACACACCCACACTCATTCACATAGATACACTCACACATGGGGGGGGACAGCCACCGCCCTCTCTCCTTGTTTGTTTTTGTCGTTAAAACTTCTTTCTTCTACTGCTTTTCTTTTTCTTTTCCTCTCTTTGGTGGCCGTTATCGTGTTCTCTTCGCTCTTGGTTCCCATTTCGTTTTGCCACTTTGCCACTCATTTGAAACAAAAGTGACACACTCACAGGGATACTCGTGCACCACCACACACATGAGTGAAAACACTCACACACATGTGTGCGTGAAACCTCCTTTGTTGTTGTTCCGCCTCACACCCATTTTTTATATATATTTAAATGAAGCCTGGTTGTAATTTCTTCCTTTTTTTGGCTTTTTATACCCAGTGATTTTTTGGTAAAAGTTTTCTGATTCTAAAACCCTTGAGATCTCCAGGAATATCTCCAGGAACTCTCTCTAATAATAAATCTAATTAGATATAACTGGAAAATAATAATTTCATATTTAATAACATGTTAATTCTTAAAATTACAATGCAGCATCGGTAGAGGGTAACTGCTGGTCGAACCTTCGATCGAAACATTTTCATTTGATTTTTTTCTGTAGGAAGTTGTCGCTTTCCAAATAAGTTTGCCAAGTTTGGCATTAAAACGGCTACCAATGCCAAACAGTGAAAGAGATGGCAGCATAGAGCCAGAGGGAGAGGGGGAGAGAAGTATGGCAGAGGCAGGGAAGGAAGCTGGAAGGAGAATCGCTCCCTCTCTTACTCTCCATTTAAGGTAATGAGCACATACAAAATGCAATTAAAATCTTGTTGCCAAAAATGCAATTTTGCGTATCTCTTTTTATTTCTCCTCCTCTATATACACACACAAACACACTCAAACGAGCATATAATACATGTACATATGTAGGTACATTTAAATATATATGTATGTATATTTACTTGGACTTTTGGGGCACAGCATGCAAAGCATTAATGCATTTTATGGGCCACGGCCGACAGCGAATGCTTTTAACGATGCTCTGGCAAAACTATAAAAAAAGAAACGAAAAGGAACCCGGGAAATGTCTTATACCCAAATTATCTAACAGAGGAATCCAGGGCCAAACGAGATTAAGGGAAGGGAGGTTGTGGGTATGTACAAATATTGTTTAGGGAGAGAGATGCGTTGCGATACTAGGTATAATACCCGGTTTTCAGTTTCTACGAAGCGGTATTCTGATAGGATGAATCTTACAAATTATGGATCTAAATTTCATTCTGAAATTATTTCGTAAAATTATATTTATTTAGCATTAATATAGTTCAGATACGGGTGTTCAAAGAGACCACAGACAGCTGCGCTTCCAGCTTTTATTTTTTTTCGACTTAATGCTATTTCAATATTACACCCGGTACTCAAAGACTATTAAATTTTTAATGAAAATCCCTCCCAAAGTTTTTTCTCTCTTCATACCTTATTGAAAAAAGTAGAATTTATGAAAACAATTGACAAAGAAGGAGAAAACATCATCTTACGCTAAATGTAGACAGATTTGTCAATGGCTGAATAGCTGAAGGAAGACATTCTATTCAGCCTGCGGTAATCCTTGCTGGACTTCCCTTTAGTGTCGAAGAAGACATGTAAAATGTGCTGCATTTGTTATACGAATCAACGATTCCATTATGCCATACGTAATGTATTGTAAAGTGGAGAAGAAGTTCCCCTCTTCCCATCCCAACAGGAGATACATTCGTATCTTTTATGCCCTGCATCATTGGCATTGCCAGTTGCCATCTCGTCTCTGATTTCCATTCTATTTCTATTTCTATTTCGGTTTTATTTTCCTTTTCTATTACTCCACTCTACTGGCTACGGCTCACTTATTTCATTTTCCCCATACCTTGTGGCTTCTCAATTGTTTGCATATTTTATTTAAGCTTCGGTGCCGTCCCAGTGCCTCTGCTGCTGCCCCTGCTGCTGCCTCTGCCTGGATATGGAGTTGTAAGCGAGACCTCGTATGACATGCATTTTTGTGCCGATTTGCTTGCCTCGTTTTGTGGGTCAAGAGGGAAATCTTGTGGGGCATATAAATATGTGTATGTGTGAATATATATGTAGTACTCTAGGAGTATATACGTATACGAGTGTATGCACACACAAATGTGTGTCTGAATGCAACCACCAACTGCAATTACGACCGGATCAAAGAGTTCCCCTCGGATTACGAATGCAGTAATGAGCAGGAAGCTAAGGATGTTGACTCTCGGTCACCAAAGTGATTTACAGTGATTTATTTTGCGGTGACTTTGATACAGCTTACAACTTACAGCTTACAGCTTACAGTGATCCCTCGAACGTTTGAAAGGGAAATCCTTCGATTGAGATATTTAAATACCCCAATAACCGCTCTCCTGTTAAAGGACATATCTTTGTAACATAATCCTTGCCTAGAAATAGTACTGTATTCTGTTAAATTAAACGCAGCTTCCCAGTAATTTCCCCTTTGATTGCTTCCCATGCAGTGACTGCATTTCACTTATTACCGAGTGTGCCTTATAATCCGAGCGGCTTTGTTTCCTGATTCGGTACAAATTGACTCTCTATACGAGGTCTCATTACCATTGATCAATCAGTCCGTTGCCATTCATTGTTCACTTCCACCTGTTCCCCATCTCCTCTAATTCCTGGCATTTTCCTGGCATAGAAATTTTCCAGGAAAGCAGCAGCAGCAACATTGAAAACAGTTTCCAGTGTTCTCATGTCATCGTTGTCGTGCAGCTGCCAACCTTTCTTAGACCGCAAAAACTCATTACAGGTTCCACTCGTCTCCTCTTCTCTTCACTCCTCTCCTCTCCTCTCTCGTTCCTTGGTCTCTCCACCTCTCCGCCTCTCATTCACTCTCTCGCCTTTTCGGAGTCTTTCTTTTCGTGCGCTGTCTCACTCGTTCGGTGCGTTTTTGCTATTTCGCAATTAAAACTTTCATTAAAGTAATTAAAATTGCAACAAAATAAACAAAAATACAATCAAAATCTGCAAGGTCTGGCCCACCGGTGAAGGGCAGCTGGGTTTCGTGGGTTGAGGGGGTTGAGGGGGTTGAGGGTTGCCAAAACTGTGTGGTGTGGGCAACTGTGTGGGATTTGACAGACATACAAAAATGCAGTTAAAATTGTACGAAAACGTGGGGGGGGGGGAACGGTGCCAAAAACAAAGACAAAAGTGTGACAAATATAAACGGGAGTATAAATAAAATGGTGAAATGTTAAATGCAATTTGGATGGGTCGGCTGGGGAGGGGAGAGCAGAGGGGATAATAAAATGTGGTAATTGTAAATAAGTGGAGAATGAGTGCCACACAGTTTGATTGAGAGAGGGAATGGAGTGCGAGTGGGTGGGCGGGTCCATTGCATTTGGCGGGATAACATTTTAAATTCAAATTAAACGACTGGCAAAGCCACAAAAGGATTGACATGAAGTTAGTGACACCCGGCCGGAAAAGCGGCAGCAACAACAAGCCCCACTTGACTGAAGGCAACCACAGCTCTGCTCTGCTCTGCTCTGCTCTCTCGTTGGCATCTGGCAGATGTCGTCGTTGCCCCGAATGTTGTTGCAGCTGCAGCTGCAGCTTCCCCTCCATTGTTCTATTTGAGCTTGACATTTGCATAGAAAATACCCCAGAGAAAACCCCAACTTGGAGCCACAAATAAACAGAAAAAACCTCCCATTAATTCTGTAATTTTCAATTAATTCGTAAATAATTAGTAACTTTGTTTTAAACCCCAAAAACTAACTCTGTTGTGTTGATATCCTTTCTCGAAAGGACATTCAAATAAGTTGTTCCCCCTGGTTGCGTATGCATATAAATTGGGAAATCAAATGATTGCACACGAAATAATGTGTTGTTAAGTGCTTAGAAAATCGAATTGAGGATACGTGTGAAAGCTGTAAATATTATTAAAATGGATAAAAAAAATCCCAATTATTTGCTGGGCAAAAGAAGCACTAGATTAGTGGTGCAGATAAATAAATTAACTAGCTATGTGGATGAAATCCTAGACGGATACTACAAATCATGGATTCTTTCAATGATTTTTTCAGTTAGATAAAATCAAATTTGGGGACATTCGCGTGGCACCTGGAACATTTACCAAAATTGTATTATATTTTTTTATATTGATAAGAATATAACCAACTGCAACTTTTTGGAGTGGCTGTTGGGATCGGAACTGATTTTATTGTGAAAAATCATCGTCTTGAATACCGAAGACTGGAATATCATATAAGAAAGGAAGGAATAAGGAATCATATAAGCGATGGTTTATACCAAACAAAAACGTGAAGCGTGCTCAAGTATTAGGGATTTTAATAAGTGATAATATTTACTTAATTTTTTATTTTTTTAATTTATTTCAATATTCATTTTTATATTTTTAAAATTGAAAAATGTACGTACAAATGTATATCCACTTGAAATGAATATGTTCTTGAGTATATTAAAAGTTGTTGCACATTAAAAATCTCTTAGAACTCCAAATCCTGTTATGGCAGGGCTCTGGCCTTGAACCAGGTTTGAATGTTTTTTAGAAGCCACAACTTGAACTTTACTAATATTATATATTCTGTTTGGCAACATTATTTAATATTTTATTATTGAATAAAATGTAATATATGTAGAATTATTTTTATGTTAGTTATTGACTAACAAAAAACATTATACCCAGCATTTATATACTGCTTTTAAGCGTTTCAGACTCGTCAAAAACGATGCTCGAGTTAATTTTGAATCAACTATTCTTGCTTAAAATGTATACCTTTAGCTACGAGTATTGTTAGCCCCTGGAACCAATCAGTCGGATCAATAATAATATGCCACTTGGGGATATCTTAGTGCCTGTTTCCTCACGACTTCGGGCTCATGTTATTCGTTCTGTTGAGTTATTCATGCCCAACGTAATTTGGATTCATATTTGCATGGAAGCAACAAACGCGAACAATAAATACGAGAAATATGATGCCCTAGCCAGCACATGTGCCGTGTCTTTGGGACGGAAATAAAAGATTTTACAAAACATTGCGCAGTCAATGCCCCAGCCAGACCGAACCGAATAAAAAAGAGCCTCTCCTTCGGCTGGCAAACAACTTAGCCCCGCCGCGACCCCCAGAATCGTTTAAAGGCAACTTGACACCCCAGCAAATAAAATCTAAACTTCTTAAAGCAAGCCTCCCCCCCCGAAAGAAAGTGGTTCTAGGGCTGGGCTTGGCCAGGGTCTCGATCTGGGTCTGGCTCTGGCTCTGGGTATGCGGCAGATGAAGCTAAAAACGAATACGAAAAGCAGTAAAAAAATGATAAACGCTTCAACTGATGACACATTCAGTTTCACACACGAACGACTTTCAATTTACATTTGATGTTTTATGTTTCGCAGCATTTACCAAACCCAAGACGAGCAAAATGAATGAAGGAATGAATGAGCCAAGGAGGCAAGAAGGAGAAAAAGAATCACTCATACGCACCCACGCACATGGGGACTGGCGCTGGCGCTGGCGCCGCCCGACGTTTGACGCCGCCTGGCAGAACGCACAGAAGGGGGAAAAAAAATAGCACGAGCACGAGCAGAAATCCAGAAAACCCCAGCCGAAAAGAACTTACCAAACAGCAGTGGCTCGAAGGAGCAGTGGTAGAAGCTCCATCCAGCAGACGACGCCAGTGCCAAGTAGTCGACAAGGAGTGAAAAACGAAGGAGCAGAATGGGCCAGGACGAAGAAAAGTTGTGTGTACGAAGGTATGGGGAACGCTGTGCAAATAAACGAAAAATATTTTGTACTTCAAATAGAAAACGAAGACTGCAAAAAATAACTGGAATGGTATAGACGATATCTCGACTTTGGGACACCCTGGACGCTCATTTTCAGAAATCAGATATATGTAGGGAAATTCGTTTTAGATTCGTTTTTTTTATATTTTTTATATTCTGAAAAACATGCCTTCAGTAATACTGCGGCTTCAGTTTGCCATCTGTGGTCTAGGAATGATTTTCTCTAACTGAAATTATGTAGAATGTAAAATGCAACGTGCCTAAGATCAAAAGAGCATACTTCAATGATCTATGACTACAGGGTAGTCAATTTGCCAGGGAAGGAGCCGCATCAAAAGGAGTAATCCATGCAGGAGACGGAGCTTTGGTATTGGGTGGTGGGTGGCGGGTGGAAATTTTGCAATACGCATAATTTTTAGCCAGAGTCAAAACTCGGGTTTCTCCAAAGAATGTGCAGTGGGTGTCTGTGCGTGGGACTATCTGAGTGTGTCTGGGAGATTGAGTGGCTGAGAAGGAGAGAGGGGAGAGTGTTTGTGTGCGATTTGAGACGCTGCTAAATCAGGCATTACTTTACCCATTTCAATAATTCGGTTGAGCCATGTCAACTAGGGTTATATATGGGTTGTTGTTGAACAACTTTCTCGGAAGGATAGAAAAGGGATGACTTTGTATATTTAGTGCTTGAAAAAATAGATGCCGAAAAGCAGAAATTTCAAAATAAATACGAGAGCAGCAAAATGATATCTGTTCGGGATACTGCAGTCTATTTAATCATTCGTGTTAATCATTCTCCTTCGTGTATCGGTGATTGTGTATTTTTTTTGTATATTTAGTATGTCAATTTAGTAGCTTATTCAAGTATTCAATGCCATGGGGCCGTCGAACGAATAAAGCAAGAAACATGCGAAATAGTAGAGCAGCAAGAACAGACGAACTCATCCAACAAGATAACGAAAATGTGCGTGTGAGCATGTGAGCACGAGATGAACGAAATCAGCAACGATAATTAGAACTGAAAGAATTGCGAAATTAATTTTTAATTCAAATTCACAGAGAAAATGGCCAACAAAGCCAAGAAGTACATTAAGTATATGCTCGATGCATTTCAATCCGCTTTCGTACGATTCAGATATTGAATATTCCACTCATCCGAAAGTGATGATTGTTGCTTTGGACAAAGAATATCCTCATTGAGAACCAGAACCATTGATCCAAAGCTGATCCTAAACAGTTCGCCCATACAATTCATACTTCCAAGAGGCAACCCTTGGAGCAAAATAAAAAGCTTACAATATTAAGGTATATGGCTTGCAGAGTCAGCTGGTTATAAAAGATAACATTAATTTATATGTACCATTTTGTGATTACTATAAACAGTGCTTATTATAATATTTCCCAAATGATTATTGTGACGACATTTAGTAAATTTCTCTTGGACAAAAATTGTGGAAAAAGGAAAGGAAAAAGGAAAGGAGGAAGGATGAAGGATTTTCTTGAACAGCTAATATAAAAAACGGACTATTTGCATCCACAGTGCCATCCCAGTTGTGTCCCCTGGGCAGAACTGTTTCCCAAAAAGTTTCCGCAAGTTATAATAAGCATCACTCGAGGACATTTCTTACATATTGACATCTTCGTCGTGTAAACTTTTCAATGGTCACTTGTGAGCATTTCACCGAAAACCGATGCTTGACAAGTTTCCTCTTTGAGATCGGCCACAAAGCCACTTCAAAATGAGGCCCACACAATGGGTGCCACGCCCACCGGCCAGGACCCACACTCAGCATGCGGTCAACAAAAAAGAAGGAGCGGCCGAAACAAAAGGCCACAAAGAGCAGTTGGACAAAAATTGCCCATAACGAGCACTTGACCAGAGACCGAATGTGAGATGCCGAAGTTCGGAGAAATTTGCCACATCTTTGGTGTACCGTAAACATTTCCAATACGAGCCGAGCCGAGCCGAGACGAGTACATTGTAATATATAAGTTTAAAGTGCTTGGGGAGACGGAAATAGTGCACTTAAAGACCCAGCATTTGTCTCAATGAAGGCCGTGTCACATAAGTTACGTTACGTTTCCTTTCCTTTTTATTTTTTACCTAATTTATACAGTTTACTGGGCGACCTCCGTGGCCTGGCCGGCTGTCCGTGGTCTCTGCGGTGGCCCAGTCGTGTCCTGGTCTGGCACTTGAAGCCATATAATTGCGCTTATCTCTTGGCGCACACTCAAGAGGCCCCGGCTCAATATGTTTTTGGAGTGAAATGAAGTGCCCATCGTGTCCACTTGTAAAAAGGCCAGGGCGAGAGGGCCAGGTTGGGATGGACAGAGGGGGATGGGGAGGGGGAGGGGGAGGGAGAGGGACAGCGAGAGGTGAGGGAGCTGGAAGTGGACTCCGAGCAGAGGAATGGAATCCCAGCAGCAATTTTTGTATTTGATTTAAAAGGAAATACCTTTTTTAGTTGAAGCCTCTCCACTTGCTTGTTTGCTTTGCTGTTTTTCTTTTTGCCTTCCGCTTTCCTTTTTTTTGCGGTGACATTTTTATGTGCTGTGTGTGAGTGGGGAGGGAAAACTTTTTGGCATGCCACCAATGAGATTATCTTAAGTGGGGTGCTGTTTCTTATGGAGACAGGGGAGGGCGCACTCGATTGCAGTCTTCGAGCTTCGCTCCTTTTTCGTCTATAAATGAGTTTTGCAATAGTTTTTAGCATGCCAGGGGTCTCTTGTCTCTATGGAAAGGAGAGGGTTGTTTAGTGAAGTTGTTTGGCTAAATCGCTGTGTAGTGTGTTTTTAAGAAGTCGAATGAATAAATAATGCGGCATGGAAAAGGGCAAACATTTGAATATTTATTGTCAGTAAACATTTGGGAAAATGGAAATATTTTATCCAAATTATACGAAGAAAATGTACTATAACTTCTCAAAAATTAGTAAATAATAATATAAGCTTATCGTGTCTTTCGCTGAACATCCTGCGAACGGCAAAGAAAATCCTAAACCAGTTTTGAATTTCACCAATTTGTCCCTTTTAATTGTTATTAATTTAAGCAACATACTACAGGCTTTGAGGCAAACCCTCAATTAATTACCGCAGCCGGATTTCAATCTGTATTATATTCCCCAAATTTCTGCAAATAATTATCCAGACAAATGAGAATCTACCAAAAGTGCTCGCATCCTGCCGGAGCGGAGTGCCAAGGCATTAATTTATATTAATATTTTTCGTCTGCCTGAGACGAATCTGCTGCCATCTTTTTCACTCGTGTATGTTCGTCTCTGTCTCTGTCCCTCCTGCTCTGTGTCTCCTTCTGTCGCCTTGAATGCATCTTTTGAAAGCCTCAAGTGTGAACACACATTATAATAAACGCCTCAATTGTTGTGCAGCCATCTGTGTAATTTATGTTTAGCTAATGTTCAGGGATCGATGAGCTTGTCAGCTTTTGTGAATCACAACTCCCACACAGACACGCCGAGGTCCTACATCCTGGCCCACGCTCACACACACATCGACGTGTGCCTCCCTCAAGCCGAAACCGAAGGAAGCTGGAAAATGACGTTAAGGTTGCTTCGTTGAGTCTAATAGACTTTCATGTCTGCCTCGACTCGACTCGACATCAACATCGACTTTTCCCCAGTTTAGAGCAGGTCCTGCGCAAATCCTTTGGCATCCAGTTCACCCTTCCTCGCCCATTTCACTGGTGTCTCCGTCTCCCCACACTCGCAGTACTTATTTTTCCCTCTTTTTTAGACATGTTTCAATGATTTCTTATTTCTGCCAGAGGGGCGAAACTGTTGCGCTGCTGTTTTGTCGTTAGAGAAATTCAATTTTTTCGTATTTGTCGGTCGCTCCGATGTTAAATCATTGATGTGTGAAATTTGTACTCCGCCAGGAGCTGAGCACCACCCACCACCCACCACCACAACAACAGCAGCAACAACAACAAATTGACTTTGATCGATATTTAAGGCTTTTTCAGCTCCCACTTTTCCAGATCCCTTTCTTTGTTTTAGAATTTAACATTTTCCCCATCAAGTGTGCCTTGAGATGGAATCCCATAAACGTACACGAGTTGTGTGTGGGGAATTCTCATTTCAGTTGAGTCTCTCGTGCCGTACACATCTACCAAATTTTTGTATAAAACAATAGCAAACAAAATTCTTCGCTCCCAAAAATTTGGAATCTTTTCGAAAGATCTCTAGCAAGCGGCCAAGTGTAAGTCTGTCACTTTCTGAAAATTATTGGAACTCCAGTTGGTCTTTATTTATTTTTTGTAGTTTCCTCTCTTTCTGAAGGATGTGTAATACTGCCTGTGGTTCGGTGTCGTACGCCCTGGCCTACGGTCCAGTGGGTCCAGCCCTGCCCGCCATGAACTACAGCAACTGCTGCTGTGGCCCCTGCCCTCCGTGCGGACCCTGGACATGCCCGCCCAACCGCTGCTGCAGCTGCTGTGAATGGGGATGTTTCGGGCCCTACTACTAAACGGAGCGGAGCGGAGCAGGAGTCCCGTCCCGTCTCGGATCGACCTGTAGCCGAAAGACCTCGCACAACAGAGGAGCGAAGTTGTTTTTGTAGCCGTTTTCTATACAATAAATTATAATGTACTAAAAATGTCTGAATTGTCGTCTTTCTCAATAGTTGGATCTGCAGCTTCATCTGTATTCTGCCAACGATTCTATATATTCTTCCATCCCCGCTAGGAAAACGCAGGTGCCTGCCAAGAAGGATTCTTGGTTGCCTAGGCATCCTTGCACCTCCATGGCTCCATGGCTCCATGGCGTCTGTCTTCAGACACCAATCAAAGGATTCTATAAAGCTTCCAAGTGTTCAAAGAATTCCCCACGAAGGATACGCAGGTGTAGGCCAAGAAAGAAGTTATCCTAGTTATCCTTGGACCTCCATGGCTTTGAAGGCACTTAATACATTTTCCCAAAAATATAAACACATCAAAGTGTACTCTGAGATTTATTTCATCACTTTTTGGCTATGGATACGGGAATTTATTTCGTCTAGAGTCCTTCACTTGCACTCGGATACTTGAGCCTGCGTTTCCGGTCCTCCGCGCTCCGGGGGACAGGGAGGAGCTATGTCGTGTGGCACATAGCAGTTGTTGGAGTTCTTGCGACTGGTGTCACGCACCCAGCACCTGTCGAAGGGTCCGCAAAGGGTGGGCACAAAATCCCTGCCCGTGAAGCGCACCGTGGACAGGGGAGGATTGTTGCAGGCCAGATCGTACGAGGCACAGGCCCAGCCCCCACACATCTTGGCTACGGAGTTGGGAACGGAACTGAGGCGAGAGACGTCCCGATGAGGCATATCTATATGTGTGCAGGAAAACTTTGTGAAAACTTACCAAGTAAAGGACGCTAGATGTTTCAACAACAACGACTGGATTGGGAATGAGCCTGGGACTGTTTTACTCAGTCGCTGTCATTGTTTCATGGCTTATAGAATGCATATTCAAGGCCTATTCGATGATCTAGAAGTAGGGATAAGGTTGACCAGGCCCAGCATCCCTCTGCTGACAATTGCTTACCCCTCGATGCTGAGGAAACTCTACCAACAGCAACCGCCTCCGCAGCACCCGCCGCCGCAGCACCCGCCGCCACAGCATCCGCCGCAACAGGCCGAGCAGTTGTCGCAGGCGCCGCAAGGCGTCGGGGCGAAGCACCGTCCCGAGAAGCGCAGCGTCGACCTCGGACCATTGCAGCAGGCAATTCCGTAGGACGAACAGGCCCAGCCACCGCACATCTTTGAGCTTTGAGAATTTTCACTGTAATTTTTATTCGGTCACCGCCGGGAGGTCTAACCAGGTCTGAGCTAGGAAACGAACTGAAATGGGGAGTGAGAGCAGTGACAGCTCTGGACAGGCTGGAAAGTCTGGTCAACGCCGCCCTTCTGGGGTGGGAGAAAGTTTCGTAAGCCTGGCCAAAAGTGGAACACAGTGGCCGGGGGATTAGTGAGTCAGTCGAGCAAAATCTCAGACCTTAGACTGAAATTAAAGTGCTACATACAGTGGAGCCAATCTGGGTCCACACCATCTAAAATTTCGATAAATTAATCAACTTTCATTTAACCGTTCCCGAGCTGCTCCAGCAAATCCAAACCCCCGAAAGGTACCCACTGTTTGGCATGCAAATATCTCTCACACACATAACGAACCGTGAACAGCGCTTTTTTTCGTACGTACTCCAATCCGCCACATACTCAGCTCCAGTCTGGCTCCAACCCCAGCCCCAGGCAAAGCCCCACCTCCAGACAATCAATTACATTAGCCACAGTGACCGAATACCTCTGGGCTGGGACGACTGGGGGACGGGACTAGTCGAGTACCCGGCCACCACATCATGCCACGCATCGTTTGCTGCAAATATACGTACGGACGGGTACGGGACTGAGGTACGGCGGAAGCGTGTGGTCTCGGTTAAGATATTCATATCCTGCATAAGCCAAAAATGGGACCACAGGGCAAATAGAATTTTAAATGAAATGTAATTGTTGCGCTGGTTGGCAATGTTGATTCAACATTTTAATGGGAATTTCGGGCTCCTCTCGAGTGTGCTTTGCTTTTTACCTCATTCTCATTTGCCACAACAATTTATTGGGAAACTATTGAGAAATTCTGGAGGGGATCTTGCAAAAGCGAAGCGAAAAAAAGGTGCTTTATCTGCCACATTGGGGCATTGCGACCGGATCGACATCCTTCCAATTGGCCCGGCATATTTAGCACATTTTTTGCGCCAAGTTCTTTGCAAACGAGCAAGCAACAGGTTGCAGGTGTCCTTTCCACCAGTCGCGGAAAAACTCAACGCTTGCGATGAGTTGTCGGCCCCCTAAATGCCTTGCGCCGTGCAAACCCTGCGGACCCTGCGGACCCTGCGGACCCTGCGGACCTTGCGGCCCATGCGGCCCATGCGGATCCTGCGGACCTTGCGGATCCTGTGGCCCATGCAAATCTTGCGGCCCATGCGGATCCTGCGGCCCATGCGGACCCTGTGGACCCTGTGGATCCTGCGGACCTTGCGGCGGCTGCTGTTGCCAACAGCCTTGTGCCATGATCTCGTACGCCCTGACCAGCGGCCCCGTCGGACCCGTCCTGCCGTGCATGAAGTGCTTGAGCTGCAACGGCTGCTGCACCTGCAACTGCGCCCCGCCCTTCTTTTTCGTGCCCAACAGGTGCGGCTGCTGCTGCGAGTGGGGCTGCTTTGGTCCCTTCTACTAGGCGACCACTCCACCCCCGCCGCCACGCCACCCCGCCGCCGCCGCCCGCTCGTCATGGTTGTCCTAGCTGTTGTTGCACTTTTGATGGAACTTTTCATATTTTTGAATGCAATAAATTCATGTGTCACGCGGAGTTGGTCTTTTTTTGTGTTCTCTGCGCTCTTTTGTCGCCTGACAGCCTAACAAATGGCTCGGTTCCATTTTCAGGGATGCCAAAGTTTCCGCCCTGAAAATCATTTAACATTCGAACTTTTGTTAGCCAGCGAACCAGCAGAACCCAAAAAAACCAAAAAACAGTCCGCATGAAAAACTTTACGTGGCTTGGTTCGAATAAAAGCAACACAAGGGCGGGGAAAAACGGGGAAAATCTGAAAATGGCTTGTTTTGGTTTCGGCAAAAAACTGTTTTGTTGAAAAACAAAAAATAACCGTGTGAAAATATTCCAATCTATGTGGTTACGCGATGTACTTATGTAGGTCATAGGTTTTAAGGTTTTCGGATACAAGTGAGCTGAAGGCGACAGGTCAATTGAACAAACTTTTTGAGTACACGACGTGATGGAAAAGCGCAGGAAAATATTGCGGAGCAATATTCCATTTAAATTGAAGTGTCATCTCTTAAGAGACAGCTCAAAAATAGATGAATTGTGTTTACTTTTAATTGCATCCCCTGAGCCATTTTATTCCCAGGCCATGGGCCTCATGGATCTTCCTTATCCTCTCCATAGTCGACTTTTCGGGCTGCTTCTTTGTTGAATATGTCTGAACCAAATCTAAGCAAAATTTGATTAGCAATCAAATATTTCTCCTGCCATCGGAAACTCACAATAATGTCTGTCGTCGTCTTGTTCCGAGGAATCGCCGTCCAAGCAAATCAAATGAACTGCAAAGGTGCTAATGTCAGTGCCCAGAAACACACTTTGATGGGTGGCCACAGGTATGTCTGGTGGATAATCGTCCTGAAAGCATCTAAACGGGTTCATCCGTTGATTTTCCATCCATCTGGTAATGATCCACAGCTCGCTGCCTAAAGGGGGCTGGCCAGGAGTTACAGGAATTATTCAGCCAGTCGTGTGGAAGATATAACTTACAGCTGGGACTGTCTGATTGATTCGGGCACATCCGCTGCCCCTTCCCAAAAAGGGAAATTCAGCTTTTAATTGATGTGTGCAGCGGGTTTCCCATAAAATTAGGAGAGCCAATATACTGAACAATATTTCAGTATAAAATGATTTAGTTTCAAACAAATAGGTAAAAATCTTACAGAATTGATTGGCTCATTCTGCTGCCTTGGGAGAGAGAATCGAATTGAATGCCTCCGTTAGAGAAAAGCGTTGGAGCATGACTAACAATTTTCCCTCCAGCCTCGCTAATGAGATTACCAATTAATATTTGTTCGGTTAGTGGCTCCCATTTGCTGAGCTGCAATGTCTGCTCCACTGCTTCTAGCTCTCCTCTATCTACTGGAGTTGGGTGAATTTTGGAAAACATAATTCTTGGCAGACAATTTTCAGAGTCTGATCTCAATCAATTCCAGCTGCCGGCCTCTACGAGTGCAATGAATGCTTCTGCTTTATGCCCTTGACTGCTTCGACAGCTGAAAATTGTCACAGCTTTGATGTGAAAAATCAACAATTTTATTTTGGCTATGACAAATGCTTGGCCCTACAACCGGGAGACAATTGCTATCCGAAGGTGTACCCCAGTCAAGGAGAGTGTGAAAAGGCCTGTGCCAGGTTCCAACATTTGATTGAGAAATGGGTAGATCTGCCACAAGAGGATTGAGTGAGAAATAAACTGGGAGAAAAAGGGCATAAATAGTATAAGAAACACACCGATATTTATTTATGAACTTATTTAATTATACAAAAGAAACACTTTAAAATAAATATATCCTACTAAATTCGAACAACTAAAAATAGTTTGAGACACATCGGCCCAGCATTTCCTAAGTGATAAAATCACATACACTTGTCACTCCATTTTATATCCCTATCTCCTTTAAATATACAATTTATTTAGATCAAATATTTTCATATTGATGTCAAAATGCAAGTGGAAAATTGTAGATATTAATATTTCCACACTCGGGGCGAATGTAATGGCATTAACATTTAAATCTAATTGTAACATTTTGGGGCTCAGGTTTTTTTCTTCGGGTGTTGAAACGGAGGCCTGAATATTGCGGAAGGAATTAGGTTCGGAAGTTCGAAGCAAAACATGGAGAACATTCAGTTCACCCCATTTGAATTCGAAATTTAATTTAAATTCAGAGCACAGGTCTACACAAGACATGACAAATTGATTGAACAGATTCAGGCAATTATTTATAATTTCCATTATTTATTTGGCTAACGAATCGGTGTTGGTAATAAACTCTGTTCACTTGCAGACACAATTAATTTTCTTTTTTTGCATTGGTAGTTAATGATTATATACAGAAAGTATTGTACATACATTAATCTGAATCTACATCTTTTATAAAACTAAAAATAAAATCTCGTTTGGGCTTAGCATACACATTAATATTTTCATTAATGTTAAATCTTTTGAGCCTGATTTGTGTTTAATTATTAACGCAATACGTAGTTCCTATGTATATTTTGTGAAACGAATCAGATACTATCATTTCGCTTCACCCAGTATCACGTTACCTCGTTCAGACTTGCCCAAACTTTCAACTGCGTTGCTTGTAAAGGAAACAAAATCCCAGCCAAGGAGCCCTTCCACTTACCTTTGGGGCAGGGACCAGCAGCCACGGCAAATGTTATGACTGCCAAGCGTTTGTTGTTTCTGTTTCTTGCTGTTGGGTTGTTGCCGGGATTGTTGTAGTCTGAGCAATAAATTAGCTAATTTTAGCACGTTACAGGGATTCCCGCACTACTTCACCCACACACAGGCACGAACACGAACACAGGCACTGGCACTGGCACTGGCGCGCACAGAGTGGAAAAGAAACGTCAGGGAGCAAGGGGATTCCGGGACAGACCAGAAAAATTCCCCGTACCCGCTCCGGCTCCAAGTGGCTTGACCTATGTCAGGGGCGGCCTCCCAGCTAATGTTCTTGTTGTTGTTGTTGTTGCTGTTGTTGGTGCTGTTGCTGTTTGTGTCGCCTTTGTTGCTGCTCTTCTTGTACGAGTATTTTGTGGATTCTGCACATTTTTCACATATTTTTCATAATTTTACGCGAGCACGGGAACTGGGTGAAAAAAGTGTGTAAAATAAAACTTTTGTAAAACGAAAAGTTTGTCCTGTTTCGGTTTCGGCTTCAGCTTCAGCTCCTGTGTGCTCTGTTCTGTGTTTTCTGTTTTCTGTTTGGTTTGCTCTGTGTTTTTGTTCGGTATTTTTTTGGTTTGTTTTGTTTGTTTGCACTCAAGCACTCAAATCTCTGGTGAAATATTAATTTCCACAAATTCTGACACTTTTTACGTTTCACGTTTTAGCCGGCAGTTGGAGTTGCTGTTGCAGTTGTGTGTTTGCTGTTCGTATTTAGATTGCGAACTTTTTGTGTATTGCTAATTCATTTGGTTTATTTTGCCTTCTGCTGCTCGTATTATTTACTTTGCTGTTGCTAGTCGCTTAATTTATTTACTCGTCGGCCGTCGTCACCATCGTCCTCGTGGCCCAAGCCCGTGTCTCTGCCAGGGGGCTGTCTCTACCGTTGTTGTCGTAGTCGTAGTCGTAGTCGTCCTGGACCTGCTCCTGGTACTGGTACTGGTCGTGGTCGTAGTCGTAGTCCTCGTGAACGACAGCGCAGGCAGCAGCAGAGCGAACCAAACGATTTGACATTATCAACGTAACTGAAGCATCAGCGGCAGGAAGCTGTCGGCCCTAGCCGGAGTGGAGTCCCAGCAGCGGCGGTGGCAGTACGCCGATGATGTCGCCGGCAGCAGGAGGCTGCCAGAGTCCAAAGGATTCGGCTGCCATCGGCTCTCACTGGCTGCCAGCGAGAGGGCACTCGGCACTTAACGAAAGCCGAGCCGAAGGGCTGCTGTCTGGCTGGGAAATTTGTCATTGGCGAAGCAGCTGACTGAGAGCAACACGGAGGCAAAAGCTCTCCGTTTCGAACTGTTACATGGACAGGGGAAATGTTGAGTCAACAGAGGGAAATATGGGAACACTGTAAACGAGATTGGGGCAGGCTAACAGCCATGTTAACTGCAGAACTGTTATCTGGAGGGAATGTAAAGAAGCTGAATTGTGACGAGAGCAAGCCACAAAGAAACATAATTTAATGGACAAGGGATAAAGTGGTTAACATCCAACGGAAGTAATGCACAACATGCAAAATGGAGACCATATTGACAAGAATAAACAGGACGACGAAGTGGAGAGGCGAAGGGAGCCTGAAATGGCAGCGGGTGAGGCATGGAGCAATATACAAGAAAACACCAAGTGCATACGAGCATACGAACACGACATGCGGCAAAGCAAAACGGAATAGAATAGAACAGAACGGAGAAAGGATACATGTGTACCAAGGAGCAGAGAGGGAGAGAGGGAGAGAGACAGATGGATAGTGTGTGGTATGTGGAAAAGGATGCTCTGGCTAGACAATAACTGTAAAATGTAAATATTAATATTGTCATAATAATAGACAAGACAACTTGAATGCAGATCTCTCTCAGTGCTCGTGTGTGTGTGTGCGTGTGTGTGTGTCCTTAAAGGACAACTCAATGATGATGATATGCCACAAAAGTGCCCTCAAGCTGGCAAACGACAGAAGCGTGGAACGAAATGGAAACGAACAGCAGCAGAAGCGGCAGCAGCGGCAGCAATACAAAATGTCAGCTCATTTCCGGTTGCTTAATTTGAAATCGTTGTGCCAAAAATTACAAATGAGCTGACAATGGGACACCAAAGAAACCAAACAAGCGAAAAATAACAGGACACGGAATGGGTGCTAAAGTAGCGACATCCAGACAACCCGACAACCCGACAGCCCGACAGACACACAGACAGAAGGAGGGAGAGGGAGGGAGAGATCGAAATAGAGTGTGGCGGAGAAGACCCCCATAGATAGGGGTAGAGAGAGCTGGGGAGAATGGGTGGGTGGGGGGAGGGGAATGGCTGGGAACAATAAGCACAAAATAGCAGCGTCTAATACGCAAAATAAACGAGAACTGGCCACAGCATGACAGCCAGGATAACACTGGCCAGATGGGTGCAGTCCTGTAGTACACATGGCCACACCACTGACACATCCCCACACACACGCCCCGCACTACCACTCCCACTCCCACTCTGTTGTTTTACAATTTAACGCACATCCTAACAAGGCAACGCCCCATAGTTTAATTTTTGTCTCTCTGTCTCTGTCTCTTTGTGCTGCTGTGTGCTGTGTGTGCTGTGTGTGCAGCTTCCCTCTCCTTCTACACATCTGTTGCTCTCTCTTTCTCTCTGTTGGCTGCACTCTAATCTAATGATGACAAGCGTCGCCCGGCTGCAGTGGGGAACCGACGGCTGCACTCAACCCATCATTTGGCCTGGCTGTTGGCTCCATTCCTTTATTGCGTATACGCCACGCTGCAGCGTTGGGCAAGAGAGAGGTCAGTGTGGGACCCTGCCACAGACGAAGCCACAGTGTGTCGAAAATGTTCTGCGTCCAGCGTCATTCACCTTTTGGTCGAGAAACTAAAAGTATTATCTCTCCACTCACTCTTTAATTATATTCTTCCCTCTTGAATCCTTCGCTAAGCTGTTGGTATTTGCAGAGGAGATCCCCAGAGATGAGCGGAATAGGACCAGCAGCAGCTTTGGGGCAGAAGGAGACTGATCTGCATCTAACATCAACCAAAAATCTAAGATAAACATGTACATAATTATGATATGCAACAAAAGTTCTTATACCTTCAAGAAATACTTGAATTAAGAGAGCAATTCTGGCAGTAATAATAGTTTGACATCCGAAACACTATTTTCTGTCGAAGAGACACTCACTAAAGTGTTGCAGTTTACCAAATGCTTCAATATAGGTACTCCTATTTTCCTACGGTTTTCCTCGTACTTATCCCGCTGCCCCTCCCGCCCACAGCCTAACACCTGGCTTGGCGCTCTTCCAGAAACTGAATTAACGTTCATCGTTCATCAACTAATTGCCTAATTTATGCAAGTCAAATAAATGTCATGTCAACATATAATTAGTTATAGCCCCCGAAAATGCGCTAAGCAAATGTGACTCGCTCGAAAATTGTGGATGCGGAAAATTTGTCTAATTTATGCATGATTTAAATTCAGTTTGAGGCATAGCTAGTGGGGTCAGGGGTCCGGGGTGCGGGCTAATTAAATTCCGAGAAATGCTGAAATATTCAAGAAAAAATGTCCGCAAACAGTGAGGATTGAAAGATGAAAGAAAACTATGCCCTTGCAAAGACCCTGCTGTTATCCTTGGAGACGGAGTGCACAGGGCTGTGGCTCTGGGACTTGTCCTTTCTTGGCGATACTTCGGCTGCACTTTTGAGGTCATCTTGCTAGACCCGTCGGGACGAGGCTTAGCCTTGTCAGCTGCCACTGCTGCTGGCCAGCATAATTTTGTTATTGTTTTTGCATTGCATTACAGCCAACGGAGGCGCAGGGCGGGGCAGGTCGCAGCACTGCAACAGGGGGAGCAGAGGGAGCAGAGGGAGCTGCTGCTGCTCCTTAATCTATTGGATTAGCGAAAATTCAATTAAGTCCGGTCCAAGGCTCCTCCTGCCCTTGCCACTCAGCCCAGGACCAACTCAATTAAACTGTGTGCACTGTGCGCAGGGGCAGAGGCAGGGGCAGGGGCAGAGACAGGGGCAGGTCTGAAGCTTTAACGCTGACATTTCGATTCGTAAATATTCCATATGCGATCGAGTGCAATTACTTTTGCAGAAAAAATTCACGAACGGGTCTCATGCAGTATTTGTTTAGTGGGCTAAACCAAATATCGCTCCACTAAATCCACGTCACAGTCCAGCTATAAAATAATAAATAAACCCACACCAACACAAATCCAAATCATTCCACCCAGTTTGTTTCGTTTCGGCTTCAAGCAAAGGATCCAAAAAACGGCGGGGGGTTTCGGGTTCATAAAAAATGGTTGCAAATTTCCAACCGAGTGCAAACATTGTTGTAAAGCAAATATTTGCAACACTTTAAGCTACAGACATACATACACACATACATATATGGCAGGTCCACGTCCACCAGCAATAAAACCCCAACACCAGCGGCAATGGAGCAGAGCACTAGGACCAGCACCAGCACCAGCCCCAGCAACGAAAATCTATCAGTAAATGATTGAACAAATTTGTATCCAGCCTCTCTCCCACGCACGAAAGGACACAACAAGCAGATCGAGAAAAAAGTGATAAGAGATGAAAGAATCCTCCGAGCGAAATTCCGAGTACCCTTTTCAGAATTAGCAATCCCTCCCATGTGGATTTTAGGTTATTTGATGGAAATTACTATCCATTTGGGATTTATAAAACAAATTAAATTATTAATTCTTGTACCTTCGAATAACTATACTAGTCGCTGTAATTAAAGTATGCCTATTATTACTTATTTAATTTAATATATTTGTATAGCCTTTTAAACACTGCTCCATCAATATCTTCTGATGGCACTTTGATCAGTCGGATCCGTCTGCCTTGGGCAGCACGGACATCCCACGGTATTGGTACAGGAGAGCGGATTAATGCTCAATTGCATATCATTCTGTAAACGTTAACACTTGGGCTCCGGACAGCCGGGCTTGAAGTTCTCTGGACCCACTTGGGGCTGGCTTCGTTGCGGTTCAACTGTTGGCTTCATGCTGTTGTACTTGCACTCGGGTTTCAGTTCTGTAAAAGCATCACTGGTCTCTGTGAATAGAATTTCCCCATCAGCCGGGCCCCAGGCTCCACCCCTCAGCTGTTGGTTAACCAATTTCAGCTGCTTGTTAATCTGCAATTAATCGGCAAACGTAGTTCCAAATTGATCGAAAACAATAAGTGACCCACCAACCTTCTTCACTAAATCAAATTCATTATTGCACGAAAATAGATCGGCTGCAAACTGAAACATATTCCTGGGTTTCTTCTCAATGGCCTCCGTTATTACGGTACGTATTATGGCTCGTATTTCCGGATGTCGCTGCAAGTACGTCCAATCTCCCTTGCGCATGTTTCTGGATATATTCCCCACAGTTTCATAAAATTTTTCCATGTTCGCCTCCTCCTTTGAATATTTATTCTCATATACATCGGATTCGGTATGACTAGTTGTGACTCCGGAGTCCATGCTTAACGTTTGCCAAAAAAAACTTGAAAAAAAAGGTGTATGCTGTATTAAATTTTGTATGTGAATTATGAAACGAAACTATTCGAAATGAAATAAAGTGCTAGGTGTGCTCATTCTGGATCATCAGGAAAAATAAATTTAAAAGAAAAAGACAAACGAGAAACCCCGACTGACTCCGTGACAACGGATATTTGCAGCATTTTATTGACTGTTTTGCAAATTAATTTACATAGCTGGATTTGCGTTTAATTTAATTTGAAAATCAACATTGATCCGAGACTACCCCAACTGTGAGAGTAATAAAATCAACAGAACGCTGAAAACCAATTCCAGAAACATGAGAGGCATCCCTGGAAAGAAAGTGATGGGCAGAAAGCATTTAGTGGCCAAAGGATGGCAGATCGGGCCAAAGTATCTAGCCACTAAGCACGACAGCCCTGACACGCAGTGACATACATAAATTATTATTATGGGGTTACAGCCAAAGCAGTCGACAAGGCTAACAGAAAATGTTTAGAATAAACAGATAAAATAGAAAAAGCGATGGAAGATTGGTCAGAATAAAATCACTTTTGAATTTAGTTACCAGTTCCTTTGGTCCCGTTTTTAAAACCTCCTATTTGATGGATTTACTTCTGCCGTAACTTCTAGGAGTGTCCTGTCGCCTTGCTCGTTCATAGACCAAGGGTTATAGGCCATATTTTAAGCATCTTAATCTCAAGCAATACACTCCACTCCTGGCCGCAGAGTTCTCTTTCATTCGCTAAGCCCAACTCCATCAACTTTCATTTTCTCGGTTTCTCCGGCTGTCTCTCCGGGACGGGTGGGGTCCTTTGTCCTTTTAACAAAATAAGTCATAAATATATTTCGCTGATTTCATATTTTTCCACAAGGTTGCGAAAATAACTTGCATAATGTACAAACGGGGGCCAGCAAAACACAAAACGGACTTAACCAAGGGACAAAGGAAATCCCAACATAAGACCGAATGGGAATCGGAGAGGAGAGGTGGGGGAGGGGAAGGCCGAGGCCGAAAGACAGAGAGGACAGAGAGCGAGAGTAATTCATAAAGAATGGAAAAGAAGAGAAAGGCTTACTATTCGCCTGGATATTTAAGTAGATTTGCCTGTTGTCTTTCAACTGTTTCCCCGTCCACCCACAAGGACACTCGTACGGCGTACGGCGTACGGCGTGGAGCTGGAGCTGGAGCAGGGGATGGGACTGGGACTGGGACTGGGACCGGGGCTCGGTCCTGGGCTTTCTTTCATATTTTATCATTCCGTTCTTTTCCCTTTTGATTCCTTTTTTTGCTTGGCATGTTTTCGCGCTTCCCTTTTCATTCCCACGCTTTTGTACTTATAATTTCTCACGTTTTCCTGCAAATGCAGCACAAAAATTCTCGCAGTAACTTTTAATTTCATGCCATTTAATTCGTTGAAAGCGGAACACGGAAAAAGAACAAAAAATTGGCAGCTGAAGCCATGCCACAGAAGGAGAAGGAGACACTGCAATTACGGGTGTGGTGTGTCTGTGTGCCTCAGTGTCTCAGTGAGTGGAAGGCGAAAAGGAATTTGCCACAGGACACGCTTTATAACAAAAGTTGTTTCCTTTTTCCATTTTGCGATTTTCTTTCGTCTTGTGTGCCGGGACTACCAGGGAGGGGGGCGGGGCAATAACTCCTTGAAAAAGCGACGCCAGCTACTTGAAAATCGTGGCTCACATTTCGCGGCAAGTGACAAATGACAAAGTAATGTGAATTGTGAATGAGAATGAAAATGAAAACGATCTGTGGTCGGGCCATCATCCAACCGTAAATAAAGTTTCACATTTTCTGTACAGTTTTTCATTCGGTTTAGTTCGGTAAAATCTCAAATTTAATTAAAACAATATTAGTGCCTTTAAAGCTGTCGCAATAATTATATATTTTAAGTACAGGAAAAGCATGGATCTTCAAGGAGAATTAGGGATTGTTTGGCGCTTACCTACAATATTGCACCTGTGAAAATATAGGTTTTTCTATGGTCCACTTGGTTTAGTTCGAAGAAACATTTTCCACTTCGGTAGCGACCATAAATTCGAGCATGAAGTCTTAATAATAAATGCGAAATAAAAGTTCATATACTGTCACATGAATAAATCACAATATATATCGCGAGCGAAAGAAGAGTTGTCCATTTCTATCATCTTATCGATCCCAGAAACCGTAGATCTGTTACTGATCCACCGCACAGACCGGGATAATTTCCTTGCCCACCCACATCCTTGTTCACCGCCTTTCCATTCTTTCACTTTAATGAACCTGCGAAAATGAACAACTTTTCCTCTCTTGTCTGTAAACTTTCGTACAGCCAATGCTTAAATAAAAGTTCGGTTTTTCGGTATTGAAATATTTTTTCTAAAGGAAAGGCAGTTTTCCATTCAAAGCGAACAAGAAAAGTCGACAAAAATTAAGTTCCTAGTTGGCTAATTACAAGTCGAAGGCACAAAAAGGCTGTTCTTTGGTTAATTTTCATCGACTATATGCCGAGTATAAAATATTTAAATTGCACTGCGGCCACGCTAGAAAATTGATTAAACTTTGCTCCGCTAAGCGGGGTAAAGGTTGACTCGGGGAACTTTTTTGTATGGCAGTGGGGTGTGGGGTGGGGGGGGTATGGGGTATGGCTGCGCAAAAGGTATAAAGCAAAGCCAAAAAGGTGAGGCCAACTAATAAAGTTTGTGGTAAAAGTAGCTTAGGCCAGGCCAACGCCTACCCATAGAAGCACTTTCCCAGAGGCTGCATAATTTGCACATTTGTTGTGTGCGTGCGTGTGTGTGTGCTGGTGTGTGTGTGTGCCAGTTTGGTTCGCGGATGCTCTTACCTTGTTCATGGTTAAAGTTTTAAGACATTACTTAACTGTTATGTGCACCTCAAGCGAACACACACACCTTCACACAAATCACTTGGGCACGAAAGTGAAACTCGAAACTGGAAACTTTTCCAGCACCTCCCCTTCCCCCTCCCACTGCCCAGCACAAAGTAAGCTTCTTCTTCATCAGCATCTTGCTTGATTCACTCAACGCAGAAGAGCGCCGTGCAGCGCAGCGCAACTCAACGCAAGCGTCGACGTCGACGTCTTCATCGTCATCATGGGCTGCCTCTTGCAACAAACTGCAAATATGTTGCACACTTTTATGCGTGTGGCAAGTTGCTTTGGCGCAGCACATACTCGAAACACCGCAGCTGATAAGGATATGAAAGGAAGCTGCTTGCTGCATCCGTACATGAGCGGATGGACCTCCCTATTGATCACGATGAAGAGAGTCTAAAGTTTGTGGGGTTCCCTGCGAGTATTCACGGATTCAGCAGTGGTGGGAGTATCTCCACTAAACCACTAAAATATATGTATGTGCTCTCGGAATGCAGTCCCCGATTTCCCCAATGCACTGTGGGGCAAAAGTCCGGTTTTTTGGCATAAACTGTAAATATAAAAATAGGAGCTTGAGACCTAGGATTATGATTTTTTTTTTATTTGGACCACGCCTTCCCCTCCTCTTGCCAAACGAATTTGAAAAAAAGAGCAAAATAATGATTTTAAAATGTGATTTTTCACGGGAATGAAACAAAAACGAGCAAAAAGCATTAATACCATTTGAATCTATATTAATTTGTTAATAAAGTTCAACTTTAACCTTGGTGATTCGTTGTGCTATATAAAAGTAATATTCCACAGAACACACGTATGTTTGTTAATATAAACCTACAAAAAGACATGCGCAACAGGCTGGACAATTCAATAACAACACATAATTATCTAAAAACATGTACTACATTTAAATGAACATGCCTTGACCTGCATTTTCCATATTTACACTTTCACTTAATATTTGGTATCGAGTTAACATTCAAGTTCAAAGTTTCACTCCTTTTTTTACAATTCAAAGCAACACTCAATCAGCTGACTTTGAAGGCGCGCAAAAATGTAATGGTATTCCGTAAAAATGTTCTATAATGATTTATTGAGGAATCAAAATATTACAACCGCATTCAAATATTTAACAAAAACAAAACTACATTTATGCCAAAAAAAATCGGACTTTTTCCCCACAGTGCAATGTCCAGTTTCTCCTTTACAGCTCTCCTTCAGCGCATGTATATGTAATGTAGATAGATAACCATCTTTGGGATCAAACTTAACCCCTATGTACATAGTATATATGTAAATTAACTTGATCCTTTGGTCAATCTTCATAAAAAAAAACCAATTTCAGCAAGTGGTTTTAATCAACCCAGCCCCTCATAAATTGTGATCACATTCGAATAAAATATAAGGCACATCACTTTCGACACATTTTTCTCAATTTGTTTCCAAGTTTTCATATTCGTCCCATTTTCAGCAGAGTCACATATATTTGATGCTCCCATGCATCCACTTCTTGTCTTATTTTTCCATACAAGGTTGACAAATAACAACTGAGGCTCGGCTCCTGGGCAACAAAAACAATTCTCAACTCAACAACAAAAGGACGCACAACAAAAAATTGATGATGTTAAAATTGCTGTTGAGAAATTGCGCCATGTCATCATCATCCTCATCATCATCGAAAGCGACATCCACAGCCACCGCCACAGCCACATCCACATCCCTGTCGATGTCATCAGGATCAAAGAGGCTGACTATTTCAGTGTCAAGCACGCATATCACCCACCATCTTCTCCGCCCACCCCTCCCATCCGCCGACTCGCAGCAATGACAATAGAATTTGATATTGTCAGCACTCAAAAAATAAGAAAAAATGAATTGGTCTTGCGCTAAACTTGTTCAATTTCTATTTTCTTATATTGTCTATGCTCGACACGTCATTTATCTTGTGAGTTGTTCAATTTTGACTATGTATATGACCATGGGGAAACGAAACGAATTTTCATATGTTGCCAAGGTGTTTGAGCTGCTGCCATAAATTTGTCACCGTTCAATCAATTGGAAGGATCAGCCCGCCCTCGTATGTCCTATAATAGTATGGGGTAGCAAACGGCCCTTCTGGGGCTAATAACTCCCTATACCCTCTAAGCATCCAGTATATTTAACAAATATCTTCGTATGTTGATTAAAATTTGCGATATTTGGCCTATGATCGTATTCCACTAGATTTGAGTACAACTAATTGAGAAGGGAGAAGGGTAGGGAAGGTTTTCCGAAATTCCCCAACAGTTACAGTGAAGTGCTAAATGAAGTTCACCTGAATATCCAGCGGCAGCATTTACACCTGTGTAGCCCCCGAGATACAATCAGGAACAGTGCACTTGTGTACATGTTCCCCTTAACAGGCAGATGCGACAGTTTGCAAGTCTATATCCATATGTGAAGATGATTATATATGTTGTGGTCATTTTCTTTGAATATTAATACAGAATTAAACCTAGAAATTCATCTATATCCATATGTGAAAATGATGTTCAATATACTTGCAAAATTAATAGTTAATTAAACTTGGAAATTCACCCGCAGAAGGTGGTGTTGCATGTGAACACAAATGTGTGCGAAAAAAAGAGAATGCATCCCTCTGACTTTGTCGGGATGTTCAGAAGATGAGGATAGGTGTATGGAAATTTACTCCTAATACTTATATTTAATTTAACTTAGAAATTCATCCGCAGACGGATGAAAGCGTTGTATTCTAGCATAGGAAATCGTGGAGGCCTGCGGTACACCTAGTGTCCTTCAGCACATGGTTCTACTGTGCGCATGGGGAACATCTCTAGACCGCGTCTTATATCGGCAATCTCCATGCTAATGATTTCCACTTTCCAATCTTCGAGTTCGAGATCGTCGTCGGATTCCTCTTCGTCTTCTGTATCTGGATCTGGATACCCAAGAACATAAACCGAAAGTTCGTGTAAATTGGTGAAGCCTTCCGTCTCGTTCAGAAAGCGAATGACATCCGCTCTGGTTAGGGTGCGCAACACATCGGCCTTCTTCTGCCTACGACCGAACATATAGTCCCCGTTGATTATTTCGCTGAAATTCTCTCCCACCTCATTCAACAGGGTACGTGGCGGGGCAAGTTCCCAATGGGTAGGCTCATCTTTCCAGAACGCAAACGCCTCGTCATCCATTAGCTTGGGAAGCATCCAAACCTTCCCGCGAAATTCATCGAAGTCGGTCTCCATTTGTGCGAGCCTGTCTTCTCCAGAAATCTCCTTAGAGCTAACTGAAAGGGTGTAGCCGACAATGCCGTTCTTGACGTGGACACTGCCATACACATCTTCGCCGAATTCTGCGAGATACAAGTCCCGGCTATTGATCAGCGTATTCAAGAGGTCGAGAATGACCTCCACGCGCAAAGAGTTTTCTCCGAATTGGTAGTAGCTTGTGATATTCGTGGTTGTGGATGCCGTAATATGCACGAAGGGGTCGTGGCAGGTGAAGGTTAGGAGGTCCTGCGGAAGTTTAACGATGCGACTCTCCACGAACCGATGATCTTTAATGGGCCCGCACTTGAGCCGGCTGAGCACCGAATTGAGCACCTTGTGGGCAGACTCCTCCGTGTAGTTGCCCTGTATGAGGGCCTTGACGTACAGCTCCTGCGGTAACTTCTGAGCAAATACCTTCAGATCCTCCAGAGTTATGCCATTATGTGCCGTGTATTTGTCCATTCTTGCCCATGGAGTTTCTCCCAGCACACGGGAGATGATTTCGCTAAGATCACAGATTATAAGTCGAGATGTAGATGGCACTGGGCTTGACTTACCCTGCTGTAATGGATGGATCTTTCAGTGCTCTTAAGTAGGACTCGCCCTGCATCTCGCGGTAGGCGGTCAGAATAGCTTCAGAGAGGGTGGCGCCTAGATTGACCATGCCTTCGGCAATGGCTTCCACAATGAGATGGAGCTTTTCGTTGTAGCCGCTCACAAATAGCCGCAAGCCATTGTCCATAACCATGAAGCGGCAGTTGAGATTGGCCTTTTCGGCGAGAGCCAGTTCCTTGTGCACGTGCTGATTCACCAATGAAACGTACAAGTCGCACATAGCAGCACTGCGAAAATTACAAAAGAAAAGATGAGAACCAAGAAAGTTATTGGAAATACATTCGATGACTAGATGGCTAGTGTGAGATGGAACGCGCTTACTTCTTCGCACTCTGACTCAGCAGCGGGGTGATGAAAAAGAAGCATAGGTAGGCCTGGGGCTTCCCGAATTTGTCATCCTGTCGGAACCACAGCTCGCAGGTGTCCGTCTTGACCAGCCTCTTGGGATAAGGGGGCAGCTTGGGCTGGCCCTGCTCATTCCAGAACATCTTGAAGTCGTGGGCCACGAAGGGATTGGCTTCGGGCAGAAAGAGCTCATCCATGGGCTTCGATTTGATCCACAGCTGCTTCCACCTTGCTGGCATGCGTAAAGTGGTGTATTCCGTTCCGAACCACTCCTCCCGCTTGTCGTATGGCATGCCCTTGTACGGCTCTTGCGAAGTAACCATTATGTTGAATTTGAAACTGTTCAGGTGGCCGATCAGTTCGGACAGATGCTGCTCGTCAATGTCGCAGTAGAGCTCCCGGGCAGTGAGTATGTCCTTGGGGGGGTAGTATTTGCTTTTGAAGACCAGTTCATCGACATCGTGGTTCTTTATACGATCCGGGAGGCGGAACTCCGCGAGCTTACTCTTTTGCTGCTCTTCGTACAACTGACGCAGGGAACCGTTGGAACAGTTGGAGAAGACCTTCAAATAGGCAAAGGTGGCGGACAGCACCGTATCGATGTGCTTGAATCCTTCGTGGGTGAGGCCAATGCTCACTTTAAAAAAGGAGTGCATCGAGTGCAGATTGAAGCCGGTACCGTCTAAGCCAGCATGGAGACAGTGGGCCCAGTGGCGGCGCTCCAGGTAGGCGTAGAGACTGCCGTTTCCTTCGTACTCGATTAGGTAGGAGAGAAACTTATCCGGATTGCTGTGATAGTACGGACGCATACTAGGAAACACCCAGGTTAGCACAAGCGTGCAGCTTTCCTCGATGGTCTTGACGAGGAAGACTTGCTCGTGGAACGCCGGACGGAAGGCGTTGCGGTAATCGAACTTGGTCAGGTCGGGCGCCTTGACGTCATTGCGGAGCAGCTTGGAAAAGTGGCGGACCACCATGTTCTCCAGCACATCGATGGGCAGGAAACCCTGGAGGCACAAGTACATGCGATTGGCCACATAGTTATCGCGCCAGGCATCGTGAAGTGCTTTGTGCAGGGCATCGTTGTCATCGACGTCTTCCTTGAGTGACTTCATGTTACCCCAGTTGAAGGAGCCATGCGGATAGCCTTCGGTCGCCAGGCTGGCGAGCAGCTGGTTGCCACGGTGACAATCTTTTTTGGCCGTCTGCTGAAACTCCGAGTCCACAACTCCGCGCCCACGTTGCATGGTCTCCTGCAGCATCAACGGATCCTTCAGAGCCAAGGTCAAGTAGTCCAGACTCGACTCCAAGTGTTCATCGGGCACAGTAAAGGAGAAAAGCGTGTCCTCGCTGAAGAGTGATGAGAAGCATTTGCCGCCGTATTTTTCCACGTGCGCAAAGAAGACGTTCTCCGCGGAATCCGGCTTGCTGCCCATGAAGATCATATGCTCCAATAGGTGGGCCAGGCCCTGATAGTTGCGCGGATCGGCGAATGGACCGTGGTCGATCATCAAGGCACATGAGGCGTTATTGGGCAATCCTTTGGTCACCGGTGGCACCGAGACGATCAAAACTTGAAGCCCATTGCCCAGCACAAGAGACCTAAAAGTGCAATTGTGCAATTGAGTTTAGTTTCGATGGCGTGTCTCACCATTTCACTTACTTGTAGATTTTCCTGTCGTTTTCCGACTTATAGAGATCGGGCAGATACTTTACTTGTTCCGCCATTCCAATGCGTGTCGACTAAAATCACGGATTCCGGTTGGGCGTTGATATTTCACTTGGTTAGTTGGATCGTTTTCGTATAAAATCCGTCTACGCCAAATTCACTTAAAAATCAAGATGGAGGAAAAGAGCGTCACAACTTTCAGTGGTGGCCAAACGATAGTATCGATTGCTCAAAATAATGTATCGACTATAAGATTGCCTATGTATACAAGAACGTCGTAAACAACCATATAAAATTTAAGCAAAACCTGTGCAAATATGTTTGAAATATTTTTAAATAGCATTTGTTCTTTATTGTCGTATTTCACTATACTTCAAGTTAAGGCAGCGATACCTGATATAAAAGCATGCATGACAGCCGTATGACACTAGACTTTGAAGCTGGACCAGCTGCAAGAATAGAGATAGCCTTATGCAAAAAGCATGCAGTGAGAGCGAGAGAGATTTATACGTCCAGTTGTTTTTTCAGTTTTAGCCGGGAGCAGCGCTGCGGCAGAGTTTATCGATTGCTATACTTCTTAGATACGATTTTGCTGGATGGCTGGCTGGGTGTTTGAAAACATTATTTAGGTAAAAAGTGGGCCTCAGTTATTCAACTGATAGCTGGGAGTCGTGCTTAGAGACTTCTACCACTAACCATACAGTATATATATGAATATGCAGTATATTGTGCTTGGGCTAGTACACAGATCCGAAAACTATTTGCCTATATTACTAGCGGCCGAGTGTGACCAGTTGTGCATGCCCTGCGGTAACATTGTGTACAAATAAAATCAGTTAAAAATTCAAATTTTGTATCAAAGCAAGCAGGAATGTATTATTTGAAGTCGCTGAAGGACGACAATGCACTGATAAAACACCGCTATATTGGGTAAATCCGTTTTTGTGGAATAGAAATGCAAATACACTCGTTGTGACTAGCGCCATAATTAATGAGTATAGATTGCTTGACGCGCTAGGATGGAATAAGAATAAATAAATAAGCCACCAACTCCCTCACCTCGACACCCTTTATAAGCTTCAAGATGTCTTCGTCGCTAAATTCTCCCAATCTTTGCTGATTTGGTTTTTTGTACTCCATAGCCAGAGTATTGTCTTGAATTCGTACTCACACGTATGCACGCACACAACCTCACTTTTGTTGACATGCGAATAAAAATCAAGGGGCCAGTAAAAATTCCCAAAATACCATGAAATACTTTTCCAGTATATATCGGCATTTTTTGTTTGTCGAACTGAAGAATTTTGATCAAAACGATTTGCCAGAAACATTTTTTGATCGGTTTCATACGAATATGAACCCTAACTCTGTTCGCTACACTTTTTTCAGGTCTGAGTACTAGTCTGAAAAATTTACATTTATATCGTTTCCATAAAAATATTATCCCTGAATTTGACGAAAGAAAATTTTGTGGATCTGAATACTAGGCTTATCAGTCGAATATTTGAGGCCCAACTTGTAACAAAATTATGTTTCTCGCAAAATCGTATCTCAAAAGTATGGCAATCGATAAACTCTGCCGTTGCGCCAGATCAACTGGAAAACCAACTGGACGCATATAGCTCTCTCGCTCTCACTGCAGGCTTTTCCCATAAGGCAGTCTCTGTTTAGACGGCTAGTCCAGTCTGAAAGGCTAGTGTCATACGGCTATTTGCACTAACCATACAATATATTAGCCAACACTTATGGATGAATTATGGATAGTTTTGTGCGATTCTTGCTGATATCGATATTGGAGTGCGATTACAGCAATGGGGACGCGATCAGTCTGTGATCAAAGTATTTAATAATTGCTAAATATTCAAGTATCGAACTTAACGTTATACATTGACGCCGACCGACCTTGAGCAAGTGGGTATATCGATTCAACACCGTAACGAGAAGAAGCCAGATCCTGTAGCGTAAGTAATGATGACGTATGGAAGCGTGATAGATGAAAGCGATGATGTGTATGTGTTTTATCAAAGACTGTATAATACCACGATACTGCATCAGGAACAAATTTAACTACAATTGTCGTTCGACGCTTTTTTATGGTACGGGCGCGCGGTGTTTACTTCTATTCTTTTTAGGCTATCCTTCGTCTCTGACGCCGCTCGCTCCCTACCTACTCGGGCTCGGCTACTCAGCATGTCCGTTTCGTTTCTTCGGTCCGGACATTTTATAGCAACAACTATATACAGTCGCGCAGAAGCGAGACTCGGGACTTCTGGGTCCGTAGATTCCAAAAACAACTACATACATATGTACATTGCTTGGGCATGTTTGTTTTGAATTGGTTTTTTGTTGTTGTTTTTATATTTTCCAATTGAAAAAGCTGCCTGGTTTCAGATTTGTTCCTATTGTGCACTTATTTTTAGTTTTTCGATGCCTTTTTTGCACCTCCATGAGTAGCCCATAAGGATTGCTTCCTAGGAAGGACTAATATTAAATTCAATTTTTAGTTTGCTCCGATCTCCCTATAAGGAATTTTGTTTTTCCCTTTAAATTCGTTATAGAGAAGTTCGACTGTAAATCGCAATGATTTCTCCACAAAAAGTGAAGAAGTGAGCCTGGCACGAGCTCGTGGTAGGGAGCGAGCGGCGGTCAGAGACGAAGGATAGCCTAAAAGAGAATTGAAGCCCCGCGGGCGCCCTCTGTCTATGGGGTGTAACATAAAACCCCGCCATAGAACAGCTTTTTGGTCCCTCTTGCAACATCTGGTTATTGTATAGTCTTTGGTTTTATTCTAGTTCGTTATAGAGAAGTTCGACTGTATATGTAAGACAGAAAATAAGAACTTTGGAGTGCATCTAAATAAGAAATAATTAGAAATTAATTAGAAAATTGGAAAAATCATGTAAATATTAGTACTTTGAGAAGAAGAATGGAATTAGTGGTAGATGAAAGGAACTGTTCGATCCACAAAGTGGGAAATACAATGTCGACATCCAAGCAACAACTTTGCAATCCTGTTTAAACCAATTCAATATCAAATCATCCAATCTATTTGGTGCAGATTCGGACTTTTCCAATCCTTTTTTAAGGAGAATTCATAGATTTTCAATGGGGTTTAAGTCTATGCTTTGAGCAGGCCAATGCATTAAGTGAAAATTCTGATTATTCAGCCAATTTTTGACGATTTTGGCGTTGGGCTTCGGGTCCCCGTCTTGCTGGAAAGAGATCTCCCCAATGGGAGAGACATTCGTCTATAAAATTTGGCAAATTATTTTGCAAAATATGAAGATCAAATTCTTTCTTCATTATTCCATTAATTTTAACCAATGAGCCAACGTTCGACCAAGTGGAGAAACCATACCCAGTGAGGCTTCCTCAGCTTTTCATTTGGGCGGGGCCTTGCCCTCAGACTGAAAACGGTTTGTTTTGGTCTTATTTGATCAAATTACCTTGTTCCAATCTTCCATGCTCCAGTTCTTGTGCTCCTTGCAAAATTTAAGACGCGAAGCGTCGTTTTCTTTGGACAGGGCAGCTTTTTTCTGCTTCACTTCCGCTATCAGGCCGATCCTCTGCAGAGCTCTTCGTGCCGTCCACTCTCTGAAGGGTTCAATTATAGCCGCAGCAGCTCGTTTGGTGTTGTCTTCTTCCTGGTGGTCATTACATGCTCCATAGCATGAGCTGTAAGTAGACGTGGTCGTGATTCTGACGCTACAGATACGACAGAATTTCGTCAATTTCGAACCTGTAGATCAGTTCAGAGAGAAATACCCAAAGACTTTCCGATTTCCAGTGCGGATTGGTTGTTTTTTGGCATTTCCAATATTTATGTTTCCACATTTGTAGAGATTTTTCTCATTTTGAGTAAAATATGAGGTTTAAAGAAAAACTCGCGGATATTGTAATAAACAGCTGACAATTTGTCTACTATTGTTAGCAAATTAGTCGAGACTATGCCCAAACGCATTAATAGTGTAATAAAAGCTAAGGGCCTTTGGACCAAATCTTGGTAAAAAATTATTGATATAAAAATTGGAAAACGTGCAAAAGATGATACATTGGCTTTTTTTTTGGAAAAGCTACAAACTCTTAAGGAACCCCATCTCTTTTAATTTAAATTATTTTTTTGGTTTTCATATGATTAAGGAATATATAAAAAAAAAACTCACAAGGATAGTCATTTTTGAAGATCTAACGGTCGTTCAAACTGAAAAGTGATTAACATGTATCCGCATGCTCTCCACTGTAGCTGTTAGACCGTAAATAAACACAATACATGACTCTGCGCAGGGGGGAGGGGGCTTCTATCCGAAGGGGCAATTAATTCTGACATTTGATAAATTATCGACTGATTGAGATAGGAGGACGCCCGCTCCCTTTTGCGATGATCATTTCAGCAAATATTATTTTTCCACCAATTTCATAATATTCTTTGCCACATCGGATTTCGCGTGGCGTTTTTTTTCTCGAATATTTTAGCCGCAATTTGAATAATTTGTCAAAGGCATTTTGTTGTCATTCTTTATGCTCTATTAATTATGTGGCACACACACACACACCCACCCGCACAGTTCGTGCCCCCGAATCGGGCTGCTCCGCCTGCGGACAGAGAATGAATTATTTATACTCGCTTTATCGGGTAATCTGTTGGCGAATGTTAATTGCTAAAATGTGCAGACTACATTTTTTTGATTTTTATTTTGTTGCTGCAAATATTTGAATGCTGTTTAATATAATTTCTTTATTTTTGTAGCTTTGTTCCCGGCTGTTTATAATAATTGTATGTGTTTTCTGTCAATTGTTTTACATTTTGGCGTGTTAATGTTGGTTTTTTCCTCGCTTTTCCACTTTGACAGCTCATGTGTAAACCGAGGGCGGGCATATGCTTTTGTGAATAAAGCCAGGCATTATATAGATTTTCTATATCAAATGTGCGGGCCATTGAAATTATTAAATATGCCACCAGGCCGATTACAGAAATTCCCCTATTCATAATTTCCGTGCACCGTGCGCCATGCAGAAAAAATTTGCTAAAAATAGATACATATGTATATACATATATATAAAATGAGTGCTTTATTTATTTGTTTATCCACGAGAGGAAATCAGACCATATGGGAACGGGCGGTAGTTAATGGCAAATTAAATTGTCGTTGCCCGGCTGAAAAACCCTGCGAAGCTTTAATAAAGTACGGCCAAGATGGTTGGCGATAAGAGACTTAATTAATCACTTGCAGGAGTTGTCGAAAGGTTATCTCCACTTTAATTTACAAAGTACATGCACTTTGTTTAATTCCGCACATTAAAAAACCAAAACCACTCACATATTTCCGAAAATGAATACCACAAATGGAAAATTCGTAGGCTGCTTTCTTATACCTCGTGTTATTTATTTGAATTTTTACACAAAATACACAATGCATGAAACGTATGTCAAAGCTGAGTTGGCTGTGTCAGGGCTGGGCAAGTATAAATGCTATTCCTCACTTTCTCTCTACGTTTCACACAGCACAGATCGTCCTGGAAAATTTTGAAATTTTCTACAATCTGTGCCAAGAAAATTTAGGTAAGTCGCAAAGCTCTCTCTCCATTTCAAGTGAAAGTACTCTTGCCTGGTCATTCAGTATTCCAGATCATGCCACAACGACGCAGCGCTCGCATAAGGGATAAGCGTGCTACTGGGGAAGCCGAAGGAGCCCCTGCTACACCCCCTGAAACCGCTGCTTCACGGCGAGCTGCCCCCGCTGCTGTACGGCGTGCTGCCCCCGCTGCTCCACGGCGCTCTGCCCCCGCTGCTCGAGGGCGTGCAGCGCCCGCTGCTCCACGGCGTGCTGCCCCTGCTCCTCCACGGCGCGCTGCCCCTTCTGTTTCACGGCGCCGTGCCCTCGCTGCTTCACGACGCGCTGCCCCTTCTGTTTCACGGCGCCGTGCCCTCGGTGCTTCACGACGCGCTGCCCACGCTGCTCCATTACGCATTTCCCCCGTCATTTTTGTATCAATAGAACTAGTGTCTACAGACGAAGATGAATCATCTGAATCATCTGAATCTGAAGCTGAAAGTGTCGCCATTGTTGCTCCGCAACAAGGACAAGGACAAGGACCCAGCAGCAGGCCAAATGGTGGAACGCCATCTGTGGCCGTCGCACAGCAAGAGATCGCAGAACAGGACGAGCGACCACCGCCACCGCTAGCGCCCTCGGTAGTTGATCCAGAAAATAATACTCGTCACACCACAGCCGGACGTCTCAGCCGCGAGCTGGCCAAAATGATGGAAAATCCAGTGGACGGGTGCCAGGTGGAGGTCGTCGGCGACGACATAACCCACTGGATGGCCTACATTCTCGGACCCGCTGACACACCCTACCAGGGAGGACACTTTCAGCTGGAAATAGTATTTCCACAGAACTACCCGCACGGCCCACCTAATGTATTCTTTACCACTGAAATTTTCCACTGCAACGTCAGTAAAGGCATTATTTGCCTGGATATATTGAACGAGAAATGGTCGCCGGTCCTGACGGTGGAGAAGGTTCTGCTATCAATCAGGTCGCTCCTGGCAGACCCCAATCCTGACGACCCCATCGAGGAGAGTGTTGCCAGGTTGTACAAATGCAACCGCCTGGAGCACGACCGCATGGCCCGGAACTGGACCACCCGTTTCGCCAAGCCTGCTTCCTCGTAATCCTGTGGATGGAGGATCAGCTCGGATCTCAGACACCTACAGATACATTCAAAACACACATATTGCAATAGCTCATTTAGAAATTAAAATATTGCTATAGCCAGTCAGTAGCAGATACATAAATACAAACATTTCCTCTTGGTCGAAAGTGAACAGACGTGCTTCTAGTGACTATGCAAAGAAAAAGCTGGGGACTTCCATAATTGTGTGGCTTCCTATAGGAAAGGTTATTCCACAGCGCAATTACCAGGTAAAATTCCCGGTATCTCGCGCTCTCTGTGGTCTCGCACCACCCAGACCAGAAGAGCCGATCAAAGGACTGCCACGAGGACTGCTACAAGGAAGCTACTTTGGATATTCCGCTTTCAAATCAGCCCTAGGAGGACCAGCGGATGCTGTCATGGGCGAGCTCAAAGGGGCAGCAAAGCGATTAAAGGACAAAAGCCGATATATTTGTGGAACCAAGGGATAGAGGATGCCCGCCGTGAATGCATAGGCGCCAGAGAGGCACAGGCTCTTGGGAAAACCTACACACGAAAACCTCTGCAAAACATGGTGATTCCTAGAGCTCTGCGAGCTCCACAAGAGGCAGCAATCTTTGCGCAGACAAGCACAAGGTAGCTCATAGAGGATTGCTTCCCTGGGAGATGGAAACAGCAATGTTGTTAGTCACCCTGATCTTTCAACTTCAACATAACTTGTCGCTTGACAACCAAAATGGTCGGCCTACTAGGCTTGCCTCTTCCTGTCAACAGATAAAATGCAATAATCACACACAAAAAGCCTAAATCGAGTTGGGATTCGGTTGGGGAAAAGCAACCATTGAGATTTGTTTCCTACTTTATTTCTAACTTCGTTTTCGACTATTAAATTTCAATCCGAATCTCAGTCTGAGCACTAGAATGTTGAAGCGCCACGCACCGTTGAATGCAGCCAAAGGTTCGAAGGGATCGGAGAAGCCTTCCCTGCTGTCGTGCTTCACGGTGGGATCTACTGTCCGCTGCAAGACTTGCTTCGACGAGGAAGTACGGGGCGAGGTGAGTAGCCTTAAAGGGCGTAGCTTAGCAATTAACTCACCGATTGGCCTTTGAGGTGGTGGTCTTCGATGCCGGCACCAAAATGCTAATACTAAAGGGACCCCCCAAGAAGCGCGGTGGCGGCGGCCGGCTGCTCTGTGACATGAACATCGTGAACTTGAACTTTTGCGTTGATGTGGAGATCGTCAAGGAGGTCGGGCCGCCGAAGAAGACGCCAACACTGGCCGCCCTCGATTTGGAGAAGGTGTGTGAATGTGCGTAGTCTCTATAAGACTCCTACTACAAGTATCCCTATCCTCTTGCAGCTTAAGAAGCGTTTCAGTGACGCCACAGGGCAGCGGGCCAAGTACTTTCAGAGCTCCCACCCGAAAGTCTCGCCCATGGGCCAGGCGCTGTATCGCCAAATTGCCAATTACTTGGGGGACCATCAGGTGTCCTGGCACGAACAGGATACCAAGATCTGCATCTTTGTGCTGCAGCAGGTGATTATCGACCCGCCCTATGGTGTTGCCGACGTCAATAGTCTGGAGGCGCCCAAGCTTGTGGATTATGTGAAGCGCATTGTGCAGCAGTTCCTAAATAATCAAAATTGAGTAAAACACATTCCCAAACAACAGCGGTACTAGAACACACATTGTCCATCAACACAGAAAAAAAAACACTGAAAAATACTATTTGAAACATGTTCACTCGTAAATATGACACTCACATGGACTTTTCGTTATCTGCCTAAAAGAAACCCATCAGATATATACTTGAATACTCGTACTTTAAATTGCTGATTGATTAACCTAAGAAGCATAAGTTGTATTTATATTATTTACATTTATTTGCCATTTGAACGATAAGCAAATACGAGAAGCTGTGACTATTAGTAATTGAAGAAGAGGAAGGGAAATAGTAGTGGATATTATCAGGAACGATACTTATACTGTACTTATTGTGTAGTATTTGATATAATATAGTAGAGAGAATTATGATCCCAGCATTAGATGTGAAATGTTTCGTGCAAGGAATAATTCCATCTACAAAACAGAAAGAGCAACGGTGCTATTTCTAATAGAAATCCTGAAGTTTATGGGACTCAACAAGTCAGGACTATCTACGGGACCTCTGGTCAAGTTCTGCACAAAAGTCACACCAAGCTGTCTGTGTGGCTTATTGTCAAACCTTCGGTACGGAACAGTGGATCGCAGCCTGGCTCACCCTTTTTGATCCGCTCGCTCCCATCACGCCGTGGGAAGTACTGTTTAATAGCCTCGAATTGGCTTCGGGGCAAGGACAGCTTCGGTTATATTTTTATTGGGCATAAATCTCGAGAACAGCCCCGCAAACTCTCACAGCTAGCAAAGAGCTGCGACACCCAATGCAGTGTCCTTGAACTCAAAAATCAACTCAGACTCGCCGATGTAGGGATGCATACAGCAGAGAAGGAAGGCAGCCAAATTTGTACCAAAAAGTTGTTAAACCTTCATAAAACGAATCTGGAGAGGGCGCTGGGGTCCTGCTCCGCCTCTGTCGGCAGGAAATGAAAAGAATGAAAAGGAATTTGTAACTTTGTGTTGTGGCCGCCAAGGATCTATAGGTGGGCGGTGGCGTGTGAGGGCATGGGCCAGGGAGCGAACATAATTATGCAAACTAATTAAAATACTCATACGATGCGTTCATCTGGCGCTTCTGTTGCTGCCAGCCCCAGCCCCAGCCCAGCCCCAACCCCAGCCATGCCCTGTGCGCCCTCGCCATCGCACTCTGCCTCTTCCTGTGCCTGCTCCTTGGCGCCCATTTTTAATTAACAGTAAGCGTCCCAGCCATGAGAGCGGCGGAATAAAGAACAAACATGGAGGGCTAGAGCACAAGCCGGGGAGGGATAGGGATGCCGGGATGCCGGGGTGGGGCTGTGGCTGAGTGCGCTGGCTGAGGGCGAGGGCGAGGGTGAGGGAAAACAAAAATGAAAGACACTCACTTCCGCTTGACATGATGTGGAATGTTCTGCACATGCATTTGACTCTACTCAATGGCAGTCTGTCAGTGTGTGGGTGTGTGCAGTGCACAAATACAAAGGGAAACCGCAAAAACACAAATATAGTTTCATACTTTTGAGCGCCTACAAACAAAATGTCAGCCACGATAGCTGCAAAAAAACGCAAACACGAAGGAAATGACTGCTGGAACAGGAGTATACGTACACTCGTGGAGACAGCAGGGCACAAGTGTGGCAGTGGCAGTGGCTGTGGCAGGCCAGCCAGAGCAAATATATTTTCTACACCTGACAAAATCACGGAACCGTCAAACCGTCGGGGAACTTCATTTGGCTGAGACTAATGCTCCCTCTCTGACTGAGAATCTTAGATTTAATTTAATTCCTGCCCTAATCCCATTGTCAAATGTGTGAGAGCTGCTTGGAGATTTTCTTGCAGTGCATCATTGGCATGATTTCCCTCAAGCTCTCGCCCTCGCTCTCCCTGAAAAGCCTCAAAAAGCCAGCAACACGTTGCCTCTAATGATATGACTAACGTTGATAGCGTCATTCACACACTCCAATGTGCGTGTTCCTAGGGGTGCGGGTTGGATGGAGGCGCTCTTCTCTGCTCTGCTCTGCTCTGCTCTGTTTGGGGAATAAATTGTTAATTATTATTTGAAAAGAGTTACAGCAGCGCAGCCCATAATGATGGCGCTGACGAGGCTGACGATGATGCTGATGAGGCCTGGCCTCCAGCTGCATGAGAGGGCGTGGGGCTTTGTCAGAGCCAGCATGCAGCATCCAGCATCCAGCAGCCAGCATCCAGCAGCCAGCATCTAGCATCCTGCATGGCAGGTTTTCGTGGTTGGTTTGGTTTGCAGTTTTAGTTTCGAGTTTGGGGCTGATCCTGGACGGGGCAGCTCCCCAGGCTCGGTTTGGCATGGTCGCCTGCGCTCGGCTCAGGACTCTTGCATGCACATTTGAATCTGCATTTTGCTGTTTTTGGATGGGGCTCTAAATTAACATTCCCCCCCTACACCCTCCATCCACATCGCGCGCGTCTGTGTGCGTGTGTGTATTAATGTGGCCCCAATTCTTATGCGTGTGCTCATTTCGAATGCGCATTACAACAGCAGCAAGAACATCTGCGGCAGCAACAAGCGACAGTATTTTTTCCCCCGCTGCTGTTCGCCATGTCAATTGAAATGCAGCCAAGAGTCGAGTCGGGCTGGGGCCTCCCTCCCACCCCTACCCCTACCCCTACCCCATCCACAGCTACAGCTACGGCTACAGCCGGGGCGTAAATTAAAAAGTGAAACATGGCAAGCATGGCGTATGTGTAATATTTTTATTTCACTTGGCTTCTAATTAGGCAAGTCAGCTGTCAGTTTGTCAACTATCTCTTCCCCGCCAGCGCCTGCTCCTCTGCTCCTGCTCCTGCCCGGCATTTGCATTTGCATTTGGCTTTTAACTAATTTGCTGCCAGAAGATGGAGCAGATTCCTTCCCTGATTAATGCGCACTGTGCATTTGGGCCAAGCAATGACAATGATCAACACGGCTGCGGCTGCGGCTGCCACAGCCACAGCTCCTGCCACAGAATGTGGCACAAGAAATGGCAAATATGAACAGGCGCCGGGGACATGGCTAATGTCCGCTGAATGAGGTTAGTCAATGTGGTGCATGTCATCAGCAATGTGGGGCATTGCTTGACTTAATTCTTTGCCTTTCATAATGTGCAAAAAGGAGAGCACTGCGTCTTTGGGGTCACTTCTTCGGCTGTTCTTTGGGGACTATCAATTACGAATGGGAGAGTGGATCAACCTTAGGGTGGATCTCTTTAAGTAATTCGGGACACTAGAAAATGTTTGAACTATCACATGAGCGGGGAAATCTGCGATATTTGACTTAAACTATAAATGATTTTATTTAGTAAAAGAATTTAACCTCCACTCCTCCACTTGCCCAAAGACTGAAACGTTTAACTAAACTCAAAATATTCCCATACAAAAATCGATCTCAATTCAATTTGTTTGATTGGTGTGCCGTGGCTTTGATCAAACGAACTAAATGCCAGCCACGTATGCTCACACAGATTCACACACACACTCACACACACAGACACGCACAATCAAATAAAATGGTCGAGAAATAATTGCGCGTGTCGTTTGCTCCCCCAAAAAGCGGTGAAAAACCATCGGGTATGCGCTTCCTACCTGTTTCACATGCGAAATTAGCTTAAAATTGTTACCGCTAATGTGCAAAACAGTCCCAACCTTAGAGCCCCCACCCCCCCTCACCGACGACCGGAGCAACCAGCCAGCCAGCCAGCCAACGCATTAATGCCTTTTGATCTCCACCCAATGGAGGGGGCCAGGACGAAACTTTTCAGCGCGTACGTGTCTGAAGGCGCTCGGGCTGTGGGAGTGTGCAACGCTTTAAATTTCAACATAGCCCGGCCGCCACCTCCGCGGCCAGGGATGCCCCGGGGTTTCCTGTCTCTTCTATATCCTTCGGCAAGGTTGGTGGGTTTCAATTTGAGGCAGCGCATACAACAAGTGAATTTGAGCCGGCAAAGTCGTGAAAGGATCTGCCAGCCAAAAGGGGAACAAACAGCACAAAACGAGAAGATACAGAATCAATCGAAGGACTTCTTTCGCCAGAAGTTGCATAGCTACCTCGAACACTCCGTACTGTCCATATATCTATATGGAAGTCGAGCCAATAAAATAAACATGATCTGGAATGTGGAAAACAGTTGGGAAGGACTAGCTAGCTCGTTCGAAAGCACAAGGAAAGAGTACACCTCCTTCGCTGTTGACACACAAATTATTCACTCTATCGGAGTTTTTATTGCCATCGCCGGCTTTATTATTGCCGTTTAGCGATTTTTTATGGCCAGGACTTTGGCGGTGTAGGCAGCCGCATGCGCTTTTTATTGGATTGCATATCGCGGGCGAGCCAGAAGAGTGGCAGAGTGGTTCGCATTGGGCGGGGTCATTTGTTGGGGTCTGCTGGCTTTTTGAAAGCCATAAAAATCGAATGGCGGCGGCGGCACTGGTGGTGGTCCGGTAGTCCGATGGCCCGGTGCCCCGTGGCCCGGTGGCAAGGCAAAACAAATCGATTTGCTAAATTACAGTGCAAAGTACAAAAGCATTCACACAGGGGAACGCATCCTGCCATGTCCCTCCCCTCCGAATGGCCTGCTGCTGCGGGCCCGTTCTGCGGTCCGCTGGTTCCAGCGGTTGCACTCGGCGGTTCCACGCACCAACAGTCGCACCAGCTATTCGCTCGTTCCGCTGGTTCGCCGATCGCCTCCCAAAAATATTTATAAATATTTAAATATGCATTAACTAACCAAATACAGCGAGGGCCAGCGGGCAGGGGCAGGGGCAGTGGCAGTGGACAGCTTTTAGAGACTCCTGGGAAGCGCGGGCTTCAGTGGGTGAAATTTTTGGACTTGCGTAAAAGTTTTAATTGCACTTTGTTTGGGCATTGCATGGAAAACTTATCATTAAAATAGTTGTTGAGCTTGTTTAGTTTCCCAAGAAAAAGCAGCATACTTTCTGCCGCTTGGCGAACATTTTCTGGATAAATTGTTGCTTCCCAGGACCCAGGATGAGTCCGTAGTTGGGCAAGAGTCAGGCCAGGAAAAGAAGAAAAGGAAAACTGCTTTGACAGCCATCAGTTTCGGATGCTAATGAAGGTAAAGTATTGGCGTGGCAGTTTGGAGTTTCGCTTAAGAATCGTTCAGCCTCAAATTGGTATTGCACAGTCTCTGGACTTAAACAACATTTCAGCGTTCAGTCAGGCAGTTTCCAGGAACATGAATACCACTCACTGATCTGAACCAATATTAATTCTAAGTAAATGAAGATATTGCTGTGGTTACTACTGTCTTAAGAACACAATTCGGGTGCGTTTCTATTATTCTTTCCAGGCCTTACAAATTAACGAGGGGGAACGTTATGAGCCGCGTCTGCGCCGCGGCTCTACTTTATACCCGGTACTAAGTCAGTATGTATGTATGTGAGCTTGTTGTAATTTATTACATGTTCGCAAAAGGAAAAAATTTGATTTTAGCCAAAAAAAAAACAATTTAAGTCGAACCTTTTCGGAGATTTTGATCTATTAGATGTTTCCATATTTGTTTACATACATTTTTTACATCTGCCATTTCTACATGTTTTTATCTACTTCCTACATATACATACACGGCTGTGTGCGAGAGAGAGAGGGAATCAGTCTGCGCTTGGAAGGCCACTGAAATTTCATTTGTTCCTTCTGACTATATTTATGATCCGATCTGATCCAAATTCAATACTCTGGTAGATATAGTCATTTTCTATGATTCTGCGTTTTTGGTTTTCCCGTATCTTCAAAATTGTAGATTTTCATCTTTTGTGGGGGCGGAAGGGGGCGTGGCCAAATTTTAAAACAAACTCGTCTCGGTTTGATATCACAGGAGCTTGGATAGAAAGTTTGGTGGTTCTAGCTCTTATAGTCTCTGAGAACTAGGCGTCAAAAAATTCGATCAGGCATAGCGCCTACCCCTGTGTGTGAGAGAGAGCGAGAGGGAACGATGCATTTCGAAATGGTTTTCTTCATTGTGGCTATATTTATTATCCGATCTGATCCAGATTCTACAATCTGATAGATATGCTCATTCTCTATAATTCTGCGTTTAGTTTTCTCGTATCTTTAAAATTGTGCATGCCACAGATTTTCGTCCTTGGAGTGGGCGGAAGGGGGCGGGGCGAAATTTTAAAATACACTTGTAACAGTGCGATAGGACAGGAGTCTGGATACAAAATAGTGTTCCTCTAGCTTTTATGGTCTTTGAGCTATAGGCGCTAATGAAGACGGACGGACGGACAGACGGACGGACAGACAGACATAGCTATATCGACTCGGCTATTGATGCTGATCAAGAATATATATACTTTATGGGGTCGGAAACGCTTCCTTCTGGGTGTTACACACATTAATTTTTTGCACAAATCTAATATACCCCTTTACTCTTCGAGTACCGGGTATAAAAATTAGATTTCGGTGCAACAAGATTTTGTATTCTTATTGTTTTGTTATATTTTGAAACATTGCTGTATAAACCCTCAATTAAAACTATGAAACTTTGTAACAAAGAATATTCACTGATGATAATAATAAAAAAATACGGAATAGTGTCTCAAACTTTAATACGATAATTATCATCCCAGAAAGTGGCTAAGTGTCCTGATTATGGCTATAATTATCCCTAGCTTTTTAAGCCAGAATTTTCGACCTGAGAGAAATATTCACTCATATTTTCAAACCTCAATTCAACCGAAAAAACACCGAACTGAGTATTTCTGGCTATCTTAAAGCCGCACCCTGAACTACGGAGACTCGTGAGTATGACCCAACTATTCTCGCTTTTCAAAAATTTCACTTTTCATCAGCTTGCTCTCTCGGACCCGCCTGAATATCTGGTTGGCCCTTTGACATTCCACTTTTCCAGGCCAACAGCTGTCAGGTTCATGCCTTAGCCTCCCCTCATACTCTGCCCCTTATCAGAATATTTCTTAGTTCATCCGACCACAAAAACCATCTCATTTAGCCATGAAAATCTTTGCTGCCAGCAGCCCAAGCAGCAGCAGCAGCAGCAGGGCACCAACAAAGGGGCATCGTAGAGGGAAGAAGTGGGGGAAAAATAAAGAGAATAACCAAGAAGGGAACCTGAGCTGAGCCGTATCCTTTTCATTTTCAACCAACCACAAAACACATTTCGCTTTCATTTCATTTTAGAAAACCTAAGAGTAGAATGCGAACCGAAACGAAATGAAAATGATGAAAATGCAACTAATTCCTGACGGCTTATGGTTATTATGGGACCTCGGCCGTCATCCGTACTCCGTTCTCCCTTCTCCCTTCTCCGTTCTCTGTTCACCGTCCTCCCGCTGTGGTCTCGTTCTGGGCTGCCCTGGTTTTGTAATAATTTTTATTTCTATTCCCGAACAGACATTTAATAGAAACGACCGCAGTAGAGATTAACCTTCAACGTCACTCGCCTGTATATCATTTAATTTCACTGCTAAGCCCAAAATCTGATGGCTCTGAAGGGTTGAAGCCGTGCGCAAAGGTGTAGCCTGAAAAGCTCTGATTCTGTGTTGTTGCGGGTCATTTTTGTGTGGGAATTTAATTAGTTCCAGCAGCAGCAGCAACAAGTTGTTGTTCAGGCTCCTATCTGGGGCTGAGCTCAGGAAAACAAAAACCTTATACCCCCATTGAGAGAACCACATTAGCAATGCCCGTTCAAACTGCATAAATCAGCATTCAAATTAGAAATTAGTCCACACACACACACACACTCGAGCAGGAAGCGAGAGAGAGAGGATTGCTGGAGCCCACTTCTAGACAGACCAAAGCACTTGACAAAGCACCCTCCAGCCGCCTCAGCCGCCTCAGTCCAATCCTCCCCCAGATCTCTCCACGGAGCCACTCATCTCTCTACTCGGCCACTCGTCAGCACACTCATTATTAGGCTCAAGTGCAAATTAGTGTGTTTGGTAGTGGGTTATTAAGTTCTTGCCCCTCTCCCCGACTGCGACTCCGAATCCGACTCCACCTCCTGCTTCAGCTACAGCTCCGACTTGGCCTTTTGTTATGCTAACTAAATGAGTTTTCTGCTGCTGCTGCTGCTGCTGCTGCTGCTGCTGCTGCAGATATACGCTCTGTTCTGGGCATTCCGGGTGTTCTGAGTGTGTTCTGTGTCTGTAGTAAAACTTTAGTATACAAATTTCATTTCATTGTTTTTCGAGTGCCCAACAACAATCAAAATAAGTGTTAAGGGCTGCCGTGGGCGTGGCCCCCCTCCCCTGGCCAGGATAGTTTTTTTTTCTTATTTTTTGGGAGAGGCAGAGAAAGTTTTGCAATTAACATGAGCCGAAAGCGGCCTAAGCGAAAAAAAGGAGTACGAGTACTGCCTCCCAAAAAATAATCACCGGAACAGCCCGAAAGGCTCAGAAGAGGTCAGAAAAATATCAGCTGTCTTCTTGCTGGGCCTCGCCTACACCAATTACCACGTGCCACGGCCACTGCCACTGCCACTGCCTCGGGCCCGCCAATGCGAGGCCCAGCTCTCAATCATAAAAAATTAATTAAAAACAATTAAAGCAGCAGAAGAGTAGAGAACACAGATAATAAAATCGAGTGCCAGAGGGAGAGTTCTGCATAGAATCACCTTAATTATGTTTTCTGCATCCGCCCACTCGCCAGAAAAACCAAAACCAAAAAGGAAAAAAAGAAAAGAAGAATGCTAAACAATATGCAAAGCGCCAAACCAAAGCGAGGCATCATAAAAATTCAATCAGGCCACAGAAGCAAATGGCAGGAAGCCCTGAACCCCAAACCCAAAAAAAAAGAAAAAAACAGAAAAAGAATTATAAAACCAAAGCAAAACCCCACCACAAAAAAATCTCGCGCCCAAAATGACATTAATTTACACATCAGCGAAGCGCGTAAGGGACAAGTACGGGAGTGGGAGTGGGAGGGATAGGGAAGGGGATGGGACGGGGATGAAGCCAAAGCGGAAACAGGAAGTTGCACAACAGCCCGGCGACAAGGAAGTAGGCGGTTGGGTGCCCGCAACCAGATGACAAAGCGGGTAATAAAAAGCAATCAGAACGAGGCAGCGGAAAAGTCCGAAAGAAAAACAATTTGTTAAGTGTTTGAAGCAGGGGAAAAGTGGGTGTTTGATGGCAGAAAATACGATTTCAGTGGAGCTCTGGATGAGGGATCGAACCTTATATGAGATAGGAATTAAAACATTAATTCCTGTTTAGAGTCTAGTGATAATCCCAAAAATATATTTGTAAATCCTTTCTCTTTACTGTCAAATGAAAATCACTCGAGAGTACAATTTATTGATGACCAAACTACACTCGTACTTATATATGCAAATACATTCAGCTCCTTCTCATATGATCTTCAAAGACACACTCAGAATTTATCTCCTTACCATTCCTTTTGCATAGATAAATAAAATTGAGAATTTTTTTGTATGTATTTCCAGCTCTAAGCCTTTTGCCTTGCCTCATTCCCTGAATTATGTAGATTTCATGGAAACCCTTTCTGTCGGCCACGAGTGGAATAATATTCGCTACTTCAAAAGCTGCTGCCCCTTTGACTAAGCTATGAAAACTACTTAAGTGAATGTCCAAGCAAATCAAGTGCAGGACAGGGCCAAGACAGGACTGGCCAAAGGCAAATCAAACTGCTCGCCCACTAATCACACAGTCGAGCCGCAAGGCGGAGAATAAGCAAACAAGATTTCCAGCAAAGGCAGAGCCCGATAGCACTAGTATTTCTATGCTGTTACAGCTCCAGCTAGAGCTTCAGCTGTGCGAGTATGAGTATCTGTGCGAGGGACAGTGTTTGCATTGGTATCACGTGTGTCTGGGAATATGCATAATTGAATTTTATAACCCGAAAGATTGTTATTGCTGGAGATTTGTGTGGTAAGCAGCTGCCATCGCCTGCATTCTGCAGATTCACAATTCTCAAATTGTCAGACAAACCATCTTCCTGCCCCTGGCCTGGTCGGGCGGTTCTTAATCTGTGTTTGCTTTGATGCCATGAGAACCAAATCCAAATATTGGCCAAGCCTTTGCCCAGAATATCAAATTGACACAGGCTAAGACGAATTTCAGACTCTTTATCAGCTCGGTGACACTTTGTTGTCAGTGGAAATAAATTGTCCTTTTTGCCAGCTCCTGAGACACAACAATTAATCACAGCATTAATAATAGTTCTGGATGGCGAACGAGAGGGTGCTTCCAGAAGGCTTAGAAAATCTCTCGAAATTAATGCGAAATTGTGTGAAATTAAATGCCGCTCATGAATGCCGTACACCAGGCGTATGCGCAATGCCGGAAATTAAACATACGCCATACGGCAGCAGAAGGATTGTGAGCCCCTTCCGCCCCCATCTTAAAGCGGAAGTTAATTGTTATGCAGAAAACATAACACAAATGGCGGATGGTGGGGCAGGGAGCAGTGGCAGTGGCAGGGGGCAGAGGCCTTTGGGGGTCGGCTGGGAGGAGCCAAAGTCCTGCACAAGATGATGCAGAACCGAACCAAGTAAAAACTTTAATATTTAAATATGAAAAACTATTTATGTAAGAGGGAAAAGCAAGACACACACACACACACGCAAGCTGAACTCTGGTCAAACACAGGGAAAAGCAAACACAAAATGAAAATTAAGGAAATATTTTCATAGAATTGATGGCTAGGAGATGCTCTCAAAGGCAGAAACAGCTGTGAGAATGAATCAAGAATTAAACTACAAAAAACACAAGTCTCAAATAATACTAATAGGATCTCAAGGAAATGTTTTGAAGCATATGTTTTACGAAATTACATATTCTGTGGTATTTTTTTAGGTTCCAATTGGTTCAAGAGGAAACACAATACAAAGAATAGAATTTTTGAGTTTCCTATGAATTTTATTTATTTTTAATGTCCTTTACAGCCCACGAAGAGAATTACCCTGAATACCCTTACCCTAAGTCAGTCAGGGGTCCCTCTCTTCCCCTCTGTATCTCCCTGTCCCTCAAACAAATACAGAAATCTGCATTCCTCTGTCCCCATGAACCTACCCCTGCCCCTACCCCCTTCTAACCATGCCGCATCTTTTCGGTGGCCGCCGCGCGATGCGAAAATTTTAATTTATACATTTTCAGCTGCATCTGTATGGGTGTATACGTGTATGTGTATGTATGTGTCAGCGACTTCCTGTTGCAAAATGGAGTTTTATGTATGCGAGCGAGCAGAAGTTTGCACAACTTGTTTATGATTTCTCATGTCAAATGGTGGCGCTGCAGCGCTGGTGGAAGTGGAAGTGCCTAGTGCCTAGTGCCCGCCTGGAAGAGGGCGTGGCGTGTCTGGCAGATGCAGTCGGAATAAGTATCTACAAGTGGAGGCCCACTGGGAGGGTGCGCTGCGACCGCCTCTATTTGGCACTCCAGAACTTTTTGATTTACTATCCAAGTGTGAGTGCTCTCTCCGTGTGCGTGAGTGTGTGTGAGTTTGTTTGCCATGTAGCATCTTGTAGTGCATGCTTTAAGGCGCCGGAAGTGCAGTTTATGCTGCCATTTGCTGAAGGAAGTCCAAACTGCATTTTACAAACTTAAATTTTAGTGCATAGACAAACATACTATATGTACAATTGTTGGTCTAAATGGTAGAACAATCAACATTAACAAAGCAAGATAGGAAGGTTTCCCTGCTGCATTCTGAGATTAAACACAATAACATGAACCGAACTCATCTGCTGGGGATATCAATAGGCAATATGATTTCTTTAGCATCGAAAGAGCTGAGGTGGTGCTTAATGCAGAAAAAAGTCCTGCAATGAGAAGTAATGTGACCACTTGCCGAAGGCCCAGCATCCCAAAGACTCCCGCTATACCCCTTAATATATCATTACAAATTACGAAACCTTTAACAAAATATACAACATAAAATAATTCTAGAAAGCATAAATTTTATTATACTAATAAAATAAATAAAACAATAAAGCATAAGACTCCAGAGGAAACTATAATCTTTTTGGATACACCCTTCTTCGATAGGAAACAATTTTGACAAGGTTCTTTTGGACTTAAGATTGTTAGATATTAGCAATACTCTTAGCTTAGAAGGGTTAACATCCAAACAACTTTTTTTTTTACTAGAATAATTAAATCGGACTTGTCTCACGATTCTCAGCATATTTTTCTCTAGATTTTTGGTATTTTTTTTATTTTTGTCCAGATTTTTCCTCTGGAGTCTTATGTATTATTGCATTATCCGTTATTACCTTGGAATATTTAAATGTTTCGGCAAGTTTCCGGATCAAAAATTCCTTATTCCGGATGTTTTTCATGTCCATGCGTACCTGGGTGCTACAATGCACGTCCCTTAACATCCTAAGTATCTAAGCTTTGTGTTATGGTTGTTTTAAGATCTTAAATTACTGACACTAATTACTCGCAATGGCAAAAAAATAAACAACTGTTAGAAAACCAGTCTTATACGAAATATAATATGTTTTATACGTGTGTCACTATTATTTTTCACAGCTTAAAGTATATGACATATCGATAAAAAATGTTTATTAATGTTTTCACAGCTGCTCTTGGGTGTTTTACTGTTACATTATGAAGTGCAAATATGAAACAACCTAAAATAATTCAGCTCACTTCAAAATAACTAAAAATAGTCATTTTATAGATCTTATTCTGAAACAAAGCCAAGTGTCCTTATTGGTTTTCACACCACAGTAATAGGAGAGAAACAAATTATTATTTCTTCATAAATTAGGAGCTAAAATGTTTTCCGTTTAAACTTTTGATAAATTATATTTTTTCCACGTCTGTAAACGCTTAAAGTCTAGACAGTCAGTCATCCAGTATATTATCAATTCGAATTATATTTTTTTGCATCTGTTTAAAGAGCTGTTGCCCTTTTGCGATGGACAGAGTCGGAGGTACAGACACCCGCACAAAATGCAACTCGAAACGAAAAAGTTTTTTATTATTCCCCCTTTTTTTTTTCTTTTTTTGTTTGAATGAAATGCATTTTATGCAGGGAAATCTTTTTATGCGCCTGAAAGCACGCTTCAGTATAATTTGCGGTCATGTTCATTGATCTCCTGGGAAGCATTAAAATTTAATGATTTATACTATGTTGCCGTAGTGGCGGGAATGGAGACGGGCATAGGGATGGGCAGAGTGCGTGGGGGTGGGGAGTGAGAATATGAGAGGCAGAGACAGCGAGAGTAGGGGGGGAAATGAATTTATGTTATGCCTCTGCCGCTATTATGGTTTAAGGGTTAACATTGTGAAATTAACAACAATTTGACTTATGCGCGAAGGAGAGCCCCACACAAAGAGAGAAAGGAGAGGGAAATATGAAGAGGACCCACAATGTCTGAGGCCTAAAAGTATGCTAAACAGGCCGAGCCGGAGTGAGTGCCAGCAAAAGTCATAACTCAGCCTCAGTCAGCCTCAGCCTCAGCGGCAGGACGGCTCGGAGCCAGTTGGGAGAGATGGCCAAGAGCACTTGGCGAAAGGTAGGACCCCCAGCGACTGTTGGCTGCAACTATTAATCAGGCTTTAATTGTTTTTGTATGTGTGTTTGTCGGTTACATTTGTGGTGCGGGACACATACACACACACACACACACACACACATATTCCCTCTCAAAGAATAGAGGCCCCATGCATCATGTTGCCCGAAATCTTTTTGTAATCTCTGGCATTTGTCTGGATTTTTCGTAAAGACTTTGAATAGATTTATGCTCCTTTGACAGGCGCAAGATGTGAATGTGGAATCGTATGCCGGAGATCGGCAGAGCCACTCTCTCCCTCTGTCCCTCTCTCTCTCATATGTGTCTATGGCTGGGCTTAAAGTATCTTAAAGATATGCCACTGCCAGCAAAGTAACCTTGGAGTAGATTTATACTGGTCTAATAGAGTGTGGAAACGCAAAGAAAAGATGTAGGTGTCCTTGAAGGCGCATTTACTTTCGGAAACTATGAAAGGGTTTGGATAGCTTCGAATATTTCAAGTATATGGAATGTATGTGCTATGCACGAAATTCAATTCAGGAATTAATAGTTGTTTTTCGATGAGCATTTCGTAGCTCTTTTCGCCTCAAAGCACCCAGACACTCAGACTCCACCTTCTACACCTTTTCCACCCTTCTTTTTTTCACCTGCTTTTCCAACTCTTTCTCTCTCTCTTATCATCGGTGAGGCATAAATCACGCGTTTAGTTTGCCAAGTGGCTTTTTCGACCGTTTTGCGTTTAACTGTCGTTTTGGCCAATTTTACGTTCTGCAATTTTCAGTAGAACCATGGCTCGAGCCCCACCCCCAAGAAACTGGCCAGCAGTAGGGGCTTACCAACATATTTAGAATATATGGCAACACTTTGGCAACACCGACACAACCCTTGACCACAGCAACTGAACAAAATGTAAAAAACAAACCCAAGAGCAGGCCAGAACAGCGACACGGACTCGGACATGGACACAAGAACCGAAGCACAAACACAGACGATTGCGCAACCACAGCGCAAAACCACTCCAAGTTTCCACTCCCCCCCCACACACACACACACACACATGGGTGGTACAGGGTACAGAGTACAGAGTACAGTACAGTTGGGGCAGTCGAGTGCTGTAGTTCGGTTCGGGGTTGTCATGGCCAGAGTTGCCAACGACAAGGACAGGAACAACCAGAGCCGGGGCCGTGGCCGGGGCCGGGGCTGGCCACACAAAAACTTGTAACGTAAATTTTGTATAAGCTTTCGCAAACACATCCACTCCAGCCCTTTCGGCATTTGGCATTTAGATTTGTGCAATAATATATATTTTTTTAAATCTAAGAGCACGAATGGGGAAGCGACTATTAATAGAAACAATAGTATTAAAGACTTTCTTGGGAATATTTGACTATACAAAAATACATGACAATTACTGATCCCAATTAACACTCAAATTATTGAGTAAATGCAAATTATTCAATAAACAGATCCTTTTGCGTCGTTCTTTTTGTCGTCCTCTCCCATTTAATTCTTAATTTATTTCATATAAAAATTCCTAACGCCACAGTATTTCTACTTTATATTAATGCGCTAGGAACTCCTTGCGACTAGTCGTGTGTCTTGATTATTACTTGAAATATTATTAATATTTTTATGTTTTCTTAATGTATGCATATATTACGATTATCATTTATTTATTTTTAATTTTTCTTTTGTTTTAAATTTTTGTCATATATATTTTTTTATTTTCTCTGCTAATGTTTCGCATGTTAATTAGTAGCTCATTCCATAGTCGAATAGCATTTATTAAAAATTGTTTGCCTGAATTGGCAAGTTTGTATTTTATGGTTAAAGCTGAATAAGCAAAGTTTAATCTTTCATATATGTAGCTCGACTGTCTGGTATAAGTTATTCGATGTAGATATATAACTATTCTGTACCCTATCCATTTCATGTAATCCATTTTGAATATTTGTCTTGCTTAAACTTAAATACGACTACCACGTCTCATATTAAAAATGTAGCGGGAAATATTGTTAAATGTTACTTTTAGTTTTCGCTGAGACTCAGAAAATTAATCTGCAAAATTACATCCTTTCGATCGTACATTGTATTGAGTATTAGCTGGGTGGAGATCCTTATAGCATCCAGAGATATCTGGCAAGACAAATATATTGGGGTTTATGAGGAGCCATAATTTGAAGGCTGGATCTGAAGGCACATCAGTAAAATGTAGTTACCAATAAAATTATAAACACATCTATAAGGGTCCTCATACTCTTTTACTCATATTCTTTTCACAGTACTCATGAATAACCTCTAACTTAATTAATGATACTCCAAATTGGATTAGATCTGTCCCAATGCATTGGTTCGTATAACGATTGAGGAAGACCTTTTAAATGACGATGCACTTTAAGTTCAGAACTCATTTCCATCTCTCTCTCTCTCTCTTTTTATCTGGCTCTCTTCCGGCTGCTGGCCTAATCAGCCAACCGTTTAGTCTGCGCCTGGCCGAAAATATTTTTGTGTGCATTCAATTGTACAATTGTCTCGTTTGCTGTTTGTCTGCCAAAACGTCGAACTATTGCCAGGCCTTCATGTTTACATTAATATTGTTGTTTATCAAATAACAACAGCAGCAGCACCAACACAAATAGTACGAGTAGAAAAGTTGTTAAATCGAAAAGACATAAAAGTATCATTAAACTTTGGTGTCTGGCAATCGGTCTGATTCGGTTTGGTTTGTGTTTTGGCTGGGTTTGGCCCGGGCCAAGCTGCTGTTTTTATGATTTTGTTCAACGTTTTTATCTCGTGTCTTTCGGGTTGGCAGACGAAAAATTCACATTCTCATATATTTTGTTTAGTCGCTTGTTTGCCAAAAATCTCTATCTGTCTGGCGGTCTGTCCCGGTCCACCTTCTCCCCCGCCACAGTGTTCGTTGATTATTTATGCACAGAAGACAAATACGAGTACGGCAGAGGGCAGTGGGCAGACGGGTGACGGGAGACGGCAGACGGAGGGGAAATCCAAGTCGACTTCTGAGTCTTCGATTGTTTTCACTTTTGGGGGACTTTTATCTGCGGTTTTATGTTTGGGTATCAAAAATGTATTGTTATTTGCTGATGGATTATGTGGCCTATGCTGCATTTGAATAAAACCAATACTCTGAATTATTTATTTAATAAAAACTCAACAGCTTCCAACTGAATTCATTACAGCAGCTCCTGCTGTGCCTCGCTCTGCCCCCGCTTCAATCTGCAAAGTCAGTAAACTTATGGGCCACGCCCCTGGCTGCAGGTTGCAGCAAAAGGCATGGGCACATTACTTTTTCGACCTGAAAATATGCAGACAAAAATGCCGTACGCCGGCAATGCTTTCACCTGCCCGGTAACATGACCAGAAATGGGAGTAATGATTTTCTCCAATTTCTGTGCAAGTATGATGCTGTAAGTAATACTCTACCAAAAGGTTTCCCAAGGAAATCAATTAAGGAACGACTTATGCCAGCCCACATGCAACTCATTTCGAAGGTCTAAAGAGTCCTCTAGCCATAATGAGAGTTCTCAGGTAGAGGTATAGAGAATGTGGTATGGAAAATTGCTTTCGTTTGGACGTATCTCTGGAGGCTGGCAAAACAATGGAACTCATCAGCAGCAACAGCAGAAGTGCATTGGAAATTGGAAAATTCTCGCATTGCTTCTCAATTGTAAAGCATAAGAAATTGAATGGAAAAATGGTTTTGGCCAACTGTCCAACACACAGAGACTGCCATGGTGGTAGGCCTTGTTTTGTGGGCGTGGCCAGGCGGAGGAGATTCAGCTTGAACATTCAGGTTCGGGTCAAAGGTTTCGGGTAGACATTGGGCTCTTTTATTTCCGATTGCATTGCTTATGTGTGGGATACCGTGCTCTGTGCTCTGTGTTTTGTATTCTGTATTCTGTATCTGCATCTGCTCTGTGTGTATTTCTGGCTGTACCTGCAAATAGAAATAGTGGAATTAATTCACTATTGGAATCGCAGATAATCTATCAATTAAATACACTCACTTGGGCCTTTAGCGTATGACTGGTTCGCCGTCCAGTTTCTTGAGATTGGGCAGACGACGGATGGCCTCGGCTATGAAGGCTGCCGGGTCCATGTTCTCGCTGAGAACATTGCCATTGAACGTGATCTCGGTGAGATTGGGGGGGACGCCCATGCGCATGAACTCGACCCAGTCCTTGATCAGATTGTGGGAAATGTAGAACACCTGCAGAGCCTTCATCGACTCCAGCGGCTTGATCTTCTCGATGTTGTTGTAGCTGACCCAGAGCTCCTCCAGGCTTTCGCCCAGCGACTCGATGCCGCTGATGTTCTTCAGATTGTTGCGGGCCAGGCTCAGGACCCGCAGATTCTTCATGCCCGATATCCCGGTGATCTTCTCGATCATGTTCGAGGACAGGCTCAGGCGGTTGCACGCCACCAGGGTGCTCAGGGTGGGATCCATCTTCTCTATGGGCGGATACTGGAACTGCAGTCCGATTTCGGGGGCGCTAATGGCCTCCTGCTTGTTTTTTTCCTCCCAGCGGGCCAGTGCGTCCTTGATGGTTGTTGGCTTGGACATAGTTCAGATTTCAGGATTCTACTCTATCGATACTACTAGTAAAATGTGGAATGAACTATGTCTGACAATTGTTGAAAGTGTAGCCACAGTTTGCTTGGATTACACATACGAATTTGATGTGTAAAATATGGAAAAACCCATATAAGCCTATAGAATCGCCCAAAGGAATGCATATATGTATTTTTGTACACTCTCCCATTTGTTCTATAGCGGCATCCACCTGCGGGGACTAAGCAGATGAATTTCCCGCCCAAGTGTAATTTATTTATTTGTATGGGCCGCCGTCTCCCCAAGCGCCGTCTGTTCGCTTGTCTGGCGCCCGATGATAACTTCATTGGCTCTCGCCTTTGTTCTGGTCTGGTTTGGGCTGGGTTCGGATGGGGGTTCAAGCTGCTCCCCCATTGTCATATGCTACCTATTCTTTTTCCCAACCGTTTTGTGTCATGTTTGCCATTGTCTGTGTGTGTATCGGAGTGGGTGGCGGGGGCGAGGGCGAAGAGTGTCTGCTTTGTGTCAGAGGCCTCCCCGGCACTTTATTACATATATTTGAGGTGATAATACACTTCGCAGTCCGCCCCTAAGGGCACACGTTTTTTTCTGGAGCCCCGCGTACTGTCGCGGCTGCCGTTTGTCAAATAATTTTCTGTTTGTTTTCCCTCGAACATTTTTGCTCTCTTTAAAGTGAAGCATTTCGGTTAAATATTTGCTGCAGCTGCTATCGCAAAGAAGGATATTTGCTGGCAATAAATTATTGAATTTATTGGTCAAAAACGACAAAGAGAAACTATGAAAATTGGGCCAACAGCCTTTTTCATTTTTCTTGATAATCGTCCAGAAATTGGTAAAAACATATTTGATTCTTCTATTTTCGGTTATTTTTGTGATCCCATAAATTGCGTGCTCAATGCGGCAGAACAGGCGCAAGTGGAGAGAAAGAGGCAGATATACGGACACCGAGAGAGAAACCAGATACCTACACATGCACAGATATACATACATATATGTATAAGGACACACATATATCGCAATCGCATGCAAATTCTAATTTATGAATCGAGCCAAAGGCGAACCGACGCGTCGCGACGAGGTGCCAGGAGTGGGAGAGTGCCCATCAGTGCGGGCGGACCGGCTTTCAAAGAAAAGCCTCTGTTAATGGGAATAGAACTTCCACCTCCCCAATCGTAGTCCTGACCATATAACCGTATCGCTTGGCTCATATACCATATATTTCTGTATGAAAATGTGCAACGAGTGTGTGTGGATTTCTTACAGCAATTGTGAGTATTTTAGGTCACTCCCTCAAGTGCTCAACCAAGCAGTCCGTGCCCGAACAAATCCTAGCTGTCAGATTCACGATTGTCTCACATTCTGGAATATTTTCAGTATAGTTCGAGCTCGCATCGACTCGACATATCGGTCCGGAATAATTCGAGTAAAAACAAACAAAAATTCAAAATTCAATTTGTGAAAATTATTGTTGTTTTTTTTTAAATCCAGGCTAAGCATAAAGTGTCTTGTTAATATGTTATGTTCACAATGTTTTGTACCGCTTATTTTTTTTAAACTCGTTTTGTTGGAAATTACTCGGAAATGCACGATAAACTTTTGGCATATAATTTGGACGAAGTAAAAAATAGATTGTAGGCCTGGTCGAATCACAACTCATACGAAAAGTCAAGGATTTCTCCATTGAACTCATCAATCGATTGGATATCGGCGCTCTATATGGCGAGGGAAACATATGAAATTGTGCAGGTATGGAAAGAATTTATATTTTTTTATTTTTTGCATATTCTAATTGTGGGAATGTGTGCCCAAACAGAACTATTACCTATTTTTTGCATCGTTCAAAATACGAAATCAGTGAGCACTTTATGCTCGATACATACATATATGCGGTGGCACTGCGATTATACACGTTTGCCGATAAACATGGATCATCAAGGCTGATGGTTAAATGCAACAATATGGGCGTATAACACTTCATCTGTCACACCCCAAGGCACTGGAGGTTCGTCCTTTACAATCAGATATTTACTCTGTCTAACGCACTCATTTAACCAACAGGTACGATTATCCTCCGTTGCTCCTCTATTAGCACACACGAAAAGCTTTGAATCCTCACGTTACTGGAATTAAAGGCCCACACGAGAAGTATTCTGGAAACTAACACTTAAAGAATTTAAATCTGTCGTTTTCTTCTGGCATCATATTTTGGTTTGAGACCCGTACAGTCTGCTAAAAATTATCCCTTGAAAATAAAAATACATTTCGATATTACACTGGAACAAACAAATCCACTTATTTTAATTAAGTGGGATCCATGCGACCTGCACTCCAGGAGAGGAAATCAATTTCAAAGAAATATGTACATCAATTGGCATCTATTTATTGATAGGAGGGTAAATCTGCTCCCCGAATACAAGACGATTTGTTTTGTTTAATGTATTTATTAGGTAAAAATAATAAAATGAGTATGCCGAGAGACGAGATGTGTGTATGTACGTTTGTTTAAGATACAATATGTGTGTGTTTTTAATGTGTTTGTAGGTGTCTGAGATCCGAGCTGATCCTCCATCCACAGGATCACGAGGAAGCAGGCTTGGCGAAACGGGTGGTCCAGTCCCGGGCCATGCGATCGTGCTCCAGGCGGTTGCATTTGTACAATCTGGCAACACTCTCCTCGAGAGGGTCGTCAGGATTGGGGTCTGCCAGGAGCGACCTGATTGATAGCAGAACCTTCTCCACCGTCAGGACCGGCGACCATTCCTCGTTCAATATATCCAGGCAAATAATGCCTTTACTGACGTTGCAGTGGAAAATTTCAGTGGTAAAGAATACATTAGGTGGGCCGTGCGGGTAGTTCTCTGGAAATACTATTTCCAGCTGAAATTGTCCTCCCTGGTAGGGTGTGTCAGTGGGTCCGAGAATGTAGGCCATCCAGTGGGTTATGTCGTCGCCGACGACCTCCACCTGGCACCCGTCCACTGGATTTTCCATCATTTTGGCCAACTCGCGGCTGAGACGTCCGGCTGTGGTGTGACGAGTATTATTTTCTGGATCAATTACCGAGGGCGCTAGCGGTGGCGGTGGTCGCTCGACCTGTTCTGCGATCTCTTGCTGTGCGACGGCCACAGATGGCGTTCCACCATTTGGCCTGCTGCTGGGTCCTTGTCCTTGTCCTTGTTGCGGAGCAACAATGGCGACATTTTGAGCTTTAGATGGTTCATGTTCGCGTGGAGACGCTCGATGCAGAGATCGACGAGTTGCGGGGCCAGTGCGCCGTGGAGGAGCGGGGGTATCGGGTCGTGGAGCAGCGTGGGCAGTGCGCCGTTGAGAAGCGCGGGCAGGGGGTGTAGCGGGGGCAGGGGGTGTAGCGGGGGCAGGGGGTGTAGCAGGGGCTTCTGCGGCTGCCGCTGCAGCACGCATGTCCCTTATGCGAGCGCTGCGTCGTAGTGACATGATCCCGAATACTGAAAGAAAAGTCAAGAGAACTTTTATTGGAGATGGAAAGAAAAGCTTCGTTGCTTACCTGAATTTTCTCAGCACAAATAGCAAAAAAATTTCCACTTTTTCCTGATCGATCTGTACTCTGTGAAACGTAGAGAGAAAGTGATGAAAACGGCAAATATGTATCCACAGCCTAGGGATAGCCTGCTCACACTGAGTTTCCAACAAATTTAAACTCTACAACAGTTTTCCTCAAATTTGAAGTATTGCTAGAGACATGGGAGCTTTCATTTAATTCAGAAATTCATATATTTAATTATTTTTTAATTATCCAACGGCAATATCATTATCCGAAATGGCTGCTTCACCAGACAAGATAAAGTAATTCTGGGGTATTCTGTACTTCGGGTACTGCTTGGAGGGCCGACCATTTATTTTATCCAGATACAATTTAGAATGCATTTAAACAATTAAGCTGGCCAAGCGGTGCTCCTGGATGTTCTCCTCTGTGGGAGTTGGGTCAGGCCTGGGCCAGGGCCAGGGGCGACACACGCATTATCACTGCCATGAAACGAGAACCGAGGCAGGAGCGAAGAAGGATGCCAGTTGGGTGTGGTGCCCCGAGTAGCCACAACATGTCCTGTCAGGCAGCGCCGAGCTGGACGACATGCGGTAAATGTTACAGTTGTTGACAGCCGTGTTTGTACTGTTTAGTTTCAGTTAACAGGAGCGGAGCGGAGCGGAGCGGAGTGTTCTCCGCAGACCGGGTGGCACAGAGGGTCCCAACACCTAAATAGCCAGGCACATGTCATACATAATCGTACATGCATTCATTTCTCTTCTGTTTTTTGCCCGGCCATTTGTGGAATGAATCGTCTTTGCGATATTAAAGCGGAGCCACCTACTCCTGCTGGACGGCTGTAAGTGCTGCCAGATATTTCTCGCGCTCTCTCTCTCAATGTCTCTGTTGGTCTCTGTCACACTTAATGCACACAAAGCTAACAAGATGGCGTACTCTCTTCCCTCAGTAACTCTCCCGTAAGTCACAAAACTCAACCAAGGACACATAGTTCTTGTTGTCTTTTCCGTAAAACTTTAATGTATGAAAATATTTTTCTCCATAAAACACCTGGCCATAGACAGGGACAGAGAGGGAGAGAGACAGAGTGAGAAAGAGGGAAAGTGTAGGTGAAGCTTTTGCATATTGAAAACTTTGCCATTGGACAAACAACATGGTAGGGTATTGTCTGATAACAAAAGATGGAAGATAGATTGAAGGAGAGTTTTCGCTTGTTTACTGGTTACACTTTTCAAGGCAGTCTGGAAAAGTTATCTGGCACATGGAAAGCGCTTACCAACTCGGGTCATACATTAACCAGACTTTAAGCTGAAGCTTTTGTGGCAAACTGTGGTCTGGCTCTGGTTGTGTGTGGATATTACAGTCCTAGCAGCACAAATAATTAATACGTAACCCATTTCTTTGGGCTATTTAAATAGTTATATGTTTGCACGTAAACGCATCCAAAGTGATGAATAGTTTGTCTTGTTACAACACAAGTTTAAGCCTAAACAAAAGAGAAAGCAACTCCTCGAATACCATTCGAGTCGGATCGTTCCAATAGTGTAAGTTACACAATCGGAAAATTCATAGAAACCGTGTTAGTGCAATTATCAAGATGCTATAATTTTGCAATAACTTGGCCAAACCAAAGACAATATAAATAGTAAGATGAGCGTCGCCCATACAATTTCATTTTGGGAGCAGCGAAGTTGTCTGGATATGCTTAAGTACGCGCTGTCTCGCTCGCAAGAAGTTGAGAAGAGCACACGGATCTGAAAATAGAATGAGCTTGCATGTGTGAGTACGCACAGATATGCAAGTTCATATGTGTGCGTATTTGTGCGGAGCTGCCGAATTTCGACGAGAAGAAAACATTTCTGAGACAGAAATGTGTTTGCTGGATGTTGGGGTGGGGCTTATTGACTCGACCCACGAATACCCTACAAACATCTAATTTAATGTGAAGTAATGTATGACATGGATTGTGTATTTTTACATAGGTATTTATACTAGTATATATTATATTATTATTAAATTATATATTATTAATTTATATTTATGCTATTTATATTGTCTCCGGCCAAACTGTGGCCAATTTCACAGGGAAATCCGATGGTATGTGCTCTTTGGCAATCAATCAAACGTGATACCCTGTAAGGTAGAAATCTCCTTCAGATCGTCGTGGCTATAGACCAGGAGAACAGGACTGGGGCCATAGCAGGAGATGTTTCGACCGCTGGTCATCTGGCTTCAAGGCGGGGCCGGCTCAGCCTCCTTATCGGAAGAGAATCTAGAAGGAGTGGGTCCTGGAAGTTGCTCATTTCATGACTAGGAATCTTTGGAGCGATGCCCCCAACCAGATGTTCCCAGCGGATCGGGTCATGGCAACTCAGAGAATAGGTTTGTACAACTTTAAGGATCGAACTGAGGAGAGCACAGAATTCCGTGAGGCCCAGCTAATGAATCTCCAGTCAGAATTGCCTTAATTCGAGGGCTCCAGCAACTGGTGAGATTTTCCGGTTCGGACAATTTCAATGTCAAATCTATTCTCCAATTCAGTTAGCAAACTTCTGGACGGGACTTCCCTCAAAGTGAGTATAGTTTTCGGTCAGCTGGATCTGATTTGTTCTACCTTGGGCCCCATGCACAGTATAAGGAAACTGAAGTGGAACGGAAGGAAAGCCTGTTTTGCCAGTGTGCTCGTGGGAAATCCCATAGCAATGAGTAGGATCCTAAAGACTGTTATGCAATTTGGAGAACGAAGAGCAAATAGCAACAAAATGATTATGATTAATTCGGTAGATTCCCTTGAATGAATAACATTATTTAAAGACAACGTTTTAGTGAGCCACCAATATTCCTGTAATGAGGGGGGGATATGAAATTCGGGTATCCCCTCCTGTCCGATTTCTATTCGAAAACAGTGGTTCCCCTGCCCAGAGGAAGATCCTTTGTTGGTGGCTTGTGTGGCAGGACAAAAGACAAATATTGCACATCGTAATTATCCATTTCAAGTGCAGTCATCGTAGCTTTTGTTTGCGGCAATCATAAACATCAGACAATTCACACACGAGAGGGTCTGTCCTGGCCCACACCTCCTCCTTCTCCTTCTCCTTCTCCTCCTCCTCCTCCTCCTCCGCCGCCTGGACGATCATATTGCGACCAACCAGAACCCTCCAGGAATTCTGATTCTGATGACTCGTCTGGAACGGTTGCCTGTCTGTTTGCGGTTGTGTAACTCAAGACTCGATTGCATGTATGCAGACGCTGTCGAGAGATTGGCAGGAAACTGGAATGAGCTGCCGTGGGGATATGAAATTTGGGTATCCCTTCCCCATCGGCGGAAATGTTACATATATTGATTTAGGGGAACCTGCCAGATACCACAGAACTGCTTGCCTGTGCACTGAGAGCGACTTCTGCTGGCAAACTGAGACTCTCAGAGGGAGAGGTCCTCCTGCCATGCCATGCCATGCCATGATTTGAGCCATCAATTAGTATATTTGTTTCCATGCGGAAATGGAGGGAGTTGGGGGGGGGGGGGGGGGGAGGGTGTAGTTTTCAAGAGAAAAAGGTAATTAGTATTACATAGTCTGAACTATTTTAACCATATTTGACCCGGCTACATCCGCATGATGCGGCGCCCATTCTTCTTGGCTTTGCTAATTTGATTACAACGATTACTAGAAATAAAAGGAAATGAATGCAGGATGCGGACATGTGGACATGGATGCGGCAAAAGGACACATCATCTTACTGGCTGCTGAGGGCCCTGCAGGGCATGACTTGTGATATGTGGAGAGTGCAGTAGGGCAAACATTTTATAATTTGCTGCAGCAGGACGCATCGCATAAGTCAGCAGCAGCGACGGGCAACGGGAACAGGGACGAGATGAGATAAAGGAAGGAAGGAAGGCAGGCAGGCAGGCCAGAAAGGAAGACGAGATGACGGCACTCTCTTTGAGCTGCCATGTAACCGAAACCTACAACATGACATCAACAGTGGCAGGAGCAGGAGCAGGAGCTGGAGCAGCATCAGCATCTGCCAGTCTGCCAGCCTGCCAGTCGGCAGTATGCATTGCCATGAATTTGGTTCCCTTCGGCCTCTGCTTCGGCTCCTGACCGCAAATGATTTTGCAGTTGACAGTTGTCCGTTGCCATTTGGGGAATTTAGTGTTAATTATGGTCGTAATAAGTTATACAACATGAAGCACCACATAGCCCGCTCAAACCCCACCCCAGAGAGCCCTCAGCTTGACAATCACTCATTCCCTTTCTCTGTCGCTTTGTCTGTCGCAATGAAACCGAACGAAATGGCATTCAATTTTCCGACCTTAGGTGCGTTGACGTCAACCGAACATAGATCGCTTACCCGTCAGCACTCAATGCTCCGTGAATTCCACCAATTTACAACTTCCTGGCCCAAAAAATATCTATACGACTGGCTGTCCTCCTAAGGTAGAAAGTCGAGTAGATATTCAGTTTAGTTTTCCATTACATCAAAAATACGTGCATGAAATATTCAATAATAACAGCTGAACGTTGCAGTTCGAATACTAGTCCCCAGGCTTAACAGATCCTCTTAGTTGGAGTCTGTAATATACACCCTCAATCCAAACAGATCACTACCAATTCAATAAACCAAAGTCAAACCTTCTAGTGCATTTGAGCGCAAAGCATTTATTTAAAGTGTGCACTCAATATACATCCAATAACAGTTTCGTTCGCCTGCGGAGCACATATATTTCTACATGATTGAGGCTGATGCTCATCGATGCTGAATCCACAAAGAGAATAAAATATAATAGAGCAGATGTTCAGGCAGGTAGGCTATAGAGGAAATCACTGATTCGCATCCATGTGTATCGAAAGAACAGGCAAACATAAATTTCAGGTGCAAGATCAGGCAATCCGCAATTTGGGCAATGACAATCATTAGGGATTATCAATGAAGCGTGACCAATATCATAAAAATGAACAGGCTAACAGAAACAACAAAAAGTGTACATTTACAACAGTTTCTGAAGATCGCCTGCAGCATCATCGGGGATCAGTGAAGCGTTAAGAACTGGTTCAAACGAACAGGCTTCCATAGGTTCTAGCTAGGCCAAAAATACAACAGGTATAGGGCAGGATTTGAGGTCCTACAAAGACCTGACCTCGAATCCAAAATCGACCTATGGCCAGCGCTGTTTACCTATTCGAATGCTACAGTTTAAGGCGTGTTTACCCTTCAGAGGAAAGTGATTATGCAACAGTGCCAGCCAATGATCTCAAAGAACAATGGGAACGCAGTCAAGGGTCACGAAACTGTAGCATTCGATCAGGATCACAGAACTCGGTGGAGGAAACTACTAAACTCTCTGTGAAAAATACTGTTCCTAGATTTTTTTCTACCTGCTTAGGCGGCCAATCGTGGCAAATAACAATTGAAATTTAACCAAAACGGATTGGGCTATCAGGACAAAATCGAACACAGATTCTACCCGCTATAGAAAAAAAGGAATAGCCTAAAGGAATATACAATTTTGGTCATAATTAAAGGGGAAGGCAAACGAAAACGGTTCTGAGTAAAAATTAAATTAAACCAGGCAGAAGAAATGTTTTAATGTTTGTACCATTTTATTAATTAAAAATATGGCGAAATATTTAGCGATGCATGATTATGTTGCTTTTGCAATATGTTTGTAAGACTTCTGGTTAATTACAAAATAATGATATGATTCCATCGATCTGGTGTCAGCATAAAAATAATGCAGGGACCGAGAATTATAATTTTTTAATTTTTTAAATCACGTCATAATGATTACAAATTGATTTTTACCTTGAATCCTTAATATTTGTCCTTGAAGGACATGTGTTGTTGCATATGAAAGGCATTATATCAGAGTATGTGATTATATCGGCGAACATTTGTACACGGAAGCCATAAACTATTGTTAAGTTTTATTTTAAGCGAAAAAATAAAAATCATTTATAATCATTATTTTTGAGTTTTATTTTTGTATCATTATTATTATAAAATGAATCAAAATTAATAATTATCGGTGGAGAAAATCGTAAAAATCCGAATTTTTTAAATCATGGCGGAAATGCAGAGTATGCACAACGCTTAAGATTTTGGTACAAATCACTTCTTTCTACGTCCATTATAAGTGGGTGATTTTTATATTAAAAAATAAACGTAATCATTATTTATGGTCCCTGAAATAATCTCTCCTAGTACTAGCTTTTTCCCTCTGGAAAGACGAGCCAAGAGTAGCCGCATCGTTTAATGGAAATCGATTCTGGGTCACCTCTTACGACATTTGGCAGCTGCGATTTGATTGCGTCATTTCATCATTGTGAAAAATATAAAAGTTTTCCTATTCTGCACTTTCTGCAGCATTCCACAGCAATTACATGCAACTGTCCTCCACTTAACTGCTTAAATTTACATTTTTAATTCCCGCCCAGTTCCGTTCGTCCGTTCATCGCCAGCATGGTCGTCGTCATCATCAGAGACCTCTTCAGAAGTGGAGAACACTTAAGACCTTTACGCAAATCGCTTGATAATTACTTAAAATAATCTGCAGACAAGTAACCACAGCAAATGCAATCCAGCCCGGGCCCGGGCCCACAGTTACAGCCACACCCCCACAGACACGACGCTAAGAAGTCATGCAAACAGAAATACCAAGAACGGCACCAGAGCGGAGGCACAGCCCAAGAATAAGGAGTGTAAATGATGCCCTTAAAAAAGGCAAAAGGCAAATCCCTTTTCAATTTCCCCAGCACGTCTCAGCAGGCAGCAAGAACAACAATTGTCTATTGCAATGGGAGAGGGCAACGGGAATAGGTAGAAATACTCGAACGAGCACGAGTATGGAGAGAGGGCCAGGACAGGGGGACGTCCTTCTTCGGCATCGTTTTTTATGTGGAAGCTCGAAAAACAATTAAGCGACAAGTGTCTCAATTTCAACGTCACTTACAAACATTTTATGCACCGCTCTCTGTGTGTGAATTGTCCGGGCAGAGGATGGCTAAGGACTAGCGGCTGTGGACTAGGGGCGGACGGGCCTAGCACATAAAATGCAAAAAGTTTTACCCATTGAAAAGTTACGTGTGGAGGAGCAGGCACCAAGGGACACAGACACAGACGCAGACAGGGGACCAAGACCAACTATACACCAAAAAAAAGTTAGACAAAAAACGTAATTATTTGTAGTCTCTAAGGGGGTCCTTCTGGTGGGGGCTCTGGTGGCTCGGGCCAAGCGGAAGCGAAGCCCTTGATGGAAGTCTGTGTGTGCCTGTGCGGCTGGCTGTGTGTGCGTGAGTGGTGTGGTTGTGTGAATATGCGCATAAAAGTATGCAACGCATTTTAATCGAAAATGTCTGCAGAAAATGTGGCAGCCATTCCATGGGACCGGATTGAGATTTCACAGGATGCAACAGAGGGAGGTGCTGTAGGAACGGACCACTCCCGTCTGTATTGTATAGAAGGCTAATGATAATTGAGGAATCCACACAGACTCTGAGCCATAAGACTACATGTGAAATGTGTTTTTTGAAAATCAGTTCGCAGTAGCTCAAGTGTTGAAAATGCCATCAACAATGTCCGGAAATGTATTTACTCGCATATAGAAATGTTCTTAGATATTTCCTCTCTACCAAAATTGAACACCGAAGCCCAAACTAAGACAAATCCGTGGGGATTATATGATTTTGGCCCATAAACCCCATCTACATCAATAAACTCGCCTGGAAGTGTGGCTGGCTGGCCCCACCCCCTGCGGCGGAAACTGCCCAGCACGGAAACGGACATCAAGAAGGACGAGGGGCCCTGGGGGGCCTGGCGCGCGCACAGGTGTGTGGTTCAGCTGCTCGGACCAGCACCTGGTCAACCAATACTCGCACGCACACAGGCATTCTCGGCAATCGCTTTCCATTTCGTGTTAAATTACACATTGAATCGGATTGCGGCGGCCATAACATTGTGGCTGAAACGGAAGAAGCTGGCTTCTTGGACCCTGAACACTTGCTGCGGTCATTTCGAGCCCTCGAATTGGTTTTTGCGGTTTTTTAATCAAGTTATTTTCGCAGGGAGAAAGGCGAGCAGAGGTCTCTGGACTGTGCAGGCCCACACAGTCGCATAAAATAAATATATTTCGAGCTCAATTTATTAAATGTTTGCTCAAATAAATCACAAATGTGTTTTCCAATCAAACTTTTTCCTTGGGCCCACAAACGTAAGTATACGTGTGTTGTGTGTGTGTGTGTGTGTCTGCGGATGTGTGAGTGTTCTAGTTAGGGCCAACAAATGTCTGGGTCTTTGGTTCTTCGGACACCAGAATTTATGGCGTTAATTCGCATGTAAAGTATTTTTGTGTACATTTACGAAGGATTTATCAGGCTTCTTATTATTGACAGTCCTTGAATGGTGGGGGGCTCGTGTTCGGTTCGTATTTGGGTATAAATATAGATGCCTCATCTCAGATGACAGCAGTTTTCGAAAAAATATATATTTATCTAGATTTAATTTATGTTCAACTTGGTCAGCAATAAATTTCCACTCAGTTCTGCTCGCAACTCAGGCTTGGTTGAATATCTGTGAAAATCATTTTTGGCATTTGCAAATTGAGTTTTGATTTTGGTTTTTGGGTTGGCAGCAGTCAGAGGTCAGGATTCGAGTGGGTGAGTTAATAGACCGGGTCAATGGTGGGTAAATTTATTTCGAAAATGCCGAGGGATGTGCCCATATAGGACACATAAGAATTAATTTTAGAGATAGGACAAGCATATGGGAAGTGCAGATTCCTGAACAACATTAAAAGTCGAGTCGATAGGGAGAATAAAAGCTAGAAAAATTGGATATTGAGGTAAATGGACGGAAAATACACTCTTGCATCACGCTCGCGCTCTCTTTACTCTCTCTCAGTGCGGCTTAGCAGTTAAGGGTGGGTTTTCGTGTCCGGCATTTAGTAAAGGAAATCGCAAATATAAAAATTTCATTTATAATCCCATTTTCTTTTGGAACCTTTCAGTTTTTGTGTTGATGATCAAAAATAACTGTCCCGTAACCCATGCACCGCTTTCACCACCCTCTCATCCCAGATATATCTCCTACTTACGTATATGCAGCCCTTTCTCTTTCTTACAAAAACTCAATAAATTCTTGTTGGTTGGAGGCAGGGGTGGATGGCACTGAGAGTGAGCAGGACGGGTTGGGAGTTGTTGCAAAATTTCTGAACAAATTGAAAATTCCAAAAATCGCTGAAGCATGCGAGTAGAAAATGATAGAATCTACAATGAAATGTACAAAAAGCGAGCGATGGAGGACTGCATCTCCCGCACACACACACGCACACACACACGCACTCGGTGGTATCCGTAACTCCTTCTGACATCCACTGCACAAAGGTCACAGGGGAGGTGCTGTGGCTGGGCGGCCAGTGGGAGAGTGACACATTTGGCGTGGCTTTGGCATCAAAGTCAAAAGCAACATTTGCGGCGAAGCGAGACGCAGACGCCTCGGAGAGAGAGAGAGAGAGAGTGAGTGAGAGAGCGCCGAACAAAAGTCAGTTGGGAAAATATTTTGTCATGTCATCAGCGGCATCAGCAACTGAAAACTGGCAACTGTTGCAACGGCCAGCCAACAGCCAACAGCCAACAACCAACAACCATCACCACCCATCCTCAATGGCGGCCGCCACTGTCTCCGCCTCCGCCTCCATCTCCATCTCCATTTCCGTCTGTGTCTCTGTCGCCGCCAAATGTGGTTACAATAATTTATGCACTTGTAATGACAGACAACAAAGTGTTCCAGAAGCCAGGAGTCGTCATCGAAGCAAGACCAAAAAAGGAAACCGAGACATTCAGCCTAGTCATCCGGGGAGACCGCACCATAAAATACCCTTTTAAATACAGGATACCCCCGAAGTACCTTCAGAGGGGTTCTGAACTAGGGCAGAGTAAGCCCTAAATAAATCAGAGTCCAAATATTTATCTGCATATCTTCCAGCTGGCTTGAGCTGGCTGACGTCTTTCTATTAATTATTCTTCTAGTCTAAAAAGTTTTTAGAGGTATTTGTGGTATTATTGAGAGATTTCGGCAGAGTATTAAATATATATTTTTGATTTATAATTGATTTAATACTTAATACTTGAGTCATATAAATATTTGTTCAAAATATGCCTGATCTTCTAGTAATTTTATTGAATCGAGCTGATGGAATTTTTTTAAAATACTTTAGCAAAAGGGAACAATGCAAATTTCACAAAATAGCTTGCAAAGGATTTTTTCGATTACAGGAGAGTTGTACTGCTGTAGAGTGTCAGTGTTGGAAAGTGAGTTTAGTAGCCTTTTTACACTGCTGCGCGTTTCCTATCGATATCTCTATCTATCTATACCTCTCTTCCCATATATCTGGCAGTGTCTCTTTATTGGCTTTTTGAGCCGAAATTTGCTGTTTTGTTGTTAATATTATGGTAAAACATAGTTCCACTGATAGAAAAGTGCAATAATGTTCTGTAAAAATTAAAAAGAATCGAATATTTCGAATAGATGCACCTGTGTTGGAAAGATCGAAACTATTTTCCACCACTAGGCCGCAGTCCTAGTGCAGTAGGCTATGACATGACTGTTTAATTGCGTAAATTTAGTTGCTGTCAAAAGGGCATTAATTTCATAAGTTTTTCCTTACGTTTCACAAGATACCAACCAATCTGAAAAAAACAGAACATTTTCTGCTCTCTGAGATGAAGAAACTTAAGGTAAGCGATCATCCCCCACAAGTGAAAATGTGTCTAAGCTTTTTGCAACCTCCCAGATCCTGCCTCTTCAGAGCAGCTATCGCACAAGGGCCAAGCGTGCTGCTATCCGTTCGGCTGTCCGGGCTGCTATCCGTACCGCTGTCCGTGCAGCTGTCCGTACCGCTGCTGCGCAGTACGCTGCTGAAGCGTGGCTCTACCGTGAAGTTGGACTAAATTAAAATTGCGCCGTCGGAGTAGCAGAGCTCAACACTGCACCGTTGAGCCGCAGCCAGTCAGCTGTGGACAGGGCCAGGACCAGCAGATGCCTCCTCCAATATAATGCTGCATTTAACGTATCCTGAATAAAAAGTGCGTGCAAACATCTGGTCAGAATGGCACTGCCGTCGGGAAGGGTATACCACGGACAGAGACAGACTAGTGGAGAGGGGGCGAGAGAGCCGGGTCCCTTGGCTGAAGGCTCCGGTGCCTGTCAGTTGAGGCGACTGACGTGCAATAAAATGAGTGTCATGTGTGTGTCGTCACTTCGGGGGTCCTTTCCTCAATCCAGCCCAGCCCAGCCCACACCACCCCACCCCAGGCCCAGCCCGTTGATGTGTCGCCCTTTCCGGGATGTTCGGCTCTGGCTCCGGCTGCACTTCAAAATTAATTTAAAATTTATAGTTGGCGCTATTGCGTTAAACGACGCTGCGGCTACCGACGCGGCATGGAGCAGGCGGAGGACCCAAGGTGGGAAAACGGGCAGCAAGGCCGTTTGCTGGATACATCTATCACGGCGTTGAGTGATTTGCGAGTGTCAAAGGAGCCGGGACGAGTCGAGTCCCTTTCGATTTATGTTAATATGTCGGCCCAGCCCAGGCGGACACCAGAAAGCGATGCGGTTGAAGTACTTAACCCACTGCCACCGACACCGCACAATGGTCGATCTGTTCGAGTGGAAATCCAAGATGTGACGCAATTGAGTCCTCTTGGGGAGCGTGTCTGATGCGGGAGAAATTATCAGTACAATAAAATCATAAATGCACTTTAATAGCGATCGGAATATGTGACTTTGTTACGATGCTCTAAGCACGCGAATTCGTATTATATTTTTTTATTTGCATTATTTTTGTTACGAACTTGTATATATTTTGTAAACAGGCTAACACATATACATAGGTACAGGATTATTTACCATTTCACTAGTTCGATGGTACACGATGTGGTGGCGATTGACCACATTTCCGGACATTGCATACAAAAAAGGAAATGCTGAAATGTATTGCTTAGGGTTAGTAAAGTGAGTAGAGGTGCCTTAGTAGGGGGTGATTTGACCACCTCCGAACTAGTGCCCAGTACTACAGATATATTATGAGAGGATTCTGGTAGGGATCCTATATTCCATATCGGACTTAATATGAACTTGTAGATAGAATGACTTCACAATTAAGCAGCAAGAAAGTCAAAGCGCTAGTATCTCGACGGTATATGGTTACGACGAGCAAGTATATGGTTAAATTTGGATGTAGTTCTCCCTATTTGCGCCAAAATGCAAATAAAGTAATTTCAGGTAATGCAGAAATTTTTGTGGATTTATTTTTTCGAAGAGAAAACATTACTCCAACCAAGCCTAAGCTTTGGTTATACTATGGCAGCGCTGCAGCATAATTTTAATGGTAAAAAAGTGGTTCTCTGAATTTCGTATGTATAAATTCTGTTTATTCAAAATTTATTCAACTTGGTATAAAAAAATGTACCTGCATATAGTATGTATGACTAGTATTAGTTAGTTAGTTAGTTTCTAGCTATGTACAGCAATACTGTGGCAGATATCTGGAGTGAGTTCCACATTGTAGCATTCACGAACATATGAGTCCAGATAAAGGTCAGAAGGAATGGCAGCCAGAGGAGAACAATTTGGATGATTGTTCCAATAACTGAGTCCCATTTTCCATGCGATTGTAGTTGGTCATGGCATACGTGTCGAAAGCATTGCTTTTCCGAAATTGAAAACTACTACTACTATCCGGAAATAAGGAGTGCGTATTTCTAGAATGACGGAAGAAACGCACAAGCGCATGTATGATGTGTTCGACCCAAGTGCCCAGGTGCTGCGTGCCATGAAACTGGCCCAGAACGGGCCGAGCAGGCAGGTGCGCGGCCTTAAGGACATGGACGACTGGGTGCGCTCGCAGGCCTACAGCGACACGATCGCGTACATCAACAACACCAGCACGGCCATACAGGGCAAGAAGCTGAACGGCGGCTACCCAGTGTCCGAGAAGATGGAAAAGCTGTGCGAGATTTTCGACGGCTTGGAGGTACTCCTTTCCGAGAATACACCGACGTCTGAAAGCGCTCATTCATGGCTCAGGGCCCAGCAGGACAATGCGAAGGCCTACGGCACCTGGATGCGCCAGATGGAGGACTTCGTTGTGCCGATTCTCGACGAGGCAGTGCAGCCGGAGTGCAGGCACATCAACGAACTGGGACAGTACCTGCGGCGCTCCTTTGGCTGCGCGGCCAGCCTGGAGTTTGGTCCCGCCAACGAGCTGATGTTCCTGTTCTTCCTTTGCGGTCTGTTCAGGGCCGGCATCCTGCTCGCTAAGGACACGGTAGCCGCAGCCCTGCAGCTCTTCCACCGCTACATCCAGCTGGTGCGCCGCCTGATCCTGACCTACTCGCTGTCGCCTACCAAGGACTCAAGGTGCTCGATGGACGACTACTACGTGATTCCCTATATCTGGGGAGCAGCCCAGCTTTCGCTGGATGCGCCGTTCTCCCCGATGCAGAGCGAGCTGCCGCTGACCATGGAGACTCACCAGCAGGACTACCTGTTGCTGGAGGTCATCGACAACCTGCAGAAGACCCGAGGGCTCCAGCTGAACCACGTGGCCTTCCAGCTGTGGTGCATTCTGTCGGTGCCAACCTGGCCGGAGGTCTATGGGGCAATAGAGCGCGCCTACGTGTCGAACGTGCTCTCCTCATTCGAGACCGTGGAGAACGCGATATTCTGTGAACTCATGTCCTTCGAGAGTGTGCCGTCAGTGAGCCTGGTGCAGCGTGCCCATCTGGGGAGGCGATACCCTGAAGATCCCAAGAGTCCGAAGCGTAATCGCGGAAAGAAGTCAGGGGACCCCAAGCAGAAGACAAAGACCCATAAGAAATTGTCTCCGCCAGTCCAAAAATGTCTGAGCACGCAGTCCAGCTTGTTCTTTGGCCTCTCCGAGAAGCAGCCCACTGATGAGGACAGCGATGATGAAGAGCACGATCCTTTATGGTTCGTCCAGCGCCGCAATAAGCTGGACGAGGACTCAGATACGAGCACCGCCATTGTCTTTGCGGATGCGATTAGTATCGGGGATACTCAGCCGGGATCATTCTCCTCCAGAACGTCCGACGAAAATCATTAACCGCTAAATGGCAGTACTTTATATATTTTCGTTAAATGTTACAAATGTGTTACAATAAATCATGTTTTTAAATGCATATTCCAAGCGTATTGCAGCTCAACGAGAAATATCGTATGAATTACTATTTTATGAATTTGTAGAAGGGTGCTCTCATATTATATATTATATATATTGAAGTACATGTTGTTCGATATTTCCGCATGGAGGAGTTCGTGGGAAAGTGTTTCTAAGGGTTAAATATGTGAAATATTACAAAAAGAATTCCAATTGTATTCTCCCTGTTCTTTTGCTGATGTGGGCTGCTGAAACACTCAGAAAATTGCAGTTGGACCTGGTTCTCGATCCTCAGGAGTCGCTGGATTCGCAACAGGATGCTCGTGGATCGGGATATAACACTTGCCTCCACCCATTTCTGTGTTTCCGACCACTCCCCGTTCGGGGCCTTAGCTACCGACACTTGGCTGAGATGATGCCTCCGTTTATCCCACTATCGCTTAGGCCCCCTCTGACTCGTATTCCGCGTCGCCATCTTCTTGGGGGCGCTCATAGCCAGCTCGTTTGTCAACACTGTAAGTGGGGTAATTTTCAATGTAAACGCAACGCCTACAGCAGCTGCTTCAAACACGCCGCCCTCCTCTTTTTCGTGGGGTGGAGTGGTGGAGTGGTGGAGTGGTGTGAGTGTTCGGGCTGGAAACTTTAGTTTGGGCGCAGGCCTTTGGGGCGTGGCCCATTCATTTGCATTGTTTGAATGTGTGCGTTAGTGTTGCGAAGGCCGCCAGTGTCGTGGTCGTTGTCGTTGTCGCGTACGGCAATTGCATTTGAAATGCATCCCAGCCACACCCTGTCATCCTGGCAGCACGGCTAAGTAGCAGGTTCTTCTTGGGAAACTGAGCAGCGTTTTTCCAGCACCAGCAAACATATTTCTCCCCCACGCAGCCGAACCCACTCAATGGCATCCTCTGCTCTGCTAATATGCAAAATTCACTTGGCCCCCCCCCAGGCGCCTCGGGCACACTTCTTTTCGCTTATTTCCGTTCCTCTCTGCTGCTGGTATTTTTGTGTGTTCTGTGCCCTCAAACTTCAAACTAAGCATAAAGTGTTGCCTAATGGGTTTTGAGTGTTTTCGACGACTACAACTACGACAACAGCGCCATCCGAGGGATCTGGAGCAGTGGTGCTGGCTGTGGCAGGGGCAGGGGCAGGGACAGGGACAGGATCGGGCCTGCAATGCATGCTATGCATTTTTTGTTGCCGTTCGCTTGCCAAAAGTTGGTCATTAGCGTCGTTTTCTAGCACTGCTGCCGCCTCTGTTGCTGTCGGGCAGAAAAACAGAAAAACAGTATAACAGAAAAGTAAATAACAATTAAAACAATTTTTGCAGCCCAGCCAGAGGCAGCCCAGAAGGCCCTTAATGACTTCGAGCCCGCATCTGAGGTCAAGGATAAACATTCAGCTGTTCAGCATTTGTTGAATATTTTTACACATTTATTGAAAAGTGATTTCCGCCATTCGAGATTAATGAAGGAAGGAAGGACGGAAGTCGGGGAATATTCTGGGAATTCAATATGGGAATTGGAATATCGATGATGGGACTGAATGCATAATGAACTCGTCCAGAGGAAGTGGATCCAATTGATTCACTTATTTTCATGATGATTTAATTTCTTAATGTATATTGTGGAGACGAGGCTTCAGCTATGGCCATTTTCTGGGAACTAGTTCCATAGACATTATGTGTAAAAATACAAGCAGATATTCACCCGTTTACTTCTTGTTTCGTCCCTTTAAAATGTTTCAGTGCTTTGTCAGATATGCCTTAAATTCAGGTTATAAATTAAATTGTATTTTAAATAGAATTTGGTATTATTTACGAGTCCTCCCATCATGGGATGCGACTCACCCTCAGCCTCAGCCTCACCCTCTGCCCAATCATAAATTAACCAATCCTATGGCGAATCAAGTCCCACCCTGATCCCATGACCCTCATCGGACGGCGTCTTCCAGACCGAGGCGACCCACAAAATAAACATAAAATTCCACCTTTTGCATCCGATATGCATATAAATCTATTATAATCACTTCGACGCCACAACAAATTATGATTGAGAATGTCCTCCAACCCCAGCGCAACATGAAATAAATCTCCGGAGAGGACAAAGACGGACTAAAAGGAAAATGGAAGGAAAATGCTTTTCCCACTGGTTGGGGTTGGGGCTGGGGCTAGGGCTCGGGTTTGGGCTTGGCCCGAAAAAGGAAATGTCAAGCCAAGCAAAAGATCTAAGGGATATGGTAAATCAAGCTAAATAAATCATTTAAATGATTACAGCTTAACTTTTGACGCTTTTAAGCGAAATTAAATGAAGGCCAGCCAGAAGGATCAGTCAGAGGAGACAGGGCCGGGGTGGGGGTTGGGGTTGGGACTGGGACATATCCTATCATAAAAATTATTTATTTGCTTTGAAGAAGAACGTTGAGAAATACCAAAAATGCGAGAAGACAGAAGCAGAAACAGAAACAGAAATGTAACCCAAATCTATGTAAGTGAATCAAGAGAAATCACTTAAGTATATTTTTATGCTGGACATGCTGCCAGGAATTACAAATACAGGGCGGCACGCACGCACGCACGCACAGGAAGAGGCCCAGGACCAGAGCCAGAACTAGGACCAGGACCAGGAGCAGGAGCAGGCAAAGGACATGAGCGAAGGGACATCGACGGCGCGACGGTCGGTCGCTTGGCGGTTTGTGTGGCAGTCATTTGCCCCCGGGGGCTTTCGTTGATATGGGGAGAGGGATAGACAGAGAGAGAGGGAACCCAGTTGGGCCAGAGGGGGAGAAGTGCCATCAAAAGGACATCAACACGTAGCAAATAAAAGACATGCCACAAGGATGTGCTGCCACAGCTTCAGACACAGCTTCTTCTGATGCTCTTTGGCCATTGCTACATTGCAAAATTATTATGATTTATATGGCCTTTGGGAATGCGCACTAAAACACATACACAAAACCCACCAGAGAGCCAGCGAGGGGCGGACAAACGGCGAGTGGCGCACAAAGGACTTGGCCAGGATACGTAGAATAGAGTCGAGTCGAGTGGAGTGGAGTTGAGTCGAGCCGGGCCGGGCCGGGCCGGGCCGAGCCGATGCGAGTCGTCGTCGTCGTCGCAGTGGCCGCAAAACTTTTGCCCGCTGCGACAAAATAGAAAACTTTCTTGGCATAATTCTTTCTATTTTCCGTTTGCCTGTCCTCGCCTCAGCCGCCTCGGTCGCCTCTGCGTATTCCTTCGCTCCGAAATTAGGTTAACACTGACGAATTAAGGACATTAGCGTCATAAAGAAATAAGTAATGAAAGAAGCAGCCAGTTGAGCATTTCTGCTGAGTGCGTAAGGCGCCGCCAACAACAGCAACAGGAGCACAGGACCAACACTTTGGCCCACTCTACTCTGCCTGTAACGATTCAGCTGCAGGCCACATTTGAAAGGCTTTTCACAGAGGCTTTTCTTCGAAAGTAAAAGGATACGCTTACATGCAGCTGCAGGAGAGCCGAAAGAGTGCTGGTACCGACTGGTATCAAGGAAGTGCAAGTAAGAAGCATTGAAACAGCATCGCACTGGGAAAACTGTTCAACTATTCAACTATTTTATATGCATAACGATATTGCAATCGTTTCGCCTCCAAACTAAAGCGAATTCTGGTTAAGATATTTATTTATCTCTCCGCGATCTCTTTCAATTTTAATCTTACAACAATGACCGCTATTTTATTTTTTAACTTTCATTCTTGGACTTTGCTTATCCCTTTATTATAATTTGATCGGTTTCTTACCGAGATAAAATATCCCCACTACATTATATTGAAGATATTTTAATATTACTTATTGTAATTTAAATAGTAATATTTTTTTAAATATCAGTATCCTTTGTGTGCGAGTATCGATTCTAGAAATCCATTCAGTTAAGATTTATTTAATAGGATATCTTTTTTCCAAAATTCCAGATTCCTTCTGGGTACTGCCTCCTGTTTCCGGGTACTTTTCAGCTTTTCAGCACCATGCCACTGCTCCTCCGCGAAACCCCGCGAGACCCCGCTCCCCAGAAGCTGCTCACATATTTTGTAGCTAATAAAATATTGATTTATTAAATTATGCCCCGACAACGTCGCGCCGTTTCGCTTGTCAATATTTTGCAAATTTGTGCTGCCATCAGGCCCGGCACATGCCGTTCGTTCACATACAGCCTGGAGTCGGCCCTCTCATCGGGAAGCCCACACTTGCCTCAGGCAGCTCCCCCTTCCCCCTCCGCCTTCCCACGCGATGATCTGCTGGCCTTCGTAAAGTGCTTTTTAAAATCCCGCCTTGAGCATTTGGTTTGTTTGCACCATTGGCAGCTGTTGGTGGACTCTTCGGGATTCGGGAATACCCTATATAAACGAGCGGAGTCTAGGAGAGGAAGAGGGCTTGAGAACCGCAAAACTTTAAAATTGTTTGGCACCCTTCGATGCCGCAGGGCGGGGGAGCGGCACGGCAAAGCTTTGTTTGTCCAACCCCATGAGGAGTCTTTGACGTGTGCGGGTATGGTTTACGAGAACGTAAACCTTTCCTCACGCCCAGAGCAGAGAAGGCCGGAAGCTGCATGGCCTGGCCCCAACCTCAAGTTCGAAGTCTGCTGTTTCTGTCTCCCTTCCCAGATTATTCCCTCTCCCTCTCTCTCTCTCTCTCTGGCCAACTCCCTCTGTTAACTGTCTTTTGCACTGTTTATTGGTGCTTCTGTTGTTGTACTGCTGTTGTTATTCCACTGCTCCAGACATTTGCTGACGTCGATTATGCCTTTTTACAGAAAATATCCTTCGGTTCCCTGGAAACAACAAAAACTTTCCGATGCAAGCTGAGAAAAGCAGGAGGAGAAAAGGATGGGGGGGAGGGGGAGGAGACTGGTCTTAGTTCTCAACATTGTCTTGCGGTTTGCTGCATGCAAAATGGTTTTATTTCATGCAAAATTGTGCTCCAAGAGTTTTTGGGGTTTTTTTGTTTGATTTTTTTGGGCAAGAGGTCGAAAGTTTTGAATGGAAAAATTTCGCAATTGCTCAGTAATGGATTATGGTTAAAATTTGAACTTTAAGAGAGCATTCAATGCTCCAATCAGGCAAAAGATTCAACATCACAACGGAAGCCCAAAAAGAGAAGACATTGCAGGGGCAATAAGCTAGGATAAGCTAAGGATATTCTCTTAGCTAGGGTTGGTTATGTCTTTATGAAAGACTTTATGAATGCGATACTGTGTGCTGCCTACTATAACCACAGCGGCGGAAGAGGAACTGGTCTTCCTGCCATGCTCTCTCTCTGTTTGCTCTGAGCCGTGCCCCACTTACCCCATGTAAATAGCTAGACATCAGGGCGCATTGGTGATATGCACGTACATGATCCTACGTATTATCGAAAACAGCGACTAGGAACATCGCCATGTGGTGGACTTTTGTAGAACCTTTTTCTTATAAGAAGCTACATTTCTACACAATATTTTCCGACTTAATTTTCATATGAATACGAGTGTCCATTAGTTGTTTGGGATTTTCAAAGCTGCACATCTCGACCTACCATGTCCAAGACGCGGGTCCAGCTTTGGAAAATATTCCCATTTCCGAGCACACCTGACATCCGCCGAGGAGGATACCAGAGCAGACCATAGTCCCTGCACACGTTTCCGGGCTTGCGCCCGAAGCCTCCCACCGTTCTGGCCACAAAACACAGCGTGCAGAGAAACAAACTGCCATTATGGCATACGATAAAAAGTAAATGCTGGCAAAAGAGACAGAGAGACAGAGAGTCGGAGAGTCAGAGAGTCGGAGAGGTAGCGAGCAAAGAAAGGAACAAAATGAAATAAAAAATCGGAAGCCAAAAACGGGCGCATAAAAATTGCATTAAAATTGCCACGCGGACATCCGCAATGGACCCCGGGCCCCAATGGCGTGATGGTGCCAGCCGAGGGGGAGGGGTGGCGAGTGGGCGGTCAGGTGGACGTGGACACTGCCCGGAAATGCAAAAGTAGACGGAAGTGCAAGTTGTGCAAGAAACTCTACATTTGCAATGACAGCCACCTCATCCGCACCCTTCTGTTCTTCGAATTGGGGCGCAAAATTAAATGTTTCCGCATACGAGAAACGAGCACAGCGCAGCACAGAAAGAGCCAAATAAAAGGAGAGCAAACCGAAATGGAACTGGCTGCCATTTTCGTGTCATTTGCCGGACGCCATTCTGACAGTTTATTGCAAACAATTCCTTTTTTGGCCAGGCCCAGGAGTCACCGGCCAGCCCTCCAGGCCGTGTCTAATTTGGCACATCATTTAGTGGAGGCAAATCCCTGTTCGACTTGACTTGGCCACTTGTCACCTCCGCTGGCGGTTGACATCCATTAATCAATCATGTGTGTGTGTGTGCTGTCCAGAGGTCCTCAAGTTCGAGGCTTCGGGGGTAAGTTCTCCCGGCTTATTTCTTTTCCATCGCCCCGGATAGCCCTCATACGCACCCCGCACCCACGCACCCCCGCACTCCCAGGCTCCCAGAGAGACAATCAGCGTCAAGTTCCTGGGCATATGCGCTGCTTTGAAGTGTTTCCTGTTAATGAGGAGGACTGGCTCTGGTTGGGGTCGACTCGGTGGCTGTTTTTTAGGAAAAGTCGTATAGAGTGGCGCCCACTGTTAGGGGAGGGCATTCATCAATCCCCCCTTAGTGCTATGATATTATTGTAGAAAAACACAGTTTAAATCTGCACCCTATTTGAACCCCTAAAAGAGAGTTCAACAGACTTTTCCGCACTTTCTTTCTTAAGCCGATTAGACTCCGCCTTCCCCCACTCAACTGCACGCCCCTGAGCTGCTCTAGCCCAAGTTGCCTCATCAACTCCCGCTTCATTAGGTGCACACTCCAAAGGCCAATGCCACAAGGTGAAAGACAAAAAATATCAGTATATATATACTGGCATATTAAGGAAGAAGAAGCTGCTGCTACTTACAGACAATATAACAGAAAGAAGAATGAATGAAGGAAGACTGAGCGAAGAGCAGGTCAAAGTTACACAAAGGGAAAAAGTTCCGAAAGGCAACAAAAACCACAACAAGGAGAGGCAGGAACTGCCCCCGCCCACCCGCCACCCACTGCCTCTGCCTCTGCCTCTGCTCCGATGCTGCTTGTCCTGTTCCAGCCTGTGGCTGATTGATCTCGTGGGAAATTTTGCACAGTTGATGCAACCAACAGCAACAAGGACACCAACAAAAAAGAACCTATCTATATATTTTTTTTCTGTTCAGCTCCACTCCCCTTCTGCCCAGACACTGTGCTCTCCCGCTTTGCTATTGCCACTTCTTTTGTTTCACTTTTCCACCATCTTGTTTCTGCTTCTCTGTGGCGCACACGAAAATTAACTTAATGTCACTTACACTTTAGTGCTTTGGGTTAATTTGGTTAGATTATTGTTAATATCCTTTGGGGGGTTCTGCACAGAAACGGAGTATTCATTGCTACTGCGTTACTGCGTCACTGTCTACGTGTGTGTGCTGTGCCAGTGGGTGTGTGTGTCTGTGTGTGTGTGTGTGGCAACTCTGGCTGAGAAGTTCTCTGCTCTGTGCTCTGGGCACATTAAGCGCTTAGGCAGCTCTAAAGTTTTCGACATAAAAATGATGCATTGCCCTTGGTTAGAACTTTGTCGATTGTCTTCGGCCTGGAGAGAGATTTGACAAATACATAAATATATCTACTCTAAGAAATGGCTGTTGTTGTTACAGTGAATTATTTGGGGAAACATTTTACCAAGTAAAAGTAAGATTTATAATGAAATGGAAGGTTCTGAAGCAAAGAGCTGTCCGAGAAAATACCAAAGTGGTAGGAGATTTTCCTTTAATCACCAAATACTCAGTAAATACTCAGTCCTGTGCATTTTGCATACAGAAATAGCTTGACATTCCGCCATCAAAATTGTCCATCATAATTGCCCGTCGCTCAGTCTTTCACCTCGCGGAACCACACAGACCTGAGCCACGTGGGCGACAAGGAACAGACCGTAGATCAAGGATGCTTACTTACGCTCACATTATGCAAACATATTTATTTGTTCACTCCGAAATTCTCCGCGGAACTGACTTTGCGGCTAATGCAGATGGCAGGCGAAGCGAAGCGTAAAATGCTTTGTAAATTATTATGGCAAGCCCAGCCCGTCTGCGGGGGGCTCGGGGCTGGGGGCTTATACTCCATCCGTATATAAATATTTTTCCTCAGATAAACAAAGTATTTGCTACGTTGGGCGGAGCTCGTGGGTGTGGGTGTGGGTGGGGGGGTGCCCGGGTGGCGTGTGTTGTGTCATAAATTTCAATTGACTTATGAATATGGAGAAGATTTTCCATGGAAAGTTTTAGCGCCTACACGTGCCTATAAGTCGAAAAGTAGAAAAGAAAATGACGTTTAAATTTATTTTCCATTTTACTAATTTTTTGTGTAATCTTAACAATTTCCCTCCCCTCCGCACGAATGCTCAATTAGATTTTTTTTCGAAGCAGTATGAGGTTTGAAATGAATAAAAAATATTCATATACGGAATCCGAACTAAAGACTTTTTTGAGATATGGCCCTCTTTGTATATTTGTCTGTTCATATGTAAACTAATTTGTCAGAGTCACTCTAATTTATCTGGAGCTGCCATGGCTCTATAAAAGTAGTTTGTAATTTGTAATTTTATTTAAATATTCCTAGTGCTAGAATTTAAACACTTTTAAATTAATGCACTAGTCACAATCGGTTTCAGTGAATGAATGAATGAAACTAAAACATGAATTTCATTGTTTTAGTAGCGTTTTGTTTGCATGTGAATACTGAGCGTTTTACAATCAATTCTTAAAGTCTTTTATTTTCCTTAAAGCCATTCAAAATGTATTTTTTCACCGCAACAATAAAAATCGCGCGAATAAAATGTTTTTTTATGCCAGACAAGGTCCTTCCAATCCGTCTCCTACCCTGTCATGAATTACGCTTTCATTTGTATGCAGGCAGGGGGTGACTTCTAGCCGATTCTCATAATTACATTAAGCATATTAAACGTCTCGCCTTCCGCCTTTCCGCCACGGTCTCATCTCTCCACTCGTACTCCTTCTGTACACCCCATCCGGAACACGCGGAGAAGCCCCATCTCTCGTCCTTCGAGCCAACTAATAACGTGTCATAAAAGATTTTCAGCGCTTTAAGTACGTGTGTGTGTGTGTGTGTGTGTGCATGTGTGCGTGTGTGGGGTATGGATACATGTGTGTTCGGTGTTTATGAAGCGAGAAATGTTGAAGCATCTTTCATATTAGTACACTCAGAAAATATAATGAGGGTAATGAGGTTAATAAATATTATTCAAATATCCAAAGGATTCCCACAGAGAAATTGCAAGATATTTTTGGTAGTCGTATAAAAAAATGTATTTAAAAAATTAATAAAACACATTCAAATAAATATTTTTTTCCCGGTGTATGTATGTGTGGGGGGAGCTTGGTGGTGCGGGTGGTGTCTATTATACTACCCTGTCTTGCCCATAATGCGTGTGAGGGAGCCCTTGTTGTTGGCGTACATATTCCTAATTCCTTGACTCGGTTTAAAGCGCTAAATGCATAATTCGTAATTAATAGCAATTAATTGAACTGCATCCTTCTCTTCCCCACACAGAGAGGAGAGAATAGAGAGGATAAACGGGGTGTAGCTGAGTGGCGTTAGATGATGGGTTTGTGCCTGGCAAAAGACTCGTGTGGAGGGGTTAAACTAATCGATTATAATTATTTAAACATGTCTGTTTTTGAAAGAATAATTTTACTTTGTGTTCGGACTGATAGGAAATACTTTGCCCCATAGCTCAAACTATGTTACACGTCTACATTAGTTTATCATATAATCATATCGGAGAGGAATTGAATGTCAATCTGGGCGGACGGTATACAGTGAACCTCCACGCTACGGACACTCGCCATGACAGAACACATCTGATTGTGTTCATTTTCCTATTACTATCTGGATTACTAGATTACTAGCTGACGCGGCAGGTCATTTGCCGATTATTGTGAACTATTTATGTGGCTCCAAAAGATTTAGTTTCCAATCATAAATTGAATCTGAAAATGGAAATCAAAAAAAGGTTTAATTTTGAATTTTGAGCAAGCGGTGCAATGGTCTTTTTGGGGATGGAGATTCACGCTATTGAAACATGCTCACACGCACAGTTTCGTTATTTTGTTGAATTCGTTTGGCGGTTCTTTGCTTCCTGATACGAACCTTTTGGGAGAGCTTCGCTAATACCGATTAAAACATGGTTGATGGCGGTAGGAACTTGACAAATATACAAACAAAATTTCATAAAAATCGGTAAAACCACCAACACCGTCCCACGAGATTTATATATATTAGTTTATACAAAACTCACAGATCTGCAGACGGGTGGTTTTTGGGTATGGGGAGTTTCACTGTACGAAGCTTATTAATAAGTTTATCAAAACAAATTTGTAACAAGACGCTTAAATGCTTTCCAATTATGAGATTATTTTTTATTTTATGAAAAGCCAGCTGTAAGATTTTAACATTTTTTAAATTTCTTAAAGCTCGAACTTAAATCCCATTATTTTAACAGTTTTGGGACAGATTGCATGGGAGTCGAATTGCTGATGGAAAATTGTATATCGTATTATTTCTGTGAGTGGCTACAAAATACGAACCTTTTGTGAGAGATTCGCAAATAAAGTTTTAAATTAAACAACATTTTAAGAAATCCTTTGAAATTACTCCGCTCCTTACTGTTCCTGCCGTGCTAACATACTTGTAAGCCCAACATTGCGCCTCTGCTAACGAAATTCAAACCAAACATGACCGTTAAATTTCCCAGCCAGCTCTGCCACTTTCTCTCTCTCAGGGTATTCTCTGCTCTTCGGGAGTTTCGTCAAGTTGAGAGCAGGAACCGTCGGCATTGAGAGACCGAGAGAGAGAGAGTGAGAGCGGGGCGTCCGAGCAACCGACCACCATTTTGCAGAGCGCCGACGAGCGACGAACGGTAAGCCGGGCAACGAAAGTAAAGTCCCTTTCTGGGGCGATGCTTGCGACGATGGCGAGAAAAATCAGCAGTTCCATTGATAACGTGCAACGAATTGGATCTCAGGCACACTCCGAGCCCCAGCAGCATTGTCCCCTCCGCAGCAGCAGCAGCCCCGCAGCTCCAAAAGTCGTGGAAAACAATAACGAAAAAAGTATTCAGAAGCTTTCCGGCATAATCGGTCAGTGTGTGCGTGTGTGCGTTTGTGTGTTAGCGAGGGACTGTGTGAGCGATGCTCATGTTCATGCATTTTCCATAAATTTCGGTTTCGGCTGCTCTTCAGCTCCCCTCGTCGGCGCTGCGTCGATTCGTCAGGCGTTTTCCGCAGCGCGTGTGTTTAATTATATTGCCGCATCCAGGGGCACTGCCACAAGCATCCGCAGCACAAGCAACAACTCCAGAAAGCGAAACTGCAAATTAAATTAAACTCGTGCAATCTGCTGGTTTTTTTTGCCATCGGGTTTTTGTTGCTGGCCATTCACTTTCGCCTCTAATTAGACAGTGCAGTGTAGAGAGACACAGATAGTGAGACGCAGACAGTGAGCAAAACTGAGAAATATTGGGAAGAAGACTTCAGCAAGTAAGTGAAGAGTTCTCTCCTTTAATTCAATTTAATATCATTTATTCCGAGCGATGCTTCGTGAAGTATTACCAGATATATTTAAGATCCCGGATTGGTGTCAAAGACTGAACCATCGAAATGTTTCAAGATCGGGTGGGATAATAGCGTACTCCGCTATAAACTGTTGACTATTTTAATCGCTTTTCCCAGAGACCATCTAAAAAAAGAAGTAAATGGCAGCCATGGACGTACTTTATACGCCCGAATTGTTATTCTTCAGCTCTTCATCCAACGATCCTCTAAGCGTACCTTATCTGTAATCCCATGTTTAGTTACAAACACTAAATGCTCAGCATTCCAAATATTTATTAATATTTCAATGTCACTCAACCCGAAGGGACTCGGCCTGCCCCGACAGTATTTCAATTAAATTCATATTAAAATTTCATTAAACTGAAAACGCCCACAAAATGGCCACTAATTAGTTTGGACCGCCCTGCCCCATGGCCCGCAAGACAACCCATGACCTTCGCCCACAAAAACAAAAAAAACAGAAACAGCACAAAAATTCAAGGCATTTCCTATATAGGCCAGCGGAAAAAAAGAAGGCAGACGCCCTAATTAAACTTTGAGGGCAAATGGGGGAGCGCAGATTCCGACTTTGTTTTGGACGTTTTCCCGGGCTCCCATTTAAAGCGACGACATTTTCATTTGAACCTTTTCAGCAATTTTTTGCGCCCTCTGCGCTGATTTATCTGTTCGGATATATATTTATATATACGTATCGCTGTAGGGGGCCGCGCTGCCAGTCCGCCACAATTTACATGGGGCAAATATTTTATTTCTGTTTTCGCACAAAGCGATTTGAGAGGGACGTAGCCGGGCCTGCCCTGCCCCATGGTTGCCTGTCGTCCAGTTGGCGTCACATAAATTTTCATACATTTTCCCCCAGCCCCCTCGCCGACAGCGCCTATACTCCAGCTCGATCTGCCCCGCCCCACGTCTACTCCGGGCTGACAGCGACTTAATGAGCTGCGGAAGTTAATGTGCAACTTGGCTCTGCTCTGACTAGCTTCCATTTTTGCCGGCAAATTTATTTGCATATTTGGGTTAATTTTGCTTCTCTGTATGGGCTTTTCTTCTCCATGACCAGCATTATTTTTAGACCCCGTTTTCGTTGTTTTTCTTGCTGTTTTTCTGACCTACTTTCCGTTTAATTAACATGTTCCATCATTTGTCTCCCCCCAAGGCAATCTCTTCAGATTGAATGAAACACAATTTTCGGTGTAAAAATGTTTTATATTTGTATGTATTTTTATGTAGTACAAAAGTGTGTAAGTGTATAGTATAAGTGTTACTACAGGTATAGGAAAACTTCACACGAAAATGAAAGAAAGAAGAAACCTGAAAAGCGTAGTGCGATTTCAAAATATTATATTTTCCGAAGTAATGGGTTTTCATTAATACTCACTGGTTACATCGCGAAGGGGATCCACCAGAATCAGTGGGTTGGGCAGTTAGGAGAGGTTGAATTTAAGCTGCAAACAGGAGTGGAGAAATTATATAGATTTATAGCTAGCTCGCCACTAATACCATTCGGTTAATACTCCTACCTACGAACTTGTTTCTGTATTGTGTAAGTACGATTACGTGTGCGTGTGCGTGTACGTATCCTTCTGGTATCTACTGCCTATTATATTATCCTCGGACCCCAGAGGGATCCTTGGAAAAACTGTGGGTATGGAGGGTTATAGGTTATGCACAGCATCGAAATCGTTCGGTCAATACTCACAGGTGTTGGTTCAAGAAGAACAGAGTGGAGTTTGGCCGTAAGTAGGGATACCAAAGTGTACTTGAAGAGCGATCTAGATGGCAACTATATTCAGGTGTTCTTTTTTCGATAAAGAACTTTTATACACTAAAACTTTATACTTAATACTAAACACTTAATTAAGATAGCTTTATACTTAAATCTAGCCGAAATTTTGAAATTTAGAATTTTGAAATTTTTGTTTTTCCGAAATAAAAGTGAACATTTTTATTTTTCTGGGAGCTGCTCATAGGTCGAGCTCCCGACTCAAACTGAATATTTAGGCTCGTTTCACAGTTAGGTAGGGAACACAAACACAAACACATGCCAGTGCCAGTGCCTACTTGATGTTCAAAATTTGTATTTTCTTTCCCAAAATTTGAAAAACAAAAGCCTGCTGAGTGTTTTTCCCGAGCCCCGACGGTGCCGGGGACAAACAAAGACCTTCCCGGAACCCACCCGAAGGAGAGATGTTCGCGTATCAAAGGAACTGTTGACTCTTGTGGCCATACTCGTGGCATGGGGCACCCACGCGTCCCACATGCGAGAAAGAAGAAATGTGTAAATACCTTTCGCCCACTCTCACAATCAATGGCAAGAAATTTTTTGTGTAAACACGTTCGTGCCTCCCGTGGCATGCCCCACTGTGCACTACCGGTTCACTCAGCCAATTTTCTTTTATTTCTGCTATTTCTTTGGCGCTCGCTCCCATCTTGTTACATTCTTGGAAAGTGCTTGGAAGCCGAAAGAGGGAGAGCTCTTTAATCAAAGCCAGCGACAGAACCGAACCGTGAGCGAATCTTCTGGGAAAATTATTCTGCACCAATCTCCAGACTTGGCCACTGCTCGTGGCCTATTTGTATGCTCAAGTTCATTAGCGTCAGTCGGCAAATATTTGCCAGCGTTGGCAATTTCTCTGTATGGCCTTTTCCTGCTGCTCGACGGCTGATTCAGCTCCTGCTACTTGGCTGTTCCACGAGTTCTTTGGCTTCCAGCAACAAACATCATTAAATTTAATTTGTTGCCAATATTGAACTTACTATACATACGTATGCTTGTGTGTGTGTGTGTGTGTCGATGGCTCTTCTCAGGGCAAAATAGTCTAAGACAGAAAGGGTCAAAGAACGTCTGGCTCGTGCCTGTGGCTCTGGGAGCCTATCGGAAGACGCTGTGAGAGTTTTAAGAGATTTCATCCGTAGAAACATTTATCATTTCGCGGTGATCGGAACTTCAATTAAACTAACTTCCAAAAGGGATTCCATTTTGGGGCAACTGTGGGCTTGGGAAAAACTGAACTGCGTGAATCTCTTTCTGCAGTTCTTTGATAAACTTCGACAGGATTTTTCTTTTCCTTTTCCTTTTTGTGGGTCCTGTACAAAGATATGCAATAGTATTTGCGAAAATTATATTAAATATTAAATAAATATATAAATATATTATAGTATTAAATATTTTAGTTTTTATTATTTTTTTTATTATAAATTTAATTTATAAAATGACTCAACACTTATGATTGTCATTGAAGAAAAAGTTAAGAAAATTTTAAATTTAAAAATCGTGGCGGCAATGATTTATTGAACAAAAAAGATCTTGGAAATAATTTATTTCTAGATCCATGAAAAGAGATTGATTCTTTTATTTATTATTACTAATTCATTATTCCCTGCACTTTTCCTCTCCGGCTTCGCTGCCGTAGACCGTCTGTGCTGACCAAAATGCTGCTGATCGGTGCTTCGGCCGCTTTTTCCTTGGCGTACTCGTCGTCGCCGTAAAGTTCGAGTCAGTTTTTCCAGAATGAATATAATGCCTACCCTTACGAGTGCCTAGTCCAAAATTTCTCTGCATCCGCAATTACTACACTGGTGCTTCAACACAAAAGGAGAATTCCAAGGCTCAATGGTGATTCTACAATACAGTTATACAATAACAAAAAACCTTATATATATATAAATAGACAAAAATTGTATTGTAGGTATTTTAGAGTGCCATTGCGTAATAGCCTATTCCCACAGGCGACCATCCGTCATCCATTTGGGGGATGGTCCGTAAGGTTTTTCCGTTCCGAAATTTCCCAGTTAGTTCCATCATCCATCATCCATCATTCCATCACCGCACGTTTCTATGCGATATTTCGCAAATGTTTTCAAATGCAACTCTGAGAAATTGGCATTCACAGGGAAACAAATTAAATTCACTGCGAAATTGTAAACAATGACTGAAAAGAATAACTGGTTTTTGTAAATTTAATTAATAAAGACTGACAAGAATAACTGATATTCTCCAGCAAATGGCGAGGAGCCAGGAGGTTTTCCAATAGCAAATTAAAAATTGAAAAAAAAACAATTAAAGTTATAAAAAAATTTTGTATTTGTTTTAAGCAATTTTTCGTTTCTTACTGGTCTCGACACTCCGCAAACTTCCCTGGATTTTTCCTCCAATATTGACGACACTTCGATCCGTTGTGCAAGGCTCGACTTTTGATATAATTTCATAGTGTACAAAATCAAAGTTTGTTTCCAATATTTTCAGAGGTGAATGAATTACTCGTATTTCCGTTTTGTAGATCGTTACGTTCCAAAAAATAGTATGTATTGGCATATCTCTCACCTGGTCTATTTCCATGACCAGCATTTTCTTTAGGCCCCGTTTTCGTTGTTTTTCTTGCTGTTTTTCTGACCTACTTTCCGTTTAATTAACATGTTTCATCACTTGTCTACCCCCAAGGCAATCTCTTCAGATTGAATAAAACACAATTTTTTCGGTGTAAAATTGTTTTATATTTGTATGTATTTTTATGTAGTACAAAAGTGTGTTAGTATATAGTATAAGTGTTATGACAAATCTTCACAGGAATGGCGATCAATTGATAGGTATAGGAAAACTTCTCACGAAAATGAAAGAAAGAGGGCTCCTGAAAAGCGTAGTGCGGTTTCAAACAATTATATATTCCGAAATAATACGTTTTCATTAATACTCACTGTCTACGTCGTGATTGGGTTCCACCAGGATTGTGGTTTGGGGTTGTTACATCAGGATTGGGGGTTTTGGGGTTCCACCAGGATTGGGGCACATCTCAACTGCAGATGGGAGTAGAGAAATTATATAGTTTTAGAGGTAGCTCACCACTAACACCATTCGATTAATACTCACTCTGTCAGTGAAGCAAGTATGTACGAGTATTATCCAGTGTATCCTTGTAGTATCTGCCTATTAAACTATCCGTGTATATACTGCGCGCACTCGTGAAGCATCTGTGGGTATTGAGGACTATTTGTTATGGGGTTATTGAGCATGGAAATCATTCGGTGAACACTCACTTGTGTTGGAACAGGAAGACAACAGTGGAGTATGGCCATATGTACGGACACCAATGTGTACTTGAAGAGCGATCTAGATGGCAACTATATTCAGGTCTTTTTTCCGATAAAGAATCTTTTTTTTTTACACTAAAACTTTTTACTTAATACTAGAAAAACTTTATTCTTAAATCTAGCCGAAATTTGTGAATTTTGAAATTTTTGTTTTTCCGAAATAAAAGTGAACATTTTTATTTTTCTGGGAGCTGCTCACAGGTCGAGCTCCCGACTCAAACTGAATATTTTGGCTCGTTTCACAGTTAGGTAGGGAACACAAACACAAACACATGCCAGTGCCAGTGCCTACTTGATGTTCAAAATTTGTATTTTCTTTCCCAAAATTTGAAAAACAAAAGCCTGCTGACTGCTTTTCCCGAGCCCCGAATTAATGGAGTGGATCTTAGCCTGCAAAAACAGACTCAGGCTTAAGGGAAAAGTATGCAGTGAGAGCGAGAACGAGATATGCTTTCCAGTCGAGTTTTCCGGATCATCGTTGTTGCACTTTTCAGATTCAATTTTGCTGTCTGGTTGTCCGTGTTGGAAAACAAGTCTCCTCGCAGCAAAGATAGGAAAGTCTAATGTCATTTGGTCCTTCGAATTCCGGAATTTAGTCAGGCGCAAATTAAAGTGAAATTCTAGGGCTTCGCGTTCGAGGACCTGCCGAAATGATGAGAGTTCGGGACGAACTTAATGCATTCTTAATGCTGGGCGGACGACTCACTCGAAGCGCTCTCGAAGGCGCAACTTTGCCACTCAATGCAATGCACTCGAGTGCGAGAGGTAGGAGGTAGGAGGCAGGAGACGCGGAAATCAAAAGTTAAAATAAACTTCGTTGTCCTTGCGCCCGTCGTCGTAGTCGTAGTCGTCGTCGCCGGTGCCGTTTGTTGTCCTTTTTCGGGGGCCTGCTGCTTGCTGGTGCAGCTCCTTATAAAGTTCCCGGATATCCGGTTGTTGTCTTCGGCATTCATTTTTCGTCCTTATGCAATGCACCCCATTCCCCCATTCTGCTCCATGCACCGCCATGCTGGTCTCCTCTGGCGCCGTTCCTTGTTGTGTTTAATGTTTCATTTATTTGTAGTTTCGCTCCGAGGCACGGAGCAGACCATAGTCAGAGATAGGGGAGGGGGGAGGGCGGAAAGAAGGAAGCCAAGGAGTCGCTGCAAGGACTCTGCATTGTACTCGGGTCCGCTGTTTTACTACGAGTATTTGACGCTTGTTTACTCATTTCCGGCTGCAGCGCTCATTGTGTCCTGCCCGAGGACCCTACTCTGCACTGCGTAATGTCGCCCCAGTCCGTGGGAGTCGTGGGAGTCGTGGGACTCGTGGGACTCGGGGCTCTCCAGTCTGTCACTGAGAGCTGCGATACTTTGTAGCTCCCATTACCGAAATGCTTTAACTTTAATTTCGACGCGGCGCGGTTCTGCAACCGGGAAGAATGGAAGTTTCGGCAGGATTTATTAACTTTGTTTCTCAGGTTACCAATCAGTGGAAGTGCAAGGCGAAGACGGCCAGGAAGAGGCTGCTGCTTTAAGAGGCAGGCCGTGGGCCGTGAATTCAATTGCAATTGCAATTGCAATTGCGGGATTATTTCAATCATTGAACGTCCTTTGTCACGCCCACCAAACTAAACCCAAACTAAACCCCACTGAACGCAGCGCAAGGCCAAACTTTCGCCCATCAATGCCTGCGGCACACAAATAAAAACTTTGTCGATGCGGTTTGCGCTTCTAATTTGCCCCAAGGCGAAAGCAATCAATCAATATTCATCAAAATGCTATTTAATTTGAATGCAAACGCCTCGCGCCTCAACACTGTCACGTCTTGGTCCTGCCCCTGCCCCCGGACCTGCCTTTGCCCCACCCCCAGACTAGGAGGCACGCAGCCTTCATTACTCACAGAACGCGCGAACTTTGACGTGTGGCAGCAGACATTGAAGGAGTGCCAGTGCCACGGCAGCGCCACGGCAACTAACGAACGTGCGACAGTTCCAAGTGGCTGCCCCACCTCCCCACCGATCCGATCCGATCCGACCCGACCCGGCCAGCTTGAATTTCAATTTATCCAGCTGCAAAAGTTTTCATCTCAGTCCGGCGGGATGATGATGCATTCCGAAAATTGTTTGACTGTTCTGTATTTCGTGTTCCGTGTTTGTTAGCAGTACTGGATGCACTTCTGGCTCTGATTCGGGCTCTGGCCTGGCCTGGCCTGCCCTGCCCTGGCCCTCCTCCTGCAGCATGCTAATTGTGGCAGCCAAACTGTGGCATACTTTCCAGCGTTGGCCTTTGTTCCACCTGTCTGGGGCGAGCCCCACTCCACACGCATTGCAATTGCTCCCCCTAAGACGAAGGCTCTTCGTTAACCCAATTTCGCAGAGCAAACAACTGGGTCGAAAATAAACGGCGGGATGGGGTGCATTTGTGCGAGTACAGAATATTTATCTCACCCGCGCACCCGGACATAAACTACCGATATAAAACCTCCATTGCTGGTCCCTTTTGGCTTCTTTATACCCATATGAGTACTCATATATATACTCGTTCGAGTTTGCAGCATACGTTTATTGGATCATTGATGAGTCAAAGGGAAAAGGGTCCGATGCGGGCTGACTCCGAAATTGGGAGCTGTAAATTTTAAGATGCCCTCGCAACACGAAATTGCTGGATTCAATTGGGGAATTGGAAGCGAGTGGGGGAAACTCAATGAAAACTTAAAGGTGGATGTGCAAGAAAAGCGCGTGTCTTTTCTGTAAAATATACAAATATAACCAATGGGTAATCCCTGATCCATTCATAGATTCATTCAATCGATCTAGTCATTCCATCTACAACGATAAAGCTGCCAGCTTGAAGACCTGTCAGACTTCTATACATTTTATGGGTACCACAGACGTACTCACACTCCAGCTTTCGGGGTGGTTGGGGGAAAAAATTACTTTAAAGACCACAAAAAGCATGTCCTTGTGTGGCACGTTAAGACCACTTAATGCACGCCAAAAGCAGTTTATACATGTGCTGGCTGGCTATATAGAATGGCTCATAAATACACTCGCACACACTGGCACACACTCAAGCACTCGCACGGATGCACACAGAGGCAAGCACACACGCGCACACACACGCACACACACACACACACACACACACAATGGCGAACAAGGCCAACGACACATGTTCTGGGTTTTTGGCCCCTGAGCCTGAGCCCAAGCCCGAGCCGGCCTGCTTCGAGGCATCATTTAGAGTCTGTCCCGTCCCTGCTTGTGTATGCGGTGTTAATAATGCTCCTGATGTGTGCTAAAGACAGTTCCAGACTGCGACAACCCAAATACATGGCCGACTGAAGCTAGTTCCATGTCCATTGCTGTTGTTTCTCTGGTTGCTGCTGCTGCTGCTGCTGCTCTTGATGATCTGGCTTCTGCTGTTGGTGTCGCTGAAGTCTGCAGAAGTGTTTTCTTGTAAATAAGAAAAGCTGGGCAATTCCTTAGGCTTTTTTTTAAATTTCTCACTATCATAATGGGAGGAATACAGAGGGAAATATAATGAGAAACAAAAAGATGGACCCCTCACTGAATCCCTCAGATTCAACGGAATCTGGGGCCAGTATAACCACTCGAATATCGATTTTAAGTTCTTGACTTAAACACTTCAAGCATCAGCAATTCCTCAACGAACCGTCGCCGATTGGAGTCATTAAATATTATATGAGCCTCCAACTATTCGCACATAAATACGTAAAGCTGTGCTCGGGCATTACGCATACGCAGCGGTGGACGATTTTTTTTACGACCAACCTCACCTGAGGCTCTCGCCCTCCGGGACCCACCCTCAGCTGTCAGGTGGACAGGTGGGCAGGTGGGCAGGTGGGCAAGTGGCCTTTAATGGCCAGTCTCCTTCCTCTCTGGGAGCAACAACGGGAAAAGTAAGTCTATTAACGGCAATGACAAAGCACGCGAAAAGCTAATAGAGAGACAGAAACAGACCGACCTTGCGGCTGAGGAGATATCGGCGGGGGGTAGTTTGGCAAGTCTATAAAAATGTATTAACTGTCGACTGGAAGAGAGAAGGCGAGAATAGAGTCATAAAGGGAAGTGGCAGAGGCAGACACAATGGCCGTAATATGATAATCATTGCGTGGGCACACCCCAACACGCCCGCCCAAGGGGGCGTGTGAAAAGTGGCCAAATGATGCAAAACAGACGGGACCCCGAGCCCCGAGCCCCCGACAATGGGAGACTCTCTCCCAAGATCCTCTCAGCCGGCCTAGGCCAGCGGCAAATCCATTAAACCCTTATGATGCATGAGTACAAATAAAGTGAGTGAAGGCCGACAGACAATGGAGACACCCAAGGGGAGGCACCGAAACAAAGCAGAGAAAAAGGAGGAAAAGCGCTGAAAAACAAAAACATCTGGGCAAAAAAAGGCGTGCCAAAACATATGCGAAAAAAGAGCGGAGAAAAACAACCGAGCAACCGCAAACCCTGAGCGGTAACCAGGAGCGACTAGAAGGACTGGAGGCATGGCAGGAGGAGCGAAGCCCGCAAAGTGAACAAACACTTGAGCCAAGTGGTTGGCTGGTTAAGGGCGGCTGACTGGCTGTCACGAATGTGGGTGTGGTGTGGCTCCACACTCCCACTGGGTGGGTGGATACTCGTGTATGAGTGGGCTAGGGCTATGTCAGTGTGGGTGAGCGGTGACAGTGCGAGTGCGAGAGCGATTCCTGCCAGCCAGGGAAAGTTCACTCAAGTGCAATGCCAAAGAGGCCTAGAGGCTCTCCGGCGAAATTATAAGCAGATGTAAGAAAGTGGATTAGGCGGCTACCAGCTGGCGCAAGTCGTGTGGGCCATGTGGGCCAAGTGGCTTACGGCCGAGATAAGCCACTGTGGGTTGCAAAAAAGTATACAATTTTGTTCAACTACTTCCATTGAAAATTATGACTAAGTTCTCTATGGCCTCTGCCTGATATGCACTCCAGTGAGGAGTAAACTTTATCCAACAAACTCCATTAAATTAGTTCATGGAAAGAAGGTTGGAGGGGAGCTGAAGGCTATGCAAATTAATATGAATTTATTTTTTAATACAATTTATCTGCATTTAATTTTCTAGAGGGTGAGCTCTCAAAAGGAATAAAACAACAGCCAATTCACTAAGAAAATCTCAGGAGATTAACTCATTTGAAATATGATATAAGGAATAATAAAGTTAATCCATAAATAATTATGGTACTCAGACAGAAAGAGTAAAGTCCATGCTGCGGTATTTATAATTGGCTATTTGCAGCTCTTTTAAAGTCCAATTTGTGCGATTTAAATGCTTGCGCAAAGCACACTGTACAATTAATTATAGAAAAGAATAATATAATAAGTCATTTATGAACCCCGCATTTTTCAATCAGGCCTTTACAATCTCAACTTATGAATCTACATTTTAATGATTAAAGCAAAGCTTGGGTCCATTTTCATGCTATATCCTAACTTATTTCTTTTGCGCTAGTCACTTTGGTTGTATATATCGGAGGAGGAGTAGTATCTTCTTAAAACTAATGCTAAGATATTACAATTTTGACATTAGTACTTATAAACTATTTTTTTTTTTTGTTTTTTAAACCTTTATTATATTTTTCTATATTTTTCTTAAAAGCGTAGCTAGATTCCTTCCGACTCTAGCTATGCTTTCTTCCCACCGCACCCATACAGTAGATACTTTCCCTTTCAATGGTTGGTGTTTTGCGGGCCGCACCGACATGTCCTTGCTGCCTTATCTCATATCCAAGCGAGCAGTTGCAGAATTGCCAGAAAAGAAAAGGAAGAGTGTCCCGCCACAGATGCATAAATATGCGCGCAGCAGCAGGGACGAGCCACCATGACCACGTTTCGGATTTCAATACCTGAGTGCATTTTTAGCATTTCCTACAATGCCGGCCCTGAATGGGATAGATATCTCGCATGTAGCCAGCCACAGTGCGATACGTGATACTTCCTTGTGCGGGTTTGTGAGTCTGTGGAGGAAAACAGCATTGTTGCCACGCCCACAGCGGAGATTGTGTAAAAAGCATAACGTATACGCGACGTGGCACCCGAAAAAAGAGAAAACTACACGAAGAACGTCTGGCTGGGGATGCTCGCGGGCTTGCAGCAGTTCCCGAGCAAGAATCCAACTAACAAAGGCAAGTTTTTTTTTGGTGCGGCAAGCGAAGAAAGTTTAAATCAACTTGTGGGAATTTAGACAATTTTATAAACATGCACACGAGTCGAAGGGGGACGAGTGTGAGAGTGAGTGTGGGCGAAGAAATCCCCGTACATGTACTTATGTGTATCTGCACATATACTGAAAGGGGAGAAAAGATGGGAGGAGGGGGAGTCGGCTAAGGGATACACGATACACGAGTACGAGTACTCGTACGAGTTGTACAAATTTAAAAGTAAACCAAGCCGCATCGCGCTATCTGCGGATGCTTTTGCTGATGCTTTCCAGGACTGGCTCGTCCCGATCCCGGTCCCAGTGCCGGTCCCAGTCCTGGTCCTGGTCCTGGTCCCGCTCCCTTCCTCCCAGGCATCTGGTTATTTTTGTATGTTGGTGTTTATGCAAATTCTCGCCCTGTGTGTTGGGCCAGCGCCAAAGGGAGATACGTGCTTTATATATATTCATGAATGTATGAATATCTCCTGCCTGTATAAACAGTGTAACTGAATAATAATAACAACAGTGGCAGCGGCAGCGGCAGCAGCAGCAGCGACAGAAGCAGCACCAGCATCAGCATCAGCATCGCCACGGAAGCTTGAGGAAAATGTCGCCAGTTGAAATGGAGGACATTTTTTCAGCATCAGGTACAGCAACAACAGCAGTGGACTAGGACTGGGAGAAAAGAAAAGTAAATTCCATTCTGTGGCTGCTTCTTTAAACGCTTTAAATGTGGTTGAGAAAAGCGTAATGTTTTTATGATGGCTTGGGCGGGAAATTCGAGGGGGCAATGGCACGAGGGCGTGGGCTGAGGGCTGTGGGTAGATAAATCTGTGTGGATGGGCTTTATGCCAGCGATGAATGGCGTATCGTTCTGGAGAATCTGCAATTTGTCTGGGATATTTTTAAAACGCCACAATTGAAGAGGGTGCAGCTCCTCTGAGCTTCTCATGTGCACAATCAGCTGTGCAACCCTCCCCTCCACTAGCTGGTGCTCCACTCGTTTCTCCCATCCCATTTTCCATCCATCAGTTTCCATCTGTCGAAGGAGCGTTGGCAATGTGCAGAGTGTGAGAAACAAATCCCGAACATATTGTGCTTTTAATTTTCTAACTCACTTGCCACTAACCCAACCAACAGGTCGGTCATCTGTTCCTGATATATGTATATATAACCCTCCCCCCCCCCCCCCCCCCAGTCATTCTCCCTATCAGCTATCCCCTCTCAACTGCCACTCGGTTGCACATTGAAGCGTGAAACTTGTGCGCTTGTCACAAAAATGCTTCCTGTCAGTTTTCGTTTCGTTTCGTTTCGTTCCTTGTGGTTGCCCCTGCCACAACAACAAGGAATAGATGCCAGGGTCCAGGGTCCAGGGTCCATGGTGCTGGGTGCTGAGCGAGGGGCATGTCGCCACATAAATTACCAAATAGAGCAAAACCAAACCCAACGAATCGAGTTGCGAGGCAGCAACAAACCGATTGCATTTCACCTTTTTGTCCCGCCTTGGACCCAGCTCCCCCAGGATCCTGCCCCAGCCATCGTTTTTGCATTAGCATTTTGTTGTTGTCTGCCCCGAATGCCTCCCCGAACACCTCCCACTTTCCACCTCCCCCATTTCCTTCCTTCTCTTTTTTATTTTCTGCTGCGGGAGCTGTTGCCACTTGTCTCATTTCGAGCGCTGTCAAGCTGCAGAAAAGTAAATGCACAGCACCACCATCTTGTGGCAGCCGACTCCCCACTGCACCCCACCCCCCTCTGGCATGGGCGATGGCGACTGCATCGCTGAGTGGATTCCACCAGTCCGGCTCTGGGATACTGCTCTATTCTTTTCCCATTCTAAAAGTGATTGCTTGTTGCTCTCTTTGTTCTCTTGGTCGGCGAGCTGCCTTTGTTTTCTAATTAATTATGCAGCACAGTGGGCCCAAGTAATAGGGCAGTGGATCTGAGAATTTCGATAAGTATAACTCCCGATTCGGACCGGGCTGTCCCACTGTATCCAATGAGACAGCCACTTCCCTCTTTTCATGCGGACTGTCTGTTCAGTTTCGTTTTTGTTTGTCTTTTGCTATTTTCATAGTTCATTAGTGTTCAGGCCCCTTGTCGCCTTTTCCGTTTTTCCGCTGTCCCCTTCCCCTTCTCTTGCCCGTCGCCTCTGCTGTTGGTGGGGCCAGCACTTTTCCGGCTTTTGCTGCTCCTCTTTGCCAGGATTTTCCCCAGCATTTACCAGCTGCTGTCAGACATTAGAAAAATATTTGCACTTTGTTTTTATTTTATAATTTCTTTGCGATGGCTGGCAGAATGGCTGGCAGGCTCTCAGCTCAGCTGCCCTGAACTCCTTCTCTGCGAGGGTTGACATTGATTTTCGTGAGCGGTTTATCTGCTGGAGTTAGTTGGCGTTCCCTTTGGCAGGAAGCGGCTTAAAGCCGGGGAGAACTTGAAGAACAACAGCAAAGTCAAGCAGTGGCTGTGGCTAATGACTTTAAATGTATAAAGATAGGCAGTCAGGTCAGGCGGAGGATGCAGGAGCGCAGGAGCGCAGGAACAGAAGCTGCCACTTGGTGGGGTGGTCCTGGCATATGCAACACACTGGGAGAAGGGGCACTGCACAGGCTGTGGGGGGCAGACGAGGGGCAACGAGCAAGTGAGCGACGATGACGACGACATCTGAAATTTGTTTTGCCCCGCCCTCCCCATCGCCCTCCCCAGAAGCCGGGACCGTTATCCCAGGCAGCTGGGGCTCCCAGCTCCGTCTCTGGATCAGTGTCGGGCTCCGGCTCCGGCTCCGGCTCCTTGCAGCTTGCCTCCTTTTGGCGGCTGCTTGTGTAAAATAAACGACAGCTAATAATGCGCACAACAAGCAGCCAGGAAGAAGGAGCCAGCAGCAGCAGCCAGGACCAAGACCAAGCAGCAGGAGCAGGAGGCAAGGAAGGCAAGGAAGCCACTTGGGTTTTTCGTACTCTTTGTTTGCTGAAAGGTGTATTAGAATGAACTGCAAGTTGGGCGGATTGTTGGCTGTGTTTCTTTGGGGTTTCAGCAGGGCTTTCCATAGATCTAACCAAAGATTTCTTGCACCTTAACTTAAGTATAGTTTCATTCAGATGATTAATGTTAATGTTCTTTGATGAACTAAAGATAATACAAATAGTCGCCAAGTACATGGACCATCTCCTGGGTCTGGAGTGTTCAGGGGACTCTGGTGTCCTCTGGTAATGTACATAATAGAATATTTTAAAGTGCTGTAATATTTATATAAACGAATCGATTGGGGGTTATATTTTCTGTGGTACACTTCAGGGCATTCAGACTTCGGGCATCTCCAACTGGCGATGTGCTCCTTCTTGAACCGATTTCTTTTGGCGGAGGCTTCGGGCTGGGCGTGGCAGCAGCGACTTTAATTGGCACACATGACACAGAACGCGGGCGTGACACACTTGCCACACACCACTCGGGTGGCAGGGGCAGGGGCCGGGGCAGAGATGGTGGGAGCTGCGGAGGACAAAGTTTCTCTCATATGCATAGACACATTTCAAATGTCGGGGGCTCTGGGGGGGCCAGTGGTGCTGGAGCAGGCTGGAAATGGCTCCCCAGTTGATCTTTTGCCGGGTAGCCGGCAAACACGCTCTCCTTATGCAAATGACTCGATGTGTCCTGGAGCTTGAGGAGGGCCAAGGGAAGGGGACTGCGACTGTGTGGCAGGGACAATGGGTAAAGCTCAAGTGTTAAGGGTCGCGCAGCCTAAGTTTAATTAGACGCAGGACTTGTGATTTATTCGATTGTCGCCGCGGCATTAGTTGCCAAATGTCTGTGGGTCGTCCGGCCTACTCCTCGCGCCAACTGCCTCCGAAATAGTTTCGAAAGTTTCAATCAATAACCTTAAAGTAGAAACTGAGCAGAGCAGAGCATAGCCGGAGCACTCCCCCTGCTGGAGGGTATTATATGCGAAAAGTAAGTCTCAATAAATTGCGTGAAAAATAACTTTTTATGATGGCTGAGGGAGCTCTGGGTCTCGACCTATTTGAGGCTTCCTCAAACTTTCAAAGGATTTACGTTTAGGATTTCATGACTAATGAACATGTCTTCAAAAGACTTCGAAAGGAATTTATTAATTTAATTAAACTAATAAATACCAAAATATATAAAAATTTGACAAATTAATAAATATAGCGATAAATAAAATAGAGAAAATAAATACATATCAATATATCCACAAAAAAAAAAAAAACAAATGTATTATACAAAATCCATAAATAAATTTAAACTCGAATAAGTTTAGTATTAAAAACCGATGTATGTAATATATATTATATATTAGATTTTGTGACTAGTGCCTTAAATATAAGTTAATCTTGTAGCACTAGCTTGAAGGAAATCCAAATAAATAAATAAATGTGTTTCGAAATCTTAGACCAAAAATTCTAATCTTTTACGTTAAATGTGGAGAAATAATTTCAGAATATTTTCCTGGTTTTAAGCCTGGAAAAACCCGCTTATAATAGAATGGTAAAACTTCAACTAATGCACAACTCCAGTTATTTTTGTAGAAATCCTCTACTTTAATTCAAAAACTCCTTCCGAAGTTCCCTCATCCCCCCTATCCCCCCGCGAAGGGAGAGACTGGGGCGGAGCAGACGGACCCACATAAATAATAATATCTGTCAGTGGAGTGGCACAGGCACCTGCCTTTACGGTTGATTCGCTACGCAACTTTGGTCAGGTAATTTCTCAGCCCGAAGATGCTGGCTGGCTGCATGTGGGGGAAGGTGGGGAAAGTGGGCAGTGCCCCATCACTCAGGCGGTCAGTGGAGCGCACGCTTGTATGCAACAGTCGCCGCAACAGTGGCAGCGGCATGCGCCATATGGCCGGGCAGCCACTAAAGAGCCAACTTTGACCTCCATCCAGCTGACTTCAAGTTGGTCCTTGGAGCTGGGCAGGCAGCCTGTGCTCCTGGTCCTAGTTCTGGTCCTGCTCCTGGCAGACACCGCACAAACCTGTCACTCGCATTCGCCCGCTGACAGTTGGCGTGCAGCTTTCCGCCGGCTTCCTTCTATCCTTTTTCCAGCCACTGCCACTGACAGTTGCATTTATTTATGCCCAGAGAGAGTCCCTTTGGCCCGGACAGGAGTGCGGATCGCAGGCGAAGCCGGCGGATGCTTTAAGCTAAGCCCCTGGCTGGCATTTTCCATTAGCTCAAGCGCAAATGAAAATTTCAATATGAAAATATTTGGCCAGAACTGCAAACTTTCGAAAGCCAAATGAAAATCTCTGCAGAGCGGGGAGCGGGGAGTGGGGAGCGGAGAGCGGGGCGGTGCACTCGGATGTGTGTTTTCCCAAATATGTAATTATCCATAAATTATGTTTGCCTTTCAAATTAGGTTACATACTCGTACATGCCGCCCCCCCGTACCACTCCCCTCCCGCCCCCGGCCGTCGTCGGGCAAGTTAACAAATTTTGTGTATTTGTGGCCTTTGAAAGTGTACGAGTTCGTTGCTGGTAGTAATTTTTCTGCTTAAAATATTACCTAGATGGGTGGGGTGGGTGACTGGGTGGTGATGCTTTCGGTATGCCATATGCCATGGGAGCTGGGGCAGGGTCTGGTTAATGGAAAAGTTGTTAAATTCAGCAGTGGTTGCTTATGCGGAAATAGTTTTCCTGATTTTGTTTATGGTTAATTTGCCGTTTTTGCGTTTTTTCCAGGTTCAGCTGCTGAAATAATGTATTTTAATTGTTTTCAAAACTCTTGAATAACCAGAATGTGTTTAGAAATATATTTACCCATGGACGAACTCAAATATAAACCAACAAAATAACTCCGTTATGCAGGATATAATTGTTAATAAATATTTACCCCCCCTTGGCATATCGGCCCATTTATATTGCAATATAATGGCAGGCCTTTGGGCCATTCCTCAGCATCCAGAGTGGCTCTGTTATTTGCCCTTAAGAACCCACCCAATCAGTCTATGGCAATTCGTATTTCCTGCCCAACCATGTGCCTGGGCCTAAATCCTCCTTTCCGTACGAAGGATTCCACATACGCAGTGGTACTCGTGTATTCAGGACATTTTGCTCCGACTGCCGACTGCCACTTTAGCAACAATTCTCCGTCCTCAGACGTTTCGAGGAGAAGAAAATAAATATAAAATTTCCTCGTTTACAATACAAATTATAAATAACGATTTATCATGAGCTGCAGTTGATGTTGCATTTGCCAATCGCACACCTGAATGCTTCCTCGAGTGCCTTCACATTCATGCGCCCTTGAGCCCCTTCGCCCCCGCCCCGCCCCGACCACCAGGACAGAGCCAATTGCCTTACCAGAGGACAAAATCCCCGGCTTGAAGCTGGCACGGAACCGAGCTGATCCTGGGAGCTGGGACGAAATAAATTGCCAATGGCAACCAGAGGTAGACTTTAACGGACTCGGAGTTTTCCCTCTCCTCTCCTCACCTCTTCCTGTTTCTTTTCTTTTTCTTTGCCTGATGCTATCCTGCAGTCAGACATCAGTTATATATGGAGAAGTTGATTTGGAGAATATATCCGCAGCAGGAAAATAAATACACATTTCTGGTCAAAGGTCCAAGCAGCCATCCCGTCTCATCCCGTCCGGAAGTTTTTCCAGTTTCCTCAAACAACTGCATTCGGGCTGGGTTCTCGGGGAATTTCTCACCGGCGAATATTATTTAAATTGCAATGCGAGGGGGCGTCGGAGTCTGTTCCGAAAACGAACTCCGACATAAACTCGGCACATTCACCGCTAATCGCTTCCCCACAGACGCATTAACAATTTATCTTGCCTTATTTTATGCGAAAAGTTTTCGCCCGCCCCCGCCCCTGCCCATGCCACTGCCACGCCCATTCAGCGCGGCGGCATCTCTCAGCGCCGAAATCGAACCCGAGAAAAAGAAAACATTTGAATTGAAAATCGAGCCGTGCCGGGCAGAAAGAGTGCGGCGGATACGAGAACGAGTACGAGTACTCCCGGAAAAAAATATCAACGACATGCGCATAATTTGAGCACACACACACACAAACACACACACACACAGGCAGTGGCAGCATTTTCCATGGGGAAATAGCAGTAGGAGCACGTGAATTCGAGAATATGGGAATGGATAAGGCAGTTGGATATTGTCGGGCTGTGCTTAGGTAGACCTTTGGGGCTTTCGATAAGAGAAATGTACATTTGGTGGCTTAAGGAGAGAGAGAAAAGTTCGATCTACGCTTTGTTGTCTTGAGCTCTGTGGGGTCGGGCAGCGGGTGAGTGGGTATGGGGTAGGTGGTAGGGGGGCAGGGGAAGCTGCGGTTGATTGGGAAAATGTGTGGAAAGGAGAACTCTGCACTAAAACGAAAATGGAAAACTTTTTACACAAAATCTAGTTATATAATTTCCACAGTTAATTCTGGGCAACCCAAGGGGAGCTCTAAGCTCTTGAAAATACTTCAGATAAATATTCTCATGATTATTGAGAATATTTTGATTTGATGTATTAATGAAAATATGCCAGGCCAATGCACACCTCTCCAGGGTGAAAGAAAACCCGCATCGGAGGTAAACTCCTTCGGTATCTGTCCTGCGAAATATTTCAGGCTTACTTGAACTTCCAGAGGGGGAATAAACGCTTTTTTCAGTCACTCTTTTTCAGTTAGCTGCCAGGCGCTGTCGCCAGCATGTCCAGCACAGTCCAATCAAATCCAATAAATTCGTAGAATAAAATGCGGCAATAAATTGCTGTCTCCTCTACGAGTATCCGCAAGCTGCGAAGCTGCGAAACTAAACTTAAATTGAATTAAAATTCAGAGCGCTTAATGTGCCAACGAGACCCCCCAGCCCACCACCCCCAGCCACTGACAGAGTGCTGCCTGTCCCCGTCCCTGTCCCTGGCCGTCCCCTGTCCCCTCGGAGGAGTCTTCACATGTCGCACATTTTTCAATAAACTAAACAATTTACGAAAATTGAAGTTTATCTCAATTGTGCAGCTGTTGTTGACAACATTTTCCCGAACTCAAAGCTTTGTTGCCAGCAGCCAGCAGCCAGCCCCATCTTCGTGGCAGCGTCGCGCTCCCTTTTCGGGGGCGAACTCAATTTGGCAATAAACTGGCACTCAAAGCTCATGGCATGGCAGAGCTCCCAGTGCTCCCAATGCTCCCAATACCCACTATACTCGTATATGAGTGAGGCACGATCCCTATCCCCCGTTCCTGCCCCTGCCCCTACCCCATCGGTCGATTGTGAAGTGGTGCACAAATGCGCTTAGTTGCTTTATTGGTCAAGCTGTTGTGCGTGGATAAAACCCTTTTAGTGCACAATTGCTATAAATTCGCCTGGCCCATTATATTGCCAGTCCATGGATGGATAGGGGAGGAATAGGGTCCCGAGCTGCCATTGTCATGTGAGGGATAGCAGCAGGAGCAGAAGCAGCAGCTCCAAGTCGATGTCGATTGACGAAAAAGCTTATTTTAATCTCATTTGACAGCCATGGGAGAGGAGCGAGGGAAAATTGAAACTATTCTCCTCCAAACAGCTGTTGTGTGCCTTCCATTTGATAAACGGACAATTCGGCAGGGTCAAAGGGGTGCTCGGGTAATATAATTTGCCATGATTAAGTTTCAAATTTGCATGAACTGCCCTGACTGACACATTCTGATGACCCAAGCATTTGGAAATGGGCGGCAGTTTGGTGTTGGTTTATTGTCAAACTGGGTCGAATGGCGGTTCATCTCCATCTCCATCTCCGCTCCCACTTCCCATTCGCATCTGGGTCTCCCTTTCTCTGGGGGGGGGGGGTTAATTGTCGGTCATTTTCGCACATGGCACCATTTTTTGCATAATTAAGATTAGGGTTAAGGAAATGCTTCGGGCGGCCTCCAGGCTCTCACCCCTAATTGGAATGCTTTCTGATTGTGTGTGTGTGTGCGTGTGTGTGTGTGTCTGTGTGTGTGTGAGTGAATGAAATGGGAGACTCTTTAAATTGCTGATACATATGATTCGTATACGCAATGCGGAGGCGGCTGATGGAGAATTAAATCTAATTGGTTTGCCAAGTGACGATGGAAAAGGATAATTGCGAGAGCTTCTGTAATGTTGATTGAACGATTATTAAGTGTCACATAAGCCAACAATATACGTGTATCACATGTAATATGATTATAGTTTGCCTCACTAAGGATAATGGATGTACTAAAGTGGACATGGAATTAGGTATTTTGTGCATAAAGGGCATAGGTTGCAAATCATCATCGAACGGTTTGCTTTAACTCCGAATTCATACTCCTGTTTTCCTCTTTTGAAGTACAGTTCTGAGGCATCAGGGAGACGTGATTGCAGAGGTCAGGGGAAAAGGAGTTCGAGGAGCCCTAATAGCTTCTCCTTGCGATTGATGATCCAGTTGAGAGCGGGACAGGGAGTCGAGTAAGACTTGCAAGTCCTGTTGGGGCAATCGTTCAGTTCAGGCAGCTTAATTGCATTCGTGTGTCGGGAAGGGATGCCTGGCAGTGAGTGTGTGTAAAGGACCAACAAAAATGGCTAAAAAGGCAAACAAAACAAGCGGAAGACGGCAAGCCCGAGCAGGGAAACGAAAATTCATTATGTATTTTGCGCCTTGGCCAGGCTTAGAGCCACGTTCAATGAAACTCTGAGCTCTCACACTCACACATCCTCACATTCTCGCATCCTTGGATCCTTGCATCGTCCCTGCACCTTCAGCAGCCGTATCAGCATCAGTCCTAGTCCCAGTCCCAGTCCGAGTCCAAGCCAATCCACTTCAGCACCTCGGGCCTGTGTTGCGGTTTGGCGCTTGTTAATTTTGCAGTGAAAATTGCTTTGGTATTTACAGTGCACTTGGCCGAAGGCGCATTACGGGCACGCCTCAATCCCCCAGATCCCCCGAAACCTCCTCTCCGGCACTGGCTTCATCTCCATCTCCATCTCGATGCTTTGCCAATTCCCCGGAGAGTTTGCTTTATGCTACTCGTATTTGCCTTAATCCCTGCCATCGCCCTCCGCCTCTGCCCCTGCCATTGCCCTGCCTTCGACAGCTGCTCAACATTTTCACGTGAAGTCTGATGCGGACGGATGCCTGATTGTGTTTGCCATCCCGCTCTCGCTGCTCACCCTCTCTCTCTCACTCTCTCTTTCGCTCTCTGAAGACTAATCAAGACAGCCACTTTATGCCAGAAAGTATGCTACACGAGATTGCGTAACCTACTTATCTTTAAACTAATTTGTTTTCTAGATTCCCCTACCCATTCCCCTACCCATTCCCCTACCCATTCCCATCCCCAATCCCATCCCCAGCCTGAAGTCTTTTACATTTCTCCGCTGCTTTTGTGGTTTTTATCAACTTTGCTTGGGTTCGCTCTTTGTGTGTTTGCGGGGCATTTCATTGCCAACCACGATGCGACCATAAAACAATGCAGCATAAAAAGTGACCCACCATTGGCCAGCATCTCTCCCACTCCCGAGCACCACCTTCCTTCCCACCTCCCATTGCCCCAGCAAGCAAAAGTACTCAAAGCGAATAAAACAAAAGTAACTATAATAAATGTTGGCAAATAAATTGTGAGCTGCTAAAAACGCACGGAAAACGAAGCGAATTTTCTCGTCCTCGTCTTCAATTTTTGTTGCCTTGGGATTACAAAGTTTAAGCGCTTTGACTTCTTCCTCTGACCAAATCTGTTTTATGCTCCAGAATTTGTGAAACTCTGTGACTGATGGGGAGGTGGGTGGGGAGGGTCTCAGGATAAGTAGTACCCTAAAGAGGGGGGAGACAGATGTTGCTGTCGATCGAGAGGCGAAACTAGAACCATCCAAAGTCTGACTTGGCGTCTCTGGATAGAGTATAATAGACCTGGTAGCACTCCTCAACTGCAGTTGAACAATTTAACATTTTTATTACGTCTTTCCCCTGGCTTGAGTAATATTGAAATTTGCTTATAAAATATACATTAACTTGCCGAACCGAGCCCATGTGAAACGTGTGTACCCATGTGGACCCTGGACCTAATGACACAACGCTTTGGTCACTAGTTCCGGCTTGCAATGACAGTTAATTTCCTCGGCGTTGAACAGCAATTCGTCGAGATAGTTCTTGACGCTGCTGCGGCTATAATCGATGCCTGGGGCAACGCGATCAAAGACGAACTTGCAGTAGGCGTTTATGCTCTGCTCCTTCTTGGCCCTTAGGGAGGTCTCGATGTCGCGACGGAGTTCTGGGGGCAGATATCTCGGATTAGAACGGTGCAGTGCGATTAGATGCCTTTGTTACTTACTGGAAGCCTGGGCATTCCGGACTCTGGCCACATGCGGATCCCGCTTGGACTTTTCGAACATCAGTATGAAGCGCTGCATGCGAACGTCGGCGTCCTTGGAGAAGGCCGGCTCGTTGAACTCCACGTGAAAGGCGCAGTCCCCAAGGACAGCGCCGGGACCTGGGTAGGGCATGGAAGTGTATGCCTCGGCCACGCCGAAGTTCCGGCGGCATTCCTCGAGATATGAGCGGCGTTTGGCGATCGAGGCCCGCACACGGCCGTTGTGGAAGCGGTAGCTGAAGGTGCGAGCCAGGTTCTCGATTATCTCGAGGCAGCTCCTGCGAAATAGCAATTAGTATGGAAATGGGAAAAAGGTAGGCGATATCGTGTCGCACCCTTCCTCGCGCAAGGTATAGACCCCTGGCAGTAGACTGTTGCTCTGCACCGTGCGCAGACTTCGGGCCAAACAGCTGATCAGATCCTCGGCGAACTGCAGCTGGAGCGTCTGAAGGGCATTGAAGTCCTGCACGAACTGACGGGTGCGCCAGCCACGGAACAAGGTCTGGATCTTGACTGCCTGCTCGTCGTAGTGGGCCAGCAGTGTGTCCTGCAGCCGCTGCACCACCAGCTCGTAGTGGTTCTGGCGCACACGGTAGCCCCGCCAGGTGCTGCTGATGGTGGTGACTGCAGCCACCGTCCTGGCCAGCAGCTTGCGGCAGAGCCATCCTCGGACGTGGCGCTGAATGGTGCGAGCCGCCTTGAACTGCTTGTAGTCCAGCAGCAAGAGCTGGACTCTGAAAGAACCCTTTGAAACGCCCTTCGATTCGGTGGGGAGACTCGACTTACCGATTCTGGGACGTGCTCCTCACGTCATTGCTGATTTGCGAGAAGGCCGAGTGCACGGATTGCTCGTAGTAGTGCGACCTCTGCGACACTGCGTCGTCGGAGAACACAATGCCCAGGGAATTAACTTTCTCTATTTTGGTTGAGCTCATTTTGAACTGGCGATGAGTATTGTGATTGTGTGACAGAGCTCTCAAGCCTGCCTTGTTTACGACAGGTAATGGATCGGATCTGAGTAGTGTTGACTCCAGCGAAAGGCGACTCGATCGGACGTTTACGAGCTGATCGCATCTGCCGGAAGTCTTGCTCTTTCGTCCTTCGATAAAAGTCAAAGTCGACTCGCCCCCAGAGGCATCCCCACTCCCCGAATGTGGCACATCCAGGTCGCATTTCACTTTCCCCAGAACATCATGCCAGAGCACTCCACTTCGGCGGCAGAGCCTCCAATCAGAGCCGCAGTCAAGCTGTCACTCAGATAACAATGGGGATATGTCTGTGGCAGTGGCAGGGGCAGGGGCAGGGGCAGAGCGCCCTTCAAGCGCATCTGCAGCTTAAAGGATTTACATTGAATACAGAATGTTGATACTTCATATCAGTTTAGTATGCCCCACGTCACAGGGAGATTCCTACTCAAAAAGAAAGGGCAGAAAAGATGGCGAGCGAGAGAGAATAGCGACAAACTCACTGTGAAAATCTTCGATTTCCATAAGTGAATTTTCCCTATGCACACAACTGCCTGGAGTCGAAGGGAGCGCAAGTAGGCACTCGCGGAATACACAAGCCCGGGCGCCATATACATATGTACGAGCACCCCTCCCTCCTGCCCGCCCCGCCGCATGGCCTCCTCCGAAATGGTGTCATGTACGAAATGTGAAAATCGTGTCGTACAATTTCATGGCTTGGCTTTTGCCAATTTCCAATGTAAAGTCAGCCGGCGAACGCATGCGGCTCAGGGCGAGGCTTTTCTGTGGCGCCAAAGTCTGTGTGCCCCATTCGCGCGGGGCGGCGTGGCGCGGCGTGGCATGGCGTGGCGTGGTCTGAGGTCTGTGCGAGAGCTGTGCGTATTTGGTTTGCTAATGGGCAACATTTGGATTTTCAAATCAGTTGGAAAATGCACTGAGGCACTGAGCTTGTGTCTTGTTCTCCCTCTGCCAGAATCCAAAGCCAATGCAGCTTAAAGCGTCCGTCCGTCCGTCCGTCCATGATTTAGTCCCCAGATGGGAACTGCCACAACCAGAAGTTGGAGGCAGTAAATCTTTCTTGGGATATTGAATTTCATGATGATTGGAGTTGTCACGACAGGAAAGTGTCACGAACGCAGGAGGGCAACTCGAAAAGTAATACGATTTGATTAAGGTAATGGGATGACGATGTGATATACAAAGTCTGAGCAGTCCGAGGAGACAAGCCGATAAATTGTACACCAAATATATCTTTCTTCATATACTTATGCACGTCATGCTAATCCACCCTTTATGCATAGCTATAGCATGTAGCCGATCTCTCTTTTGCTGCTTGATCTCCTGAAATATCCATGGCTTGATGAGACCCGAGTCCAATCATCACAGAACTGACACGTGGGGCCAGCGCACGCCTCTCCACATAGTCCTCGTAGCTGAGAAGGACCCCGCTGCCAATGATTGGCATTTGCTTGGCCGATGTACTCCCAACCTGGGCGACTCCTTCGTGCGCACCAACTCCAATAGCAAAATTCACATGAAATAATCTGACTAGACTCCGCTGAACGTTAGCATTGATCTCTTTTGATTGATTAAATAATGAAATACCACCACAGAATAATAATATAAATCATAAAGATCAGCAAGAAAAAAGGCAAAGTTTGTTGAAAACTCATAGACGCCAAATCGCAAACATTCTGATGGAAACGGGGCAGGAGGAAGGCTGCGTTCCTGCTGGGATCCGCGCCTAACAGCCTTCTGCTGGTGTCGCTTGGGCCTCTTGATGGTGCAGTCTTTGCATATCCACGTCCAAATATATCCTGTCGCGGATTGGCTCGGTATTGCAGTACCGTTGGGATTTTCAGCCCAACTAAATAATCATCAATTTTCAAACTAATTTTAGTGGAGTAAATGTTTTTCACTTTTTTTGTAGATTAGTGCTATTTATATTGGGGACTTAATTTCTGCTTAAGTCCGTTTTCTTTTTGAGTATTAACATTTGGAGACTGCAGTACATGGCAATGCTCTGGCTAATTTTAAGACGTTCATTAGAACCATTGTTTAAACAAAAACCTTCCATACAGTGCGATTTGTTTGCCTCAGCTGTCAATATGTACTTATCAATGGTCCTATTCTGATCATTCCGTCTTGGACTGATAATAAATTAAAGTGGGATTTTCCCAACAATCAAGAAATATAACACTGGTCAACAAGACATTTCCGTTGGGGCCCAAACCGACCAAAATTCGGCAGCGGAAGGTTTGGTCAAACGGCTGTAACTGAGCCGATTAATCATCGATTCTTACAAACGATAACTTTCACGACAATCAATTAATGTACCTATTTTAAAACCAAAGCACAACCGAAGAAATAATTTTTTTACCGCAAAAAATAATCAAATTTTAATCACTCTATGTTGTTTTTATGCTAATATTAAAGTGAGTATGCATATCGATTGCATGCTTTCAATAAGAATCCATGCACGAACCATTTTACATCTTAATCTCGTATCATAAGTCTCTCTTCTTTATTATATCAAATACTACACAATAAGTACAGTATAAGTATCGTCCTTGATTATATCCACTACTATTTCCCTTCCTCTTCTTCAACTACTCGTATTTGCTCACCGTTCAAATAGCAAATAAATGTAAATAATATAAATACAACTTATGCTTCTTAGGTTAATCAATCAGCAATTTAAAGTACAAGTATTCAAGTATATATCTGATAGGTTTCTTTTAGGCAGATAACGAAAACTCCATGTGAGTGTCATATTTACGAGTGAACATGTTTCAAATAGTATTTTTCAAAGTGTTTTTTTTCTGTGTTGATAGACAATGTCTGTTCTAGTACCTCTGTTGTTTTGGGAATGTGTTTTACTCAATTTTGATTATTTAGGAACTGCTGCACAATGCGCTTCACATAATCCACAAGCTTGGGCGCCTCCAGACTATTGACGTCGGCAACACCATAGGGCGGGTCGATAATCACCTGCTGCAGCACAAAGATGCAGATCTTGGTATCCTGTTCGAGCCAGGACACCTGATGGTCCCCCAAGTAATTGGCAATTTGGCGATACAGCGCCTGGCCCATGGGCGTGACTTTCGGGTGGGAGCTCTGAAAGTACTTGGCCCGCTGCCCTGTGGCGTCACTGAAACGCTTCTTAAGCTGCAAGAGGATAGGGATACTTGTAGTAGGAGTCTTATAGAGACTACGCACATTCACACACCTTCTCCAAATCGAGGGCAGCCAGTGTTGGGGTCTTCTTCGGTGGCCCGACCTCCTTGACGATCTCCACATCAACGCAAAAGTTCAAGTTCACGATGTTCATGTCACAGAGCAGCCGGCCGCCGCCACCGCGCTTCTTGGGGGGTCCCTTTAGTATTAGCATTTTGGTGCCGGCATCGAAGACCACCACCTCAAAGGCCAATCGGTAAGGTAATTGCTAAGCTACGCCCTTTAAGGCTACTCACCTCGCCCCGTACTTCCTCGTCGAAGCAAGTCTTGCAGCGGACAGTAGATCCCACCGTGAAGCACGACAGCAGGGAAGGCTTCTCCGATCCCTTCGAACCTTTGGCTGCATTCAACGGTGCGTGGCGCTTCAACATTCTAGTGCTCAGACTGAGATTCGGATTGAAATTTAATAGTCGAAAACGAAGTTAGAAATAAAGTAGGAAACAAATCTCAATGGTTGCTTTTCCCCAACCGAATCGAACTTTTTGTATGTGTTTATTTAATTGTATTTATTTTAATAAATAGGCAAACCTATTGGGCGATCGGTTCGGTCAACGTCCAAATGAATTCAAGGGTTAAACTCTTATTCCTCATTCCAAGAAAATACTAGTATATCTCTCTATTATATAAAAAGCGACTGTGCAGGGTCTTGCCCTAGTGCACCGTCAATATTAGCCGAATATTATTAGCCGAATTAAGTATTTATGCCAGCTAAATCAGAACGGCTACGAATTAAGTATTATATTTCTTAGCTAAGAGCAACAAAGCTTGAAGTGAAGCATTTGCCAGTCCTGTTCCTTGCTAATCCTTGTCACCATCCATTTTCAGCTGGGATAGGAAACCGATACTAGCCCCATCCTCTGCCAGGAGCAGTGCGGAAGCCCCAGGACGTGGGCGGAGGGACCGAACAAAGCGGGGAGCAGAGCACAATCATATAAAATACATGGCAGCAAAGTGCAAAAATTGTTAAAAACAGGAAATGAATATGCAAAAGGGAAATATGAAAAATGCAAATAGCCAAATCGAGTTCAATGGGAAATGCTGCTAACCCGAACATACGACTACTCGTGTCCGAACAGCTCCACAGGCAACCCCGTGCACGCCACTGGGCATGAAGGTGTCCGAGTCCGAATCCGAATTCGAATCCGAGCACAAATGGGACTCACTGTGCAGATTGCTAATTGTGGCTGACTGGTAAACTGGTAAACTGGCAAACCGAAGAAAGCAACAGCAGCAGAAATAGCAAAAGCAAAAGCACATGCGAAAAATGAAAATGAAAAATGCATTAAATGCCACCGCAGAATAAAGCAAAAAGTAAAACCAATCAGAGGGCAAAAAAGGAAATTGCACTGAAGGGATGGCGAGGCGAGTTAGCGAATGTAAAAATTGATTTCTGCGGTTTCAGCCAGCGGACAGCGGACGTCGCACATCGCACATCGACATCGGATATTGCTCATATACGACTTGAAATCTCAGTGCTGCGGACGCAAACACAAACAAAATTCACTAATTAATCAATAAATAATCACATTTGTGGACAAAGAGTCAACAGAATGCCACTGCCGGCGATTAAGCTGCGAAACATTTTCATCCTTGCCGCTGTCTACATAGCGACCCTGCCAGGTGAGTGCGTGCGTTATGAAATTAATCAGATTGTGTCCACTGCTCATCCATTATGCAGCTGTCGCCTGTCAGCTGTTCAATGCAATAATTTGAAATAGAAGCGCCCCCCTTCCACCCCTTCCTCCCCTTCCAAGCATTCCGATTACATTAAACATTAATCGAACGTTATGCTCGCCATTTGCGAATGAGTCCCACACTGCAGCATCCACATCATTTGCGGTTCAATTATGTTGCGGTCGCCATTTTGTGCAACCGTTTTGGAGTCCGAGTCCGGAGTCCGGACATGCTTCGATTCTGTTTCTTTCGGTTTCCTTTTTTTTTGCCTCTGACACATTCCCATAAACCACAAACAGTGGCACAAACAAAACACTGCTGCAGCCGCTAAAAGTTAATCTCCGCTCGAGTGTTGAGAGGTGCCACCAAAGTTAATCAGTGCTGCAAAGCGGCCGATGGATATGAGATTTTCGCATAAAAAACAAATAAAAAATATGAAATGTTTATTAGCTTCGAGGGTGTTTCTATATTTATTAAGTGGGACTACAATTGCAGAAAATTCCTCTGAAGGCTTTTTCCCATTCCACAACAATGGGAATTCAACTGAAAGGACATTTGTCAAAGGACTAAGTCCAGCTTAGTGCTCGTCCATCTGCCGTCACCTTAAGCCTGTCCCATCTGAGGACTGTTCTACCAAGGTAATTTCCGCGCACTCCATTGACTTCAATTGTGCTCTGTGTTTGCGCTTATTTGATTCCAGATGCATTGTCTGCCAATTCATATTTGCGATATTGCAAAGGCATTCATTCACTCATTCATTCATTCATTCATTCGGCTTTTTTCTGCCATTCGAAACCCAGCTCTGGTCTGCCCATCTTGTCACCCATTTTCCTTTCCAAAAAACATTTTTCATTAATATTTTGCTCAAATTTTTTGTAATATTTCTCCTCGTTCTCTGCCATTTGACGCTCCGTGCGACTGTTTGTGTGTCACTTTGCTGGAATCTCCATCAGGCAGGGAGTGCAATATGATTCCGATTCCATTTTAGCTCTCTGGCTTTTCCTTCTATTATTTTTTCCAGATTTCTTCTGTCCCCCGTTCCCCCGCTCCACCGCTCCCACTCACCCTCTGACACTCTAGGCAAAATGGCTGCAGCAATGACTTGTCGCTTTGTCTGCATTTCCGGCAGCTTTAATTTCATTTCGTATTCCCAGCCCCAGCCCCGACCCCACTGCCACTGCCACTGCCACTGCCACTCCCGCCCGGCTCTTTCTTTCATTGTGAGATTGGGGCATAATAAAGTTGTAAAAGAAGCGCTCATAAATCCCCCGCTTTATGTCCGCTTTTTGGCATTTTATATTAAAAACTGGAAAATGTGAGCCATGACGAGGCGAGGGGCCTTTGCAAAGCTGAACTTGAAAGTTGGAGAGTCGCAAATTGCCGGAGCCTTTAATAGCACGGGCGCAGGGCAATTCATCGGAGCGACTTCCGGTTCCGGTCTAGGCCAAAGCTACACAACAGCTTGATTTTGATTTCGATTCCCACTCTTGACTGCCGACTGACATGTGGCCAACTGACGTGCTCTCCCACTTGCCCCCCAACTCCTAGTCCCGCCAGTCTAGACCAAGTTAGTCATATTTCAGGACATGCACACACTGCTTCAAATTGCAATCACGTTTCGCGTATCCTTCACTACACACGCATTCCAATGGCCAACACAGAGGCGATGCCTGTGTGTGTGTGTGTGTGTGTGTGTGAGCCGACGCACATTATCCGACAAATGCAGAGTCCCAAAATACTATGACAGCGAGGTGCGCCAGTAGAGCTTTCCCACAGTAAAAATAGAATATAAGCAGATTATAAAATTAAATTCATTGAGGAAAGAATATCCATTATATAATTATATATACTACTCGTATAGTGATTATTCAATATATATATCCACAAATAGACATCGGATATCGGATACCATAAGAGCTAGAGCTATATGGATTTGTGATGGGCACCTCACAGACCTATAAACATGTATTTCGCCCAAAAAACTGTATTAAGCAAGCCAAGCCCGATCGAAACTCAGCTGTGAAATTCGTAGTAAGTTTCGAATACTGGAATAATATCAGTATACATCCAGACGTTCAAGTGTTCGGACTGGGATAAAATTCTAAAATTTAAATAAAAAGTAATTTCTGGCATTTCTCGAACAACAACATGAACAACAAAAAACGTTGAGGTTTGTTTGAAATAATCGAATATGAATATAAATATAACGTAATGCTTTCGTTAATCTCGCAGAATATTGCTCAGTTCTCAACCGACAACCAGTTCTACCCGGCAAAACAAAACAAGGTTTGTTCAATATCAATCGATGAATCCCAATGAAGCCTAATCCTATCCTAATGAAACTAATCCAGCAGTTCGAAGACTTTGGCTAACACGTGAACAAAGGAAGACGACAAATATTCCATATTGCAAAACAAGTGAACATCACAGCTTTTTCGAACAATGAATTTTAAATATGGTGTATGTGTTTTTAGTCTCGACACAATACAAAAATGAAACAACGCAATTTAATGAAATGTTTTAAGGATGTATCGATACATTGCCACCTTTTGCACAGCCTGCTCTGCTGTTAGTGACAGAATTTCTTTCGGCCTAGCCTTGCGGATATGCCTGCTTTCAAAATGTAACGTTGAAAATATATGTTGATACTACTACACTGACCAAAGCGTTTTTAATTCTCTTACAGCAGCTCGATCGGATATCCCCATTATAGTCGCAATATTTTCTAAACTTCTATGTCGCACCACAGATTTTTCTGTGAGCATGGTTTTGCCTTTTGTGGATTTTTACTTGGCCTTTTGCTGGAATTCTCTCTGTTCCAGACTCGCTCGGCAATCCAACAAGGAGCAGTTTTCAGCGTTAAACTTTTGACACCCACACAACCTTAGGCATGTACGCTCACACACACACACACACAGCCACACTTGTGTTTCGACACGCACGCGATGCATGCGGCGGCTGCCGGAAATGCCGGGCTCAACGTCCGAGAAGAGCAACAGCAACAGCAACAGCTACGAGTACAAGAGCAAGAATCAACTGTGGATGTGGATGTGGATGTGGCATGTGGCATGTGGATGTTGACGCTTACTTTGGCCCACTCATGCAGCCGTCTCGTCTCCCCAGGCAGCACCACCCGCTTAGCTGACATTTTTGCCAGCGTAATCACGATTAAACTGTCAACGGCATACTAATTAGATTTTTATTTTTATTGCGCCATGACAACGCCGCGTGATGTTGCCGCGTCCCCTGTCCTGCGGCCTGCTGCTGCTGCTGCTCCTGCCCCTGCTCCTGCCAGCGTCCTGGGTCCCGTATCCTGTGTCCATGTGGCCGAAGGTCCTGCTTAGCCAGGCTGCCCCCCACTCGTGTTCTTTTTTGCCATTCTCAGTGAAGCGCGTGCCTCGCATGACCAAGTGACATGGCACGCCAGGAAACGAAAGGAGGGGAATGCTCGTAGAGACACAGCGGACCGGACAGAGAAGAGTCTGACGAGGGACATTGTTGGGGACATTGAGCAACAGCAACCAGCAGCCAGCAGCCAGGACTAGGAATAGGAATAGGACCCTTGCCAGGGCACTTTGCGGCGCCTGCTACTTGTGATTTATGCCTTATCATATTTATGAAAATTATTGTTATTGATGGCATTCGGTATTGAGTGAGCGCAAAAAGAGCAAACAAATCCAATTGATTGATTGAAAGATTGAGCGAAACATTTCCGTAATTGATTTAAAATGTGTGGCCTTCCCTCTTGGCATATTAAATAATTGAAGTGTTGATCTTTTGACCTCGATTGCTTTTGAATTAAAGTCGAATTGAAATCCCCCTGGTAGTTCGTACTTCGCCAAGAGTAACCAGTAATGGTCCGAATGATAGATAGATTAGACAGATAAATCACTTAGCATATATACGTAGTAGCATACACCTTTAACTGAATAATGGCTGCAGACTAATTCATCATTAGTAGAATTAAATTTGAAAGTGCTTTGCCCTCACACCTCCTCAATCCTTTTGTGCACCTCCTATTCAAATGGGGTTCCTCTCGGTCTGTGAGGAAGTCACATATCTCACGCTCCGAGTGGTTCATAGTTATGCGCCAGTCGAGTCCTATTGAAGTTCCCTCTTCTTGGCCAGCATTTCTAGACGGTCTTTCTTTCGGATCTCCCCCTCCCGCTCGGCACTTCTCTTCACTCAGGACAGGTGGTGGATTCTGGTTTGTTTGTTTGGGTCTATTACTTCCGAGCTGTTGAATGCGTCATCAAGAATCCCCCGAGCACAGTTCCACGTTTAAGCAGTACACCTGTGAACAGGTGGAGCACCCTCCCATTTCTATACAATTTCTCGTCGCCTTTCCTTTGTTAATATTTTTTCTAGATTTATTTTCATTAAGTTCTCGTACAGGAAGTGAAAAGCTTTGTTGCCGTCGTTGTGGGTGCGATGGGGTGGGGTGGGGTGGAGTTCGGGCCAGTCTCCGTTGCTGGTTCACTGGGCCAAGTGCTAATGCGGCCAGACAATGGACGCCCGGCTGCTGCCTGAAACAAGACCCCACAACAGAAAAAAGGAAAATAAATGCAGGTAAATTTAATGAAAATGTGCAAATTATACTACATCCAAACAGTCGTTGCAGTGGGTTGTTGTTGTTGCCTTTATAATTGTTGTTTCGCCGAACTGCCAATTACGAATGCGTAAATATTGTTGCTTACAATTTAAAATAATTATCGTGCTCAACCATAGCCATGGCTCTCGCTGCCATTGCCCATTATTTGCTCGCTTCTGTTGTTCCTGCTAGCCGGTGTTTACTGTGCGTGGACCTGCCCGAGTGTTTCTTTTATAATCTAAAAATCATGCACATTTTTTTTAGTTTTGCCTCTATAAAACTCTGAAGTAAGTGCTCAAGTCTGGCTCACCTCAAATTGGGTTTTAGGTACGGAATATGCTACTGATAGCAGGAATATATATTATTTCGATTTAGTTTTGCGCTCATAAGAATGTGTTTTTCACAACAGTTTTTATTACCCGATGACTCAGACCCCCAACGAATGTTTATATAATTTTATCAAGGACTTCCCATCCCATCAGAAACCATAAAAATCCACTCGCAGCCATAATTTGAATTATAAAAAACTTTTTCGTGAAATCAGATCAAATAGTTGCACACATAAGCAGATCTGGTGCCCTGAGACGAAACAAAACCAAGCAATAAAAATTAAATAAATAAGACAGCAGTCCCCAAAGTGGAGGGCATCCACTTTATTTGCCAGATATGATGATTTCTGATGAAAATGCGGGAAGTGTTTGTTTCCGCGGGTGGGGCTGGGCCCATGTACCCCACACGTAGCACAACAAACTTTTCACAGACCAAAGTAAATGCTCCCAGTGGAAGCGCGGCAGCAGCCTCATCATCATCATTTTCGTGTCGTCATGTGAGCGCCACGTGAAGCATCGAGATTAATACACATTTTTGCGTCTGTGGATTGGGGCCGAGCCTCGGCGTCCAGGCTGTCGGTCGGGGCCATGAAACGTGTTCCTTGTGTCCCGACTTGCATATTCATAGCTTTCGAAATGCTTTGAATAATTTCACTAGATATATTTCACCACATGTGCCCAGCAACACTTGGCTTTAAACAGTCCAAAGATGCTTCTACTTTAGGGGTATTTAGTGCTTTTGTTTGGATTTGATGAATTCATAAACAATGATCTGATAGCGACGCTGTTAACATAATGAGGTAATGCATAAATACAGAGACATTTTGAAGAATAATGTAGAAGCAAAATCAGCAACCAGGTACTTAGTTTTTATAGTATAGCGGTATTCTTGTATTTCACAAAATGTTACTTTTCATCGATTTCAGTGGTCAGAAGAGGCGTGAAAAACACTTGATCTGCAAATGAATCCTAAAAGTGTGCATCCAAAATCATGCTAGACAAAACATGGACAGTGTTCGAAGGGCAGAGCATTTGTTCGGGATCTGGTTCTAGTATTCCTGGGTAGATCAGATCGTCATGTTAGTAATTTTGTACAGCTGTCCTTTATTTTATTTACTCACCCTAATCGAGCATGACCTCCATGAAATCAATGATTTCGGCATAAATATCACTCTCGTAGTCTATCAAGGCCCCAACGTAGCTGCAGTCGAATTCCACTTTGATCATGGGAATACCGGAAATTGATTGAACTTTCGTGAAGCTGTGGGGTAGCTTAAGAGCGTACAGAAGACTTAATGCCTTCTCCCTTACAGTCTTAAAGTTGGAATTTAGAATCTTTTGGCCCTCCGCCTTGATGTCTTTGGGTAACTTCTTGAAATAGTTATGGCATTCACCTATTGGGACGGGCTTGGATTCGTGATCGTACTCCTTGATGATCTTGCGAAAGGTGTTGAATATTCGATTTTTTTCCTGCTCATCAAGCTCCACGAAGCCCTTCACTGGGGCTGCCTCTTTTACGACGGTGGTAATGACATCTTCTGGAATGGTGGCCTCTGGAATATTGCCCTCTGGAATAGTGGCCTCTGGAATATTGCCCTCTGGAATAGTGGCCTCTGGAACCATCGTGATGTACGATACTTCCACAGTGCTTTTCTCTGGATCGATGGGAACGGCAGGATCAATGGCTAGGGCGGAGAAGGCCGCCTGCAGCTCTTGCGGCCCGACACTGGGGCACCACTGGCTGCTTACTGGCGCCTCTGGAATAGTTGCCTCTACTTCCACAGTGCCTTTCTCTGGATCCTCCGGGATGTCGAGTATTTCTAAGGCGCTGGACACCTTCACGACACTGCTGACTATCACTTCTTTAAGGGGCGCCTCTCCCACGCCTGCTCCACTGCCCACTAGCACTACAGGGAGGGTGAGTTTTCCGAAGAAACTTGAATCTTGAACCTCGACGATGGGGACATTCTCCCAGATTCTGTCCCCCATTCGCACCTCCGTGGTGGAGTGCGTTTCTATGGCACTGCTCTGTTCCACGTCCGACAGATTTCCGATGGATTTGCCCACCACCACCAGGAGGTCACGCAAATTGCGTATTTGCTTTGCCTTGAGAAGGCGAATCTCCCAGAAGATGTCCCCCTCGCCTATGAAAGGCGTAAAGTCCCCTCCCTGTAGGATCACGGGGACTACGGGGAGGAGGAGTATTTGGACCCACACACTCTTTGCCGCCACATGTGCTGCATTCTGCTTCGAACGGCCTGTCGAAAGGGACTTATTAAACTTTTGAAGAGTGACAAATTACCGACGAGAGCTCTACCGATGCCATAGCCTTCGATATCCTGGAGCTCCACATTGCAGCTGAATACTCTGTTGGGCTCCGAAATATACTTGTACTTCGGCGCATTTATCTTTAGCTTGACACAAAATTCCACCAAGTGGGAAACGAGGTTTTGGGCTTCCATTTTCCGAGATCTGAATTCAACGAAATTTTATTCTGATTTTCTCTAGACAGAACGAATTAATTTTCAGAATTTACGAGTAGTTATAAGGTTAGCACACAGCCTACTGTGCAATGACGATTCGATGATTTTGGGAATTGAGTAATTTTGAGAAATTTCTGAGAGAATGGCGTCGATTAAAATGTCATTGGTTTTACTTACACTTTGCTAAGAGTGATTGACTGCAAAATCATAGACAGCCTTATTGTTCTTGAAAAAAACTCTTTCTGGCCTTATTTTTGGTTGAAGGTAGGTACATTAATCGGGTGGTACATTGGGTACATTAATTGCAGGCTTTAAAGCATAAAAACAGTGACAAAATACATCATGATAACATACATCACGATATCACACAGTTTCTCTACCAAAGCCATGTTTTACATAAATAAAAACTAGGGTGCCCAAATCCGGGTAGAATGAACGAACCGGGACTGACAGCCATTTTTCCAAGAAACCAACAAATTTTGGATAAAAACGACAATAAATCAAAAAATATAAAAAAATCGCAATGCGAAAACAATAAAAAATACTTTTCAGCTTTTTTATTGAAATTCTATTTATTATGCTCACATATATGTAAATATTTGCTTCGTTATCAGCACAAAAACTGCATACCGTCAACAAACACGACTCCCCATTCGCAGATCAGTAGCTCCTGCTGGCTGTCCAAGTTAACGTGGGGGTGCCAATGGCTGGAGAGTGCCTACAGATGGCATGTTTCACCTAAATTTGATACTGTACATACTCCACAACGAATTCGTGTGCCCCTACCGATATATTACAGTACTGAAGGCACTCATTCGAATCCGTTTAAAAAAATGACCGAACTTTTTCAATAATTCAACGGAAAGAAAAATAGAAAAGCTTTGCCGCATTAAAATCACTTTAAAAATCGACGCTACATTACGCGGGTAACTTTTTCGAAAAGGAATCCCAGGGACCTCACAAAAAAAGTAGAATGGCCAAACCCTGCATTCTTCATCCTGCACAACCCTGGGAGGGTTTTATTTTTTATTTCCTTTTTTACGATTTCACACAGTGAACGCACTGGGCAGTGGGCACTGCGCATTAAATAAGCCCCCAAGAAGCATTTATCAAATTTCTTCTTATAAATGTGGCTTTCCCCCGGCAAGCCGGACCCGGACTGTGACTACTGTGTAGTGTTTCCTTTCATTTCGCCGGGGTAGTGAATTTTTGAGACATTTATAAAACGGCAGGTGGGCAGGTGGGCAGTCGGCCTCGGCGTGCCAGTCGGGCAACAGGCATCGCGGCCTGTGCCCAGTCCTGCCAGTGGCAGGTGGGCAGCATAATGTGGGCTTAATGACAGCAATGAAGATGCCAAAATGATAAACAGCAACAAAAACCAGCGAGAGAGAGGCGACCGCATCCATGAAAAATCGCAGACAAACAGAAAATGGGAAATGTGCTTGGTCATTAGGTGTTTTATTTCACTACAATGCCGGGGAAGCACTTTAAAGTACGGGTAAAAACAATGCCGAAAGCTGTAAAGGCGTACAAACAATGGTATCTACGAGTACAAGGATTCCTCTTGGATCAGATCATCGAAATAAGGTTTAATGTTTTTTTTTCAATTGATATTTTGGGTTCTGGAAAAGTTTAATTTAACAAGAAACTATGAATAATTATGACTGAAAGATACTTATTGATTGCAACTGAAAATGCCCTGGCAGAACTGTAATAGTCCCTATTGATCGCTTTCAGGGAATTTTTCAAAAAATATGAACATATTTATGAGAATTTATTCCAATGCTATTGTTACTTGAATTCCGATTCGTTTTGGGATCCTTAACACAATTCATTTGAAGAAATTTCAGTATTTTTAATAAGGTCTTGCGAACCAATTTATTATTGTAGTTTTTAAATTGTTGATCAGAAACTGCGGTGATACTCGAAAATGTACAACAACCTTCTTATTCTTTCCCCCAGTTTTTTGTTGTCTGCCATATCAATAATTATTTTTCCTAGTTTAAGATTAATTTACATCGGCTTAATAATTTCCAGTTAATTCACTAAAAAAACGATCTGCTGCCAGCAGCCCAGAAAAAGCTCCGTACTTGAGTGGAGAATAAAACGGAGAATGTGCCTTTTTTTTGTGCATTTTTACAGAAGTTTGGTAATGGTGAAGCCAATTGAACTTTATCTATTAATTTTATAAGAATGGGAAAACTCATTCGATCTTCATAAATAAAGGTAGTCATATAAGAATTTTTGGAACCAGAGCGAGTCAAATCGTTTAGCTGTTGAAACTCTAACTACAGCTCCAACTAAATTGAGATGTTTAGTGAGACGCAAAGCCGGAGGATGGACCAGAGCTCTGACCCTGTAGATTCGTGGTGATTCATCACGGGATTGAACTGTTGTTCTGTTATCATTTGTATTCGGTTCTCCTATCCCTGGGCGCACTTTAAAAGTCAATTAGTTGTCAAATGTTTGTATTCTGCTGCCATTGGACCTACAGATAGCAAGGAAATGGGAAAACGGCAAGAAGAAACTGTTCCGGACAACAGTACAATGTCGAAATAATAATAATTTATAACTATCAATGTCATAAGTTCATGACATGCTCATCAATCAATGCATTAGACAGGTCCACAGCAGTGTGGTAGGGGCTACACATCGGAGCCCAGCCCGAAAGACCGAGAGACCGAGAGACCGAAAGACTGGGCGTCCGCTCTGGCAGAACTTTTCCGTGGCATGGCTCATAATTTCATGTTGCATACAATACAGCATTTCCACGCCACTATTGACAGCAATTGCGTTGCCTCCGTGCCCGTTTCCCGCCATGTCTGTCTGCGGGGCCGGAGCCTTGGAGGAGTGTTTGAGAAACTTGTCGAAATGTTGCTGAAAACTTATTTCAATTCAACATGGAAAACTTCCCACTCTGTTGTCTCTGTCTGTGGGCTGGCGATGGTTGAGGTACTCCTTGGCCCAACTGACAGCTGATTGAATTGGATACTAACTCGATTTGGGATTGGGGCTCGCACAAAAGGGCGGGGCATCAGTTTCATTATATCGAAAATATACGATTAAATTCAGATTAAAAGTTCAAAAAGTCTATCCAATATGTATATTTGATGTAACTATCATTTGATGCTTCTTTTCTTATACACATTCCATTTATTTTACTTTACATCAGTCTTTACGAGTATAAATGATCTCTTGCCTCGTCCTTTAATTTTTGGGACCACACTTAAAGCACAGAAACCGAAGCCAGACTCCCAGGTGTTGTTGCAGCGAATTTCCTTCTTACTTTGGCTCAGCTTTTCCATTCAACTTGCCGCTCTCCGTTTCTTGGCCATTTTCCTGCTTGGCTTTTGTTTCGGTTTTACCACACGTATATTTTTCCCGCACTGCTATTATGTGTTGGCATTCGTCTGACATTGTCCGTATCTGACTTTTCCATTTTCCATCTTACATATTTTTGCTCGGCCCTTTCCATGGCTTATTCAAATTGAGTCAATTTTTGTTAAATTTCCGCTTGCCTCTTCTTGGTAGCCAGGCCATCGCCTCCTGGCTGGCCTGCTGGCCGAAAGGTTTACGTGGCTTTCTGGACTGCTTCTGGCGCTCCTTCGGGCTGGCCTTAATCCTGGCCAGCGGCAGCAGCGGAATGTGTCGGCCCAGAAAGCCAATTTAAAAATGCCAACAATGATTTATGTTCACCGGCTCCTCCGTGGCACCGTCCCACAGGCTGCCACGGCTATGGCAATAATTTAAACAGTCAACAGGCAACTTCGTGTGGCTTTAATTTATGCAATTAACCCATATGCTTAACCCGTGCATGCCCCCCCACACACACACCGCGTTCAGGCGCGATGTAACTAATAAAACTAAATGACTTAATGTCCCCTGGCCGCTTTCCCGCCTTTCCGTTTTCCGTTTTCCGCTTGCGTGCTCTGGCCCAAGTGCCAAAGGTCATATTATCAGAAACAACAACTGCTATAACTACAACGACATGGGGTGGGGTGGGGTGGGGTGGGGTAGGGTCCGGGTCCGGGTCCTGCTTAGGCTAGTGGTAACGTCTCTATTTAAACGAATACTCGTACAAACCGCTTGACGCTCCCCGCCAAAAAGTCATTGACTTCCTCTTGGGGTCCAGGCCGTTTGAGTGTGTGTGTGTGTGTGTGTGTGTGGGAATGTGTGTTAACAACATTTGCTGGAAAAGGTGCAATTAAAGTACACGAGCCACGGACACGAGAACAACAACCAGCAGCAACATAAATGACAATAAAACCAAAGAGAAGGGTGGTGTTCGGGTTGGGAAAGGGAAAGATGCGAAGGAACGTCCATGTGGAATTGGAAATACTCTTATAAATCCCAAGAATCTAAAAGAATATTTATTTATTTATTTCAAATATTAGCTATAATAACTGAATAGGGGTACCGAGTAACGATACCTTCGACCCCTTCACACAAAATTGTTTATATATCATTGAATATGTTTTAAAAGAATAAATGTAATTCCTAAATAATAATTGGCAATTAAAATCAAGCTTACGCAAAAAATACCCGTTCAAGAAAATTTCTTTTAAAATTCGTTGTCTTCGTTTTAAACTAATCTAGAAATATTTATATATTCACAATGGTTTTATTTATATCACTCGAATGAGCTTTAATTTTGCAATGCAAATATTTAGAGTTGTAGATAAAATTGTTTTATATTACTTTATCCATTCAGCCCAGTAACAATTATAATTATTATTATTATTGATAGAATAATAATTTAAACACTTATAAACCCTCAGTCCGATACATTTTCTTTGTTCTTTATTATTTATTGAATGGGATATAAAGAGCCCAAAACAAACTCCATGTCATCATCGATGAACCCCACGTTAAGCCATAGAAAACATCAGCGACGACAATGACGACTAGGACGCCTAGGACGACTAGGACGCCTAGGACGACTAGGACGACTAGACAACGACGACAACGAGAATCGTGGGGCGCTCTCCTGGCGGCTCTGCGGACATAGTTGGTTGGCTGAGTGGCAGTTGCAAAAAGCCATTATAAGCATATGTGCCGGTTTAGGAAGTTCTCGGTGGCTGCAGTGCTGCTCCTCTTCCTTTGGCCCCAGCTGCTGAAGTGCTTCCGCATGTCGTGAGCGAATGGAGGGGCATGGTTTTGGGCCTGGTCCTGGGCTCGGGCCTGGGCCATTACGGAGCGAGTTCTGTTCGGAGCTAGGCAAATGTGTGCAATATTACTGGTAATGGGTTGGTTCTCTCTCTATCTGTGCCCCGATCCCATTGAATGCTGGCTGATAAGTGCGAAATTCGTGTAAATCTTTATTCCCACAGATTGGATTAAGAGAATGAAGATGACTGGTGGCTGGCGCTTCATCTCGTTCCGTTCTGTGAATTTGGTTGTATTTTTGAACGCTGTTGCCCCCGAGAGCAGGGCAGACACATGGCAAACAATTCGTTTTGGCACTCCGAACAATTGTTGTTGCCTGTTGGTTTAGGCGCCAACGGGACGATTAAAAATCATTTGCTAAAATATTCCATTATGCCGCCCAGAGTGGCCATTGGATGTGTTGACAGCCGTCCCCGTCCCCTGACAAGTTTCGCGTTACAACGTAAATATTTAAGATATATTTTTTGTTTTTGTTTGTCGGAGCTGTGCCTTGGGGATCGGAGTTTGGCATTTAAATTGCCGAAAATTCTGGCAGGTTGTAAGCACCATTTCACAGGGGCACAAAGCCCACTGGACCACTGTGCCTTCCTTGGGCGCTGAAAGCGGATGTCGTACAATGGGTCCTCACACCCCACACGCGTGCTAATTAATTACGCATAATTAATAAATTTAAGCAATCTCGGGCCACGCCTTACAAATAAATCACAGCCCCGGAGTGCCGCCTCAGAATTTAATTACACTTTCATCAGCTAATCACGCAATTCGCACCGCACCAGCCAAAAGGCTTTAAGGGGCCTTCGTAAAGACACAAGCGGCACTCGTAAAATGCGCCATAAATCTGCCCAGGAGACGTCACTTCCTCCGGCCCGACTTTGCACTTGATGGGAGACAGATCCGCCGCATCGTTCCCCTCCCGGCGAACCCTCCTGCCATCCAATTATAATTCACGCCAGACGTGATAAATCAATAAAAGTGTCCCGGGCAGGAGACAGACTCTTGAGGTGTTTACTCGCCTGATAGCTTCCCTCGTCGATGTAAATATGCCAAAAAGGGGAAACATAATGTGACACAAAGTCTGGCCAAAGATTAATCTCTGGTTTATTGAGAAAGGTTGAGACTGCCTCTCGCTGACGGCAGGGAGTCCCCAAAGATAAAATGATCTGCATAACTTGACGGAATCGCTTGAGTAAATAAAAAGTCCTTAAAAAAGGGAATTTACCAGCGAGAAGAAAGCGTTTTGTGCCCTATAAAACGTAGGGTATAGGTGGCACAATTATACGATAATATATCCAATAAGGCAATGGGTATTTTGAAATTATTTCAGACTAATATTTGCTGTGTATCCTACACTTTATAACAATCTTCCCCTAACGTTTATTGTATACTTTTCGGCTTTACTAATTCCTACATCCTTCGCTCTTTCTCTTTCTCCGTTCTCATTTTAGGTAATTGATTGCAAAGTGAAATTAATTTCTATGGGTGTCTGTGTCGGGCTGTGTCGAGACGCGCTTGAGTAAGTACGGACCATATATCACACATTTGAGTGGAAGCGAGCGAGGGGGAAAAACAACTACTAAATAATTGTTAATGTATTACGAATAATTTATGACACTATTTCATAAAAAGCAATAATTTTTCAATATCAAACGAAGCGTCAAGCCCAGCCCCGACCCCCGTGCAGGGTGCCCCAAAGTGTTGCAGCACAGTTGCAGCGCGAGGTTCCTCCAAGCCCTGGGGGAGCTGCCTCTGCCTCTGCCTCTGGCTCCAGCTATTGCTCTGCTACTGCTTTCGTAATAAGCTTGATAAATAATAAAAGAGCATGAGGCACGGTGTACGGGTTCGAGTGGGGCAAGGGCAAGGGGAAGGGTAAGGCGAACCAGCCCAGTCTGGGCCCTACAAAGTGAAATTTATCATTTTTCATAGCTGCAAGCTGCACTTTCTTGAAACATTTCACTCAGCATTGGTCCCTCCGCCACTGCAACCATTTTTGGTTTCATTTTTGGACTCCTTAGATGTCAGCATGTTGGTGATGCCTTTGCTGCTGCTGCTGCTGCTGTTGCCGTTGTTTTTCGGGCTGGGGGCAACTGGCAAATGTTTGCAGGAAAAGATTAATTGATTCCACTTGGCTGCATCCAGAGTGTCCCTGCTGGTGGCGACCCTCTCCCTCTCCAGGACGGTAGTGGGGCTTGGGTCGGTTGGGGTTAGGTGTCCTGTTTCGGCTCTCGAGCTGGAAAATCGTTAAGTTGGCTTTGTTTAAGGTTCTTGTTCTGGTTGTGGTTTAGGTTCTGGTAAGGTTTGATTAAGAATTAAATGAAATATTTCTGCAGTTTGATTTATAGAGAAACTTCGATGGATACATCTTATTTATGTATTCATTTCTGCAAAAACATCAATAATTTTCGGTTAAATGCTGCCAATGTGGTGATTCTTTAGACGATATTTCAATCTCATATTTCATGCAAAAAGTACAATGAAAAGTCCGATAGAAAGAGCTTAGGATGATGCTCCCTTTGGGCCACTCATAGGCGATATATCCATTGGAACCCTGTTCTCTCCTTGATTGACGTACTTGAGCGGGATATGTACGGGCACACCCAAATAAGTATGATACGATGCTCTGGATGATTTCAGCTTTATAAGTTTCCAGTAACCACGGCTCGCCCACAGCCCACAGCCGCCGCTCTTTGTGGCTGCTGCAGTTAACTGCTTCGCAGCAGTTGCTGGAAAAGAAGTGAGCAGAAACTTTGCCAGAACTTGTCACGGGTGCCAGTTTCTGGCCAAGTTTGTGTTGAGGTTGAAGGTTTCTTTGCATTTGTCGGGGGCGTGGCGAGGAGACGCAACTTGAGCTAAACATTTCAGACATGCAGCACAGCTCAATGTTTGACAGAGCCAAACAGGCGCCAGTCCTGGGCAGTCCCCTGTTCCCAGAAAAATCTCCGACTTGTCAGCCATTTTGAAGTGACAAATATATTTAATTGCTGGCAAAAGTTTACTGCGCAAAAGTTGGCAATAATTTTCGGTTCACTTCTTCTGTTTTTTTTTTTTTTTTGCTTTTTGTGGCATGTGTGGAATAGACGTTTTTATAATTGCTGGTAATTACTTTTCCATTTGTGGCCTTAATGAAATTTCTGCACTTGCTTTTGGGCAGTTCCAGGGTCTCCTTTGTACTTGCACACACACTGGCATACATACATATATACATACATATGTATTTATAACGAATTCATCTTAAAAATGCAACAGCCTGCAATATTATTTCTGCTGAATTAACATTTTAATAGCCGGCAATGCACTGGCTACGGCGACGGCGACGGCCACGGCGACTGCTCCTTCTCCTTCTCCGTGGCGGAAATGCAAACGAGAAGAGAGCCAGAGCCAAATGATTAAATTTTAATTTCATTTACTTTATAATGTTTGCAAGAAAAGTTAAAGCTTAAGTTAAAGGAAAGCGCAACTTAGAGCAACTACCGAAAAGATCAAATAATATGCTAATGAAAAAATTAAATATTAATTAAAATTATGAGAATTCTTAACAAGAAAAAATAACTAGATTCTTTATTATAAAGTGGAGAAAATTGAGTTAAATGAATATCCATTTTAACCATGTTCCTGTACTATATTACGCGACCTTTACCTTACCTTACACCATGAACACACTTTTCTAGCTATAACTGAAGTTATACGTTAGTAATAAAAACCAAAACGAATTTCTTTATACACATACAATTAATATTGCATATAAAGAATTTAAATAACAAAACAGTCTACAGAATGTACCATTTTCCGTACGCAGACCTTCCCGGAATATAAGCAGATGGTGCATTCGGCTTCGCCAGAGATTATCAACACAAATATTAGTAGCTCTTAAAATTACACGAGAAAGAGAGTAGTTCGTTTACTTAAAGAAATAGACTGAGGTCTTGGAAAACCTTTTTCAGATTACGGTTCTTCGTCGTGCTGAAAGGTAGAGAGGTTCGAGAGCATCTAATGAAACCAATACTTCCTCGATAAGGCAATTGTAGGTCCCAGACAATGACGATAAACATTCAGTGATCATTTGCAAGATTAAGATTTAGAAACAGAAATGGTAGTGTTCAAGAAATAGTGGATCATCTCGCTCATGTCTTGGGGGAAAGTAATGTATCCGTTGCAGTGTCCCAGCTACGACCTAAAACAAAAACCAGGACTGCATGAAGCTATACCATCTGGCCTACTTACATATGGACATGTATATTATTTGGGAAGAATCCCTCGGTTTACAAAATCTGAAGCATTCAGAGTTGACAAGGAGGCCCCGCCTTATCAGGATTGATAATATAGGAACCAGACCGTTTTTTTCCACCAGCAATCGCAGGCGTGGAGAATGCATTTTAAAAACATATAGGTATATTTTAGAGGAGTTATTCCAACCATTGCTGAATTCCTTTCGTTGTATATTGTTACCAGATACTTGCGAATTATTTGTAAAGAAATCCTGTTTTACTCATAGGTGAACTAAAAAAGCCCGTTCGAAATTATGAAAATCTAAGAGCAGTCGAATGAAACAACTCTCTCAAGTTGAATCCAACTTATATTGGCAAAGTTATTTGAAAATATCTTAACCTATTCAAACGATTTCCATTGATTCGGGACGATGAAAACCCACAGTTAAAAATTAATCATGGCATTTGAAATGTTTACGATGAGAACAAAAAATTATTACGATAAAAAAGCGTGTACAAATGAGATATTAACATTTTTATCGAGTGACTAAAAGTTATTCCCTGTCGGTTCAGTTGATGTTCGGCAGTAAAACGAGAATTATGGCTCTGTGGCATTATGACATTAACGAAGTCGGAGCGCGAAACAAAAAATATATATTGCAAAACAGAGACATAAATCGCATCGTAATTCGCTTTTTATGCAAAATTATAATGCTGGTGGAACTATCTGTTGATGGGTGTGCCAGAGCTGGGACAAAAAAGTGTTATTAACTCTTCATTGGGCCAATTGGAAAGCCATTCCCGTTGCCTGGACTCCGATTCCCTTTGATGCTGCCACCCACAAAAGGTTTCCTTTCCCGGAAATGGCTCCGACTCGAGTTCGGGAGGTGTTTATGGGATTACCTGCTCGTGGGAGTGGACGTTGCTGCTGGTGCCGAGAGGGCGCCGTCACCTTTGCCATTTGCCTGTTTGTCAACACTAATCTGCTGCTACACAAACACACCCATCCACCCACGGGGGACGTGGGGGAGGGAGCCAGGGCTGATCTGAAGAGGAAATCGAACTCCTGCTGCGACAACACAATCAATGTAGAAATCGACAAGGACACCCGCTGCCTGCCAGCCTGCCAGGCTGACGGCATTCCAGCCTACCACATCCCTGGCTCCCAGCCACCCAGCCGCCTCCTTCGTCGAGTATTTGAGCCGGAAATCAAAATAAACAGCAGCAAATCAGTCAAACAAACAAATAAACAAGAAGCGAGCTCTGGCTAAAAGCAATAAGGCCACAATGTGTTCCACATTCGACTGGATTGGATCCGACCGAGTGGCCTGCTCCCGCTCTTGCTCCTGCTCCTGCTCCGCTCTCCGCAGGACGATAGGCAATTTTTGTGCGTTACCAAATTGGTTGTACGAGTATCTGGGTGGGGACGAGGGTGGGGATGGGCCCGGGCCCGGGCCCAGGTCTCTGCCCAGCCCCATAATACTCGTAAACCCCAACGAGGAGTGTTGACCGAGGGATGGGCTGACACAATTAGCTGGGAATTGTGTGGGCAGCAGGATCAATAAGGTGAAAGCGCCTCCAGCTGTTCCGGGCCACTCCCACCCCGAATTCCCAGGATTTGGTATCAATTAATATTTCAGCAAATATATTACGACATTGGTAATGTAACCGAAGCAAGTGGCTATTTTCTGATGAGTTAAATGTAGGCAGAGCTTTGGGCAGCCCTAAATATATTCTTCAAATTGCTGGAAATGGTTTTTAATGGATTTTTTCAATGAGTAAATGTGGATCATTGCCGAGAGTAAAATATAAGACTATAATTGTTTGTATTCGTTTATCCTTGAGCTACGTTTCAGTGTATTTTTGTTTGGTTTTTGGTTCCTATTAAAAAATATAATTGTATTCTCTTTTGTTAAAATCTTGACGATTTATTTTAGTAACTATTAGACTCCCGATCAAAGTATACCAATGGTTATATATCATATTGTCTCTGTATAGTCCCTCTGGAGAACTGTCTCTCTAATTATTTCCCCTAATTCCCACTGCCACAATTCTGTTAAGCGAATGTCTTATTTAATCATTTGCGTTTTGCGTGTTTGTCACTCGAGCTTTACATCTCATTAATTTGCAAATTTCCTTTAATCTCCTTCCACTTCCACTTCCATTTCATTGAGGTCTTAACCACTAACGTGCCCCACGCTTTCCCCGCATCGCATGCTGTGCAAACGCATTACAATTTTATTTTTATTCAATTTTCGCGCAAGGACATCAAAAGGCGAAACGGCAAGCAGAAGCAGAAACAGAAACGGAAAACAGCAGCAGCGAGTGCAGAGCAGAAGGGAAACAGAGCTCGACTCGACTCGACTGCGTGTAATACAATTTTCACCTTCCTTTCCCACAGGGAGAAGGGCCTCCCGATTTCCCACCGTCGTCAGACCACCAAATGCCTTTCCTTTTTTTTTAAAGGAAAATTATATTTTTACATAATTTAACAAGCCTGAGGAGTGGCAGCGGCTCTCGTCAGTCAGTCAGTCGGTCGGACAGTTTGCCATTTCTTTATGCTTCCACAAGAAGGCTTGTTTAATGTCCAGGCTGCTGTTCCTGTTCCTGTTTCTGTTCGTGTGCGGGAGGTGGAGATGGTAGGGCTGGTAGGGATGTCGCTGTTGTGGCCGCCATTGCATTGACCACTAAAAGTTTGCCATTAAAGGGCATAAAATTCTTCTATTTCCTGGCCGGAGCGAGAGCGGGCCTGCGACAACTATGGGAAAGTGGCACTTGAGTGGCGGCACTTTGAATGGGGTTTTATGTGCTCTCCTTTCCCCACTCTCCCCTCATCTGCTCTGGCCTACACTGCGGCCCTCCCTTCCACTCGCTTTAAGCGTAAATTATGTTGTAAATACAATTTTTAAGCTGGGGAAATTTCTTCATCATCAAGTGGTCCTTTCGGATCCGTATCCTTGCCGCCTTCGAACGACGAGAACGGTTTGAGGGCCAGAAAGGTTGCTAAGTGGAAATGGGTGCTTGCGGGAAATGTGTGAAAATATTGTTTATGCTGGGTTATGTGCGGACCAAAATGGGAAGAGCAATTGTTATGGAACTGAACGCACAGAAGGTGTCGGAGTGCGACTCTGGATTAGACCATTAGACATTGATTAGAACAAAAAAAAGGTGAACTTTTAAAGTGATTATTTTCCATAGAATATTCTTATTTAATTCCCAGAAAGCTCAGAGATTCCATTATAAATCTGTAATTCTTTTAAAAGGTAAAGACGCCTTTGGTGTATAAAATGCGTGTTTGATCCGCTTTTCAACTCTTCAAAAATCTCTTGAGAATTAGCATAAATTCGAAGCCAAATTGGCTACGGCAAACGGATTATTGATAGCCCGAAAGGCAATTGGCGAAATCCTTGCGGCCGTATTTAAACTTAAATGCGGCATAATAAGCCAGTCAAACTTGGCCCAGACGGACAGGACAGGACCAGTGATGGGCCAAGGACCCTCCACGTCTCTCCTTTGAAGAGCTGAAACTAAAGCCAAAGCTGGATGCTGGATCCTGGATCCTGGACCCGACTGGCTTTCAACGGAAAATCATTACCAGAAATGTCCTGCAGCGTCATTTGTAAGCGCCTTTGGCACTCTGCCCTCTGTCGGGGGACGGAACCGGAGGGACAGAGCCCGGGGCGAAGTCAGAGCCAGGACGAAACAACTGCCGGCCAGCAGCAGACACTTAAGTCTAATGGTTTTGTCAGCCACGCCCCTCTCGCCACTCTCCCTCTCCCTCATCCAAGACCCCACCCATGGCCATGGCCATAGCCAGAGCCGGAGCCAGAGCCCCCTGGCACTCGCAGCGAAGGAATTCCCTTCAATTCGAAATGCCGCTGCACGCATACAAATTGACAATTTTATTAGCACATAAATTAGTAAAAATAATCAATAAGCAATGTGCCAAAAAGCAGTCGAAAGAAAGGAAGGCAGAGTACACTTAAACGCAAGCCGACTAAGGAGTACTCTACATATTGTATATTCATTTATTTGTACAGTAAAAAAAGAATATTTGTAGATGGAGATGGCATACATACTTACATACTAACACTTACATACTTGTATGTGTTAAATTTAGGAAACAGAGAAAAGCGAATGGACCCGCACAACGGGACAACGGCAATCGGAGAGGGAAGCTAATGCTCAAAATTGGAATTGGTGGATGGCTGAAATAAATTCAATTTATTGGCCGTATTTATGTTGCGTCCCAGCCCCGTCTCCGCTGGCCGAGGAATGGAATGGAATTGCAATTACCATGCCAGTGCCAGTGTCAGTGCCAGGCCGAAACCAAAGTCGATGCCAAGGACCCGGCCAGGATTCCAGGATGATGCGAAGACGGGAATATTGGTCAATTAGTAGCGGGCCCAAATCAGACTTGTGCACCCACAACATCACCGATGTTTGACTGGGACTGGGACAGGGACGGGGACAGATTCCTGTTAATTCGTAATTTTTTTCTTATTTTTCTCTGCTCTGCTGCTGCCTTTTTCACCGACTTTTTCCCCCCCCCGTCACCGTCCCCGTTCCCGTCTTTGCTAATTGCTTAATTCACGAACATTTTCGCATTGCATACTTTTGGGTGCCTGGTTGTGGGTCGGGGCGTGGCGTGGCGCAGCGCCCGAGTCGAGTAGTTTTCCAACTATTTTGCACCAACAAAAAGGATGAAAGTTTTGCAACTGCCGCCTCCTGCGCGCATCTGACTATGACGTCGACAACAGAGATGATGATGACGATGCTGCTGCTGCTGCCGCTGCCCCGAGTCGAGTCGAGTTGTTGCTGTTGCTGCTTGTTGTTGGACGCTAATTAACTCGATTTTTGGAAGGGAAAACCGTTTGCTAATTTGAAAACGAAATAGTTTCCCGAACCCCTTCGGCGCAGCTCTCAAAGTGAAGTTATGAAGCCTGCAATGAGACAGGCCATGAGAGTTTCACAATTTAATGGAACTTTTCTACTGCAACTAAGACAAATTAGGCGGAATTTCGAATCCTTAAATTGTGATTTAATAGCAGCTTTAATTATCCTCTGAACCGTTCATAATTGCTTTCGATATTTGGTGGTAATAATATCGTAAATATTGAAGGAAGATGTTTTTGCACAGCTTTAATATTCTGAGAAGGTCTTGAAATATCCTTTCGTTTTGATGGTCTCAACACTTTCCCCCGGGACTCCCACAGCTGCATGTCCGTCGCGTGTTCAATGAATGCAAATTTTCCCGACTGGCACGCGGCCAAGTTGGCCAAAAAGAATACTACAGAGCGGGGGGAGCGGCCAACTTAAATGGCGGAAATAAAATACAAGTAGACGACAAACGGAAGCGGACAGGACCGTGAGCAGAGGGCAGCGGGCAGGGGGCAGCGGGCAGCGGGCAGAGGGCAGGTCTCGTCCAAGGGCGGGTCGCACAATTTGCTGTCATACTTAACTGAAATTAGAACGTGATTAGATTTCATTTAAGCATTAAGCACAACTGACAGCCAGCATGACAGCCCCAACCGGACGAGTGGGATGAACGGGAGGGAGTGGGGTGGGTTGCAGAGGGGTTGAAAATGATATTTTGAGCGGGCAAATTTATTGACAATTAGCTGGAGAAGGGGGGAGGATGGAGGAATGGACTCGGCACGGCGAACATTAATTATAACGTGCATAATTAACAAATCTGGCAATCAGTGGAGCAGCGGCTTTAACTCGCCAGGAATTAGAGCCCTCCCCCTAAGAGGACCACCTCCTCACACACATAAACACACCCGGAGAGAGCCCAATAAGCGTTTAATCAGAGCCAAGGCCGAATCTGTGGGAGGACGGACGTGGACACGGACATGGACGGCGTGGGTGGGCGTGGGGGTGGCTGGCCTGGCCATTCAGGCAGCGCTAATGAAAGCACAGCCGGGAGAAATCGGTTTACGGGCTGTTTACGCAAGTAGAAGTTATTAGTTGTGCTCGGATGGGGGGTGGATGGGGGGTGGATGGGTGGCTCTTGGCTAATTTGCGGTATTAATGACAGTTAAGTGGAGTGGACTCAAATAGCCTCATAATTGGCAAAGGCTTCAGAAAGCAGTTCCTTGTCGTCAATGCAATTGGGTCTATCTGACGGGGGGTGGGGAGTAATAATTCCAAAGAACTGGCCAGAGTGCCCCATAATCCACTTGAAGAAGTCATCAATGCGGGGGTCGATAACCCGCACTCTCGTTTCCCTCGTTTCCCTCGTTTCCACCTGTCGCAGGACACAATCCCAACTTTATCGCCACAAAGTTAAGCAAACACAAATAGATTAGTTCAAAAGTTCAGGCCGTTGTTCAACGTTCGAATGCCAAAAGTCAAATTGTGTCAACTGCTTGGGCGGTGCAAAAACAAAAAAACACAAAAAACAACAGCCACGGCAACGGCAACAAAAACAGAAGGAAAATCAGGCAAGACGGAAAACATGTCAAGGCTGGATCCTGGCCGGATCCGGGCATGAGTGTGTGTGTGTGTGTGTGTGGGCCGGAGTGCTACATGCTACAAGCAAAACAAATTGCCTTTGAGGCAGACGATTGACGATTGCCGGATCGGACGTTGTTGGTCTTTTGATTTAGTCGCACGTGGGGGGGCGGCAGGGCGGCATGGCTTATTGAAATGCCTGGACTGGGCCAGGTCAAAGGGAGGTCACTGGAACTACATTTGAATTGTAAAGCAGGATGCCTGATGGAAGGTGACAGGTCCCCGAACAACTAGCCTCGGATATGCACTGATTACAGATCTGACATCTATTTGCCTTATCTTCTCAGGCAGAAAATTAAAATCTTACTCAGAGTTGCCTCGTCATTGCTCTGATTATGTAAGGGAACTAGTCAGCCCACCCCTCCCCCGCCCCTTTGGGTGCTCCGTGTAGTTCTTCAATTACTTTGCATAAATGTGATGCGACAACCTAATTAGCTCACAGACATGGCCACATTTCATTAAACAAACGGTCTCTGGTGTATAATTTTAATACGCAATTAGCAGCGTTTCAACGACACTCGATTGCCAGATAGTAAGCCCCACCTACCCCTACCCCTACCCCACCCCTTCCTACTCCTACTCCTACTCCTACCCCTGCTCGTGCTCGTATTGCCACCCACTTGCCACTCTCCTCCACTTGAACCTAAGCCGGAGCAATAAATTTCATTTGATGCTCGCTTTGCTGTCGAGTGTCGCGAGGGTTTAGGGCTAGGTTACCTTGACTCCTCAGCCCTCAACCCTCAACGAGGGGCCTTAAATTATTTGACAATTTATGCGAAAATTATGTGCGAATTGAGCCGAGCATCTCCCAGGCAACTCCCAGGCAAGGCACCAGCCAGGCAAACGAGGAAACGAGCGATCTCTTTATTCCGCCGCCATTAATCAATTTATTTAGTTGCCAGGCTGTGCCATCTCATCTGCCACTATATCTCCTCCCGGATGGGAGTCCCCAGATACTTCCGTGGGGCAGACGAATTGGTGGAGCACAAACATGGCCCCATGCCAGGCCCGAGAACCCGCACGGATTGCACGACGGAAAGCAGCCCAGGTATTGGCAGTGGAGCTGGGCGAAAACGTCACTCTGATGGACCGGACACAGGGGAGGAGTGCCCAAATATAGCAGGGCCTTGCCAAGAGCTGCGGTGGAATTGTGGGAGTGAAACAGGGGGGTGGGGTGGGGATGTCTCATTACTCACCGTGCAGCAAGTGTCGAAGAGCGTGGTTAATTGATTTGAGTGGTTTGTGTTTCTTTTGATACTTGAATTTCATTTTCGAATTGGATTTCAAAGCGGCGACCAGACTAAAAAGGCACAGCACACTCCGAGATTTTCCCCCTTTTCCCGTTTCCGATTGACACCACAAAAGCCGCCAGACGTCCGCCTCGATTACATTTCCAAACCATTTTCCCGCCTGGCTGGGGCCGGGGGCTGCGGCACTTCCGCTTCAGGTCGGAAATAGGCGGTGTAATGCCATGTCTTATAATTGTTGAATTATTCAAATGCTTTAATTTGTATGCCTAATTATTTGATTAGCGCTTTGGTAAGTGTTTGTGGGAAAAAATACACAGAATAGTTGTCCCAGATCCGGGGAAAATCAATAATTCATTGTTTGGCCGCCTCTTTGCTGATTTATTTACACTATTAATTGCTGGAATTCACTGTAGATCCGCTTATGCACATTACATATCCATTCGATTGCAAGGACTAAGCCCTCGACTGTCTGTATTATTTATCCCCTTCAGCATTTTTTCCAACCCGTAATTACCACGGGCTGTGCCACATAATCATCTGCACGTGGATGCAAAAAACGCACTTTAACAGCTTCCATTCCCAGTGCGGGAAACACAACTGAAAAGCATTGCAGACTTGTAGGCGGCACCGAACAAATTCCCGCATACAGGTGGATGATGCACTCGGAGAAGGCGGTGAAGGGCGTGGTAGCCAGCGGCCAGCAGCCAGTAGCCATGGCGGCTGCAACAAAAACACATTTAAAATGCAATCAATCTGCCAGAGCAAAGAAACAAGCCTGCCCCCTCCACCCTACTCCGCCCACAGCAACCCACAGAAGTTGCGTAAAATCGAAATTAATTTGTGTGCACATTTATTTATTTATTTTTTGATTACCCTTAAACAATTTCCCCGATTCAGGAAATGCATTAATAAACTTTTTGCGCATTGACCCTTCATTTAATTAAATTCCATATTCATTTTCTACGGAATGGGGTTGTTTTAATTGTCATTTGAAAATCATCTGCAAAATACTTTAAGTGCAACTTAAGAGTGAAATTGCAAATCTATCACTCTAAAAAAATTAGCTAAATATTTTTGGAGAGCAAAGATCAGCATAAATATCAATCTTGATAAAATACAATAAATAATATAGTAATATATCTGCATAAAAATAATTGTTTAATAATATAATAAATATTATTTAATTTACATAATAAATCCGATTTATTTTATGTGCTATAGTTGGTATATTTCCAAGTCCAATTATAATGATTTTCAACATACAATTTGTACCTTGAAGATCAGACTGATCCACCAAAACATTCATTTATTCAACTATAATTGCAAGGAAAGTCTCAGTCTCAGAGTAGCAGGAATCCATAGGATGGAGTATCATATAATTTCAAGAGAAAACCAAGTCAAGACTCCGAAGGAAATTAACTCTTTTTGGCAACCTCTGGCCTTGAGTCTTACTCCTTCCACACTGCCAGTCCCTTCCAGCTAGATCATTTGTCCAGCCCGGACAATGGCAATCTGCCATCAACATTATCATCTGCTTACCTCTCGGACATTAAGCAGGTCCTCGTTCATTAACCCATAAAGCTTCGCTGGATAATTGCCATTACCATTAACTGCTCTGCTCTGGAGGCTTACGATCCGAATCCCCTTGAGCTTGACAGCGGCAACAAAGCCTCCACGGACCCGGAAGCTCTTTCTTGTTTCAGCCTTCAGCCTTCAGCCATCAGCCATCACTTCATCATTCCCATCGTTCCAGCCAACCACACACTTTAACAATTATTGCCAACCACATGGACATGGACATGTACCCGGACATGGACAGGGGCTTGGACACGGGCCTGGAGATGGGCACAGACACGGAGCCAGAACCGAGCCAGACACGGAATACGGGATACGGAGAGTGCATGTAATGTGCTCAATTTTTCGCATTTTGCACATCCGTCGGGCGGAACAGGGCCAGCAAAGCCGAATGGCCACCTGCCAGCCATAATAATATTAAACAATATATATAAATCACTCAGCTGTCTGGCCAGCAGCAACAGAGAAAATCAAGTAGAAAAAATCAAGCCTGAGAAAATAAGTCGAGCAGAGGCGAAGTGTCGGACAGAGTGGAAGGGAGAAAGGGAAAGGGAGAAGGAGAAGGAGAAGGAAAAGGACGGAAACACGGCTCTGACAGAAGGAGGGTTTCATAAAAATTTACCGCCATAATGCTTATTTTAAAAGTCAATATGTTCGGTGCCTGTTATTTTAACACCCATCGTGTTCAGGTGCCACCGGTCCGGCATCCTCGTTCTCGTCCTGGTCGTCGACGGTCACATCCGTTTGTGAAAAGTACGAGACAAGCGACAGGAGCAACAGCAGGAGCAGCAGCAGGAGCAGCAGCAGGAGCCAGAGTAAAATGTCAGTGGCCAACGTCACAGCCCACAACACACAACATAAACATAAAGTGAAAAGTTGAGCGAGGCAAGAGGGAAAAAGAAAATGCCGGGAAATAAGTTGGAAGGTCCACAGCACAGCAGACGCCCCCGCCCGCGCCCCCGCCCCACCCCATCCAGCAGCCTTTGCGAGGCCATCTAAAGCCAAGCGTCACATGTCGCCAGGATGCCAAGGGGAGAGGACCTCGTTGTTCATATCCTGGGCTGTCGTCCGTTTATGTGACATGATTATGTGCAAAAAGTGCAACAGGCAACCAACCGAGTAACCCGCCCCCACACCTGCCACACACCCGAGACACCTGACCTGAAAGTGGCCCTCGGGCGAGGGCGGGGCATGGGCATGGGCATGGGCAGTGGCACGGGCGCCAGCTGGGGCGTCTCTCACCTCTGTTGACAGGCCCGTAGCCCGGTGAGCTTACACGTGATTTTTCAACCCAACCCAACCCCGCCTCGCACTCGCACTCGGAAATTATGGAAAGGGTCAGAGATGTCGCACACATACTCTTTCGAGTCTGTGGCCGTAATCAGCTCGGTGCAAGGCCCAAACGCTTGATTATCAGGGGAATAGCTCGCATCTAGCCCGGAGGCAGCAGCCTCCGTTATCGCTTAAGCCGATCCAAGCGCCGAGGGGATATTGAAAATCAGGGTACCCTTGTCAAAAAGTATCACAATTATCCAGAGTGGGATGCATTAAAGACCTCATTAGGTATTCGATTTTTTTACATTTTTAAATTTTTTTATTAATGATACGAGAATATTTTAAGCATTTTTGAAAACCCCGAACGACCGATCTGTAAGAGTATCATTGCTTCGGCCCAAGAGTATATCGGTTTTCTTTATGTATAATAAATCATGGGACCGCAGTCAGTATTTCTGAAGGTCTGGAGGTAGCCAGCTGGCAGTAGAGGCAACAGAATAATTCGGCCTGTTGGGAAGGCTAAGAAGTCCCCCCAGCGATCACGTTCTCAAGAAGAAAGCACTCACGTGATCGAGCACAGGATCTGCAAGACATGACAAGACAATGGAAGCCACAGCTCGGCGGAGAATTCAGTCGCCTCCCGCTGGTCTGGCACACCCCGAGCTCAAGCAAATGAAGAATTATTTCGAATATGCAAACTCTACTAACATATTTTTACTGCGAGTCTCGGATCGTAAAAAAAGCTGACTATGCGACATGCAGCCATCATAATTCCATCCCAAGAGTGAGATCATCCAGCTGTTTTTTCCCACTGCATTACACTAAACTTTAGTTTAGGTTTTTTTCAGTGCAAGCTCGAAGATAAGGCAGAAGCAAAATGAGTAAGAAAACAACAAAAGCATCGAAATGGTTGTTGGTCAGTTTGCGTTCGCGAGCAACGACGACCCACACAAGCAAACAGAAACGGTTTCGGTTCCACGCATAGCATACACTCACATAATTTTTGCATGTGTTGGGTTTTTATACCCGGTACTCGAAGAGTAAAGGGGTATATTAGATTTGTGCAAAAAATTAATGTGTGTAACACCCAGAAGGAAGCGTTTCCGACCCCATAAAGTATATATATTCTTGATCAGCATCAATAGCCGAGTCGATATAGCTATGTCTGTCTGTCCGTCCGTCTGTCCGTCTGTCCGTCTGTCCGTCTTCATTAGCGCCTATAGCTCATAGACCATAAAAGCTAGAGGAACACTATTTTGTATCCAGACTCCTGTCTTATCGCACTGTTACAAGTGTATTTCAAAATTTCGCCCCGCCCCCTTCCGCCCACTCCAAGGACGAAAATCTGTGGCATGCACAATTTTAAAGATACGAGAAAACTAAAAACGCAGAATCGTAGAGAATGACAATATCTATCTGATTGTAGAATCTGGATCAGATCGGATAATAAATATAGCCACAATGAAGAAAACCATTTCGAAATGCATCGTTCCCTCTCGCTCTCTCTCACACACAGGGGTAGGCGCTATGCCTGATCGAATTTTTTGACGCCTAGTTCTCAGAGACTATAAGAGCTAGAACCACCAAACTTTCTATCCAAGCTCCTGTGATATCAAACCGAGACGAGTTTGTTTTAAAATTTGGCCACGCCCCCTTCCGCCCCCACAAAAGATGAAAATCTACAATTTTGAAGATACGGGAAAACCAAAAACGCAGAATCATAGAAAATGACTATATCTATCAGAGTATTGAATTTGGATCAGATCGGATCATAAATATAGTCAGAAGGAACAAATGAAATTTCAGTGGCCTCCCAAGCGCAGACTGATTCCCTCTCTCTCTCGCACACAGCCGTGTATGTATATGTAGGAAGTAGATAAAAACATGTAGAAATGGCAGATGTAAAACATTTATGTTAACCAATATGGAAACATCTAATAGATCAAAATCTCCGAAAAGGTTCGACTTAAATTGTTTTTTTTTGGCTAAAATTAAATTTTTTCCTTTTGCGAACATGTAATAAATTACAACAAGCTCACATACATACATACTGACTGAGTACCGGGTATAAAGTAGAGCCGCGGCGCAGACGCGGCTCATAACGTTCCCCCTCGTTTTTTCTTGGTGCCGTTCATGTATACGTTCTGTGAGTTCCAAGAGCATAAAGATTTCACGCACTAAAGAATTCACGCATGACAGCGCAACTGATTAATGGGAAGATCTGACGAAAAGACTTCAAAAATGATTATAAATATTCTTGCAGATTGACCAATTGAGTAACTCGGCAGCCCCCAACTGGAGCCAGAACGAGTTATTCCACATGTGGAGGGACTCCCTGCTATGGTGTCGCACAACCTGATTGTCGATTTCGTATGAGGGCTTCTTATGTAGAACTCTGCTGATAAAGCACTCATCGAGCTCAGTTCTCAGTCAGCGTCCAGCCCGAAGAGTAGCGGTCCTCTGCCGGAGGTTCCAAGTAAACATCAAATTTAAGTATGAGCTCTCCGAAGAGATCTCTGGACTTGCCGTTTCGGGGGCTATTGCTCTCGATTCTTGTGCTTTGTGCCGTCGGCTTGCCCGCATCAAGCGAAGACGAGGAGGAGATTTCATTTGGTATGAAGTCACCCGCCTTAGAAGAATCTTTCACGTTTAAAGCCAAGGTAAGGCAAGGTCTTAGTCCGCTGATTGTCTGGAAACTCAACTATTTGTACATCAGGATCCGGATCCGGATCAGGATCGACTCATCGATCTGACCCAGTCGAACCAATGCGGCATATCTGCGTCTGGTATAGCACCTAAAGATAACACCCTCAATTCGACTTATCAATCGGATTACGGCGCCTTTCCCTGGACCACAGCCATCTACTACAAGAGCCAAATTATCAGCGTCGGCACTCTGATTCGAATGGACATTGTCCTCACGTCCAAGGATTCAATATGCGACATACCGCTGGATGAGCTTCAAGTGGCTGCCGGAGACTGGGACCTCCGAAGATCGGTGGAGAAGTATTCCCGGCTCAGTCGCTCTGTGATTCGTACTGCAGTTCGGGAGAGTATCGCCATTCTCTTTCTGAGCACGCCCTTCTTGAATGTTCAGAGCATCCAGCCAGTCTGCCTGCCTCAGCCAGAGGCGGTGTTCACCGAAGACTACTGCAAGACGATAGGCTGGAGTCAGCCCTCCGACGCCAGCCAGTCGGACATACTCTGGTTCAGAAAGACCGTCGTCATGCCTCGAGAGGATTGCGAGAGTCAGTACGATCTCCTGGGCAACAGGACCCTGCAGCCCGACGTCTTCTGTGCGCTGGATGTGTCCAACGAGTTTAGCCCTCTGAATAGGGGCGCTGGGCTCTTCTGTAAACAAAAGGAGGACAGTAAACACTCGGTTCTGGCAGGAGTGGCCCTTACGAGCAGGTCCTGGAGGCCGGACAATCGGCCTGCTTTTTTCGCCAATATACCGCACTATATGGAATGGATTCAGCGAGAACTGGCCGAGGACGACACGAGCGAAACTGAATCTTCTTGATGAACACTCTATACTCTTTCTTTGAAATGTTTACTTTCAGGTATTATTCCGAGTGTATATTCTTTGCTATTTTGCAGTACTTATCAGCCAAAAATGTTGATTTCCACTCGATCGTCTGTCTGTCCTATCGCATTTTCAGAGCTTCAAAGTTGATAATGTAAAACGACTTTTGCTGTCTAAGGAACGAAATTAATAAAAGATGAAACACAATTTATTTATATATATTTATTGTACATTTATTGTTTATATTTATAAAAATATTATATTTTGATGCTCTTATGTTTCGCCTATCGAATATTGTTCTAATTATATTGTAATAAATTATTATTATTAATAATAATATTTAATCCATTAGCCATAAGCCATAAAGGCTGGAGCAACCACATATTGTATCCACACTCCTGTGGCATCTGCGGCATCCCCAGTTGCGAAGATACAAGAGAGCAGAAAGCACAGAATCATAAAAAAAAACCCATATCTACCAGATTAGCTTAGAACAGATAATTATTACAGTCAGGAGGAACAAATTAAATCACAGTGTCTGCTCTACACCCTTCCACGCACATACTCATTCTCTCTCTCTCTCTCAAACACTCTTTCTCGTGCAATGTTCGCCCTCTGGCTAAGGGGATGAGATAGCCCTTTCCGGGGCTTAAGACGTTCCCGATCGTTTTTCATCTAAAAATATATAGTAAATAATATATAATTGTAAATGATTGGAAAGATAAACAATTATTTGACATTGACATGCAACATTCATGTTGCCCAAGCGCCACCAAATCCCATTCAAAGACGCAGCCCTCCTACCAACCAAACGACCGAGGGGAGCTGCCGCATGCCGCATGCCGCATACCGTGCGCTGTAAGGGTAGCAGAATGTTAATTTCTGAGAGATTTGATTGGGAGAGATTGGGTATTGCGAAGGCGGCTAACGAGGGCTCGTCGGAGAGCTTCGTCGTCGTCATCGGTGGCCCTGCTCTTGGCGATGGGGCACGAATATTTTACCGACAAAAAAGCCGAGAGGGCGGCAGCAAAAGCCAAAATGTGAAATCCGATTTGTTGGCCAGAAGGCCGCGATCGTCTGTGTCTGGGTGTGTGTTTTGGGGCGGTGGGTCGGTGAACCGTTAGCTGCCCGTTGCTGGTCGCCTGTTCAGCTGGCAAACTATTTAAAATGTTTTAAACTTTTTCACGCCGTGTGTGGTTCAGTTTTATGAACAATATAAAAACATTTATAAGAAGCAGATCCGCAGAGTCCCCAGCCCCGTCTCTCTGCAGAGCAGGGGATCCGAAAGCGTGGCACACTAATATTGCCCTTCTTGCTGCTGCTCCCTACCGCCCACCACCCCCTCTTTACGTCTGTACATCCGTCCCGCTCTCAACAGTGCTACGGCGTAGCTGTAAATCCGTAAAACTCTAGGAAATACGGTATTATTTTGTACTAATTCGAATAGGCGATCAGCTTTTGGGAGAGAGCTGCCGCTCGTCATTCGGAGAGAAGGCCCTCATACCCATGCACATAAATATGTATGAATAAACCGAACCCCCATACAATACATTTCTATATGAAAATAATATATATGTACAAGTGTATGTAAGTATGTACGTATGTATGTACGCGTACATTTGTTTGCTTTTTATATCGCTCTGCTGTCTGTCTCTGTCCCTGTCTCTGGCAGCGGGTTACTTAATGTATTTATGCGATACGTTGGGTCTCTCCGCAGAGCTGTAGACTCATTTGTTTAAACAATAAAAGCACTGACAGAAATTCTCCTGTTACCTTTTGTATTCCAGTCGTGGAATTTCGGCTTTAATGAAAACAAGGTTGTTGGCTGACTCTTGGGGGTATACAAGATGTTTTATCCAAGGTGTTTCGGTTCTCCTACCTTAATTTCTCCAAGTGTAGAATATACAGAAATCACGTTTTATCCAAAAATCAAGAGACCAGTGAGATATGGCCGCCTCCACTAGATCACTGAACGCCTGGGATTTTGGATAAATGGTCAGCATTGAGAGGCGGCAACCGAAAGCGAAAGTACTTTTCATAGATCCCCCCGCCCGCCAGAGATCGGCCCCCACAGCAGCGGCGTGACAGAACATTTCCACAGAACAGCCGCCTAGCACTTGGCCCCCCGCTCCGCCCCACCGCCCCTCACACTACGATTCCGTTCCAGCTGCGCGTGTGTCATTACTTATCAACCGCGGGCCTCGCCGCCTGCCTCGTGCCTTGAGCTTCGCGCCTATCGTCTACCGCTATACGTCACACGCCGGCAGCCGCAGCCGCAGCCGCAGCCCCCTACCACCCCCACCCCACCCGAGAACCGACCTATCCACTTATCCACTTGAGCGAGGCGTGTGAATTGCATTCGACAAACGACTTTCAAACGCTTTCTGGGCGCTTGGTACAAAAAGTTTATAATTTCGTATTTAACAAAAAAATTAATGTTTTATAGCTCGCGTGGGGAGGCGGACAAAAGTTTATAAACATTTCCAGTGCCCGCCCCGCCCCTATGTGGGCTTCTAAAAGGCAACAAATAAACAAAAGTAAATACTATTATTCTACACTCTCAGATTTGTTGTAGTACTATACTATACTATGTATGTGTGTATGGGATCGGTTTAGCAACAAATACTCTACTTACTGTTGATTAACTAAACATATATACATTTATATGTACGTATGTAAAATTAACGTACGAGTACGTACTTGTCGGTGGATTTACATATTCGTACATTTATTGTAAACATTTATTGCCCGTCGTCCAGCAGGCTGATGTCATCAAAGGCATGACAGCTGCAGCGGTCGGACGGGCATTAACAATTGAGACACGACACGACACTCACACAGCTTTCTTCTCTCTCCCTCGCACACTTCGGTCTCACGAACCGAAACCGAATCCGATTCCGATTCCGAAACGTAGCCACCGCTGACGTCAGCCGCTCTTGCTGTGCGTTCTCGCGCTCTCTCAGTTGCTTCGCCATCTCGCTCACCAACTCAGTGGCTGGCTCTCTCTCTCGGTCAACGATCTTCGAAATTTGGAGCCCCCGAAGTTCAACGAACCGCCGAAAAAGAGAGCGCTGTCAACGCGATCCGCTGGCGGCGGCCGCTGTTCGCCTGCTACCCGGAACAGGCGTCTGATTTTTCTTTCTTTCGTGGAACTGGCGTTTGAGCAGCGATCGTCGGCAAAGGTGGGTCACGGGCGGGCCCTGAACGTGACACTGTTGGCGGCCATTTACCTTGGGGCTCCGAGGGCTGTGCGTTGAACCTTGAGCGGGGTCAATGCGCGGCGAATGCCCTCGGCTGTGGCCCTCGCCGAAAAGTAAAATCGAACCAAGCCCAAAACTGGGTCAAGTGAAGCGCTCGCTGCGAGGGCGAACCATCCGACGAGCTCCAGGGCCGAACCGAGTTCACTTTCGTTTTTTATGTAGAAATCGATAGCTGGCTTTGCTCGGGGAACAGGCGCGCAGCGACCGCAGGCCAACTCAGAGCGCGCCGCGAGGGAGGGTCGACAGTCGTGCGTAAGAAACAATTTGTATCTGTATCTACAAGTGTGTAGGACGCACCCTCCACGCCACTACTGCTCTGCTGCTCTGCTGCTCTGCTGCTCAGCCGCTCGCCGACAATCCCTGTCCGTCCCTACGTCCGACTTCACTCTCGCTTTCAAAACATGATCGATAATATACAGGCAGCGACTACCAGGCCAGCATAATAGCCAGCAGCTGCACTCCACTCCACTCCACTCCACACACTCCACTCCATTGCTTGTGACCTCGTTTTCTTTTTTTCTGCTGCTGCTGCTGCTGTTGCCTTTGTTTCGATTCGTTTCGTTTCGTTTATTTCGTTGTTCTTCTGGTTTGCTGCTGAAAACTTAAACAATGGAATCCTATGGCAGAGTCTGGCGATATATCGAATTTGAATGGTGGAGGTGGGTGGAATTGTGCATATGAGACCCGTGTGGGAGGTGCATTTATCGGGTATTAGTATGCTGAATCTCTGTAAGTTATAGGGATTATATTCAAGCACATAGATATTTATAGATATAATCCTATGCATACATATATGTATTTGCTATGATCCTATTCTTAATTATGCGTATTCTCTAGTACTCGACTTATTTATATTCATTCTGCTGGCCCTTCTGCTGATTATGGGCTCCACACGGACACCGACGATATCGCGACTGTGTTTGTTGTTGCTTTAGCCGCTCGTACCTTCGGTTTTTGTTGTTTCCATTGTGAAGCGCGCTTCTGGTTTTCCAAGGTTTTCCAGTTCGATCAGACAACAGACAACAGACAACCTCAAGGTTTCCTTGATATAAAATGACTGCCAAGTTAGTGGCTGGCCCTCTTCTGTTGGCCTGGCCAAAATAGAACAGCAACGGTTTCTAAATAGTCAAATCCGTCGCCAGCCAGCCGCCGACGGCCCATACAATTCTCATTTTCGGCAAAACAAATAGTGTTTTGCTTACGCAAATTTCGTGCCTTTTGTGCTTTCCGTACTGCCCGCCGCCAGGCAGCCGGCTAGAGACCCGGCCCGGCGTATGTGATTAGTTTTTTCGTACTATTTCGAACCGGCGCTCAGCTCCGCGTGCAGCTGTCGACGACGACGGCAGCGGCAGCGGCGGGGCAGCATGAAATATTTATGCTGATACAAAACAACGAACGCGTACGCGTCGCGTACGCAGCGGCGGCAGCGGCAACCAGCCGAGTGCCATTCAAATCGACGTGAAACAACAATTAGTATTCAAGGTTAACCAGAAACAAACTGAAAGCCAACAACGACGGCGACAACGAGCCCCAGCTGCCAGCCAAGTGGGGGACCGACTTGGGGGGATCGTCGATGGGGCAATTGTTTCAACAGAACAAACTGGAAACCGGTTTTATTTAACATTTTGCAGTCATCTATGATCGGAATCCTAGGGATATGTTTTATAAATGCAGAATTATTATTTAAAAATGCCAGTAAAGTAGTGAATATCATAAAAGTACCATATGCCTCTGTGGATCTGTCTGTAAAGACACAAATCCATGCCTAGATACTCTTAGCCTAGCAAACACTCGAACTGAACATTCGCGCCTACTCGTTTTTCTGCCAAACAACCCGTTTGGATGACTCAACGATCAGAGTTCATTTGGTCATCCGCTATAATTTTATGCTGCGGCATCAAATCAGTTTCTGCTTCTGTTTCTGCTTCTGCCTAGCGGACGGGGGGTTCAATGAACTCCCTGGGCAGTGCCCAGCCAACCTTTTGGCTTGCAGCAGAGATCGCTGGGCCCCTGGTCGCTTGCCCCAACTCAATTTCCTAGATAGTCGATGGCGTCTCGGCTGTGGGAAAGCGACGGGCCCCCTACCTTATGATTTATGGCGGTTCTCGGAGAGCCACCGCAAGATTCACTTTCGATTTTAATTTCCTAGGAAGCTTTTTATAAATCCGAACAGGCGCCCAGCGCAGGGCGCAGGGTCTGGTCTCTCGGATCGGTCTCTCCGCCGAATCGAGTGGAGATCGCCCAGTGTGTGTTTTATAATCAGCTTTTTAAGTGGAGCTCTTCTGGTTGTCTCTGTCCGACCCATGGGCTCGGGTACCGCCTCTCGGTGTGTGGAAGTTTTTGTATATTTTCGGCTAACAGCGCTGGCTGTTTATTCATGGTCTCTGACCCACTTTTGGCCCGGCCGACGCTTTCGTTTCTTTTTGTTAAACTCTGTGTATTTGGTGTATTTTGTGCCACTTAAAAGAGATGGGCATGCCTCCATGGAAATCCGGAATTTACGAGACCGCTGCTGCTACTGCTGCTTACATGTCAGAGGTTCCCGTGCACTGAAATCCAATGTAATCCCCTTGGGGATCATAATTAAGCCACAATAACTTGTCATATTTAAGCCGGTCTGACAATGCTCTCTCTCTCGGCTCTTACTTAACTTGCAGTACCCGCCCCTCCCAATCCACACACCCCATCCCGAGCAGCAACAACTCATTTACACCTCTCTCATGATGTTCTACCAATCCTCCCTCTGCTTCTCCCATTGCAGGGCTGGCTGTGGGGCTGCGCGATGTCAATGTTCGCATCCCGTCGGCCGTTAAGCGCGGCGATAATGCTCTCTTAATCTGCAATTATGACATCGAGAACGATACGCTGTACACGGTGAAGTGGTACAGGGGCCGCAGGGAGTTCTATCGCTACACGCCAAAGGAGAATCCGGCCTGGAAGATATTCACGAAAACGAACGAAATCGATGTCGAGGTAAGTCGATGCTGATGATGTTGATTGAAAGCGAAAGACAGGGACGCAAAAGCACAGAGTTTCCCCATGTAAATTGCTTTAAATAACTGTACGCTGCCGGCATTAACAGCCCCACCCCCACCGCTCCTTGTAGGACGTGCAAACAGTGGGCGCCTTTCCCCGAAAGGGTGCATGCATCGATGTTTGTTTTATGCATGTTAAAAAGTTTTAATTAACAATTTTGACTTTTCATTTGCCGCGGCTGCTGCTGCACCGTTGTCCGTTGTCTGTGCATTTATTGTTGACTTTTGCTGACATTTCGATATTAAAAACGACGGAGAGGAATGACAAAAATATGCATGAAATAAATGATACAAAAAAGAAAAATAAAACAGCTGCCCGCAGGAAAAACGTTGCTGTCGAAGGGCTGACAGGCGTGTTTCTTATATAAGCTTATACATGTGCTCGTGTAAATAGCTGTGGGCTGGCCTTTGTTGATCTGCAGCAAATTAATTGCTCGGACTTATGAAGAACAATAAGCCAAATTGTTGGGATCTGAGTGGAGCCAAACCTAGCAAAACCAGGATAATTAGGATACGATTTTTATTTTATAACTTATTTCCATTTTATTATTATTATTATTTATACTATTTTGGTTGATAGCAGGGACCGCAAATTAAAGTTCTGACTGCAAATTTTAACTAAATAAGTCATAGTGAAGGAAATTGTTATTTTTAATCTTTATTAAAAGAATGCAAAAAATGTTTTACTTTAGAATTTTACTAAAAAAAATTGTTCGCAGCAGAACGCCTCTGAATAATATTTATTATATTAAGTACTAGTCACGGCATTGAAGTCACATCGAATTGTTTTTAAGTAACAACATTGTATCATCACTAAGCTATCGATATAGTTCGCTGGCAGACCTCGAGAAGAAAAGCACGTAATATTTTTTCAATAATTGTTATATTGCGATTTTTATTTTAAAACTTATAACAGTCCTTATAACTTACGATCCCTGGCTAATAGTCTAATTTCAACCGAAAACCAAGATATAAACCAAACAAATAGTAGATAAATGAAAAAAATCCAAAGCTGAATTGACAGCAATATTGACATTATCTAGATGAGAATATATAAATGAGACTGCTGCTCAATGTTGCGAGTGAGCTGAAAACAATCGATGGAATATTTGTACGCGAGGCAAACAATGAATTGCTTAAAGTACTTTTGGACTTATTGGACTTATTGCCATAAAAGAAACAACGGATACAACATACATACATATTTGTTAGTTAAACTGAAGCTGATAGCAATGAATGAATTTTGTTAATTAGGGTTAAGTTGATAAGAATAACTCCATCCAATCATCGAAAGACTGGATAGTAGTGTAGTAAATATTGCTCTAACGAGAAGTCATAGGATGTCAAAGGTCATCGTACTTCTTGCCCATGCTCTATCCAACATCTCTAGAAACTTCCTGTATACCCCTTGATATATCATTAAAAATAGCCCAGCCTGTAACAATCAAAAGTGAAAAAAATACGATATTACACAATTCTGGAAAGCTTATTAGCTGAATATCGATTCAGACCTTTTCTGTTACTCGGAGTATTATAAAAATGAGTCAAAGCAGGCTGTGCTAATGTAATAATTTTTGATATATTTGTGTAATATTTTGTGAGGGTTTCCTCACTCGTATTCAACGTGTTGTAGTGAACAGAACAAACTGGAAAAGATACAAAACAACAAGAAAAATAATTTCCAAAAATTTCCAAAAGTTATCCAAAAACTATCCAAAAATTACCAAAAATTTCCAAAGATTCGGCAGACAAAAACCAAAGGTAAGCGATAATGCTCTTACCAACAAAAGTGTTTCTGAACTCCTAACTGTATTCCAGACCATGCCTCCTATACGAAACTTTACCCCTCGTGCTGCCCGTGTTACAGCACGCCGCGCTGCCCCTGTATCTCGTCAGTATCTTCGAGTAAGGTCCACAGTCAGCGGTGAATTTCAGCGTATCGCAACAGCTGTCCCACAGCTTCCACTACCGCGGAGAGTGCCACGTAGCGGGGCACAGCAAGGAGACCAGGCCCAGTCTCTCTCTCAACGCCAGGTCGCGGTCGCCTTCCGTCGTCTGCCCCGCGAGATGGAGGAAATGATGCGCAATCCAGCAGAAGGTTGCCAGGTGGAGCTAGTTGGGGACGATATGAGCCACTGGAAGGCCACCATTGTCGGCCCCACCGACACGCCCTATGAGGGAGGGCACTTTGAATTGGATATAAATTTTCCAAATAGCTATCCGCATCGCCCTCCTAACGTAGCATTTTTAACTCCAATCTATCACTGCAACATTACTGCTGAAGGGGATATCTGCCTGGACATACTGGAGGAGGAATGGTCTCCAGCTCTGACTGTGGAGAAGGTGCTTCTATCCATCAGGTCGCTGTTGTCGGACCCCAATCCTGACGACCCAATGGATGCAGACATGGCCGACTTGTACATTAAGAACCGTCAGCAGTACGACAGAAACGCCAAGGACTGGACCACACGTTACGCCACATGCTGTTCCGATAAGCATGCAAATAATACACAGTAATACCGCAGACAATATACATTAATTAATTTCCATTTCACCCTTAATCTGAAATATATATGTCGGAGATCGAAATTATTTCGAAATATTTCGCTAGTAAATAAGTAAACGATGTTATTCGAATTCGACAGCCAGTCCTGTCGATATATATTGTCTAGTGTGACCCTATGCTGCTGAGAGCATAGTCTGAGAGCGAGAGAGCGCCTCAGATGAGCATTGCGCAAGTGTGGCCGAGGTGTTTGAAGTCAGTCTGACAAGAAAATCACAACACATTGCGACTTGCTGTGCTTCTTTAACCGAAAATCCAATATGGCGGACGAGACCCAGCATACCGACAACGCTCCGACATATACTTAGATATTACTATTATTATTATATTGTGTATACGTTTCTACTTCATCCGGTAGCTGGAATAGCTAAGAGATAATTCATGATATTTAATATATGTATGTATGTGTTATCTGTGCGATATTGCTTAGTGACATTGTTTAATGTTTCAGGTTTAATAAAGATAATATTGGATTTGTACTTGTAAACTTCACTAAAGCTTACATAAGCAGTTCCTTGATGATCTTTCTCCTATTTAAATTTTGAATATAAAGCATATGAATTGCGTTTAAGAAAACTCTCTCTCTCTCTCTTTCAAAGACAACCCAATCGAATGCCAGCCATGTGCTGTTGCGGAATGTCCCCACCTCGATATCGGGGAAATTCGCGTGCGAAGTTTCCGCCGATGCGCCCACCTTCGACACCTCCATTGTGGCTGCCGACATGGAGGTTGTGGGTAAGCCCCGAAACATATTCAGATGGAATCTGAGCAGCCTGTACTTATATATGTGTTTATTTTTGCCCAAGAACTACCTACCCAACGACCGATTATAACTGGGATTCACTCCCGCTACCGCCTTGGCGACGTTGTCAACGGCAACTGCTCCTCGGACTACTCCAAGCCGGCTGCCAACCTCACCTGGTGGATCAATGACATACAGGTGCCGCCCAACTACTTGCGCGTCTACGAGATCCAGCGCCACCTGGCCGAGCACCTGGAGTCGGCCGTTCTGGAGATCAATTTCGTGGTGACCGTGCATCACTTCATCAAAGGACGCTTGAAGGTGGGCTCCGATCTAAACCACTATCCCACAGACCCACTATCTAGCCTAATCAATGTCTATTATGTGACAGCTCAAGTGTTCGGCCCGTATACACGATATCTATGCGCAGGAGAGCGAGAAGCTGCTTGAGGAAGATCGTCCGAGGATTTTGGCCTCCGGCCGCTCCCCGGACATGAACATGTACCCCTTCGATCAGCCCGGGGATGCGGACGAGCACAACGAACTCTTCTTGACACACAAAAGTAAGTACCAGGCTATACCTGAAGATGATCCAACCAAAGGGCGAGGTTTTGGGATATATCTGAGAATATCTAATACCTTAAGAGTCCCGAAATAGTTGGTCCAACCGATGAGGGTAATCAATATCTCATTTGATTAACTTCCGCACATTATTCAATGAGCTTTTGGCTCTGTTGTTTCCGTTGTTTAAAAATTAACCTCCAGATAAGCAACGGCCACGCCCTAATGACAGGCAGCTGTACAGCCGCTGGCCGCACTAGGCCAGGCCAGGACTGGAATGGAGTGGGACTGGGGCTGGGGCTGGGGCCTTTGGAGCTCTGCGGTTGGGGGCCTTACAAATCTTGGCCTGATTGTTTTTCCAACGGAAACAAATGCACACTGGGATAACACAGGGGATACATTTACACGCACGCCATTAGAATGATAAACTGTGGGGCATTAAATCAAAGTTGGCGAAAAAGGACGATAGGAGGCACCTTATTAGCTCGTTTCCTCTGTGGGGGCGCTCTGTGGGGGGAGTGGGCGCTTTGTTGGCCATGGTAACGATTTATTAATGCTCTGCGCTAAGCTGGAAGCAATTAATTCAAAGATTAATTTGACCAGCGGGTGCCCTTTCCCTTTCCCTCTCTCTATCTGTCTCTCCCCGAGCAGATTTCAATCTTTTGGCTGTACCATTCTCCTCCCTCTTTCAGATGCTGGCTCGTCTGCCGCCGGACTGCGGCTGGCCCTGGTCAACTGGAACTGGAAATGGAACCTGATGCAGGGCAATCCGCTGCTCACCTTCCCGCTGCTTGCACTTCTCTGGCCGGCCATCTGGCTGTGTGCCTGGCGGCACCTCGGCCTCGGCCTCAGCCTCGGCTTCGGGAACGGGAACCTGTTCTGCCACAGTCGCTGCAGCGCCGCGGAGACGGAGCGGTGATGAGTCGGCCGTACGAGTGCGAGTCGCGGCAGGAGAGATGGACTTCAGGCAGGACACAACGAGTGGCTGGCCGACGAGGCTTTAGTTTCAGGTTCATCGAATTCGGTAGACGGCGAACCCCTTTGGATCATCACCGAAACAATTATAGAACTCATGATATACATATACCTATATATAGCGAATCGAATAGCAAATTACGAATACGAATACGAATACAGAGCAGAGGTCCTCAGCATACCGAATATACCTACTCACATATACCTATACCTATGTTAAGTACGTAACTGTAAAAACCATACATTTTCAAAATGTTGCATCCCCCTACCCCCTACCCACTACCACCTACCCCCTTATTGTATCCAGTCGAAAACCAGGCGAGGACTATCCGAAGGAAGCCCCCCAGCTAACCCCCAGTCAAGTGTAAATAACCATCACATAATCTCATGCATGTACTCTCTAAGCCAGATTTCCAACGTTGCTTTCCCTCGGTTTCCCTCGGTTCGTTAAAGGTCTAAGGAGTCCCCATTTGGGATTGCGGTTTCTGGGAAAACCCATGGTTCTGTTCGCAACTATATCGAAGAGTGTTGGTTTGAAAAACTGTACAACTATTTAGCCATAGAGTTATGTTTAGTACGATCCTGAGTTGAACGTGTGCGAAAGGACTATTGAACGAAGCCAAATAAAGATTCTTTTATTTGATCAGAGGTCAATACTGTCATTCATTCGTTGGTATTCGTTGAAAGGTAAGTTGGGAGTAAGGAAAATTAATCAATAACTAAAAATCATAGTGAAAAATCATTCTTCTAAGGCTAAAAGAGGCCCCGTTAAGATCTTATTGAAAGATGGTCATTAAATGGTAGCTCATAAGATAAGCCTCAAGCAAGCTGATGCTTAAGGGAGTGTTGAAAAACTGTACAACTATTTAGCCATAGAGTTATGTTTAGTACGATCCTGAGATGGATTCCAATTGTTGGGCATGACATTCAGCATCAGGGAGCCGCTCCGTTACTGCAGGACCAAGAAATTGTATTCCACTCCAAAACGAACTGCTTTGTGCTCGCCCCCACCTTTACTCCTGAAGATCAATCAGTATAATAATTATAACCCCATTCGGAAGAATAATTTTCTTAGCTCTCTAAGACTCCCACTACTCCTCAATTCTTGTGTCTTTCATTCAGCAATTATCCATTTCTTATTCTGTTTTTGCCTTCTGGCTTTCCGTGCTCCTTTTTTCGGTTGACCCCTGAATCCATTTCTGGCTAAGTGTAAAATATTACGGCGTCAACTGCAAAAATAAGCCAAAAAAAAACCGAAAGAAGGGGGGAGCAGCAGCCAGGCAAGAGAGCAACAAACACAGGGAAAAACTTGTAATTTACGTGGCAAGGGGAAAAACAACGGAATGCCAGCGGCAGACAGACAGACAGCCAGCCGGAGTGGAGTCCGAGTCAGTGGAATGACACGGAAAACAGTGTCAAATGGGTTGGACTGCTGGCGGGGCTGGTGGCTGGGCTGGTGGTTGGGGACTTGCACACCCCTGAGTGTGGGTGGGTGTGTTTTGTATCTCAAAAAAGCATTTGGCAACAGCCACCGCACAAAGCCATGACAATTCTCAGTGGGTGCTGCTGCTGCGTGTGTGTGTGGGCGTGTGTGTGTGGGTGTGCGTGTGTGGGTGGGCCTTTCGTTTGGCGCATACTTTTCAGCGTTCGGTGGGGCTTTGGTGCTCCTGCTGCTGCTTGCAATTTCGCACTCGACTGCATCTGCATCCTGCATCCTGCCTCCTGCATCTCTGTGTGGGCGCGTCTTTGCTAAGCATCTGGATGTGGACGAGCGGGAGGGAGGTAGGTGGGGAGGTAGGTAGGTGGGGAGCGAGGGGTGCCGACTGTTGCAAAAATTTATTGTGCATGTGAATGGGCTGCTGGCAGTGTCTATGCGTGGGTTTGCTTTGCCAGCCAGGCCAATTGCTTGAAAATGACTTTTGGCATGGCAAAAAGCAAGCAGCAGCAGCAGCAGGAGCAGGAGCAGACAGACCATGAGCAGAGGCAGAGGCAGAAGCAGAGGCATGGCAACGGTCAGCAGTGGCAGATGCAGTGGCAGAGGCAGGGGCAGGGGCAGAGGAGCTGCTTAATGGACAATCGAAAACGCATTCAACCGGCAATTTCGGTTTGCTCCCGCCGTGGCGCCGGTCATCGTCGCTGATGCCACGTTCGGCAAATTGATTTCCGTTTGCGGTCGCCTGCCAGCGTCAACAGGCCACCGACGACAGGCATCGCCGTCAGGTGGTGCTCTCATTAAAACTGCACTGAAAAAGAACAGATCGGCAGGATGGGGATGGGGATGGGATGAAGAGCAGAAGGAGCAGCAGGATGAGGCGAAACCACTTGCCGTTGTCAAAAGCATTCGGCCAGTGGGAAGGACCGAGCACCGACTGAAGCGGAAGAAAGTGGAGCCCCGGCATCGTAAGCTTTTTTGCAGTCCTGTTTCTGACTTGCATGGAACGCACAAACATTTGTTAATTACTTTTTGCGACTGCCCGGTGCCCCCTCCCCCCCCCCCGCCGCGCCACCCGATGCGTTGGCCCCGACGATGTGGTCCCAGAAAACGAAAATCGGATTCATTTTCCCATCCTTTTCTCTTCTTTTTTTTTTGGGTGCACCGCAAGGGGAACGGGAACGGGAAGGGACACGGGCCCGAGAGTTTGTCGGCACGGCACCTCGAGAGCTGTCCATTGTTATAGACGCGTTGAAATTGAAATTAAGCAATTTAACTTTGACAATTAAGACACAAAAACATCGACGTTGAACACGAAAAACAGACAAGCTGCAATGGAAAACAAGTTGAAAAAGAAAACCCCCCAAATTGGGATGCGAAAGAGGACCACAAAAAGAATTTGAGGACAACTTTTCCCTTGCTTTTCGTCTCCAAAACTTCTGGTTTGGGTCAAAGCTAAAAAATATTTTGGGCTTTCTTTAAATATATATTAATTGTGAATGATTAATGTTTCGGAACTTCAGCCATAACATTCCTTCAAGCTTGTCCGAGTTTGATGGAGTGCATCAAACGGGGAAACGGGGACAGCTGTTCTTGAGGGTAGTCCGTAGAGGCGAGTGTATACGGATTTGTGGAGATTAAGAGCTAAGCAAACCACTTCAGGTGTTTCGAAAAAAAAGCGGATGCCGCAAACAAGCGGTTATATGTATTTCTATACCCTGTATGTGGGCTTGTGATTTATGTAACCCATACAAAAAACTAATTATGCATGGGCGACAGAATTGGTATCGGAGCCGATGCATCGCGATGGCTGTCGCCTGCTCTCTCTCCTCCCTGTCTTTTGGCATCGCTGTTCCTGTAAGGACAAAATGAAGTTTTTTGGTTAAAGCTTTTCTTTCTGGGTTTCTCCGCGGTCACTTTTTTTCGACTTTTGCTGAGTTTTGTAACATATAACGGAAATAAAACACATCATAGCATACTGACATACAGACATACTAATTATTGTGAACAATCAGCACGTCTAGATATAGATATACATATATTGATCAACAGATGTTGACAATACCAGAAAGGGCTGGGAAATATATTTTGTAAATTCTTTTGATCCAGCCTATAACAGCAGCACAAAAACTACATTGCCTCCTTTCAGGCCCTGTAAATAAAATATTGCCCTATCCTCTCGCCCACTACAGTTTTCAACGGCAAAAATGTTGGGAAAATATACCGCAAACAATTATCAAATTTTTCAACGTTCTTGGGTTCGATTCATAGCTGCATCTATCAGCTTTTCCGAATTTGTTAAGTTCAATACAATTAGATGCAAGATACTTAAGTTATGTAGAAAAAAGAAGCACGCCTCTGAAATAAACATGAACAAAAATTAACAGATTTTAAAAATTCCTTTAAAAAAAAAACTATATCCTGAAATAAATTCATAACTCCTTAATAATTTGTAAGTCCCAAAATCTATCAGAAAAAGTTCGTTGGTTCAGGGCGGAAAGAAAATGTAAAATTTGTTGCCTAATTAACAGTATATTAACATTATGCTCAGAAAAATGTAAGTGGAATCTTTTGGGGTTGGCAATATGATGTTAAAAAAATAGTGGCATATTTTTGTGCTGACTCAAATTATGGACAAGATTGAATCTATGACGATACGATTTGATCCCATTTTAAATTGCTTGTGCTTTGTAATTACATCACAGATGTGGACCCATTAAGACGGAAATGTAGGCCCATATCCATATCCTGTGATCTTCATTTGGCAATAGCTGAATATGAGATGGGATAGTAACTAAGAAATAGTTCTGGTGATCCATCAAGAGCGTTGCAGGGAATACGATACTGGGTTTTGAACCCGTTGGTGTAGCCTGTCGGGTCAATAACTCTTAAGGAGAGGTGTCCTTGAACCATTCTCGATGTACGGGCGAGTATAGATAAAATCGATTGAGTGAAAGCAAGCAATCTCTATGCACGCAATGAGGTGGAGATTTCTGTATAATTGGATGCTGTGCCCGTGCCTTCGATGAGGTTAAAGTAAACACTGAAAAAGAACGGAAAATGTAGCATCCCTCGTCGAGTGCCGGTGGGCGGGTGCAGGGGTGTAGGGGTTGATGGGTGGATGGGTTGATGGCAAATTAAGAAAAAAGCAATGCGTCTAGTATACGGTAAAAGGCAAGGAGTGTGTTTTATTTTCACGGTCACCCATGTCCATTAGCACCCCATAAAATAGCAAAATAATACAAATAATTCGGAGGGGGCCCGTCCAATAAATAGCCCATCTGCGATGAGAGAGAGGCCAGTGCTTGGGCCAGTCTGCGAGCGATCGGACTGGATAATCGAAATGGTGTGGGGCTCATTTATGCTCGTGTGCGTCCTGGCGATGGCCAGCAAAGTGGGGGCGCGGCAGGGATTCGGACCCGGCGACCAGGACTGGGGCTATGTGGACGTCCGGGAGGGGGCGCACATGTTCTACTGGCTCTACTACACCACGGCCAACGTCAGCCACCACACGGAACGTCCGCTCGTCCTGTGGCTGCAGGGCGGTCCGGGTGGAGCCTCCTCGGCGCTGGGCAACTTCCTGGAGCTGGGCCCCGTGGACATGCACGGAGAGCCCCGCGAAGGCAACTGGGTGCAGCACGTCAACCTCCTCTTCATCGACAGCCCCGTGGGGTCGGGCTACAGCTACGTGGACAACACGAGTCTGCTGGTGGCGAACAACGAGGAGCTCACCGAGGACCTGATGACCTTCATGCAGTACTTCTACAAGAGCCACAAGGAGTTCAAGAGCGTGCCCCTGCACATCTTTACGGAGAGCTACGGCGGCAAGATGGCCCCGGCGCTGGCCCTGAAGCTGGACCTGGCCATGAGGAACGGCGAGCTGGCCGAGCCCAACACCCTGAAGTCGGTTAGCATGGGCAATCCGTGGATATCGACGCGGCACATCTGCCGCGAGCACTCCAAGTACATGCTGGTGAACGGGCTGATCGACGAGGACGGGGCCAGGCTGATCGACGCCCAGGAGGAGAGGATCCTCATTGCCCTCAAGGTGCGCAAGTTCGAGATGGCCACGGACGAGTACCTGGAGTGGTTCGATCTGATGCAGAACCTCACCGGCGAGGTGTACCTGTACAACACGCAGACCCATGTCGACCCGGAGGAGGATCGCACCTATGGCTACGGGGACGACTTGAACCGCTTCATGCAGGAGACCATCGGCGAGGTCCTGCAGATCAACGGCAGCATCTACAAGGCCCAGGTCATGGACGTCTTTGGCACCCTGCACGGCGACCGCCTCAGATCGGAGATAAACACGAGTAAGTCCCAGCCCGGCTGACAATCTAATGCTCCCTCTGTACTCGCATCTGCTCTCCTAGTTCCCCGTCTGCTGAACGAGACCTCGATCAAGATCAACATCTTCTCTGGGCAGCTGGACGCTCTAGTGCCCACCACCGCCACCCTGGCCGTGATCAAGGACTGGGCCTGGCGCGACAAAGAGGAGTACGTCCAGGCGCGGCGCACTCCCATTTTCGTCGGCGACAGACTGCAGGGCTACGAGAAGATCGGCGGTCGGTTCGGCATGTACTGGATCAACCGCTCCGGCCACCAGGCCCCCGCCGACAATCCCACTGCCATGCAGTATGTCCTGAAGGCCGTGACACAGTACGACGGGTCTGCTGAATAATTAGCTATACAGAGAATTAGCTGATATGATTTCATCTATTCGTCTCTGTCGAATAATCAGGGGCTCTTTATCCCACGGAGACGAATACATGAAATCATATCAGCAGAGTTGCCAGACGTGTAGTTCGGCAACAATTTTGGAGTAACAAATTACACGTCTGGCAACTCTGTAGCGAACCACATCTATACCTACTATTCTTCAGGCGCGGTGTTGGGCATGGTAGAGGAGCGCACGCGAAGTGTTCCGGCTCAGGCTCGTCGGCTAGGGGTGTGGTGGTCTTGCTTCCCCTCCCATGATGTGCCTTTCTTCATTATAAATTCTGAATAATTTGCGTGCTAGGGACAAGCTATTCCGGGATAGAGAATCCCACCTGCTTCGGACAACACCCAAATCTATTTCGCGGGAAGAGACGTCCGATTTACTCCCGTTGGCTTCCTCACCTGACCTCTGGTGTTTCGAGGCCCCTTGTGCCCTCCCTTCCATTGGCCCTTCTGCCCCCTGGCAACCACCCGAAAGGCCCCTACTTCAGGGTATTTCTCTCAAGGCATGGGGCAGCTGATGTCAAATATTTGCAATCAGAACATTATAAACATTATTTACTGATTAATTGAAAATAAAAAAAAATAAATGATAAATAAAATAGGGAAAAATATATGAGTAATGTTGAATGAATAATGATAATACGGTCAAACACAAGCAGTTAATAAGACATGAAATTGGATAACCAACTGAAGCTTGAGCTCACTTCGAGCCTCTTGAGTGGAGAGCCTATAACTGAGCAATCACTCAAACTTGAGTGGAAACAACGCCGCAGGCCTCTCTCTCTCTTTTATCAATCGGTTCTGCTTCTTCCCGGCTCAAATCTCGGTAGCTTGCATTCTCTACCTCTTTCATTCCCCTTCGTTATATGTACTCGTACGCTATGTACCACCCAAAAATCCACTCATACCTTTTTTCCAGCCTGGTGCTCCATCGACGAAAGCGCTTTCTCGACGAACCCCTGAAATGCTGTGGGTGGAAAAGAATTTATGGGCATAGGGGCGGGAAAAACCATATCTACTGATCGGCAAAAAAACAAACAAAAAACACAAGGCTGGATTGAAAGAACTATCTGTATGTGTATAAATTGCAAGGCTCTATTGACGACTCTCACTCAATTTGTTTCTCCCTTTCTTCTCCTCTTCACTTGGGCATTTCTTTCTCTCTACTTTCCTTATTCTTGACTAATTCCACTGGCTACAAGCGTTACGACTCTGCTGATATGATTTCACGTATTCGTCTCCGTCGGCTAAACAAAAACTACTTGAATTTCACGCATTCTAGAATTCATGAAATCATAGCATACACATAGTAATAGTAATAGTATTAAACACAGTAATACTCGTAATGTAGGGTAATCTCAATAAATGTACATCTGCAACATCCAGCCATCCAGGCATCTTGTGGGTGCTGACGTCCGATCCGGCCTCCCGAAGCGTCCGGTCCGTGTGTAAACAAATGCTGGGACGGCCAACCACCGTCGCGTCTCGGGGGTCAGTGTTTACCTTGTGCGAGAAGAGGGCAATAAATGAGGTTGAATTTACGTGGTGGTCGATGGTGTGTACGAGGCCCAATTGTTTACCAGAAGGCACGCAGTGCTTCCACTTTCCTCTTTATAAATAGCAATTGGCCGAGAGCTGCAGGCCGTTCAGTGCGCATTTGTAGATACAGCCGAGCAGACAGCTCCGATATCGAGATCCCCAGCAGACGTTGAATTCTGGTCGAGGCGATGCAGCTCTATAGGCGGATCAGTGCCTGGACCTGGGGCGTACTGCTCCTGCAGTCCCTGTCCTGGGTGGAGGGTGAGTGTGCCGCGAGTAGAGAGGGTGCCCATAACTGTCCCGTAACTTGAAAGCCCTCTGCAGGACGAACCGGCCTGGGACCCGGCCAACAGGACTGGGGCTACGTGGAGGTGCGAAGGGGCGCCCACCTGTTCTACTGGCTGCACTACACCACGGCCAATGTCAGTGCGTTTACGGAGCGACCTTTGGTGATCTGGCTGCAGGGTGGACCCGGCGTGGCCTCCTCGGGCTGCGGAGTCTTCGAGCAACTGGGGGCCATCGACATCGAGGGGCGTCCGCGGGAGAGCAGCTGGGTGCAGCACTTGAACGTGCTCTTCGTAGACAGTCCGGTGGGAACGGGCTTCAGCTACGTGGAGTCGCACGGCCGGTACGCCGGGAACAACTCCCAGATAGCCCGGGATCTGGTCACCCTGATGCAGGTGTTTCTCCGCAGGCATCCGCAGTTCCAGCGCGTTCCGCTGCACATCTTCTCGGAGAGCTACGGCGGCAAGATGGCCCCGGAGTTCGCCCTCGAGCTCCACCTGGCTAAAGCGCGCGGTCAGGTGGAGTGTCGCCTGGAGTCGGTGGCTGTGGGCAATCCCTGGACCTCCCCTCTGGACAGCATCCTGGCCTACGCTCCCTTCCTGCTCCAGCTGGGCATTGTGGATGAGGACGGGTATCGCAACATATCGCGGGTGGCCGCCCAGATAGCCGGCCTCGTGTACGACGAGAAGTGGATACGAGCCCTCGAGAAGGGTTCTACCATCCAGGATGTGATCGGCGCCTACACAGACGGCGTCTTCCTGTACAACACGCAGCGGAGGGTCCACCTCGATGAGGTGTATCGGTACGGGGAGGACCCGAAGATGAGCGACTTCGTGCGCTCCAACGTCACCGAGGCCCTGGGCCTCGGCCACATGCCCGAGTGGATGCTGCAGAATGCCACCGTCTTCATGCATCTGGGCAGCGAAATCTTCCGGCCTGCCATTCACATAGGTAACATAATCCCCATCTCGTCATATAATTCCGATAGTATATCTCTTCCTGTGCAGTGACACGATTGCTGGACGAGACGTCGATCCGAGTGGGCGTTTATTCTGGCATCCTGGACCTGCTCTGCGCCACCCCGGGCACCGTCAACTGGATCAGCCGCATGAGGTGGCGCCGCAAGGCCGAGTACGCGGGATCTCCGCGCAAGTCCTTTCGCATCGACGGCATGCTCGAGGGCTACGAGAAGCACGGCGGAGGCCTCAGCATGTTCTGGGTGTACCGGGCGGGGCATCTGGTGCAGCAGGAGAACCCAGCGGCCATGGCCCACATCCTGCGACACTTCACCCACTTTGGATGACGTCGCGAATGGCTGTTCTTTGAGGGAAAGTTTCTTGTTCTATCATTAAAGTAATCCCATTCAAACGTATCGATCCGAGCGTGTTAGCTTCCCACAGAATACTTCTAATTAAATGCCATAATTCTTATGACAAGGCCACAGAATCCATCCCTTAAGAGGGGGGGAAACAGCAACAATTTTCTAACAATTTACTCGAAATTAACTGAAATTCGCTTGGCAGCCAGGCCGGGCCAGCCCAGCCTCCTTCTTCCGCTCCATCTCTGGTTGCCGTGCGGTTCGCCGCACCACACGGACAGACATTCGTCTGGCGTACCGTACGTACCCGTAGCCAACTTTCCCCCTGCTCCGCTCTGCTCTGCTCTGCTCTGCCATTGTTAGGGCATTTTACAGGTGCACCGCATCAATTTATTTTCCACACAAAAGCCTATTAAAACTCTTACACACTTGGGCATTGATGAGTGGCTGGGGAGGAGTTGGAGCGGGGGTGGGAGCGGTAGCTGGAGCTTCCCGACGGGTCTGGTCTGGTCTGGTCGGGGCTGGGTAAATGTTTGCCAAATGAAACCACTTAACCTTTTTTCCTGCCGTCGGAAGAAAAATGAGCAGGAGGCGGCAATTGCGAGGACGAGGACGGAAAAAAAGGGGCGTTGGGGCCTCAACCGCAGCAAAACAAATTAATTAAAAACTTAAAAGTTCGTCTATGGAACAGAGCCCCAAGGGAGGGGAATGAAGGAAGACACCGAACCCAAAAAAAAGCTGTGTAAGGACATTTTGTCCCCGGAAGTAGAGATACTTGATTTATATAAATCCTCATTCGCATTGCATCTGTATCGGAAACCGATAAGTATCTCGAGGCTATCGATCTTGAACTGTGCAACAAATTGTTGTATAATTTGTATTTGTATTATTACCATCACTGATATATTCCAATATACTTATAGATTAATAGAAGACACGAAAAGAAGGCCATCACTTTCCCAAATCGGGGGAGAACCTTATTTATCGTATTGCATTTGATAGAAGGAATTTTCCCGATACTCTCGACTATCACTCACGTCTCCTTGTCATCAACAACTAATTACGAAATACTTACAGGGGAGAAAATTGTAATCAAATAACAATTGCCGCAAGACTCCGCTCCCGAATCGGCACGGGCTAATGCCAACGCCAATTCCTGGTAGTGGCTGGGATGGTTTTTCTATTCGCGTTCCACACGAACCACGCTCCGTCACGTCAACGCCCAAGTAATTTTCACACAACTTAGCGCCACATATCGTGCATATTAATTATAGGCAAATCTAATTTGGCAAGACGACCTCTCGCCAGTGCCAGTGCCAGTGCCACGCCACCGCCAACCCGAACCCGAACCCGTACCCGGATCAGATGCAGACAGTAGTCACGTAGTGGGAGGATTGGGGAACCGAACCCGTGGCCGTGGCTGGGTCGCTTCAAGTATGTGGATAATGCTCCTGCACGTATGCCACAAGTTCCCGTGGGTTCAGCTTGTGGGTTGTGTGACTGCCACGTCTCCAGATCGAGTCGAGGCGAGTCGAGGCGAGAGCTATTGTAGCCATGTCAAATATTTATAGGTAAGCATGCCAGGATTTGCCACGCAGCCCACAAATAGCTCTTGTGTGTCGCATGTGGGTATTTTTCTGGCCAAGGGTAAAATAAATTAAATGTCTTCTGAAAACAAAGGAAAATTCCTCCAGGAAAAACGCTGCTGCCTCGCCGAGATGCGGGTGGATGTGGACGGGTGTGAGTGCAGAAAAAGAGCGGAAATTCCGGAAACAAAGGTGAATAAATCGGTGCTAATTAGTTAGGAGTCAAATGCACATGTTTCCGACTCCACCCTCATGGGCAAGCGACTCGAAAAAACTTCCTCTGACGTCTGCAATGGCTACTCATAATTTATTCGACGGGGGCTGCCAATTGCGGATTACACTGGGCCGCAGCCTCACTGGTCTTGGAAGCGCCTAGCCTGCAGGCACATGTTATAAATGTGTCCAGAAGATGAGCCGCCTTGTCCAGGAACTTCTCGAAGTGTTCCGCATCTCGGAATATGTCATTTCTCAGGACGATCTGCTCTCCATCCCAGACCTTCCACTTGCGCATACTCTGGATGACGTATTCGCAGAAGATTCGCTTCTTTGCCTGCTGTCGAGCGCGCATCTTCTCCAGCGACACCTCTCGCTTGCCTAAGGAGAGCCAGGATGTGGGGGGAGCCGTACACACCGTTTTGGGGTCACTTACGCTTGGCTTGATTCTGCATGATTTCGTGCACAGTCGGATCCATCAGGGACTTCTCGTACTCAGAAATTACCATGTACAGGCGATTGTCCATGCCCTCTTTTGCCGGCAGCGGCGGTTCGTCCGCCTGCGAAGTGCAGGCCATGTTGAAATTGGGTCCGTTATAGGGGATCGGGGTGCTGTACTCCGATCTCAGGAACATCCGGCGTCGCTCCTCCGCCTGGGCTGTGCGTCGCGCCATCAAGCCGCACACGTTGCCGTTGTAGAAGCGGAACGCGATGCTGGACATTATCAGCTCAACTTGCGGCAGACAGCTGAAGGGGGAGGCGAATAAGACCCTAGACGGGGGAGGGGGGGGAGTACTCCGAGATACTCACTCGGACTGGCGCAGCGAGTAGACACCCGGAATCTGGTGCGTCTCTTTCAGGTGGTGCAGCTCGAGGGCCAGGCAGTGCAGCAGGTCCTGCACGGCACTGGTCTGCATGCGGCGCAGGATGTTCGCGTCGTGCACTGTGTTCCTGATCCACCAGCCCCGGAAGAGGGCCTGGATCTTGACGGCCGACCGGTGGTAGTGCCCGGCAAGGGCGTCCTGGAGGCGCTTCTCGATGTCCAGTAACTTGCGGCTGCGAACCCGAAAGCCGCGCCACCAGCGCTGCACGGTGATGGCCGCATTCCAGCGCAGACGGTACCACTTTCGGCCTCGGTAGCCACGCCAGACGGCCTGGATGCGCCGGGCAGCGATGAACTGCTTGTAGTCGTGTACGAGCATGGATGTCCTTGAAGTCGAGAGCATCACGCTGGGATCGATCATCAATTTAGCCACCATCTAGACTCACCTGGACATATTCACTTGCGAGGACTGCGACTCGCTTCCCTCATCCTGGTCGAGAGTTCTGTGGGTTCAGAGCATGTGAGTTATCAATGATCTCCCCTCTTTCTTTCCATAACTTACTCATCCAAAAAATTACCATCTGCCATGCTCTTCTTGCCAAAAGAAGAGGAGAGGAGCAGACTAGAGCTGAACATGTTGTGTGTGGGGAGTGGTTTCAGTGTGAGGAAAATGTGTGCAGCTGTGTCTTGTGTGTTTGTTGGTGAGTTTCAACGAATTGAATGTAGTTTGAAGCAAGTCAAACATAGCTACTGAGATGCAGAACATCAGAGAAAAATCCTTCTAAGCAGCGATCCTTTTCTATACAGGTTATACAAATTAAAACTGGAGGAAAGAAAATAGATTAGATGGCATGTCAACGGCACTGAAGCTCGTCTCCAGGGGAAGACAATAAAAAGTCAACGTCCAAAATAATTTAAAGGTGAAAAATTTTCTGATATCGACGCGTCGGAGGGGAGCTTCCAATGCTGTCTCTGTCCCATGGCATTCCAGGTCTTGCCTCTTTCATGCGCTCAATTAATTTTTGTCAATTTTTCCTTCATTTTTCGACTGTACGCCTCTTGGCACTGCACTCACGTTTGGGTTTATTTATTTTATTTCCCTCCCAATCGCTGTCGAAGCCCCTCAGATGGGCGGCCTTCCGATGCGATGATGTGTGCTGATATCTGACACTCTATTGTGTGCACATCATCTGTGTTCGAATAATTGTCAAGTACAGCAATGGAGTCAACAGCAAGCTTGTTGGCTGCTAGAAGATGTAATTGTTTATTCTGGAGGAACTACACTTTGGCTGTGCAATTATCCTTATCAGATACATACAATATATGTACAGATCTGTCTGCAATAAGAGCATATTTGTGGCATATTCTTTATAAACTTGCTCGGAATAGAGCTTTACCCATTATACGATAACTAGCACACACACACACACACAAAAATGGCCACAAATTCGTCCCAGTCAACGTACATTTGGCGCGCCGCAAAGTATGCAATCAATTTTTATAGCCCACATGCAGCGCCCCAGTGCCAGCCGGCCCGAGTCGACTCGTTCCCATTGAAACTCCGCAGGAGTCTGGTGCCTCTGTCGCTGCCTCTGTCGCTGCCTCTGTCGCTGCCTCTGCCTCTGCTGTTGCTGTTGCAATGTTTCACTAATAATTTTCAATATAATCAGCACCTGTGACGATGTCGAGCGCCGAGCAACGACGCGCAGGCATTCGCACAAATGTTCCTAATGCATAAACATTTGTGTGTGCGTCGCGTCGGCAGGGGGCTGTGGGTAGGGGGTAGGAGGTGAGGGGGAGTAAAAAATTGAAATGCCTCGGCGGGTGCCTATCTGCGGGGGGCAATTGTGTAAGGAGTCTGTGGCACATTCCGGCAGCCGCAAGGGGACGTGGAAGGGGAAGGGGAAGTCCAGGATGCCGCACCGTAATGCGCTTCGTTGGCGTTAATTTCGCCACATGCGGCGGCTGTGATGTTGCCCGGAAAGGGAAAATAAGTGCAGAGAGCAGAATATTCCGCTTAATGTAATTACCGTGATTTAAAGCTGCCAAACGAAACACAACACCCATTGAATGCCAGATACGTGCTGTACTGAGGTGCCGGAACATTCCTGATATAATTGCAAATATTACGCCACCTATGTAACTCGTCGATGGAGTTTGTACTTCAATAGATCGTACAAAAACTTTTCTATACTATAAGTTAAAAAAAAAGCAAATGCGTGTGTAAGGGGCTATCTCCGCAACGCGTGCACCAAATTGCATGCGGTTTTTGTCAAATGAAAGCCAGAGTATGTGGCAAGGTTTATATGAAAAAAATTGTTTACTTTTCTATAAGTAGGTTCCTCAAAAGTTAAAAATTAGTCCGAAAAATCTCCAATTTGAGCCAAACACAAATTGTGTTTTAACGCCTATTTCATTTCATTTTGTTTCATTATGAAGAACGGAACATTTTATGATGGATTTTGTGTATATCTTTTTGTGTGAAAAATTTAAATAGATTTGTTGCTTTTGAAAATTTGTGCGTTTAAAATAAACCTGAATGGTTTTTGAAGTTAAATGTCGAGACGACATTTAATTAAATTCATTTAGTAAGCAGCGAAGTGGTCGAGTCTGCTAGTAGTTATTATTGGTATTTATTGGTTGAAAGTAAAGACATATTACTAACGAATAATGATGCGAAATACTCTGAATTCCCTTACTGAATGTTCTAAATGTAAATACGGAAAGGCTTTAGTTTCTCGCGAATCCACGAACCCAACTGCCTGATATCAGTGAACAGAACCTTATCGTCCGATGTCATACTCCAGCTGCCAATTATATGGTAAATGTTGCTCTCGGTGGGGCAGACCAGAGGTGCTCCGTAGGCATAGATGGCGTGCGTGGTATTGGGGATGGCGCATATTTCCGTCGAGATCGAATTGATCGAGCAGGAGCCACTGTCGATGGCCATGCCCACCTTGACGGCTATTTCCCGGCTAGGCCGGTTCATCAGACGAGCAGTAGGCCTCCATCCAGTGATGAAGCACTCATCGTAGAGGACTTCAGTGTCACGGTCGAGCAGGCAAATGGGTGAAATGTGTCGCTGGCGAGGAAAAGCACTCTCCAGGATCAGCAGGGCAGCGTTGTATTGCGTTGACTGCCAACTGAATTTCTCGTGCACTGTGATATTTCTGACTCTGATATTTACATGGCCAATATACTCATTCTCGGTCATCAGATCCCACTCCCCGGCGCGCACGAACAGCTCGCGAGCTGCGGCATCCAAGCGGTTGGCCGTTGTCAGGACCACGCTATAGGAGATCAAGGTGCCAGTGCAGACGAACCTGTCGGCGTCATCGAGTATGGCTGCTACCCAGGGGTACTCCCCGAAGTTGGTCTCCAGGCTTCCTCCCTTTACGGTCATGTACACGCCATCCACATTTGTTACCCCGCACTGACTACTGCCATCCGTATCATCGCGATTGATTTCATCTGTCAGCTCCAGCTACAAAGAAGCTCACTTCAGTCAACTTTGACTTACTTTACTTACTTCGATTTGTGCCCCTCACCTCATCCTCAGGCTTGCAGCAGGTATCCAGATAGTGGCATCTGGTTGTCACTCCCAAGTCGATGATTAGCTTTCGCACGTTGCTGGCAGTGGCCGCGCACCGAGTGCGCCTAACGCAGGTGTTTCTCCTAAACGGGCCGCACTTGCGCTTTTCTTCAGTCAACGGCTGCGTTGTTGTGGTTGTTGTTGGCCTGGTTGTAGTTGTGGTTGTGGTTGTGGTTGTTGTCGTTGTGGTTTTTTTCGGGGGGAATGTAAAGGAATCGTAATCATCTTCTTCATTAGAAGAACCAGAGGAAGCGGAAAGGAGAAGGAACAAAGCGAATAGTGTCAACAAAGCTCGCATCTTTCCAGTTGGACGCCTCATTCGGAATCAGTAAGGGAGGTTATCACTGATTCATCCGATCCGTATACGCAAGTCCATACAATTTTAATTTATTAATAAATTCCGATGGACGCATAGAACGATTCACAGAGAGTTGTCGACAAGTACTGGCGCGGTTTAACAAAGAAGCAATTACCCTCATCTGCTCCAAGATCTTGACACATCTTGGGCTGAGAATTTCTATATACACCCGGAGAAAAAAGCACTTAAAACTGTAATAAATTCGTTTTGAGCTTACAAATTTGTGATTTAAATATATTTCATATATAAAAAATATTTTCTAACACATTAGATTAAAATTAAATAATTTCATACGTATCTAGATTTCATATAACTCCTACAAATCTAATAAACTATATTTGTTTTAATTTCTTTTAAATTATATATCTATACCATAGATTTGTAGAAAAAAATGTGTGTGTTAGGGCATGCTTTTTTTTAAATAACAGCCAGAGTATGTGCCATGGTCTTCATAAAAAAAAAAAATTGGTTCCTCCAAAATTAAAAATGAGTCAAGCAAATCATAAATTTGGAACAGAAATGTGTGCTTGAACGCCTATTCCTTTTGGTGTAGCAGCGAAGCGTGCGGATCTGCTAGTCTATAATATATATATATATTTTATATTTTTTCTTTGATACAATATATATAATATATATATGTAATATAAAAAAAATAATTATTATAAGCCCGATTGATAAGAGTATTTCTTATGAATTCTGTGGAATATATATAATATAATATGTCGTTTATTATATTTACATATACTCCGATTATACACTATCTTCGTAGAAAAATAATAACTTGTGTATGAATCACAGATGGGAGGTATTCGTTCTAGGGAGCTTTGTCTGCCAGTCATTCTGTATACATATATGTATAAACTCATGAAATTTTAAAGAGAGTTTGCAGCAGGAATATATATTTTATGATGATGGTTTATAAATATTTATATTATATTATATTTAGCGCTTCTAGCGGACATAGCTTTCAGAAAAAAATAGTTTTAAAAAATAAAAATCATGCGTAATGTAAATAATTTTCCTAAGACAAGGAAACATTGGTTTTTCGTAGACATATATCTATATAGGTTCCCACTTAATAATGATACTCTTCATTACACGGCATCAAAAGCGTCGAGTACAAGAAACAAGGAACACGGAGCAGACGACGCTTTGAACTATTAACAGCAACCCTATGTTCGGACTGATAGTGCTTGAGATTGGCTTGGCTGGACTTATTCGAGTCGAGTTCGAATCCCTCGCCAATTAGTCGTGGGACGAGCAATGATGATACTCCGGGTGCTGCTGCTGGTACTGCTGCAGGGCCTTGCACTCGGTCAGTTTTGGCTTCCGGTAAGGAAAAACGATAACCTTGCAGGGAGTCCATTCAGTGGATAAATATTATATGTATTCGTTTGTGCAGAAACTTGCTATAGAAGATCCGACCGAGACTCCCCCCAATTGTGGCCTGCGTAATCCAGAAGGTCTGGGGAGGACCCGACACAACATCAATGATGAGGCGCAGAGTGGCGAGTTCCCATGGATGATAGCGTTGCTGGACATCTCGGACGGCATTACTCGGAACATCGGCGGCGGATCTCTGATAGCGCCCGCTGTGGTCCTGTCAGCGGCACATAAGCTGATCGCCCTGTCACCATCCGATCTCATGGTGCGAGCCGGCGAGTGGGATGCGTCATCCACAGCGGAGTCGCACGCGCATGAGGATCGCAGTGTGAGCGAGATCCTGACACATGAGAATTATGATAAATTGAGTGGGGCCAATAACCTGGCGCTCATCTTCCTGGAAGCACCCTTCCGCATGGCACCCCACATCAGCCCGATTTGCCTGCCCCGAACCGCAAGAGATTACGCCAAGCTTCGCTGCTTCGTCAGTGGCTGGGGAAAAAAGGACCTCGCCTCGCACGATTATCCCAACGTACTGAAGAAAATTAAAGTCCAAATAGTTGGTGCAACCAGGTGTCAGGATCAGCTGAGGAAAACTATATTGGGTCCCCACTTCCAGCTGACAAGCAGCTTGATTTGCGCTGGAGGCATCAAGGGCTTGGATAGCTGCAGCGGCGATGGGGGGTCCCCGCTGGTCTGTCCCCTGGCCAGCGATCCCGCCCGGTTCGTACAAGCCGGCATCGTAAACTGGGGCGTCGGATGCGGCGAGCAGCACGTGCCAGGGATCTACACAGATGTGGCGTTGCTGCCGCCCTGGATTGACCAGCAGCTGAGCTACAGAGGCATCGCCTCCAGCATCGACTCCTCCCCACTAGGGCCCTAGAAAAATAAACAAATATTTAACCCCAAATGGCTGGAAATTGGAGTACACCACATTTTAGTGTCAATAGCATATTAATTAATTTGAATTAATAGAAAAAATGTTGCTTAATGGGTATTTATCTGAACATTTATACCTATTCAAAATCGAGAGTATTTCTGTTTTTATTGATTTAAAGTTCATGGTTAAATTTTAGAGTCCCACGAATTGAAGATGACAATCAAGGACTCCACCTGCCGACTGCCCACGATGGTCTTCAAACCCAACTCCTGCACTGTCATAGCTGTCACAGCGGGCAGATGGAGACAGATTAAATACCCTGCAGCTGCTCCTGCTCCTGCTCCAACGAAAAGCAACTCCTGTATATTCGGGCTGGGTTTGCTTGGCATTTACCGAGAAAAAGTCCACAAAAAAGTGCATTAAAAACTGTTTTGGGTGCTGGCATCCGGATCCGGTGCCTGATGAATGAGCTTCCCTGTGCCGGGGGTAAGGGTTGCCTCAGTTGACAGCCAGCCGTTGGAGGAGGGACTCAGTTGGCCTCCTTGGTCTCCGGTACGTTCCCGGTCTCAGGCCTGGCCTTTTCAGGAGACGTTTTCTAATAAACATTAAGTTGACATGAAATACACGCCAAACAAATGAGCGAAATGCATTTCATCCCGAGCCCGAGCCCGACGTGGGCGTGGCAGTGGCCGGCCGTGCCAGATGCTGGCTAATGCCTCCCTTTCCGCCTGGCTTTCAGCGCCTGCACCGCAGGATATGTTTACAAATTGAAAAATATAGCACGAGACCGACCGCACGTGCAGCAGAGGCACCACAGTGGCCCGGGGCTCGCGGAACGTGGTTCAAATTCCCACAATGTGAGAGAATATTTTCTGAGGTAATTCTCGTCAGATAATCCATTCCAACTACTACTTTTACAAGAAATTAAATTCTATGGAAAATGTAATATTCTGAAAAAGTATTTAGAAATATTGGCAATGCAAAACCAGAGAAACCATAATAATGTCTGAAGAATCGACATTTGCAAATGAGCTGTAAAAAAATCATTCAAAAATCTTTATGCTTTTTTATGATCGCTGTTTAGATGTTGTCCCACAAATTGCTTATGACTAAGCCCAGGCCAGTTTTCCAGGCTCAAAAGAAAGCATCTTGGATCCCAAAACCTTTAATCGTAAATGCTGTAAGAAATATTATAATACAGAAAATATCGCAACGTACAAAATTCAATGAATTTATAGTCTTGATTTTCCTGGCGTAGTACATTCATAGAAAAAACCAACAGTGAAAATTTTAAAATAAAATTGTTTTTACTAACGTTTTGAAAGTAATATGAAAATATTTGATCTAAATATATTTTATATTTAAATTCAATGTAATATATTTATTTTAAAGTGTTTTATATTCAGTTTAAATATGACTGTGCTAAAAAAATTATTTTTAATACATTTATATTTGAATCAAAATAAATACTATTAAATTTTACTATGTATTAATATACTATATATATACTACTATACTATACTATTTTTATCAGTGTAAATATTAAGAAATTAATATCGTGTTAAGAATTGTTACGATTAACACCTGTAGCCATACTAGCATTTATTTTGCGGTAGTTCCACTATAATATCCACTATAATGACCTTCAGACCACTGTGCTATCAACCTCCAGTGAGCTCTCCGGCAAAAATGAGTTGTACCGTGGGTCAGTCGGCGCTGGACGGCAAGGGACGGGCAGTCTTCCTGCAAGTGGACTCTGGACGTGCCACGCGGCTTTGCACCATAGTAAAACACGACTGCGTCGCTTACATACCAATGTAAATGAAGAATATGGCAAACTATATGGCTTCAAATACATTTAAACAGTATATACATTTCCTGCAGGAAAGTAGCCGGGGAGCAGCGAAAATCTGACACGGAACATTCGCGTGACAAGCAAAATGTAGCCACATCCCGGGGAACCACACGAAGGGTGGACATTCACGTCCAGTGCATTTCATGACGAGGAGTTGGGAAAATAATTATGGCGCAAATGACAACAATGCGGTGAGGAGGAGGCGGAGGAGGCGGAGGAGACGGAGCAGAAAAAGAAAGCAGCTACAAATTGAGAGTGCACACAGAGAGGGGACAAAGCATTGTCAAAGCATGGAAATAGGCCGCAGGATATGCTGGGCTGGACAAGGTGGGAGAGCAGCTGTACCCCCCCTGACATTGACAAAGAACTTCAGAGGGACAGCAGGCAGGGAGAGTGCTGCAGACGGCCAGAGATGACAGATAACCTTCTATTTTCGCTTTTCCCGACATTCTCGTGTATTTTCCAGACATGGAGAAATTAACTTGCGGCTTGCCAACACACAAGCCAGAAGGAAACAACAGGCAGCTCTAATTTGGCCATGTCAGAGATTGACAACAATTAAATTTGCCTCCTGTCTGCGGCAAAATGAGTTGCCAAATCAGTTGCGCCCTCACCTAAGCAGTTGTCAGTCGGGTCCTCGTGTTGTGAAATTGTTGACAGAATTCAAATCAATGCCAGAAGGCACTGCCATGCCAGACTTGCTGCAGAATGACGTCGGCTCTGATGCTGATGCTGTTTCTGATTCTGATTCTGACTCTGACTCTGGCACTGACTCTGGCACTGATGACGATGACAATGTCTGTGTCATAAATGTCACTTTCAATTTCATTTGACAGGCGTGCAGGGTTTGATGGGTTCGATTGGAGCGTGATTTGAATGGCAAATTAGCTAAATGCGGTGCGGTTGTTGCTTGTGAGAAAATGTGAGAAAATGTAAATATAATTATGTCAATCTCAGCTTATGAAATGTGCGAAAAATAGGAAAATATTCAACGAGAAGACAAGACCATAGAAGATTCTTTCAATATTTACCCGCTCGCTTTGGCTGCGATTGGTGGGAGGTGGATTTTAGATATCATGGCTGGCATTCTACTTGAAACCAACACTGGATAGCACTTAAAGCAGGAGAGAAGCCCTCGATAAAAAACATCATCGAGTACTATTATCACTCAGGGCCATACATTTTATGCACTGAAAGCCAGATGCAGTCCAGCGACAGTGGCAGAGAGCGGCAGGACGAGCGGCAGGACGAGAGTCAAATGTCGAAGGTCTCGTTTTCCATCGGCGCCGACTCTGCTCCGGCTGGGCTCCTTTCCTCCCGGCAGCAGTCTGGGCCGGCAATGAGTGCTTCCTGCTTCCGGCATCTCTCCACTGTCTCTAGACAAGTGTACAAGCAACTATAACTGTCGGCACAAGTTGGCTTTATTATTTCCACACTGTTGAATATGCATATAAAAAGCGAATCAGAAGTGGAAGAGCAGAGCATGGCGGGGCAGGGCAGGGCAGGGCACGGCGCGGCACGGCACGGCAGGGCAGGGAAGGGCAGACTTTGTGCTGCTTTGACGACTAGCGGAACGCCCCTTGGTCGTCCTTTGTTGTCCTGCCAATGGCCAAGACGAGGTCCCATGGCCACGGGAATGGACGGGGGTTGGGCTCGCTTTCCATTTTTGCAGTTCAAGGCGGGTGCATTATCACTTGCCAGCCAAGCAAAATATTGTGGGTGCATTAAATATTTTCCCTCTTGCCACAAGACAAAAGAAAAGCTGGGCGGTGGAGGTGGAGGTGGAGGTGGGTGGTCCGAGAGCTGCACAAACTATGCATCTCCTGGTCTCGCATGGGCAGGAGATGAGCCCAGGGCCCAGGGCCCAGCACCAGGACGCAGCCCAGTCCAGGTTCAGGCCTTTGTCTGCATTTTATATTAAACTATTTATGCCACCGCTGGAGCTGGAGCTGGTTGCTGGTAACAGTATCTCAAGGAGTCTCGGTTCGAAAATTTACCTACAGCCAGTCCTGTCGGGGAGCATTTTTATCGTGCAACATTTTGTGGAGGAATTTATGAAAAATTTAAAACAATTATGTGGCTTCGGCCACAGCATAGCGGTGTGGCGCACGAGGACGGACGGCCATTGATCGCTTGGTTGCCCAGCTGGTCAGCAGAGGAAACTGTGCAACATTCTATGCGGCGGTTGGGGTCGGGGCTAAGACGCAGAATGGCCAAGGAATATCAACTATGCATTGATTGGATTCTCTGCCCTGTACAGGGAAGGCCACGGGATGGGGCAGTTGCAGCACAAAAGGTGCGGGGAGTGCCAGGACAAGGGCAGATACAAAGAGTAACTCTCTTTGACTAGTGCGGATAATGAGATTAGCTTTATTTTCTTTACTCCGACAAACTGGCATCGATATTGTTAAGACCTTAGAAGAAAAGTCTAGAAATTTGTGAGTTGAACCAAACCGACTTTTTCTGATTCATTTGGGGCTATACATTTTTATACCCGGTACTCGAAGAGTAAAGGGGTATATTAGATTTGTTGAACAAATGGATGTGTGTAACACCCAGAAGGAAGCGTTTCCGACCCCATAAAGTATATATATTCTTTATCAGCATCAATAGCCGAGTCGATATAGCTATGTCTGTCTGTCCGTCCGTCTGTCCGTCTTCATTAGCGCCTATAGCTCAGAGACTATGAAAGCTAGAGGAACGCAATTTGGGGTCGGCGCTATGCCTGATCGAATTTTTTGACGCCTAGATCTCAGAGACTATAAGAGCTAGATCAACCAAACTTTCTATCCAAGCTCCTGTGACATCAAACCGAGACGAGTTTGTTTCAAAATTTGGCACGCTCCTTCCGCCCCCACAAAGGACGAAAATCTACAATTTTGAAGATACGGGAAAACCAAAAACGCAGAGTCATAGAAAATGACCATATCTATCAGAGTATTGAATCTGGATCAGATCGGATCATAAATATAGTCAGAAGGAACAAATGAAATTTCAGTGGCCTTCCAAGCGCAAGAGCATTCGCTCTCTCTCTCGCACACAGTCGTGTATGTATATGTAGGAAGTAGATAAAGACATGTAGAAAAGGCAGATGTAAAAAATTTATGTAAACAAATATGGAAACATCTAATAGATAAAAATCTCCGAAAAGGTTCGACTTAATTTTTTTTTCTTTTTTGACTAAAATTAAATTTCTTTCTTTTGCGAACATGTAATAAATTACAACAAGCTCACATACATATATACTGACTGAGTACCGGGTATAAAGTAGAGCCGCGGCGGTAGACGCGGCTGACAACGTTCCCTCTCGTTATTGTTTTCGAATTGCGATTTTTTTATATTTTTTGATTTATTGTCGTTTTTATCCAAAATTTGTTGGTTTCTTGGAAAAATGGCTGTCATTCCCGGTTCGTTCATTCTACCCGGATTTGGGCACCCTAGTTTTTATTTATGTAAAACGTGGCTTTGGTAGAGAAACTGTGTAAACTGTAATATATTTTGCCACTGTTTTTATGCTTTAAAGCCTGCAATTAATGTACCCAATGTACCACCCGATTAATGTACCTACCTTCAACCAAAAATAAGGCCAGAAGGATTTTTTTTCAAGAATAATAAGGGTGTCTATGATTTGGCAGTCAATCACTCTTAGCAAAGTGTGTGTAAAACCAATGACATTTTAATCGACGCCATTCTCTCAGAAATTTCTCAAAATTACTCAATTCCCAAAATCATCGAATCGTCATTGCACAGTAGGCTGTGTGCTAACCTTATAACTACTCGTAAATTCTGAAAATTAATTCGTTCTGTCTAGAGCATATCAGAATAAAATTTCGTTGAATTCAGATCTCGGAAAATGGAAGCCCAAAACCTCGTTTCCCACTTGGTGGAATTTTGTGTCAAGCTAAAGATAAATGCGCCGAAGTACAAGTTTATTTCGGAGCCCAACAGAGTATTCAGCTGCAATGTGGAGCTCCAGGATATCGAAGGCTATGGCATCGGTAGAGCTCTCGTCGGTAATTTGTCACTCTTCAAAAGTTTAATAAGTCCCTTTCGACAGGCCGTTCGAAGCAGAATGCAGCACATGTGGCGGCAAAGAGTGTGTGGGTCCAAATACTCCTCCTCCCCGTAGTCCCCGTGATCCTACAGGGAGGGGACTTTACGCCTTTCATAAGCGAGGGGGACATCTTCTGGGAGATTCGCCTTCTCAAGGCAAAGCAAATACGCAATTTGCGTGACCTCCTGGTGGTGGTGGGCAAATCCATCGGAAATCTGTCGGACGTGGAACAGAGCAGTGCCATAGAAACGCACTCCACCACGGAGGTGCGAATGGGGGACAGAATCTGGGAGAATGTCCCCATCGTCGAGGTTCAAGATTCAAGTTTCTTCGGAAAACTCACCCTCCCTGTAGTGCTAGTGGGCAGTGGAGCAGGCGTGGGAGAGGCGCCCCTTAAAGAAGTGATAGTCAGCAGTGTCGTGAAGGTGTCCAGCGCCTTAGAAATACTCGACATCCCGGAGGATCCAGAGAAAGGCACTGTGGAAGTAGAGGCAACTATTCCAGAGGCGCCAGTAAGCAGACAGTGGTGCCCCAGTGTCGGGCCGCAAGAGCTGCAGGCGGCCTTCTCCGCCCTAGCCATTGATCCTGCCGTTCCCATCGATCCAGAGAAAAGCACTGTGGAAGTATCGTACATCACGATGGTTCCAGAGGCCACTATTCCAGAGGGCAATATTCCAGAGGCCACTATTCCAGAGGGCAATATTCCAGAGGCCACCATTCCAGAAGATGTCATTACCACCGTGGTAAAAGAGGCAGCCCCAGTGAAGGGCTTCGTGGAGCTTGATGAGCAGGAAAAAAATCGAATATTCAACACCTTTCGCAAGATCATCAAGGAGTACGATCACGAATCCAAGCCCGTCCCAATAGGTGAATGCCATAACTATTTCAGGAAGTTACCCAAGGACATCAAGGCGGAAGGCCAAAAGATTCTAAATTCCAACTTTAAGACAGTAAAGGAGAAGGCATTAAGTCTTCTGTACGCTCTTAAGCTACCCCACAGCTTCACGAAAGTTCAATCAATTTCCGGTATTCCCATGATCAAAGTGGAATTCGACTGCAGCTACGTTGGGGCCTTGATAGACTACGAGAGTGATATTTATGCCGAAATAATTGATTTCATGGAGGTTATGCTCGATTAGGGTGAGTAAATAAAAAAGAAGGACAGCTGTACAAAATTACTAACGTGACGATCTGATCTACCCAGGAATACTAGAACCAGATGTAGCATACAACGTACAGAAGATCGGAGCAGATGGAAGTTAAAATGATGGAGGAAGTACGCGCTGGCTTCGGCTTTTGTCTCTGGTCGGCGGGGTGTGGGCATTGGGGAAATTGTACCACCAATTTAGGCTCTCGTGTAGAGTTTCAGTCTGAAGGTTTACAAATTATAAAGTAAATCGCGTACGAGTATGGAAAGGAGAACGGGAAAAGGAATGCAGGAGGCAAACAAAAACAAACGGATCAGCATCCATAAGAAAAAATCAGGAAAATTACCACTAGTCAGGTCTTTGCTGGTTGTGTGATCGCACAGTTACGAACACGCCCACCCTACCATGATCCTCGGGGCCACATATAATCTCGATTGCCTTATATATTATGATTATTAGTATAGAATATAGATGGATAATATAGAGATGTAATAGTTAATGTATAATATGCGGAGGTAATTCAGTTGATCCTATAAGGAACGGTAATATTGTAACTATAAGGGAAATGGATAGGCTAGATGCCAAAACTAGGGTAACAGTTCGTAACAATTCAATTTCAGAGGTCAATGCAAAACCACATAAAAAGAAAAAAAACGGGCTTCAAGTCAAGGTCAATGTGAATATATTGGTCCATATGGACTCGTAGTGAGTTAAAGGCAAGACAAGGCAAGGTACCTCAAACTCATTGTCTCAGATGGCTACCATTGGGTAATCTCGTCACTTACTTTACTTTTCGTTGTTTTGACTCCCACGCAGAAAGATCTTTCCTTGTGTAGATGGCTGGATGATGAGATAATCAGATGAGTAGGTGATAACATGAGACGATGAAGGTAGGGTAAACCAAAATCATAACTGTAAAGTTAATACCATATTAATATAATATTCACATTTCAATACGATTTAGACCATGGACAGGAATTCCCTTTTTTTTCTATCTCGTTCTAACGAGGTTAGTTGGCATTTACATGTTCAAAATTTCAGCCGCCAATCTGATGAAACAAAAAGGTTTTTCGTATCGGGTCTATAATCGTCGAATAAACAAATTAAACTAAGACAGCAGCTCAATCGATGGTTCGCTGCTGCGTTGCGAGTGAATTCTCGACGGCGGTAGACGGCGCCAGATTACGTTTTCCACGAAGCAGGTACTGTAACCAGCTGATGAGGCAATGGGGTCAATGACCGTGGTACACCGACTGTGAAGAGGTTATGTGCCGCTGTAACTTTCTGGCGGTGACGAGGCCGGTAGGTCAGCACGTGGATACGGGATACGAATATTCCATAAGTCGGTATCTCCAAGTCAGATTACAGATGAAGGAACTCCGTCCTCGAGATCACTGGGCTCGCCCCGGAATATAGAACGATGGCGTTCCAATATATTCGCAATTGGGGGGTACGTGTACGCTACCGGAGAGTCCGGCTTATGGAATGGTCCACGGTACCAATGCGGTATCCTCTGGGCGGGCTATACACGCAACTTTACGGCTTTTACTACGTTCGAACTAGTGGTGCTAATCCTATATAAGGAAAGGAACACGTTATACTCCTATATTTGGGAAGTAGCTGGAAGGATATTTACCCCAGAGGGAATGGCACCACTGCAATCGAGATAACTTTTGAACTTTCGGACTTCTTTCTCCCAGTGGATGATCAGACCGAATGCCTGGCCACGCAGGTGCTGCCGTGGGCGTGCAGGTTAGGTACACCTTCGCGGTATACCGACAACTAGGGTTTGTTTTTCGTTTAATGATAGGGGTTGAAAATGATTTTCACTGCGCGTGGTGTCTGGCTGTACCTAAAGTTGAGGGCCAGCTAACAGACGGAGCACCAGCGTATTGCACTGCTGTACACTTTGACGGCCACGAGGAGAAAAGAATGACCCTCGGATTTGCAAATTACAGAAGCCCACGTTTTTTTTTAATCTCTTCATTGCCTTTTTCTTTGGATGAAAGCAATTGCAATGAATATAAGGGCAATGCGGAATCAAAACAAGGGGAAGGGCGTTGCCACTTTTGGTAACAAAACAGATGTTTCGTCAAAAGCTCTATGAAAGCTTTTACGATCGTAACCCAGTATTTGTGCTTAACGACTAATAACGAACACCCGTTGAATTTTAAAAAAAGAAATAAAATGCGGAAGGGCACGACAGTCGTCGAATATTACACAGATCCCGAAGAACTGCTCTGCTACTCGACGACGCATTGTTGCCAGATCGTAATTCGATAGAGCCGCCAAAGCATAGTTTTAGGATGTGAAGCATCCTTGAAGTACATATGTGCAAACCACCTCAACCTCGAGGCGCTTGGACCCTTTTACGGGTATTCTAGAAACGGGTAGCTCAGTGTCTAAGAGTTCTCATTAAAGCTAAATCATTTTTACAAAATATAAATAACCGTGACATTGATCTCTTTGGGTGAAGGGTATTCCGAACAATTCCAACGCCTTCTTAATTTAATGAGCTACACTTTTGTATCCTACTATTATCGGTAGAACCACGGAAAGCATACATAAACCTTCGTGGGCCTCGAGGAAGAAACTGTTCAGTCTGTATGCAAATGGAGTCGTCATGATTAGAAAGTGGCCATCAAGTCGGTTATCTCGTTCGTACGTCTCCCGCTCATGACCGTCGAACATTTTATAGGTAGAGCCGAGAAAAATACTTGGCGCCATCGCTCCAGTGAAATTTCAAACCAGATTGTCCGTTGCGGATATTTGATGAAAGAGTTAGTCTTAATCGAGATCGCATACTTCGCAGCATCTTCGCAGGATCTGGACATAATGTTTCAAAAACTAAGTTTGTGCTGCCATGTGGCATCTTGGATCTTGAATCTTGGAATCAGATAGTGGACTCATTAGAAAGCACCACAAAATATATGTACACCATTAAAAAATTCGGGAAAGACCGCTTACCAATTTATAGTAGCTGAAAAATATCGTTTCAGCCCTTTTCTGTTGCTCTGAGTATTATAGAAATAAGTAAAAAAACAGGCTATGCTAATGTAATAATTTGTGATAGGTTTTCTCACTATATTCAACGTGTTCTAGTGAACGGATCGATCTGGAAAAAATACAAAGAAAAATAAGAACATTTCCCAAACCTCTCCGGACAAAAGCCAAAGGTAAGCGATGACTCTTATATCAACATAAGTGTTTCTGAAATTTTTACTGTCTTTCAGATCATGCCTCTTCGACGAAACACTACCCGTAACCAGGGCCTGTCCCAACGGTTGTCTCTCTCTCAAGGCCAGGTCGCCATCCGTCGTCTGCCCCGCGAGATGGAGGAAATGATGCGCGATCCAGCAGAAGGGTGCCAGGTGGAGCTCGTCGGGGACGACATGAACCACTGGAAGGCCACCATTGTCGGCCCCACCGACACGCCCTATGAGGGAGGGCACTTTCGATTGGATCTAACATTTCCAAATAGCTATCCGCATCGCCCTCCAAACGTTAAATTTGTAACTCCCATCTATCACTGCAATATTACTAGGGACGGGTTCGTATGCCTGGATATTCTGCAGCGCGAATGGTCGCCAGCCCTGACTGTGGAGAAAGTGCTTCTATCCATCAGGTCGCTGTTGTCGGACCCCAATCCTGACGACCCAATGGATTCAGCTATGGCCGACTTGTACACGAAGGACCGTCAGGAGTACGAAAGAAACGCCAAGGACTGGACCACACGTTACGCCACACGTTGTTCTGATGAACATGCAAATAATCCACAGTAATACTATCCCATAATATCCACATTCGTGCTCAAATACTTGCTTATATCAACATTCTCAGAACACCTTTTTGAATATCTAGCAGAAAACTATATCCGGTACGCACGACACACATACCACCATTTATAATTTTTCCATAGTATTTTGTTCAATTTAAATTTTGTATGTCAATGTTCATTGACTGTGACGAGAATAAAGTACAATTTGAGAAAAATGAAAAGACTTCTTCAACCGATCAACAGATATAAAAATATCTTTGAAACGGTTGCAGAGTGTGAATCAAGGACTGTAATTGTTTGGTGCCCACAAGTGGTTAAATAATACGTTTACCCCTTACCCCTTGCCTGTCCTGGCTCATCGCGGTCAATTAGAAATTATCGCTAAGCCGGACAAAAATTGCCTGGCGGATCCTTCCGCGTGGCCGCCTTCTGCGAGACTAGCGCTTCCGTGCATCATTTTCCATGCATGTGCGCGGCCGGAAATGCTGGAAAATGTTGCGGCATAAACAGTTTTCCGACCATTCTGTGCCGTGCCACAAAGCTTAATTAGCCAGCCGCAGCCCCAAATCCAATAGGCAATAGGCAATAGGCATGACGATTGGCAGCCGTAGCCGTAGCCCGCAAAATGGTTCAAATTTCGGGCAATTGTCTTTGGTGGAAATCAATTGCATGAGCTTTAAATGGAATACTGGCTCTGGGTGGGTGGGGTGTGGGTGGTTGTGGCTCTATCTTCTTTCTTGTCAAACAATATTGCTGCACAGAGATTAGGTGCTTATTTTGACAGGAGCTGTCAGTGTTGCAGCTACGGAGGATAGTCGGCCTGGCCTGGCCTGGTACTGGGCTTTTGCCTGGGTAAACAGACAAAAATATTTGCAGCTCCGTTTCCTTTTTCGCTAAGGATGGATATGGATATGGATGTGGAGGGGCTGGCTCCTGGCCTGGCCTGGCCTGGCCTTAGCCAGCTGACGATGATGATTCTCATATCTCTGGTGCAACAACGAGTGCATGGCTCTTCTGCTCGAGTGGCCTGCCCTGCCACATCTGCACCCGCACCCGCACCCGCATGCACTTCGGCATCGGCATCCACATCGAGAATAGTTTTTCTTTGGCTTCTCTCATTTTTCATGCGCGCCAGCTAAGCTTTTAATTAAATGCAAGAAAATTCAATTTTAATTAAAATTTCTCAAAAGTCTCTCGCTCTCTCCAGCCCGACGCTGCATACGGATGGCGGAGCGATGAGGATGTGGATGAGGATGCGGATGAGGATGCGGATGAGGACTCTGGCAGCTTTGAGCTCTCGGGTCTTGTCCTGTTTTCGATCTGGGTTGTTCTACTCGAGTGTTTGCCAAACGTGTAAAATTGAAAATTAGGAAATCGAATTGTAATGCCAGCAGAGTGCAGACAAAGACCGACTGACAGCAGTGGGACAGCAGTGGGGGAACGGGACCGGGAACGGGAACGGGAGTGGCACTGGCAGTAGTAGCGGGAGTGGGCGTGGGAGTGGGAGGGAGCCAAGTCATCAGGCACACACAAAAGCAAAATTGTAAAGTAATTGGAAATGAAAATTCATTTAGGGCCCGGATCGAGATGAACAAATGCGTGGAGAGACCAGGGACAGGGTGCGGGTGCAGGCGATATCCAAAGAGGCATAAGGCATAAGGCATAATCTGATTGGGCTTTGTTATTTCTGGACAGGGCCCAATGGACATTCCTCTGTGGACTCAGGCCTAGCCACTAGAGAAGGGATTTAAGGTGCATTAACGAACGTTTTTATATTACACTAGTCAACGCGACATTCCCGTTGAGGCTAAAAATAATTTTTTTCTGATAGATTCGGGAATTTACAAGTTTTTAAGCAATTATTGGTTTTTTTTTTTAACGTTTTGTTTTTTTTAGGCAATTTGTAAAAAATCTGGTATTTTTTTTCAGAGGTAGTGATTTTTTTAACATAACTTAAATATCAAACATCTGGCTGATTACAGTTCTGAAAAGCCGATAAATGTAGCTATAAATCGTACCCAAACAGTTTGTAGCTGCAGCCTACCGTCTGGAAGTTATTAGGCTTTCAAATTCAAATTTGATAATTTTTTGCGGTTTTTTTTTTCGGAAATTATGACTTTGAAAATTCAGGAAAAGTCGAAAAAAAAATATTTCTTGGGCTGTATTTTTGGTTTTAGATAATTACATTAATTAGGCGTCGTTTGAGGTATCTTTTGTAAAAATAAATGGATAGATGGATTCTTATAAAAAAGCTAAACCATTAAAAAAAAACAAAAGTTGCTTAAAAATTTGTTAATCCCCAAATCTATTAGAAAAAGTCATTTTTGGGCACAGCGGAAAAAGGAGTTCAATTTTGTTGAGTAGTGCTATTAATGAGCTTCAAATACTGTAGGCATACGATATAATATATTTAATGAACATTGTCCATTCTGGGGCTATCTTTAAAGGAATTATACTACTCGGAAAACCCTTTCATGGACTTTACATGCATTCCCTTTTACAGCAGAAATAAATCATAATACTTTCCGTCCCATTTCCATTCGCCCATCAAAGGAGCGACCTGATCCGTGCTGCGCTTTGCCGATGGCGGGAATCCGATGGCGGGAATCGATATGTGACACGTAAATATGCATAATTATGCCGGAATATGCAGTTGCACAGTCACGTGGCACAACAGACCAACGCCGGACTGTCAATAGTATTTGGGATTCCCATTTTTGGGCGTGGGTGGAAAAAGTTTTCGGGAAAAGTTTATTTTTTAGCCCCAAAAGCCCGGGCGGCTTTTGCGAGCATTTTGCACATAATTTAAGCGCACACATCCTGTCAAGTCATAAATTACACATATTACATGCACGTATAAATCGCAAGCCAGATACGGGTGTGCCAAAAGTGCGCCGGCAAACTGAGACCAAAGTGCTTAACATACTTTTTGGCGCACGGCCCAGGACACACACACGCACAGTCCCCACACACACACACATACAAACAGATACAGATACAGATACAGCCATACGCAAATCAACAAACGCACGTAGCATAGCGCAAAAGTTGAACAACTTTCCCCCGCCCAAGCCCAGCCCAGCCCACAAGTGAAAGCTGGAAAGTAAGTCAAGACGCTGCCAGGCGATCTGGGAATGTAACTTTTACTTTTGGCCCGGCCTCTCTCTCTCTCTTTCTCTCTCCCTTAACCCGGTGGCTGGCAAATCCCCGGATTATGGTACGCCGTGGGAATGGGAATGGGGAATGGTGGGGGAGATGGGCCATTAAATAACCCCGAACTCCGAGCCTCCGATAACTGTAGCCATTTAGATGCATTTCCATTGATTAGGCGGGTGCAGATGCATCTGCTTGGGCCCTCGTGATCGAATTGTGAACAATTGTTCCTTAAGGGGAACAATTCGTATTAGAAAATAAATACCTGTTTGGGGGATATCCAGCACACCAGTTGGCTGTGCAGTCGAATATTATTTCCTGTCAAATATATGACAACAAAGCTGGCAAATGTGGGATATCAATCGTTTAGCCTGAAGAATGCTCGTAAGAAGCGGGGATATGACCGAGAGTCCTCCAGTGAGGCCCGACCTAGAGAAGGGCGGAAGGAGCCGGATCAAGAAGAGAGAAAGCCCTCTCCGGCATGGCTGATAAAACATTAAGGAATTTCGATTCACGTCCCATTAGTCGCTCTCTCAGAGTCGCTCTTTTGTGGCCTCAAGCTGCAGCCTGATTTATTAATTCGATAATCGTGTGACAGTTCAGAGATCGTGTTCCCAAAGATAAACCCTGCCGATTGTGCCACCAGCTTGATGATTGGAGAGACGCTTTACCATTGCCCTATATAACACATTGTGCTCTATAAGTCTATAAGTATTAGGTTGTCAAATTATTGATTAAATTTATGTGTTTCGAATTCTTTGTTAATGTTTCAGTATACTGTATACAGTATACAGTATACAATACAATAAGCCCTGCCGATTGTGCCACCAGCTTGATGATTGGTGGGACGGTTTACCATTGCCTTATATAACACATTGTGCTCTATAAGTCTATAAGTATTAGGTTGTCAAATTATTGATTAAATTTATGTGTTTCGAATTCTTGGTTAATGTTTAAGTATACTGTATATAGTATACAGTATACAATGTTGTGGTTGCTGATTTTTGATGTGTTCCAGAAGCCACCGATGTCGACCTGTCTATCTGGTGTTCTGCCAATCGGAAGACCGAAGGTCGTGATCTGCTACCTGGTGCTCCTTCTGGGTGCTGATGCCATGAAGACCACGTACTACGACAGCCCCCGACTGCCCACGGCGCTGGTGCCCTACCACTACGAGCTGCACTTGCTCACCCGCCTGGAGAACTCGTCCACCTTTGGCTACGCGGGCGCTGTGACCATCTCATTCTTTGTCCACATGTCCACCGATGTGGTGGTGCTCCACGCCAACGACTTCAGCATCAAGCTGGGGAGGATTAGGCTCCGGGAATGGAACACGCTCAGCACGTACGAAATAAGGGAGTTCAACTTCAACAGAAGGCTGGACTATCTGATAATGAAGGTGGAAAAGTACCTGAGACAGGGTAAGTACTACAGTCTGAAGATCGAGTTCGATCGCCGAATGTCGGAGAAGAGAAGAGGGGGCTACTTCCTGGCCCACTCCACGGATCCGCTGTCGCAGCAGAAAAAGTAAGTTTCCTGCCACCGAGTCCCGCGACAAGACCCTTTCTAGTCTCCCGCTCCCGTTCCCGCTCCCGCGCCCAGCTGGTACTCCCTCACGCACTTTGAGCCCCGCTCGATGAGGTACACCGTGCCCTGTTTCGACGAGCCCGCCCTGAGGGCCACCTTCAATGTGACCCTGGGCCACCACAAGCGCTTCCGGAGCTTCAGCAACATGCAAGTGGTCTCAGTGCTGGCCCAGTGAGTAAACCGACTTTCTGATGGTCCGAGGACTCTTCTAGTGCTACTTTCGCATCCCATAGCAAGGACATGAAGGACTACGTGTGGTCGGTGCACGAGACGACGCCGCTGATGCCGACCTATTTGCTGGCCTTCTCCATTAACAACTTCACCTGCACTTTCAGCCAGACGGGTGGTCCGAGTCCCCTCCGAATCCAGACCTGCGCCAGGCCGAGCGACTTCAGACTCACGACCTTCGCCTCCCAGACGACTCCTCTGTTCCTCGAGTACTTTGAGCAGCTGCTCGACATGCCCCTGCCCCTGAACAAAATCGATCAGTTGGCGGTGGAAAAGTACCCCACCGATGCCATGGAGAACTGGGGCCTGGTGGTCTACTCCAGCGACCTGATCCTGCAAACCGACGAGCCTGACATGGCCGAGCCGTCTCCTTTCAGGCTGCAGGCCCTGCAGCTGATCTCCCACGAAATGGCCCACATGTGGTTCGGCAACCTGGTCTCAGTCGCCTGGTGGACCGATGTCTGGGTGAAGGAGGGCCTCACCGGCTACTTCGAGGTCCTGGGCATCGAGTACCTGTATCCGAGACTTGGTCGCAGGATTCTGGCCAAGGATCGCGAGATGACCCTCATGCACGAGGCGGAGAGCGGTGGCCTGTGCATATCCACCAAGGGCCCACAGGGGAACGGGAGCACTTCCAAGACATACGAGTACCAGAAGGCAACGTGCGTGCTGCACATGGCGGGGGGGATGGTGGGAAATGCGACCTTCCTCGACGCCATTCGCGGGTACCTGTACCACCATGCACTCGCCAGCGCCACCACGGACCAGTTCTTGGAGAGCATTCAGCAGGCCAGTGACCGGGCCCATTCCCTGCCCGACCACGCTCTCGTCAAGGCCATCATGGACACGTGGATCCTCCAGAACGGCTACCCGGTGGTGAATGTGAGAAGAAACACCAGCCTGGAGCTCACTCAGAGCCACTTCTCGTTCAACGAGTCCCGGAAGGAGGCCTGGTGGATTCCCCTCACCTACACGATCCAGAGCGAGCCGGACTTCAGCGACACCAGGCCGAAGGCCTTCTTTCCGGCCCACAGTCCGCTGTTCAGCCTGGACGTCCTCGTGCCCGAGGACGACTGGATCATCTTCAATGTGCAGGCCATGGGCTACTACAGGGTGAACTACGACGAGAGGAGCTGGAATCTGATTGCAGAGGCCCTGTCCAAGGACCACCGGAGCATTCACGTACTGAATCGGGCGCAGATTGTGAGCGATGCGCTGTTCCTCTGGCAGATCGAGCGGATGAGTTGGTCGACCGCCCTGAATGTCCTCAAGTACCTCGTCGACGAGGACGAGTTCGAGCCCCTGATGGCCTTGGTCGTGGGCGTGACGAACGGCTTCTGGGGCGTGTCCCCGGAGAGTTCCATGACGATTGCGGTAAGATTTTACACAAAAAACTGGTACATCCCGCGCCCTACTCGTCACGTTCTCGATGTTTCAGAAATGGCTGAGCAAGGCGGGAAAGTGGTACGCAGAGTTCATCAATTATACGTTCGACCAGTTCGTGTTCTTCGAGAATAATCTGGAGTCCGCTCCCCAGGATGACGACTAACCACAGGCAACGGGAGACCATTCAGGAACCGCAGAATAATGGCCACACAGCCATTCGCTTTCTGTTTCTGTCTTATGCTCCAACGCATCTCTTTGGGGGACAGGGCGTAGGGGGCAGGGGGCGAAATGAAACCGCCATCAATGAACCGCAATTGTATTTGTTTGCAAATAACTGAGCGTTATCTGAGACTATTTATCTTTATCTACAACGACAAAAAACAAAAACGAAAACAACAGCACCAGCACCAGCAGGGCCAGGCAAGTGCGGCAGCAATGGCTCCTGCTCCTGCTCCTGCTCCCGCTCCTACTCCTGCTCCTGCCCTAGAACAATGGCAAAGGACACTGCCACAGTAGCCAGCAAGGAGGCAAGGAGCTCTCGCACAGCCCTGGCAGTGCCAAGGCGCCAACTGAAATAATGATGCAGGCGAAATAACAATAAAAGCGGAGCTCGCAGGAGTGGAGCCGAAGATGGGAGAGCAAAAGTAAAGGACAATATCGATGCTCCTTTTCCGCATAACGGCCGGCGGTAAAGACAATGCCCGACCCCTAACACTGCAGACAGGATGCGGATGCAATGGACTCCACTCCCTTTCTCCCTCACTTGAATGGTCGACAGCCTTAAGTGCAACGCGAGGACAGCTTTAAGACCGCTTCAAGCCGCAACCCAAAAAGTTCCCTAAACTAAGTGTATCCACATGTTTCGATTGTTTCGGTCCCTTTCCCAGTGTTTTCCACAACAGTTTAATAATAATAAATATAATCCAAGAAAAAGAAAACGCGAGGGAAAAAGGAAAGCATCTTTCACGCATAATGAAATTTAACCCACAGCCAGAGGCTGGCTGGCCAGCGCTGCAACGCGCTGGGACGGAAGCTGATTCCGCCTAAAACCATGCAAATTAAATTTAATGGAAAATTTATTACCATTTTTTCTGCGGGTTATTTGCCCACACTCCGCGCTCTGCGGACCGTGTTTTCCGCACTTCGTTGGGGGCCTGGGGGCAAGACGAATATTTATAAATCAAATTGAGGGCTGTGCATTATTAATTTTGTTTGCTGCAACAAGTTGGGGCAGATTTATCAGCTCTCTGGTCTCTGTCATATGGTAATATTCGCCGTGGCCGACATATCTGATATCCATCCATTGTCCTTCACTAACCCATCAACACGCCATAATTGGCCTAGACCATGGAGTGCAATTATTTGTGCATTTATTACAAAAGCATTTCTATATATATACCTATTTTTTTCTGTTGCCTTTAGCTCATCCTTCCGTAATGCTTTTTATGCCATATTTAAATGGTCGACTGGCCGCTCTGTCCCTTCCAATTGCCCTTTGTCGATGGTCTGCATGCCCGCTACTGTTTGAGTGGAAAACTCATTAAGGTTGCCATTTATTTCTGTCATTGCCATAAAAAGCGCTCCAAAGCAACCACAGTGGGCGCAAAAGCCCACACAAAAGTCGTATGCCGTATTCAATCAAAAAAAAGATAAATCATTGTAAAATCAACGGTATAAAAAGGTAATTTTGTGACAGAAACGCCCATAATGCAGTTGCTGAATGCAGTTGACAACTCAATGGCGACGTTCAATGTGGCAGCAGGTAATTAATTTCTTTGAATTGAAAGGAAACCAAGCCAGATCGCCAGACAGCACTCTATAAGTAGATTCCTCATTTTACATGAGAGACATGCAAAAAGTACGAGGTTAAGTGTACGAACATGGTTTTAAATTCTTTACTTTAACGGAAACGTAAGCCTCTGGCCTCTGGCTTATAAACTGATATGATAAAGGTAAAACGTTGATGCTTGATCTTCAAACCAATTCCTAATTAATAACCCCATCGCAAAGGATTTTCCGGCTAAATTTCACAACGGGTTGAGCCCGCATTCCCCCCTGTAGCTATCGCAGGAGTATCCGTCAGTATCGGCACTTGGAGCACACGTCGATGGCCTCCGTGCAAAGGACAAATAGCGGCAGGGCACCGCAGGACAAGCAAACAAGCCGCCTCCAACACTGGCAGTCGAATCCGAGCTGTGTTGTGTTGAATTTTTTGCATGAATTATGCAAAGGAGTTTGTTCAACTGTTGGGTGGGAGCGTGTGGTCCGGAGTATCGTATCCCTGTCTCCCACAAAGGGAATACTTAAATGGGATTTGGGAAATCACAAACACATAAGCTCCGCCAGAGGAAAGAATCTTCGATGGAGTCGAGAGAGAGGGGAGTGGGGAGTGGGGAGAGGGGAATTAAAAGGATATGGCAGATGGCAAAGGGAAATGCTGGGCAAATAATTTTTTCGCTTTGATGGCATATCAAATTGCATTTCGGTTAAGTAATATTATATTGAGGTTGCCCAACATCATCATACTACATGTGTGTATATGTGAGCGTTATATTTGCATTGCATACGACTTGTTAAAGGTTGGCCCATGTTGGACCGTGTTGGCCAATAAATTCTGGCAGCGTTAACTGCCCGAAATCCCATTGCCCATTTACTTTGGCCCCCCCCGTCCATCCCGGCCGTGGAGCGCCGTCTTTGGCCATGCATCCTCGACCGCCACCTGCAAAATTGCAACTTAACAATGCCCCTGAGAGTCTCTCGATGCAACCGTTCCCGCACCGCCCCGCACCGCCCCGCACCGCACCGCATCCCCTTCTCCATCTCCATTCCGACCGGGACCAGGGGCACGGATACCCCATGTGGCAGCAACGCATGCGGCGTATAAATCAATATTGGCAATTTAAAATTGGCTGGCGGTGTATGAAGCCAATATCCGGCACCGCTCTCCGGCATTTCGAGTGTGTTTGTGCTGCTGGGTCCTGGCGAAGAGGCAGGCAAAAAATTGGGTGACTAGGGAAAAAAGTGCGGTGGTGTGGGTGGTGTGGGTGGTGCAGGGGTGTGTGGTGGGGTGGCTGCCCCTTGCACACGTGAATCTTAGACAAACATTATATGGCACCCGAAACGTTCGTTCGATTTGCGATTGGCGGGGCTTGTGTGCGTGCGTATCTGTGTTCCACTCAGGATAGCAGGTTGTCGGAGGGGTGTGCGGGTGTGTGGTGGTTAAAAGCGATTCCCGCGAAGTCTATTAAAAATGTGAGTATGTACATTCGTGGTCCCTTTGCCGATGCGGCCAACGGGTGAATACAAAACGAAACAAAAAGAACAGGTCAGGGAGTCAAAGGCAGGGGCAGAGTGCTCCGGATAGGTGGGTATATATAGATTAAAGGTAATCCCAATAGGTAGTTAACAATATCAAAATAGAGATGGGGAGTGCTGATCAACAGATCAATAGATTTTCTCACAGGGAAATCGTTTGAGGGCAATGCTAGAACGTATAATCTCAGATCTATTAAACCTCAAGGATCATTCAATTCTGCTTGGTTGGATGGTTGGATCCGAAATAGCTCTGCCATTATGCTCTCAGCTATGCAAATTACAATCGAGATTTGTTGTTTGTCCCACTTCGGGGTGGCAATCAAACAACAAACAACTAATCGGGCGAGCGGGCGAGCGGGCGAGCCGGCCCCAGTTCGGGGAACCACCTAATTATGCGCCAATAAGTATGCAAAATTAAAATATTATGCAAATTACAGCGAACGCGGACGGAGATGAGATACTGATGGTTGAAATTTAAACGCTTTTTGTTTTGACTTTTGGCAGAAATAAAATTATGACATCATCATCATCGGCACCCCCAGCCGGCCCCACATTATCGGCAACGCGTCAAAAACAAATTACCCGCGAACTAGCCAGCGAGAGAGAGAGGGGTGGAGAGAGGGAGGTGTGGGGATATGGCTAAAATTACGTCGCATCAAAAGTCCTGTTTGGCCACTAAAAACTCGGCGATGGGGCGGCGGCCGACATCAAAACAGTTTTTGTGGCCTTGTCAAATGTTTTTGGCCGAAATACTCGGGCGAAAAGTGCGTGCAAAATAAAAATAAAATGGTGCCCGTAGTTCCCGTTCTCAGTATCTTCCTGGGAGAGGTCCCGTTCGGATTTTATGGCTGTTTGTCTGTTGTTATAATAAAAGATATTTCCAAGAAGATGAAAATACTCGTGCGTAATGGGGAATCAGTCAAGCATAAAGTATGAAAAACAGAGATAAATACCAGATTGCCTTTCGTGCCAGGAAAAATGAATAATAACTGATTTTGTTTGTGAGCAGAACAGAACACATCAGATCAGATCAGACGAGAGGCTGAATCCGATTCTTGGTAAACTATTTGCCTGGGGCAACAAACAGCAGTTGATGGCCATCCATGCGGATAGTTTTGGGGAATCAATAAATATTATGAACTAATGATTCGGAGCCGAAAAATTTAAATGCAACGCGCGGCCCAAATGCCATTTGGTCGAGCGGGAGAATATTGGAAAATTAATCAGCTATGAACTCATAATAAATATTCATATGCACATACATACACGGGCATAAGCCCGGCATTAAAGAGCAATCAGAATGGGAATTATTATTCAATTTCATTATATTCGGTTCTTTCCATTTTTCCGGTTATTTATATCATTTGTGGCGAATCAGTTTTAGGGGGGGATGTGGAGACAGCAGAGTGAAAAGCATTTTATAAATCGAATCATATTAGTAGGAGCACTTTTGTGTGTGCTTTGCGGTCTTCCCGTTGAGAATCTTTTCCCCTTTGTTGACTTTTCGCCCCTGCTCGTTTTTTTTGTGCATTTTTAATGGACAATATTGATTTTTAATCCCACACTCGTATCTGCCCTCTCCCAGATGGAGTTTCAAACTCTGCCGTGTCCCGTGTCCCCTGTCCCGACAAAGTCTCCGGGGCTCAATCCCGTGAAGCTTACCATAATGTTATTGGAGTATAAAACACTTCTCCTAATTAAAACCAATCTTCTCCTCCTTCACCTTTGGCCGGCTCCGGCTCCGGCTTCGGCTCCGGCTCCGGCACTTCCTTCTCGGCTCCATCTTTTTTGTGCCCCGCCAAATGCTCAACAATCCTTTGGGCCGTGCCAAGAGCTTAACATTAATTGCCGTCTTTCATTCCCTCTCTGCCACTGCACTCACCTGCAAAGCGGGCGACCGTTGGCCTGAAACAGTGAAGTGAAGTGAGGAGAAGAGAAGGTAAGAGTAGGTAGAAAAAAGACGACTGAAAAGATGGCCAAGTGAATGTAAAGTTAAGTACGAAAACTGTAAAGGGTCTGATAAAAAAGTTGGGCCAAATGAATTGCAGGGCGAAGGCGATGCACAGCTAATAAAAAACTTTTCGCTTCCTCTTGAATTAAGGGGACAATTTTCTGTTGCTGCCAAATGGCGGCTTAATTACCGTTACGGTTCTGGCATCAAGCAAGTGCACCCTGCAAATTGCACAATTTTTGGCAACAATGAATGCACATATAATTGCGTTTATTGATTCATTAGGCAAGAGCGCCAATAAATTTCAATTAAATTCAATTAGTCCAAAAACGTCGGTTTATATTTTTCGAGGCGCATACATCCGGCCTAGTTTATTAGCAGAGCACTTGATATCAAAGGGCCTTGTCTTGAGTATGAGTTGAGTGCCTAAAACGCAGTCTACTGCTAAATAAATAAGGAAAATAAATAATGAGCTTAAAGATTTGGTTGGAAATTAAATGAATCAACAATGGATTTCTCTTCTTCATAAATTAAATACCAGCACGCCGGTACGTATTTGACATTCACAGAGAAAATGGCAGCAGTGCATGCATCCGCCATTTTCATCGTCCCGCTTATCCGAAAGTGCTGATTGGTGTCATGCGCTCAAAGTCAGATGGAAAAAGTGAAGCTACCTAAAAGTGAGGCCCCACTAGAACCATTGAATCATCATCGGTATACATCCACATTGCAGCCTGTCTGAGCATCGTTCGGGGCAGCATAAATAGTTGACAGGGCTGCGGGAAATGGTTTTCCGCTGGTATTCAGCTAGCATTCTATTTAATACAATTATGCTTCAGGCAAAGTCGAGTATTTGCGAAATTTATTTATTGGCTGTTTATCATTAAATTGGCTTGGATAAGGGGTTTCCCCAGCTTGATTGCCGGTTTAGGGCGGTTCGAATGAAGAGACAAATCTCGCAATTTACTCAGCCGTAAAATGAATCTCGGGAAAGTGCTGTGTGCACTATACTATACTCGTAATTCGATTAGGTTCTGCTCTGTGGAATGCGAGTATTTTGGCAATTAGCTTTATAATAAAGAGTCATGATCAGAATCTGTTAATTATGGCGCACATTTTACAGGAATACTTCTGCCTCGGCGCATGCCGGAGATAATTTTCCGAGCTTGAGTTTTGCTTATCGATTTGCTGCGAAATTTCTCTTGCATTCTGGGGCACACACAAAGGCGCAGGCACCCCCCTATGCGGCATGCCGCCTAAAGTTGTGCTATTAATTAATTAAATTTTGACTATGGTTATGTTGCCAGCCCTATCTCCACCTCTATCCCCATCTACCCATCTACCCATCTCCATTTCCCCTGCCTTTGTCTCTCTGTCTCTCTCTGTCTCTGGCTGTGTCTGTGTTTTGTCGCCGGCATTGTGGCTGCACAAGTTCTGGTGCACAATTAATCCTTATTAATTATATGCTGCCTGTGGATTTATGACATGTTTTGTGTGTTGGCATATGCCCAAGACACACACACACACAGAGACACACTAAACACGCACACACATTAAGCCGGAATGCATCTCGGGGCCAAGTCTGTTCCAAGATAGTGCTCTCGCTCCGCTCCGCTCGGCTGGCGAGACTCCCCGCCGCTTGCGGAGGCCATTGATATGCCCATGCCTCACCTTTCCCCTGCCCGACGCAGCAGGACATTCCCGACTGCCGTTCTGCTGCACTTGACAGCTGAGACACCGACAACAAGTCAATAGGCATCTCGATTGGCCTCCCCGTGCCTCCCCGCCCGTCCCGTCATTACCTAATCGCAGACAAAGGAGTCCTTAATTGCTCCCACCCATTCGAATGCCGCACGAAACATGATCCCAGCCAACGCCTGAGTGGGCCATTGAGATCTACCAGAAGCAGAAGCAGTAGCAGTAGCAGTACCAGTCGGCAGTATGCAAATGCGGGAAACTTTCCCTCAATCATCGCCCAGTCACATTTTATTACATCTGCAATTCCTCGGTGACCTGAGCCCATAAATATGCTCCCGGAATGTTTCTTTTCGGCCAACTTTGTGCCACCGCAGGGACTGTCATTAACTTAATGCTCATTGAGTCCATAAAAATATACAGATATATACAGATATATATACGGGTGGGTATACGGACACATCTGCCTGTATCTCTGTCTATTATCCGTAAGTATTCGCAGAGGGATGCCCGTTGGCCCGAGCTGTGCAAAACTTTGGTTGAAGTGAAAAGTCTCACTGCTCTTCCGTTCCTTCACTCGCTGCGCTGGAAAGTGTAATCAATAGCTGGAGGTCCTTTGACAGCGCAAACTAACCAAAGTGTACGGGAAAAACGGTAATCACTTGGCTTGGAGCGGGGCGGGGCATAATAATTAAGTGTAAATTACATTAAAGGCGAATGCAAACTGAGAATCAATTAAGAGGTGAGCTCGTAGCAGGGCAAAGGAAACACCATGGACGGAGTGAATAGTTCAGCTGGTTCAGAAGGCCATAAAGGGGATAAAATAAATAAAATATATTGATTACCATGTTATTAGATATTTTTGTGGCCAGAGCATAAAATAACTGAAAGAATTGAACAAAACCTTGATTAAATTAAATGCCAACTACTCCTCTGCCCCAGCATCGAGCTGGCAGAATCAATGTTAGCAAATATTGGGGTTAGTTGTCGCACTTTTTCACACAGTTTTCCCCACTTCCCATTCTTGCGGTTACAAATTGTGTATCGTCCTGGCCGTTCCTCCTGCTGTTTGACAGCAATCAGAGCGATAAAATAGATTGTCATTATCATCATGAGGACATTGAGCATTAAGCGATTTCTTTTTCATGCTACCAAGTTATTTTTTCCGTATTTGCATTTCATTTAAAATCAATTTAGCAATCAGTCAGGCGCATTTTGTTAAACAGTAATTAACATAAATCAATTTAAATGCACCCTGGCCATGTAAAATGTTTACTTAACGGCTTGATGAGCTCACAGATGACATTAATTAGGCCAAGCGAAAGGGAGAGATGGAGCTGTTCCAGGCCGGATGATGTGATTCGAATTAAGTACAATTTCGTTGCACGTCCGAGTACATTCTCAACTTTAAGTAATCCGAATGACTTTTAATTGAAAATTACATTTTGAAAAATCTTGTAGACAAAAGAATTGGCGAGGTCTAACAGAATCCCTTGTACCTCGAATCAGGGAGTCGGTTGGGTTTCACAGCCTCCCCAACAAGTTCCAAAAATATCATAGTAGAATCAGAGTGGGTTATCCCATTGTAAATCCCATTTATTGTTCGCTATTTGCACTTTACACTGTACATAAATGTGGTTAGCCCACACTCCTTATATCCTCCTACACAAATACTTTCTATCTATCCATACCTCGTAATATATAAACCCAACAAGCTGTGAAAAACGAAAGAACCTCGATTTCTTATTAACTTAAATTCTACAGCCAGCTTCCCTAGATTAACAATGACTGTATCGAAATTGTCTGAAGGATGCAGTCAAATCCAAAAGGCAAATTACATACTATATAAATTATATTTATTAGCATTAACGGAAGAGCTGACAACTCTAAGGTCTCAGTGACTGTTTGAACTTCTTTGTCTGATTGGATTTATTTAATACAATCTTTATATACATTTTATACACTTTTGCACAAATAAGAAAAGGTTCAAATTCACACCGAATGCCGTTTATATATAATAAATATATATAATATAAATAGTTATTTATTTATAAGTTTATATTAGACTCCCATTCACAATATTTTCTGCCAAGGTATGAGAGTGCCGGGAAAAAAGCGAAAATTAATTAATCTGCGAAACTATGAACGGAAAATGGAATTCGTTCCGTTTATGTGGAAATTCCTAATTAGTTATTTATTATCACATTTTCTGACTTTCATTGATTTTAGTGGCTATTCGCAGTCTTTTTCCCAGTTCTGCAAATTGTCAAAATTGTGGAAAGCTATTTGATAAAAAATAACAGTGAAGCCAAGTGAAAAGATTTATAATTAAATTTTAGATTGGGCTTAAAAAACGAGCAAGGTAATTTGTGGTTTCGAGCATAAATAATAAATCGATTATGAAAGTGTTTGGGTTGAATATTTGTTAATTATAGATGGACTGGCTCCGACGCAGAGTGGGCGGATGGCATTGGCCGATTTTCAAAGAAGTTCCCGTTTTTGTGCGACCTACATGTCGAAACAATTTCGATATCATTTGTAAACGTAATTTAAAAAGTTTCCAGGGCATGGAGGAACTTTCAGCAATTCCATTTAAAACAATATTGCGGGCCAATGTGGAAATCTTTTCTTTATGCTTACCATCCACATAAATTCCAGGGGAAACACCAAGCAGGGGTCATATATTTCAGTCAGAGCAACAACAGCAGTCGTGGTCCTGTTTCGCATTGTCCTTGCAACTCCTTCGATGCAGTTTGGCCATTTCTCTTGTGGCAGGCAGCCGGAGCAGCCAGCTTCGAAGGCAATTTACTTTCAACGCACCCTCTCGCTCCTCGGCCAGAGTTGCAGTCCGTCCGTATGTGTGTGTGTGTGTGTGTGAGTGTGTGTGTCTGTGGCCATTAAGTGCAATTGTATTGCATTTTTGCGACAAAACTCTCATCGCATCTGTCGTTTGCCCTGGCCGGAAATACATACATACACAGTATAGGTACACAATATATAGATAAAGCAGCAGCAAAAAATAGAAGCAAGCCATTACAACTAAAAACAAAAGTGTGGAAATATTGAAAGCTCTGGTTACAGCTCGGCAAATGTGGCCAGGGTTGCCAGGCCACATGCTGTAGTTATTGCTCAGCACCGGTCCCAAGGATGCAGTCTGGTCTAGGCCCTGTTTCACTATGAAATTCCCATTGCAAATAATGTTCTGCACACGCACACCTACGCAGCCTCTCAGATCCTCTTCTGGCTCTCAAACCCTCCCCTCCGTCCCTCCCTCTCTGTTAATGGCAACGACTGTTGCTCCTTGTCCTTAGTGTCGTTGTTGTTGTTGTTATCCTAGCTGCTTTCACTTTACACCCAAGCGCATAATTTCCACTATATACATGCATACATATAACCGTATAACCGTATATCCGTATACCAGTATACCCGTACATCCACACAGAAACAGGAGCCGGAGAGCAGAGAAAAAATACTTCAAGTGTTCGCAATAAATTCTTTTAAAGCTTTTAAGCCACAGCAGAAGGAGTCGGTGAAAGGGGGTGGACTGCGGACAGGGGTACGAGCCACCAGCCCTTAGGCAGGGCTCTGAAATTACTTAAAATGCGCTTTTAGGGTTAAGCTTAAGAAGAGTCTCACTTGCATTTATCATGGGGCGCTTAGGCACTTAAGCACTCTGGTTAGACCCATGGGCTCAAGGCCACCTTGGAGTGGTGGTCGGCCGTCGATAAGGCGGCTTCTAAAAGCCCCTAAAACGCAGAAAATGTATTTAATTGTACCAAGGAAAATGGAAGAAAATAATAATAAACCTAGTCATTTTTATTCAAATTTAAGTTGCGATAATGAAAGTAAATTTTGTATTTTTATTTGAGGATATATTATAAGTATGCACTGAAAATAAACTGTACTGAATTTGAGATTCGCGGCACACAAAACGCAACACTATTACACAATACGCAGTTTGCATACAGTCTTATTATTTATGCAAAATATATGTACATGTATTCCTGCACTCATCTCTTCTCTTGTGTCCTTTGTTGGGTCCTTGGCCAAGTGCGTGAAATCTTTACTGGCCATGTTCTTGCTGGTCCTGGCTGGCCAAGGCAGTAATGACAAAGGTGAAGAAAATAACCTAAAAGGATGCTTACGAATCTTACGAAAGAGTCAAACACTTTGCTGCAGCACAGAAACGGAATAATAGAAACAGATTGTTTTCTGTATTAAACGATTAAAGTCACCTGTTGGTGGATTAGCCATGGATTAATTTGCTCGGATGATATTCGATTTTCTACTGATGAAGCTTTATTCGTGCCTCAAGATTAGACCCAGGGTTCTTGACCGGCATGTTCGATAAATTTTAAAGAATGTTTTTATGTATAGTCGGTAAATGAAACCCATAAGATGCTTGTATTTTACAGCATCAATTTATTCTCAAAGGCTTCGATGACGTTTTCGAAATAAGTTGGACTATAACCTAATAAAAGCAAAGGCAACCGTTTTCTTTGACTTTTCTTATCATATCATATCACGATTGCAAGAGAATCAAAATAATTTTTTTTTTTCCTTTTTTAAAAAGTGCATCAATTTACACATGGGTTCATAAATTACGATGATTTGATCTACACTTGCTTATCAGAGACAAAACGTAATTATTTATGATGTTCTTATTTCTTTTGTATTTAGTTCTCATGACCAAACTTAAGTGCGAAATATTTTATTGTGTTAATATTTTTTTTTTGAGTCAAACGAAATTATTTTTCGTCATTTACCGCTCTCTCTTTCACTCTTTCTCATTCTCTCTCTTTCTTTATTTCTTCCCATAAACGAAGCATCTCCCACAGGATCAGGAGCGCCACACTAAACGGGGATGAGAGAAAAAAGAACGAGTGCAGGGCAGAAGAGTTTTCTAATAATAATATATATATAATATAAAATATAATATATAATATAATAAATAGTATAATATAATAATATAACATTAACATAAGTTGTTGCGTCTTATATTTTATTATTCATGAATTGACAATAACGACTCGGCTGATCATAAATACATACATTTTTTTTTGTGGAGTTGGAAACTGGCTTTTAAAAAAAATTTCTATGAATTGAATACATGCCTTTACTCTGTGAGTAATATAGGTTTGTAGGAAAATAGTTATTTGAACTTCAAAAAATATTTAAAAAGTTAAGAATATTTGTTTTTTTTTATTTGTGATTGTAAAATGATTTTAAGACACTGTTTGTTTAATAAACGTGCAGCTAGAAAAAATAAAGAAAAAGCGTAAGACGCAGAGCTGCAGTTGTTCTGAATTTAATACTCACCGCCAAAATGAATAATACTAATAATACCCAGTTTAAGACTTCTAAAAATTTGTATTTATTTCTAAACAGCCTTCTCCCTAACAATCCTGTTTTGCATCAGTCTTATATTTGTTTTTTGATGCCTGAGATACGCTTTGTGTGTATTGAAAACTTTGACATTTTAATGAAATCAAGTCAAGTGTTTTATAATTGCCTCAATTGACCTGCTTTCGACGGAAGCAAAGACTCACGGCTATTCGTTATGCAACTTAATGTCATGTGTGTCAATTGGGTTAACATGCACGCACACACGAGCATACATACACATGCACATACATTTCCTCGCATAATGTGGGACCCCAGCTGGGAAAAGGTGAAAGAAGATCTGGAACCTTTAAGAAAATGGAATGCAAGTGCATGACTCGAATGGGAATGGGAGGTAGGACTTGTCATATGATTTACTAAGCGACCGATATGTGGGGGCTAATATTTGCATTGATTTATATGGAGTTCTATGTAGAATCTTCTTAAAAGTATTTTTATTCCTTACGGACTGTGAAAAGGTTTCTCATACTTCTCATAGAGGGAGACTACGGGTGTGCTGCAACTAAAATCAAATATGATTTTGACTTTAACCAAGTTTTCCACAATCCACTGAAATCCTGTCTCCCCCGCACACACGCACACTCGTGCAGAGACACACACACATGCACAGACAAAGGCTAGAGTACAAATATAATGAAATTTCAATTTCAATGAATGGAATTGAAGATATTTCCCCAGCAGGCGACAACAATGTGAGTTTCAAAGCATTTGGGGCTTTTGTGTTTAATTGTAAATATTTTGCCACACACCTGACACCACACACACACACACACACACGCACACACACAGACACACTCACATGGAAGGATACGATACAATGGAATGGAGGTTTGGGGCCTTGGTTGGACTTTGTTCTCCATTGATTTTGGCCTCAAGGTGTTAAGATTACACAAATTGCAATTTATTTGTTTTGCCAACCAAAGCCAATGCTGCAAATTGCTTCTATACCTCTTCTGCAGCCACCTCTCGCTCGCACACTGCTCTGTCTCCATCTCTCTCTCCCTCTCTCGCTCTATCAAGGACATGGGCAATGGTCTCTCTCGCTCTCTGTCCCTGTCTTGCACTGATTAATATGTCTTGCGTTTTGTGTATTTGCCTTTGTGTTATGTTTGCATTTAACTGGTAAACTGGATCGGAATCGGTGGAAGGGAGAGAGTTTTCCACGAAGCGGTTGCGAGTGGGAGTGGCAGTGGCAGTGGGAAGGCGGGTTTCCATGTCGAAATGCTCCCAGTTGCCTCACAGATTGTGATATGCATGACCTAGACAAATATTGTGCGTTTGCAAGCACTTTGTCATTCGAGATGCTGTCCCAGGTCCCATCTCCCATCTTCCAGCTCCCCTCTCTGGGCCCTTGCACCAATGGCCACATTTGTTATTTTGAAATATTTTGTTGATTTTGCCCCAGAAGATTTTCCCGCAGCAGAGTTTCACATTTGAGGTTTTCATTTGGCTAAGAGCAGAGGGGTCCCTTCTCCGCCCGGCTGCACCTCCACGCAAACAAACCCATTTCTCATTTCTCAGCTCTCAGTTCTCGGTTCTCTTTTTTCTCTCCTCTGCTCAGTGAGTGACACACTAATTGTTCTGCTTGTTGTGCCCGGGATGCATTTACCATTTGGCTTGGCTTCTGCTCTGCGGAATTGGTTTAACCTGGCGTATGAGTGATTTAATATTGAATTATGGCTTCTGATTTCTTTCTTGCATGCACAATCTGTAATGGATTTATGCGACCTCTCTATGGGCCCTTCTCCACTGCCAAAAAAACTGGGGAAAAAAACTTTAACGAAAAAAACTGAAGCTGGAGCTGAAGCTGGCTTTGAATTTGAATTTGAATTTCAAGCCATGGCACGACGCTGTTCGTGGGGCATTCTGCCAAGAAAAACAAAACGTTGCTACGTTGCTCAGTTCTTGGCGCTCCGAGCAGGCCAGCAAAATTAGTGCTAAAGGGTGCGAACAAAATGCAAATATTACACAGCTCATTAAGCATGAATTGGATTTGAGAGTGCAGTATTATATCCACTTGAAAAATAAACTTGGAGAATCTTGGCAGCGCCAGCACTGAAGGCGAACGGCTAGTAAATAGCTCAAAAATCGCAGAAGGGAGTTTTTAATGATGTTTCCATATTATGGAAGAGAGGAACTGCTGTATTTTATAAATCCCCATAGACATCCGGATCAAACGATGATTTTAAATCTTTCCAAAAGCCCATTTTAACTTACAGTTTTCCATTGAATCTGATTAGTGAGAAATATTTACCTTAAGTAGTTTCTCCATGATTCTTCCACGTTATATCCGATTTTCTTGGTTGGATACTGGATCTGATTAGAGCCTAAAGCTTCCCGAATCCCTATTCCCTATACCATTGGTTTTCCTCCTCCGCCAGGAGTCAGAAGTCAGAAGTCATTCCATTGCTGGCTCTAGTTAATTTGTAATGCCCGACTTCAATGTTAATTTACGTTTAATGAATTTTAATTGGACCCTCCTTGACTCCCACCCCCCGGACTCTGGGCTGAGCGACACGTAGACCACAAAACTGTCTGTGCTCCCCAGCCCCGACTCCTCCTTCGGCGACCAACAAAATTGACAAATTACATTCGGTTCAGGGAGTCCCTTCTCTAAAACGTGGAAGTGGACGAGGACGAGGACGGACCGGAGTCCTGAGTGGGCCTACAACATTTTGGTCTCCCTGTCTGGGCCTTTGCCATTTCGGTTCATTTTGCGCTGTCGTTGTTTTCTATTTCACATTTTTTTTGCCCCGTTCCGTAACGTCAGAGAGGTCCGACATCGCGTTCCGTGTGTTTGGCTAATCAAAAATTTCAAACACGTTTTATATTGGCAACGCAAAAGTCATTTATTCAATTTGCAAACCAGTTTTACGTTGCGTAATCTAATCAAAAAGGTTGCGACTCCACTCCACTCCATACCACTCCAATCCACTCGGAGCGGAGTGGAGGGAGGCTTAGCCAGTTCCGCGCGGGGTGTACAAATGTATATGGCTCTATATGGCACCCGGCCTGATCTTTGGCTGCTTTCCAAAAATAGCTGCCACGGGGAACGGCACAGCCAAAGGACTTCGGCGTGGCATGCGGCTGAACGGAAATAAAAATAAACAAAGAGTCTCAAAAAAGTTAAAATGTTGAAAACTAAAAATAGTAAATGGCTGACGTCAGGGAATACATTAGTGGGAAAGCGGGAGGAGTGATAGGGAGGGGGTGGTCTGAAAATTCGGGAGCGGGAATGTGAAGCAAAAATTCTTGAAAAGCCCTTTTCAATTAGGCTCTTTGACGACATTAGCGATAGTGCAATAAATGTTCCATATCCAGGATATGCAAGAGGTTTGATTTTTTGAAAACTTTTTGATTTTTGAATGGGTTTAAATTTATTTATGAACGATTTTGTGTTGGAATGACCAGTACATGGTCGGAAAGACTTTTTTATGTTAAAGCTTAAGGGTTTATCAGTTTTTCATTGTATTCAGTTTTCTCACAAAACAGTTATGCTTTTTCCTAATTTTTTAAACTTAGTTGTGCCATTTGTTGATCAGTTCTGATCGTGAGCTCTAACAGGTCTTAAGTTTATAATTAGTTCCGAATTTATTGGTATAAACCTTTTTGAACCAGTCATCTTCCTAATGAAGGCAAAGTCTACTTTTCTTCTTAGATAAAGGCAATTGGTTTTTCTAACGCCCTACAATCTTTCTCTTTCGCTGTCAAATCGCTGAAATTCGGGACAGATTTAAGGCAGATTTACATCTAACTTTTCAGGCAATATCATTGAAACTTAATTCCCAAAAACTGCAACGACAGCAAACCCTTTACCCTGGCAACCATCTAAGGGTCTAACAGCCCAAATACGAATGAAAACGCCGCCTCCCTTTCCCCAGCCCGTACATACAGAGGGACGGAGCGGAGACAGAGACAGACAGGCGGACATTGGCCGATTAGCATTGCGAACATGAAAAACAGATATGCTAACGTGGCCAACAGCCGCAGCAATCGGAGGTAGACCTGCCACCCCGCCTCCGCCCCCGCCCCCGCCCGCGCCGCTGCCCCCGCCACTGCCGCGATGCCGGCACCAATAAAGTGTTTAACATTTTCGCCTGTACATTTTAATGGGTAAATGAAACAATTTCGGAGCCCGACATGTAGACATGCAGGAGGTAAGCGCAGCGGTGTCCACGCCTATATGCAGATTAAGCGCGCATTTAACAATTTTACGCTGCATACATTTAGGCGCTGGGCTGGGCTGGGCCTGGCTCTGGAGCAGGAGCTGTGGCTGTAGCTGGGACTGGGACGGAGGAGCGAAGTGAAATGAAATCCTCAGCAAAAGTTGCCACTCGCTCGCTGCCGCCGCTGTGCCCGCTGTTGCATCAATAAATTAAATGCAGATTTCCATTTTCGTACATGCAATGTGTTCTCCTTCTCCCCGTCAACTGGCGCCCCAGACAAAAGCCAGCCCCAGTTCAATATCATGGTCTCGCTCCCCGCCCCGCCCCACCAGTCTTACGTTCCCCCCAACTCTGACCCTGTCACTGTCGATTGGAGCAGCGGGCAGGGGGCAGGGGCAGGGGCGACGGCACCGCCTACAACCCACAGCTCCCCATTGTGTTGGCAGTAGTTAGGCGTGGCAGGGAAATTGTTGCATGCACTTAATTATTTTGCACAGGTTTTTGTGTGTGCTGCAACTTCCACTTTGGCCACGACGATTTCCCCTTTGAGGCATGGGAACATGCCTGCCTGCACTCCATTTGGATCCTTCGCCCCGAAGAGAGGGGGAGCGGAGCAGCTAATTGAAATAAAACATGCTTCCTTCCTTGTTTAATTAAATGAGGCAAAAATGGCCCGCAGTTGTTTCAGTCAACGACTCTCGCCGGCTTGGTCGGGCGTTTATAAATTTTGTTTTAATTGCATCCAAAATTGCATTATGCAAACTCGAACGCGAATCGGGCTCGGGCCAGTCCAGTCCAGTGAAAATTTCACTGGGCCGCTCCTTCAGTTCAATCAAGGAGAAGTGCTCTTTCGGTTTCGGCAGCTGGCGTTCCGAGGTCGCACGTCAAATAGCCAATTGACACGCTCAAAAGAGAAAGTTGATCGGCAGCGGGAACAGGAGCGGGACGGGGTGCGGGTGCGGGAGCTGGCGTGAAAATGGTCGAAAGCATTGGTGGAAGGTGCGAAAATGTTTGGCAACATGAGCATGTCTTTCCACGGCGGAAACACGAGGCCAACACAGAGGGAGGGGAGGGACCCCGAGTCGGGATAACCACAGAGAGAGGGATCTCATGCTAACCAAATCCAATCCAATTGGCCAGCATTCGTATGCGATTTCAAAAACCAAATCTGGTAATGGAGGGGTGAGGACTGTGAGGCCAAATAGAGACAGAGGAGCAGGGATATGCGAGTACGTGTGATAAATAAGGTTTTCCGAGGGACAGGTGGGGCATGTGCGGCATGTGGGGCAGGGGGCTGCATACTTTGCGGCATCCCGACGTTGTCCGTTTACCTGGCAGCCATTTCGGTGCCCCCGAAAACTTGCAACTTGCAAAAAGCAAACTGTGCTCTGCTGGACAACCATTTTCTTTTCGCATTCCCTTTTCGGGTTTTCCCCAGTTCTCAGTGAGTTTGCGGTTTCTCCTTTCGTCGGATCGCTCGGACGCTCCGTTCTGGGGTGCTCTGCTCTTGGGGAAATTTGCATTTTGCTTGATTTACGAAAAGATTTGAGGCTATTGCAACGCAACTTTGATGTGTGTATCAATTTACCCAAGCGTTAAGGTTAAGGATTCAGATTGCATTCGTTCGGCCTGCCTGTCCTCTCCGCCTCCCCGCCTCCCTGCCTCCCTGCCTCTCTGTTGCTGCTGCTGTTTGTCAGGGCAAACATTTTGTTATTGCCAGATCTGATGGACAGGAGAAGTTTGCCGAGCATTCAGTCAGAGGGAGAGCGAGAGGGAGAGCAATGGGAGAGCTGATGGAACGACCGCACAGATAAGTCAATTGGCATTGCATTTGATTGCAGGTGTGTTCCAGCCCTGTATCTGTGTGTATGTGTGCATGTGTATCTGTGTGCCAGGGGGTGTTTCTTTCTGTGCGTCTGACTTGGTTACGAAACTTGGCTTTGGCTTTTTTCGGTCAAAGACATTTGCCAGCTAAGCGCATCCGCTTGATGAAGGTTAAAGCTCTTGAGAATCGATGGTATTTGAATTTCCAAAAATTGTTAATGGATTGTGGCAGCACTAAGAACAATCATTACCACCCTTCGAAACTGAGTTTAACTTTTTCATCGAAAATAAATATTTACAGCCTCTGAATAATTGCTTAGGCATTTTCATTCTTATCTAGAAATATTATACGAAATATTATCGTTGTAATTAATAGTGGGTTTCCCATGAATACTTGTACTCCTGGATGTGTCTAGTAATCCCCGCTAGCCATTTTCATTCATCTCCTTTTATTTTCCGGCAGGCAAATAGTTACATCTACCACAAGCCCTCGAAATTCCGACATATCATCCCATGGACATTCCACGCCCTCAGCACTGAGTCACCCCACCGAAAAAATCGTTTCATACTTTGTGGCTGTAATTTGGCAGAGCGCTCTCCTAACGACTTTTCTCACAGAAGTCATAACCTGCGAGGCAGACAAACGCAGACAAACAAACAAACAAACAGACGAACAAACGAACAAACGAACGAACGAACGAACGACTTAAGTGCAAACAATTAAAAGACAAACAGCTCAATGGCGGCTCACACACACGGCCAAACGCACACACACAGGCACACACACAGACAAACACGAACCCTCATACACACTTACAGATTCAAATGCGCAAACAAAGAATTTGCAGGATGCGACGCGCTTGTGGGTGGCATGTTTGAGGGTGCGTGGGAAGGAAAACTTTTTGCTGGCAGCTCAAAAGTCGAGCGACATCTGAGTCAGAGTTTTAACTTTTTAGGCTTCTTTTTTTATACACTTTGCAATGAGATAGAGAGAGAGAGATAGGGATTGTAAATGAGAAGTTTGGCGGAAGGTGGTGGAAGGCAAACGGAGCTGAGTTTTCGGAATGAAAAGGCTCTGGATGGGTCTATGGATGCTCTAGCAGGACTGGTCTAAGATACGCCCAATACTAGGCTATACAATAGATTCGTGAATTAGGTACCAAAATTTATATCGCATTAAGCATCAATCAGCAAAAATCACAACAGTTTTAAATGAAGTAAGCAGAAATAATTACATTTAATAAGCGCTTTGATATCTCCATCGCTTAAATTTTCAATATTTTAAATGAAAATGTTAATAGAAAGTTGTGTAGGTTTTTTTTTAATTAATGGCATTATCACGTAAATTTTGTGTGACCATTTATACGAATATATATACAAACAGGAAGAGGCGATCTAAGGTATATATATCCAGCCGGATATTTTTTATTTTTAGAGGAATTTGTGTGAACCATTTACGGTAAGAAGCTTGCTGTTTTATGGCATCAGGACATTTTTTAATTTAAAATTACGTAATCTCGTAGTGGTATTTGCACTCCTTCGTCAACCTGGAATCCTAATCAAAGCGAATTCCTAGCCAAATGACTGTGTATGACAGAGGGTTTCCTGAAATGCCGGATCATCGAGTGCTCTTTCTGACGAAAATATGCTTTGCATTTATATGGCATGCTCCCCGATAGTCCCAGCCATTCAATACCCTCGGGTCTAGAGGTATTTCGATTCCGCCACAAAAACCCCTCGAGGGTGACTTACAGAGAACTTCTTTGTTCGACTACATGGCCAACAGTATTTCCGTTTCTTTGAGTTTTTCAAGAGTGTAAAACGTGTCAGCGTCTTCATCTCTTCAGGTTCGTGTACAGCTCGTCCTGCACCCTTCTTTGGGCATGTCATTCAATCATTTCTGCAGGTTGAGCGTCAGCATTCCTGGTAATAAAATGCCAGACAATCTGCGCGTGTTGGAATTTTGATTTTTCAGGTAACGTCAACACGAAAAAGAAGGGCGTGCCTGGTCTGCAGGGAGCGGGCAGCCGACAGCCGACAGCCGGCCCGTGCAGGGTCTGGGCTAATCTCCCGACGACCGCCAAACCGCACATTAGCACAACGGGGAATCCCAGTGTGGCATGCGGATTGAGAGAGAGAGAGAGGGAGAGGGAGCGGAAGCTCGGCAAACATTTGCGCCTGACAGCGGCCCTAAAAATCGTGCATTGATGATGATAACGTGGCCGTGGCTGCCTGGCCCCTGACATCACTCCGTCCATCGTACCTTGCATATTCACGCCGCATTAGCGCTGACCAGGCCCAGGACCAGGCCTGGTCCAGTCCGTTCCGGGCCTGCAAGCCGCACTACGGGCCGGACACAGAGCAGCGAATTTTGGTTTGGTTTGGTTTGAAGCTTGCGGTGCACTGCGCCTCGGCCTCGGCCTCGGTTGATGCTTTTGACACGATCTACTGATTTCCCCGCTTTCCTGTGCCGCGCTGGCAATGGGTTTTGCGCGGAGTTGCGGCCGGGAGTTTGGTGGCTCGGGCTGGCTAGTGGGCTAAACGTATGCTAATCGGCTTGTTTGCCGGAGGAGGAGTCGAGTGGACCTGGCTCAGGTGCGGCGCATGGGGGAGGTGTTGGTCAGGGCTGTGAAATGCATCAAATGTTTTTTGTGGCACTGAGGCTGTCATATGTGCTACATCGAAGAGCGGACGCTCGGGTGAGAGTAGCGATCACGTTCATGCCACAAAATGGTTCATTCAAGCTGGAAAGTTAAATTCTCTAGGCGTTTGTTAATACATTCCTTTCTATTAGTTTGCTTTAATGTGTCTATCCTTTGAAAATATAGAAACGGCTTTAAAAAGAATTGGAAGCAATACTTCATTAAAAATATTTAATAATATATTTATTAATATGGGACTGCGCCATTTATGACTGAGATTTAATTAATTCAGTTTTAGGTGAGAAAATAAATTTTTTAGTTACACTGAGAGATGGCATAGAAAAAACCAAACACAGCCATATTTAAATTAACTATTCGGTTTTTAAAAACAAATATATTTAAATTAAGTATTCCATTTATGAATACAAATAAACTTAAATTTAATATAGTTCACTGATTTAATTATAACTTAATTAAAAAGCATTTTGAACACATATAATATTTTTAATAATAAATAATAATAATAATAAATAATAATTTTTAATAAATATTTTAGTAAAAATTAATAATTACTAACTGATATTTAATAATTAATATTACATTAACAATAATTAATTTAAATAATAAATAAATTTTTTTTAGATATAATGGCATACATATTTAAAACCAAGTGTAATTTTGTAGTTCCCAGGGCCTGTAATCTCAGGGAATCTACTCGTTTTTCAATTGTTAGATCTGAAAGTAATGGCTCGAAATAGGCTTATTATCACCCCAGTTGGTTGCGAGTATGTTGGGAAATCTTTCATGGGTATCTACAGATAAGAAGGAAACTTTTATGCACCCTGCCACTCACTTTGTATTCATTTGGTGCACGTGAGTCCGGGATGTGAGCAAAAACTAAAACAGAAAGAGAGCAGAGAACAGGGTTTCCCCTCGCACACCCACGCACAGAAACCTCCTCGTGCTCGTACTCGTAGCGGTAGCAGCAAGTTGCCGCAGTAAAAGTGATATCTTTTATTAGCATAATGAAGTCATAAACATTGCAACAGTTAACCCGCAAAGTCAACAAGTCAACAGCAGAGATAAAATCAACAGTCACCCACATTAACTTCAATTCTCTGCCTCGCACACGCGTACACCATCAGCTCTTTCCCATCGCCATCCCCATCCCCATCCCCGTCTCCATCCCCGTCTGATAAGCGATCAGGAAAAAACCCCATTTACATGCAGTCCTGCAAGTCGACGGCGCAGGCCAGAGCGGAAGCGGAAGTGCAGAGGCAGCTCAGAAATAATATCAAAAATGGCTGCCGGAGGCGGCAACAAAAAGTTGCAACTGGTCACAAATCATCTTAGGAGCGGCGAATGCCGGTGCCGGTGCCGGTGCCGCTGCCAGTGGCAGTGGCAGTGCCAGAGCCGTTATACGTGCTACGTGCTGCAAGCGATGCCAGTGTTGTAAAATGCTAACGAGCCCCGGCCACCGAGACCGTGCGGCAGCTTTTGTTGTCCTACTCCCGTCACATCCCGCCTTCCCCATTCCCATCCCCATCTCCATCCGCAGCTCTTGCTTCGACTCCTCCTCATCATCATCGTGCTCGTTGTCGCTGATGTCGCCGCTTTGAGTGACTCTGGCATGACGGCGGAAGGTGGCCTCTAACTAATTTAGCTGCCATTGCAGCAGGCAGCATCTTCATTTGCTGGAATAGGGCAACGTGGGTGTTCCATGAAGCGATATCGCCCACGTTCCGATGCAAATAAAGTACATACAAAATACCAGAAGATATGAATTGAACGAAAAGCAATTCTAATTTATATATTTTTTATTTTCTTAATAATTAAACCTTGAAGTGAAATAAAAAATCGGGAAGAAGGGATGGCATGATTGGGAATCAGCTTTTTAAATGTATTTCTATTTCGGCAGAGCTTGACTAGAAATTGTTCAGCTGAAATGTTTTCTGGAACCCAAAGCATAAGTCAGCGTCTCAGTCTCAGTCTCAGTTTCAGCAGCCGGGCCCTGCCAGCAGCTGGTTGCACCTTTGCCAGCTCCAGCCAGCGCCAGCCAGCAGTTGCAGCTATAAAATTCCAATTTACTCTGCATGCAGTACTTTCTTGGCAACCAGACACGCCCCTCAGTCCGATCCCAATCCCAATTCCAGACACCCCGTACATGCCCAGCCCCAGTCCGCATCCTCGGCCCCAGGCTGATGCCAACGGCTGGCATTTCTCGCTTTGCCTTTGCCTGTGCGAGAGAGTTTTCCTCTTTTTCTTTTAGCTGGCGCAATTTTATGTATTTTTATGGTAGGTTGCAGCCACTGACGCTGCTGCCGTTGCCGCTGCCGCTGCCGCTTGGCCCGGAAAGCGGAAACCGAAAATTGCTACTTATTATGTTACTAACTTTGTGTTGCAGCTACCGCTCAGTGTTCCTGCCTCCGACTCGCTCCCTCCACCTTCCACCCCATCCCCATTGTATGTGTGTGTGTGTGAGCTGGAGCTGGAGCTGGATGGAGCCTGTTGTTGGCTGGTGTGATAATGTCAGGTTTTGTTAAAATTAAATTGCATGTCTTGCTGCGTTGAAGTTAAATTATTGCCTCCCAGGGTCGAAGGTGTGGCGGCATCCCATCCCCCTCCGCCAGCCAGGCATTAAACTTTACATCTCCAACTGCGAATAGTTTCCCAAAAGTTTGCCTCAAGTAGCCTCCGGATCGTACTTTAAACAAGTCATAGAATAAAGATCTCTCACACACACACACACACACACAACCATTCGCACATCAAAGTTTCTGTAAAGAACCTTTTTTACTCATTCTCGCAGCGGGGAATATAAACATTTTTGCGTTTCCACCACAAAAGAATGCAACAGATTTTTTCTTAACCGCCGCATGGTGCCAGCGCAAAAACAGGCAACGCTGCTATGGCCAAGGGGTGGGAGGGGGTGGTGGTGCTGGTGGTGTTGGTGTTGGTAACAGGCATGTGGCAACAGTCGCCAATTTTTGCATGCGGCATCGGAGCCAAAAAAATCACGCTGTGATTTTTACCGGTAGTACGAAATATTAACAGCACAGCACAGCACACAACAAGACATAAGAAACACGATATTTCCTTTTTAAGAGACCACCGGAATATACATACCAACAAATACATATATACTCGTGCACATAAAGAACTGAAGAGTGGGAGATGGAATAAAAAGAAGAGTAAAAATATACGAAACTGCTTTTTGATGCCCCAAATAGGGTGCTCCGCCCCAAAGGGGTCTCCTGCCTTTTTGGGACTCTATTTTGCAATTACTTAATGACTGAAAAGCACATTCCAGGATGTTCGAATGGTTTATACGAAAATAACCCTAGTTAAATATTGCTAAATATAAATTACAAGAACTCAAAAGTTCAGGGCTGGATAGATTCCATTGAAAGTCTTTTTAAAATCCATTTTCAGGCAATTTTTCTTAAAGTCTTTTCACCCTTACTTACAGATTCTCCTTCTTTTCTCGTAATCTTCATTCCGATTTCTTAAGAGCATCTTAGAAGTTGACTTAAACACCTCCTGTAAAGAGCTCTGGTTGCTCGACCATTTGTAGCATTTACCCAACATTTTTACTGGCCACAGCACAAAAAATGCTCAGCCATCCCTCATGCACCTGTCAGCTCAATCCAATCCTTGACCTTGGCCAAAAAACGGAGCACAAGGAAGCCATGCAAACTTTCTGGGAATCCATCAGGAAATATTTCCGCCCGGCGCCAACCCTTTGCGACCCACCAAGCGATGCACAACATGAAAAACAACACGTTCAGAGGCAATAAATCTTGGCCGACGAATGCCTCGCACGAACGGGGACGAAGAGACCAGCGACAGGACACACACAGGACAGAGCACACACATTGCAAGACAGACAGGAGACATGCTACACACTTCCCTCGGAATTCTTTTTGGACTATTTTTGCGGGTGACAATGAATTTCGGAGTGGCCGTGTTTGGACAGCCATGACCTTTGGCCCTCCCGCTGTGGAAATAGAGGACAAATATTATAACTAAAATTCACAAGCGAAAATAACTTCAACGAGTCATAAAGTTTTCCATTTCAGTGTGGAATTCCCACACCCTGGTGCTGCAGTGCGATGGGAAATTTATTGGCTTCATAGCGGACACAGGACACAGCATCCTATCCATGCCCTGCTTCATATGGAAGGGGGACGGGGACCGGCCCAATATTTGTTACTCCGAGGAAGGCAAACATTAACAAATGTTCAACTACCTCCATATCAATATCAGACACCCTTCCCCAACTGCCCCCTATGCCCCGCCGACCACCCTCTCTCCCATCCAGTGTATCTCTAAATTGAGTACGTGTTGTTCTAGCTGTTGAACGTGCTTCGGTAAATACTGTGGCCAACACGTGTGAGCGGGTGCCAGGGAGCCAGGGAGCCGGGGAGCGGAAGGGCCGAATGGGAAGTTGGCAACATATTTCTTTCAGTTATATGGATTTCCAAACGTGTCTGATTGTCCTCTAATGGCATTTTATTGCATTTATTAAAAAGAACTTAAGAGCTTCGGGGCTAATGCGGAAGCCCAGCCAAACAGAAGCCTGATAAAAACTTTCCCCATTTGAATCAACAAAAGAACATTAAGAACGCCAAGGACAGTCATAATATTACAATATGCTGGGCTTACTTTCTATATATTGAACCCCTTAAGACTAGAATTATTATGAGTATCTATATGGGGGAGTCTTAGAGCCGGTATCTCGACTTCGGGTTAGGATGCCGGTTTTGGAAAGTGAGGATAAAGTTGACCCCCTGATAAACTGGTCGGTAAAAAAACGTTCCGATTCGTTTTAACCCGAAGTCGAGATATCGGCCCTAATGTTGAGATCTGTTAAAAATGCATTTAAAATTTATTTATTTCATATATATAACTGCTGCGTGAAAGAACCATACAAAAGATAACTCAACAATTTAGATCCATTCCAGGAGAACTATTCTGTCTAGAACGTTGCCGACCCGCTCAGGGCGTTCGCCGAGGGGTAGTGCGAGCGAAGGAGCATGCAGCGCTCCCGATCCGTGAACAGGGTGCGGCGCTTGAGCATTATCTCGCGCTCGAGGACGCCGCGGGCAGACACCAGCTCGCTCTTGACCCGCTCGGCCTCGTCCAGTTCGTGGAGCATCGCGGAGACGCTGCTCTGGATGGTGTGCACCTCGTCGATGAGATCCTGCTGCGCCACGTCGCGACAGTTCTCGACGTTGGGGCGGTAGCTGCGGTTGTCCATGCGCGTCTGGGCCACCTTCATGGCGGCATCGAAGCTGCGAACGCGACGGCGAATGCTGAGGATGCGGGTCTCGGTGTCGGCGAGGGTCTGCAGGATGCTGCGCAGATCGTTCTCGAAGCGCTGCACTGCCTCCTGGGTGCAATTGATGCGGGCCGTGAGGGCCTTCTCCACAATATCGGCCTGGGTGCGGATGTCGCGGGCGGCGTTCATCAGGATCGAGTTGAGGGTGGCGCGCAGGGCCACCGACTTCTGGCGGCACTTCTCACAGTCCTCGAGGGTCTCCATGCTGAAGTGCTCCCAGTACTTCTCCGAGGCCTGCTCTGGGGGCTGACGCACAGCTCCGGGCCGGAACATAATCGTCCGCGAGTTGTTGTTCAGGCCCTGGTTGAGGGTGTCGATCTCGTAGGCCTCCTTCTTGTCACTCCAGTCGTACTCCAGCCGCTGCCTGGCCGTGCGGTTCTCCACCTGCTGCGCCTCAAAGTCCTCGAGGGTCTTCTTCAGCAGGCGCCGTATCTCGGCAATCAGGGCCAGCTCGTTGACCAGCTCCTCCTCGGTCTGATCCCTCACCAGCTCGGTGTCGGGCCGAGCGGCGCGCTTCTCGATGCACTCCTTGGCGATCGACTCCGGAACACCGAGAATCACGAGCGACTTGCGCAGCTTAATGCGTTCCACTTCCAGTGTGGATATCTCGTCGGCCATCGCCTTGATGGCGTTCTCCAGGGTGTTCTTCCATTTACCAATCAACTGGGATCGCCGCTTCAACTTGTCGGTGGTCTCCACCTGCGTTTTCGTGACCAAGGACGACAGTCGCTCGAACTCTGTGGCGGCACTGAAGCGGTTTCTGTGGGAGGAAGGGTTCAACTTGAGTATTCTGACCTGGGTCCTAGCTGGCCATCATTACTTATCCGCCTTGTCCAGCACTCCGTTGACCAACTGAATCGTTTGATGGTTGCGTGTGCGCCACTCGTTGGGACTGAAGCGAGTGATCGAGTAGCGATCCACCACGGGACGTGTTCCCGTCAGCCCTGCCATGGGACTCCAATCGACCTTGCCAGAGGCCCACGGCCCGATCGGACCCATTGGCATCAGCTGATCCTTGTGCGGCATATCGTCGCCCGGCTGTGGCAAGTAGCAGGGCGGGTTCTGCAGATTGTCCCTGTTGGGGTCCATGGTACGCTGCCCCAGAGAGACGTTAAGGTAAGGGGAAAGGGGACATCTTCATGGACTCACGGCAAACTGCATTTCCTCCGTCATGATGGGCTTCTGCGATTGCTTGTACTGCTCTGCTCGCATGTCGGCCAGCTGCTGCTGCTGGTTATCGACTCCGGCCTGGAGGTCCGCCTGCAGCTTGTGGTGCTCCTGGGCTGGACCCACCACTGTCTGCTGGATGAGCTGCTGCTCGAGCTCTTCGGGGTACGGCACCAGAGCCACCTTAGCCGGGTTCGGAGCCTTCTTCAGCTGATATGAGGGAGGATCCGGCTTCAGCGGACAGAGCAATGGAGCCGGACATGAGGTCGGCGTATCGAGGTCCATCTGGCAGTCGCCCTCCCCCTTGTGCGGCGGCTTCTCCACACAATTCATCCTCAATTAACTTATTCTCAATCGCCAAAAAAATAACAAGAATATTATTTTAAACTAATGTTTTCTCCGCTTCGTTTTTGTTTGTTCGTGGAATAGATTCTGACTGAAATTTTCACTTGTTTCACTTGTTTAAAGGACATAAACATTCCGACTGCTATTTGGGTATGGCAACGGTTACTAGATTGTTTGTTGGAGTGAAAAACTTCGAAGCATAGTGACCATACCGTATCCACAGTTCTGGGAATTTGTATGGTATATGTGTGTATTTTTGGGAGAAGTATGTGTGTATTTCTCTGAAATCATTTACGCAGAAAGATACTGTCTAATAATATACCAAATATTATATACAACATTTTATTGCGTTTTATCCGTTGGCAGTCTTGGAAGCTGCCGAGGTATTTCGGCAACACTGACTCCAAATTTACGAATACTATTGCACAGTTCAACACAGTTCAACACAGCCAGATGTAAGATGCTTAAGTTATGTGGAAAAAAGAAGCACTACCTCTGAAAAACATGAACAAAACAGGCCTTAATTAAATTATTTAAAAAAAATCCACATCTGGAAAATCAAGACATAATTCTTTGAATATTTTAAGTCCCCAATTCTATCAGAAAAAGTCGGTTTGGGCCACAGCGGAAATGTCGTGTTGACTAGTGTAAACAGTGGGAAAATTACATGTCTGTGTGCGTGTGTGCACTGAGAGCGTAATTAGGAAGAGCGCGACATCAGATAATTTAGGAGCATTCCAATAACAGATATTGGAATTGATTATAGAAAATGTCCTAAGATCTTTTGGAAGCTTCTGATCCAAACAATTAGTATTGAACTATTTATGGTCTGAACATTTGATTTTTATTCGAGAACTTCCGACTCAAGACTGGCAATTTAAGGGGATGGTTTGACTAGGAAGTAGCGGCCATTTTTTGGAAGAACATGATGGAAAACTCGAGGACGTTGCTGGGCTTATAGCGCAAGAGATTCAGCACATAGTCCTGCATGAAGTCGGCCAGCTCGGAGTGCCCTTCCAGGTAGTTGACGGCATTGTCATAGTTTAGGGCCTTGAGCTCCCTGAACCTCCTGGCCAGCTGGGTGTTCTGGCGCCACATCAGCTCCAGCTTGGGCAGAATCGTCTCCTTGCGCTTCGGCGGAATGCAAGCGGCATGCAGCAGATAGTTGTAGCCCCGCCAGTAGTGCAGGGCGATGCGGCCCTCGGGAGTCATGTACGTCTCGGCCACGTCCTGCAGCTCGTCGTTGAAGCACTGCTGGGTGACGATGTGCACGGTGTTCTTGTAGGTGCGGTAGAAGATGCGCACCACCTTGCGCTCCTTGTGCACCACCAGGTTGCAGCGCAGGACCCGGCCGTACAGGTTCATCGTGTAGTACTCGAAGTCGCCCACGAAATTGTTGCACACCAAGTGCCGCATGAGCAGCATTATGCCTCCGTCGAGCACGAACACGTGATCCCGATCCTTGATGTCGATGCGCGCCTTGAACTTCTGGGTCTCATCGTTGATCTTCGTCTCCCGAATCGCTGTGAGAAGGAGGTCCGCATGGTTTCTCAGCTCCAGGGTCTTCTCGATCTTGGCATGATCGACGCGATCGAACTCCAGTCGCTTCTCGCAGATCAGCAGAAACTTGTCGTCGTACTTCCCCTTCAGCTGGTGGCCGCACTCGACGATGCCCTTGCCCTTCTTCATCTTGCTGCTGCTGAACACCACGTAGCCATCGTAGGCCTCCTCCACGTTCAGGCAGAACCTCCCAATCTGCTTCAGCTCGCGCTCGAAGAATATCTTCAGGTTCTCGTTGAGCTTGCAGTTGGTGTTCCTGAGCTTGGAGATGTACAGCTGCTCCTTGAAAACGACGGCCTGCTTCACGGGCAGAAACTGCTTGGGGTTGATGCCCCAGTCGCACACCTTGTACTGGTCATCGGAGGGCTCGATGGGCCGCAGCAGAGCCGATATGATACTCGACACACTGATCTCATCCTGGGCACTCAGCTTCTCCAGCTCCTCGCAGGCATCGGCGTGGGCGCGCTTCTTGTTCGGGTCTCGAAAAGCATCCAGGTCGCACGGCACAAAGAGCGGTGGGTCCAACATCAGTTTAGATGTGTCTTCTTCTGAAGCTATTTTGAATGAATTTACAAGATGGTTCAATAACAATCTAAATAGAAATCTTACCCATTCTTGGAATTTTTATGGAGAATTTTACGGCTAATATTTAAAATGTGTTGTCTACGAGCTTATACATAGAAGTGCCAGGAAGAATGAGCTATAAATCAAAGATGTGGTGATTTGTAAGGAGTATTTATTTTTATTTATTTATTTGATGTCAGGAATCACTTGCTAAGTCCAGTCCGACATGCCAGGGCCATCAGCTATAGAACTATTTAAATGTATTTTGTAAAGCTAGATAATGTGCAATATTTACAGATATTTGTTGATTGTCTAAATTTAGATTTAGTTTAATTTTAATTTTATTTCAGGCTATATCCTAACGCTACAAGGCGAACTTATTTTTATTGCGATAGTCACTTAATTTGTATAAGTTATTTGGGAGTGCATCCTCTTAAAACTTATACTTATATATTAATTATTTTTATTTTATTTTATTTTTGTTTTTATTATAATTGCTTTTTATATTTATTTCTTTTGGATATTCTGTTATTGGTTGTGTGTTTTCTGTGGAGGGATTTCTTAGGTTCACTTGTTCCGTCTGGCTATAATACTGATCCGATTAGATTAGATATGTTTATTAGAAAGTTTTATAGGCATCTTGTAATGGATACTTACAGTCTGTAGAGTGAAGGCCGCAGAAGTTTCCCTGAATCATAGATAAGTACACTTTGAATGTCATACTGTATTCAAATCTCGCTGAGGACCTGAGTGAGAGTGCCACTCAAATGCTGCCTTTGTCCTGCTGGCCAAGAACTTGACTTGCTTGGCAATTAGTCGGACCATCAGGGAACGTCTTCAAGTGCTCTGTGTGTTTAGTAATTCTGAAGTGGCCCAGAGCGCAACATTGCCTCAAAATTGCGCTGCAACAAGCGAAACAAATAGAAGAAGTCCTGACATGCTCCCTTAACTAATTGCAAGGCCAACAGCTCTTCAGACAACTTAAAGAGCGACAAACAGCGTGTTCCAGGGGGCGCCTGCAGGGGCTGACAAGTGTAAATAAGAGCCGTGTACGTGTACGTGTGCGTGTACGTGAGTGTGTGTGCCTTTGCGTGCTTTAATGGCAAGACTGTAACCGAATGGACGGCAAATAAAAGGGTCACAGGACACAGGACACAGGACGAGGGTGGAGGCGGGACTTGCTCATTGTTATTGGGGCGCAAACAGAGGGCCCATCGGCAACTGGAAGGCGTCTCATTAAAACGCAAAGAGCGTATGAGAATATCAACAGTTGAGAAGGAACACACACAACACACAACACACAGCATACAGCAACCCACAGCAAAGCGGAGGAGCAGATAAAGGCTGCACAAAGAGTGAACAATAAATAAAATGGCTGCGCCTCGGCCTCAGCCTCGGCCTCTGCTTCGGCAATATTAAATTTGTTATTAAGCTTGTAATTATTTGCTGAGGCGGAAATGTAGGCATCTGCTTCTGCTTGTTCTTGTGCTTGTGCTTGTGCTGCGGCTCCTTTTCCTTCTTCTTAACTACGCGAATTACGCTCCATGAAAATGAAAATATAAATAAATTATGCAAAAGACAAAGACAATGCGTTTTTTTCGCCATTCATTCGTTCATTCATTGCGAGGATCCTTCGCTGTCCGCTCATTTCACAGTCAAGTAAACTTTAAAAGAGAAGCACACGGATCCAAGGTCCAGGTCCTGACCCCAGGGCACGGACGGCGGACAGTGGACAGGCACAGGAGTGGTGCTCCTTCGCTGCGGACCTCTCATTAATTTGTTATGCATTTCTCTCTACGCGTAAATTAACTACAATTGTTTCTGTGTGCCGTCTTCCACTTACATTTAATCTTCTTCATCTCCATCTCCATCTACATTCCCATCTCCATCTCCATTTCCATCTCCACACGCTCTCCATTCATTTTGCATTCATTTCAGGCCTCGTTCATTTCCTTTGCATTTGTTTTGCATTTCTCGTCATTGTTCGCCCTCGGACCCACTGTCCTTGCCCCACGCCAAACTCCACCCCACCCCACTCCACCCATTGAGTGCTAAAATAAATCAAAATGTATGTGTATGTATGTGAGTGGGGCACAGAGAAACTCTGGGAAAAACATCAACTAAAAAAAAGGAAAGCAAATCTTAAATGAAAATTGTAACCGCTGCGGCTGTGGAAAAGCCATTGGGAATCCGTGGAGGCTGGAATGGGGATGTGACTGGGGCTGATGCTGATGCTGGAGCTGGAGCTGGAGCCGGGGAAAACTGTTGGTAATCTCCCAGCCCACATGTATTGGGCTCGTGGGCTTTGGAATACGGATTGGGATTGGTGGTCGGCGGGGAGCTTAAGGGTCAGTAATAAATGTCATGATATGAAATTTATTTACGCGCTACGAAAAACCAAAGCAAAGGAATGCAATAACAACAGCACCGAGGACCAAGGACCAAGAACAAGAATCGGAGGAACAATGCCACAGGAACAGATACTCACACACAAACAGACACACGCACAGAAGAAGACAAGCCTGGGCCAAATGGCAAAAGACAATTAAAGTGGAATGGCAGAGAGGAATGCCGAAGGGCCAAAACGGATGATAGAAAACTCTGATACATGCTGATCACATGGAGAAGTGGAGTACAACATTGTAAATTCACAAGAAGTAATGTGCCAAGAGATATGGACACATTCCAACAGTTTGAATCTATTCAATGGCGAAGCAAACTGATTCACAGCGAATCAGTATAGTATTTTATATTATATTTTATTTTATATTATAAATATTAGTTGGATAAATGAGTACATACAGCTTATAAATAAAAACATATTTCCATCAATTTTTTCCAGGGACCGTAATGATTATAAGCTATATTTTAAATATCACAAAATAATTATTAGATTTCGAGCTTTACGAATAATCATATTGGTATGATAATAATTATCCATAATAATTATTAACAATAATTATCTATAATGATTATTTTTGAGCAAATAAAAATTATGATTATATGATGATTTTTATTTTTTTAATCAAAAATAAAACTCAAAGTGGAATATAGAAAAAACGTATACATTTCTTTACTAATTGAGCCAAGGCGAACACGTTAAACATTTTTTTAATTGGAAAAAAATAGTTTCAATTTTGAATGGATAATTATTATTATTTATGATTATCTATAAAACTTAAAGTTTATAAATTTTGTCGGATATGCATAGATTACAGCTGTCTATTGGCATATTTACTTCTTCAGTGTGACTATTGTAAGTCGATGATTTTCTCGACTAAAAAAATACAAAATAATAATTATTTTCGGTCCCAAAAAAAGCTGGCTCCTTTGTTCTAAATTTCAACTTTAACTTTCCAAAGTAATAAGCTTTTCATCTATCATCATGGGGCATACATAAAATGCTCCCCCTCTCTTGCTTGGATCGCAGCAAATCCCTCAGATGCCCTGTGGGGCATTCACTTACAACAGAAGCTAACCCTGAAACAACAGCCGGAATTTCCGACTCAGAAATTTCCCTTAACTATAGCACACACAATATCCTTCACACACATACACCCACAGAGAGAGGGAAGGAGAGAGAGACACTCGTTCTCATGGATGCAATTATACGAGAGACACGCAACAAGGGCCAGACAATGAGAAGCTCAGGCTCAATCTTGATAACAAAGTAAATAATACAGATTCTCGCAATTTTTCTGTAATTAACACATCCCCAGCAAACAGCAGGCAAATGGCAGAAAAGGACACTCTTCTCGCAGACAAGCCCGTACACTCGTCGTGTATCATATAAACTCTCATTTTGAATGAGTGCTGACTGAGAGCATGACAGGATTGCGTGTTGGTAGGAAGAACTGCTGTGGCACTGCTGCAGGCATGAAACCTAAACCAGGTGATGGGTGATGGGTGAATGGGGAGTGGAGATGGGGGATGCACGAGTACTCGCACAGAATGGTCCCAGGACCTTCACTCATACATAAACACAAAAGTGTTGTCAGTTCGCATAGCATTTTTATGAGCTGTTCATGTGAAAGGACATGCAACCCCATCCCCATCCCCATCCCCATCCCGTCTACCTGTTTTGTGCTTGTTTTGTTTGTGTCAGGTTTAAGTGGCATCTCTCGACACATCTCTCCACCAAATTGGCGTGCTCTCGCCAGGCCCCGCTCATTGTCTCTTTGGGATCTTGTAATTTGTCAGTCAGTTATGGGATAAATGAGCGTGAATTATGTAAAAAGCAATTAAAAGGAAACTTTTATCCATCCTGCTCAACGCCTTCCATGCGCCCGACTATTTGAATGCAATTGAGGTCAGGCTGCACACAATTGAACTGTGAACTGTGCACTGTAAACTGTAAACTGTAAACTGTGAGCGGAGCAAAAACAAAATTGCAAAAATCAACCAGAATAATTGCATTAAATCAATTGAATATTGATTGATGAATGCGTTCGCCATTTGTGACATTTATATTCATGTTCGCATTCAAGCGAGCAGGCCCATAAATTAATTGTAATAAAAATGCCAATCACAAGTTGTCTAGAAGGCCAGACGGAAAAATCCCAGCCAGATGCAAAATGTTTCCCAGAATTCTTTACAAACTTTCACCCTTCACTGCACTTCCTTCCGATAGTTCAATGGTCGCCCATTAACTGCATAAACTTTTGGCTTATAACATTGAAATTTGTAAGCTGAAAACCAGCAATTAATTGATAAAGTTGGCAGCCGAGGAGAGTGTGCCGAATGGAATGGCTGTTCGAAAGTTTCCCAAATATGTAAATCGCTTTGAAAACTTTCCCAAAAAGGTTTACACATATGCGAGAAAGAGCCAGATGAGTTGATCAGTTAATTAAGTTGTATTTTCCTGATTATTTTACGATTTTGTTCAAAATTGTATGATAGAGCGTACGCCACGGGGTTACTACCAAAAGTAAAGTATTGTCCTTATGCAATCTACAATATTCGGAACAACAAAATTCCTGAATTCGAAAAAACGATTGCCGAAAAACAAACGGCCCCTCGAAATCCTTTGTTGCCCATTTCCAGCAAAACACAAAAACTTTATTATATAAAATGCAAATTATTTTCCAATTTGATTTCATTATGCAATCTCAGTGAGCATTTTCAAGTACAGTCGCTGGGAGAGCACATTTTGCTGGCTGTTTTCTTTTCTGGCGTCCTGCATTGACAAGCAAACAAAACTCGAAGCTCGGAAAAACTGCAGGCAAACGAAAAACTTTGGCCAAGGTGTTGTGTTGGTGCTGCTGTTGCGGCAGCAGGTGCGGCGGCTGGGCTGCAAAACAGGCAACAGAATGCGGCAAGCAACGGGAGCACAGTCGGTGCGAAAACTTGACTGTTGTCTGATTTTGTTTATTTTACAATAATTTCGGCTCCGCTCCGTACTTCTCGTTGAAAGTTTTGGCCAGAGCTGGCGCACATCCCGCCCAATACACGAGTAGACCTATTTACATTGCATAATAATATTTAGAAAAATATGCATAAACTGCCACGTTGTTTATTGATTCTAAACTGGATGGTTGAAAATAACAAGCTCCCGTGTAACATTTTCATTTATGTTTATTAATGACCAGCTGGCGGGTCGGTTTCGCAGAACACATTTTCAACTAAAATCCACACTGAGCGGAGAATAAAATTTGGGCGGGATTTCTATCTGTAATCGCAACAGAGTAGCGACTGCAGCCGCGAGTGACCCACTTTCCCACTATCCTCATCAGCTCATTAAGCATCAAGTTGCTTTAAATAAACTTTCGCTGAAAAAATATAACACAAAATACCGAAAAAACAAAGTTGGCTAATTAATTAGAGCCTGAGACGGTGGCTGTCTGGTGGCAACATCATTAACGAACCCGAACCAGGGCCCGCCGCACCGAATCCCCCGAAAGTCCCAATCGACCCACTGACCGACCATTTTTTGTTTTCTCTGCGCGCTTAATTAGCCAACGCCTGACAGGTGGCAGAATTTATTAAAGATTATGATATGGCCGCGAGAAACTGGTGCCAAAGCTTAAAGTCCTTGAAACCTGCTTTAAGGACGAGACTAATTAGCGAAAAGTTCAGCTGGCAAATGAATGAAGGAAGCAGAAGCCGGTTGAATAGAAAAGATATCATATAGCATGCTTCGTCGCAGGGATGGAGCATCAGGAGCGTGTGCAAACTGGGCTTTGAATGTGATATTTTGAGGGAAGAGCGAAACATTGTATTCAGGGAGCATCAGGGGCCGTAATCATTATAATTTAAACTTTAAATGTCATACAATAATAATTTTTTGTACATTTTAACTAATAAAATAATATTTATTTATTTTTAATGAAAAAAATAAAATTTTTCATTCAAAAAAAAAACTTGAACTAAATAATAAACATCGAAAAATATATTTAAAAAACATATAAAATTGAGTGAACTGCAAATAAAAATTCTTGGGCTGAAATAGTATTTCCCAACATGAACTCAAATCTTCATGGAAATTGAACCAGGGTATGAATGCACAGATTACATCTAGGCTTACACTGCAGCACGCTTTGAAAAATGTTTGAAAGAAGATTGTCAGCTTAAAGTTAGGAATGCATCAATGGAACCCATAACCAAAGCCCTGAACCAATTACTCAAAGGAACCACGAACCGCGACTGCAATTTCACTCATACTCAAACTCGTACTCGTAAATGTTTACCCATTCCATTCAGATCGCACTCCGCCAAAGTTGTTTAAAAAACTGTTTGTAAAAGTGTAAAGTAAAAACAAATATATATGTTGTATATGTGTGTGTGCGCGCGTATAAAAAAGCCATGAAAACTGGCGAATGACATGTGGAAAAGAAAAAGGAGGGGGCTGGGACGGGGCGGGAACTGGGACTGACTCTGTGTGGGGGATAGATAGCTGGAAGGCAGCTGGGCGTAAACCACTCAAAGGCGTAAGTAAATACGCCGCCCGCATAGGTAGGCTATGCTTTTTGTTAGCCCTGGCTGTGTATATGTTTGTGTAGGCTCACGTATGCCCCCAATGAAAGTGTGTGTGTATGTGTGTGTGTTAATTTGCCAACAAAGACACGTACAAACATGCAAACAGCATTTAAGAGATTTACTAAAAGAGAAAGCTCCCACCTGAAAGACATCTCTTCCCTGCATGGCCATGCATGGATAGAGTGTGCGTCTGTGTGAGTGTGTGGGTGGAAACGTATTCAGCGCATGTGAGTGCGAGGGTGTGTGAGTGAGCGAGTGTTTGAGTGTTTACCTTGTCATTGCTATTAATTTGTACACGCTACATAATAGCTCTGTCAATATTTTCCCAACATACTCTAGAAAGGTGCCACCCGTCCAAAAAGGGAATAGGTATAAAAAGTTTTGGAGTACTCGCACAAGAGCTTGAAGGTCGCTGGAGGGTGGAAGGGTGGGCTGATGGGTTGCTTGTAATGGGACCTGAGAGCAGACTAAGCGATCTCATTATGCTTACTCAAGGTTTACCGAAATCGCTGGGAAAATATTGTGGGAGATCAACTCAAATGATACGAAAGAAAGCCTTTCAGGTGGTGTGGGAGTGTTCAATTTTTAATTGATAGACGTAAGTTAAAGAAGGATTAGAAATATTTTTGGCATTCATTAGAACCAGACACTTATGCGAAAATTTAATATACATATATCATAGTATCATGACATCCCTTGAGTAGTTTAAGCTTACTTCTTTGGCAAATAGAAGAAATATAAACCTATAACTTACTATATCATAATTGAAAAGGCTTCCGAATTATACAAAAAACTCCTCCAGCGTAGCTCCGAAAAGGATTCTCCTGATTTTCGTTTACTAAAAACCAAAGTGTGAGCCACCTCGAAAATCTGTGCAATAAGAAATGCAGATAAAGTCCTAATTTTCGTACATTTGCTACCTGTTATCCCCAATCAAAGGAGTCTGCTCTCAGCCATAATTTTTCGGTTTTTTGAAAGTGATTTCCTAAACTTCCCAGCTACAGCCTTTTGATGATCTAGATTCCCCACCTCCACGCAAAAGCCCCAACCAACCCGACTGGTAGTCCAAAAAGCACACCGAAATTCGGGACCCAACCATCCCCTTAGTAACCCCCTGACAAGGCATATCAATCAACGTTGTGAAAAGAAGTCCATTGTGCGTTAACAAGTGGCACGTTGTCGGATTGATACACAGGCTTCGGAAAAAGGACGAAAAATCAAAGCAGGCAAAACAGAGCAGGGCGCAAGAAAAGAAAACCAAAGCCAAAGCCAAAAACCGAAACCGAAGCTGAAGCCGAGCTAACCGTGAAGTGCATATCTATAACTGTGCCTTGGCATTGCCCAGCATTTTGCTGGCAGCAGCTTTGTGCCGAATCCCGGTCTTGGATCTATCCCGACCATGGCTGAGCCGAGGCCCTTAGCCACATCCATTGTCAGTTGCTATAGTTGCCGCCAGCAACTCAAACATCAACAGTTGCCGTTGCCGTTGCCGTTGCTGAAGCAGGAGCTGTCGCTGTCGCTGGAACTGAAGCTGATGCTGAAGCTGAAGCTGTAGATGCAACCGAGGCTGTTGTCATTCGGCGGAGTATGTCAATGACAACGTGGTCCGCACACGAGTTTGCAAGACAAAAGATTGAAGAGCTGCAGTCAGCAGCAGGGATGTTCAGGAGGTAGTGTGTGTGAGGGACAGGACACAGGACTCGTACAAGTCATCAGCCATGTTCAGGAAGTTAGTTAGGCGGTACCCAACCTACGACCTCCGAACGTCCTACGGCCCGGCCTGGCCCGGCCCGGCACCACACCACCCAGTCCCCGCCCAAGTTGAGGCTCTGCCAAAATGTCACCAGCGACAAGTTGTTCAAACAGCAAATTACATCCAGGCCAAACCCAAACGGGGACCAGCTCCAGCTCCTCCATCATCAAGGGCTCCCTTTTAAAGCCGCCTCTCTAAGCAAGTTCCCAGAATTTTATGCAATTCCCCAGCGCTCTGGCATTTTGAATATGTTTTTCCATTTTGCTTTTCCTTCTTGGGCTGCCGCTGCCGCTGCCCCTGTTGTTGCTCTTGTTGATAGTACCTCGAGACCCGCGCTCTCGAGTGTTACTTTTGGGCTCGTTGAGGCACAAAAGTGCACTCGGCTATTGAAAATCCAACAACTGATAGCAGGCGCTGCATACAAAGCAGCCCAGGGATAAAACAAGAAGAAAAGAGATGGACAAAGTTCATGGGGCATAGGACAGTTTGGAATGCTCTTTTGAGGGAACAGAATGTGGTTACAAAATGAAATAGGAGAACTCGTAATACCAATTTTTAATTTGTAATTTTTATTTAAATATTCCTAGTGCATTTTAAAGTTGTATGTAATGTAATTAATTATACTTTCGTATATATTCTCTGCATAATTGCGGTAAAAGATTCATTCGAATAGGCCTTCTGTTCTCATCCACATAGTCAATATACTCTTCGGTCAGGCCATAAAACTGCCCAAGATTATCCGACTGCACGGCATAAAGGGAAAAGGAAGCGATGGGTGGAAGAAAAGTGGGAAAATAGAAAATGCCAGCAACACAAGAGGCGTGATAGGCACGAAAACAGCAACAAGGCGGGTGGGTGGTACTCCTCAGCCTCCTCCTTCCCTTTGGGGACCTCTTTACATTCATATTCCGACAAAAGTTCCTTCCTGCTCTTTAAAATATAAAGTTTTAGGGGAATTTGCTTTCCAGTGGCAGTCCATTCATTCATCATCATTTGCCAACTAATTGATTTGACTTTCGCTTCGAACTCATTAGGTTCTCTAATGCCCCAGAAGTCGACGGCACGTAGGAAAAATCATTTTCCGCATTTGTACTCGTACCACCATCATGTGGGAAAGTTGATAGAAAAGTTTTGCTTCGAAATTGATTTGCATGGGGAATATACGCATTTTTGAACAATGGATTCCCAGTTTGTGTGCAAATGGGGCTGAAAATATAAATTCTAATTCGGAAGAGCGGTCCGTTCGAGATTTTCAGTGCTCGCTGTAGAAGAATTTTTTTCGAAAATTATAAAATATTTGTTTGTAAACTTTGGGGGATGAAGTAAGAGAATTGCATTAAAGTTTTCGCAAATTCTAAAATACATTTTCGTGAGCAAATTTTCATAATTTCTCCATCCGTTAGTTGAAATGCCTAGAAATACACGGAAATTAACCTTCGACATATGATGATGAATACTTTCTGTGGACCACTTGGGCTTAGCTTTAAAAATTATTATACATTGCTAGAATTTTAATTCTTTAAAATACGATAACACTCCTTCTGGTGCTGGTGCCCAACAATGAATGTACTTGCTCTGAAAATAAACACATACTCAGGTTTTATTACTAAAATTGCGTCAAACATTTCTGATAAGCATCAGTACGAAAATACACAAAAAGAGCAATAACAGACAAAAAAAAAGAAATTGTCTACAAATTTTTGACAGGCAATTTGCCTACACACATACATTCATATCTGCCCCGGCCGTCTGCCCACCCTCTCGATACTGCTTTGGGGACATCTGAAATGAGCAATTTTCACATATTTGGATGGCAGCATTTACGGCACACACACGCACACAGTGTCAGGCAAAACTGTAGCTACATTAAGTCATAAAAATAAATAGTTGGACCCACAGACAGAGAGGAAGAGAACAAACGGAGGCAGTTACAGTTACAGCTGGAACATAGTCAAGGCAACGTCCCAGCCAAAGACTGGGTAGTGGAGGAGAACAAGGACGAACGGGGCTGGGAAATGGAGGACACTCACACCCTGTCACATATGTGTTTTCTTTGATAATGCTGATGATGCTGACCTGCCTCCACCCGCTTCAACCAACTTCGTCAACATCGACTCGTAAAGAAAAATGTACAGTGGAAATGGTATTAGGAGGTGTTTTCCTCTACACCAATAATAGTCGTTAAAATGTTGAAAGTATAAACCAATAGTCAAGAAACACACTGGAATGGTATTTAAATTTCTAAATATTTTGGCATATGAATGAACTGTAAACTAAAATCGATAATTACAATATTGTTTATAGTGAAGATTTATATATTTGTGAATGTGAATTAGATCATTGTGATTTATTGAATGATATATTCATGGGAATATTCAAGAAATGTTTCCATTCCAAATAAAATACACATTATTATCATTAGAACATTTTAATAGGGGTTTAAGAAACACAATTATCTAATAAAGCTAATAAATAAATAAATAAATAAAAATAAATAATTGACAAATTAAACGTTCCATGTTAAAATTAAAAATCAAAAACAATTTTTACTTGAATTTGTTATATTTTAGATTTACTTTAAATTTAAAAGCGCAGATTAAAATATAAAAGAGTAAAAAAAGTGGACCACACAAAATTTAAAAATAAATAGTGAGAAATTTTAAACTTGCAGTCGCAGTGCTTGAAATAATGATCTCCACTCATATGTTTATTTCTTGGTGCATTTTATGTTCTTACGGTTGCGCGATTTCTACTTATATATTGAAGTGTATACCGAAAGTCCACTTGCTGATTCCAAGATCTGAACGTAGTGAAATGGACCGCTGAGGCATGTTGGCTCCCATCCACTCCCAATAAGTCTTGTCGCCTGATACATAATTATATAATATAATACTCAATAACTTTATTGAGTTTTGGTGTGTCATATATTTGTAGTGTGGTTTTAAACAGACATTGATTTCGAATAAATTTCTATGTTTTGGGCCTAATCATCATTTGACAAAATGTAAGCGAGATCGTGTAGTCAAAGTTCTGCCAACTACCCCAAAAGAATGCCGGCCTTTAATGGACTTTTACCATTTTTATAATATTTTGCATTGAGAGAACTGTAAAAATAGAAAATTAATATTATTAATAATATTATTATATTAATACTAATAAACAAAAACGTTATTTCTGCACTAGATATGTGTACCTTGTTGCCAACTGCGATAACCACCAACCGGGAAATTTAGGGCAATAATCGTTCCAACAATTTCCTGATGAGTTATCCTGGTCCCATGTGGAAAAATTCTTTTTGAGGTGATAATCTACTGAATCTGCGGCTGTTCCTGAATATTTTCCCAGAGATTTCAGCTTGTAGCCTTCCTCTTCGCTCCCTAATTTGAAATTATCGGTGCGAGCATAGTTGGTTTTCCGTTAACCTTTCCAAGTTGTACAACTCGTGAGGCTGTGACATGGTCATTGGATGGATTTTCTCCAGTCCCATGAAGAAGTTCTCTAGGAGATTACCGAACTCTTGCTTGTAGTCGATCCAAGTGCGATTAAAATCCTTTTAAAGATCCTTCTGCCTCTAAGATGCTTCCATCCATAGATTTAAACTGAGCCTCAATAGCCTGAATTTTATTTTCCATTTTTGATATCTCGTCCTTCATTTCTGTCTCCATTTTCAAAATTTCGTTCGCCTTCAGCTGCAATATAGTTTCCTTGTCCTTCAGCTGTTGATCACAGCTCTTCTGCCTGGCATCCGACTGTTCCCTGAGATCCTCCACCTGTTTACTTGCCTGTATTTCCAATGACTTGGCAAGCTCCAGCTGGCTTTTCAGTACTGCGATGCTAACATCTTTCTCTCGGATGTGGTCCTTGAGTTCGTTGATGGTCGCATCCTTGCCCTGACATACGGCAGCGTACCGGAGTAACGGCTTAACGATTGGATAGCAAATAGCCCCACAACGCTCATCGTCCTCCTCCCGGATCACCTCACAGTGCTGGAAACGAAATACACAACTTATTAGTTCATTTAAATTTTGATTTCTCAATTCACTCAATTCTCACAGCACTATTCTCGTAGCTATATTCGGTGGAGAGAGTGATGTCTCCCCCTACGTGGAGAAGGAAAAGGACAATAATCCAATATGATTGCATGACTCTTAATTCAATAATTATTCTCGTTGAAAGACTTAAATCGGACTGAATGCAAGAGGAAAGATATTGTAATATGCGCTTCTCGCGTATTAAAGAGCGAACGACGTCTGTATACATCAGTGGTTTATTCAGAACTAAAAAGATGAGATATGTACATACGAATAAGAATTCAAAGGAGATGCGAGAGATAACATAGGCTCTCGCTGTTCATGTACATTATGTTAATTAGCGTTGCCACACAGATCATGTTATGGTTACAATTCAAATTTCAACAAAAGACTCAAGTCTTCTTATATTGCTTATAATGCTTATCAATCACTGCTTATCAATTAATGCGTATCAATAAGTTTTGCATGTTGTTTTCGAAATAATAAATGTAGCAAATCCTATAAAGTGTATATTTACAATCTTAAATATATGTATTTACTCGTAGATGACTTCGAACCCACTTATTTCTGATAATAGAATGCCCCTTTACTAGGTATTAATTATTATCGATCTGTGTGAAAAGTTCAGCGAACCTGATTATTGTTGATTATTTATTGATTTATTTATTCATTTTTTATTGGACTTAAGATCGTTTGTAAATAAAATCCAGATCATACTGTTTCTCAGACCACCACAAATTGATTGGGACTTTCTTAGATGGGTAAACTGCAAAAATGAACGTCTATTTTCTGTCTCTAGGCAGTATAATTTATTTCCCAAAAATCTAAAATATCGACATTCGTAGTAGCTTTTCCAGTAATTTAAATATCATAAAACGATGCCTGAGAATTACAGCCAAAAAGGTAACAAAGGTAATCAGTGATTCCAGTAATGTCATGTTCAAGGACTTATAGCTATTCAAATATTTGAATGAACGACTTTTTCCATCAATAATTGATTTTGTTTTGAATTCACCGACTCAGGTTTTCCAAACATTTTACGCACTTTTAACTCAAGAATTAAAAGCTTTGCTTAAGCCAGCAAAAAAAAACAGACAAACAGAAAACTGCTGCAGAAAATGGAGGAAACCTCGCTTCAACTTTTGCTGCTTCATCAATCCATTTACGATATTAAAAACGGAAATCATAATAAAAGAAATCACAAAACAAACTTCGGCAAATCTCAGACCAATTAAAAGAAAGCACAACAAAGTTTCGAATAAAATATGAAAGAGTTGCACAACTTGCAGGAAAACTTGCAGGAAACCAACTTTGAAATAATCCCGTTGAGCGAGACAAGACAATTAATAATCGCGGAAAATCGGAGAGGAAGAGCGAGAGAGAGAGGGAGAGTTGTGTGTCTGGTGTCTCAGTGAGAAAATGTTTGCGCTAAAGTACGGGTATAAATGGACAGGCCCTGTCAAAGTCGCTGCGATGCCACTTGATAATTTTGTTCTCCCTCTCACTTAGTCCTGCTTTGAACTCTCACTCAACGAGTATGCCATAGCAGAAAATGCAATGGAGGAGGTCCTGGACACGTTGGCGTCTACGGCGCCAGCCAGCAATGTCAGCAGCATAACAGGATAACTGTCGAATGAATTGATATTGTTTACTTTTAATTAAAAACAATTTGCTTCGCTGGCTTTCTTGCCACAGCACCGAATCGAGCAGCTCCGCCGCCCACCATCAGGACACCATCATCGATGCCGCTGCTGATGCCAACAAGAAACGAACCCCATACTCCAGGACCCAACCTCCAACTTCAACCTCAACCTCAGCAAACTGCAACGGAGACTGCTGCCCTCCCCACACGGGCATGTGCTGAGCTCTCCCATCTGACTGACAATACTATCCGTTCCGCCCTGCCCTCTGATGTCCTTTCCTCCTATTTTGGTAATGAAAATCAAACTGTTCATGTGAAAGGTTCCTGGTTGCCGCTCGCTCTTGATATGATTGCTCATCTCACTGGCCAATTGAGGAGCAGTCAGGTCAGTGATGGCTGAGCAGAAGGACACAGACTACTTTAGAGTGGAGTCAACAGAGGAAACGTGATTGACATTTGTAAGAGGCAACCGAAGTCAGGGATTACCCCATTACAACCTCCACATTAAAAGGCACTTTCCGGGCTCCAGATAATGAGAGAACATGTCAGCTCTGAAATAACTGAAGTTATTCATTTTTCCAATATTTAAGTGAAAGTTTTCTCAATGTCAAACGATTTTCCCTGCTTTGTACAATCAACTCTCAACCATTGAATCACTTGGACTCTTACGTACGTATAATCTAAAAAATGTAACTCCCCTTAATAGGGGATAGCGTTCCCTTAACCCTTAATAGCGTCTTCTAATGGGAGCCCCAAAGCGAGAGCCTAAACCCTTTCTAAATGGTTCAAGAACAAGTTTTCCCACCTACACAACCACCAGACAAAGGTGTTTGGTTGTGAAAAAAATGTAGTAAGATATTGATGCCAAGAAAAGTTTCCGGGCTCAAGGTGAACAAAAGTCCCTTTCTATAGACTGAGCCGAAAAAGTTGCCCCTAGTTCCGGGCAGGCCTACTTACTATCTGTTTAAAGTTTCAGCCTGCCCAGATAAGGTCTGCTGCTCGGGGAAAACTTCTACATTCATTTAAAAATTAATTAAACGTTTCGTGCTCCTCTCCGGCTGGCCCAGCGACACCTGAATTTCCAAAGTTTGTGGGGACTTCCATTCGATTCGGGCCAAGGACAATGGCAACCTTTAATTGAGGCTCTCGATAATAATTGGCCACAAGCGGCTTAAGGTGTGGCAGGTTGACTCTCCTAGGGCAGTGGCCCTGCGAGTACTTTGTACTGAAACTGGACTAAAAAATGTCCGCAAATATCCACGGCTTTGTGGTCGTTGTCTGATGCGGCTTTAGAAAACTTAACGCTGGCCAGTGGAACTTTTACGCAGACAGATGACTGCACTAAGGCCACATATATCTATATATAAGTACATATATTCTCTGTCTGGCGCAAGTGGGTTTCCTATTGTCCGACTTAGTTTAAGCGGCTTAGACATCCTCTTGTGTTTATGTCTGCGTCTCATTGATATAATTTCTGTCAAAGTTCTAAGCCAATAAAAAGTAATAAATATATATGGGAAGGCCAGACAAACTGATTGAGAATTATGGGGAAAAACCCCGAAGAGGACAGTCATCCAACAACAAATTGATAATCCCCTGGGGCATTCGACTTCGGTCGGAGCTGCACTAATTAGCACAGCTCTTGTATTACTAAACTGACCGTAAGCGTAATACTCGTACACATAATCCGAAAACTGAGCCAAATCAAACCATAAAATTAAACTGCAAGCCCGACAAAATATTCAGTCGAAATCCGACAATACATTTTGATTGATAAACTCGCTCAATGGCATGATGGGGCCCCAACTGTGTGTAATGAAGTTGCCGGCCCCACTCCCACTCCCAATCCCAGACCCAGCCCCGTCCCGGCTCCAATCCCAATCATAGGCCCAACCATCCAATCGACAACACTTCATGCAATTTGCAGCAGATTAATGTAAACATAGTGTGGGGGTGGGCCAATGTATAATATGCTTTGTAAATAGTTTGCTTAGATTTTAGCAACGCAATAAATTGCAATAATTATGCTCGAAACGGCATACTCGTGCTCGTGTGCATAGATTGTGGGTGGAAGACAATGGGACTGGCAGCCAGTCCTGCGGCAGCTATCGGAAAACTGTTTCGAATAAATACAACGTAATTATTGAGCCATACAATGAACTCGCACCCTTACCCCACACCCACACAGATACTCGTACGCATACGTATGCGTACCCACTTGCACAGTCTCGCATGCAATCATGAATTTTGCAATTGTATGTGGGAAGCTGTTAATCACAAAATACGCGGCCTATGCAAATATCACAGCCAGGTAGAACTGCAAGTTTGTCTCGCACACAATCCCCTCTCTGAATGGTGAATGCGCTTACCAGGTGGTTAGGTGACTTCATTACTTCATTCCAATTTGAGGGAAATTCAGACAAGATTTATGAACAACCGCTTTCTGGATTGAGAAGAAATATTCTTATTTTTAATGTGTATATGTATAATGTGCATTTTATGTACATTCTATGCAGACTTTCCCTATGCTTATGCACATACAGATTTCCTCTAAGATTTATATAATCATTCTATGTATAAATTGAAATTGGTCACTGAGTCGATAATCTTCTCCGATAATCTTTGCCACTGAGATAACACCTTCTTCTGAGAGGTAGTAAGTGGTAGTATAATTCGATTTCGACAACCTTTAGCATATCCATTTTTAGCAGAAATATTTAATAAAATGTCTGTGAATAAGAGCATCCAAATTTCGTCTGGTGAAAGTCCAGAATCGAGTGCCCTTGTGTTGGCATAAATATTTTATCACTTTATTATAGAAAATCCAATGCATACTTTTGGTAGTTTAGCCGGGGCAATTTGCATATGGTCGGTTGCCCGTTGCCCAGTGGCTGGCATATTTAGAAATTAACCAAATATGCCGCTGATTTGTTGCAGATTCTGTTAATTTATTTGTTTATTGAATTTGCAACAGATTCGAGGGCCTCTGTCGCAAACACTGCCACATATGCTATAATAAGTGAACGGATGCAAATTTGGCTGCCACCTTTGCGAACATCCATTATACGCGGCCTGCCCCTGCCTGGCATTAAGCTTGCTTGCCACTGGCTGCTGTCAACATCATAGCATCAAATTTATACGCAGGGCAAATTTTAATTAGAAAATCCGTAAAAATGTATGAAATATTTGCGCAATTTTCGGCTGGCTCACACAAATATTCCGATAGTTTGCTGATTTTTGACAACGCATCATGCAATGTCATAACTGCTGACAGGATTTTTGCATATGATAGATAGATCATGATACATGCTATTTCATAAATACAACATTTACACGCAAATTGCGAGCTGCTGTAATACAAAAAAATATGAGCGCTGGCCGTGACAATTTTATGGAATAATTATACAATTTTTTTTCAGTTGTGAAATAACACGGTTTTCAGGCAGATTGGTCTAGCTCATCCCGAAAAACTTCAATATCACTTAAAGTATTAAAGTAGGGAAATTAAAACAATTTTTATATTTTGAATATATGCGAGATTCTTGTTTCGAGATGTTTCGAGTATCAAAATATCTATTCAAAGAAGGAAGATGTAGATGTAGCTCGGTCGGAGAGCTATTCAGTTTAAGTCAATTGGATCATACATTTTGAAAACTGACTTCAAATTCGTAAATATCGACCCCAGAATCCATTTAGTAAGGAGTTTCAAGTGAATCGGATGAATTTTTCATATAAATTCCCGCTATTTTTGGTACTCTGGTACTCTTAAAAATGATTGGAATAGATTTGTTGTTTGATATTGAAATATTAGCATCTACTATCTCTTAAGGATATCTTCTCAATTACTTAGTTCATGTCTTACTGCTGCACTATAGCAAGCATTCCTCTTGATTAATTTGATTCATGCGATTAGCTAATCGAAGTGGAAGTCTGTTTGTTCGGATTCCCCAGGCCCATTTGGCCCACCGACTGGCAAACCTCTACTCAGATTGAGTTAGGGATAAAGCCCAGGATGCCAAAAGGTGTGAATCGGTTATCGCTGGTGATAAAAGGCTTCGCACGCCCCTCCGAGCCAGCCTCGCCTGCTTTTCCCTAAGAAATGCCTCCCCTGGGTGACGTATGCGTAATGTGCATGGCAAGCAGTTCCGATGCCGATGTCGATGCTGATGTTGCTGCTGTTCCTGCTCCTGCCACTGCCTCTGCCGTTGCTATGTTGCCACAAAATTCAATCAATATAATTGCAACACTTTAGCTAAGGACTACATACACACACACACATGCCCGCCCGCAAACACACACACACACACACACAGACTAATACACATTTAGGTAACTGTAACTATGACAAAGTACGTAAACAATGTAAAGCGTTTCAAATTTATACGTCAACCCCAAAAACTTGCCACCAAGGAGTCGGCGACAGCAGCAACTGATGACGAGCTAAAAAAGGACTAAAGGACCAAAGCATAAACCTGCAAATGTTCTTGGGAGAGTATCTGTGTGAGTTTGCGTTTGTGTGCGTGGGCGGAAAGGTGTTACATCGTGGGTGGAGAGCACAGAAGACGGCACAGAGTGCGTGTATTTTTGCTTAGAAGTTTATGCACTTAATTAAGCCTCTAAAAACTTACGTGCTACAACAGACAGAGATGGAGAGAGGAAAGAGAGAGAGGGAGAGAGAGAGAGAGAGAGAGCGAAAGCAGTAGAGCAGCAAATAGAAAGAGGCGCAAGCAATGTCGCACGGGATGGAGGTTCGGGTCCATGGCACATAGTTTGTCATTTCTTTGAGTGGGCGTAAAATATGTTTACTCTGTCGCAGACAATTTTCAAACTCAAGTTTGTCCCACAGCCACACAGCCACACACCCGCACACCCACAGATCGTGGAAAGTAAAAGAAAAGTTCAGGATGTGAAAAGCGAAGTGAACTTGTAGCCACAGCTGTGACTTTGAAAATACATTCAATCATTTTCGAAAGTTTTCCCGTGGCCATGTGCATACACGGACGCGCAGTCCTCAGACCCTCGAGAGAGCTTCAAGGCTGCAAGGCCCCGCCCCACGAAGTCTATCTAATTAAAATTCAATTTATCAATCAGCAATACTCGCACACAATGTTTACTTCAAAATACGGTCAACTAACTAATTTGCTTAATGGGCCCGGGTCACGTTACGCTTTACGCCTAATTAAAACAACCAATTGGCTTAATTTCTGCGGCGGTCAGCATTTAATAAATTCCGTTTTTAGCGGCCAATAAATTTCACAAAAATTAAAATGCTCATTAAAAGTGTCAGTCCGAGTGGTGAAGGGGGGAATGGGGGGAGGCAGACATGGTAGAGATGGCAGAGAGCGCTCTGTGGATAAACAATACAGGGTAATTAGTCGGTCGAAAAATGTCGAAATGTCAGGACATTTTTTGTGTCACATTTATTCGTTTTTTTTTGGGCAATGTTAGGCAAGAAACTCTAATCCCACTATCGAATCCTCCTCAATTAAAAGCATTCGATTAGCTATTATTTGTTTTGGGAAATTGTGATTTAATATGTTTCCCCATTCTCTAAACTAAACTAAAAACTAAACATCTCTCATTGCTTACTACCGTAGGATTAACTGAATACCAGATGGTTTCGCTTTCGAGGGATCAATAAGTTGGTTCTCTTGGGGCAGCTATTTTCCAAAAGATTAAGATAAATATTTTTGGTTCGATGCTCATCCATGAATAGAGAGAGTTATGGCACTGCATCAGACACACTCGTGAAGTAAAGTTTAGAGACGCTCTTTATACTCGGTCCCATTTCCTTTCGCTTTATATTCTCTCCGGCTGCTGATTAGAGAAAGCAAACCTCACGTACAGCGCATTCGCCTTGAACTTCCTGCAAGCGTGTTGTTGTTTGTGCCAGCATTATGCCATTCGTTTATTTTTCTATAAATCCATTTGAAATGCAACTTTTGCGCCAACGCATAAATCTTCAGCACAAATGGCAAACAAGCGCTCGGAGGCGGCCAGGAGCGAGAAAAGAAGGCAGCAAAGCGTGGCTGCGAAGGCAGCTCAAGCATATGTTGCGCCACTCCATATAGAGACACCATGCTTGTATATACATATGTACTTGTTCTGTGCGTTTGTATCCAGATAGATGTTTGTATATATTGTCGCAACATCAGTCAGGATTAGTTGTAGAAGTTTACTAGTACGAGTAGTCGCACTCGTCCTGCCGCTCCCGTTCCCATCTTGTTTGCCATGCTGTAACCGTCACGCAGTACGCTCCAACATGGTGCCAGTTGTACCCCGTCAGCCCCTCCGCCCCACAGCCGAGCATGGCCCACCGCCCATCCACTGCTGTTAGCCTTGTCCTTGTTGTGTCTTGTCTTGCTGAAGTTTTGTGAGCCATCGTTGCTGCTATACCCTTTCATCGGGTGTTATAATTATGCCCAGACGTCTCCAATACACAGGCGTTTGATGCCACATATTCTTTATCTAAACTGGATCACTCGAGTCGATGTTTTGATGGTTATAGGGAGACGATCTAGAGGGGTATCGATCTAAGGCCTCGACCCGAATCTACCCTATCTCTCTTGACGTAACTTGGTTTTGCTCCTTGTGCTATCTGCCTGAGTGTGTGTGTTTTTGTGCGAGAGTGAGTGTTCCTCTGCTTGTGTGTGAAAAGTTGCTCGCATTTTGTTTGCTCAACTCATTCTCGTTGCCTTATGTGTGTGTCTATGTTGACGGGGCCAAGAGAATTAGTGGAGCAATTGTGCCAAAGTTATATCAAATGCAAAATTGAATTGTCTCGAAAACCCAAAAACCTGTCTTAGACATTCAGTTAATTAGTCCTCTATCAGTCGATCATCTAACATATGATTGACGTTGCGGCCCTGGAAATCACTGGACCACTATCAGCTCTGTGCGGGTAAATTTTATCTTTAATAAATTATTGCTTAGAAAATCAACAAAATTCAATCATCAAGGTAAAAAGAAGGGTGATTAGAAATTCGCAAATAGGGCCCGTCACTAAAGTTGTCACGGTAACCCCTGCATTGGTCCTGGAGACACATAATTTATCGTGCATTAAAAGAAACAATTGTGTGAAAGGTATCTATGAAACTGAACAAAACTTCAACGAGTTGGTACGTTGTACTTATATACCCGATACTCCGTCATTATAAATTTAGTGATATTATTTGTGTAATTTTTAGAATATATTTTAGAAGTAATTATGCGTAAGAGCCAGAATTGGTATTTCATTTCATTTTATTTAGAATTATTTCCAGTGCTACAAGTAAAATAAACTTATTTTTAATGCACTAGTCACACGCATACAGTTATGAATTAAATATTCTTTTTATCTTGAATCTAAACAATATTTTCCATTCCTTAAAAGTTCATTTAATTTATTTCATTTACTTTATTTATCTATATTTTGTTTTTTTTACACATTTTTAGATTTTCCCTTGTTTATTTATTTTTGATTGTTTATGTATCGGAGCCGATAACTGTCTTTCTCTCTGTTTATTGGCTTAGCTGTTTGCGAAAAGGACAAATTGATTTGTTGGTTGGTGCGGGATGGGGGGATTGGGTAGGGAAGCAGAATAGTGGGAAAACAATAGTGAGAAAGAGAAGAACCACGAAGTAGTTTTGCGAATTTTGGATCATCGTTTATTCCCTTTAACGTAATGATTATAATTTTTGAATATTTTATCACTTTAGATACCGCTTATTCTGTCTTTCCCTCTCAATCTCTCCATTCTTGCTCCAAAACATAATTTTATTACAATAAATACTGCAACGAAACGCAAAAAGGGCCTCCAAAAATATTTCCAAATAAATAAAAAGATATTCATTAACTTTAATTCCTGTCTGGAAGAGCGACGATGGCTACCGAGAGCTAGGAGTAACAAGCAGCCATGGAAATAACCGCCGAGCAAACTTTGCCAGCTGTATTACATTACGCCTTTAATTTCATTACAAGCCCGGAGAGGAGGAGGTGGCCCGCCGGAGCCGTGGTGGTCCATAAAACAGAAGGAAACACTTGTAAAGTCGTTCCATGGGAGTGGGGGCACGGGAACGGGGACCCAGTGTAGGGACGGGCTCATGTTCCATGGCGCCTGGTCCGACATTGCAGCCCAGCAGGGGGCTGGATGTTGCTCTTGGTCCTGCTGCTCCGGATGATGATGATAGGGGTGGAGCAGCCAAGGCAGCAGAGGCAGCAGGAACAGCATCGGAGCCAGCAGGATCGAGAGGCGTTTGGCGGGTTAGAGTTTATTATTTAATACTTGGAACGTCATGCGTTGAAATTAGCAGTCATAAATCAATGAAACGACCCGCACAAGTCCACAATTAGCCAGCCAGCTATCCCAGCACGGGGATCGCGACAAACGCCCCAAGTTATACGAACTAGCTTTTTGGGCTAATTAATTTTTATGTTCCCCCCCCTCCCGAAGATACAATTTGATGCTCTGAGTGTTTTCAGTGCATTATTCAGCACAGAGCCATTGCTGACAACTCGGACATGAGCTGAGATGAGTTCACTCTAATTAAATGCCTAAAGAGATGTAGTTGGCCAGTAGTTACTCCAGCTTGTGAAATTTTAGAAATCTTCTGACACATTTATATAGCAAAAAGAGACATTAATTATTAATCACTCTTTTTTTTAATTTAATATACAATTTGTGTTTTTTTGGCGGCACTGGAATGGAGAATTTGTCTTCATCTTCATCAACGCATGTTAACACATGAGATATGATATAGTTTCATCCTATGTTAACCACACAATTAAGACATATATACACATTCGCTTCTTTTGTAACTCATCAGTGAATTGCTGTAGCCAGAACAAGCTCCCTTAGGATTTTCCTTTCTTTCAGCCAGGAACCGAAAGAAATTTATGCAATTTTCCGAATTCCCACATAGGTAATAACATTTATGTCGACAAACGTTCAGGGAGAGAAACAATAGTGGCAAGCTCCACAAACGGAAGAACAGAATCTATGCCGAGACCAAATTGGTTTCGCAAAATACCTACAATCCCCCCCCCCCCCCTTCCTCCTGCCAGACCAATCTGTGCATAAAATGTTTTAAATGAAAAACTAAAACTTTTGGTTTTCCCATTTGCTTGCATGCGTGCGTGGAACAGCATCGAACGGTTGAGAATTGCAATTGGGTTTTGTGGAAAATTTCTTGTATTTTGCAACAAAAGTTGTGAATTCCCCCATGCCTGACCCCAGGCGTGGCCCAGGTAAGCCAAGCCAAGGCTCCCAGTCCTTTCTGTCCCTTTGCACAGAGTGAAATATACAATTCTGTACATAGTTGCTTATTGATCTAATTGTTGTTGTCATGGGAAAATTGGTAAAAGGGAAGATTTCTCTCCTCATCAGAATTAATAAAAAAATAAATCTGTTTTCTTGCATATATAAGCAGTGTTGAAAAACTTGCAGCAGTGCGGAATACGACTATAAGCAGTGTTGAGAAATGCACAACAGGTTGTGACAATTATAGAATTAGTTGTAGCAAGCCATCCCATCCCTTGCTCTTCTCTAGCTGAGCCTCCAGCATGATTATATAATCTGCACATTTGCAGACAATAAAGTTCTTTCTGGGTACTTTGTAAGCCAGAGAAACGTACAGAAATTGCATTATCACGTTGCACACAGCTAATTTGCAGGGGCTGGAGAGAGAGAGAGAGAGAGAGAGAGCAGGATAGAGAGACACAAAAAGCGGCCAAAAGGAAGAGTAAACTGAATTATATTTTCACAATAAACTTGGCAGCCGCCGCCGTCTCTCTCTCTATATTTGTTTGTTCGTTTGTCTGTTGTTACGAGCATCTGCAGCTCTGCGGGCAATAATAATAAGATGCAAACAAAATGCTTCCTCCTCTAACATTCCACCCCCCATCCGCCCACCATCCTATGAAGCAAACTGCAGTACGTGCGGCGCGCAGGAGGCAGGAGGCGCACAAAAGTGTGCTAGAAAAAAAGCCAGCCGAGGCGGCTCACTGCGGTTCGATAGGTGAGGGAGGGGCGGACTGGAGGCTGGGTTGGGGAAGCTGCATATAAAGAAATTTACATAGATTTGGAAAGTAATAAGCAAAATGTGACTGCGAAATCCAATTTGTAATGAGAAAAGTAGTGCGAATTGTCTGTGGCTGGCTACAAAAAATATTGCATCATATTTCTAGGCGTATTTATGGGTTGCGCTTAGCTTTGCCCCGAAAAGAGAGAGGGGGAGAGAGAGGGAATGAAAAGCCAGCGCGTGCTAAAATTATGCAATACAATTATGCGAACAGGCCTGCAACTCTGTATTCGCGTCTGTGAGAGTGTGCATCTCCGGGCGTGTGTGTGTGTGAGTGTGTGCTTTGTGCCTCAGAACGTGACTTGTTTTGTGGGGCTTAGGTTTGGGATCCCGAAATTTGTTTGCAGATGTTTTTCCATCTCTTATTCTCGGTGTTGTTTCTGCAGCCTGTGCCCCGCCCCGTGCATAAAAGGATTTCTTTCAAAAACTGTACAGAAGTTTTCTCTTCCGTGTCATACAGTTTGCAAGTGGACTTAAATGAAAGATTCTAAATATTTCACTGGCTTAAATTTAGTTTAGAAAAGAGATTTCCGCTAGCCCAGTTCTCTTGCCAACCACGATTCTTATATACATATTTGATGGACTCTAACCCCAACCATTTTGCAAGTGAAACTACCATCTATTTGGTATCAGTTATATTCAAGCAAAGTGATAAATTGTTTACACAAATACTAAATAATATTTCAAAACTCTGATGCTCTCGTTCCCCTCCGCTGCAGCGCGCTGTGCTGGCTGTCCACCGTCTTGTTTTCTCAACCATTTAGAATTAATTTTCAACACGCGCCAGAAAGTATGCTATAATTCACACGTAGCACAAACAGAGAAACCGGACTCTGTCCGCGAGGGGAGATTGTGAGACTGGGAGGCATTCCCCAACAGGGAGCTCTGTTTACAATTCATAAGCAATTTCGGGCTGGGGCCAAGTCGCTGTGAGCCAAGCCGTACATATTTCCCATGCTGGAAAATGAGCCTCTGCACACGATTTTTAATTATTTTGTTGCATTTTCATTTCGGTTTTGTCCTGTGTTTTGGCTGCCCAAATAAACAAGTTCCTTGGGATGCCTCTAGCTGCTGTTGTCCTCTCACAGTTCACGGCGGAAAAGGACACCAAGTTCTTCGGAGCATCAAGGATGACATTACTTTATGTCTCTCTCGCCCCTCTCTGCCTCTTTTCTCCTTCTGTCGCTGTTTATTCTCCTTTGTGTAATTGCAAAACGTGATTTTCCTTTTTTCCTTGTCTCTCCTTTTCCGGAAAACATTTTACGGTTTATGTTAATTTTGTTGTTGTTGTTGCCGTTGTTGTTGTTGCTGTTTTTGTGTGAACTGTCCCCAGCTTAAATTATAGAACGGAGCCGCAGTTGTCCAGTTTCGTTTGCTTTTTTTGGTGGCAGTGTGTTGTTGCAGCTGCGGAGCTCCGAAGGTGTCGTAAAATGGAAATTCATAAATATTTAGCGCACGTTTTATTAGTTGCCACCGCGCTGACGCCGCGGGCCTAACCTTGGGGCAAGCTGGTCAGATTCATTTTAATTTTTCAAATTTTATTCCGCTTTGCTTTGTTATATTTATTTAACCTCTGGCGGAACACAAACCACTATGCTCTGCATTATATTTGTTATTTTTGCGGCCTGCTCTATGGGAGATGCTGATGCTTTTGTTTGTGGAATTAATTGGACATTTTAAAATAAATATGAAAATCATTTGGTAGGGAATAAAACTGAATGGGATGTTCACATTCTCACACGAATACCAAAATATTTTGCCATATTTTACGACCCATGAACAGGATTCTATAAATTTGACAAGGAAGCATTCCAATCGATACATTAATATGACTCCGGCCTACTCGTAAAACGTCTACATATCAATCGGATTACCCTTAACCCCACACACACACACACACATGCACACATCGCACTTACTGGCCAAGCCCTTAAATATTTGATTAATTCATTGTTTTCTCGAACACCAGAAACCGTTGCCATTACCCATCAGCAGACTGACAGGGCGTTGGCCAATGCTCGTCAAATCAAATCAATCATACGCACGGGGTGCCCATCTCAACCTCAGGTCCCATCAGACTGCATTTAACATATCAAAACACCTTTCAGCTAGACTCGTGCTTGGTGGGGTAGGGCTGGGTGAGGGAGAGGGAGAGGGGCAAACCCATTGAACCGCAAATGCAATGTCAAGCAATTTGATGCTAGCGGAAATCTTTCAAAGTTAATTTTCAACACACGAACAAACACAGGAGGCAGCTATGGAGGCAGCTCCTTCTCCTTGTCCATGTGGCTACTCAGTTCGGGGCGAGAAAATTGTACAAATTCAACAGACTTCAAAGCGTCAATAAGCAGACAAATACAGACGAGTGGAGGCGGAGACGGAGGCGAGACCCCGGCGCCCGGGGGGCGTGTCGCCTGGAAACGCCATTTGGGCCTGGCCGGCTGTCTGGCAAACAAGCTGACTGATAACGGAAGCTGGCAATGCACGTGTTTACCTCTGGATATTTGCTGCTCCATCGAAAGGGGACACAGTGCCCCAGACTGCTGCTGCGCCATGATGATAATGACGATGGTGGTTGCCGTTGTCGTTGTCGTTGTCCGGGTCGGGGTCGGGCTCGGCTTCTGGCTCTGGCAGGACGTGGAGCCCACACCTAGCCACTGCTGATGTCACACATTCATGGTCATTTTGCTGAGTCAATCGTTTGAAAAATTTATGTTGCCTTCAAAAGCAAAATTTGCCATCGCCAACTGCCAGCGTCGTTTGATTCTCGGCATTGCCTTTCACAGCGCACAGGCAGCAAGAGAAAGACAGGCAGAGTACGAGTGTAAGAGAGAGACGGAAGGCACGTGGGCAAGAGAGAGATAGTCGATAGATGCGGTTCATTTAACTTGACTGAATGTGCATCGCTTGCCAACCTGGCTCCACTCCGATAGTCTGTCTGTTCTGCTCTGTCAGGATCTGGTCTGGTCTGGTTCGGGCTCGGGTTTGGCCTTTTGGTCTTTGGCTCCGAACTCAATTCATGTTTATGAAGTGTTGATGTGTGTCTGATTTAATTGAAATTTGATGCACTTTTCAATGTCTGCACCCAAGTCAGCAAAAATGTTTGGCATTTCATTAAACCTCACCCATGTTTAACTACTTAATTATGGCACTTCGGATGGGACAAGTGTTTTCCGTGAACAGGCATATTGACTTACCAAAGGAACACTTTGTTCAGTGCTTTCCATGTCCTCTTTTTTCATGCTTCTTTTTTGGATGTGGATTTTACGAAAGTGTTTTAAATACAAAAATAACTCTTCAAATTTATATTGCTCGGGGATGCTGAAAATATTTTAATTCCATAATTTTAAATTAAATACTTGGTGCAATTAAATTCTTGTTTGCTTAAGAAAAAGGCTTTTCAAGACATGTTCATTTAGCATTTACTTAATCCATACTTCTCTCCTTCCTCTTCTCTTCAGAATCTTCGTTCAATCAAAAATAAATTACACCAAAAATAAATGTTCCATTAAATTCCACACGTTAATCCATCATCAGCTCGACTGAACGATCCGAACCAAGAGCAACAAATTTTCTTCAAATTTCGGTGACTGCCAAACCAATAGGAGTTTAATTTCGCTCAAATTAAACTTAGATCAGCCCTTCTGAGGGGGGTGTAATTATATTTCCAAGAGTTTTGTACAGTCCAGAGCAGACATTGTCCTCTAACCACCGAAGGAATTCCCTTTTAATGCTCTTAAAGCTGGTCGCGGCACAAATAAAAAGTGACCAAAGTGTCAGGGACAGCCACGGGCAAACCGAACCTTGGTCTCACCCACTCAACCCCCCATTTCCAACACCCTCCGTTGCAGTCATAACAAAAAGAAGCGGAGAAAGGGGAATGGCTGGGAGTGGGAGAGAGAGTAAAACTTAACAAGTTCACTTAGAAGAAATTAAGTTTTCAGCATTTATGTTAGAAAAACTATAAAGAAAAACTTTCTTAATGAAGCGACGACAATGTGGTGAGCAGTGGAGAAATGTTAAAAAAAAACAGAGAACTCGAGAATTGGGGAGCTGGGAAAAGCGAACAAGTTGGCAATGAAAGCATATTAAATGAGGTCCTACAGAGTCAGACAAGTCGCTGGGCTGCCCAGAGAACTGACCACACATTTTTCTGTCTGCTCGGATTGAGTTTTTCAAATATAATCAAATAATATCAGAGGGAAAACTGCACAATTAACAATTGCATACCTAATACTAAATTTTGCAATACATTTTCATCTTAAATTCAAAGTAAAATCAGTTGTAACCTTTAGTCGAAACCATTTCTGTATTGAGTTTTCACCCAATCGATACTCGAGCTAATATATTTCGCAGTCATTCCGCAAGGCCTCAGGCCAGGCATCCTTTCGCCCCTTTTTCAGCTCCTCGACGCATTTCACGTAAAATGTTTATTAATTATTTGCCAAGTGCTTTCGGATGGAGCCCCATCAATCCATAGCACACCCGAAATTAACCTAATTTTTTACCCACTCAATGCTTTGGCGGTGGGGGCAGATGAGTGCGAAATGGGGCTCAGTCGGAAAGGTTAGGCCAGCCGACAAGCATCCACACACACACGTCTTGTTTTTAAACTCAGGGCAATTTTTTACCTTCGTAACTCACACATAGAGTCGCTCCCGCCTGCCCCTGCCCTGCCCCTGCCCCATCCCTGCTATTCACCTGCTGGCACCCCTCAGTATATTTGTGCGAAAAGCAGCCGCAGCGCCAGCGCCAGCAGCAGCAGCCTTCAGTTGGGAAACTTTTCCAGGACTTGCCGGTCGCTTCCTCTCGCCCTCGAAACTGTTGTGGATGCTGTAAGGGGAGTTTTTTGTTAAATTTTCAATGGTTTTTTTTTAAATTTACTTTCTTGAAGATAAATTATATGAGCATTTCCCAAAGGTTAGCGTGATAAATTTTCGCCAGCGTAAGCAAAATACCGAAAGGAAAAACCCAAAGTCTGGCTTCGATCTTGCGGCCAACTTATAGAAAAGGACTCCACGCATATGTGTGAGTGCGATGTTGTTTATGTGTGTGTTCGCATGTGCTTTTGTGTGTGTCAGATAAATTGTTTATGTGTCTGTGGGGAAGCGATTAGTGTTAATGGGTTCTCCCTCTTCCCGACGCTCCGTCTCAGTTTTGTTAGAATGTGTGATTTTTGGCTTTATTTTTTAGGATGCTCGCATACGTACGTACGAGTATTTGATTCGAGTCGCCCCCCAATGTTTGCCCGTTTTTCTTTTCAAACACTTTGGCCGCGTATGAGCAATCGATAAGTGCACACAGACAGGCCAAGGAGAGGAGGAGGCAAGGAGGACGAGAGACGAGAGAGGAGAGAGGAGAGACGGGAGAGCTCCGGACAGTTAGATAGACAGTCATATGGGAAATACCTCAAACACACATACATCTAGTTGGCATTGGAAAATCCTCGTATATTTTCAATTTCTTTTTCAGCAGAATGCATATAAAGTTTGCCCGAAATGCTGGCAATGCTGAGATTGCAGTCGTGCAGGGATTGCCAGGACAACAAGTACGAGTCGAGTGCCGGAGACGCAGCTGCCTGAGGGGGCGGCACTCCCGAAAGTGCCCTGGCCATTGTCATTGCATCGACTTTTGCTGGAATTCCATGTTTAAATGTCAATTTCTCAGCGAGCAAAAGTGACCAACGACCAACTGCTATCCATGACCGTTCATTGTGGGGCCTTCGACGAGTCCTTTTTCGGCTGTCCTTGCGCATTTCGCAGGCACAGCTGTAGTGTGTGTGAAGGCTATGGTATATATTTTTTAGCGCCGGACCAGAGTTGCCACTGAGCTGGAGTTATTTTTTCAATTATTTCCCTGTTGATGGGGAGAGAGAAAGATTGACGATGGGAAAGAGAATGGAGAGGGAGAAATGTAGAAAAAGAATTGAAGTTGTGTCCTGGCATTGTGGTTTTGTGGTCCTCCCCCCTCCCCACTCCTTTGTTTACCCCAGTCGATTAGGAGTTTAAGGTGTTTTGATTTGTTGTGCGACAGATTCAGAAGGACAAATACTTCAAAGCATCGCAGCAATGGAGATGGCCAAAAGGAAGTTGGAAAGATAGCAAAATGGCGACTGTCTCTAGTAGAATATTAGGAATTGGGCAATTTAGAAATCTCTTAAAGTATCTTTAAGCATTTCAATTGCCTTTAAGACCACCACTCATTCCTACACATTCATTCGATGCTGTCTCCAGTATATTCTAAACCTGCCTAACCAGGCCAATGGTCAGAATTGTGGGCCGCACCCCCTCTTTGCCCCGTCGACCGTGCGACCCATTGAACAAAGCCAGGCAACCTCAACAACTCAATAAATCAGCTCTCCACTGATTGTGTTGCTCTTTCCCCGCTTCCTCCCGAAAAAGAAACAACACAAACTGTCAATCCTTTCGCCGTCGAAGCGGCAGGACAATTGCGTATGGCAGGGGTTTGGCAATTAGTGCAGGGTGCTTGTGATGGGGATGGGGCTGGTAGTGGGGCTGGGGCTGGGGCTTGGCCCGAGCTCAGGGTTCAGGGCAACTGCTGCTAATTTTCAATTTCCATGACACGCTGCCTGCCATTGATAGGCAGTTGATGGTGATCCCCCATGACGACGATTACAACGGAACACATTCCATCACATCCCCATCCCCATCCCCGCTCGTCTGCTGTGCACACAGATGCAGACACAGATGCAGACACAGACACAGATACGCACACAGATACGAGTATATAAATAAGTTTGGTATTTTAATTGAAATGGTTTGGGGTTCGAGTGCGAGGGGGGACAAAGCTCACGGAAATGACTATTTTGAATAAATTAAATGGCTGTCGCAAATCTTTATTTATAACAGCTGCGAGCCGGCTCCGCTGCTCTCCCGAAGCGCAGACCGACGCAGCTTCCTTTCAGCTGTGTGGAGAGACATCAGAAATATTAAATGAAACGAAGCAAATCCCATTGTCACCCGGTTTCGGGATTCGAAATTGGCAAATAATTGACAAGCTATTTGGGGCGTGTTGATTGGCAAAAACTAATGCCAGCAGGACACAGTGCGAGGGACTGGGACGGCGACGGGGACGGGGACAGGCACCCAGAGACAAAGAGACAACGAGGGAGAAATCGATACACATTTGACTGATGGACAACGCGCCCGAGTATTGGCGAGTTCCAACAATGGAACACTGAGCACCGAGCACCGAGCTCCGAGCTCCGAGCACCGTTCACCGGCGAGCAACAAGCAAAAAAGAATGGACGTGACAAGACCGCATGAAACAAAGTGACATTAAGCCATTTCAACGCAAAGGGGATTTGCCGGGCTCTGCTCTGCCCTGCCCTGTTCTGCCCTGCTCTGCCCTGCTCTTTTCCTTCTTCGCTTGATGCCTTTTTTCGGTGCACAATATATCAATATATATTTATATCAAATATGTATTTGGAGGAGTATGTTGGCAGAGATGAGATCCATACACTTCATGTAGATAAAGCAAAATGCCCGGCCCATTGCATAAATTTACTCCTCCACTCGCCAAATCCGTCTGATCCTGGCCCGAGCTGGGCGACAGTCGCCCATACAGTCCATTGATGCGTTTTGTCTTGTTAAAATAATTGACAGGTGGCAGACCAGGGGGGGCTGGGGCTGGGGCGAGGCGAGGACGCCCCGCAGCGAGCAGCTTCTGTGGGGCAGAGCCTAGGGCCCAGGCATTAGTGCAATTTATGACAATGCCGGACAAATTGCGGGCATTGGAATTGATTGGCCAGCTTGTCCGACGAGTGTGTAGCCTCTGCCAGTGGCAGCTTAAATGCGGAGGCTTGTATGTGGAAACTACTCGCATTGGGGCGGCAGGTTTTTAAGTTAATAGTTATGGGTGGGTAGGCAATTGAGTGAAAGGACTGTGAGATGCGATCACACACACTCACAATACTTTAGATATAGCACACGGCTGGAAAAACTTCAGCGATGGGTAGAAAATAAGGGAAAATATGGGATAAAAATGGTTCCCTATCTGTGCTCAAAGTTCATACAATTTGGGATAGATTATACATTATACATTAAAAAATTGGCCATAGATTCAACCATTCATGAGTAATCCGTTCAGCAGTCAGTCGAAATGGAAAACAAACATTTATCCAAGCGAAATTGAAAGATCATGTCGTGGGGCAAGCTAATGAATCAAAGGCTCAGAGGCCAGTGACACGCAGCAGCGGGATGGGGATGAAGGGAGATCGTTCGCCACAACATTGAAATCAAATGTTTTCATTAAATTCCATTCGAGACGTGTTCATGCAATTTTAATTAGTGGCCCCAGCCATAAATTATTCACTGCCACGTAGCTCTATGGTCTATGGTCATTGTGATGGATTTTCCTCTCCATCTCGCTGTCTGGTCCTCTTCCTATTCCGCTGTTGGCTTAATGGAAAGTTGGAAAATGTTTCACAACCGTCGTGGCGGAGGGGGAGTGCCAGAGATGAATGATTAGGAATGACTTGGGACTTCTCGTCAGGAACTGAAGCCTGTAGATGGGCATGTGGTTAATGCCGGTTCGATTCTAGAGAGCTCTGTGGAAAGATTAGAAAATAAAGTCCAAAAGAATTAAAAGGCATGCGATAATTATTTTCCAAGAATTATTTGTTTGAAATATTTCCTCCGCTTCGATATTTTCTGTTGGTTGATTATAACTGGCTTAAATGCCAGAGTAGAACGTTATTGATGCTCTTGGAAGTTAAAAAAAAAAATTAAAAACTCTGCTATTCAACGAGTGTAAAGGATTAAAACAAATTGGAGTAGTTCCAAGAGACTATGTTCCAATGCAATGCTGGAGATGTATAAATAGTTCATAGTGAATAGTTGAGCCGAGACTTTGCATTCAAAACTGCTCTGCTCACAGAACATTTCAATTTGCTTTCGACACTCATCCAACTAATAACATAATTTCGACTGAAGGCCCCAGCCCGGGCCCCGGCAGCAGGCGCAGACGGCCCCCCCCCCCCCCCCCCCCCCCTTGTAAGGGCAACTTTTAATTGACTTGCTACATGCGGGATACCTGCTTCTGTGGGTGGGTGTGCAGCCGTAGACCCGAGGAGTGGCACCACGCACCACTCCAGACATTGGCAAAGGCTTCCGGAATCCAGCTACCCGAGTGAATTCCTTCCTTATCTAACCCAGAAGGGGAAGTGGGCACCCGAGGGGAGCTGTAGTGGTGGCTTCACTGTGCTGCGGTGGCCACATGTGTGTAGTTGTGCGTGTTTTATGCCTTTGCGCCCTGCGCCAACTTAAATGCTAACTTATGTTTAGATTTTGCCCGAGCTCGAGAACCAGAAAAAAGGCTGCCGGTGGTAAGGGAGCAGGGAGAGAGGAGAACGGAGAAAGGAGAAGGAGAAAGAACTAAGCCGGTTGCCACATTGTTTGCCCGGCTGTACGTTGTACGATGTCGAGGTTTTTGGCATCAGGACTCGTAAGAGGCAAACTGCAGCATCACAAGCACCAGCAGCAGCAGCAGCAGCAGTCAAATTGCAAAAGTTTCTTGCTTTAAGCATAAAATATTTATGTCTGCATTTAGTTTAGTTTTTGGCTTGGTTTTTAGTTACTTTCCCAGCTGAAGATCCCTTCTTTGCCGCTGCCGCTGCTGCTGCTGCTGTCGGCTGCAAGTTTGTCTAGCTGCAGTTTTAATAAAACGGCATTTTCCTGGCCAAAGGAAAACCCAAAAGGGCGGAAGTCATGGCCAGAAATGCCTTATTTTTAATTAAATGGTTTGGAATGGTAAGACACTGGATAGCAGCCCCAGAATGGTGATGTTCAAATTGAAATTTCAATCAAAGTTAATCAAGGATAGACGCAAATCCAGACAGCACTTTACTCTGGGCAAACGAAATTCATTGATTGATAAATAGTTGGCTAATTGACCAGGATGCCCAAGCGAAGGCAAGCAAGTGTTTGTTTTTGTATTGGAAAGTTATTTTACAGTTTAGAGTTGACTTTTCAGGTGCCTTATGAAATCAGTTGAGTGTTGTAAGTCCCTTGTAGCAAGGATTCGCTTTCGACCCTCTTAAGTAAATATCTTCTTGATTAGAATGTAAGACTGAGTTGCCTGTTTCCATGACAACAAAACACTCTTAAAGCCATCCGAATAAATTAGGTCTAGATTAATGTTTTCTTTTTCCGAAAAACTCATCTGCCGCACAGATGCATACAGAAGTAGAGCCACACAAAAGGCACTGATCGAAACGATTCCAGCAGGCATGTGAATCCCTCGAAGCGTCGTTGCAGCAGATGGAGTTCTTCTGGGCACCGAAACCGAAGGACGAACCAAAGTGACTTTATCTATGGGGTGGTATTCGCCTTACCTCACCTCATGGGAAAGGCATGCAGTGTGGGAGAAATACAGCCATGATCACCACTCTCAAAACGGGTTTCGATATATTTCCAGTCTTCCAAATTAAATACCTATTCGGAAAGCCTGGAGTGTAAGCATTCGAATCCTGAAGAAATCCTGTAACATTTCCATTCTATTTGCTTGTTTTTCATGACTTTAGACAATTACCCATGATTTGATTTTAAGTCTTTAGCTTTATATGATTATATGATATAATCTGAGCTAATCTGAGTCATCTTTTTGTCTTGGTAATAGTGAATCAAGAAATCTAGGTGTTCCGAACATCTCAGAACTGACTCTTCCCAGTAGATCCGGCATACCAACGGCATGTCATCCCAACCCTAGGACTACTTTATCTGCCATTTTATTTTCAAGATTTTAGTGTGAGATTATGCTCACAAGAAAATATTAGGTATACCATTAGTTAAAGCTTGTCCTTGCCAGACAATCCTCAGCAATGTAGCGATCAGGTAATATTTATATAGCCATATAGACGGAAAAATATGTATGCGATATACATTCATAATATCCCAGACTTTTTCTATTTATGCATGCAGAATAATAAATATAAATAATTATTTGCCAGCGTTCACTTTGTCACTCCTCTCTCATCTTTTCACGTACAACGAATTAATTGAAACAAATGCGGTTTGTTAATTAATAACTAATTGTGTAACTCCGCCTGTCAGAATCATCGTACGTACGCAGATGTCCGGCACGTGTCCGGTCGGCTATGGCTATGACCATCATCGGGTATTAGCCAATTCATTTTTACAAATGATACGTACATACGAGTATATACATTTATGCATGAGCAATCGTGTCTGCGGCGGAGTGTGGTCCCGAATTAATCAATGTGCCATAAACTGATAAAGCAAACAACAACCAAAATGCTGATCCGACATTGGACATCAAACATCGCTGCCTTCGTTTGCCTCATGTGGGGTAAAAATAAACAATCAAAATGTTTTACAAATTTAATGAACGGAGCCGCACTTGTGTCAATTGAGAGGCTTAAAATCTGTTGACTAATTACGCGGCAATGTTTGCTGACAATTGATAAACATGCAACATGGGAGGGGGCCAGCTCCACCCTGGCCAGATAAATTATGAATCACAATAATAATTGTAATAAACTAGAGTGCACCAGCTAGAGGTTGAAGCTTCTACCAAAATATTCTAAACGAAATAAATAGGATAGTGTTTCAGTATACCCTCACCTCCATAGAGAACTCGATACAACCTACAGGATGTGCCGTCGTACCCCTTGGCACACATCTGCACGAAAGCTGCCTTAAGCCCTTGCTCCCCTCAAGCGATTCATTTACTTTGCCCCATGATGCACCCGACCAGATCCTTGCGGTTGTGTATCTGATGGCTACTATTTCTCAGGCCGTCTGTCAAATCTATATTTTCCATTTGCTATTGTTCCGAGGAAACTTGTACGTAAACAAATGATTTCTGTTTACACACTCATTTCTCAACATGTTACCTATTTAAACTTTTGTGGACAGGAAAATTTAATTAAAACCCAAACACAGCTGCTCCTCGAGCAGCTCCAATAAGAACAACAGCGAGGGGACAGAGGGAACAGAGGGGACAGAGGGAACAGCCCAGACACTCAACAATATTTTCAATTATAACTCAAGTTTATACCGGAAAACTTGTGAGCGGTATGGAAGGGGAAAATGGCCGGGCGGGGCATCCGGCTAGATGGAAAAGCTTTAAGCGCTTTGGGTTAGCCAAGGGAGGAGGAAAAAATAAATATAGAACAGAGCCAGAACCAGAACCAGAACCAGAAACAATAAACTGTGAAATGAAAACTGTGCGAGAGATATTGAGATAAATAAAAAAGAACTCGAGACTGAACTTCGGATTTCAGTTAATTTGAAGAGTTCGTTTTTTGGCTACTCGAGCACGGGCGGCCAGGGCGTGGTCGGGGCGAGGGCGGATGGAATTTCCATTGTGAAATAAATTCACTAAAACAAATCAAAACTTTTCATATAACTTTCGCATCAATCGGAGGGTGAAGGATGGCAACCGGCTGAGGGGAAACATGCATGCCAAGTAAATCAAAACAAAAGCTTCGGAGAGCCACAACAAATTGTTGGATTGTGGACTTATAATAGTCCTTCCCTTTCCATACCACCCATCCCACCCATCCCATTCCGTCCGCAAATCCGTACAGACGTAGTACAAATTTTAAGCTCAAGTTTAACCAACAGCATTTTGTCCTTGTGCACTGTCCTTCTAGTTTCTATTATACGCGTATTATTTTAGTACCCTATTTCGACCAGATATGAAGAGCATACCCTCAGGCCTAGGCCGTTCATAGAATTTGTCAGTTGACTGTTTCAATACTGCTATTACAGCTGCCATAAAAGCGACCAATCTTCCAGGGTATCTGCAGTCTCGGACCTCAAAAGTAGCCTTGCCTCCTCCTTCTCCTCCTCCTACTCCTCTTTTTTTTCATTATTTATCATGTGACTTGCCGCTTTATGCGTTTCATTTTCAATAGAAAATTTGGAGAGCGTGTGTGTGTGTGTGTGTGTGTTAAAGGGCAGCTTGTGGGGGAGTGCGGAGATGAGGGGGAGATGTGGGAATGGGCCGGCCACTTCTTTGTGTTGATGACGTGTCAACTTTTGTGGAACTGCAAACTTTGCGCAAAATGAAGCGACAAAGCGAAACCTTTGCAGCTCGAAAAAAAGGAAAGAGAAAATACACTAAAAAGAGGAAAACTTAAAAAAATAAAGGGACGGGGAAGCTGCACGATAAAGTTTTTTCCTTTTTCTTTAAATTGAATTAACTTGAGAGCAGAGCCCCGAAGAGTGGCGGTTGTGCGACGGGATGGGGATGGGGACGGGTGCGGGGGCGGATGCTGATGCCCTTTACACCGGCGGAAAACTTACGATGATTTATTTGCTTCACATGGCAAAGTTGAGTGTCACTTTTTTCCCTGCCCCTTTTTCCGCTTCTGAGAAAAGCGTTACTAGAAAAAATGGAAAACATATACAAAGAGTTGGGGAAGCAGCGGAAAGAGACCGAGAAGTTGGACCAGTTTGCTGACCGGTGAGTGAATAACTCTTTAAGTTTGTCCTACCTGGTGTAGCCATAGTGAAAGGGAAAAGTTATGACATCTCCGAGGTATATAGTCGTACCTGTATTACATGTCATCTGGATACATCTGCACTCGCAAACCTCTCACTAGAGCCACTTGCAATGCAGACAATCCAGGCTTCCAGTTAATCCAGCCCAACGTTATTAGCGAAGCTGTTTAATTAGCTGTGTTACCAGTAACCACTCTCAAAATATTCTCGATATATGTACAACATAGTTCGAAAATTAATCCACACCTAATTCATAATCCTCATTACCTTATAAGAAACATATTCAAAGCAATCTTAATTTAATCAATTTATTTTAAATAATTTAGCAAATAATATTCAAGGGGGAGTGGGGTAATAGTGCCTACATTTACACCTGAAACTAACGCCTACAACCAGCTGATTGGTTTCAGGAGCAGGAGTGCCACAAGGAGAGGGATCTGGAGGAGTTGGATCTTGTTGAGGAAATCGACGGATATTTTAACGGAACAGAATAACTATTTTAGTCTTTCTAGACGGACGGACACACAGACATGGGTATATCGACTCTGGGGCTAAGAATATCTTTGGGGTCGTAGTTTGAATTTAATTTGATAATTTAATATAACCTGGGCTCTTTGAGTACCCGGTATAAAAGTAGTAACATCCTCATGATCCTGAAACCAGAAAGACTTACGTTTGTTGCCCCTCGCCATTTGGGGTGATATCATTGTAATCCCTCTGCCTTTAAACTCTGGGATCACGCTGCCAGCGTAGTTGTGAATGCGCAATGCAATGCCCCACTTAAGCTTCCCTATTCATATGCATAGAAATGTACATAGATACATAAGTAAGCTCCTCGACTGCTGCCGGGCTTATAATGGTCCAAGCAGTACTCCCACTGCTCGCTTATTCGTCAATGAAATATATGTACGTGGAAATGTAGGATGTATGTATGAAATGTAGGAAATATACATATGCACATGGTAAGCTATGTGGAAGGCAGAGGCGAAAGTATTAAGGTGCATCATCAGCTAACTGAAGTTACAAAATAAACTCTAGAAATAATATACAAATTCTGTGAGTATGAATATATATAGGAGAAAAAAAGCAAGATAGGTAATCCTGGCTAGTGGAAGGAAGCTATGGGACATTGTAGAGGTTCTAGCTATGATCACGGTATCTTGGCTGATGAGTCTCTCGGTCAAGCACAAACTTGATTCAAATTGTTGGAATGGAAGGCAATTCAGGGCTCTATTAAAAGGGCCAACCAATTGATGCCTCAGCACTGATAAACTTTCGCAGAGAAATGCATCTCAAAAAAAGATGCGACCGCAAGGAAATATTCACTGTCATTATTCATGGAGCCAAACGGAACCGGGACAAGTGCGTTTAGATAAGGCGTGTAAAACAAGCGGGAAAAAATGTCCAACTGCAGATCGGACTTGGCCAGGCGGGGGCGGAGGCGGAGGCGGAGGCGGATGGTGCTGCGTAGACGAGTCGCAGCCAAGCCAAGTGGAAGGCAAAGTCTGTGCCGGCAGTGGCTGGCTTATCCGAGAAAACTAATTTGTTAAAATGTTGCCTGGCTTATTTGTCGTCGTCGTCGTCATTGTCGTTGTCGTTCGAGGACAATTTTGAAGCTGATGCCGAAAACGCAGGAGGCAAAATCTGAAATCTCGAGCATCCATCATAAGGTTGATGGGCGAGAGGCAAGGCGAGTCGATTCGAGCAGAGCCGAGCTGAGCCGGGAGCAGAGCCAGGGCCAGGGACAGGACAGGGAATGCGGACGACGACGACTTTTGGCGTTCTCCAGCGCCCCATCTTCAATGACATTTTCTGATGGAAAATAAGTAAGAAGAAATAAATTCGTGGAGCAAGGCAGAGGCAGCAGAGGCAGCCGCGGCAGGCGCAGGGGCAGGCGCAGGGGTTCTGCCATCGACTTGACTTCCTCGAGTCAAGTAAACTGCAAGTAAAATGCTTTGTGCGCTTTCGCTTCCTCGTCCTTGCATCCTCTGCTCCTCTCCTCTCCCTTCCCCTCTCATGTTTATGCTTTGTATGCTCGTTAAGCTTTTTTATTTTCTCCTTTGTATGTCTGTGTGTGTGTGTGTGTGTGTGTCAAAGCTTATTTGGTCCTCTGTACCGCTCTTTCTGTGTCTCTCTCTCCTTTTCTCTGCCCCGAACGAATTTCGTTTTAATGCCAAAGCAATCGGCCCGTTACATATTAAATTTTTAAGTGGCTTTGGCTCGCTCTTTCTCTTGCTGTCTGACTCTCGCGAAAGTACTGCCCGAAACAAGTAAGTATCGCTTCAAACGATGTTCCGACTATGGGATACCCGCTATTAAGATTTATTTTCAGTTTTTTAATTGTAATGCATTTAGGCAAGCTGCCTGGAAAACGAAAGCTAAAAACTGCAGGGAAATTTGCTACTATGGGCATTTAATGCATTACTTCTTCTCAGTCTAGTTTTCACTTTCCTCGAAATTAATCAAAGCTCAAATTTGTAACCCACAAAATTCTACATTTAGAATTTTCAACGTACCGAACGGTAATCTAATTACAAATGTATTTGTATTTAATTAATTTGACTTTTTATCCAAAGATTTGTATAAACTATTAAATATTACTAAAAGAACAAAATATTAAACAAGAAGAAAGTAATATATTTTGACTTTTTCTTTTCCTGTTTTTTTTTTTTTAAGATCAAATATTTCAAAATAAAATATTGCAAAATATACCCTGATGGTAAGCTTTATTCATTATATTTTCAGAACTGTAATAGTCTTCAAACAGAGCCATATAAAAAACACAAGCTTACATCTTACAAACAATTCAATTGCTCTCAATAATAACCTTAACAATACAAAGAACCTAATTCTCAAAAAACTTGAGAGCAAAATCTATCAGACTCGGTTCCGTTCTAGCATTATTTGTATTTATTCCCATTTAGATTATAATCGTATAACCTCTATAAAAACATTTGCACTTGCATCTGCCTATTGAAAATGAGCTATGCAAATATGGTATACCCTAGTTCGCTTCGGTTACAGGGTACAAGCACCAACAACAACAACAGCAGCAGCAGGGAAATTCTCATCGACATTGGGTGCGTTAATGGTTCGTGCTACATTGCACAGGGCGAGGTCATGGTGGTTAAAGCTCAATGAGGTGTTGCCCATGATTTAGTTGGTTTGGCTTGGTTTAGCATCTCTGTTCCATTCCCAGTAGTTCCCTGTAGCCCCTGCTGTAGTTGTTGCTGCTGTTGTTGCGGTTGCATTTTGCGGTTGACAATGGGTAAGTACATAAATAGTTATTTAGTTCTGTAGTGGTTGGGAATTTAAATTTAAACTGTTTAAGTTTGTGGAAGGCAGTGGGGAGATCTTCTAATAGATATTTGTACCAATTTCTCAATTCGGTGATGGGCTGAAACCCTCATTCGTAAATCATAATATTATATTTTGTGTACTTATTTCCTTAACAAATGAGGACCATACAAGAATTTTACTTTAACGAAACAAAACTTTGGTATTCAGAAAAATGTTTAAATGAATGTTGTCCGAATTTAGTTTCTGTAAACATAAAATGACTTTCTATATTTGTACGCCTAAACCTAACCTTAGCCATAAATTAATAGGGATTAATCCTTAAATAACCCAAAAATATGGATGTAGTGTTAAAAGTCGCACTAAATCGAATTACTAAACTGAAACAATTGTTTAAGTCGGTTCGCCGCAAAATTCCATATTCGCTGACGCACACCACAGTTTAGACTCTAAGTAGAGGAAAATGTTTGGAGCGCCTTTTTAATTTAAGAAAAGAGGTTACCAGTTTTCTGAAAACCATCGGAAAGGACACCGATGAACTTATTTTAGCACTTGAGAATCCCGATTTTTTAGTGGATTTTGCTTTCCTTTGTGACCTGACAGCTATTTTAAATGATCTCAATCTCTACCTTCAGGGGAAAGATAAAAAAATTTTCGAATTAGTAAGATCCATTCAACATTTTGATCGAAAACTCTACTTATTGATTCGTCAAATGGAAAACGATATTTTGGTAAATTTAGAAAAAACAACGATTATATGCTCAGAACATAAAATCAATATTTCTCAAAAAATTATAGAATTCACAGCGATTGTGAAGTCGCTGCATGAAAACATGGGAAATCGTTTTCAAGACTTGAATATGATTCGAAATATGGTTGACGTTCATGATTTTCCACTTAGTTGTGAATTGAAAGATTTGGATTTTGAAATACGCGAAGAGCTTTTAAAGTTGCGGGATGATCTGGAAATTCCTTTTGAAACTGGAGACAAATTTTGGGTACGCATTGAAGACATAAAGTATCCGAACCTGAAAACTGAAATGTACAAGCTGTACTCAATGTTCGGAACGACGTACAATTGCGAGGTGGCGTTTTCTAGCATGAAAATAATTTTATCAAAGCTACGTAATTCAATATCTGACCAACATTTAGCCGGCCTATTGCGCATTAAAGAGTACAATGGTGAAATTGACTTGGAAAATATAACAAAAACGTCATCCATGAGCGCTTGAAATTTTTTCCAATTTCAAAAGGAAGCTGTTTTCTTTATTATTTTATTATTTTTTGTTTTATTTTATTTTAATTTTTATTTTATACGACAGTTTCCGCATGAAACATTTGCCATTTATCTAAAAATTTTGTCGCAGTGTAAAGCAGTAAACCGGTTTCGCCATCAGGCATGTTCGGGTTTTAGCTACACACACCAGCATGTTGAGTGTATGCGTGCCGAGCCCTGGTTTAGAGCAATATTAATTCATTCCACTCGGGTCAGAGCCAATCAAACCGAAACGAATCAAATATTAATATATACCAGAAAACGTATACATTTTCCAAATAGGTATAATAAAAGTTATTTCGCTCACCGCGCGACATCAACAAATCCGATACGGCAACTTAAATTTTAACTACTTTGACCTTCGAGTTCGGCTATAATAAATTGGGAGCCACGAGAAAAAGTTTCCAGCTTGTCAGCGACTTTCTCCCTCTCTGGGCAGAGTATGTGTGTGTGTGTGTGGATTTGTGTTTTTGAGTTTTTCGTGTTTTGAAAAACTCGCAACTGGAAAAACCAGAAAAACTTTGCCATGCTGCCGACATACTCGTATCACTCTCCGAGAGTGTATGTGTGCGAGGGTCTTGTTGTAATATATTATGGTCAGTGGAGAGTTACATCCTTGCCCTCCCTGGCCCCGCTCCTGCTGCTCGGAAAAGTTCGCAAACAATGCCACATTAACACATTTGTTGAACGTATAATCAATTTGTAATTTGTAGCCGCAACAAATTCGTGGTATATACTCGTAAGTCCGCTGCGAGAGGCAAGAGCGGGGCGGGTCTCGAGTAAGTTTCAACCCCAGACCAGAAAAAAGGAAACTTTTATGTCAACACAAGAAACTCATACAGAACTATGGAACTGGGGTTAGGGCTGGGACGGGGCCGGGGTACAACTTTCCACATATTGGTACTGGGGCAGGGAGAAATCAGCAGCCAGAATCAATGAAAATAAGTTTAAGCTCGACGGAAGATTGTGCGGTGGCTGAAGGGGTGGGGACCTCATCTGGTTATGTCGATGGGGGAAGGAAATTTGATCAAAGATTGAAAGAAGAAGTTAGCAGGTCCTTGGGAAAACATTTTAAACAAGAACTCAACACTAAAAAAGTGAAAAAATAACATTCAGATAGGGGAACACCAAGCGGATTGAGCACATGCAATTTATTTTATATAATTATTTTCCATAATTCCATTAAATAAAGATAGCGATCGTATATGTTGCCTGAGAAAGACCCAGTGAAAATGGGAGTTCAGCCGAGCTGTAACGAGTAAAATACCATTAACTTTACCATTAATACCATTTAAATCACAACAGTAATAACTTTTTTTTTATATTTTTACCGGGTATATTTTCGATTTTCTTCTGGAAAAATATTCATTCACATTTAAACGTATATAAATGTATTCTTTCCAAAGAAGTATTTTTATCGAACGAGTAGCAAGATTAAAGAATGATTGTAGGAGAACCTTCATTAACCGTCTCTCATTCAATCGTCACATCATGAGATAGCAATCTGTGATCGCGAAAATAAAAGACGGACAGACAGCCAAAGCTATATAGACTCTCCTATCGATGCTGATCCAGAATATATATGCTTTATGTGGCAGACACATAACAAATAATAACAATTCAGACCAAATATCGTGTGATGAATTTCCAATCACCAACTTTTTTGCACAAGCTACAAAAAATGAAAAGGAAACTCTACCAAAAAGTTTGATTTCATATCTTTCTGCTCCTTTCAAATATTTCTCCCGATGACAGTTTTATATGGACAAGATGGAAAAGATTGACATCCCGGGATGAGTTCCCAAAGCGATTTAAAAAACTTTCATAATTTATATTGCTTTGTGTCCCCCAGCCCACCCACCACGAGAATGTGTTTTTCCCGCAACCCTCAAGTGTATAAATTTTAACATTTTCACTTTCACACTTTTCCTTCCAGCGCGTGTGATATGCAAATTGAGTGCAGCTGTTATCAGAAGAGAAGCCGCAAAAAATGAAAATAAATAAAGAAAATGAAAAAGGAAACGGGAGACGGGAGCAAACAGATAATGCTTGATAAATGTGTGTAGTCCCCATATAGAGCCCCCGAGCCCCCTCAGCACACAAGTCAATGGCCGCCAGATGACAACCGGGATAAAGAATTTTTCTCTCTCTTTTTCTTTAACAACATAAAGCGTCTTTTAACAGCTTGGCGACCCACACTCGTTCCCGCCAGTTCCCGCCAGTCCCTGCCAGTTCCCGCACGGCATGTCCCTCTTTATATGCAAATTTGCGAAAAGGGTTAACATTTGACTGAAGGTCAGTTGGCATTTTGTTCGACTTTTCAACAATATAGATTGTATATCATTTTTTCCCCCTCCTCCACCTCCTCCTACCCCCTGCCTGCTCTATCTCTGTGTTGTTCATTTTTAACGACAAAATTGATTGACATTTTGCACCCTTGAGGCGGCTGTATTCAATATTCCGAGTGAACCGAAACGGAGATGAGTTTGCGCTGATAAAGCCTTTAAGCCATTTTTAGTTGATTGTGGTACGGTACAAAAGTCCACTGTGGCCTAGTGGTTCGACAGTGGGATACCCATTGTTATGACAATTGGAAGTTTCCATAGCTGTGTAATTTTACAACCCCTCGATAGATCATAATATGCTCTAACATTTTCCAAAATAATAATCATATATGGCAAGTACAAGTAAGGTATCCATTTAATTTTTGAACTCAATGAGAAACGGATATCGATACAGAACTAACTTGATATTACAGGTCAACCTTCTAAAAGAACAACCATATAATAAAGCATGTTTCCTGTGTCTGTTGCATTCGTCTCGCAGATCCGATATACCCTTGCACCAGCGAATGTTGACCCTCGAAATAATAATAAATTCCCATATAAATGAAAAAAGTATGAAGTGGCTAAAGCGTGGTCGAAGTGCTTCAATATTGAATTCAATATTGAAAACCCAATGGCGTTGATGTGTGAATGCGAAGAGAAGGAAGTGAAACGATTTGGCGTACAGTTTTGATTTTAATTTTTTCATTTTTTGTGCCAGTAAAAACTAAAGCGCGGTACAAAATAGAATATAAAATTCAATTAAATATGAGATCAAATGGATATTAAGTAGGGTTTAGGGTAACAAAGCCGTAACTGAAATTTGATGCCCCTTCGGGGTTAGTTTCATTTCTTTGGGTATCACTCATATTTCATAGCTCCCGGAGGTTATATTAGTTCTGTATTCCTTCTCGTAAAACCAATCTAGCACGAGTAGTTAAAGAAGAACACCCATATTTTCAGCAACCTGCAATCCCCAGTAATGCAATAACATTCACATATCCATCTATTGGCGAGCTTTTGCCTTCTTCCCCATTCATTTAGTCACAGTCATTTGCCGCCTAAGCCCATAAACCAGGACCGGAGCCAGAACTAGAACAGGATCAAACTGAGGGAGCGGCTGCCAGAGACGGACCACCTGTAAGCCGCATGCCAATCGCTGACAGGCAACGCTTAACGTGAAAATCCCTTAAATCGCTTCAGCTACAAACGAGGCTCTAGCTCCGACTCTGGTCCGGCTCCGGCTACGGCTACGGCTGCGGCTCGGGCTCCATGTCTGACCAGAACCCAATTGAAACCCAGTCCAGCCGTGCTCTTGCGGACTTGGGGCTGCCCTGCTTGGCTTCCTGTTGCCATCGACAGAGCGGTAAACAAAAATGTTTTCATAGACACTACTACGGGTATTATGGTTAGCGGAGGTGCCGGAGCGGGGGATACGGTGGATACGGTGGCACGGATATCTAGCGCTCTCTGGGGTATCATTAGCGTTGGTTGTTATAAATATTCTCCGCCCCACCCGCTCCAATGCTCTGGCTTTCCCGGTTCTTTGTATGTGTGGGCAGCCGATTGGTGAGTAATGGCTTTGGCTAGATTTATAACTGCGGTTTGTCCTTGATTCGATTCAATGAAAACGTTCTGGTTCCTCTTCCATATATAACCCATCCGTTGGATTGGGGGTTTCTGGTTGGAAACACGTGCGCCTTATATCAATGGTACAACATTTAGCTGTAATAAACGGTCACATTTTAATCTCAGTTAATATAACAACACAATTTTCCATCTGCTTGGAACAGGTCATATAAAAAACACACAAAAATAACTGGTGCATGCAATACAATCCGTATTACTTAATTCTCTTAAATGCAGTCCAGTCGAAAAACATTTCCAGCTCAAACTATTTTCTTTTTTAGTTTGAATCATTTTTAGGATATTCCTCTTAACAAATAGATATGTTTCGATATCAGTCCGCTATTGAATAATATTCCCTTTATGGATCAAAAATGTATCCATATTCCGTGCAAGAGCGAATTTCTAATTACACAAAACTTTTCGCTGAGCGCCAAAAATGGAAATCGGTAAATGAAAATTGTGAAATGGCCAAAGCGAAATGAAATCATCAACAAATGCATAATTCAATTTTATGCCCCGTTGAACTTTCTAATGAATTATCACAGAAAGTTCGATAGGACATGCCCATATCCATAGACATGCAGATATACGAGCACGAGTATATTTCCATGGGCCAGGGCCAGGGCCAGTGAAATGGCGCAATCGGCTCTGGTGTTTTTTTATTGCATTTCCATTACATTTCATTGCATTTTGAATTTTGTTTGCGTTTGTGTTTGTGTTTTGGTGTGCAATATGGTATGCCGTTTGCTCGCGTTCGATACGCCTCCGATCCGATTTTGCACACTGGATTTTTGCATCTTTCACTGGCCTCTGCAGCAAATACGATTTGCCTTTTTCGCGTTCGTTTTGTTTCGTTCAGTTAATGAGCAATTTGATTGCCAGACTGCGAAAATATTTCGCAAATTGTGCAAACACAATGTGAAATCCTGGGCAACACCCCCAAAAGACGAAACAAAAAACCCTCCAACGACTAGCGAAAAAGAAAAGGAGCGGCGTGGGGTAAAACAATCATACGCAGCATATGCCAGAGTTCTTTCCGTCAGCCGCCATATTGCCATGTCTGAACTTTCTGTTGACGCATATTTAAAAATGCAAAAAAAGGCAACAAAACCAAAGAGACGAGCAGCAGCCATAAAAAAGCCAGGTCGTAGCTCTTAATACCCTTACATCTCCAATATTAATACCAATCGATCCTCTGATATTACATGAAATATGTACAGACATGTTAAGATACATACGTGAAGTTTCTGTAACTTTTTTTCTGCAAAAAATTGGTATTAAATTTACCTATATTCGATTCTGGTACGAGTAAAGTCAGTATTCCCCCCATCAAGGGCATAGCAAGAAAACAAACAAAGGCACAAAAAGTTATAAACAAGTAATTGAAGTTTGAACCCAAGAGGGCGGAGCAGGCGGAGAAGGAAGCTCTGGAGACAGACATGTGAGAGACACCCAGACCAGAAGTTTTGGGGAGAGTGACTGATAAGCAGCTGGAAAATAAGGGAAGACAACAGAAGGCGTTGAGCGAATGTGTTGGCAGGGAAAACTGGCAGAATGGATAAGGGAGTCCTCGTCGGAACCCTGAGGAGCCCCAGGGACCTGTGCTGTTTGTCGCTTTCCTAACTGACTTAATGAAAATGCTAAGCGATTGTCAAGCAGCTGCGAAATGAAGAACAGCAGCTCGTCAGAACATTAGAGGATGAAAAGTAGATAAACCATTAATAAAATAATATCACGACGCTTTCGGAAATCAGTCTAAAGAAAAACCACATTTTTAAAATTTGAAATATCTCATATATCAAGATATTTGGTGTATGTTGAAGAGTGTAAGAAATTGATCAAGCTCTTAGTTCTTTCTGTAATACCAGCGAAAATGTCTGACTGAAACCTAAATGTGCAGATATTTTGTATATTTTAATTACACATACGCCCTGTGTGGCGGGAATGTTGACAATGGAGCTGCATGCCGCCCACAAATACTCCGTCCAAAAATCTAAACTAAACACAATTTACATATAAATTCAAATTTCAGCTGAAATAATATTCGAGACAGCCCCCGCCCCCACTGTCTACCCGACCCTTTATCGAACTTCTATGTGGGTTTTCTCTACTTCTTTCCAAATACGTCGTCTGGGGAACTCAGTTCGAGCTCAAGAACTTTTTTCATTCGACCGTCTTGGCCTAGGCAGGAGTCTTTGACAGGAGCTCAGAGCAAGAGAGAGAGAGAGAGACAGAGTGAAGCAGTAACTCGATTAGAGTGCATTTTTAAGCTGAATGGAAGTGAAACTTCACACTCACGAAGGATTCATTGATTGACGTCTAACTAAAGAGCCACCACACTCCTCGGTCTAGTGTCTTCTTTCAGTCCAAGCTACTAAGATAGTTTTCTACACTCGTAAATCTCCAAAAACCTTTTTATCTTTATCGATTTCCGATTGCTTAAAGTTTGCTGAATATAAGTATTGAATACTTCCACAAATTCCAGCCACTTTAAAGCTGTGTGGAAGCCTTAGTAGCGCCAAATGCTGTTTAACGCCACATTTAACCAAAGGATGTGCCATCCCACGAACCCTCCCACAGCAGACCCGACCCGACCGCCAGGCCACACTCCCCTGATCCACACCAAAAAATGCCCATAAAAGGCCAATTGGGAGATGGAAGAACGGATGAAAAAAGGGTAACAAAAAAGGCCAAAAAGCAGCTTTGATGTTATTGCCGCAAATTAGCTAGAAATCTTTTTCCCACATCCCAAGCGCCACTCCTGTTCCAGCCCAGGTCTGCCTCCCACCACCCCTTTCCGTACCTTTCTTTTGGCCGGCTTATTTTGGCCTGCAGTTTGGCCGATTATTTTTACCTACACAAGTGCGTAGCCAATAGGAATTTGCTAAGAAAATAATTTAACTCCAATTGAGTGCGAGCATGTGCAGAATTTCAAATAAATTGCCGGAGCACACACTCGCAGGTTGAACAAAAAATAAATAGGAATAAAAATAGAATAAGAAACTCGTCGATTCTGAGCATTTGGCAAAGTCCGTGTTCAAGTTTAAGCGGATTCTTCCTTCGGATGCTTCCTCATATTTCTCCATCCTGTCATCGGGAGGAGAGGCAGTGGCAGCGGCAGCAGAAGGACGACGAGAACATTTTTGCTGCTTCAATAGTTCAAATACTATTTTATGCTTAGTTGATTATTGACTGCAAGTGGAAATTTACTTTTGCTTCATCTCTTCCATCCAAGAGTCCAGAGGCACAGCAGAGCGAAAGAGATGCCTGCCGCTCGGGCGGAGGAAAGAGACGCAAAAGGAGAACAGCTTTTTTGGGTTAAGTCTGGCAGAACGTTAAAAATTGGCAGTCGAGAGAATTTTGTTTGTTTTTCAACTTAGCACGGAAATTGTATTTCTGCTCTGCACAAAAAAGGAACTGGCGAAAATCGGACAAAAACTTGTAAACAAATTGCGAGCTCAAGAGCAAAAACTATGTTCGAATAGTCGAATATATATGGTTTTTTTTTTTTATTTCGGTATTGCTTTGGCAGGTTCGTTTGTTTGTCTAATAATGTTAAAGCTGATTCATTAAAAGTTCGGAGTTTGTGAAAAAATATTCGATACAAATATGTTGATTTTTCTCCATGCACTTGTTCTGCATTTATTATTCTGCAACTAAACATAAATAGCCAGCGGAAGTGAAATATATTCACAACAATAAAACTCCGCGGAATCAACATTCAAATGATGTTAGGGAATGGCTCCCATTTGTTACCAATTTTACAAAATTATTCAAATAAACATCTACTCGTACAGGAGGAAAACAACGAAACGTTTATTACCAATGTCCCGAAATTATTCACAGACAGATACTCGTATGGCCGAACAATTTCATAAATTATTTGATAAATTTCCCAATCTAATAGCTCAACAATTTGCAAACAATACTGCCAGCTGTCATTCGGAAAAATTCCACATTTAAACCCAACAAAAGTCCATAGCATGACCAACTAAATTTAATACATTTACCAAATAAATTTACACGTTATGGAAATAAAATGTGAAACGAGAAGAAAACGAAATTCGCACAAAAACTTTTCGCGTTGGCTGACCATGAGCCAAATAAATATTACAATTTAAAAACTCGGCTCCTCTTTTCGCCGAAATATAGAGCATTACACAAATGGGAAAAAACTTTTGCCGCTGACTGTGAAAAATGTGTGTGAATGAGCTGACAGAAATACTCGTACTCATACATAAATATATCTGCAAATGTGGTACTCGCACTCGTAGTCTACTTTAAATTCTATGGGGAGAGCTCCTCGACATTTGTTTGGCCTTAGTTTGGGCATTGTTTGATTTGGGTCTTGCTTCTGGCTGAGCCTCTCTCCCGCTCCCTCTCTCTCTCTGTGGGCTGGGCTCCTAACAATACGAATTGCAGCCAAATTTGGGCACTCACGGAAAGAGCAGCTGCTACACTTTTGTGGCCAACATGCATACAGCCCGAGCCTGAGCCCGAGCCCAAGCCTGAGCCTGAGCCATTCCATCGCATTCCATCTCCGGCTAACCCACACTTGAAACTTTCGCTTTCAATGCGCTTTTCATGGAAAGCATTTGCCATGGCGAGATCCTCCGAAAAAACTGGGTTAACGAAGGTTCCTTACAAAATACGTTGCGTTGCGTTGCGTTACATTAAAATATGTACTCACGAGTACAGGTGGGGGGGGAGTCGAGTTGTGTCCTCATTTCGCTGGGAGCTGACCTTGTGGGCTTCAAGAAATTAATCAACTTTCAAGTGGAGACCCCGAGAAAACAAACAGAATCTTTAAATTCAATTGGCAATGAAAGCGGGGAACAATGAACGACTTAGATAGAGGGGGAGAAGGGAGAGTGGAGAGGGGAGGATGGATAGACCGCTGCAGCTGTCGCCATTGACAGGAAGTCAAAAGTTGGCAGCCCCCGAAAGCGGAACTGAAACTGACAGCAACAAACACACACAGACAGCCACCGCAACAGCGACAGCGACAGCGAAGGAGAAGGAGGAGGAGGAGAAGGAGGACGGACCCACAAAAAAATAAGGGACACAAATCTGTGAAAAAAGAGAAAATTTGATTTCCACAGACAACTAAAATATTTCTTGCCCCGCAGCACAACCGCCTAAGCAATGGCAGCTGCTAGGACCGAAAGAAATCAAATTTTAATATAGAAAAGGAAAAAACGAGGGAAAATAAGTGAAAAGGGAAAACAAGTGAAGGCCCTGTACGGGCACGGGCACGGGCAGGGCCACGGGCAGGGGCTCCGGGTCCTTCCGAGTGCGTTTTCCAGCTGTTTCCCTTCAGCGAGTATTTGTCATTTCTCTTTCTCTGAATTGACTGTCTCCATCTCGTTCTATTTCCCAGCTCTGCTCTGCCTTTGTCTCTTTCTGTTTCTCAGCTTGTTTGCATGTGTTTCTCTGTCTGTTTGTGGTTGGTCCTTCCTCTGGTTTTTGTTGCTGCTCAACAGGAAATTCGTTTCTCTTGTTGTTTTGTTTCCTCTGTATTTTGGTTACAAGTTTTTCTTTTATTTTTGAACGGTTCTGTCTGTCGGTCTGTCTGTCTGTCTGTCTCCGTCCCTCTGTTACTGATTTGGCAAATTGTGGACGGTACGGCACCCTCTTCAGCACTTTAAGTGTTTGATGGAGGAAAAACTATCGATTCTTTAAGAGGAAATTCAGCTGAAGGCTTATCCACCGTTTCACCTTAAGCTACATATTACTCTTATTTAGGCTATGGCTCTCGTAATGCCCCGAATGATTCTTTATATTCAAGTAAGTCAACCTCACACTCAATTAAATCGACTTATTTTTGGTCAAATTATTTTACATAATGCGAGGAAACAAAAAAGATAAAGCCTTGGCTGTGGGAGTGGCAACATCTCAAGCTCATTAATTTAACTTAAAAAATAAGAAAAAGGAAGCGAGGAAGGAAAATTTCAAGGCAAACAATACAGGTAGATGGCGGGGAGGAACCGGATGTGCGGCCAGGTGGGGTCGGACGGGACGGACCCGAAACGGGAGCAGCGGCACTGGCAGGAAAAGTAGCACAAAAGCGGATTTTCATTCAAGGTGAAAGCAATCAATCAATATTCATGAAATCAGATTTAATTTTAAGCGCATTTAAGTTCGTTCCTCTTCTTCTCTCCCTCGCTCTCTCAATCTCTGTCTCTCTCCTCCTCCTCCTCTCTCTCTCTCTCTGACGCCCTGGGTAATGATTCAGCATAAAATGTCTGGATACTGGAGAAAGGAAACAGCAACAAGAAACAACAAAATCAGAAACAGAAACAGCCACCAAAATGAGTAAAATGAAACGATGTCGACGTCAAAGCAAATGAAACTGAAGATGAGACGAGAAGAAATTTGTGGACCAACATCATTAGAAACTTGGGGGGATTTCGGAGTTTTTTAGAGGACTGAGATGGGTGGCTATATCCATCCAACCTTGCTAATTGTATGACAACTGGGGACTGGGGTGCTGAGGGGGATCTGACGCCAGGGCGGAAATCGTGAGACTGCCAGGCAGCCACCCCACCTGGCACCCACCGCCAGGCAGCACAAAACTAAGCTGCCAATTCAATTTCGTAATCAGAGTGGCATGAAAAATTAAATAAAACATGCAAATAAAATTATTACGCCTAATTTGTGTACACAAGGGGCGTGGCTGGGGCAGGGCAGGGGCATACCATAGCGGTAGCTATGGCGAGGCAAATAGATCTACCCATTTCTTGGATATTTTTGGGATATTCTTGAATGATTGGCAGTTGAGTTTTCCCTCTGGGGAAGCGGACATTTTGCTGGGTTGACACTTGCGCGACTTTTATGGGGAGCTGAGCAATTTACAAATTGGTTGAACATGGAAAGTATAGGATCAGGGAGGAATACTATGATTTATTTGATTTAATGTGATTATTGCAGTCGATACGGACTTTAGATTTTAAACAGAAAATGTTAATTAATTTTTCTATTCGGATTGGCGACTCCACTCAGTTCTAGAATTTGTATTGCAAATAAATAATTGAATCAACTGCGATATTTTATTGTTTCATTACCCTTTTTGAAAATCTTATAGTACCTTATACCTCACACAAATAATTATATGAGCATTTATAGATTGTTGTGTTTTAGTCATATAAGTAAAATTATCCCGTTTCTGTGAATGAGCAAAGCTTTAGTGATATGTTTATATGATGATGTGATATTTACTATGCTGCATAGTAAATAATGATATGTGGTTAACTGGTTAGGTAAAATGCCTCGTGGGACTAGTTTGTCTGACCATTAACAAGGAATTGTACTGTGCGAAAACCACAGAAATACTTAAAAGGCATAGGAACTGCATGTGCAATCATATCAAAGACCCAGCTAAAAATATGGTTCAAATCGACGAAGTGGTCGGAAGACCAACATCCATACGCGGTGCAAACGGCAGATTCAGCGACTTGCTGTGGTTGATTCCATGAGTAGCGGACAAATTAAGGAGCATATGGGTCTGCAAATAACAGGGAATCGCATAGTCCAAATTATACACGAATATAGGTTACTTAAGTATACCTCTATGGTGCCTAAACAAAAGTTTTTACAGAGGCACATGAAAGCTGAATTGAAGTTTGCAGATAAGTACCGTTTTTGGGGTGATGAGTGGCATAATGTAATTTTCAGTAATGAAAAGAAGTTTAAATAAAATATAAAAAAATATTGGAGAAATATGCGACAGCGTAGGCGATCCTGTATCCAGCAAGGTTTTGGAGGTGGCACTGTGATGATATGGGCTGCGTTCTGCCACAGAGGAAAGTAACTTATATGCTACGTCTCTTCCCGAATGAATGCCGAAATGTATGTGTATCTTCTGGACAGTGAGTTGATAGAGTTTGGTGGGAATTTGTATGGCGATGACCGGACATTCCAACAGGGCAACGCCTCAATACATGCAGCTCGGGGGTCCAAATAACTGTATTGAAATGGCCAGCCTTGAGTCCAGACTTGAATCCCACAGAGGACCTCTGGGGTATCCCTTCTGCCAAAGTGTTTAAGAACGGAAGAAAGTTTTAGACAGCAAGGCATCTTAAAATGGCAATAGAGCAAGAATAGGAGAAAATTAAACCATTCACCCTTAGATCCCTTGTCGATTCCTTGCTATCCCATCTTAATTCCGTAATACAGAATAAGGGTAGCAATATTGACAATTAAAGATATCTGTACATTATCAGTAATAATATTAATAAACGAAAAATTGAATATGCACATATATATATTTACTGCGAAGACTACTTTTAATTTAAGTTCCTTATTACATTTAATCGATATTTGTTACCATTTTTTATTCTTATATCGACAAATTGTTCTGCAAATAAAGTTGAATACCCAAAATTTCGATATCAGATATTGTACTTTTGAAATTAGGAAAAAACATGTTGCACATATAATTATTCTCCGATAGCATTTGTCTTTGTGCCACTTTCTTTAAATCTTTTTTTTTTTAATTTCCCCTTTTGTGTGGAAGCTTAACTTTTGCCTGTCGTATATTTCCGAAACGCAATGCACTTATAAATGATTTCTGTTTAATTAGCGCTCTTTGTTTTATTTATTTAATTTTATGATTTTAAAGCTTAATTAAAAATTAAATGAAATGAAAATACTCCGCTCACATTTTGAGTGCCACAGAATTGTCAAGAATAAAGCCGAACTGACGGGCCGAACGGCTTGCTCCAGGCCACACCGAGCCGGGGGTTGGTCATCAGCCACCGGACAAAAGCAAAAGTTAATGAACTCTTTAATTAAGTTTTTTATATCTCCGTGCCTGTGTGAGTGTGGGTGCGAGTGTAGGTATGAGTGTATGTGTGTGTGGTAAGGTTTCGGTTTACGGAGGCCACAACTATCAGGAGCATTTCCACGGAGTGCCACCTAAGGGATGCGAGGATGTGGTCGAGCCAGACCGAAAGGATATTCAAAACTACCAGAAAAAAATCACATTGGCCCCGCAGCACTGGGTGGGGGATAATCTAACATGTGTATCAGGGATTGATGGGGCTGGGACTGTGGACTGGGGACTGGGGCTGGGGCTGGGGGAGCTGTTGTACTGGCTCATTTTTCAGAAACCCTTTCCCGCTGTTGACCTTTTTCTGGTCTATCTACTCTGCCTCCCAATCTAATCCCTCTCCCCCTTTATCGCCTATTTTATCTCTTTCGGAGATTTGTAAATTTGTGAAGCATTTTTTAATGTCCTTAATTTTATTCCAGCTCCTGGCCGGGTCTGCGGGGTGCCTTGCTCCTCTCGATTCTCGTCGGCTGTTTCTGTTTCTGTTTCTGTTTCTGCTTGGACATGTGTTGCTGGATAAACTTTCTCATTGTTGTTGCACATCGCACACAAGCGGCTTTATTGGTCAGCAGGGGTTAAACATGGCGCCGCACCAGCCACGGCCACGCCAGAAGCAGCAATACGGTAACCGAGTTAGTTTGTCAGCCTTGGCATTAAATACACCCCCCAAGCCCCTGCCAGACCCAGCCAGCCCCAGCCAGCCCAGGCTCCCACGCCGTATCATTTGCCTCATTTCCATCTACCAACGATGTTCGCTGCGGGTTATTTGTTGGGTTCAAAGTTCTGGCCTGGGCGTAGAGCTGGTTGTGGGAGTGGGAATGAGATTGGGACTGCGATTCCGGGTTTCTACCGCCCATCCGAACACCCGCCCACCCGGCCTCCCGCTCGGTCCGCTCTTGGGGTTTGTGCACCATTTTTCGCTTATTTAGTGCTCTAATGGGGCATAAGTGTGATTTGGCAAGTGTTTAATGAGCTTTTCACTTTTTTCCCCTAGTTTTATTATATATTCTTTTATTCCCTGTGCGGTGCTGGAGTTTGTGTGTTGTTATGGAGTCAAAAGTTCGCATACAACTATGATGGGTGGATTATATACGGATTATAAGTGAGGATGGATTAAAGCCGAGCTGCAGAGATTGTCAAACATAAAGTAATAATTGCAAGTTGATTTTTGGGAGTGATTATTTGTGTTATATTTAAACTTTATTTATTCCAAAACAAGACTGGGGGAAATTAGCTAATACAATTAATCTTTAATTAATATGGCAAAAATAACTGGCATCTATAAATCACTTCTCAATAAGCCTCAAGAAAACTCTTTCTATTAGGATATTCAATGCATTAATTAAAAATTCGAAACGACGTTTTCTCCTTCTTTCATTTAAATTTCTCTTTTTTTTTAATAACATGATTGATGACCATTGATGTGTCGACATAAATAATTGATATTGAATCATAATTCTGCCTCAATTGATTCCCAGTATGTCATATAAACATGTTTCTATTTAATCCCCCTCCAAACCGAACAATTCTCATCTCAATCATCACCACTTCGAGGCACAGTCCACTCGGCGAACACCATTACTCGGAGTATCTGCCTGCCTGCCCCAAAAGTGCTGCATGTACACGGCCCAGGAGCATCCCGCAACCTATCACAACATTTGCTGAAGGATGTAACTCGATTCGACTCTAGACGAGGCTCGGGCTCGGCGACGGGCGCTAGGGGGCTGTAACCCCCTTTGTAGGTCAGTGGGAAATGTTGTGCGGGAGAAATATTCCCACTGAGAGAGCGAAAGCTTTCGAGAGAGCTTTTGGGATTATTTCGAAATCGAACAAACTCTGAAATTGTCCCAAGGAATGGTGTAACAGGGGGAAATGTTATCCAGAATGTTTTATAAAAGAGAAAAGGTTTTAACAGCTTTGTAAATATGTTATCATTTTTATGTTAAACCAATTGTTAAAGAAAATTTTAGAAAATATACATACGGTTACATTTTTATTTATTTAAACTAAATAATACCATATAGTCATTTTACTACAATTATTATTATTAAAATATGCAGCAAAATTGTAATTAAAAAATCAAACAACATAAGAGAATCTAGGGACCTAATTTTTTTAAAGCTTGGCGGTCTTTATGGTGTAGAACTGAGGTATTTTTCATGGTGTTCAATTATAATATGATCATCATAATTTAACTGTATTATTCATATTATCTTTCCTATTTTGATAATTAATTTACTTTACTCAATTCATTTTCGGGACGAAATTTCGTAGTCAAATGAGCAAAACTGCATTATCCAACGTGATTAAAAGATCTCGTGCTGCTGAGCAGAACAACATCTAAGGACTTACCGCTTTAATTTGCTCACAAAACCCCTCATGGCTCTGAAGTTTCCACATTAATTTAAAAATGGTGAGAATAGTAATTCATTGACCAAAAAACAGTATTCAAAGATTTTCAAATAAACTCAAATCATCTATCTGTGAATATATCAATCAATTTCTAAAATTGAATAATAATTCATTTTTTAATATAGAGGTAATTGAATTGTATTTTTAATAAATAGAACAAACAATCTCGAAGAATATTTAATCAAGCAACTTATCCCTTTTGATATACCTTTCAATTTAAAGAACTCCTTTCCAAATAAGACCAATTTAATGAATCAATGGCCAATCCCGTTTGAATCTTAGCCCATTCGGAATTTACGAAGAATTCAATCGCATACATTACGCTGCGGAATGGCATGGCTGTGCCGTAACTCTATACTAAATACGCTAATATTTGCACTAATTTGATTAAAAGCATTTTAATGGCTTCAAGATTTGGTTGCCCCGCAGGTAAATGTTCCAGCATTCATTTTGTTTGGGCTGCCAGCGAGCACGCTCCTCCTGGCAATCTCTCTCCCCAGCCATCACTCCGCCTAGGCGGAAGTTTGGCCTGATGCAACGGAAGTGCACACACACACACACACACACCAACACACATGCCTCTCGCAGCTCTCTCCCTCATCACCATTCAAAATGGCCGCCCATTTAACGCATGTGTTTGCACGCCACGGCTCAAGTCGGCCCCCAAAGTCGGAGGAGAAGCCAGGCCAGAGAATACGCCAAGGAATTTTCGGGACTGATGGCTTACGGGAGAGATGGAATGGGCTGGATTGAGAGGGGGCATCCCAAAGTCGGAGCCCAAGTCGAAGGAATGTTCCGTCGTTCGTCTTGGCTTGCTTCTTTTTTCCTGACTGCTTTCTCTCTTTGGTCTTTTAGCCATTTCAGCAGAAAACTCAACCAACTCGCACAACCAAAAGGCTAAAAGTTCAAATGCAGCAGCAGCAGCTCTGCCATTTTTACCTGACTGCAAGAAAGTTTTTCATTTGATTTTTCACTTCTACCTCCGGCTCCTCCCCGCTGCTCCGTGTTTGAGTTGTAGTAGAAAACATTTTTCTGGTATTTTGGGTTGCCTGCGGGCAGCCCCAAGCTACCAGCCCCCCCTCCCTCTGCCCAACCCTTTTCCCCATCGTTTTGGCCAGGGCCAGGGCTAAATGTTCGAACTGGACTGGAACTTGGATTACTTGCGGATTTGTCCTTGTCGCTATTTCGCTGGTCAGTTAAGCCCGAATGGAACCTCCACTCGCTCTCTGTTTCTCTCACTCTCTCTCTCTCTCTCTGTCTTTTTCCCATCTGGAATGCTCTGATTACACCCCACTGGGGAGGGGTATCCGTCATACTTTATTTGTTTTTCCCGCTAAGCGTGGAAGTTCAGCCATCAACCAAAACTTCAACTGCAGCGCAAGTCAAATTTTTGACCAGACCCACGGAGCGGCGTCAAACTTTCCAACTCAGCGTCTTGGCACTTTTGCATATTTCCACCAAGGAACACAGAAGGAGAGACTGGAATGGGAATGAGTTGGGTGGGGACTGAAGCTGGGAGCTGTGGAGGCATGTAGAGGGAGTGGCAAAAGTAGAAGAACTCTTTGTTCTCGTAAGACGAAAGTGGAAATACTCTGGTCAGAATGGGGAAAGGCTTATACCACTGGCAGAAGTAAAAAAGAAACCATTTATGACGTATACGTATTACGTATACCCGTTCATATTTGCTTAAGTCAACCAATTGATTTGATTTAAGAAATAGTCAATCTTGGGAGATCCTCAAATACTGTTGCAGCACCAAGTAGAATTTCTTTGGCCTTTGCCAAACTCTTTATAAAATCATGATACCTTTGAGTGGATGACAGGGTCAAGCATTTGGTGCCCCCATTTCCGTGGCTTTCTATTCAGCCAGACGTCGTTTATCAGAGGTCTGCTGCTGTCTTCGCTCGGCTGCATCTTTCTTTTAAACACTTACTTAAGTGGAAATTTATGTTGTTTTTCTAACCGTTCTGGGGGCTGCCCTGCCGGGCTATTGGTGCGCAAATGTTGCATTTGATATGTGCCAGACAAGGGAGCACAGCTTCAGTCCCAGCACCAGTCCCATGTTCCAGCCCCGCCCTCAGCTCCAAGAGGGTGGCCGAGTCCCGGCCATTTGTTGATGCAGCCGCTGCACCCTCACACAGATATAGAATTAAGTATCTATGTGCATGTAAAGACAAGTTGGCAAAGTTAAAGTTTTGCTTTAACAAGATAACACGCACCAGCATGAAAAACTGTGGCCAAAACTTTTTCCACGGCAGCTGAAAAGAGCGCAAAAAATCCGAATGCAGGCGGAAAATTGTCCGAGGAAAAGAGGGAACAGCAAAAGGCAAATAAATGGTAATAAAAGTATACAGTTTAAAAGAAATTTTCCACTCCGTTCGGCGGAAATACGGATTTTCATTTCCCATTCTCCGTTAATGAGGGGCATATCTATCTGACCTTTTCCACGCACGAACACGTATGCCTGAGGAAAAACCAACCGCCAGAAATCGCAATTTACAGCCATCCCCATCCACCTGACAGAGAACTCAAAAAAATTAACGAAACACGATCAGAACTCATTGAAAACAAAAGTTACCAGCAAAAAAGAGTACACAACGGAACGGCGGCAGCAGCTACATTTTCAGAGTCGCCAGTCATCAGACAATGCACCAGAGTTACACTCTTCAGCAGTTGCAGCAGCAACAAGAACAGCCCCCCCGCCATCACCATCATCATCATCATCATCATCATCGTCGTCGTCGTCGTCATCATCGGCGGGGAAACAGGCCGGGCAGAAACGAATCGCGAACAAAAAACAAACAGGCCAAAAAAATCACAAAACTTCACCCAAAAAGCACTCAAAATATTGTTGATTATGCCAGGCACACAGACGCACCCACCCATAGACACACTTCGGATTCGGCATGCCCAACAAAAATATAAAGAGAAGGCAACCGGAAAGTATTTCGACTCAAAAGACACCCAGTAATTATAGAACTTCACACTCCTTTTAGGGGGAAATCGTTTAATATATATTTCTTATACAGAAAAGTCGTTGATAACTTTAGAAAATAGGCTTGTAAATCTTTGGAGTTGGATATGCCACAGGATTCAAACTAGAGGGCAAGTCCCCTGCTCACTCGCTTCCCTCGCTCACGCCGTTGAGGGTAAGATTTTTTTTATATAATGGAGAGACACAATATACCCTGTGTACACCACGCGTACTGGATGCAGAAAAAAATAACGCAATGAACGTCGTCATATGGCTCTATTCCCGTTCCGTTCTCTCCGTTCCGTTTCGTTCCTCTGTGCACTCATAAAAACAAAAGAGAAAAGCTCGGCGAAAACTGTTTTTTCGACGTTCGCTCATTCCGCTTTTTGCCAAATTTTCCTTTGCCGTTTTTCCTTTTTTTGAGTGTCTTCGGTGTTTAGTTTTGGGTCATTGCGCATTGTTATTGTTTTGTCAGGGGAGAGGGATCGGCTGCATATTTGTTCTCCAGCCTTTGCCGCCCGAAAAGCCCACAACAGCCAAGAGGGAAAGAGATAGGCTGGGCACAAGGTAGAGAGAGAGAGAGAGAGAGAGAGAGAGATAGTGGGGGGGCGGGGATGGATACTCGCAGTGCGATACTGTGCAGTGTCTCGTTATCCATTGAAAACTTTGCCTGTGCACCAATTCTGTTTGCATTTCTTTTTCGGGCCTCTTGTTTTTTGGCGTGTTACTCTTTCGGAACCAGGGTATATTACCAGAACTAATCGCTAGAACTGAGTGGCTGAAGAATAACCCTGAAAAATTACAAATCAATTTCTGTTCTATATTTCCATGCTACGCAATAATGTTAAATATCTTTTTGGACTGTGTAAAGATCTAGTTCTCATAATACTCAATCTGTCCATTGACTTCTCTCAGAATTTTACTCTACTTTAATTTTGTTCGGATCATCAAACAAATCTCCTGTAGAGCATCCAAACTTCGCCATGCACCACTCCGAGGCTTCATTTTTGTTCGCTTTTCCAAATAACAGTAATTGCTGCCATCATGTTTTGCGATGTGGGTGAAAGTGTGTGTGTAAGTGGGTGTGTGTGGGCCATGGGGATCCTTAAATTGCACTGGACTAAATGGTGAAAATTGTTGTTGACTTTGCTTTGGTTGTCAGCAACCAGTTCCAGTTCCAGCTCCAGTTCCCAACTATGCGAATGCGGCCCAACACCCATTTCAATTGCTGCCTTGAATTCGGCTAATCAGAAACAAACTTGATAAGCTTAAAACTATATTTTAAGCCTTTTGTTTTAGGGGCGCACTTCCTAATTAAAGGGGATGTTGCGAAAGCAGTTTCGACCGTCGGGCCCGTCAACTCAACTTACAGCCCAACTTGGCTTTTAATGACTTTGACTTTTAATTTAATTTAGCGCACACCTGAAAAGTGCTCTCCACCTTTTAAGCTGCCACCGGGTCTGCCGTCTGAGTTGCCGACTTTTCTGAAATCATTTTTCGAACTGCATTTGCATTAAAATTCACTTCGAGCTGGACGGAGCAGCAGCTACAGCTACGGCTACAGATTTTCCCTATCTTTCCTGATGCAAAAGTTTGCTCGCAGTTAAGAATAACATTACTTAAGCTTCCTCTCCCCGAGCTATCAACAACATGTCAAACTGCCAAAAAGTGTGCAGCTCTAAAACGCACTAAGTGGTGGAACTTTGGGTGCTGATAGTTGGGATGAATCCAAGCCGGTGATGGTAATTAAAAGGTTCTACTAAAGCAAAATATTAGATTACATTAATGCATCTTATCTCTTAGCATTCAAAAAGCATTCCTTTAAGGCTTAGAGTCTAAGACTCCAAATGATATCCTGCGACCATGTCCATCTCCTTATCCGATCTCCCTATCATATCAGAGGATCACGCTCAACGCGCACTCTCCTCATCTAGTCCCTTTTGATCCTCTCTGAGCGAGTCGTCTTTCTTTACGCAGTGGAAAACACCAAATGGTTATTGGAAAAAAAGGCAACTGAAGATAACACACTGCGAACAATCTCGTGGTGAGTTCTAGAACAGCAAACAGACCAAACCACACAGAGAATAATATTAGGTTCCGACATACACAAGTAATCAGCAAAAGCGTATGGAACCATACTTTCTGTTTTCTGTAATTATGAAAAGTGTAGCTGGAACAAAGATTTGCAGATTTTTATTCAAGACTATCCTAAATATAATTCTGGCCGCTTTTCCCATTTATTTTCCATTTACTTCAAGCCTTTCGCTAGTGGCTTTTTGATGGCCGACAGCAGCAGCCCTTCAAAAAATGCTAATTTAATTCACATTTCGGCTTTGTTTTAATTGAATGCATAAATTAAAAATTCCCACATGTGTGTGGGAGTCTGTCTGTGGCTCTAATTAAACGCCCCATTGCCTAAACACACTCCCACTCCAACACCCTCAGTCCCTGCCACTCAATCACTTTCACTTTCGCTTAATCAGCGGAGGGTGTCAGGCCAGGTAAGCCGACTCGCACTCCCTCAGCCCCCCTGCTAATAAAAAGAAACGAAAGAAATTTCTCAGCCCTCGAAAGGGAGGGGCCCCCTTTCGGGCCCTGGGCCCAAACAGAAGCTGATTGCTTAATAATATTTTGTGATGATGTGAATTTACTTTTATTTCTCATTTGGGAGAAAGCCAGCCCCAGAACTCACGGCTCCCCTTCATCATTGGCTTTTGGGGGCAAATCAGCTCAGGGACCCCGAAACAGGTGACAGAATTTCCTTTTTCCTTCTCTTTTTTTATGGAGAGCGTGTGAGGCTTGCTGCGTTGCCAAAACATGTGTAAATATTCATAGGAGTGTGTGTTTGTTTGCCTTTGTGTTTCTTTGTTTTCTCCAATGCTGAATCGGTTTTCGTTTCCTTTTTGGGGTTGAATCTGCAGGCCTGCAACCCTGTTTCGCATTTTGCGGCATTTGTTTGGCTCAGCGATAAAAATGTAAATTTATGAAGTTTTAATCAATTTGGGGAATTCTCGCTTTCGTTCTTTGTCGCCGATTCGGTTTGTTTTTTTCGGCTCTTTGTTCTGCCGTTTGTTTGCGGGCCCCAAAAGGCAAACACAGACGGCAGACGGCAGACAACAGAAAATTCGTTTTTGCGAAACATTTAAAACATATTCCCGGCTTTTTCGGACCACTTTCCCTTTTTTTTTTTTGTTTATTTTTTTTCTGGCAGCCGTGTAAAGCGACGCACCATAAAGACCCTAATAAAATTTTAATTTAGTGTTATTTGTCACCAGAGGGCATACAGACCCGTAATACAGATGAATGTGTCTCTCTTTGGGCTCTACTGGTTTTCCCTTTTGCCAGAGCTGGGTGTTGAGTTGTGAAAGTTTGGCCCAAATGAATTGTGAATTGGAGCCATGAGCAGTGGCTCCTGAAAATTGGTAATTTTATGATTTGCTCAAACAATTCATAATATTTTATTGAACTAATTGACACGCCGCAAGGCGGCACATACTCGTACTCGTAAATATTGAGCGACGTAGCATATTATTTATTATTTAATTACCATAAAGCAAACACAGGAATGTCCAGGCGGCTCTCAAACAAATTGATTGTTTATTGCAGACACACATTAGCAGCCGCACACGCACACGAACACTCATACTCGTGCAGTCGCCATTCCATTCACAGCTATTGTATTTCGGCACTGTCACATGCTGCGTATACGCAATGTGGGGAGGAGATTGGGCCTCCCGAAGGCAAACCAAAAACCGCCACAAATAATCCACAGTCCGGGCTGCTGGGGGGTGGGGGGTGTTTTGAAACACGACCGCAGGCCAAGGCGAATTATGAACGGGCACTAGAACGAGATAGCGAGAGAAAGTGAGTGTGAGTGTGAGTGTGAGCGAGGGAGGTGGAGCGAAAACGGATGCTGTGAGACTGTCACAACTGCGGCAACGGTAATTGCCAATGTCCACTGTCCACGAGAGCAGCACAATCCTGTCGACCATTTGGGAGGCGCTGCCTTTTCTTCTTTATTTATGCTCTTTATGGCTGGGCGGGGAGGCGGGCACACGGACAGGGACAGGGACAGCGAGCATAGTGGGTGATTTGGTGGTTTAGTGGCTCGGTGCCAGTACGGTGCGCACTACATTACTCCGAGCATAATTTTAATGTGCGTGCAAAGCGACGGCAGCAGCGAGAACTAACTAAACAACAAGCATAAAACAAAAAGGTTGGAAGAAAGTGCGAGCCATGGGAACAACCGAATGCCCTATAAACAGTCATATCCTTATTCTTAATGCCAGAAGCGAATTTAAGCGAATTTACCCTTGCTACTCATTGGCGTTCTCACTGTCCCATCTAAAATACAAATTCTACTTTACTTCGCTCCCGATTGTGCGGATTTCAGTTTTCATTCGAATTGCCTTCCAAGAGCAAACCGAAAATACATAAAACACTAAAATACCCTATTCCATCCGAGGCCTACAACACAACAAAAACAGTCGTAAAAAACCAAAACCAAAAAAGGAAATAGGAGAGTACAACAGGAGCAAAAGGGAGAGGGCCAAGTGGGGCTGTGCTCGTACTCGTGCCCGTACTGGTTGTGTTGTCACTGTTTAGTTAGTAGTGGTTATTTATGTGCCATTAGCAAGTACCAAAACGCATTTGGGGGCTGGGGAAGGCGAGCGGGCCTACTACTCCTCTCGATTTATGCTCCAACCGGCACGGTCGGCCAAAATGGTTCATAAATTCTGGCTGTGTGGCGAAAATTGTGCAACTGGTTTCAATATTTCGGCGGCTCTTATTATCAACAGCAATCATTTATACCTCTCAGTGCTCGTCCTCTTCTTGCGCTTCTTTTTTCCACATACAGACACACACACACACACTCACACTCACACACACTCACACACACAGACTCTCGAGTCTCATTGTCGAGTCGTGGGCCTGTTTTATCGGCGTTTGTTTTACTTCCGACATCGGAACCAGAAACGGAAATTTCTCATTTCAGTACATTTCCGCCTCTTGCGCGCACACACACACACACACACACACAAGCGAGAGTGGTTGTTGGAGACAGAGAGTGGGGGAAACATATGCAGATCGTATTCATAATATAGTGGATAGGGTACGAGTGGGTCGGGTTCGCCTTCAAATGAAAAATAAACAAGGGAATCGTCTCCAAAGGGAGGGCCGCAAACATTCATTGTAACAAATATGCCAGTATTAGAAACGATAAAAGGATACAAGCCAGGAGCTAGGAGAAAGGAGAACGGAGAACGGGAAATGGAAAACGGAGAAGGGGCAACGAGAACAAGCACAGAAAATCGCCAGCAAAATGTTTTAAAAACTGCCAAAGGCGTAATTTTTCCTTTCATGTCTTCCCTTTTGTCTTTGGCTAAGGAATTTTCCCAGAACTTTGACTTGATATTGCGGACGATGGAGGAGGGTCTCGGGCCCAGAGTCGGAGTCGGAGTCGAAGTCGGGAGAGTCGGGGCTAGTAGGTCGATGGCAGTTGACATCGGTTTGTTGTCTTGAATATTTCCCTTTTGTTTATTGTAATTTTCTCTTTGTTGTTCATTTACGAGTATGTCATTGTGTTACTGTGATTTGTGGACACGAGTGTCATTTTCAACCTCAATGGGAACGCTGACCAACATCGAGTATATGGCTACGACATTGCGAAATGGCTTTAATCAATTTGAATATTTAAATCTGTCATCTGCACAGTTTTGTGTCACCAAACTAACAAAAATAAATCATCAAAATTATTCATCACGGGCTCCATGAGATATTTTGTCACAATATCACTTTCGGAATCTAGAAAAATCAGTCTGTCGCCATAATTCGTCAGGTGAACACAAAATTTTGAAAAGTCCAAATAAGAAATAATTTTTTCATTATTTTTGTAGAATGAGTTCGGAGATAGATCTAGGCTCTGTGGAGTCCACAACCATTGAGCAAACGTCATCAAGCGAAGCGTCGCCTGTGGCCACCTCAACCCCGGATCGCACTGAACAGGTGATCGGTGTGCGTCCCCGTGTGTCCGTTGCCTTTGACTCGCCGTTTTTGTGTCGTATACCACGAACTCTGGCCCGCATCAAGGGCCGACAGGGTGCACATACGCGCCCCTCCGTTGGCTACGACTCTCCGCTTTTGCGTCGCATACCCAGAAACTTCGACAACATCAAGGGGCGACCAGGCATACGAATGCCCCAAAGTCTTCAGCAGAACGCGAAAGATACTACGTTTACAATTGACACCGAGGCATCGCCAGAGTCTCCCAAGAACGTTAGCCAAGGGAAAGTGAGTATAAAGGTGGAAAATCTGTTTAACGCGGTACAAAAATGAGAAAACCAAATCCATTGTACAGAATGATTCCGCTCGGATGTTTGAAGCTGAAGTGGTAGACGCGGAAGTCCTTGGACCAGCCGTGGAAACCCTTGGGTCGGCTGTGGAAGTCCTTGGAACAACTATGACATTCCTCGGAGAATCTACTGGTTCGGAGGAACAGTGGGTGCCAGGGCCACTAGCCTTGCCAGAGGTGGAAGATATGTCAGATAAAATAGATAAAAACTTTTGTTCTATATCATAAACTAAACCAAATAACACTTGAAGAACACACAGAGATGTTGCTGCTGCTGCTCATAACACCACATAATTAACTTTGGGGATACACTAATTAAATTAAATATAACACATCAAGTAATACCCGATTCTCAATATCAAAGATGGGGAGGGTCTGCAGACTTTGGCGTTAATTTGACACGCAGATTGGCATTAGGGATTGTCCGACCCATTCATGGGCCCACCTGTACAACTCTTTTCATTCTGCTGCCAAGAACTTCCACTTGAGTGAATTTTGGGGCGAAACGAATTCAATTTGCATATTTGGACAGGAGAACCGGACGGAGAACAAAAAATGTGGCACAGAAGAGAAATGAATGCCTGGCGCTAATTACAAGAATTTATTGAAATCAAAAGTGTCGACTGGCGGAGTGTGGGGAGAGTATAATAATGGGAGTGGGCGGTGGAAATCGGCTTTTCCCTCGCAGGGTTCAGAGAACGGGTCTTTTGGGCTCCAATTATTGACACTTGACCAAACGGCCAAGCGACCAAAATGGTAATTTCTGTTAAAAACTTTACGAACAATTTTTGTTGGAAAGAATTCGCTCTGATACTTTTTCTCCTGTTTTTGGGTCACTTTTGTTTGAAGCCAACGAAGTAATGAAAGTGCTGGGACGAACAGAAAAGTTTTCGATTTCAGTGCTTTTACAAATTGGCATTAATTAATTTTCAATGTTTTTTTCGGCGTTTTTTTCTTGGTCGCGCACTTGGGAGTTTTTTGGCAAATTGCATTTGGTTTTTAATGAAAAATATTTAGCAATTTGTGCGGCAGCGAAGAACACTGAAGGGGACTCGGAGCTTGCATTATATTCCTAATCCCACAAAAACCAGCTTTACGGCAAGGAAAACTCAATTAAACGCAGAAACACAGTAAAATATATGTACAATGTACATACACCTGTACATACGAGTACTAGTAATATTCTTGAGCGAGCTGTATACTTTTTCAATTAAAACCATCCCCGACGTGAAGCCAGAGTAATATTTTGAGTGTATTTTTTCCACTTTTTTTTGGATTTTCCGAGCTGCAAAATATAATCTTTCATTTCGGCGCAACCCTTTTCCTTCGACTGTGCGAGTCATATAAATAATTCCTTTTCATTATTTTTTGTACAAAATTTCGAGCGTGTTCATTTTTTTATTCCACTTGTTTCGTATCTTCTTGCGGTTGGCCTTGTGCCTAATATGAATTTTATGCAAAAAGCGCTTTGGTTAGGTGGGGATGGGAACTGGCATGGGCTCCAGGGAGATAGGGAGAGGCCTGGCTTTGGCCATAATGCTTACCAGGTTGTGTTACCCTTTTTTACCTCGGCGTGTGGCATTAAAAAATTTAATGTTGTTATTATGGCACGCGAAACTGTTAAAAGAAATTCGTGGAAGAATGTTAAAGAAATAAAAAAAATAAAATTGTTCCCTCATTTCTGAGGTTAACAAGTCTTTTTCCCTCATTGATACTTTTAATAAGTTGGGTAAAAATTTAGAAAAGTTATTAAAGAGAAGGAAAGTCCATCCTCGGAGGGTGAAAGCTTCCATTGCCTCCAGTTAAGTGTCTTTTGCTTGGGTTCCCATACCTCTGGGATGTAGTCCGCAATAAAATATTGTATCGATTTCTGTATCGTGTCGGGGTCACCAGCTAAGACACTAGAATAGTAGTGTATCAGAGTTACTATGATCATTCAATTAATGCCCTTTAAAATCGATAATCCCCCAGTTGTTCCCAAAGTTCTGGCAATTCTTTACCATCATGCCAAACATTAGGAAATTTACAAACTGCTAGAAACTTTTTTGTTGTTTTATTGCGACCAACATCAGTTGGGCAAATATAAAAAACTTTTCAATACATACACTTATATATATATATGAAAAAAGTGTCCAGCAAAGTCGTGTGGAGTAAAGTTTCCCCGCAGAAAAGGGAGAAGGCTATAAACTTGAGTTTGCCGAGTGGTTTTTGTTTTTCCCAACACGCTTCGCAGTTCGATGTGGTCAAGTTTTGCTCACTAAGCGAAACTAATGTCGAAGTGGCGAAGCGCGAAAAGAGTTGCTCCGCTCCGCTCCAGGCCCCTGCGAGGCAGAATGTTGGAAAAGTAAGAAAAATGAGACGATAATGGCTGCGATATTACTCCAAAAGCAGAGTGCTCTCGGCTCCTCATAAAGAACTTGGTTTTATTACACAAAACTTCGACCCAGGACCGGCGAAACCGAATTCGCTAATCATCGGAACTGACTTTGCTAATAGTATCCGTAGATAAAGGTGAAGCAAACACCCTCACACGTTTGTATATCTCTACCAAGGCCATAAATCACTTTGTGCAGAAGTAGAATTCGATTTGAATGAATTCGGCAAGCAAACCGATAAGTAGAATTCATCAGGGCAAACAGTCCGTCGCAAACAATGCACAATAATAAATAATATTGGAACTGGCTTTTGTATTTGATTTCAAAAGGGCCCCGGCCCCTCCTCCCTTCAATGAAAGTGTCGCTCCAAGACCTCTTCATTCCCGGTCGCCTTTGTTCGGGCCACTTCTGGCCACATTGACAATTTGGCGGAAAATTCGAGCACGTGGAGCAGCTGAATTTTATTGATGAGCTCGACAATTGCTGGCAATGTCAGAAGTGTGCGAGAGATGACGAAATGACTTTTGGTACTTTGACTTTGCGTGGGTGTCAAAGAATTCTGTCCTTTGGTGTATGCTTACGGGAGTTGCCCTGCTTTTGCTTGGATGTCGAAGGTATTCCATTTCGCTTTGATCCCATTTCCAGCTAACCTTAAATTATGAAGCACCCTTCCGCCGAAGGTCCCACATTCCTTCCCATAACCCCATCTTCGGGCCATATGTCACACGGTGAAGACCAGCGAGCGGGAGGGCCGACGAATACGAGTACGAGTATAGATGCGAGGCAAAAACGAATGCCACATATTTGCGGAACATAAATTTCCAACGCCAAAAGTCAAAAACATACCATTTTTTCCATATTTTCTTTCTCTTTCTCCTTTCTCTCGACTCTCCCAAGACGAAGCACGGCAAGCCGAAATGTTTTTCATAACGCCTCTCAGAGCTGAGGTTGTGGGCCAGCTTTATGTATATCCAACATGCTAATGCCAAGCCACTAAAACACACATTTTGCTCACCGTTAAAAGAAAAGAATCGCCAGCCAAATTGAAAAGAACGCTGTCAGGGTTCCGCGCAAGTTTTTTAAATAAATCTGGAGCAGCTGGCACTGCGGCATGGAGGCCACAGAAATATCCAAGAAAACGAAGAGTAAAGGTGGCTTGCAAGATGGCCAAGGTACGAAACTTTTCGGCTGACAGCATTGCAAAAAAAAAAACAAAAATGTTCAAACAAGCTGCAAAGGAAAATGCATAACAAAACATTTGCAATTTTTCAATACTAATGTTTACAGGAATAAACCCATAACAATTGTTGTAAAGGTTAAGTTGAAGTTTCAATTAATTCTGCCTTATTTGTTATACAACCAAATATGAACAGTTTAATCTTGAGGTGACTGTGAATATTTTCACTGAAAACACCCTTAAGGGTTTCGGCCTGTTTTCCATCAAGGCCACTTCCTATGCGGGAACCTTCACCTCCTGAGTAAACTTACTTTCGAGCAGCATTAGTTTCGCCTTTACACCTTTCGCTAGGGCTTACCCAACGAAACTGATTCATACAGAATGGAAAGGGACAGAAAATGCCTTCCATTCACTGAAACTCTCAAGAAAATCCCCTCAATTATGGTAGCACATTACAAGCTAATAATATAAACTAAAGGATAAACCTTGGCAATATGAGCAGAAAATATACATATATATGAGCGGCAGGCCCAAATGCCATCAAAATTGCTGCCGGAGTGACTCAATTGAAAGTCCTGAGGGCTCACATAGCTTTAAGCCGACAAAGAGAAAAGCTCACACGCGCATATCAGTTTTGAGGGGATGTACGCAATTCTAAGGACCTTCTTGGGTGCTGTGGAGGGAATATAAATAACAAAAAAAAGAAGACGCTCAACTGAATTTAAGCGCTTTTCAAATACGCTTTCAAGCACCACGCAGCCCGTGCCCCAAGTCTCCACTTAACGCATTTATGTTGAGAACGTGATATAATAAAGAGAAACAGGCGAAAAGGAGAGAAATTCTGTCAAAAAAAGCAAGGAAAAACCATCTAAATCCCTCACAGCAGACTTAGTTATTCCACTGCCTTCTGACTATCAATATCAGCGATTCTGGGTAACCCTTTGCATCAATATTACTCATACACTGGACCACGCCCCACGTTCCATGCCCCACGCACCACGCCCCACGCCCCATGCTCAGTGCTCTCGAATCCGCCCGCGCCTCTGCAGAGCTCTGTCCCGGCCAAATCAAGTCAAACGCGGCGCACAAAAATATGCTATAGAAATTTTTTCGCACCCTTAGCGAATGCCTTGCCTCGCAAATTGAATTGAAATTCGATGGCACTTTAGCCTTGGATGGGAATGAGGATGGGAGAATGGGAATGGTGACGGTGACGGGAATGTGTACGGAGGCGGAGAAAGTCTCGTCAGGTCTTTTGGGGCATGTCTTGTGCTTGTCTATATTAAGGTCTCTCCAGCTCAACATCATCCTCATCGGCATCATCATCATCGTCAGCATCATCATGGCCAACATCATGCGAAGGGGCGCATTAGGCGCGAATTTTCGAGTGCCCTTTCAAGGATAAACGTAAATTTTATTAGTTTTTTTATGCCCCTCCCTTTCCGCCATTGCATTAGCGAAAATTAGTCAGGCCAGCAACGACTCAAAGGTTATTTGAGAAATCCATATTGGATATCCCTCCGCCCAGCCATTTTATGTGCCTCTTGTAGTTTAAAGTTTGAAATTGATTGCTGAAATATTAGAGATCCGCTTTCCATCCGCAGAACAGCTCCTATTGAACAAGGTAATCGCATACGTACATGCGTACATATTTTACATACCCGTGTGAGGTTAGCCTCTTGATTTGAAATTTAATAAAACCCAAGCGAGTGGAAATTTGAATGAGCCTGGGCTTATCTTCGAACAGGCTCTGTCAATATTGAACAGGATAGCACTGTTCCTGTATCGTCGCCAACATCCGAGCCCACCCTCGCTCATCCACAATCAAATAACGCATCTCAAAATGGAATCCAATAAAATAGTAAACATATAAAATTTAATAAACTCCGAAATGTCAGGAAATTAAAAATGGAATCTGTGCAAATAAATTGCACAACATATCGAGCAACATGTGGCCGAAGGGATGACTGAATACAAACAGATTTTATGTATGGAAAGTCAAATACTCTTTGGGGTTGGATTTGGATATATGGTCTTTTCGATTGATTTTATGTTTTTGCATTTTATTTACCTTGAAAGGTGGGTTTTAAAAATGTTGTTTGAGTTTATTTACTAAAACTAATATTTGGGATAGAAACATACTCCTCATAGAAAGGAGGATGTCTGAGATATTAAATTATTTTTTCCATTTTCGGTGACTCTGTGTTCTGTTATTCGGAAGCTACTCGAACGATTTGCCAAGCAAGCAAAAGTGTTGACAGCTGAGCGCAAAATGGAGCCGCCTTCAAACGGAATCCAAATTAACGCAATGTAATTTGACATTTTCGCATGTCAAATTCAACAGAAACTTTTCCGCGCCATCATTTAATGAATCGCAGGAGTATATTTTAGTCGTTTTTTATGCCAAGTTCTTTTTAATGAATTTCCTTCGAGACAAGCGTCGGGAATGTCGCATGGTGCGTGATTAAAGCAAATTGATATTGGATTTCCAAATGTACGCTTGACATTTATTGGACAGTCGAAGGGGCCTTGAGCATAAAAAGGTTCAGCAACTGCAATCGACGAGAATTTGTATTTCTCAAGAGACCTCCAGTGGATTCCCCAGTAATATTTTTTATTGGTTAAATCTATGAAAGAGTGGACTCAATCTCAAAGCAAACACCTTGAAACAACCTTCCCGTTGGGCAGCCCCAAGTCAACACTTTACACCCCTATTGAGAACAAAACTAAGCTGACAAGTGTACAGACATATGCGGGCAGGGGACACACACTCGCACACTCGCACGGAATCATGGAGGACGAAAAATTTGTAGCATAGATTAAGGAGCTGTCCTCGCTTACATATCCGAGTCCACCAGCCAAGCCAAGCGCTCGGCAAATACAGGAAAATTCCAACTAAAACTAAGCACACGCATCGAGAGCCAGATCCAGAGAACGAGAGGGGAGCAGAGGGGCAGAGCAAACATTACAATTACAGTTTTGCGGACAGTTTTCCTCTTGCAATTGTGAAATTTATTACGTATACGCAGCGTGCACCAAGACGTTTGCCTTGCACTCCTTCAGCTGGAAAGGATTGGATTGGGTAGGGATGCGAAAGCGAATGTGAATGTGAATGGGAGAGCAAGCCAACCGTGTGACAACTAAACATTGAGAGCAAATTCACACCGCTGACAGGTGGCGCAAATTTTAAGCGAGAAAAAGCAACAAACTTTACAGGGGATTTGTTAGGTTTATTTCGCAGTTTTGATTGCATTTTGGGTTCTTCTTAGAGACCAGAGTTTATGCTGATTGTTTGCCAGCTGCCCTCCACTTTGCAGTAATCTGATCTGAGACAGAAGCAGAAATTATGGTTCGCTTCTGAGCATTTGTGAAATCATTAGTTCGCAGCTTCCCCCACACACGTGTATGGTATGTGCACACTTCAAAGCTATGCACTTTAAGAGTCAAGTTACCTTTGCCATTTTCAATTAAGATTTATTGTGGTGAACCGCAAAAATTTTACGAGAGCATATGCGTCAAGCTGATGGGCAGCAGCAGCGGCAGCAGCAGCAGCAGGGGCAGCCCCTTCAAATGGAGTTGTAAATGTGGAGCACTTAATTTAGCTGAAGCTGGCAGGGACTGGGAGGCGAATGGTTAGGGATCGGCAGGGATGGGAACCAACAAGTTTTGTAGGGCAGCTGAGGGGAAAGTTTTGATAAAACCGGTTAATGGAAGAGCAAAAGTTGTGGGGCGAGAAGCCCCTGAGATACAAGGGATAATGAAGGGTTTCTCACAAAATTGTTTCGAGTTCATTTATTATCTATGCGAGCCGAAGAACTAAATGCAGATATCTTGTTAGTGGGCCTAACTTTGGCCATCAGTCTTCAAAGTCAGGAAGCTAATGAAAAACCATTATTATCCGCACATGAAATAGTTTAAAAACCCGAAGTTACCGCATAATATATTAATAATAATCCACAATATCATACAGTAAAACTTGATTGAATAAATAAAAATATTCAAATTGGATAATATCCAGTGCGATAAACAGCCCTAGTTTAGGAACCACTTGGAATCCTACAAGATTTCTGCTGGTTTAAATTATCCTGAAAACCCTCTGTGGCTTAACCAGCCTCATTAAAGTCAGCCGCACATTAATGAAATCTCCAAAGAGATACATATAGTATGTGTGTTTTGTGTGTATCTAAAGAGTGTGTCTCTCTGTTTGGAAGGAAGTGTGCGTGGCAAGGAAGCAGCTGAAATTTATATGCCACAAGATGCACACAGCGGGAAGGAGTGAAAGGAGTGAGGATAATCCGAAGCGATGGCAAGTGAAGTGTAGACGATGCCAATGACTTGTCCTCTCCATGCAGGCTCTGCCCGCCCAACCCCATGGCTCGACTGACGCTGATTGATTTGAATAAACGCGCGCATATTTATCAAATTAGCCACAAGCACCACGGAGCGAGACATATAGCCTCGACCGAGATGTGAATGGGGATGTGGATGTGGATGTGGATATGGATCTGGTCGGGGTAACTACTCGTACACATAGACACATTCATGGCTCGCACAAAGTGTCATCAACTAATCAAGCAGCAGGCGGGAAGGAGCAGAGAAGAAATGGACAGATGAAATGAAGATGAATCTTTTGTGGTCAGTGGAGGCATAAATTTCACCAGTGAAAGACACAGAGAGGGCAAGTGGGCGGGGGACAAACTTAAGCGGTGAAAAGTACAAACATCATAATAAATAGGCGCATCAAATTGATAAAACGTTGAGCAGTCCTGCCTGATTTTGATTTAAATGCCCTGCCATAAATCAATAAATAAATGAATAAATATTACATCCTTTGTTCGCAGTCCTCGCCCTCGCCCTCACCCCGTAATAAATAATACTCGTATTGTCTGAGGGAGATTTCGCCACAATTTCGCGCTGTCCATTAGCGCATGGCATGAATAAACAGCCGGATCCGGAGCCGGTGCCGGAGCCAGAGCCAGAGCCACCGCCACAGCCAGAACCACATTGTCCGGCTGAGACCATTAACATGCTTTGTTTAGTCGGGGAAATAATAATAATAAAATGGGTTAAGGCTTTTCCTTCCTTTCGGACAGAAATTTTAATATTTACTTAGCGCCTTTTTAATGCATTTCCTAAGATTTTACTCTGTAAGCAGCTGCCAGGCGGAGGTTTAATAAAAACTTGGCTAAAATATAACACTGAGAGACGCAGCACTGGACAAGGGTTAAGCTGGAACAGAGAGAGAGAGAGAGAGAGCGGGAAAGCGGGTCCATAATTTTGAATAATTTTGTTATTTATTTCTTTATTTTTCGGCCCGCAGAGGCAGCCCAACAATAAAACCAGGCCCTGGAAGAAAAGGGGGCAAGCTCCTGTTTGATGGGGCTCTGCCGTATATTTTCATTAAAACCCATAATATTTAACGGTCTTTGGGGTGCGAAGAACTGTTAAAGTATTTTCCGTCTAATTAAACGGGTGAGCCCCATATACATATACACGAAAAAGTTGTGTTTGATGGGAAAGTTTTCCACCAACTGCAGAAAATACAAATCAAATGTAACAAAAAACGTTCTCCCCCCCCCTTGCATTTTTGCCATTAGCAAAGACTAACCGCTTGTCAGGGGACGAGCGAAACAATAAAACGGGGAATTACATTAAATAATTGAATTTAGCTGAACAGAAACTAAGAAAACAAAACAAAAACTAAAACCAAAACAAAAACATAATGCAAAGTTATGCTGACGAAACGATAAATGGGGTCACTGCACGGTGGCGTATACGTAATTCCAGGCCACATGACCAGGGGGAGGCAATAACAAAACTACAGCAGAAATAAAGGGAAATACCAAAAATGCCTTTTTATTAAAATTTATTGCGAAAGTTTCGGCTTCCCAACCCCAACCCCGACCCCAACCCCGACCCCAACCCCACCTCCCAGCTACAATACAGCTTCACGCTCTCACATATTTCAATTAGTTTCAATTTGGCTAAAAAGCCGAGCAAAAAACTATTTCCAAAATATACGTACGTGAAAGAACAACAATTTCATTTGCACAATAGATTTTTGATTGCGGCAAATACCAGCCCGGGTGGAATGGAATTATTGTTTAGGCTCTTAACAAAATACAATAATAATCGAATATTACGCATACGCACCATGTGTCCACGAAATGGCATCCAACCCTTTCGATTACCCAGCCATAGCCAAAGATATATTTACGGGCAGACATGCCGTACATGCGTGTGTATCTATGGCAACATCCGTTGAGCGTTCCACGATGGCCAGCTGCATTGGCCATCGAAACGGAAATGAGAACTCAACGCAGCGGAAATTTAATAACGACCAACAATTTAGCCGACTAGGGAGAAGGGCGACCAAGAGCGGCAGCAGCAGGCGGTCGTCCACAGTGTGGCCAGGAGGAGAAGGACATATTTATGCGGCCATTTTGAGTGACCGCACAACTGTGCGGCACTCAACCCATAACCATTTGCCCATAACCAACCAGCACGCCACCGCACCACCAGCCCAGCCAGCTGCGACCACGCCCTCCAATTGTTGTTCATTGACAAATGACCATTTCATATGTGAAATGGCAATTCAATTGATTTCTCTGCGCCAAACCGTTTGCAATTGAAATGAAAATAGTTCAAATATGTTTCAGCCATTGCGGCCGCCCCCGTCTCTGTAATGAGAAGTATTTCATAAGGCCCCAGTCCTGGCCCCAGTCCTGGCCCCAGTCCTGGCTCCAGTCCCAGAAACGGCCACATAAATTGATCTGGGTGTACGGGAACGAGTATGGGCGAGAAAAACTGACAACAAATTGTCAATAACAATGTGGGGGGGAGGCAGGCGGCCACGGCGGAGAAATGTGGAAAGCCAAAACGGCAAATGGCAGGGGAATTTATTGCCTAGAACAGTTCAAGTATGTCAACGGGCATAATAATAAATTTTATAGTTTAATTTGACACGGCGCACAATGTTGCTGAAGAGCCAAAGATAATGTCGTCAATGATATTGGATTGTCATAAATTTCCAGCAACTTTCATGTTTACAAAAGAAATAAATAAAAACCTACAGAAGCCATGGCCTAAACGGAATGAGAGCGATAAGGGCCCAGAGCTGAGATGTAGCTGAACTCGAAGAAATATTATCAACAGGTAAACAAGTTATGTGAAACCTTAAACATATTCTCAAAACTAATACAGGACATCTGAAGACGAAACTTTCCTTCGCTGAGCAGCTGAGATGGCAAATACAACATAAAGTAAATATTCTATAAATCTGCAGAAAAAAAAGTTACTCATTTATAAAACAATTTTGTGTGAAATTAATTTCCCTAATCAGCAGCTGCGCAAGTCACCCAGCCACCCAGTCACCCTGTCACCCAGAGATGTACTCCTGTCAAAAGCCTGTCAAGCCTGCCTTCGTGTCCTACCAATCACGTTTATTAAATGCCTCCTGCCAGGATTCAATTATCTTCCTGACATTCTTTTTGAAGCCAGTTGTGTTTTATAATTCATCCAGCACACTCGCTGATACGTATACGAGTAGGTCCTCGTATGTGGATGGCTAAAACGCAGAGATGGCTTCGCCAGCTGTGCTTGTCAGATAACAAAGGAGCCCAGGACCCCGACACACCCTACACACAGTCACCCTTTCCCGAGATCCCGTGGGGCCTCGCAGTCCGTCCCCGTTGTGCATTTCTTTGGCAAAGATTTGAGTGCTGATATATGTATTTCCAAGCGGATTCTCAGAGAATTAAGTTATGCAGATGAGAGCCATTAGAAAAGTGTTGGCACAAGTTGTTAATAAAAATGTGAAAATGTGAAAATGTGAAAAGATAGCACTGAAATTTGATTTAATTTGCGTCGAGTAATTACAATTGACACCAAGGCAAACTCTCAACTTGTGTGGAGCTCCGCAGAGCCGCAGAGAGCTCTGTGCAGGGCAGAAGCAGACGAGAAGCAGACGAGAAGCTGACGAGAGCCGCAAATTGCGTCTGCCCAAAGCCAAAGCCAAAAAGTAAATGTTCCTTTATTTACTTTCATTTAAACGAATTCAGAGTCGTCAGGAGAGTTCTTCCTTTGCACACTAGACCACAAAATAAAGAGAATTTGCATAACAAAAGGCAGTTCCAGCTGCTGCACCATGCAAACATTGCTAAGTCGATTCTTAATTTTCAATTAAAATCCAATTTATCAAAGGACAAAGCGTCGAAAAAAGGTTCATTGTTCTTCACTCTTTTTGTTGTTAATGAATTATAACTTGAGCGAGAACGAGATGGATCTGATTGAGGTTGGCTCTGGGAATATATATATACAGCAGCAAAACCATAACAGAAAATCCTTGAAGGCAAGTTTGTCGTGTAGTAAAAAATTGTATTAAAGCGGATATTACAACAACTAACATTTTAACAATTAAGGATTAACAACATAAATGAATACAACAAAAGCAAACGTTATTCCTTTTAAGCATCATCAGGTCTCAAGTCCTTTCGACATTCTCAGGAACGCATGGGTGTCCACAAAGCGCAAGATCTCCTTTCTGTTCTCGTAGAGTCCCTGGCTATCCAGTTTTCTGGCCAGCAGCTTGAACGACGGATATCCACCGATATGCAAGCTCAACAGGAAATCACAGATCGCCGCATATATTTCTTCTTCCAGTTCGTTGAGAGAATCGCAAGTGTTCTGGCAGGACAAGCGAAAATCAAGCAAACGGTTCGGCAAAATGGAGCCGACATAGCTGTCATCACTGGCATAATCCAGGTACATTTGAAGCAGCCTGTAGAACTTCTGTTGGCGTCCTTCCAAGTCGAGGATGAGACCGAAGACTTTCTCCAAGTAAACGCTGCACCTTTTCACAGCTTTCATTTGAAACGAGCCGAGCTTGACCGCGTCCAGATACATTCTATTGGCTTCGAGCATTTCGTCTATGCTCCCGACCTTCTGAAGGGCCAGCTTGAGCTCGTCGAAGGCCTTGTCCAACACATCGTGTAGAAGGTAGCTCTTCAAAATATTCATAACGTCCCACAGGATGTCGATCAATTTATCAAAGTGGCACCGCACATGATCCAAGCCCTTGTTCTCCAGGAGGACATGGCGCCGAAAGTGCCAGTTTTGTCTCATAATCCTTTCGCAGAGTACATAGTAAGCGCGATGGAACCTCCACAGGCCGGGAAAGACCGACTCGTACTGCTTGAGACTGTCGCCCAGCAATGCTGTCCAGTGGATGGGCAGCTTCCAGTGCAGGACGAAACGGGACCAGCATTTCGAACCTTCCGACATGGCTTCCCCCACGTACAGATCAGGAACTCGAATAGATAACATATTGCTCATCATAAAGTTCAATAGCTCGCGATCATAGAACCGTGCATCCCCTTCCAGGACTGGTTCCAGCAGTTCTATTAGCTGCCTCACAAAGTACACATCTCTCAGCAGCAAGTATTTGTGTAGCTTTTGGAAGAGGTCCAATGGAGTTGGCTCATGATCGTAAAGACATCTCATGACCTTGCCACACACATCCGAGTGCAGTTCCGAGAGGAGATGGTACAGGGGCTCCTGGTCTCCGTTCTGATAGAACTGCTGGAAGACGTCAAGCAGTCTGTAGTGTAGCTCTATTGTCGATACGACAGTTTCTATTTTGGAGAACAGATATATCCTGGAGAACATATGGTTTCTGCCTGTGCTGATCATCAGCATGGACAGCCGACTGTCGAAGAACATTGAGAAGGGTTCTGCTAGCTGGAAACGTTCCTGCCAAAATCGATCGGTGGTTAATGCCAAATTTTGAACAATGAAGAACTCGTCACAGCCCACTTCTGGGAGCTGACCCTTCCGCAGCCAGCGGTTGAGCTTGATAAGAAGTTGCTTGCTGGCTATCATCAGCCACTTTTGCACCGTAGCCTCTTCCCAATCGACTCTTTGACCCAACTGACTGTAAAGCGATACGACACGAGATTTTCCGCTCTTCAGATTGGGAATTAGGTTCAGAAGCCCCTGGAACCTCTGCTGGAAGCCACGAGTGCCCAAGAACAGACGAAGCAGACTTCCGCGACTAGTCGCCTGTTGATTACGGAATTCGTGGAAGGACGAAAGATACCCACGAATATATTCCGCCAGCGCTTGGTCCCCTTCGCCCCGTTGGGCCAGCTCTTGCATCTTCAGCTTCAAGGAGCGGTACAAGTATCCGACATGGCCCAGGGCCAAAAGCAAATAGGACTCGCTGATGCTGTGCTGATGATGCGGCGACCGCAGCAGCAGTCGGGAATTCAGGGCGGACCATCTGAGATGGGGCGACTCAGAGCCCAGCAGGCCGTCGAGTGCGTCCCGATAGCGATCTTCGTCCGCCAGCTCTTGGCCACCACGATCCCTCAGCTGCCAGCGCCAGGCATCGTAGGCGTCTCTCTCTTCTCTGGTCAGTATCTGCGTCAGCTGACACTTGCCCACTCTGGTCAACCAATCTGAGTAGGTGATGTCCTTGGGGAGGTCTTTCTTGACACTGCGCAGGTATGACTTTAGCCGGGACTGTATCGAGGGCATCTGCTGGGACAGTGCATGATCCTTATATGCTGTTGCCTCATAGAACTGGTCTAGTTGTTCAAAGAAATTGGGAGCATTCGAATCATCTGAGGGCCATTGATAGGCGGGATTCGACTTGAAGAGCTTGAGAATATAACGTGGCGCCGCAATTATGTGGCGCTGATGTTGCCTCCGATCCGAAGGGAATCCTTCAGATGCTTTTTGTTCCATATTCTCCGAATAATCAATTAGTTCTTCGGAGCTAGTTTTGGATTTCTGTCTTGGTGGAATTATAATACATTTCGTATTGCGATTTTGTGCTGTCAATAGGGACAAGGAATCGCCTACTTCCGTCACAGTATTTATCTGGACATCACCAACAGTGTCTATAACTTGACTGAATTCTGACGATCTATCTTCCAGATCATCGTCCAAAGAAGACAAATCTCCAGACGTCTCTTGGAGGAAATTCCGGGTCTGATCTGAGTCGGTGCTTGGAACACCTTTAACCATCAGCGTTATATTCCGTATGAATTCCGATATTAAAAGTTGGGTTTGTTTCAGATGTTCCAGTGCCAAATCTTGAACGATCTCCTGCACTACATTGGTTTGCTGATTGAACGATACATCCGAGGGCAAAGGCACAGGATCTCCCTTGGAAACATTCAAAACGTCTGCAGGAGCATCCTCAGAGACGCTTACAGGAACACCCAGCAAAGTATTCTCCCGGGAATACACAGGAGAATGCCTAGGACATTCTAGAGGTTCATCCTCTGCCGAACCATCTACAGGATATTCTGCTGGAAACTCCACAGAAACCTCTATTGGAGAATTCACAGCCAAAGAGACATCGGCGGCATCCACAGTAACCTCTACAGGAATATCTATCGGATCAGACACTGCCACATTCACATGAGCCCCCACAGATACATCCACTGGAGCATTCAAAGGAATATCTGCAACATCAGGGGCAGAGGGAGCTTTCCGATCATCCACCGGAACAATAGGCAGAGGAATTCGAGTATCTACATATAGATCCAAGGGCAAATCAACATCAACAGGAGCATTAAAACTCACAGCATAATCCAAACCGTCATCCGTTCTATCAGAAATATCATCTGCGACATCAGCACCTGAATCTGTTGATTGGACATCAATATTAGATTCCTTATCGGTGGACGCATCAAGCCGTGCCATTATCTTTTGGATGTTCACGTGTATACGATCTATGGATTTCAGGCGGAAACTTAAGGCTTCTTCAATACCCATATCCTTTGCTCGATCCTCATCGAAGAGCTCGCAGCATAGTTTGATGAATTTTATACGCTCGCGCTCGTTCGGCTCCATGCTAACCAACTCCTTATGGAGATACATAAAGATATACTTCTCGGCCTCGTGTAGGGACTTCTCTTCAGCATCTGCTGCCTCCTGCAGATCCTCGAATCGCAGGCGGATGTCATTGAGCAGCATTACTTCCGTTGAGTTATTGGCTGAGGCATTGGTCTTGGCCAAGACTTCCATTATTTGGTGTACATTGGGGTGATAGTGCCCCAGGGTAACGGCCAACTCATAGATGCCCATGAAAATATCGTATTTTCCGCCATCAGCGGAAGAGTCCTCAATTGCATCGTCGGCTACAGACGGCGTGATTGTTGAATGTTTCGTATCCATCTTGAGCGGAATACAATTTGAATATTTTGGAATATTTTTTATAAATCTCGACAGCGCCTGATACTGAAATGATACAATTTGAATGTAACTACTTTCTCAGTGCTGTAATCTAGGAAATAGGATTTCATTCTACTTTATCTTCCGCCATGTTTCAGTGTTGCTCACTCCCATCGCTCCATTCACAATAATTAACCCATAAATCTGTCACAAGATTGTCGACAAGTGGAAAAACTAAACCCAGCCATTCAGCAAAAATTGCGATGCCTTTGCACCTTTTGCAGCGGCAGCGGCAGTGTCAGTGGCAGGGGAGGGCAGGGGGCTGGGGGCTGGTGGCAGCCGCCGCAACCTTTTGCAACTCCCTGCCAACTTTTCATTCATTATATGGCTCTCAACGCGCACGCGAATCTCGAGTGGCTGGAGTGGGCGGATGGGCGGAGGGGCGGGCTGCTGGAAATGTATGACGCTACTTTTAACCTCAGACCGTAAAAAGTTTTGCTGCAGCAAAGGGAAACTATGCAAAGATAAGTGAAAAAGATTATATATGCATTGTACTAAAATTTACCGCCAACATGAATGAGGGAGTCGGAGGAGGTCGGCTCGGGTTGAGCTTGTGAAAAAGAACAGCCGAATTTCGGAACGGCAAAATGGCACAAATTTTACGTGCAGACAAGTCAAACGAAACGAAACGAAACGGAACAGGAAGCGGAAACAGCCATTTAAAAAGAAGCCGCACAAGACAACCGCCACAGCAGCAGGGAGAGACAGTTTTATCAAAACGAACTCCGGCTTTGGCAGCAGGCCTTTCAGACCAGCCTGAATATTCAACGACGGCGGCAACAGGCTTTCGGGTCAAACGGAGAACATTTATTCTGCATTTCCGTGAGAGGAAAATTGGCTGCAGCAATCCGGCTGTCGCCGACTGAATAAAGTGATTTTCTTGTGCAATGTGAAAACTGTGGCACAGCGATTCCTAGTACGGATTCGGCATGCGGAATAACTTTCCCATAACGAAAAAAGTCGGCATAGTCGGGTTTGGTCAAACGGCTGCTTCTTAGCAGTTTACCCAACGATTTTTACTAATGATACCTTGAACGACACCTAATTAATGTACCTATCTCTAACCAAAACTACAGCCCAAGAAATCATATTTTGACCGTTTTTTGTGCGAGGTAGCGTCACTTAAATCGATCTAGAAGCCAAACTCCTCAACCTCCCGAAAGGAATAAAGGAATATTCAATGAGCATATACGAAAAATATCTCGGGAAAATTTGATGAAATTTTTTATGTAAATTCAAGTCAAAGTTGAAAAACAGCCCGAAAATGAGATCCAGATACTAACACAACCATATATTTCATATATTAGAAATGGGAGGTACCAAAATAAATATGCAAAAAATATTCTTAAGTAAATCTAAGCTTATCAGATACTATTTCCTGTTTAGATAATTATTAAAAAACAAAATAACAAAATTCAACACATTTTTGTTGTTACATTTTTTAAAAAATATTTGCGATCAAATTATAAATATAAAATTATTTTTTATTGTGAAATTAAAATTTAAACATTCTTTATTGATCTAAAAAAATTTAAACAAACTTATTTTATGTAGGCAAACATGCACCGAATCACAGTTCAACTTTCACAAGACATTGGAGCAAGACATGTACTTGTGCGAGCTAAATTTTGAAAAATTTGTCTTTCAATTGCAGTTTATTTCATGCAGAAATCTTTATTCGTTCAGAAGTTATATATTTAGCAAGCTGAAATGGCCGAATGTCCCACTGTGCGCGGCTAAGGCCGCGGCTCTACTTTATACCCGTTACTCAGTCAGTATATATGGTAGCCTACGATTTATGTAATTTATTATATATTCGCAAAAGGGACAAATCAAAATTTAGCCAATAAATAAAATTAAAAGAAAATTAAATATAACCCTTTTGGAGATTTTTATATACAGATATTATCTGTATCCATTTTTGCTTACATTTGTTTTTTACATCTGTCTTCTCTACATTTTTTTACATCTACATACGTCTTTACTACGACTCGTGGAAATGTGTGCGAGAGAGAGTGGGAATGAGTAAGCGCTGATCCGACCTGATCCAGAACCAACACTTTGATAGATACGGTCATTCTCTATGATTCTGCGTTTAGTCTTTTAGTGTTGTTGACAGCAGCCTTGTTAAAGCCTATATTTCTCTTGATTCCACTGCACGCTTTTCCCAAAAGACTGTCTTTTTTTTGGAGTCAGTCACTTACCACGGTCTAATGTCACATGGCCATTAGATACGTCTTTCCTAGCAAAATGTAAGAAAACCAATGACATTTTAATCGACGCCATTCTCTCATAAATTTCTCAAAATTACTCAATTCCCAAAATAATCGAATCGTCATTGAACAGTAGGCTGTGTGCTAACCTTATAACTACTCGTAAATTCTGAAAATTAATTCGTTCTGTTTAGAGCATATCAGAATAAAATTTCGTTGAATTCAGATCTCGGACAATGGAAGCCCAAAACCTCGTTTCCCACTTGGTGGAATTTTGTGTCAAGCTAAAGATAAATGCACCGAAGTACAAGTTTATTTCGGAACCCGACAGAGTATTCAGCTGCAATGTGGAGCTCCAGGATATCGAAGGCTATGGCATCGGTAGAGCTCTCGTCGGGAATTTGTCACTCTTCAAAAGTTTAATAAGTCCCTTTCGACAGGCCGTTCGAAGCAGTATGCAACACATGTGGCGGCAAAGAGTGTGTGGGCCCAAATACTCCTCCTCCCCGTAGTCCCCGTGATCTTACAGGGAGGGGACTTTACGCCTTTCATAAGCGAGGGGGACATCTTCTGGGAGATTCGCCTTCTCAAGGCAAAGCAAATACGCAATTTGCGTGACCTCCTGGTGGTGGTGGGCAAATCCATCGGAAATCTGTCGGACGTGGAACAGAGCAGTGCCATAGAAACGCACTCCACAACGGAGGTGCGAATGGGGGACAGAATCTGGGAGAATGTCCCCATCGTCGAGGTTCAAGATTCAAGTTTCTTCGAAAAACTCACCCTCCCTGTAGTGCTAGTAGGCAGTGGAGCAGGTGAGGGAGAGGCGCCCCTTAAAGAAGTGATAGTCAGCAGTGTCGTGGAAGTGTCCAGCGCCTTAGGAATACTCGACATCCCGGAGGATCCAGAGAAGAGCACTGTGGAAGTATCGTATATCACGATGGTTCCAGAGGGCACTATTCCAGAGGCAACTATTCCAGAGGCGCCAGTAAGCAGACAGTGGTGCCCCAGTGTCGGGCCGCAAGAGCTGCAGGCGGCCTTCTCCGCCCTAGCCATTGATCCTGCCGTTCCCATCGATCCAGAGAAAAGCACTGTGGAAGTATCGTACATCACGATGGTTCCAGAGGCCACTATTCCAGAGGGCAATATTCCAGAGGCCACTATTCCAGAGGGCAATATTCCAGAGGCCACCATTCCAGAAGATGTCATTACCACCGTGGTAAAAGAGGCAGCCCCAGTGAAGGGCTTCGTGGAGCTTGATGAGCAGGAAAAAAATCGAATATTCAACACCTTTCGGAACATCATCAAGGAGTACGATCACGAATCCAAGCCCGTCCCAATAGGTGAATGCCATAACTATTTCAGGAACTTACCCAAGGACATCAAGGCGGAAGGCCAAAAGATTCTAAATTCCAACTTTAAGACAGTAAAGGAGAAGGCATTAAGTCTTCTGTACGCTCTTAAGCTACCCCACAGCTTCACGAAAGTTCAATCAATTTCCGGTATTCCCATGATCAAACTGGAATTCGACTGCAGCTACGTTGGGGCCTTGATAGACTACGAGAGTGATATTTATGCCGAAATAATTGATTTCATGGAGGTCATGCTCGATTAGGGTGAGTAAATAAAAAAGAAGGACAGCTGTACAAAATTACTAACATGACGATCTGATCTACCCAGGAATACTAGAACCAGATCCCGAACAACTGCTCTGCTACTCGACGACGCATTGTTGCCAGATAGTAATTCGATAGAGCCGCCATCCTTGAAGTACATATGTGCAAACCACCTCAACCTCGAAGCGTTTAGACCCTTTTACAGGTATTCTAGAAACGGGTAGCTGAGTTTCTAAGATTTCTCATTAAAGCTAAATCATTTTTACCAAATATAAACAACCGTGACATTGATCTCTTTGGGTGAAGGGTATTCCGAACAATTCTGGGCCTCGAGGAAGAAACTGTTCAGTCTGTATGCAAATGGAGTCGTCATGATTAGAAAGTGGCCATCAAGTCGGTTATCTCGTTCGTACGTCTCCCGCTCATGACCGTCGAACATTTTATAGGTAGAGCCGAGAAAAATACTTGGCGCCATCGCTCCAGTGAAATTTCAAACCAGATTGTCCGTTGCGGATATTTGATGAAAGAGTTAGTCTTAATCGAGATCGCATACTTCGCAGCATCTTCGCAGGATCTGGACATAATGTTTCAAGAAAACTAAGTTTGTGCTGCCATGTGGCATCTTGAATCTTGAATCTTGGAATCAGATAGTGGACTCATTAGAAAGCACCACGAAATATATGTACACGATTAAAAAATTCGGGAAAGACCGCTTACCAATTTATGGTAGCTGAAAAATATCGTTTCAGCCCTTTTCTGTTGCTCTGAGTATTATAGAAATAAGTAAAAAAACAGGCTATGCTAATGTAATAATTTGTGATAGGTTTTCTCACTATATTCAACGTGTTCTAGTGAACGGATCGATCTGGAAAAAATACAAAGAAAAATAAGAACATTTCCCAAACCTCTCCGGACAAAAGCCAAAGGTAAGCGATGATTCTCATATCAACATAAGTGTTTTTGAACTTTTTACTGTCTTTCAGATCATGCCTCTTCGACGAAACACTACCCGTACCCAGGGCCTGTCCCAACGGCCGTCTCTCTCTCAAGGCCAGGTCGCCATCCGTCGTCTGCCCCGCGAGATGGAGGAAATGATGCGCGATCCAGCAGAAGGGTGCCAGGTGGAGCTCGTCGGGGACGACATGAACCACTGGAAGGCCACCATTGTCGGCCCCACCGACACGCCCTATGAGGGAGGGCACTTTCGATTGGATC